>JAPDPK010000039.1:887500-3301760 GCA_031772115.1 Heritiera littoralis | reverse complement strand
AGATTATGGTTATAAGAAATCTTGTTAGATTACATAAAAATACAGTAGTTTTCATTTTCTTTTATTATATTAAGATGAATTCTGAAATAATAATTTTTATTTTATTATTATTTATGATTATCAGAATTCTTATAGGAGCACTCTTTTTGCAAACTCTCCGGCTTCCGCTGACTTAACTTCCAAAACCTTGTCCTCATTTTTTTCTTTTTCAATTAGAGATTCTTTTGCAATCCTTCCAAGCTTGCCTTAATTCATCACTTTTTTTCATATAAATTGAGCAAAACCCTTTATGAAATCACCATGCAAATTAAAATCAAAAAAATAGATTGAGGAACTAAGAGGATAGGATAAGCTAGCACCTATGGTAAATTTCAAATTGGTTTTTTCAATATCATGTTTGAAGACTAAAAGAGAAGAGAAATAAACTAAAAAGAAAAAAGAAATAAAAAATACAGAGAGAGACATAAAAAAATTGAATGGGGATGACATGGAAAGAAGTACTAGAGATTAGAAAATAAGTTTAAAAGTACAATAGTTTGGGAAATAAATTTTTAATTGCTTGTTTGATAAAAAAAACTCTTATTGTTGGTGTGTTTTTTATTTTTTTATTTTTTAAAATTTATTTGTTATCATTCTTGTAGGTTACTGAAGATTTCCTCCCCATTGTCTCAAGAATAAAAACCATCTCAGCTCCACTTGGTGGCCCAAAGGGAGAAATATTATATGCTCGAGAGCATGAAGCTGTTTGGTTTAAGGGAAAACGGTTTACACCTGTTGTATGGGCTGGTACTCCCGGAGAAGAACAAATAAAGCAGCTCAAGCCTGCTTTAGATTCAAAAGGTAGAAAGGTTGGAGAGGAATGGTTTACCACAATGAAGGTGGAGGGCGCTTTGACGAGGTACTACTAAATTTCACTAAGTTCCTTTCTAGAAGTGCTTACATTTCTATCCTTCACAATAGATTGATGATTAATAGAGAATCTATATTTGTATTTCAGGTACCATGACGCCGGTGCCAAGGCAAAGGCAAGGGTTCTGGAATTGTTGAGAGGACTTTCTACTGAGTTACAAACTAAGATAAACATCCTTATCTTTGCTTCTATGCTGCTTGTCATTGCAAAGGCATTATTTGCTCATGTGAGGTCAGTTATACATATTATCCATATAAAATAAAAATTTGTTTTCTTGTCTCTTTATTGACATTCTTATATTTCTTAATGATTTCTTAGGACATTCATAGCGTGGTGAATCAATTGAAAATTCATGGAAGTATTTCCTAAAACTGTATAATTGGCACTTCATTAAGAAATTCTGATTGTTTAATGCATTTCCGTGCTTTTTTGGATCTTGGTTAGCTTTATATCAGTTTGAACAATGTTGTATAAAAATATGAGAAACTTTTGCATTCTATTCCTTGACTTGATTATAACTTCAACCCTGTGGTGCTCAAGGGCTCAACACTGAAACAACCTGAGCTCTGGCCATTTAATTTTGTTTTTTCTGTAGCGAGTCATTAGTAGTTCACCCTTTCACAGAATATTACTTCTAATAAAGGCAGATTCTTTTTATGTAAATTTCAGAAACTGGTCTGGTATGTGTTATTCTTGGCAAATGTATTCTAACTATGACTACATTGATACTTTACAGCGAGGCAAGAAGAAGGAAATGGGTTTTCCCTAGGCTTACAAGATTCAGTAGTTCTAAGGTAATTTTTCAAGATTTTGACATGATTTGTCTCTTGGTTATCATTCTGACAGGGTAATTATATATATATACACTTATCCAATATTATTAACTGTTATGAAAGATGGTAATAAAGGATCAATCAAGAAAGAGCAACATACTTCACAGTACTTGAATTAATGATCAAACTGTTTATGATAAGTGTGAAAAGCAAAAGTTCAAGATTTTGAGTTACATTTCTATCATTTTCTGTTATCATTATGGCATTATGCATAAAGAGCTGCTCTCTTTTTATGTACTCTATGCAGGGTGATGAATCATTTGATGAAACAAAAGGAATGAAGATAACTGGACTGACACCATATTGGTTTAATGTGTCAGAAGGCTGTCCTGTGCATAATACAGTTGATATGCAATCATTGTTTATTTTGACGGGACCAAATGGGGGTGGTAAATCAAGTTTGCTTCGATCAATTTGTGCTGCTGCATTACTTGGGATATGTGGATTTATGGTTCCTGCTGAGTCAGCTGTAATTCCTCAATTTGATTCAATAATGCTTCACATGAAATCATATGATAGCCCAGCTGATGGAAAAAGTTCATTTCAGGTATGTTATTCTCCTCAGCTGCATTTTAAGGGTTGCTACTATTATTTTACTCTGTAGAATATTACTTACAGATACAGTAGGCAGACCAAGTTTCGGCATACAACCCTAGCTAATGTGTATGCCTGAAGCAGATGGAGCTGTGATAGATTACTAGTTGTTCCTTAACACCAAGCAATGTTACATCAGAGCATCAAGAAAGTTCTATTTTTTCGAAATCCACCATGAGTCTCACTTAGCTTTAATTTCTCAGGTAGAAATGTCAGAGCTCCGATGTATCGTTAGTGGAGCCACTTCAAGGAGTCTTGTGCTTGTAGATGAAATTTGTCGAGGAACAGAAACAGCAAAAGGGACTTGCATTGCTGGTAGCATTGTTGAGACTCTTGATGAAATTGGCTGTCTAGGTATCATATCTACTCACTTGCATGGAATTTTTAGTCTGCCACTTTGTACCAAAAACACCATATATAAAGCAATGGGTACGGAATACATTGATGGGCAAACAAAACCAACTTGGAAATTGGTAGATGGGATCTGTAGAGAAAGCCTTGCATTTGAAACAGCAAAGAGGGAAGGAGTTGCCGAGACAATAATACAAAGAGCTGAAGAACTTTATTCATCAGTCTATGCAAAGGAAGTATCCTCGGGACGATTTGACACAGAACAAGTACAGGTTGGTTCTGAGGGAGCCAAACTTCAATTGAGTAGGACGCAAGCAGGACCTCTCTGTCATAAGACTAAGCCAACAAATGGAATGGAAATCTTACAGAAGGACGTTGAGAGTGCTGTTTCCTTAATATGTCAGAAGAAGCTAATGGAGCTCTATAAGCACAAAAACACATCAGAACTTCCAGTCTTAGACCTTGTTGCTATTACTGCTAGAGAACAGCCACCTCCATCGACCATAGGTGTTTCTTGTGTGTATGTCATGTTCAGACCTGATAAGAAACTATATATTGGAGAGGTATTTCTCTGATCCATGCATTGCTTTATTATTATTAATTTGACCGTTGAAGTCGCAGAGCTGAAAGTTGTAGCTTCAATGTAGATCTTACACCTTGCATTTGTGTTTGCAAACAGACTGACGATCTTGATGGTCGAGTCCGATCCCATCGTTCAAAGGATGGGATGCGAAATGCTTCTTTCCTGTATTTCACAGTTCCAGGGAAGAGCATTGCTCGCCAACTAGAAACTCTTCTCATCAACCAACTCTTAAGTCAAGGCTTCCCACTTGCCAATCTGGCCGACGGCAAGCATCAGAATTTTGGCACATCCAGTCTTTCGTTAGGCAGCATAACTGTTGCCTAACGAGTTAAAAAGGGAACATGGTTCATGTTTTCCATCAAATGTATATGTAATTTTTTATGACAACAATGGATTTGAATCGATGTAGCAGTGGCTGCAGCAGTTTTGCTTTCGATGTCAGTTGCTCCACTCGCAGTGTACCGTGTACAGGCATGAACCTTGTAACCAAAGGTAAAATATTGTTGTTATAACTTACCAGCATGTATCTGAAGTCCATTTGAGGTGTATATGAATATCTGAAGTCCATTTGAGGTGTATATGAATGAGCAGCACTGCATCTTTACCTAGTATTTCGGTCTTTTTTATAGCAACTAATTGCTACTGTTACTGTCTTAAGATTAAGGTTTCTTTTTCTTCATGTTCCTTTCATGGCCCAACGACAGCAAAACGACAAAACTTTGTTCTGTCGTTTTAATTTAAAGCGACAAATAGTTTTCATATTTAGTCAATTAGGCTCACTACAGCTGCCCCAAGCCCCTAAAATTTTTGGGCCAATAGCCTCAGGTTCTTTGCAATAAGATTTAAATTGAACTGTAATTAAAAATTAAAATTTAATTAGTAATGGGTTGTAATATTGAAATAGATAATTAACAATCCACCCGTTATAAGGTTTCTTAGAACACAAGTTTAACTATTCCTACAAGGATTCGAAGTAACTCTGCTTATAAATATACGTCCATTAAGCTCTTTGTTTTCATAATTTCATTCATCAGAATCACAAATAATGGCGGTGCAAAGGAAGAGAAACGCAAACACCTTCGACTCGATTTTTCTCCTGCCAAAAGAAAAATGCATGATTCATCAAGCCTTGATCAAGTTCCTACGGATATCCTGAGGTCTTTCTTCGGCAGGCTTACTTCATTGATCTTGTTCGAGCGAAAGCTGTTTGTTCGTCTTGGAAATCACTCGGGGAAGAGTTTGTTTCCAGGATGCCCTCGCTTATGCTTCCTTCAAAGGAAGAAGTTGGAGGAGGAGATGGTACAGATGTTAATAACAATGGCTACAGTGGGTTCTTGAATCTCGGGGAGACTCAGGTTTACAGCCTGAAAACGATACCAAAGGAGTTCAGAGAAAGTTGCTGCATTGGATCATCAAACGGGTGGCTCATTTTCTTGGAGGAAAAGGCTGTGCCGTTTCTATTCAACCATTTCAGGCAAGTGAAAATACAACTTCCTTCAGTTGCTCATCTGCTAGGTTTACTAAAACTGGAAAGAAACACCGAGGGTGAATATGAACTCGGGCATCGTGTCTGCAAAAAGCAAGAACTGAGAGATTGTTATATTCGGAAAGCAATCCTGACAAGAGAACCTGATTGCAACAATAAAAACTATGGTGTAATTCTCTTGTGCAAGGAAGGGAAAGAGATTGCTTATCATGAAAGTGGACAGAGTTACTGGACTGTTCTTGACGGTAGCCATCCACCATACCAAGATATCATATGCCATGAAAATACTCTCTATGCATTGAGTGAGGAGACCAGCATTGAAGTATGGGATGTTCATGGCGGTTGCGCAAAGAAAAAGCTTGATATTGCTCCTCCATTTCCTCAGAAGTCACAAGGGAAATTTCTTCGGAGATCTTTGCAGGAGCAGGTTTTACTTGGTTGAATCATGTGGGGATCTACTTGTTGTGAGATACATTGGGGAGTTTGTGGATTGGGATGGCACACTGGTTCATGAGGCGGATAAGTTGAGTGGGGACTGCACACATCCTAAGAGTTGTCCATATAGAACATGTTTGTTTCATGTCTTTAAGTTGGATTTCAATGAGATAAAGTGGGTGGAGATGGAATCTTTGGGCCGTCCCGCTTTGTTCTTGGGAGGAAATCAGTCTGTTTCAGTCTCAGCTCAATCTTTTCTCAACTGTGAAAAGAATTCAATTTATTTTACTGATGATTTTTGGGAGAAAATGGAAGAAGATTACTTATATGGAGGTCATGACATCGGCATATACAACTTGAAAGATGAAAGCATGAAACCAGTTTATGAATTCTCTTCAGACAAGATTCAGCCACCACCTTGTTGGATCATCCCCAAGCCATGCTAGAAGCCTAAACAGTCTGCTGTGACATGCTTCTACACAATATTTCCTCCCTTTTTTCTTCAAGTGCTTCCTCAGATTGTTTTGCATCTTATTTTTGTTAAGAAAAAATTTTAAGGAAGTTTGTGAAAGATAATTCCTTGTACTGAACAAAATTTTATTACTATGAACATAATAGATTCCTCTGCTACTTCTATTTTGCTTGTTCTATTTTCTCTGCTTTTATTGTTGTTTTGTTTGATGTCTCTGGTCATGTTCTTGTTGGAATAATAAACAATATTAATGGAAACAAGGGTGGCAAATGTTTTGCATCTTATATAGGGTAATGGTTTTAGTTTTATCATTACTAGGTTTGGTTCATTTAGCAAAGCTTGTTGTTAGTGTTTCAACTGAATTACTGATAGGACTTAAATGTTATATCTGTGAATAGTCTGAGATTGAGTCTGAGGTATGCCAATTTGCAAGCAAAGGATAACATGAGGAGAACTGCTCAGAAAGAGCTAGTATCTTTCTTTTACTAAGATTAAGTTGTTTGGTTCGGTTTACTACTTTTTAGATATTGTTTTACACTGATACTAATAGGGAAATTTTATAATAAGATTATAAATTTTGATTTTATTATAAAATCCTTCGATTAGACTTTAGTTACACTAAATTATTATATAGTTCATTCTATATCACAAAATAAGATTAAGAAAATGTTACAATGTAACATTAACATATACATAATAAGAGTAAGAAGTTATTACAACATAACATTAACATATACAAATTATTATGATTTGAATGTATATAATTGATTATGTATCATATACTATTAACAAAAATAATATTATTTTCATCTTTTAATAATTTTATTAAACGATTAACTTAAAACTTAAAATATTAATATTATAAAAAAAAAAACAACTTAAAATATTAATAAAAGAGTTGAGCTCACATGCAATTGGCCCAAATTGGGTTTAGGTAGTAAATAAGTATTGTCAAAACTATTAGAGTAAGGTTTGGATAACAAAAATAAAAATATTTGAATAATTATTGAATTCAAGTAATTTAATATATAATCGGATTTAAAATATTTGAATAATTATAAAATTTAAATAGTTTAATATACAGTTGAATTTAAAATTTGGTATCTCAAAATTAGCGATACCCTATTTGTTGCCGTTCTTACTTTTCTTCTCAAACTAATTCCTTTTCCAATCTGGATTTTCTCATGCTCTGATTTTTCTTCTTTCTTCTTTTTGCAGTTCGAGCTCTTTCAGTCTTTCTTAAAATCTTTCCCTTGAAAATCCATCCACCCCCTTGCAACTGTCTCCACCACTTTCATCGTGTGTCGCCACCCTTCGTCACGCCCATTCTCTGCGACGCCCTGCATCCATCATCATTTATCGACTTTTGATGGAGGCAATAATAAAGAAATATCAGCAGAAATTCAGAAAAGCAAAAGATGAAATGAGTAAATGGGATGAGATTCAATCTCGCATAATTTCTCAGTTTAGAAATGCTTCTTCCATCATTTCCAGATTAGAGGTCTAACTTATAATTTTCCTCTTCCCTAAGTTCTTTTCCCCTCTTTTTAATGAATATTTAAAAAGCTTCTTTTCATTTTTTATTTTTTGGTGATCAGGTTATTCAAAATTCAAAAAATTATGCAAGTTTAAAGTCTGTCGGAGGCATAGAAGTTGCACTGTTGCAAAAGCAAATGGATTCTCTGCAAACCATTTTACTTTCTATGAAAAATACCATGTAAGTGTTTATGTTTAATTAATTCTTAGCTTCTATATTATTGTAGTTTTTGCTATTTGCTTTTTGAAAACAAAATAATGGGATTAGGTATAGAAATAAATGATAATTTTCAGTAATTAAAAGTTAAAAACTGAAAACCTTATTGAGGAAGTAACAACAATCAAATAAAGTCTGAACTACAAACAAGACTAAAACCTTATAGAAGGAAGAATTTCAAGACCTAGAGATTTTTTTATGTATTATGTTTTATCTTTAATTCTAAAAAAATTTTCAGGGAAGAATTTCACACTGTTGTTCTTTCCCTGGAGAAGCTCCAACATGATGGTAAACAGCTTGCAAAAGGTTGTTCTAATCAGATGAACAGGAAACAACTGCAGCAGAGAATTGGCGTAAAACCGTCTCCTACAAATTGCATAGATGGGCTTGTGCTTCTACATGAAATGCATCTTGCCGAGTATTTAACATTTCTATCTTTCAAAAGTTTTTACAGAATGGTTTTTATTTATTGCTTTCTGTTTTATTTAAGTGACTATTCATGTTTTAGTGGATTTATAACGGTTGAACATTCCACCATATGAAGTTTTAAGCAGAGCTTTGTAACACTTTGGGTTAAATTAAATTTTTAGATTTTGACTGACTGATTTGTTTTTCAATTTATGTTTGTCAGATACGTTCTTAAATCATCATTGATTTCAGCGCTTTCTGCACTTGCCTTGAAACCAAAGTAAGGAAAACTCTTCATCTTGCTATACAAAAAATCAATAAAATTCACATGGTCTCCTTTCTAGATATTGAGTCATGTGAAACACAAAATCAGTTGCTTAAACTGCCTCAATGAATGTTATTGTAGGGATGTGATTCTATCTGAAATTTTATTTTGATAATGTGCTACTTTTGCCTCTTTCACAAATGTGTCTTGGAGAGGGGATATTAAAACTATGAATCTGCCTTGTGACCTTTGAATCCTTTCTCAATTATTTTTTTCTTCATGCTTTTTGATAAATAAGTATGATCTCTATTGTTATATTTATGGATACTTTAGTTTGTTTGATAAGTCTATTTTAGCTTGCCTACTATTTTATATGTAATATAGTATGCTCGTCATTTTCCACATGAACATATAAATTTGTTTCACTTGCTTCTTGGTCTCCTAAAATAAGATTATTTAACTTAAGAAAAAAGGAATTTGTTTTATTAAATTCTCCAATATGAGGCTATGTGGTCATAATGTCTTCTCTTGATTGTGCAGTTCCAGTGATCTAGGTGCACTTCAACAACTCTTGGTTGATCAACCCAATATACTAAAAGAAGAAGGTACATTATGAATACAGTTTGCCTCATTTATTTTTGTATATATATATATGTATAGAACTTGTTACCTTTAGATTTTTTTTTTTGGAAAATTACCCAATTAAGCCCTCGAATTTTATTGGAAAATGGAAATAACTCCTCAATCTTTATTGCATGGTAAGATTATGAACTTTCATTTCATAGTAATTAGAATTTCGATGTTGCGGAATATTCCATGTTTCATTAAAATCTTCTTGGTTGACCAATGTAATTTGTAGAAAATGCTTACTTGGATTTATTTGGATAAGTTGGATTAGAAAAAAATGAAGAAATGCTATTTTAATAATTCTGGCAATTGGACTTTGTTCTCCAATTTTTAGATTAATGGTATAATTACAATGAAATAAGAGTTCACAATTTTAATTTCATGCAATAAAAATTGATAGCTTATTTTCATTTCTTTTGTAAAGTTCAAAGGCTTGTTTAGTTTTATCCATAATAAGAAGAAGTTTCTTAAAAAAATATATTATGAGGGATAGTAATACTGATAAGTGGAGGTTGTTGTGTTCTACCTTTGGGATTTTCTGGGTTATCAAGTAATTCCTTTTAAAAGCATTAGCCTAGAATATAAAACATCATATAGCATCTAGACAGTATAAGCATATCCAGCATTGCACTTTTAGAGTGTATGTGGATGAAGAATTTTGAAATTTTAAAGTATTTCAAAATTAAGGCATTTCAAAATGCATCAATTTAAATGCTAGCATTTATAATTATCATTTTTGTTTTATTGCATCATGGTGACGATAAATTATTTAGAATTTCTATGTTACAGGCATAAGTTGTCAGAAATCTATATTTCCACCATCTTTTTCCCTGAAAGTTACAATGCTTTTTTTTTTTTTTTCGTTTTTATTTTTTCTTGTGCCTATTAGGTTCTAACTTGGGCTCATTATAAACTCTCTTGCAGTACAATTTATCTATGACATCATATTTGCAGAAGAGATATGTTGATTTTGCGTTTACATCTGTTAGACAACCTTTCATTCCCTCATTCTGTTCAACTGTTGTGGAGACTGAAGCCTCTTGGTTTCGGGAAACTTTGCTACCAGCATGCTTGTACCTCGCTGTTGAAGTTGTTAGATTGCATCAACACCCCTGCATACCATTCTTTAGATTCTCATGTGTGGCAGGCATGCTGATTGGAAGATTTCCTTTGGTGAAGATAGTAATTTATCTTTATACTAAAATTAACCGATTTATTCATCTATTGTCTTCTTCATCCATGAACACCCTTTTTTGTCATCTTTCTGTGTCAAGTCTCGCGCCCAGTTGACTTTGAGCACGCAAGTTCTGTCAGGCTACAGTCGCAGCATACATCATATTCCAGTACCCAGTTGAGTTGTTCTTGTTTCTTTTGGCTCTAACATACACTCTCCTGGTCTTGCAACAAATCAGAAGATCAGTATTTTGCCTGCAGTACTTAACTGTAACAGAGCTGCAGCCATCCATTTGTTTCTGGTGAGGATGATCAGGAAATGGTAAAACGAAATAAAAGAGAAGAAGCAAGGAGATTTTACAGGTTGTAATGTTTGAGAAGTTGATTGTTGGAATAACAGTCCATGCAGTAATTTAATTGGTCTAAAGACTTGTATTTTGACTTTTGAGAAAAGGAAATGATTGTGAAACGAACGAGGACTTGATAAGAAAAAAAAATTGTATTAATTTAGAAATTTTATAAAGGTCGAAAATATGTTTTGATATAAAGATATTTTTGTCCTCACAATATTTGAAGTGTAAAAGATTAATTGTTGGAGTGTGGTTATCAGCTTTCCTTTTATAATATTGCCTCGAAGTCTCTTCTCAAGTGTTTGGCTCTGAGCATGTTGTGAAACTTGACTTTGGAATGCTGCCGCTTGTGTAGCTGTTTGAGTTTGAGTACTTTTAAATGTGCAGTATAGAACACCATTCCTTCTTCAAAATAATGCACTTGGATACAGCAAACAATGTTAGATTTGAATTGTTCTAAATAGTGTGGAAGCCATCTTATTAATTGTTTACTTGAGCAATGAAATCACATAGTTCAATTACTCTCTCCTCTGCAAAACATCAAACAGGTCATCAGCAAGCTAGTTAACAGCTAAAACAACACGAGGGACAGGACGCAAAAGAAAGGTTATATCAAGCTTAAGGCTTTTAACAAAAAAAGGAAAAAATGGTGAAAGATAAAACTCGTTGAAGACCCAATTTGATTTTCAGGCTTAAAACTTGAAAAACAATTGAAAATTTGAAATTATATTTCTGAATTAAATCTTATTGTAAAGAACATGAGGGCTATTGGCCCACAAAGCCAAAAACTTTGGGGTTTGGGGCAGTTGCAGTGAGCCCAATTCACTAAATATTAAAAAAAAAAAAAAAACCTGGTTAACTCCTTTGTTTTCAAGTTTGTTCTCAAAGCTTCGGCTCCCTTTCCTCGTCTTCTGTTAACCAACAAAATCATAACTCAAAAGGAAGCAGAAAAGATCTTCCCTTTCAAGGTTCTTTCATATCTTTTATAATATTACATATTTTTTTCTTATATTCTGATTGATTTGTACAGTCTTTTTTGATCTTTTCCTTATCTGATTATTGCTTATTTCCCAGTAGATTTACCCATGCTTTCATGACAACCAATATATTTGATGAATTTTCTTTTGTTCTGGGTATTTTCCAATTTCTTCGTGTTAGTTATAAAGTAGTTAGGTTTTAATTTTTATTTAATTATTTTATCTGTTTTGCTTTGCAGATTGTGGGAATTAGAAATGGCTGCTGGAGTAATTAAGAAGTTCTTTATTACATCAGTGTTCATGTGGATGGCTCCTCTTGCAATTTTATATGGTTTTAACCATAATTTGCTTCCTGGTAACACCCATTAAGCATTTTTAATTATATGTCTCAAGGATGATTTTTGTTTCTTTTTGTTTAATGTTGAAAAGAATTGTTAAGTTATTGTTATATCCTACTGTTACTGACTATTCTGTGTTACGTTGCTTCAATCTCTTTACTTTTCCTTTTCATTTGAAATTTTGGGTGCTTTTGATCAAATTTAGCTGATTGTAATCTACTTATGAGCAGTTGAGCACATCATCTCTTTGCTATCAACATCTGTAGTATAAATCAAGGCTATATTGATTTCAGTAAAATTGTGAAAACATTAACATGAACCCTACTGGTTTTGAAACTTCAACCCTCCATGTTTTCAAACTTCAACCCTCCATGTTTTCCGTGAAATGGTTATGATGCTTATAGGTGCAAAATCAAAATGCAAATGCACACAGGTGCACAATCAATATGCTAATGTCTTTGTTCTGTTCCTCCACATAGCGAAGGGGGCAGTTCAGTTTATGTAGTGAATCTTACAAATAGCTCAAATATTGTTTTAGCAAGTGAATTATGTGGAATCACCATTGAGAAAGTACACTTGTAATGGTAGTGCTTATTATCACTGCAACAGCATCAGGTTGTGCTAGGGAATAATCAAGTATTATATAGGATTTGTTCTTTTGTGCTATAATTATCAAGTTGACTGAAGAAGAAGCATCATTTGTTTGGAACAGGTTCAGCAAATTTATCTCCCCATGCTATGACGCTGTTGAGTGGTTTCGTTGCTGTAATATCGGTCAATATAGTTATTGCATTCTATATTTATATGGCAATGAAGGAACCTTCTGATAAGCATGAACCAGATCCAAAGTTTCTTGCTGATGCCAAAGCTAGTATAAGCCAGACAACAGGTGAAGCTACCCCCTCTTCACAATCCCTAAAGAAACAAGAATAGAATAGCCAAGGCCCTGCACAAGTAACCATCGTGGAGGGAGTGGAACAATGGAGTCTGTACTTAATGCTTATGAGGCAGAAAATTAGTTCTATATTTTGTTGTATATTTAGACTCCTTGCTTTTGATCTTTCCCTATTATTCTTGAGTTTTGATTTCAATTTCATGGTTTCTTTTATTGTTAACTTGTTTTGACCTGCTCTTACTAAACTTATGCTAATCATTCAAGCTGGTTTGATGCTGGTGTCAATAATCCCACAGTGAATGTTGTCAACACTTAAACTCTTCTGCATTGAATTTCCCATCACTCTTTGCCTCATTAGCTTAGTATTTACATCAACCCTTTTTCTGATGATTTGAGCATGAAACAACTAAATATCGGGAGATAAGATTGTTCGGATTCTAATCTAAGTTTTATAACATGCTACAATTTTTTATTAAGAACTTGGTTTGTAGGTTGTTGGCAGCTAATGCTGAAACTTAAACATCGATTACACGTATCAAAGAACCATCCATATCCATTCTACAGAGTTCAGATAAACATATCAAATTGTAAACAACAGTTAAGGAAAAGTAATATAAGAAAAGAAGACGATTCTACAAGCAATTGAATTCTAATTCATTTTCAAAATTTTGATTTAACAAACAGAAGGTGGCAGAAATGATCTTAATCTTTAATATCAAAACAAAGCTTAGCCTCATCCCAAGGGCCATTGATCTCAAACTTATATTCTTGAATCCGTATAAGCCAATATGGGCAAACAACATTAACAAAGACCAACATTCCCACCAACAGCACAAAGAGTAGGCGGTGCAGGCTATAAACAAGAGTCAAAGTCACAGCCATCAACCCAAAAGAGAACAGAAGGTGCAAACGGAAAGAGTATTTCTTGATACAATAGGTAACCAGTGGTGCAAAGAGGAAGACTTGTAATGAGAATAGCATAATAGCAAATACGTGTACCCTAGATGGCAGTCGAGATGCTATGAAAACAGAAGCCACAATCGAAGCATTCAAGGAGACACAGCTAGTCAAGTTAGGATTCTTCAAAGCCCCAGGAGCTCTTATTGTCGAACCAGAATAGTCGTGTAAGAACAGATGAAGCAAGAGAAGTGAAACGGTTACTGCCCAAATGGAATCAGAGCTAATGGACCGTGTCAAGGTTTGGTAGATAGGAGCCAAAACATACAAACCCGTGGTAAAAAAGGAAACATTAAGGACATAGTGCAAAAGAAGGTTGAGGGAGAGCATTTCTTCAGTTAATAGGAGAACTAAGAAACCTGAACCAAGGAGGCTTATATCAAGAAGCAAGAGGGAGTTTTCGTTGAGGGTTGACCTAAGGGTGTAGGTCCAGACGAGGACCACAAGAGCAACAATGCATAGATATTGAGAAATAGAAACTGAATCTTGCATTACCCTGAGCATATTTCTTTGAACAACATTAGCATTCATGACCATGTCTTCAAGGAAAGTTTCATCAGTGTGATTGTCATCAAAACCAGGTTGCATCCCTCCATATGCAACTTTTCTCCATTTAGGCTGAGTTGGAGAAGAATCACCACTGATGTTAGCGTCCATCACAATACCACTGCTCGGGGGGAAATGCAATTTCCTGAGCTTCAGATTGCCAACAAGCAAAATCTTTATCTTCTAGGGCAACCTTTGCTTCCAAAATATGTAATCCATCAGATTCCAAAAGGCAAATCAAAGATTGAAGATTGTTTTACTGTTGCAAAGAAATCTGTTCAAAATATGTACAAAGAAATATGTAATCCATCAGGTTAACTTGAACAGTAACAAAGAAATCTGTTCAAATATAGCAGCAATTAGCATCCAAATATATCAAGAGCTTTAATAATTTAACAGCTCAAATTATTGGATTGTCTATCAACCATGAAACAGACAGAAAATCTCAAAATGTTCAAAAAATGCATCTTGAATTTCTCTTCAATGCAACAATGAAGAGGAGAAAACCACTTGGCTTAAAAATCGGTGGAAGCAATAATTCATCAGATGAATGGACCTAGGTTCATTTTTCCATAAGCCAAGCAAACTAGGCATTGAATTCTAAAATGGAAGTTGATCATCACGAATGAAAGCTTGTAAAATAAATGAGAAATGCTAACAACAAACTCTACGGGGCTTCGTCATTTGCCCTTACCTGCAAAACTAAACCAAAGGCAATCCCAATTATCCGAGACTTGATTCAAATTCACCGTTCAAAGAGAGATTGCTATGCACAAATCAACAGGGTTCAAACACACACACACACGCACTCAAAAAATAAAATAAAAAAGAGAAAAAATTACTCAAAGCAATAAAAGAGAGAACCCAGAATTAATTAATGAATATGATTTGGCAGACCCCAAATAGACAAGCATCAATTCAATCCATTTTTTGACATGGTATTGTCTAAAAAACCAATGTTTAATCCACAAAATTGAGAACAAACCAGAAATTATAAACACATTTCTCAACTAAAACCAATCATCTCAGCATAGAAATTAATCAACAAATTTGCACATGTCCAGCAACAAAAACTTGGATTTCTACTAAAAGGACAAGAACTGAAGAAGAAAGAAGATAGTACCTTACTCAGAGACGAAGAAGGAAAGCCGGAGTTGGGTTGCAAAAGCTGGGCTTTGAAAGTTGGGAGCTTTTAAGTAGGTGGATTGAGAAATGGTGAAAGCCCAGCAGGGAAAGTTAACGGGTTTTTTTATTCTTTTTCTTTTTGATAGAGAAGAGCGCTACAGAGTTCAACTCAGCCCTTCACTCAGCCCAAAAAAAGGCAGGCGGATCGAAAATTAGCAGTCCTTAAATTTACCAGCTGGAGAAAATCGAACACAGTGGGACCCATGTTACTAATTAACTAAAGACCACACGCCACTCCCACGCTCTCCTTGCCGCTAACTCCACGCTCGTGCTCATCCTTCTGCACTCTGCGTTGCGCCGCCTACATTTCTTTGTGTTCTCAGGTCCTCAGGAATATAGAAAATCAGCAGCGTTCTCATCCTTTTACATTTCTGGGTGGTTAACTGGAAGAGCTGAATCTTATGGCATCCTCTTTGGTTTCTCCTTCCCCAACTTCTTCCTTCATCAGCATCAAGGTCAGTTGCTTTCGATTGCCCTTGTTCTAGATTTGGATTGTTATTGATTATTTTGACTAATAAGAGAAAACCCATGTTTTGTTGATTGGCCAGAAAGATTTGGGCTTTTCTGCGTTTCCTTCTACTTCTCAAATTGCCATTCAGAAATGCAAGAAACAAGTTTCCAAGAAAATCGTCTCAGTCATGGCACCCCAGCAATCAGAGCGTAAACCAGCCACCACCGGCCCTGTTAGTTTCTTTTTTATTGTCCTGATTCCATTTTTATTGATTGTTCATTTTCATTGATTTTTTTTTTCATTGGGTTCTTTTTCAGGTGAAGTCTGGAATGACAATGACAGAGAAGATTCTTGCAAGAGCCTCTGAGAAACCACAGTTGAGCCCAGGTGATAATATTTGGGTTAATATTGATATATTGATGACACATGATGTTTGTGGTCCGGGATCCATTGGTATCTTCAAGAAAGAATTTGGTGAAAATGCAAAGGTATTCAATTCATCTACTACCTTTTTTTGTGAGTTTATTTTTTTTTTCTCTTAGGTTAGCTTTGTGCATAACTGAGCTGTTGGTCTTGCTGATGCATTTTAGAATTTAGTTAGCTTTTTGTGTCTACATAGCATTACAAAATTGAATTTTATAATTTGATGAAGTAACAGTAACTACTTTACTGCTGTGAGCTTCTTCTCAATTGGATATTCTTCAAGATTGGAAGCTGATTTTTGGTGGTTTCTAAAATACTTCAAATTTCTTTTAGCTTGGTAACTTAAGTATTACCTTGGTAGAGAAGAGCCTTGTGTGTGCTTAGGTGTGTTCATAGCTATCTATTTGCAGTGGTTGAATTCATTAACCATGTATCGTCATTTTGGTATTGAAGGTTTGGGACCGTGAAAAGCTTGTTATTATACCTGACCATTATATATTCACAAGTGATGAACGTGCAAATCGTAACGTGGATATTTTGAGGGAGTTTTGCACTGAGCAAAATATCAAGTATTTTTATGATATTAAAGATCTCAGTAATTTCAAGGTATAACACACTATCTTGTAATTCATTTTTTAGTCTACTATTCTGATGAACTCAGGGTATATTCTCTGTTTATTGACATAAAGCTGAATTCCAATTCATAACTTTGCAGGTAAACCCTGATTATAAAGGTGTATGCCATGTTGCACTTGCACAAGAAGGTCACTGCAGGCCTGGAGAGGTATCAATTCTTCACCAAAATTGTTGAATTGTAAAAATTCTTATGCCTTATGTTCTTGAGCTGCTGTTCTCTATCACTGCCTGCAGGTTTTGTTAGGGACGGATTCTCACACCTGTACTGCAGGAGCATTTGGTCAATTTGCTACAGGAATTGGAAATACAGATGCAGGCTTTGTATTAGGCACTGGGAAGCTTCTGCTGAAGGTTTGTTAACTATATTTTAATGTTTGACTTGATTAAATGTGTCACTATCTTATTTTGCACTTTCTTTGATTTTCATTTGGTTTCCTACTAGTATTGTGGCTTAGTAAATGTTTGCATTCCTTAATATCATTGTTTATGTCTTTCACTAATTAGTCATTGTATTTGGCTACCTTATCTGCTTCTTAGCGTTTTGCTTCCCCATATAATTATCCACCTTTTTTACCAAATGAGAGGATTAAGGTGATCCAACTCTGATAACCAAAGTCATTGAAGGATTTTTGACAAAGTTTTAGCGGTTTGATGAGTGGTTTTCTCCTTCATGTTTGTTGCTCTGTGCATATAGTTTTTTTTTTTTTGGCCAGTGCTTTGTGCATATAGTTTGATTTGATGAGCATCTTGGCTTTTCTCTTTTGTAAATGGATATTGATGGTTTCTTTGAGTTGAAGATGGGTGCCTACAATTGATTAGGTGGTCTAATACTTATTATATGTGTTTTGTTGCATGTTTAATTGCAGGTGCCACCAACTTTGAGATTTGTGATGGATGGTGAAATGCCTCATTATTTGCTTGCAAAGGATTTGATTTTGCAGGTAAGATCATATATTTTCAGGCATTTGTTCCATTTTGATAAGCTTGAAGTAATAACTGTGTTCTCGTAGGGATATTATTTTTTTTCATGTTATATTGGTAGGTCATAGAATGAGTAAAGCTTTTTTTTTTTTCTGTTTTGTCTTAAAATGGTTGTCATTTTGCAGATCATTGGTGAAATATCTGTAGCTGGTGCAACGTATAAATCGATGGAGTTTGTTGGAACAACTGTGGAAAGTTTAAATGTATGTAAACAGAAATGATGCATGACTGATGTAATATTAGGTCCTTAAAAAATCTTCTTAGTTGATTTTGTTCGTTACTGGAAGAGATCATGAATTTAATTCTCTGGTTACTTATATTGGGTAGATGGAAGAACGGATGACATTGTGCAATATGGTTGTTGAAGCTGGTGGAAAGAATGGTGTTGTTCCTGCTGATAGTACTACGTTTAAGTACCTTGAGGTGAGTGCAAAAATTGTCAAGTGTGTTTTGTTCCAGTTCACTGCTCAGATCAATGTCTAATCTTGCATAAAGTTGTTTTGTTTGAATGTCTATTTCTGCTTTTCTTCCTAGCAGTGACTCATACGTTATATATCTTTTGCTTTGCACAGGATAAAACATCTGTGCCATATGAACCAGTTTACAGTGATGCACAAGCAAGGTAGATTTTTATGAATAAATGGTTAATCAAGAGATCAAGTTCTTATTATTACGGTCTTGTCTGCTATTGGTTTATTTGGTTTGGTGGGAGGGTGGTCACATTCTTCCTTGACTAATTACAATTTACAGCTAACTGGAATAAAATGATTTGCAAATAAAATTAGTTTTGTAAATCCTAGTATGCGTCACTATGATTTATACCCATATGTAATAGTATTTAAACTGGATTATGTTCTTTCATTTTTTTTTTGGATAAGTGGGTCTAATTTTTAGTTTAGTTGAGTACTTTTATGGTTTTGTGCCCTTTCATGGTGGTTTTGTTGATGTTTGTTGTGTCGTTTCATGCTTGGAACTGCATTAAGACGATTACTTATATATTTACATTATCTGGCTTTCAGTTTTCTTTCTGAGTACAGATTTGATGTCTCAAAATTGGAGCCCTTGGTAGCTAAGGTGGGTGTCTCTATTAAGTCAAGTGATAGGCTCTTTTTTCTGATACCCACGTCTCCCCTCTTTTCTCTTTACTAAAGATTACCTCATGAAAGTTGCTTTTGTAGCTGCACTCTCCTGATAATTTGTTAGTTCTATTTTGTAGCCACATTCTCCTGATAATCGTGCTTTGGCAAGAGAATGCAAAGATGTTAAAATTGACAGAGTATATATCGGATCTTGTACTGGTGGAAAAACAGAAGATTTTCTCGCTGCTGCAAAAGTCTTTCTAGCTTCAGTAAGAGTCATATATTCCCATTTCTCATCCTTTGTGTTCCATATGCTGGAATAAGTTGAGACTGAAATTCCCATGGGTAAAGAAAAATTAAGATGAGAGAGAGGAAGAGCTTCGACATTATTGCGTATTATATTTACAAGTTGTGACTTCTTTTTCTTAAGCTCAAAAGTTTTAATTTCCTGAACTGCAGGGAAAGAAGGTCAAAGTTCCCACATTCCTTGTCCCTGCTACACAAAAGGTGTGATTCTACTTTATTAATGTCAAAATGTCATTCAGTTTGCAACTAGAATCGAGGAAGAAAGAAGTTGAATTTTAAAAGAATGTGCCTATTAACTTGGTAAAACTGGCAGGTTTGGATGGACATATATGCTCTTCCTGTTCCAGGATCCGGTGGGAAGACATGCTCCCAGATATTCGAAGAAGCTGGCTGTGATACACCTGCAAGCCCCAGCTGTGGTGCTTGTTTGGGTGGCCCTAAAGACACATATGCACGTATGAATGAACCTAAGGTAATTTGTAGTCTTTTTCCAATCAGGATACCTTCTAACGCATACAATTTGTTGTCCGTAGTTTACCCTTTCAGATCTTGAATAGATTTTAGAGATATATCTAATGAAAATGGCAACCATTTTATTGGGATCACCCTTGCAGGTCTGTGTCTCGACAACAAACAGGAACTTCCCTGGTCGGATGGGGCACAGGGAAGGCCAGATATATCTTGCCTCCCCATATACAGCAGCAGCATCAGCTTTGACCGGCTATGTCACTGATCCTAGGGAGTTTTTGCAGTAGAAACTTGAGAAACTTGCATAATTTTAATGTATAATCCATATGAATAACTGGAGGCTGAAAAGAAAAAACAAAAGACAGAAAATGGAGCTTTTACCGTTCAGTACTATCGTGCTAATTCTGTTAGATTTTGTTTTGTATCTTCAAATTTCATTTTCGATGTATTCATGGAAGAAATGCAAAATTTGGGACATCTCTTTCTTGAGCTTCAACAATAAAATTGTTATTCAGTGGCATGGTGAAGGATGCTTGGGCGAGTAACTGTTCAGAATAAGTATCTCTGGTAAAAATACAGTTTGAACAGGGATTAGAGCTTCCCTTGGAGTTACAAACTTGAACTACAACTAACGAAGATGATCAATAAGAACAATAGGATCGTAATGACTGCGGTTGAAAAATGGTGCTGCAGTTTTGAAAGAATGATACAATTGATGTTCAATAATTCATTCGTGTCTGAATCAATTGAGGGGTTGAGGAAGTTAAAGAAAACTTTATGTAAGCTTCCTAGGATTGTTGCAGAGTGGTATTGGAGCCCAAATAAGCAGACAATGGCATCCAATGGAAATGTTTTCTGCATTAGGTGGATGCAGAATTTTCAAAAGGGCTCCACCAGTTTCTGTATGTGAGATGAACACACCCCAGAATATCTCTCACAGTTCTCTGTCAAAGTCGTGTTTGATGTTCTCTCCATTATTTTTTCTTTTGTCACGAAACAAACAAACAAAAGAAAAGCCATCTCCTTTACAATTCTCTGACGATTAACCAAAAAACGTTTTCCTTTTGAAGCAACTAACTGAGCCGAGATCATGGCCTCTTCGATTGGTTTTGCACACCCAAAGTCTTCCTTGTTCTATAACACGGTCAGTTGTTTCAGAAAATATATATATATATATATATATATTATCATTGAAGTTTCTTTTACTCCATGGTTTACAGTTTGATCTTTTTTGTTGATATTTGACCAGAAAGAATTGAGTCTCTCTGCCTTCCCTTCAACTTCACAACTTTTCTTTTACAAATGCAAGAAACCAGTTTCCAAGAATATTGTGATGGTCATGGCACCACAACAATCAGAGCGCAAACCTGCCACCAGTCGCTCAGTCAGTTTTTCTTTTTCTGGACCATGGATGTCATATCTATTGATTGATTTTGGAATTTTAACTATGTTTTTTGTTTTCTTCAATTGATGTTTGCTTTGGATTTCAGGTCAAGACTCCTATGACTATGACAGAGAAGATTCTTGCTAGAGCCTCCGAAAAACCCCAGCTGAAACCAGGTGACAATGTTTGGGTTAATGTTGATGTTTTCATGACTAATGACATTAGTGGTCCTGGTTCGATTGGTATCTTCAACAAAGAATTTGGTGAAAATGCTAAGGTACTTTAATTACTACTTGATTTTAGTGGTTTATTCATTCATTTATTTGGATTGCTTTACTAACTGCTTTCTTATTCCTTCTTTTTTTTTTCCCTTTTTAGCGGGCTTAGTTCTTTGCTGTCCATCCACAAATTAATTAGCATTTTGTTTGTTCACATAGCATTTCAAAGTAGAACCTCTTGATTTGATCAAGTGACCATTGCTATATCCACTGCAATAAACTTCTTCTCAGTAGGATATTGTTCAAGATGTGAAATTGGTTTCAGTGGTTTCTCCCATGTTAGTACTTGTTTCATTTCTTGTTCCTATAGAAAGCTTCTCATTCCTTTTAGCTTGGTAACTTCATTATTACATGGTGGCCTAGTGTGTGTGTGTGTGAGAGAGAGAGCATGCCAGCGTGTTCATAGCCATTTTGCAGAGACTGAATTCATTAACCACCATAATTCTTGTATATATTGAAGGTTTGGGACCGTGAAAAGGTTGTTGTTATACCTGACCATTATATATTCACAAGTGATGAACGTGCAAATCGTAACGTGGACATCCTGAGGGAATTTTCCATGGAGCAGAATATCAAGTACTTTTATGATATTAAAGATCTTAGTAATTTTAAGGTATGACAACATTCTATCCATGTTGTTCCATTTTCTACTCAACTACTCTGAGGAATTTAGGATTTGCTCTCTGTGTATTGCCAGTAAAACTCAATTCTAAGTCATAACATTGCAGGCTAACCCTGACTACAAAGGTGTATGCCATATTGCACTTGCTCAAGAAGGTCATTGCAGGCCTGGAGAGGTAATTATCGTTATACTAAAATTGTTGCCATATGTTCCAGAACTGCTGATAAGTTCTTTACTCCTGCCTTCAGGTTTTGTTAGGGACAGATTCTCACACCTGTACTGCTGGAGCATTTGGTCAGTTTGCTACAGGAATTGGCAATACCGAAGCAGGTTTTGTGTTAGGCACAGGGAAGCTTTTGCTCAAGGTTTGATTATACTTAAGGTTTCAGTTACTGAAATGTGTTTCTTATCTTATTCCTTGCATGCTTTGATTATGTTATTTTCCTACTAATATTGCAATTAAACATTTAGACTCCCTTAATATCATTGCTCTGCTATTTCGTTCCCCATGGACAGGCATGGCATTTACCAACCTTAGCTGCTCCTTGGTAGAGTTACATTTCACCATAGATCTATCAACATTTTTTCTTTTAACTAAACTAGAGTGTTTTAAGATGATCCGACTTTGTTTAGCAAAGTAATAGAAGGAGGTTTTGCATTTTAGCGGTTTGAGTGATTTTCTCCTTTTCATTCTGGTTACTTTAGGCATCTGTGGGACTCATCCGATGATTATCTCAAGTCTTTCTCCTGGGAATAGCTATTGATGTTCTCTAAGTAAAGGCTTATATGGTAAAGTGTGGTTTTGTTGCATGACAATTGCAGGTGCCACCAACTTTAAGATTTGTGATGGATGGTGAAATGCCTGATTATTTGCTTGCTAAGGATTTGATTTTGCAGGTAAGTAACGAAAATATTTCGGGCAATTGTTTCTTTCCAACTAGTAACAAGCCAACTCATAGTCTTGTGGAAAAATTACTCTTGTTTGCGTGATGCATAATGTTCCTATTTACTGGTATATCCATAGGTCATAGAATAGCGAGGCTTATTGTCCTGTCCCTAAAAATGGTTTCCAATTTGCAGATCATTGGTGAAATATCTGTAGCTGGTGCCACATATAAATCCATGGAGTTCGTTGGCACAACCATTGAGAGTTTAACTGTAAGCGAGCTTGAAAGATGCAATTGGATTATTCAAATATTTTCTCAGTTTGAATATTTGAATGGTACAAATCATGAATCTAATTGTTTGGATCACTTATACTGGTAGATGGAAGAACGGATGACATTATGCAATATGGTTATTGAAGCTGGTGGAAAGAATGGTGTTGTTTCTGCCGATAGTACTACATTTAAGTACCTTGAGGTGAGTCCAAAAATCATCAAATGCAGTTGGCCAACCTCAATGCTTAGATCAATATGTATTCATGGACAAAGTTGTTCTTTTTGTATGTCCACTGTTGCTGTCATTCCTACCTGTGGCTTATGGAGTTACATCGTTTCTTTGCACAGGATAAAACATCTGTGCCATATGAACCTGTTTATAGTGATGCACAAGCAAGGTAAATTTACATATTTTTAAGACAACTTCCTATTATTACTGTCTTTAACATGAATCAACATGCATGTTTGCTTAATCTGTACTTTGTTTTATCTTCTGGCTTTCAGTTTTCTTTCAGAGTTCAAATTTGACATCTCAAAGCTGGAGCCCTTGGTAGCTAAGGTAGGTGACCAAGGGATTATATCATAAAAGTTGCTGTTTTACTTCTCTTTCTTCCTCTTCTCTCTTTGTATATGTTTTCTAATTTATGGAATATATTTTGCAGCCTCATTCTCCTGATAATCGCGCTTTGGCAAGAGAATGCAAAGATATTAAAATTGACAGAGTATATATTGGATCTTGTACCGGTGGAAAAACAGAAGATTTTCTTGCTGCTGCCAAAGTCTTCTTAGCTTCAGTAAGAGTCATATGTTACCATTTCTCATATTTTTTTTTTTTAGTTTAGAGAAAGAGATGCAACATTATAGCATTAAACATGATCTTGTTTACAAGAATCAGTGATTCGTGCTGTAGATTCACTAGCACATTTTCCACATTTTTGGCTACAAGGTGGCAATTGGTTTGAATGGCATGCCTAGATACAATACTAACAATTGATTGCTGGCTAAGTTAATCCTCTTGCGCCTTCTGATTTGCTTGAAATGCAGGGCAAAAAAGTGAAAGTCCCCACATTCCTTGTCCCTGCTACCCAAAAGGTGTATGAAGTTGCACTATTAATGTTAAAAAAAAACATCATTCAACTTGCTATTATGATAAATTAATGTTCTTAACATGGTAAATTGGCAGGTTTGGGTGGACATATAAACTCTCACTGTACCAGGATCTGGTGGCAAGACTTGTTCTCAGATATTCGAAGAAGCTGGCTGTGACACACCTGCAAGCCCCAGTTGTGCTGCTTGTATGGGTGGCCCTCAGGACACGTACGCGCGCATGAATGAAGCTCAGGCAAGTTGTCTTCCACCTACCAGGACTTGACACGTGAAAGTTTAGATAATTATACCACGAAAATTGAGATCACAGCAGGAGTTGATATCTATATGCATAAAGAGCGAAGGGTGATTCACCGGAACAAGAAATGGTGTCAGAAGACATTGAGTCTATTGTCCTAGCACAGGCTAGTACCATATAAAAATGTGTCAAGAGTGCACCCTAACCAATTATGGTCAAGTGGCCAATGTCTGGTTTGTCATGCGTTTCATCCCATTGGTGCCTTGTAGCTTGCAATTACTTCTTCTAAATACGGAGGAAAAAAGAAAACTGAACTCAGAAGCAATCATTTACAATAATTCTTTTTTGTTCTTATTAATGATTTTAATGGAATCAATCTTGCAGGTTTGTGTCTCGACAACAAATAGAAACTTCCCTGGTCGGATGGGGCATAAGGAAGGGCAGATTTATCTTGCTTCTCCATACACAGCAGCTGCATCAGCTTTGACTGGTTATGTTACTGATCCAAGAGAGTTTTTGCATTAGAAACGCAACCACATGACATTTTGTGAGTAATTTGTACTACTTTTATGTAAAGCCTAAACAAATACTACTTGTAATGCAGCTGAGGTATTGGTTACTGTTGTGTTAGTACTGAAATATTGTTCTTATTATATTTCTTCAGCTTTAATGGTACTTATACATAGTAGCATAGTTCAGGAAGATACACAATGAAAAGGATTTTTACTGATAAGAAGATGTAATTATGTGTATTGAGTTTCATCATTTGCATGACAAATGCTATCAAAATACCTTGTCTGAAATAAATCATATCACCCATGTGATGAATGAAGTACCAAAAAGCAAAAACAAGAAAATGTGACCTGGGGATGAGAAATAGAAGGTGGGGATAAGAAAACAGCATACCATTCAATTCATTCCCTGTAATTTAGAGTGTCAAGTTGTGACTGGCAAAGTAATTAAAATCGATGGCATCTGCATATATTTTGATACATTCATCCATATAGCTTTGGTTCCGAAAACATTTCCCACAACATTCAGAAGTTCTTACTTATAACCTGATGATGGAAGTCTCAAGACAAAATCATGGGGCCATTCCATTTCCTTGTCTTGAACCACCACCACATATTTTCACATGCTGTGAAGTAATGCAAACTAATCAGGCGGCCAATAGACTGCTCTAAATTGCAGAAACCTCAATCTAACAAAGTGGAGAAATCATTCAATGGACATCAAGGGGCCCTCCACGTGCTGAACCTCCCACTTCATTTTGGTGGCACATATCTGGGGCAATGTCATTTGTCCCACAGTTGTACAAAGTTCATATTGTCCACCATATGCTGCCCCGAACCATACGGTACAAGCAGCAGAATGAATTAATGACAATGAACTAACATATACTTTTACTCATCGAAATGTCTCGGTACTCAATTGAACATAATTGTGAAACTCTTTTCTGTTACAGGCAATCAAGAGCTTCCTAAGATTGCAGGTAGCCTTTCCAGCTGTTGGGGTTCCAATGCTATTATTTGTTGTTTTGCATGAGCCTACATGAAAAACAAGCTCTGGGACAAAAAAAATAAAATGTGCCATGGATGGTGGGTCTTGGATTTTAACTTCCATTATTAAGTTGAGAAGAAAAAGGTTGAAAAGGCAATGGAAAAGAAGCCATCTTCGAGGTGAAAGATCTTCATAAATACAAGAAGTTTTGTTGTTTTGCTTTACTTTTGCAGGATAGAGAAATCAACAAGGAGAGTTTTGAGAAATAGAAGAAAAAGCTTGCAGAGAGCTCCATAGCATGAGAGCCATAGTAGAGAACAGTTGTTTCTCAATCAAGTAAAAGAAAGTAATTATGCTAATGGGACACCACCATCATTAAGTGATGGCTAGCAATCTGCACAGTCAAAATCAAAATGATTGCATAATCTTAAGCACCTAGTGTGTGCCTTTTTCATGAGCAGTATCTTACAGCTCTCATAGCTTGGATTACATTTGATTGGATCAAGCACCAGAAAACACCTTTTTTATGGACTTGACTAAGAAATGTAGGAAATTGGTTAGCAAAAATGAAATACTTAGGACCACTTGCATAATTTTTCCTATGATTGCAAAGTTCTTAATGTTGGTCTCTTTTCACCGCCACAAAATTCATGTGGTTTCTGTTTATCAGAAACTGATAAATCCCAGTAACTGTTTATCGTCAAAGTATCAGACTGAGTATTTTACCGTCTTTCTTTTCAGTAAGTGGATAAGTTTGCTAGATCTCATCCTGAACCTGGAGGTAGTATGGCTTCAAATCACTGATTAGACCCTCAAAAACCATGGCTTCAAATCACTGATTAGACCCTCAAAATTTATTTCTTCTCAACCAATGCTATTGAAGCTCAAAAATCTCATATTGTCCTCTTCTCAACAAGTTCATGGGGTTACATTTGCACCTGATAAAAGAAACATGAAAAATGAACTTCATTCTAGGACTAGAACGATCAGACATATTCCTTATCATGTTATTTCATTAGATTTGTCTAGTTGAAAATGGTTTGGAGATCTTATTATCATGCTTCATGATCATGATTGCGCCAATGAAGTTGTTTCATTACATTAATGGTTGAGCTGATGATTGTTATAGCCACCTGCCAGATTGCAAGATTTGGGAAACAATTCATTTGTTGTTGGTTGCAACTGCAGCAGTCAACTATAGACAATAATGCTTCTAAAGACAAAAGACAGCATTATCATGGCCATCCACCATGTTTTGTTTTTAGGCTTCTTCCATAATTTCTTGTGCCATAACCTGCTGCTCTGCCCTTTTTCATCTCTGGTATGAGATGCCATGTTGCTTCGATTCTTCGTTTTCTTCCATAAATCGAAACTAAACAAGTATTGAACATCTTCAAAGGTCGGAATGAAAATTACAATTTAAACAAGAAGATGGAATTTTAGTACGTATTGAATAGTATGAAGGACATGTATAGAGGCGCAAGGACACATGTGAGGACAAGTGAGTTTCCTATCACGGTGAGATTACACCAAGGGTCAGCGTTGAGTCCATTCTTGTTTGTGGTAGTTATAGACGAACGGACAAAATCCATCCAGGATAAGGTGCCTTGGTGTATGATGTTTGCAGATGATATTGTCCTATGTGCGGAAACTAGAGCGGAGATCAATACAAAGTTGGAATTATGAAGACAAACGTTGGAATTAAAAGGACTTAAACTAAGCAGAGTGAAGACTGAATACATGGAGTGTAAATTCAGTTCTAAACGACTGGAAGAGCATGATATAGTGAAGTTAGATGGGGTGGCGATACCTAAGCGGGATCATTTTCGATACTTGGGATCAATAATACAGATGGATGGAGAGATTGATGGTGATGTGACCTATAAGATCCAGGCTAGATGGAGTAAGTGGAGAAGTGCTACAGGTGTGTTGTGCGATAAAGGAATTCCTACACGGTTGAAAAGCAAGTTTTATAGGACAGTTGTTAGACCAACATTGTTATATGGTAGTGAATGTTGGGCGACTAAGAAGTTACATACACAAAAGATGAGTGTAACAGAAATGAAAATGTTACGGTAGATATGTGGATATACAAGAAAGGATAGAATGAGAAATGATGATATTCGTAAGATGATTGGAGTAGTACTTATCGAAGACAAAATGTGTGAAAATCGTTTACGTTGGTTTGGACATGTAAGACGTAGACCTGTAGATGCTCAGTTAGGAGAATAGAGGCTATGAATGTTGAGAGAAGAGTTAAGACTAGAAGAAGATCGAAAAAGACCGAAAAAGACTTGAAAGGAAGTAATTTGAAAAGACATGGAGGTTTTAGAATTAGATGAGCAAATAACCTTGAATAAGAATCTATGGAGGCAGAGAATACATATGGACGATCTAACGTGATTTTAGATATTGGTTCATATAGCCTACCCAATCTATTAGGATAAAGGCTCTGATGATGATGATGATTGAATAGTATGAAGGAGTCTCTGATTCCTCCATGAAAGAACAGCTTCAGGTACAGAAGCTTAGTATGATCAATGATTCAGCCATAAAAGATTCAATTAATCACATTTTGTACGCGAAAGTCGCTAACAACAACACACTCAGAAATTCAGATTAAAATATAACATGAAGAAAACAGGGCAACCAGCGGAATGAAAACACTAAACATCAGAATCACACAAGCATTTCTTCTATCACAAAGGTAAAACTGAGCTGCTTGATTGCAGCAAAACTCAAAACACCCTAGATTTCAAGTACTCCCATATTTACAGTATAAGAAAACAGCATTCAGTCAAGGTCGCAGGACTGTATGATGGCACTATATGAGAGAGAGAACTAAATTGAATATGACCTAACAAAACCAAAAAAGCAGCAAGAACGATATAATGATTCGAGGACGACTCTAACAAGCAGTGAGAAACCAATCTTTGCAATATCCTTCAACTCATCAACTTTTCTAATTTCCTTTAGCTTCTGTGTTCAAACTGTGGATTTTCTTTTGTCTTTTTGGAATTTAAATGACAGATGACGATGATGCTAAATAGGCTTGCTTCTTTGCCTTTCATTCCTTTCATGGAATCTTGGAGCTACAACAAATGAATAACATAAGTCAGAAACCTTAAAGAAGCAAAAACTGAAAACCAAATACAAAAATTGTTTATTATGCTTCTTCTACATACCAAGTCCATTAGCCTCGGAGGTTCTCATGATACGGAGCCTTCTGACTGAGCTGAGAAACATTCTGAAATACAAAAAATAGGATCATAAACATGGAAATCTCAAACTACTTTCAATTTTTTTTCCCGTTTCCTTTTTCTTTTTGAGGTTGCTGTTGCTTTCAGATTAAAAAAGAATGGTTACGAGTTTTTATCAACTTCGAGTTGCATGTCCCCATCCTCCTACCCCTCTGCCCACCTTTCCTCTCTCATTTCTCATCATGGAAAATTACAATTAATTAGAAAAAGATAGCAGCATACCTCCATGGGACATCTCCTACAAGCATCCAATCTCCCTCTTTGTCTTCATAAGTCAGAACGAATTCAGATGATCCGTCCAAAAGTTTGGAGGGCTTTGCTATTTTTTCCTTCTCTGCACCTACAGAAGGTAATGTCATTTACGGTCAAAAACACAAATAACAACGTATGCATAGTTTTTCCATCCGAAATCCCTCAAAAAGATCACGCTAGCATCTTCACAGAAAGCGGATAAGAACATAAAGCAAACAAACTGCTCTTTGGTTGTTAACTACAAATCTGGTCAATCAGTAGTGAGTGTAGCAGAATAACATGCAAAAGACTAGAACACAGTAAAGGGAACTTACTAACTGAGTTGGCAGATCTGAGAAACATATCTTCCAGGGCCTGGGCCAAGCTCTCATAGCAAGAATGAGCATTCAAATCCACCTTCCTTCCTATTGGAATTCCATCCATATTCACCTTAACAAACCCAAGATGCCCTTTTTCATTAACAGCAGAACTCATTTTGCCACCATTGTAAAGTTTCTTTTCCAAAGCATCTTTGGGTTTATCTTTCTCATCAATTCCATTGTCCTCCTCAGCTCTTGGAGCCTTGGCTTGGTTAACCAAGCTGTTCATCCTGTAAGCCCTTATGGGTGGCCATCCCACGACTTGACTGCTTCCATAACAACAATATGGAACAGTAAATAATCATAGTCTTCTAGGAAACTACTTGACATTTCAAATGGAACCTAAGACTATAACTGAAATTCAACAATTTCTTTTTTACTATTTTCCTTCAACAATTTGTTATAGCAGCCTGACATACAAGCAATGATATTGATAAAAGAAAAGAAAACAAACCTGACACCAGTAGGAGATCCACCCTCATGGGAGACAGACTCAGCAGCTCTCTTGGTCCCAGAAACAGTAACAGAAGAAGGAACGCCATTATTAGCTCTATGGGAAACCACTGAAGGGAAGTCTTTTGCAATCAGGATTCTACCGCACTCACCCCATGAAGAAGTACCGGCCATAGTCTTCCCTGTAACACCACCACTGCCACCAAGGCTCAGCCCCAGGCCTAACTCCAGCTCACTCTCAGCTGGATATGAACTTGCCTCGGAAACAAACTCCACTTTAGACACTGCAGATTCATTTGTAGAAACCCCAGAAGAACCACCACCACCACTGCCACTTCCACCACCACCACCACCAAGTAAAACTAAGCCACCCTCCATCACAAACAAGCAAGAAAAAAGCAAGAAAGCCTAAGAAAGCTCAAGACTTGGCACAGGTGAAGAAATAGGAAGTCGTTTTGAGAGGAAAAAAAGAAGGCTGTTTTGTGGTAAATAGAGAGAGACTGAAGTATAGGAGAGGCCAAAGGACGGAAGGTAGGTTGGGGAAGATGGTGGAGGGAGTGATGATGATGGGACCCTTATGTCTGCTAGTGCGCCTAGCACTCTCACCAGTCACCACCTTCTTTACTCAAAAAAAAAAAAAATCCTAGACATGATCATGTCTCTTTAGAATCTGGTTTTCCTCCTTGTTGAAAAAAATATATAAAGAAATATGAAATCCCAAAAAAGAAAAAGACACTGTAATTCTGCAGACAGCAGGCAGGGCATAACTAGGAAGTCTAGGAAATAGGAAGTAGGAGAGAATGTCTTGGTCTCACGGTCTGTTTTCCATTCCTAGTCTTATAGTTGTGACAGTGATATGTCTGTCGTTCTTGCCTTTTTTAGCTCAAAGTATGTTACATATATTCTCACTATTATTGACCGTATTATACTTTTATAAAGCAAGAATTTGCCCTTTCCATTTTGGGAAAATTATTTATAATCAAATAATGTTTGATATTATTGAGATTTTTTTTAAATTAAGGAAGTAAATCTACTATTTAATTATACAAAATATCTCCTTTATTTTACTTTAATTTATACTTTCCGACACTTTAAATTCTGCGAGTGATTTTTTTATATTTGAAGTTGTAAAAATTTAAATTTTGATTATTGAAATTTGAAGTTCAACATTTTACCAACAGGTCATATAATTGTTGATGGTTGGATTTTGTTTTAAATAGTTAATCTCTCTTTGATTTTAATGAAATTTTTAAAAAAATTGTTGATTTTGATGTATTTAAAAATTTTTTTTAATAAAATTGATATTCCATAGTTATTAATTATAATCTTTAAATTTTACTCTCTGTTTTTTTTAATTTATAAATTCTTAAAAGATTATGTGGTACGCATGCTTATACCAATATGGACATATCACCTTTTGAAGAAGTCTTCTCATAACAAAAGGATTGGCTACTTTTGATTTTGTCTTTAGATTAATAAAAGAACTCTTCTTTTTCTAAAGAATGCTCTCGAGTAGTTAGATAGTACTTCGGGTCATGCTTTGAGACCTAAAAATTAATTAAATGATGATTAATGTAGGGGAAAATGGGGTAAAATGAGGAAGATCTACTCAATGAAAAATTTACAGCACAAAAAAACAAGAATTTTACTTTTTTTTTTTTTACATTTAATTTTTGTAAAAATCCCATTGTTCTTAATAAATGATAATTATGATACTCAATTAAAGTATAAGGAAAGCTTTAATTTAAGCTTTGGTGTCTCTTGGCTTTTAAAATAAATAAATAAAGCATAGGGTTAAAGTCTAAAGGTGTTGAGTCTTTTTACAAGGCCAAAAAGCACATATTCTAATCGTAATTTCTATTTTTTTTTTTGATTATTCTCTATTGTGCTGTCTACTATTTCAAGGACAAACGGCACAAAACCTTGTTTTAGAAAGTTGAGACCTAAAGAGATAATACAATTCCAAGTGCCCTGTGGGTTGCCCACAAAAAAGATAAGATAGTTGAAAAAAAATAATTAATCTTATTTAATTACACAAGGTGGAAATATATATATGTTAATTAGATTAAATTCATATATTTATCGTTACACTAATAAAATTTGGTTTAATTAATAAATTCATCTGCATCTTTATATATAATTTTCAAACTAAATCAGAAGATGATAATTTGTCTTTGACGTTAATTATAAATAAATGATTTTATTGTAAAAAATTTTAAATTCGAATTACACGATAATCCATGATTGGTGAGGTTAATTTCAAATGCATCATCTTTTATGAAATACAATTTATTTTTTTTATAAAAGAACAAGTAATTATCATTATAAAAATATCTCATAATTGGACAACAGCTTTACACAAATAATATTTCTTGCCCAAGATGGTCTAATCAATTGATTGTTTAGGAAAGAAAGGATGTGAAAGCATGGAAAAAAAAAGAGCTTTTAAGGAGGCAAAGAAAAAAAAAATTAAAGATGCATTTTTTTTCTTATTTTTGCCTCAAAAATATGGAACCATTGACCATTAAATCTGAACAATGTTGCTCTTAGAAAATTCATTAATGGACTGTTCATAAGGTAAGGAAAAAGTCATTAGATCCTCTTTCAAAACTTTGGTTTAATAAGGATGTGGAATTGGAACTAGAGACCATAATGTTGTGTCTTTCAATCCTTGAGTCACTTAATTTATTTTATTCTCAAAAAGATGTATTCTGTTTTTTTAAGCAATTAAAGGTCAATATTGAGTGACCATATGATACAAATATACATGTTGGGATGATAATAATTTTTAATTCGGTAAAGTATAGGTTTGAATGAAATATTTATGTTTGTATGTTATTTTGGTTTGATTTGTATAAAATTTGAATTTAATTCGATAATTATTAAATCGAGTTTGAGTTTAAGTACATAAAAATATCACATAAGACAAATTTAAATATTCTAATATATAATTTTATGAGTTTAATTACTAATTTATGATATGATCCTTAATATTTGTGAGAAAAAAATCCTTAATTTGAACTTGAAATAATGTATAAGAATCGAACTTGTTTTTTATTTGATAAATAGGTTTAACCAAATGAGTTCTATTAATTTGATTTTTATTTCAAATTAGTTTAAATTAGAAAAATACAATTCAACTGTGTTTGAGTCGAACTTCAAACAATAAGTTCAATGTTATGCTCTAACTCAAGTCTCTCACTGTATTGAATTGTTTAACTCAACTACAACCCACAAAGTATCCATAAAAGAAATCTGAAATTTTTAAAATATTTTTTGACTTTAGAAAACTTATAAAAATCAAATGTTATTCTTACTCTTTATTTTAAATTCAATATTTTTAAAAATTATTTATTAACGAGTTTTGTATTAAATTTTAATTTTTTTTATAATCGTTACTTTAAATTAATTTAAAGCGTTCAACTAAAGAAAAATACTGAAAATGGATCTAATGAAAATAAAAAAAGGGTAAAGTTGGGTGGCGAGGAAAAATTTGGTGTGAAAGAAAAGGAGAAAATAGGAAGTTTGTCGAAGAATTATATACGCGTATCGTTAAAACCAAAAAAATATATACACGTATCGTTTGGTAAGGGACAAACCGACAAGGCCACGTGCTTCCACTCGCGATTCAAACGCCACGTCATCCGACAAGGTACGCGGCTCACCGACTATCCTAACTTCTCTTTTGCTTACGCTATTTTAGTCCGAGACAGCTTGTCACGTTTTCTGACCAAACCTACAAATTTACCCTTTTTTCACCCACGCGCTCTTTTTATTATTAATTCTTTTAGCAATTTTCTTTTTCGTTTTTAAAAATATTGATTATGTTTATTAACATTCTTTACAAAAGAAATAAAAAAAGTAAACATTAATTTTTAAAAATAAAATAAAACAAAATTTGAGGATTCAATTGAAAAAGATAATCTTTTAGATTGATATAAAACAAAAATAATCTATTAAAAATGAAATCACTATATTATAATTGAATTTTGAAATTATATTTCAATTTTTTATTAAATTATGTCATTTTTATTAAATAAAAATAACTAAATTAAAATTTTCATAAAATTTTTATTATTTTATGTTAAAAATAAAAAATAAAAAATTCACTGAAATTAAAAAACGTTGATAAAATTCATAATATTATGTTCAATTAGAATAGTTGAGCTTATTTTCCCTTAGGAAAATTATTATGTTTAATTACTTACTAGTTATAACTTATAATTCAAATAGTGAAATCTAAAATACATATGGTCTCTAATTTCCTTTTTTAAGAAAAAAATACTTATTTTTTAAGGGTGCAGTGGAGTGAGTCTAAAGAGGGTGAGGAAGCGCGTGGGATTGGAGAGAAGAATTGGTGACACAGAGTCATTTCCCACTTTCCTTGAACATACATACATTAAAGAAGCATTGGTACGGAAGGGAAGAGTCTGGTTCAGAAAGAAAAGAGCAGAGTCCACAACACAAACGCAGACACAGCACAGAGCCACAGAGGCTGAATATTCTCTTTCCAAACTAACTAAGTCTCTCAATTTTTTACTTTCTTTTTTAATGATTTTTAGGTATTGTATGACTTTCTGCTTGGTTGTTCACTTTGCTTTGCTTTGTTTGGTTGGTCACTAACTATCTTTTTTTTTTTTTTTGCCTAACAAACTCATTTATGAACTTTTAAATTTTATAGATGTAAAAATATGTTTATTTGATCAATTTGGTTAAAATTATAATTAAAATATTCAAACCAGATTGACTAAATTTTTTTTAAATTTATCAACCGAATAAAAATTTTAATCCATTGGTATATTTTGGTTAATTTCATCAGATTTTAAAACTTTATAGGATGATAATCACTTTTAAGTTGTAGCATCGATATAAATTTTTTTTGGTCTATGTAGCATCTATGTAAGTTAAAATTTATATTTTTAAAGTCTCACTTCCTTTTAAATATTCAAATACCTAATACAAAGTAAAAATGCATTTTTGATAACTAATAAGTCAAAAACTCTAACAACATAATTCTTAGAAGATCTAACAAAGATTAAAATTCTAATTCAATTAAAATTTCACGTAATTTAATTTTTTTATATTTTGAATCCAATTAATCGATAATCAAAAATTTTCTGATCTTATTCTCCAATCAATTTGATTTAATCCATTAATTCAATTTTAATCGAATTATTTGCACAAAAGTTCATTTGCTTAAGTCAAGATTGAGAAGTTAAATTTGATGGTTTTGTTAAGACTTTTGTATGTTATGGAGCAATGGACGCAGTAGCTTTCTAACCGTTATGATTCTTTATGGGTGCAACCGAAAGGTTTGAGACCAAAGTCTTTATCAGGAAGAGAATCAACTAAAGCAAAAGCTTTTGGAGATGCAATATGTTTTGTTTGAGATTAAAAAAAAAAGAACTTAAATTTATTCAAAGTCATCAATAATAAACAGACAGGACAAACTTATGTATGTGTTAAAGGGTTACACACAGATTGAATTGTGAATCAAAATCAAGGGGGCTTTCACTTCCAGCAAAATGACAGCTAATTCTCCTAAAATTGCCAGAGAATAAAAGCAATGTCTAACCTAATGTTGCTTGATTAATGAATTGAAAACATTGAAACAAGTCATGGCATCAAATGTGTACATGAACATTTGATTCAATAATCAATGTATTTAACTCTTTATTCAAAGAGTCGGATTCGAATCTCTTTTTTTAGATGAAATTAAAGTGTAAAGTGATAAGATTCACACACCATAGATCAATGACTATATCTCATGAACTTATCTTCCAACTACTCCCTTTAAATAAGTTAGAGTAATTAATATCAACTGAAAAGTCATCACTTGAGATATACAGGAAATGAAATTGACTGCTCTCATAGAATATTAGCAATAGGATTGATTAATTTATTTGCCTTATCTAGTCTTAACTCAACTCTCAAGGTGGTGGGGTCTTGACATTAACAGCCAATTTAGTATTGAAAGGTTCTATTTGGATAGACCAAGATGCAGAAACAAAGTGCAAATCTGAAAAATATTTGGAGAAGATCAGTTTCCTTTCTTTGTCACTCACATATATCTATTTTTGGTTTTCTGAAGAATAAAATCTTAAGGGCATCAAAATATTAAAAGAGAATGCGCCCTTAAAATTGTTCAGCAAATAGATTAAGGTTCACTAATGCCTGAAAATATATGCTTAGAATATTACAAAAAAGAAGTGTATATCAAGAAATATAAAGTGGGGAAAATGTGTGATTGTCATTCATGACAATCATGGAAAAGAAGACCCTCTATTGGGAACGCCATGAATACTGATTTTGACTCTTGTTTCAAGCGCTTTATAATAAGTCAGAACAAATTTCAAAAGCTGTATAGAGAGATGAATATGTTAATGAGGATTAATAAGATCAGTCAAAGCTGCAATTCTATGATTATCATTTTATTTCAGAATTGATGTAATTTGGTGTCATATAGCTGATCTGGTGCTTTTAAAGTATGATTATTTGGTTGAAATTAGACATTGGTCTACATGACATTTTTATATTAAAAGATTTCTGGCTCATAATTAGGGTAATTGGCAGATGCCTGAACAGTGGAAAGATTATAAAAATCACTTGGGATTTCTCTTTTTTTATGCTTTCATTAGTGAAACATGAAGATTCTAACAAGAAAGGAAGTAAACCTTGATTTAATCTAGCTGGTCTCCTGCTTTGGGTTAGCCAACAGTTGAGTATAAGCCTATCTGATGTAAAGACAAGCATCAGAATGAGCATGGAATATGACCAACGTGAAATCAACAAAATCAGAACTTCATTTGGTGGAAAGATAAAGAGATACAAAAGTGATGCTTTAATAACAATGATATATATGAACAGTATCTGATTACAGAGTTTCTGGCAAAAGTACAATGAAACCCAATGAACAATCAACTGTGAATCCTGTTGTTTCAGTATGCCTATGCATCTGAATTTGCATTTCTCAGCAAAACCAGATTACTACTATCAGGGAAGTTCCCTACTTCCATTGCCATGCAAGATATAAAAACAACAATATTGATCATATTGAAAGAAGAGAATTGTACAAAGAAAAAAAAATTCTGGTAGCCCCCAAAAACACATGTTAGTATTTTGATAATGACAAAAGGTTCATACAAATTTCGAGCAAGAACCCTAAGCCCTTACAAACATTAGCATTTAACTTCCTGTTCAATCAAGTCCTTGATAATAATCCTCGATTTCAAAGGAAACTAAAGTCATCCATCGAAGGGTTTCGACGCAAATTCCCTTTCTTTCTAGCTGCTGCTGCCCCGCCAGGCCCGCAGGTAATGGAGATTTCACAGCCGCAGATGTTACCAAAACATGAAAATACTCCCCCATTGTCAGTGTGTCTTCTAGCATGTCTTCTTTTTCTGGTAGATGTCGTCGGAATCCCACTAGACTGATAACTAGAAATCTCGCCACCTCCGTCGTACAGTGGTGGCAATTCGGTTCTCCACCTGTCTAGTTTTGACCGAAGCCCTTCGATACTTTCGTCTAAACTCCACCCTCCCAATGAACTCTCTGTCTCCTCCATTCTGTTAAGGTACATGTTTTTCGCCACCGCAGCCGCCACTTCCGATGGTGATGGACCTAATTCTGAATCAGTCAAAATTGCCGCCCCACCCGTTTTTTTTGGAGCCCCGTAATCCAACCCGTTGAATCTTAACCCACTTGGTGACTTGCCGGGTGGTGTTTTCAACCTAATTTTTGGACCATTGGTGCCTGTTTCAGTTTCCTTTTTTCCTGGATCCTCCGACCCGTTAACAACCGAACTTGATTTCTTCTTTTTATTACTTTTCTCAAACGTGTAATTTACCATGGAACTCCCCCTTGAATTAACCTTATCGTTGGTTTTCCCAATTTCTGACCCGTTAACCATTGACCCACCATTGATAATGGATGATCCTTTAGTGGATCTTCTGGGCCTTAAATCTGGTTCAAAAATGGAACTCGAATCACTCTTTGTACGTCGAAGTTCGGGTTTGATCAACCCATTAAGCAAAAGTTGATGGTTATTGTTATTACTCTTGGTAGTGCTCGAAAGAGGATTGTTATTGGAGCTCTGAAACGGGTCTTCCTCGCCCATCAAATGCCGATAACCGACCGCCGACGACCCCATTTGCAAATACAAAGGCATGCTCCTCATTGAACTATCAAGCAACGCCACCCCAATGTTCAAAATCCCTTGAGGCCGACCCGATGGTCTCCGAACCTGAAGAGCCACAAACCTCATCCCTAGTTGGACTTCGCGGCGATGTCGAGGCTGAGAGACTGGTGGCACAAGGTTTCCGACGATGGCTCGGACGGTTCCCACGTGGATGTCACGGAACCAATGCACGGCGTATATTTCAATCATGACAGCCGACGTGTCACTGTAGAGAAACTCGTCATTGACACGGAAAACGAACTTGTCATTCCACGTTGGGTTGGTGTGGCCTTGGGTGTCGATACGGGTGGAAAGCTTGCGTTCCTGATGGACCCAAGCCACCGCATAGGTTCGCATTCTACGACGACATACTGGCTCCAAATCTTGGGCCGAGATGACGTTGAGTTCCAACAGCTGGAATGGTGCCAAAATGTTCATAATTTTGGGTAAGAAGAAAGTAGAAACACCTGCAAATGATCCAAGATATTAATAATATCAGCGTTTCTTCTTCTTCCTCCTCGTCGTCAACGTCGTCGTTAATGTCGCCGTGTCTCTTATCGACGACGAAAGGGGAGCCCACTTCCGTCGTCGAAGACGACCAGGCAGCGAAAAAGTAAATAGCGAAGAGAGAAAATAAAGGAGGAAGAGAAAGAATGGAGGGGCATTTGGACAAGGAGTGAGATTTTTGTGGTAATAGAGGGAAACCGTTGTTTTCTAACGTTTGTTAGTTATTTTTTGACAGCCAAGCCATGTGGAAGAAACACAAAGCAGTAAGCAAATTTGACTCCGCCTAGGTGGTAAGGAATAAGAATGACAAGATTGTTTTTCTTCTAACAACTTTAATTAGGATTTTTATTATAAATTAAGGCATGGGAGTTTTGAATTGCTCATCTTTTTTTTTTCTTTCTATTTTTGTCTCTTACTTCGGGTTCAACTGCGGGTGTCAAATCTTTTTGTGCTATGTTAGTGTTCTTCGTTGAATCTTTAAAGAACAAGACAAGGGGATCTTTAAAGGTTCAATGTGATTAAAAACCAAATCCATTTTTCATTTGTTGGCAAACATAAGTTGGATTTTTAAGAGTCCTTCAAAGCATACTTGATCATTTTAAACACAAAACAGTAACATACCATAAATACGATATGAGTAAAAAATTGCAAAGTTGACAAGAAATTAAATTTGATGCTTCTGCCTCCTCTAATCCGGGAGTTACAGTAATGGGGGGGGGGGGGGGGGGGGGGGGGGGCTGTGTCGTTGTAGCAACAAAAACTGGCTTTGGAGTTTCACTGGAAAGTTGGGTTGGGGCTCTGTTTTAAGAGCTGAAATATATGCGATTCATGCAGGCTTGTTGCTGGCAAGGGAAATAGGTTACAGTGCGGTGGAAATCGAATCCGACTCAGTTGTTGCAGTCCAGAAGATCCAGTACCACCTTAAAGCCACAGACACTTTTGACTTTGTTTCCAGTTCTTCATGCATGCCAAACTCTATTTGCAAAAGGAAAGGATTGTTTCTATGCGTCATATACACAGAGAAGCAAATTTCGGTGCGGACTATTTAGCGAATATAGCGCATGAGAGCTCCTTTGATATCTGTAAATTAGATCTTCCTCATACAGGTCTACGTCAATGTCTCCAGCCTGATGTAATGGATATTGGGATGACCCGATATTGTATTTCTTAAGCAGATGTTATGCTCGGAAGCACAAAAAAATTTTTGATAAAAATTATATATGTTTATGATAAAAGTTAAAATTTTATTTTTGCATTTAGCATATCGACAAATATTTTAATATAAAATTTTTATATTTTATATGACATAAATATAATTTTATAATATACAAACACGAATTACATATATATGAATTGCCCAATCTACAAGCTAGCGATGAATGGGTGAAATTTAAAAGTCAATCTGCCACTAATTTACTATAAATTGATGTCAATTCTGCCAATTTATTAAGTATTGATTCATGAAAAATTTAGAAGGATTAAATTGCAAACTTCATAATTGCCATTAAAATAAACGGAAATTATTGGAATGATGGATTCCTATATCTTAAACTCAAATCAACTCTTCAATTCAATCCCTTTATTTTTTTCACATAAACTTAAATTTGAAACAAATATGAATAGGTTAATTACTTATATACGGTCCATAGAATTTTTAGTTTTCGCAAAAACTAGTTAAGAAAAAAATATAAAATAGTCTTTTAATCTAATTTATAAAATTAAAAAAATTCCTCTCAATATATAAAAATAAACTTATATACATAAAAAAAAAGTTTTACTAACTAATGTAATTAGAATATTTTTTAAGTTTAGATATAAATTATTTAATAATAATTTTGTATTAAATACAATACTTGATAATTTTATTAACAATTCTTATACCTTAATAAAGAAATATTACTTTATTATATAAATAATTTTAAATAATATTTGTTGTTCAAATCCAAATAAAAAAAAAAACTCGTCATCGGCTTGAATGACACGTTGCAGTTACCCTCACGGTACACGTGCCATCCATATAGCCACATCTCTCCGGCAAACCTTCCATATATATATATATATATACACACACACTACCAAGAAATTATTGTCACACTTTTCTACAACAAATCTGACGACAGAACCAGAATCCAGGATGGGTCACCTCGCCTTGGTGAAAAGACCAAACCAATCTCTCATCATCACACACCTTCCACTGGTTTGGCCTGCGGGGCTATCCTATCGCCTCTTTCCCATTACTAGCCATTTTTAAAGCAATGGGTAAAGCTTGTTCTAAGGTATGACATCCCATACTCTTGGCTTGGCTCCATTTTTCTAGACTAGAAGTTTAATAATGATTGACCTGGTAAGGTTGGCAGTTGGTGTTAGACTTGCTTTTCTGGTTTCAGAATCACAAAGCAACTCTTGGGTAAACTTCATGTGATTCCTTTACTCAAAAAAGGAATCACATGGATCTTGTTGTGCTTGACTTTGTTATCAATCCAAGTTATTTATTTATTCCCAAGTCCCACCTCTTGCAATTGGAGTATAGCTGATAAAATTATGTTTTTGGCTTTCCTCTCTGGGTTTGTTTCATAAAATCATGGAATGAGATGCTTGAGTGGAAGTGAAGAAACATTAGAAAATTGCCAACCCCAATTAAGATTGCAGACATATGCATATGGGAGTGTGTTATTATATTATTATTGGAAGTCAAATTGAGTTTAGTTTCTCCATTTTTTGTTGTTCACCAGCGCATTGGCTCGGAGTTTTATGATCTCAGCTAGGCAAACAGATCAGTATTTAAGGCTCCTGAGAAAATGCTTGTAAGAAGCTCATCGACCCCAGTTGTTGGAAGCCTCTTCTTCCCCTTCTCTGATAGTCCAAACCAAGATCTTGATACTACTTACAGGTTAATTCATGGTAACCATGGTGGAAAAGTCTGCTACCATGGTCAGGAAAACCTCAACCTGACGCCATTTTCACGTAGTTCATCTGCAGTGTTGCATTCAGTCTCAGAGTTCACCGAACTCAATCAAGAATCTGGTAGCTTTCGCCTTAAAGGCTTTCGAAGAGCTAAGTCTGAAGGGAGCTTAGAAAGATTAGATTTTGATTCTTGTGATAGAGTTCAGTTTCTTGATTCCAGAACACCAAAGGAATCTGTTCACAGGCATCATATAACAATGTTGCATAGTGCACCATCTTTTTCCATATTTAATGAAGGGCTTGAAGATGGACAAGTAGGGGAGGAGGAATTGGAGAGAACAGTTACAGTTGGGGAGAGCATTGATGATATAGGAAATGCAGATTTCAGCTTCCGGAAGAAGTGTATGGAATTGATTCAGGAAGGAGAGGATGAAGAAGAAAGATCAAACAGAATTCAGAGTTCTTACAATGAAGAAGAAGTTGATCTCGAGCTGCCTAGTCCTCCCATGTATCTCGCTACAGGTCTTGGAATTGATAGTGTTGAGTTTGGTGCCATGGCTGATGGTGTTGATTTAAGTTCAATGGATCTTAATGAGGGTGGTGATCTTGAAGAATTTCATAAGAGGCTGGTTGATGAGTACCCCTGTCATCCTCTGTTCCTAAGGAATTATGCTAAATTCTTAAAGGTGAAACTAATTAATTCTATGTGTTATTTCCTGTTTTTTCCAATATGTTGAATTTGACCTTACCATCTTAGGCATTTATGATTTTAGATGTCTGTGCCATTGCATACGCGAACCCTTCGAAGTCATGTATAAGTTAAATTGGTTGTTATTTCCCAAGGAATATGTAGATAAATGAGTTCTTACAATCCATATATCAACAACTGACTAAGCTTTAGCACTTTTTTGGTGTATTTTACATCCGTCTCTTAGTACAAATTAGAGCATATCGCGATGGAGTTTGCTTTGAATGCATATGATAGTTTATGCGACAAATTTTTTTCTAGAATAAAAGAAAATATAATCTTTCAGTTTCATGGAACATGATTAAATCTCTTCCAACAGTCTAAGGGAGATCTTCAAGGAGCAGAGGAGTATTATCATCGCGTGACTATAGCAGATCCTGAAGACAGTGAAATTCTCTTGCAGTATGCCAAAATAGTGTGGGATCTTCATCAAGAGAAAGAAAAAGCCCTTAGTTACTTTGAACGCGCAGTTCAAGCTTCTCCTCAAGATAGGTAAGTACTAACCTATACTTGGCTGTGAACTTTAAAATAGGTTATATAAGAGGTTTAACTCGAACTAGTTACCATCCTCCTGTGAAATTTGTTGTTTAACTGGCTTGATTTCATTGTTGAGAAAAATGCCGACACTGACACAGTTACATTACTTCGTGCAAAACTTAGCTACTGGATTTTGTTGAAGAGGTCCAGAAGCTAAAGCTCAATTTGTTTGTTTCTTTTCCTTTTTCCAGCGATGTCCTTGGAGCATATGCTAGTTTCCTGTGGGAAAGTGTGGATGATGCAGAGGAACATGGAGAACAAGAAGAATACCTCAAGGTGATACTTTACTTATAGAGCAGCCATTTTCATTTTCTTGTGAAGACTAAAATGTGACATAAAATTCTGTTGGCAAGGCAGTAATGGCTATTATTTTTTCTCAGGTTAAGGAGGAGAAAACTGTAGGAGTATCCAAGAACTCACTACATAAAGAAGAAACTGAGCCAGCTAGCTTATCCTTGCACCCTTCAGATCCAGCCAGCTTTGGGGCTAATACGGATATCCAGGATGTCGATGTTGAGGATTATTATAGGAGGATGGTTCAAGAAAATCCGTGCAACCCTTTGGTTAATTATGCCCGTTTCTTACATCAGGTGAAATTTGTATATCCCACTCACCTTTTTTGCATATTAGCTCATTTGCTTAAAATCTGCATGACTGCATAGGAGAACATAATGCAACAGAGATTTGCATTCATCACCATAAGTGGACGATTTTCATTTGACTGCCATTTTCACCCTTTTAAGTGAAACTGTCCTCTTGGATTGACAGTCTAAAGGAGATCTTGAAGGAGCTGAGGAATACTACTCACAAGCAATACAAGCTGACCCTGAGGATGGTGAAACCATGTCACAATATGCCAAATTGGTGTGGGATCTTCACCATGACCATGATAAAGCCTTACATTACTTTGAACAAGCAGTTGGAGTTAGTCCTGGAGATAGGTACTTTAATTCAGCTTCTTGAATTATAAGTTCAACTCTTATTTCTAATGTTCTGCTATATCTTGGAGATCTAAAAACATATAGGTTCTCGGTAAAAAAGACGACGTAACGTATTTAATGCTCTACCTGGCAGATTCTTATCTCACTGTTTTGTACTTTACAGCCATGTTCTTGCAGCATATGCAAGCTTCCTCTGGGAAACAGAAGAAGATGATAACTCAAGGCAAGACCACACTCAGGTTTCTCTTCAGCATGGAGATTTGGCTAGAATAAACTCATATTCATTCTGATGCTTCATTCAAAAGCTGAAAACGTTAGGTACTAGATCACTCTTCCAAACTCCAATGTTTTGTCAATGTTCAGACAATTTAAATAAGACAATTATATTCATGTTTTGGTTTTTCTTACAAACGTTAACTATTTTAGCAATAGCCACTTTTTGTTAGTTATCAGGTATTTTTATAAACTGTAATAATCTGCAGTAGCCTAAAAGGCTAAATTAGGCTAATCTTTATTACTTTATCAAAGAAATTCAGAATTAGTTTTCAACAAGGAATTACTCCTCCATATAAATACTTAAAACTATATACTATCTTTTGTAACCAAAAAATAGAAAAAACTATATACCATCTTTAATGAAATTATTAATCAGATAAACACATATCAGTAACTTAAAAGTATACATACAATTCATGTTTATAATTCGTGTTCGTGTTATGTAAAATCATATTCGTGTTGTGTAAAAAATAAAAATTTTATGTCAAAATTCGTATTGACACGAAAAATACAAAATTTTATTTTTACCTTTTATTATATTTATATATTTACCTAATTTTAACTTGTTTTATCTTCTTATTTTTTATTTTTATCATTTTTGTGTCTTGTTATTGTATCATGTCCAAAATTATCAAATCTACTTTATCGAACTTTTGGTCAAGCAGGAGCATCTTAAACTTAAAGGAAGAAATGAGCCCAAAACTGCAACTATATTTGCCTGTTAAATACTGAAAGAACAATTAAGTATGATGGAAGCCTTTTCAAGAATAATGTAATTCCTATTCCAAACACATCTAAGTAAACTAGCTGAAGAAAACACCCAATTTATGGTTGTTGAATCTAGCAAAAGGTAAATATGCTGAACTGTGGCGGCTGGGACAGAAAGTTTGATCCCTTCATAGAAGATAAGATGCTGTCTACGAACTTCGTCCAATTCTAGATGCTTGTTGGCCGGATAACCCTCTGTCTTGGCGAGGAGTTGGCCTGTAGAAACGATTTCCTCTTGATCTATTGTAGTCTCGCTCACTTCCTTCATAGGCACCCCCCTTGCCGTAACTTCGAGCACCAAAACGCCCCCTTGGAGCTTCTGTTTGATAGTTGCCTCGGCCTCTACCCCGCCCTGTCCAGGACATTTTAACCACTGGATAAGAAGAGAACAAGTTTATCAATCAAAATAGATAATCGATTCAAAAGCAGCCAAGAGACCATGTCAGTTCTTGATGTTACATTAGTCATAGAGAAACAAATGGTATCAATTGGTTCTACGGTGATGCTGCAATTGTACCCTTAATGCCTACAAAGTAAAAAGTCGAGAAAAATGACAAAAGCATACCCTAGGTTGCAATTATATCCCTAATGCCTAAAAAAGGCAGCTCACTGCACAATACTCCCACATTGTGAGGTTTAAAAGGAGCCATATGTACGCAACATTTGCCCTATATTAATAGAGAGACTATTTCCGTTTAAACCATTGACCTTTAGATCATAAAAGAACAATATTTACTATTGTACTAAGATTTTCCTCTTATACCATTAATGCCTACAAAGTAAAAATTCAAGGAAAGAAAACGATAAAAAGTATACCCTACATATATGGAGAGACACCCATAGGTCCTACTTTAAACGAAGCTACAATGAATTGATGCCATTGATAAATCAGCATGAGCACGTGGAGGGCCATTTATCAAAAGGACAACGATAAGCTTATGTAGTTTTATATGCCTATGTTGCATGTCACACCACACAGATTGTCCAACAGATGAGATTCTTGGCCCTGTTAGACAGCTGTAAAGGGGCTTGTAAGATGCCCCTGTAAGACAATATTTTGCTTCAGAGTAAGAAGTACACTAACAGGAGAGAAATACATACTTCCTCCTCGAGATGGGATATAGCTGTTTGGTCTCCGTTCTTCGATATACACTTGTCGTCCAGCAACCTGTGCGATTCCTGCCTATATACATAGGATTTGACTAGATTAGTATACAATAATCTATGAAGATGATTATCAATTTTAATTGGTGAAATTGTTAAAGTTTTGTTTCATCTCCGTAAGGAATTTATGTATGCAGAGGAAAAATCAGGAGTGACAAACAAAATGAAAATTTTACAAAAATGTCGAACTTCCACTCATGGTGCACAGAATGCACAAATCAATTTGGATTTTCAAATCTTATAATTAAGCTGAAGACTCTTCCAATTTTTTTTCCCAAAAAAATTATTGAATACTATGCTTAGTGTTGCAGAATACACTTTCCATAGAGTATAGCATAACTACTAAAGAGAAATGTTCTTTGATAGGTTCTTGAAGTAAATTCAGACCCTGACTGCATTATGGACGCTTGTCATATCTTCAAATTCAACAAATGCATAACAAACACCAACATCCTGCATACAAATGAAATATTTTAGCATAAAAAGCAAAGATCACAATACGACTACTAGAAAAGCAATAGAGTGAACCTTACGACTACGAATCACCACTCCATCAGGACTGATCTCACCAAATTTCTTGAATTCCTCCGCAATTTCAGACTCAGACACAGTAGATGGCAAGTTCCGTACATAAACAGATTTTATTTCACCTAAAACGCACAAGCAGCAAATTAACTACTCATGTTTAGATTGGAAACTACAGCCAACATGTGCCTTTCTAGAGTTTCAAACTGGATGAACGTTTTGAAATATTGCAACAACAAAATCATGTAAAATGTCAAGAGAATTGGCATTTCTTATGTCATTATCCAATATAGTAAAGAAGTTAAACATAATGGGAACATTTGAAACTTACCTTCATCTTCTACGACTGAAACTTCCTCGACCATATCGGCGCCAGACCTTTCAACTGCATTCGATGAGACAAGAGGTTGCTGAGTTGTATGCTGGGGAGCTTGGTCCCAGTTGGAAGCAGGTGATGTATTCTTGCTAACAGATATCTGAGGAGCAACTGATGGTGCAGTTTGTCCTTTAGCAACCCGTAACTTCAACAATCATGCATAAAAAAAAAGAAAAAGAAATTAAATCAGTGTCACAAACAAAAGTCAATTTTCTAATTCAATAAACACAAAAAATTCATGGCAAAAATTAACTGCCATATGTAGGGCATACAATAGAGGCATAGGTGTGCTTTTGGGGTTCCCCAACAGATTCCTCAACAGAAGGCACATGTTCTTGGGCAGCATGCACAGTATGCAGAAGTGAACCATTGTACTCATGGACAGAAGTGTTCTCCACGATACTTTCAGAGTCTGCAGCTTGCTGTAATTGTTGCTCTTGCAAACTGTACTTGTCAACTGGACCATTTTCTTTGACATCAACAGGAACCACAAACTCCCGTCCCTGGATATCTCCACCCATCAAATAGCTTGACACAGCTAAGAGAATCATTACCATCAGTCCAAACAATAAACTAATCCCAATGCTACTATTTTTCAGGAGAAATTTATTATCAAGAGCAAAAATAATGCACAGACATACTTCAGGATCACCTTACACTCGGAATTTAAAAGAAATCTGAAATTAATAACCTATGAGTCCAAAGAAGAACATGTGGAATTAGATCCCAAAGACATCATAGAAAATACTTTCTCTAAGATGGTGAATTCTTTCAAAGAAACACGAGCTATACAGTCACACTGATTCCTTAAAATTATATTTCTAATTCATTTGATTTCAGAACAAAAACTTTTTACCAGACCAACTGACAAGGAGAATCATAAATTTCAGAATCCAAATTGGATGGGAAATACCTGGCTCTGGAGTAGTTGCTGAAGCATTGAGTTTAGAATCAAGGTTGTGCTGGGCTAATAGGACTGCTGGATGGTGGTGAATTTGCTCCTCATCAAAAGACTGAAAGATGTCATTTAGAACAAAATAGCCTTTCTCTTGCGGTGCAAGAAAAAATGTTTGCACAAATTTCCTCCTGGAACTGAAATCCTTTACTTGCACAGAACCAGAAACCATCACAAGAACACCTCCATTCCATGATTCAAGGGAATATGCTGTCTTGATCTCAATCCCAGTGAAGTTGAGCGACATAATGAGAGCATGGATTTGCTTTCAAATGAAAATTGAAAAAAAAAAAAGAATTAGCTGATAGCTCCATTCACCGAATGCATAAACAAACAATAAAAATCAGCATGAAAATGGGGAAACAGAACATAAATGAAAATAAGAAACTATGAAAGTAAATTTAAGAAAGCGTAACAGGAATTTAAAATGAATTTTAAATAGCTAAGCGCATGCATAACCAAGATACCTCAGACATTGATAACAATGTAATTATGAGAAAAGAAGCATTATCCCATATTATATAATTATGAATAGAAATTCAACCTTGGATTGAAATATTCTTATCGACATAACTAGAGTTCTGGAAGGGGGCACTAAATACATTCAATGCACTAAAATGTTGTGAATATTGAGGAAATTATCTAATTAGATATATGACACAACCCCATAAAATGCAACAAAAAAGCAGATAACTTCGTTGAAAATTACAAGCAACCTTGATAAACTATAGAAACAAATGAGTAAAAATAAGAAAGCAAAACTACCAGCATTGCAGTGGCAGTTTCTCTGTTATTGCCATCAACACGAACCATGGTACTGGCATCACTATAAAACTGGTGCACTAAGTCTGGCTGCCGTTGAAGTACCTGATAGTACTGCCCCACAAAATATGTTCCCACCTGAAAAAAAAAACCACAAAGAATAACAAAACCCAGATTTTATCTGCTCTTAATTTCCACTACACGCTTCAACAAATAAAAATAAAAATCACAACTTTTTAAAGGAAAAAGCAGAAAGAAAAGAGAAAAAACTATAAAAAGAAAGAGCTTTTTAAGAACCTGAGCAGCAGTAACTGGAATGGGATAGGGAGTTGCCATTTCTAAAACCCCCTAAAGCCCCAAAGAATCAAAAACCCTTTTTTAGATGGATGCTAGCCCTGCTTCCACTCCCTCAAGATCTGCACCACCCAAAACACAAGGAAAACTCACATTTTAATACACTCCAATAAACCAAACGAATAAAACCATACAAAAACATAAAAAAAAATGAAGAAATCTGAGATGGGTATTTAACGACAGAACAGAAAGTGTTACCAGTAGAAAGATAGATTTGAAGGAAGATTTTCTCCACTGGCTTTCCTTTTGTGCTTAGTTGTATTTTGGCTCTGTTTGTCAGTGATTTATGTTTTCTTTTTTTAATTTTTTAATTTGTTTTTCTCTTAAAAGATTTCTAAATTTTGGTAGCCGTCACTGTGAGGATGGTGTGGCCGTGTGGGCACTTTAAAAAGGAAAAGAAGAAACTTTTCCCATGATGGGTTATTGCTATTTGCACTTTTATCTTCACTTTCACACCTTTTATAATTTTTTTATATAAAAAAGGAAAAGTATTTTGCAATATGCTTCCATTTCCCTATGGTTTTTTTTGTAATGGTTTATGAACAATCAGAATCTTTTTGGAAATTTTTAAAACGAAATAAAAATTTCAGTTATGCCTACTTTAGTAGATAATGATATACCAACAAGTGCTTGAAAGAATTGAAAGTGAACATTTTTTTTAGGTATTTGAACAAAGTTCGAGTCTTTGAGTTTTTTTAGAGTTTTACAGTTTCATTCCAAAAAGTTTTGTGGGAATAATATAGAACAAATTTGATAATTTTAAACATGGTAGACAGATTAACATTTTGAGAAAAATTTAAAATTTATTTCATAGTTTTTTTTTTAATAACTCAATTTCGTTACAATCATAATCATCATAATATATTCGATAGATTGGTAATCTGACTGATAAATACAAATAACAATAACAAACTAAACTTAATCTTACACTCTGTGAGACTCAAAAAGTCCTAAAATATTTTTCTTACCACTAAACCAAGGTCTTATCGTCACAAATTTATTTCATAGTTAGTGCATCTACACAAATCGTAATAGAATAATCTTTAATGCAATACAAACATTATACATGTATAAAAATTGCTAAACCTACTATAAAATGATATGTTTTAAATTTTTTCCTTGATCTGAAAATTAATTATTTTAATAGATAATGATATATACATATATAGCAAAAAATAATGTGAGAAAAGAAAACATTTGTTTTGCCTTTCGATTAAATAAACAGATGATAAATTATAATTGACATTATGCTAAAATTTAAAAACATAATTATTGTCTCCAAAGAAAAATGTTTGCAATTGTTACTGATTTTCTCAGCAAACTTGTTATAGAAAATGCACTTGGCTTTGGGCATATTACTTTTGGAAAACATCAACAGAGCCGTTAATCATGTTCTATAGTATTCATGCCTACCTCATGCCTAGCAACCTTAAGACATTTTCGCACCCTTTACTGCCTGCAGATTTGTTGTGTGCTCTGATACCTTTTGTTTTTGTTAAGATGGGGAACCTAATCATTCAAGGGTGTATCTAAATCGACCTTACCATCCCAAATTTTAGAAGAGTTGAACTAAAAATGGAGACAAGCTGTTGGATAGAATCATTGGCATTGCCTCAATGCCTGTTCTCGTAAAACTTTACATGAGCTTGACATGAAATAGGATGGGCACTGCCTGCTACAATGGGGCATGGAAACCATGAAAACTTCAGACCCCATGGTTGTTTATGGAGTTCCTGAGTCATTGGAAACAAAACTCGAAGGTCTATATAACTAAACTTTAATCCAGTGATTGTGGAATCTAGTTCTTTGAGAAGGGATTTTTCATTTTGATTTTACTCTAATGCTTTGAGTGAATTATGAACTTGATGGGTGGAACATGTATGCATCAGATTCAATAACTTGGGGTTCCTTTGCTCTGAAATGTCAGCATGCATCTCTGCAACTAATAAAATTTGCAATTTCTATGAACAAGAACGGTAACTGATGCCATTAAATAGTTCCAATCTAATGCAGTAATATCATTTTTCATCCTCTTTTCCCATGAGGGTATTAAGATTTCGAGCCCGATTTACAATTTTTCCTTAAACAGTGTTGAAGACTGCTGGTTCTTCCATGCTTACAAGTTACAACTGCACTTATTAGTTGTCAGCTAAGAACAAAGAAGAACAGTACGTGTCATAGTCCACCAAGCAATCTTAAGCAACTATTGACGTTAGCAAAGGTGACAATGAAATTCGTTACAAGAAATAAACCGTGAATTTCAGGTCACTCAGGGTGACTGATTATATTATGTGACTGAGAGTTATTGCCAATGCTTCTCGAATTCAAATGTTCAGTTGTGACCTTATGATTGTCTTCCTTGAGCTAGGCTAACCCGCATTGCCCTTCCTTCTAGCTCCTAAGAATCCGAAAGACCAGAGAATCAGTGATTTATGACCTTGCTAAAGGGATTTCTGATGGATTAAGCACACTGCAAGAACAAAAGTAGCAATGTTACCGCTCCATTAAGAGATTGAAGAGCAGCTTCCATCTCCGATTTTGTTGAGTAGCTGACAAAACCATAGCCCCGGGACCTTCCTGTCTCTCCATCATACAATACCCTTGCTCCAACTATATTTCCATATCGTTGGAAAGCTTTTGTCAAACTTTCAGATGTGACAGACCATCATAGGTTCCCGATGAAGAGCTTGTACTCAGTTTCCGGATATAAAGGTTCTCTAGGCCTAGGTTTTTCTGAAAAGTTCACCCTCAAAGTGTCACGCCCCGAACCCGGGACATACAATAGACGCCGCACACCTGTAAGAAATAATCTCACAGACATGCAAGGCATTTATCATACTAAAATTTTATCCTTTTAAATATATCTAAACTGAAATATCATAAATGATCAAAAGAAGTTCACAAAGCTTCAATTTACTACTAAAGCCAACAAAAATTTGACATGTTCTCAAATCTCAATCTAATCGTAAACTTAAAAGTATTGAGACATATTCTAAACTCCAAAGCGTCACTCCCCAACGTTCCCGTAGACATTATCAACATCAAAACCTATAAGATGTTAAGAAAGGGGGGTGAGTACAACCACTCAGTAAGCAACCGATATCTCAACAGTTGGATTAAGCATGACATAAAAACATTAGGCCAAAATATCAATGTAAAGGTTCAAAATCAAGATTGGGTAATCTTATATTTAATCACATAATTTATTCAAATTCATATATTCAGATTTCAGAACTAAACAGAGTTTCACAGATACCAAAACTGAGCAAAAGCTTCACAATCAAAATTTTCAAGTCTCCTGTAACATGCCATGGCCACGCTTAACCCTTGTGGCACAGGTCAGAATCAGAACAAAAACCACAATTAACCCCGGTGGCTCGGGTCAGAGATATCAGAAGCAACTAATAGTTGCACAGAAACAGAACAGAGAGCCACTATTCTCAACCGGTGGTTCGGTTAGAAACTAGTTTCATTTAACATAATACATGTCGACATGGCCAACATTTAACCCCCATTGGCAGGGTCAGAGCATAGCCATACTAAGAGACAAAACAAAACATTTTCAGATTATCCCAAATATATAGAACAATACTATTATTTCTTGTAACATATTTCATACAAAGCAAATTTCGTCCATCATTCCAAAGTAGATTTAGTATTTCCAAAATAAAAATATATGTAAGTACATTATAACGAACTTCAAAGATCAAAGCGACTAAATCATGTATCATCCAAAATGTATCTTATGCAAAGCATATTTCGCATGTCTTCTCAAAATATCTTGTACGAAAAATTATATTCTCAAATATAATTATATACATATACTTGAATAAAATCATATCTGAAAAGTCAATACAGAACTACTTTCGCAATTCATAATAAAGAAATCACATATACATACGTTTGCATGCTTAACCCATTTTTAAAATTTATAGGACAAAACTATATTTGTTCATAGCATACGAAACATATCTCATAATAAGATTAATTTTAAGAGTATCAAAACACTGAAGAGATATCAAGTTACTTACCTGAACTCGCTAAATTGAAACCACAACAAAACCTTAAGATTGATCGGAGCTTATTATTCAAAAATATTTAATATAAGAAAATATGCCATCTGACAGAAGCTAAAAATTATGCTGTAATCACTAAATGACTGTAACTCGATACACTATGAACTTTGCGTAAGTTACATTATTTGACGAAAGCTAAAAATATTTGTATTTTCTTTAAAATACAGATTTTCTCCAAATATACACTATGCCCTTTTTTTTTTTAAACTAAATCTCTAACTACACAAAGTAACCATTAAAATTAAAGAGAAATCCTTACTCACTTTGGTCTTCTTACAGTAACACTAACGGCAACTCCAAATCTCCCTTTCTATATTTTTTTTTTCCAACAGCTTCTATTTTCCTGTTAACACGAATGATGGAAGCTTATTGAATAGAGAAGTGGCATTTACCATCATCATCTCCTGTCGCCATAATCATCATTGTCGTCTACCACACTACTTCAATTTACATTTCTCTCATCTCTTTCTTTCTCTGTTTATCTACTCCTTCTATCTAAAATTTTATGGTTTTAGTTTGGCTACTGCAGGAAACTTTTTCACGCCAGCTTTGAAATTTCTTTTCTCCTTCGACTTGGCACACAGTAACCAAGCTTTACTCTTTTCTTTCTTTCTATTTGACGCCGCCTCACTGCCTCTCTATTGCACAGCCACTACAATTTCCTATTTTCCTCTTCTTTTCGGCGTTATAGAGACTACTTTCATATTTAGGGCTTTCTTTCTTTTGTATATATATTTAACCTACAACTTAAGGCCGAGTCCCTCTTATTTGGTATTTTTGGGCTATTGTCCATTGGGCTCGGTTGTTACAGAAAGTTCTACCAAGATATTCCTGAAACAGGCAAATTCATTTAGGATTGGAACTTGAAGAAAATGGATTCAGACATTCAGATTGCACCATCACATTCTTGAAGTTAGTAAATTGTTTTGGTTTAGAATTGTCAAGTGTCCTATTGTGTGCTCGAGTATGCACAAGAACACATGCAACAGTAAATACGTAGGTGAAAGAGAGATTCTTACACTTCCATCCAGATTTTCAATGACTGCATTGGAATCTTCAATGGTGCTCATTGTCACAAATGCAAAGCCCCTACTTTTTCCAGTTTCTCTATCGTAAAGAACCTAAAACCATTCACAAAATCTAATAGAAAACAGAGAAATGAAATATTACAAAGAATAACATAAATGGTGATGTAATGAAAGGTGATTTTGATGTGATAAGAAAGCTTTTTCATGTAACAGGAAACAAAACATTGCAAATGCCAATAGATCAGAAAAATAGGAATTCCACAGAAAAAGTCTTGCTTGTTCTAGTAATCTAGGTATTCAAAGACTCAAGCTCAACATGATTGAAGTTGAAAGAAGTCTAAGCTATTATCCGAGTATCATGTTTAAGAATCGTTCAGCATTTAGGGGGCCTGAAGTAATTCAAAATTATACTGTGTAGCTGAATTTGAAGCAGTGTCCTTTCAGCTCAACTATCTCAAAATTCCTCTGAGCTGGTTTTACACTTTTAGCTTCATAAACTATTTAGCCAGTTTTATTCACAGAATCATTGAAATTGGTGTGTACATAAGCTGTGGAGAGCCAGACTAACCTGCAAGGTATTGTCCGTTTTGATCTAAAAATCTCACGGTTTTATCTTACAAAAAATGACTCAAAAGTATAAATTCAAGTCTTTACATTATATTACATCAAAATCCACAGTAACCCAACGTAGGATTGGACGTTACATTAGCTTACTGTTGAATTTAATAGGCCTCAAGATTTCCACTTTCTGCAGCACGTAGGTCTCATACTCTCAAAGCATAAAATCCTTGTATAATTCTATCAGCGCATCTACAAGATCCCAACTGTATACCGGCTAAGGAAGTAGCATAAGAATTAATCTGCCAATCTGAATTCTCAACTAATAACCTTTACTTCATGATCCTTGCATCTTAACAGCTCTCTAGAAATCAAAAAGTTTAGATTTGATCAGTCAAATTAATCACATATGACATACCTCAATAAGCTCTGGACTGCCATAGTCCTGTATTATCCCAGCAAGTTGGGCACTGTCAACATTGTAAGGCAAGTTCCCAAAGTAAAGCTTAGTGTTCACAGGAGAATCAGCTTCAGCATCAGTCTCAACCCGAGGTTCAGCTTCTCCTTCCTTCTCCTCTTCCTCCACCAAACTTTCTTCCACTTGGGCAGTTGCCGCGGCCTCTTGCTGGGCAACAGCAGCAAACACCTTAAGCACACGCCACTTCTGCACTGTATCGCATGTGGGAAAAAGCTCCTGAGTGAAGTAAGAGTGAGACATCGATGATATCAAGCGAGCAGAAGGAAATCTGAGGACAGAATGATCAGCTGCCAGTTGCTTCAAACGCATGCATTTAAGCGTCTGGATGGATTGGGAGAAAGATGAAGCTACTGCTGCTGCAGCTGTTGTAGCCATGGATATATCTTAGATGTTACTGTAGCAGAGGCAGCGATGGACTCAGTGCTGCTGGTGGTGGTTTTTAGTCAAGAGGGATGTGGAGATGGGAGCTGAAAAAGGCGCTAGAAGGTATGGAACCAGAGGTAGTGTGAAGTTATCCAAGCTGATGTGGGCAGATTCTGTCCAATAAGAATGGGAAAAGATGAGTTCAGTTCACTTCAGCATGGCTCAGTTTTCTGGACTGTTTCAAGTGGGCTTCTTCCTGATGGGACTAGATCTTGGTTTATTTATAGTTTGTGTTTGTCCCTGTATTCTTAATTTGGTGGAATTTGGTCTTAATTAAGGATAAGAAATTGCACACTTTGCTAAATAATTTTCATGCCTCTCAAAGTAAAAGGGAGTGAAGTAGAGATAACATTATCTGGTAACAATTATTTTTTTTGGGTGAAATTATCTGGTAACAATTATTATGGTCATATTCAGAGCCTTTATATCAATACTGGTATCTATTTGGATGTGGTATGCAATTTAATGTTCTAAACTCTATTCAATCTTACGCCAAAAAAAAAAAGCTCTATTCAATCAGTAAATTTGTCATTTACATATATTACTTTCAAAATGCTTTACTAGGGGCAAAAATTCATTCTGAGGATGGAGATGGGAAAAAGTCTTGCTTGTTTTTGAGTTACACTTCTTTTTGCTCTTGGATATTTTTTTCATTTCCAAAAAGGAAAAAGCATTGGTGGGTTGCTCTGCGGTCTCTACAAAATAACTGTAATTCTACAAGTTGAAAATCAAAGATTAACAAATTAGCAATAATCTGCATAGTGTACAACTATAAATCTACAATCCACAACCTTGTGCAGAAAGTTTTCCAGCACACAGTCTGCCCTGGAAATGTGAGGCTTCCAAGTTGAACAACTCCTTTGCTTGATTTTGTTAAACAGCTTTTCTGTCATAAGAAAAGAAAAGGAAAAGTTGGTCTGCGAACAGAGAGAACTTTGTTCAAAAGAAAGAGCAAATGTTCATCTGTTAAACAAGTGATTGTGCAAACTAAGTTTACCAATTCATAACTTCTGTAAGTTTAGTGGTAGAAACATATAAATTCAGTAATGTTTCACTATGATGTATAGGAAAAGTGATTAATTCATATTCTGTGTGTGAGATATGTATGTAGAAATTGTGTAGGGACAACGGGAAACATACTTACAGATAGTTACTGGTTTTCCGCATTTGTAAGTGTATACATGGATCTCCATCGTCTATCAATCACCAAAGGACCAAACACACTCCAGAAGCTGATAACAAATCCACATAGCAAGCCTAAAAAGAACCAATCTGTGTCAAATCCATTGCCATTTTCTTCACCTCCATTTCCACCGTTGTGAAATATTGTATCATTTGCAGGACACTTCTCCGGAAGTGGCAACCCACAGAGTTGGTTGCCCTCATAACTTGATGGATCCAAGCTCTGTAACTGAGTGCTAGAAGGAATTTCTCCGGTCAAATTGTTGTAAGACAAGTTCAAGTGGCTCAAAAATGTCAAGTTTGACATGCTTTCAGGAATTGAACCAAACAATTTGTTCACAGAGAAATCAATAGATTCTAGTGATCTCATCTCACCAAATCTTTTAGGTATTTTTCCAGTCAAAAGATTATGCGACAAGTTCAATGACTGCAGTTCAAATAAGCTTGTCAGTTCCATGGGAATCTCTCCTGTTAAATTGTTGTCAGAGAAATCTATGCTTCTGACCAAGTTGAGAGTTGTGCTATACTCAAGCATTTGACCTTTCATCACAATTGATAGAAAAAAAGTACCGGAAGTTATTGCATAAGAAACTTCAGTTTTTGCAGAGCCATCAGTTTTTATCATGGCACTAAAGTTGCTTACACATCTTGGTAAACTACCGGAGAGATCATTATTAGCAAGGTCCAAGATTTGAAGAGAACCAATTGCACACAATTCATCTGGTATATAGCCTGAAAACTTGTTTGAACGAAGCCTCAAGAGTATTAACTTTCGAAGGCTATGGCCTATCCATTTAGGGATGTACCCATGTAAGTCATTCTCACCAAAATCAAGAAGCACTAAATTTGAGCAAATTTCCAGTGACAATGGAATTTGTCCAGAGAGGTGGTTTTTCTGAAGCTGCAGTGATACAAGGGATTGCAAAGTTCCCAAAGAGCCTGGAATGCTGCCATTAAGTCTGTTGTTATCTAATTTTAGGATCCACAAGTTCTGCCAATTCATCCAACAATCTGGAATCTCTCCAGATAGAAAATTTTCACCAAGATTAAGAATTACAGTTCCCATGATCTCCTTCGACTTATAACACAAAAGCGGAAAAAGAGATCCACTAAAATAATTATTGGACAGGCCTAGCAAAAACACATTAGAAGAGACTTGAGGCAACTGACCACTGAAATGGTTAAAACTAAGATCAATGACAGAATCAGGAAATGTAGTCCTAAATATATTAGGAATTTCTCCACTGATTCTGTTGTGTGAGAGATTGACATATTGGAACTGGAAGGGTAATTTCCATACCCAACTAGGAATGCTATCTGAAATCATTGAGTTAGAGATATCTAAATATGATAAATGTCGCTGTGAATGAAGCCACAAAGGAAACTTCGAACCTACATCCAAAGAGCTTAATCGTAGCAATTTGAGATCAAAAGGAGGACTCCAATCAGGATTGAGTTTTAAACTTAAGGAATTCTTAGAAGCATCAAAAGCTTTCAATTTTATAAGATTGCCAAAGTGAATTTCTGAAACATCACCCCCTAACAAATTGTTAGAAATATCAAGGGTTTCCAAGTTTGCAAGTTGACCAAAGGACACAGGAAGGTGTCCTTCCAATTTGTTCTGATCAATTTTTAGAACTCTTAAGGAAGATAGTTCTACTATGGACAATGGAATAGGACCGGAAATTGAGTTACCAGACAAATAAAGTCCCTTCAAAACTTTGAAGTTGCCAAGTCGATTGGTTAAGTTACCAACAAGCTGACACCCACTTAAATCCAGTAAATCAAGTTGTTCAGAAACACAACCTGACAAAATTTCTAAAATGATGGATACATCTTGACTCAAGTTCACAGCTGAATAAAGGAGATACTTTAACTTGCAAAGATTTCCCATTGATCTTGGAATCCTTCCTTCAAGTTTATTCCCTGAAAAGTCAAGGCTAATGGCAGAAGTCATGTTTCCTATAGGACTTGAAATTTTACCTTGCAAGTTGTTAGAACCAAGGTTAAGAAACTTAAGAGTTTTTAGATTATACAACGAGTTAGGTATAGAAGAATTAAAAGAGTTATATGAAAGATCAAGGTGTCTAAGAGAAGTCATGTTTTCAAGACCATCAAATAGACATCCTTCAAAATCATTCTCACTCAGATCAAGGGAAACTAAGTTAGTAAGCTGAAAGATCCAGCTAAAGAAGAAGAGATTCCCAAAAGAATTTGCAGAAAGGTGAAGGATTGCAAGAGAAGATAGATTCAAATTTATGGGTGGAGGAACTTGAGGAAGTTGACAATTTGACAAGTATAATTTTTGCAAGGAAGGAAGTGTATTTATCACTTGCAACCAGTTGGAAGCCTTTCTAAGGTTCACATAACCCAAATTAAGGTGTTCTAACAAGGAAAGACTAGACAACCATTGGAGATTGGCAACATGGAGATCTGCATTATCTGTATAAAGATCAAGATACTGTAAACTTGAGAGATTTCCAAGTTGATGTGGAACTAACCCTCCAAATCCAGCATTAGAGAGTTTAAGGTACCTTAAACTCTCTATAGAACCTAAGAACTTGGGAATGGGAATACCTCCAAAATCATTGTTGCTTAAGTCCAAATAACTCAAATGCTTCAACTTAGGCAAAGAAGGGTTTATCTTACCTCTTAGCTTTGACCACTCAATGGCGTTGTCATAATCCTCCGTAAGAGGTTGAGGATTTCTAAGATGGAGCTCAAGTACATGGCCAGTCACATTGTCACAAACAACTCCATGCCACCTACAGCAATCTTCATGAAGGGACCAGGAGGCCAACAGGTTTGCTTGATCTATTAGATCTTGTTTGAACATGAAAAGGGCTTCTCTCTCACTCTCAGTGCAACCCTCATTAATGAAACTTCCACTACAGAAGTTAATGTTAAGAGTTGCTAGACTGATCAGAAACATATGTGCTAAAATAATACTCATCTTTCAATTGATAGATTTATGGTGAATTGGAACTATGAAAGCAAGTGGTGTTAGATTGCTATTAATATATCATCCAGTCAAACATTAACGTTTTAATTTTCATAACCATGAAACACGAAACTAATATCAATATCCATAGTACAGCTTTCCAGCTCATATATGATGTGAACTTGATCAGGTTTAAGGTATTGTTTTGCAATGGCACTATTCCAAAACGTCACTGTTAACACTATGGATTCCAGTGCTAAAGCCGAAGACTATGATCTTATCGCTTAATTACCCCATTTTTCAACCTTTTGGCTTCAATATGTGGAATTCTTAACCTTTTTGTGGTGTACGGGACAGATACTTTCAAGCTTTAGAGTTAGACTAGATCAAACAGACAATGATACTGTTCAAACTTCAACGTCGGTGCAATTTCAAAGAACTATAAAATGAGGACAAAGTCAACGCAGAAACATGTTTTTTCTGCTGGAAACTCAACTCTTTTGTCTTTCTTTGGATTGATTCTTTTGCACATTAGCCACTCTTTTGATCAATTCTTAGAGTCTTGAAGTCTTTTCTCGGCAGAAAGCAAGTTGTTGACTAATTCCAATGCCTTGTTATTCCAGTTATTAGTAATGGTAAGTAGATTTTTTTCCCAAATTCCATGTGTTTCATCAAAATTCACGTAAGCTGGTGCATAGGATTAAAACCAGTGATAGGAATATAATAATCTCACATAAAAAATAAATACGAGGCACGCATAATTTAAATACGAAAGCGTGACAATTTAAATCGTTATACCCATAAACACTTAGGTGTCACTTTTGAGTATTTTAGAAATGTTGTTATTTAACATACTTAGCACATAAAGGCAAAAGTTTAAATAAAACAAGTATTCTCTATACTCTTAACGTTATTTCATTTTATTTTGTTTCTTTATATTTCAACTGATGGATTTGAGAGTTGGAGCGATATCAAAGCACAAGTGCCACTGAATATTTTTATTTATTTGTTTTTCTATTGAATTTGACATGAACAACAATGAATATATTTAAGCCGAAAAGGAAGAAGCCCAATTTAGTTGTCAATGAAACATGTAATCAAAAAATACCTTAAAATTCAATTGCGCATTTGTTCAATGTTGAATAGGTGATGAAAATCTTAAGAAATTATGCAAATTTACATGTCTCACAATTTTCCTTAACTTCATTATGACTAGCTGTAAGCTCATGTTTCGCTGTGAGATCAATGTAATTCAAAGATCGAAAGTTAGTTTTAATTCAATAAGAGAAATATTTATTTATTTATTTTTATCAATATATATGTTACATTTCGAATTCGAGACATAATAGATGTCGGACACTTACAAAATTTTATCTTACAAGACATGCAAGGCCTTCATAATGCTAAAATAATTTCTTTCAAATTTCTAAATTTAAAGGTTGATATGTTCAAATTATTCATTAAATTGTATACTTGAAAACTATTATAAATGTCAATATGCACGATGAAATGAAGACATTATTTCTTTTGGATTCAATGTCAAATAATTGTTAAAAAAAAAAAAAGCATCGCCAAGTTACTCTTCTACAAAACAACTGTAATTCTACAAGTTGAAAGTAACAAGATAGCCAAATTAGCCAAAATCTGCCCTCGAAATGTGAGGCTTCCAAGTTGGGCAACTTCTCTACTTAATTTTGTTTAACAACTCTTGCTGTCAGAAGATAAGAAAAGAAAAGGAAAGATTGGTCTGACAACAGTGAGAACTTTGTCCAAAAGAAAGAGCAAATGTACATCTGTTAAACAACTGGTTGTGCAAACAAAAATTTAGCAACTCATGACTTCTGTAAGTTAACTTAGTTGTTTAAACATATAAATTCACTTATACATTACTATTAGTTACTGATTTTCCACATTTGTTTGATATCTCCAAAGTGTACCAATCGGCTACGAATCACCAAAGTACCAAACACACTCCAGAAGCCGATAACAAATCCAGATAGCACGCCGCAATAGAACCAATCTGTTTCAAATTCGTCGCCATTTTCTCTACTTCCATTTTTAATATCGGGCAATACTGTAACATGTGCAGAACATTTCTTTGGAAGTGGCAAACCACAGAGATGGTTGCCATCATAACTTGATGGATCGAAGCTTTGTAATTGAGTGCTCCAAGGAATTTCTCCGGTCAAATTGTTCCAAGACACGTTCAAGTGGCTCAAAAATGTCAAGTTTGACATGCTTTCAGGAATTGAACCAGAAAATTTGTTAACAGAGAAATCAAGAGATTCTAGTGATCTCATCTCACCAATTCGTTTAGGTATTTTTCCATTCAAAAGATTGTGTGACAAGTTCACTGACTGCAGTTCGACTAAGCTTGTAATTTCCACGGGAATCTCTCCTGATAATTTGTTGTCAGAGAAATCTAAGATTCTGACCAGGTCAAGAGTTTTGCTGTACTCAAGCATTTGACCTTTCATCATAATTGATGCAACAAAAGCACCGTAAACACTTGCTAAAGAAAAATAAGTTGAGCCATTAGTTTTTATCATAGCACTAAAGTTGCTTACACATCTTGGTAAGCTTCCGAAGAGATCATTCTTAGCAAGGTCCAAGATTTGGAGAGAATCTATAGCACACAATTCATCTGGTATGCAGCCTGAAAACTTATTTGAACGAAGCCTCAAGATTATTAGCATTCGAAGGCTATTGCCTATCCATTTGGGGATGCGCCCATATAAGTCATTCTCACCCAAATCAAGAAGCACTAAATTTGAGCAATTTTTCAATGACAACGGAATTTTTCCAGAGAGGCGGTTTTTCTGAAGCTGCAATGATAGAAGAGATTGCAAAGTTCCCATAGAGCAAGGAATGCTGCCATTAAGTCTGTTGTTATCTAATTTTAGGGCCACCAAGTTCTGCCAATTCATCCAACAATCTGGAATCTCTCCAGATAGAAAATTTTCACCAAGTTTAAGAATTACAGTTCCCATGGTTTCCTTCAACTTATAACACAAAAGAGGAAAAAGGGATCCTGAAAAAGTATTACTGGAGAGATCTAGCAAAGACACATTAGAAGAGACTTGAGGCAACTGACCACTAAAATGGTTAAAGCTAAGGTCAATAACAGAATCAGCAAATGCAGTCCTAGGTAAATCAGGAATCTTCCCACGGATTCGGTTGCATGACAGGTTGAAATATTGGAATTGGAAGGGTAAATTCCATATCCAACTAGGAATGCTATCTGAAATCATTGAGTTAGAGATATCTAAATATGATAAATGTTGCTGTGAATGAAGCCACAAAGGAAATTTCGAACCTACATCCAAAAAGCTTAATCGTAGGAATTCGAGATCAAAAGGAGGAATCCAATCAAGACTGAGTTTTAAACTTAACGAGTTATTAGAAGCATCAAAAGCTTTCAATTTTGTAAGATTGCCAACATGAATCTCTGAAACAACACCTCCTAACAAATTGTTAGAAATATCAAGGGTTTCCAAGCTTACAAGTTGTCCAAAGGACTCAGGAAGGTGTCCTTTCAGTTTGTTCTGATCAATTTTTAGAACTCTTAAGGACGAAAGTTCTACTATGAACGATGGAAGGGGACCAGAAATTGAGTTACCAGACAAATAAAGTTCCTTCAAAACTTTGAAGTTGCCAAGTTGATTGGTTAACTGACCAAAAAGTTGACACCCAGTTAAATCCAATAAATCAAGTTGTTCAGAAACACATCCTGACAAAATTTCTAAAATGACAGATACATCTTGACTCAAGTTCACATCAAAATAAAGGATAGACTTCAAGTTACAAAGATTTCCCATTGATCTTGGAATCCCTCCTTCAAGTTCATTCCATGAAAAGTCAAGGCTAATGGCAGAAGTCATGTTTCCTATAGCACTAGAAATTTTACCTTGCAAGTTGTTAGAACCAAGGTTAAGAAACTGAAGAGTTTTAAGATTATACAACCAATTAGGTATTGAAGCATTAAAAGAGTTAAATGAAAGATCGAGGTGTCTAAGAGAAATCATGTTTTCAAGACCGTCAAATAGACATCCTTCAAAATCATTCCGACTCAGATCAAGGGAAACCAAATTGGTAAGATTAAAGATCCAGCTAAAGGCCTTGGGATTCTCAAAATAATTTTGAGAAAGGTCAAGGATTGAAAGAGATGATAGATTCAAATTTATGGGTGGAGGGACTAGAGGAAGTTGACAACTTGACAAATATAATTTTTCCAAGGAAGGAAGTGTGTTTAGCACTTGCAACCAATTGAAAGCCTTTTTAAGGTTCAAATTACTCAAATCAAGGTGTTTTAACAAGGAGAGACCAGACAACCATTGGAGATTGGCAACATAGAGATCATCTGCATAATCTGTATAAAGATTAAGATACCGTAAACTTGAGAGATTTCCAAGTTGATGAGGAACTAATCCTCCAAATCCAGCATTAGAGAGGTTAAGGAACCTTAAACTCTCAATAAAACCCAAGAACTGGGGAATAGGAATACCTCCAAAAGCATTGTTGCTTAAGTCCAAATAACTCAAATGCTTCAACTTAAGCAAAGAAGGGTTTATCTTACCTCTTAGCTTTGACCCCTCAGTGGCTTCAGTTTCAGCATCAGTAAGAGACTGAGGAGTTCTAAGATGGAGCTCAAGTACATGGCCAGTCACATTGTCACAAACAACTCTGTCCCACGTACAGCAATCTTCATCAAGGGACCAGGAGGCCAACAGGTTTGCATGACCTATTAGATCTTGTTTGAACATGAGAAGGGCTTGTCTCTCACTCTCAATGCAACCCTCATTAATGAAACTTCCACTACAGAAGTTAATGTTAACAGTTGCTAGACTGATCAAAAGCAGAAGTACTAAAATAATACTCATCTTTCAGTTGTAAGATTTATGGTGAATTGGAACTATGAAAGGCAATGTTGTTGGATTGCTATTTATATATCATCCAATCTAACAGTAATGTTTTATTTTTCTTAACCATGAAACAAGAAATAAATTTCAATATCTGTAGTCAAGCTTTCCAGCTCATATGATGTTAACTCTTTTAGGATTAAGAGGTATTGCTTTCCAATTGAATATTCTACAATGTTACGTTTATCACTAAGGATTCCATTTTTCAACCTTTTTGGCTTCAATATGTGGAATGCAATTCTTAACCCTTTGGTGGTGCATGGCACAGGCACGCATGCCCAAGCTTTAGACTTGATCAAAGAGACAATGATGGTGTTGAAGCTTCATTCAATAAATTACAATATGAGTTTTATTTAATTTTTACAAAATTTGCATAATTATATCCACTATATAATTTTTTTTGTATTCCTGTATTGTAATATACAAATTACAAATGAAAAATATTAAATATAAAAATGTTGTTTATTTCATAAACTTAATAATTTATATTATAACGTTTCAAATATATATATATATATATATATTATAAATGAATATGTTTGGATCAATGTATTTTCGTGAAACTAGATATGGGTAAAAACTCAACCCTATTAAAGCCTTGGAAATTTATAATAGTATTCCAGGTGAATCAACTAGAATTAATGTTCTCATTTGTTTGGTTAGGAATGGAAAGTTCTTAAGCAAAATATCAAACTATTTGATAAGATGAAGAAGGATGGTCTAACCCCAAATTCTGTTACATATGGGTTATGGCTAATAATGCAATTCATGTTATGCTTTACATAATTTTACATAACACAATTTATGCTGCAAATTTAATGATTGTGTTCATTTTTCATCTTTAGTTGCATTAAAACCAAACATGGGCATTCTAAGGCAGTTGAGTTGATTTAGGAGTTGAAATACAATGGTTTGTAAATGGACAGTGTCGTTGTTTTTCCTCTTATTAAGCATCTTCCTTATCATAATCGGTAGAATGCAAGTCTTACCCCTCTTTTGGTGCACGGGACAGACACGCCCAAGCCTTAGAATTGATCAAAGAGACAATGATAACGTTCAAGCTTCAACATCAGTGCAAGAATCTGTGTGGTGGGAGTGTCCATTGGGGTGTTACTCTGCAATATGAAGAAAAAGAAAGGAGAGCTTTAAGGAATGGTCTCCACCAAATGAAAACCTCATGAAGGTTAAGTTTATGGTGAATTAGAACTATGAAGGAAATGTTGTTAGATTGCTATTTATATCATCCAGTCTAAGAGTAATGTTTTAATTTTCATAAGCATGAAACACGAAACTAATTTCAATATCCATAGTACAGCTTTCCACCTCATATATGATGTGAACTCGTTTAGGTTTAAGGTATTGCTTTGCAATGGCAATATTCTACAAAATCTCATCTAACACTATGGATTCCAGTTCTAAAGTAGGAGGATACGATCCTATTGCTTAATTACTCCATTATTCAACCTTTTGGGTTCATCGTGGAGTGCAACTGATGTAGGACAGATCTGAGTTAGGTTTGAATTAGGGTTTAGGGTGTGATTTGGGGCTAATTTAAGCTACTAAAACAGTAAAGAATAAAAGCCTAGGAGTCTCACCTAGGGTTTCTTAGGAGTCGCACCTAAGAATGGTTGAGTCACACAACCAAAGAGCAAAAACTTTGCTGAAAATTCTGATATTATTATTCTCTATCTTTTAAAGAGAGTACAAAGCCTATTTATAGGCAAGCAAGCCTAATCCTAGTAAGATACAAACTCTCTATTAAAATTCAAATACCCTAATCTTATAATAAAATTAAAACAATAAAAGACTAAAATAAAATCCTAAATCCTATTAATAAAATTAAACACAATATTTTTCAGCCTGAAACTCTAAAACAATTAAAAGACTAAAACTAAAATATTTTGTTGTTCCCATTCTCCATCATTCTCCCCCGCTGGGAAAAACTCGACTCCGGCGAGTTTAAGGGTAAGATTGGGCGTTGCAGCTCTTGCCCTGTAATCCAAGTGCAATCTGATTATGAGTGTCCTTTCCATTTCACAAGAAACTCTTGATAACCACTCTTCTTGGAAAAGATAGTAAAACCAACCATTAAATCTAACATATCATCAAGCCTAGAAATAAGAACTTATGATTATCAACACACATTCTCCAAGAATTAGGTGTTAAAAAGATCGGGGCAGCACATGGACTCAAACTCTCATGAATGAATCCCTTGGACAACAGCTTATCTACTTGTCTTTTAAACTCATAGGCAGGTAGGTTACGTAATTGGGATCCTGGAACAAGATCAATTGCTTGTTGAATATTGGGTAGCTCTTTTGGCACAACATGAGAAAAATCAGACAGCAATTTGCTCACTTCAAGAGGTACTTCTGAGGTAGGGATAGTTGCTGACTTTTGAACTTCTTTTGCCACGTCTACCTTCATCTTGTTTTGAACTACATTTTCCATGTCTACCTTCATCTTCTCAGTAATATTTGTAGCATAATCATGGGGCTCGACACATTCTCCAACTAAAGCTGGTTGAACTACAGGTAGTTGAGTAACCGTTTGGGCTTGAACAATGCCTTGAGGTGCTTGAATTATATGTGCTTCTATCCGTGCCATAGAAGCTACTAGTGCTCTAACCGTAGTTTCCAAAGTAGTGAGGCGTTCATTTATGTTAACCACAACTTTCTGGGTATGCTTATGTACTTGTCGTAGTTTCCCAATATCTCTAATTAGTTCAGCATTAGTCACCATCGTAGAAGCAAATCTGTTTTGCAAACACAGATCTGTCAAGTCCCCTTCTTTCGTTTCCCACATACGGCACCAATTGATGTAGGACAGATCTGAGTTAGGTTTGAATTAGGGTTTAGGGTGTGATTTGGGCCTAATTTAAGCTACTAAAACAGTAAAGAATAAAAGCCTAGGAGTCTCACCTAGGGTTTCTTAGGAGTCGCACCTAAGAATGGTTGAGTCCCACAACCAAAGAGCAAAAACTTTGCTGAAAATTCTGATATTATTATTCTCTATCTTTTAAAGAGAGTACAAAGCCTATTTATAGGCAAGCAAGCCTAATCCTAGTAGGATGCAAACTCTCTATTAAAATTCAAATACCCTAATCTTAGAATAAAAATAAAACAATAAAAGACTAAAATAAAATCCTAAATCCTATTAATAAAATTAAACACAATATTTTTCAGCCTGAAACTCTAAAACAATTAAAAGACTAAAACTAAAATATTTTGTTGTTCCCATTCTTCATCAGCAACTCTTGCCCTTTTTTTGGTGCAAGGGACAGACACGCCCAAGCTTTAGACTTGATCAAAGAGACAATAATAGTGTTCAAGCTTCAACACTGGTACAAAAATTCCATGTACATTCTCGCTCCAATGTAGACAGGAATAACTGTTACATCATGGAGACTTTCCAAAAGCACTATAAAATGAAGTCAAAGTCAATGCAGAAACATATTTTCTGCTGGAAAATTCAACACTTTGTCTTTCTTTTGGATTGCTTTTTATGCACGTTAATGTCCCTTTTGATCAATTCTTAGTCTTGAGTCTTGTTTCTGCAGAAAGTAAATTGTTGACTAATTACTAGTGCCTTATTATTCCAGTTAGTAATAATGATACAGTAGATTTTTCCCCAATTCCATATGTTCATCAAAATTGAGGTAATTGGCACATAGGATTAAAATAGTGATGAGTCATGGGAATATAATAATCTCACATAAAATAAGAAATATTAGACTACACATAATTTAAATAGGAAAGAATGACAATTTATGATTGTTATACCTATAAACATTTAAGGGAATTTTAATAACTTTATTATTTAATATGCTTAAGTCATGCTTGGTTCATAAGATTAAGGATAGGATATAATGATTATTATCCAATCTAATGTTTGGTGCATGCATAAAAAGAATAATTGGATTGCAAAAAAGATTAATTATGAATAAAAAGAATAATGTTTGGTACGTCCAATTGATCACCGGAGGAGGCAAGGTCCAGTTCTCAACTGGACCCTGCGATAGGAAAGGAATGTCCCATTTCAAATTTTTGCCGTTTAAATAAATATAATTTTTAATTTTTTTTATTTTATTAAATTATTTTTTTACTGAAAAATTTGCGCAATTTATTTTTGTTAGTTATTTCACTTTTTTACATTTAATATTATAGTGTGGAATGTTATGATATGCGGGTTGGGAGAAACTGATCATGGCAATATAACAAATATCATTCCCACTTAAATTGCAGAATATGGTGTTAGAATGTCAAAAAAAAAAATCAGCATCAGTTCATATTTGAACTACAAAAGGATTCTATGTAATATTAAACATTGCGAAACAACATCAGAACTATATTGCATTTTAAAATGCAGACAGACAGACAAAAACATACCTGCCAAAGCATATAGCTGTAGTTAACCAAAATGTTGCACTGATTCAACTTGGTCTTTATAAGAAGCTTGAGCCTAATGCATAATAAAACTGGTCATTAATCAATAAAAAGCACAAACATTAGTTTTGCAGCTAATGTGAGTAGGAACCATTAAGATATCAAGATGAAGATTTTCTTTAGATGAATGCATGAAAAGTTGATAAATACCATTAATTTAAGGCATCAGAATTTCAATATCGACAATAAATATTTGCAGCTCATATATGATGTTAACTCTAATTTCAATATCCATAATAAATATTTCCAGCTCATATACGATGTGAAATCTAATTTCAATAACCATAATAAATATTTCCAGCTCATTTATGATGTTAACTCTAATTTCAATATACATAATAAATATGTCCAGCTCATATATCATGTTAACTTGTTTAGTTTTAAGGTATTGCTTTCCCATTGAATATTCTACAAAGTTACAATGGATTCCATTTAGCCTTCAATACGTGGAATGCAATTCCTAACCCTTTTTTGGTGCACGGGACAGACACGCCCAAGCTTTAGACTTGATCAAAGAGACAATGATAGGGTTGAAGCTTCAACATGGGTACAAAAATTCCAACCACATTCTTGCTCCAAATGAAAGAAGAATAATTATTACATGATGGAGACTTTCCAAAGCTTTATAAAATGAAAACAAAGTCAATGCAGAGACGTATTTTTTGTGCTGTGAAATCTCAACAGTTTGTCCTACTTTGGACTGATTATTTTGCACATTAGCCACCCTTTTGATTATATTCTCTTTCTCGTTTTTACCTTGTATTTTGTTCCTTTTTTTAAGCTGAGCTTCTTTTTATCTGCTTCCAATTTATTAACTCAAGAGTTTTGAATAGATGAGTTTTTTATTCCCTGAGTCCCCTCTTAGCTCCTATTTTTTATGTGTTGTTTGATTTTAACTGAGAAGATGGACAGTTGAGTTTATTAAGAGAAGAGAATAGCTGTACTATTTCTTTAGTAGGCTGACATATCTACAATGCAGAATTGCCTGTGTTAGTGGTTACAATTTGGGTTGCTTATAAGAAATAAGTTGTTTTCTTAACCAATAATTGATTCAAAAGGGAAATTAGTTTACAGAATCTTCTGAAACATTTTAGCAACCAAAACTATCCAAAAAAAAGAAGGAAAAAAGAAAGTGATCTTGGAAGGTAGACCTATCGATTAAATAATTGAAACTATATATGTAGACTTGTAGAAGAGATATTGGGTGGGATCTGCAGTTGCTGATATCTTTGCATCTAAATCTAGCTGAAAGAAGCACCCAATAAATTCACTTTTAACCATACAGAACAAAATCATTCTAAAACACACTGCAGGTATTACATTAGTAACATGACATCCCGAAGATGCTTTGTTTTCTCAGAGATTAGTGATATGAATGATGAATAATGAAAAGATAAGTCAATTCAGGCACAAAATTATTTACAAAACAAAGTAGCGGCAAACTAAATATGATATGTTTTATAGCTATTTAGTTTCATCAGACCAAGGGATATGAGTCAATTTGTGTGCATGGATGAAGACCAAACCAAACAATCTGGAAAAGATGAGTGAAATCATTAACTATAGCAAAAATGGTCAAGCTTCAGGCAGCATCACAAATAAAAAGAAGTAGAGGAAGCATAACTAATATGCAGCCTTTAAATAGTACTGAACGGAAGAAAAATTTCTCCAAGTGATTGTAAGAGTATTTAAGCTGTTTGATAATGAAAGCAGACAGTTGCACATCTGAAAAGATAAAGAAAACACCACAGCACTCTTTCTTGGTGAAAAGAAAATTACAGATTACTTATTTACAAAGAAATAGGGGACAGATATTCGTTAAAAACTCCACTGAAAGACTTATGAATTAATGTGTTGGGGATGGGGAGTTTACATATAAAATCAAGAATGCTTGTGGAACTTTTCTCTGCTTTCTTTATAGAAATTGTGAGAAACTTCTCTATATGCATGGGTTGGATATAAGTAAACATGTCTATTTATACTCTACTTGGTTCGATCCTTACCTCTAAATTTGCACATAATATATTTGTTTTTTAAAGGCCAGTTAGATTAATTAAATGTAAAAATACAAAGTTCAATAAAATGATAGCCTAACATATAATTAATTATTAAATTGAACCTAATATTAATATCCTAATGATTCCTATGCATAGGAAAGAAAGGGACATCTTTAAATTTTCCATCTTAGGACCTTTGTCCGCATCAGAGTGTCCTTGTCAATTGTTTATGCAATTATATAATGCATCTTCAGAACAGGATAATGATGCGTGTTATAGTCAGGTGATACTAAACTGAAATAAAGGTTACTGATTTGGTTAGTCAATTAGTTAGTTAAACCAGAATTGTGAAGTTTCATTCTTAATTTCTCTGTGTAAATACTCAGAAATGTAACTACAGAAGCAGGCTATGAATGAATGGATGAAATTACAAGAATTCCTTCTAAATTCTCTCTTCTTCTCTTGTCTCTGTATCTCCATTACTGAGTTGCCAAGCTCGGGACTTGTTCTACTCTCTCAAGACCCCTGCATCAATTCCATTTCAGTGTAGCTTCTCTTACGGCTACACCAACTGGCATCAGAGCACTTTCTTGGGAATCTCAGGATTTTACAACAATGATGGAATTCATGGAGGAGTCTCTCGAACAGCTTAGGGCCAAATTACAAAAGCAAAACCCTACCATAGAGTTGCTAAACCTTAAACAAACAGATACTGTTGTTGAATACCATGACCACTTTGTCTCTTTGTTAGCAAAGATAGATTTATGTGAAAGTTATGCAACTAATTTGTCCTTGAATGGACTCAAGGATCTTATACACAAGAAAGTCAAGATGTTTAGTCCAAAAACTCTTCAAGAAGCATTTGCATTGGCTTGTCTTGAGGAATTAACCTTGAAAGTACTACACCAAGAATCCACCAACACCCTTAAAGAACTATCTTTGCTACCTATCCATACACAAAACCCCAAGATCATCCCAAGAAATCCATCTTTATTGCCAGATCCTTCTCAAAATACCTCAAACACATTCAAGTGAGTTTTTTACCCAACGATAATAGTTTTAAAACTTATTTCTCATTCTATGGTGCTTTTAAACTTATTTTCCTAATCATTGTAATTTTTGCCATGTCAGATTTTCTTAATTTTGCTTTAAATAAAACAGTTTTCACTTTTCATTGTCTTGTAGCTCATCTTCTCTCATTTTTTTTCCTGGAAAATTTTTCTATGATTTCTTCTTCTCCTTCATCCTCTCTTTAGAATCTTATTTTCTTTCCAATAACAGTTAACTTTTAATCTTTCTATACTAAATTAATATAACACCACCAACTTTTTCTAATAATGAAAGAAAAAATCTCGTAATATATATATATATATATATATATTGTTATGATCGCAAGAGTAGTCACACAACTAGATAGTCTATACAGCACAGGAAGTATAGATAAAATTAATTGTCTTTGTTAATTCTGTTAATCATGCATCAGGCTATTTGAACAATGTAATTAAAGGTGTTATAAATATGAATACGATGGGAAGAAGAGGACAAGTTATGACACCAAATATTCTCTCTCCTGTTTGTTATTCTCTCTGATTCTCCCTCAATTTCTGCTCTCATTCTCTGTCCTTGGTAACCGTCTGTATCTTTTCTTCATTTTATCAACACCTTCACTCAAGCATTTCCATCATTCACCATTGTTTCCATATCATCTGGTACCAGAGCCGTCGATCATGGCTGACGGAGTACAAACCCGATTGCAACGAGATGTGGCCCAGCTACAGAAGGAGCAGGAAAAGCTCAATGCGATTTTGGGAGGCTTACCTGAGTTACTCAAGGAGGAACTTAAGTCAGAACTCAAGGGTGAGATTCAAGAAGGCTTAAACACCATCCATAAGGAAATGGGGAGGTTATTTGAACAGATGGTGCTTCGAATCGGAGACACAGTGGAAGCCAAACCCAAGAGTCCTCAGGAGATGGCTCAAACCCCTGGTTACGGACACAAGAGCGTCACGGGTTCTTCCGCGACGGAGATAGCCTCGCGACCCATCCAAGGACCTTTGATTCAAGAGCCCAACAGCCAGCAAACCCAAGAAAACGTGGTGAAGTTCACCTCCAAACGTGACTATTTAGAATGTCCTCGGTTTCATGGAACAGAGCTTTTGGGTTGGCTTATGAAAGTGGAGCAATTTTTTGAAGCCGTAGGCACTCCTGAAGAAGAGAAAGTTCCTACAGTCATGATTTATTTGGAGGGCAAAGCCCTACAATGGCACCAACTATTGATGCAAACCAAAGGGGGAATGCGACGCCTCTCTTGGAAGGAATATGTTGAAGAGCTTCAAAACAGATTTGGAGAAGGTGACTACGCCGATCCTATGTCGGACTTGGTCTCTCTCAGACAAGTAGCTACAGTGGAGGAATACTATGATGAATTCGAAGGGCTTGTCAGTTTGATAAGACTGCCAGAGGACCAGGCCATCAGCATATTTGTAAGCAACCTCAAACCTGATATTGCCAACTTTGTGCGATTGTTCAACCCCAAAACACTGAGTCATGCATATAACCTAGCCAAACAAACAGAGTTAATGTTGTATAACGTTCCCAGAAAAACCACTTATTTATCTAAAATCTACCAACAGAATAGACATCTCCACTCGAACAACCTCCTCACTTACAAATCAAACCCTACCTTACCTACCAACAACATGGCCGGCTTACTTCCTACCCCAAAAGCACAACCATTACCATATTTGACCACCCCGAGACCTCTCACTTTTCCACACTCCAAACACCAACCAACAAAACCAGACAATGTCATTAATCCAAACCGTAATCCAACCAAAGAGGAAAGGGATGAAAGAAGGAAAAAGGGACTTTGTATGTGGTGTGAGTCCAAATTTGAAGTGGGCCATAAATGTAGGCGATCTCAGCTTTATCAGTTGTTAGTAGAAGGTGGTGAAGACCACGATCAATCCAACAAGGACTACCCAGAGTTGGTGGAAATCATGAATGAGCCAATATTGGAAGATTCAGGGGAACCTCCTACCATTTCTCTCCATGCTCTGTTTGGGTTACCTGGGTTTCAAACTATGAAAATGTTGGGGAAGGTTAAACACCAAACAGTAGTGCTGCTAGTGGATTCCGGAAGCACTCATAATTTTATAGATCAGAGTGTGGCCAAGAGATTGGGATGTAAGACTCAAACTACGATGGAATTACAGGTGGTAGTTGCAAACGGAGAATCCTTGCCCACCCATGAAGTTTGCAAGGAACTACAATGGGAGGTACAAGGAGTTGTCCAACAGTCAGATTTTCTAGTAATCCCTGTACGTGGCTGTGATTTGGTGCTAGGGGTGCAGTGGCTAAGCAGCATGGGACCTATATTATGGGATTTTCAATCACTTACTATGGAAATGAAGGTCATTGGACAGAAGGTTAAATTGCAAGGATTAAAAGAGGGAGCACTAGAGCCTGCCTCAAAAAGGGAGTTGTCCAAATTGGCAATGGTGTCTGAAAAAAGAAGCTGTAGCCTAATGTTGACCGAGAGTGGTATCATGGGTCCCTGGGCATGGCCCTTGAACCACAACTTGAACAGTGAAGCACGCCAGCAATTAATGGCCTTATTGACCGAGCATTCAGACCTTTTCAGAGAGCCTACAGACCTACCTCCAAAAAGGGATCATGAACATCACATAGCTCTTAAAGATGCAAACCAAGTGGTCAGGGTGAGACCATATCGATATCCAGCTATGCAAAAAGATGAGATCGAACGCCTGGTTCAAGAAATGAAAGAGGCTGGAATAATTCGAGATAGTTGTAGCCCTTTTGCTTCTCCAGTGCTCTTAGTTAAAAAGAAAGATGGAAGTTGGCGATTCTGTGTTGATTACAGGCAACTTAACAACGTGACCATCAAAGATAAGTTTCCCATCCCACTGGTGGAGGAGCTTTTGGACGAGCTTCATCATGCCAAATGGTTTTCAAAATTGGACTTGCGCTCAGGTTATCATCAAATAAGGATGAAGGAGGCAGACATAGCAAAAACGGCTTTTAAAACGCATCAAGGACACTACGAGTTTTTAGTGATGCCCTTTGGGCTCACGAATGCTCCCTCAACATTCCAGAGTCTAATGAACAAGATTTTTCAGCCTTTCCTCCGAAGGTTCGTACTTGTGTTCTTTGATGATATTTTAATTTACTCACCCAATTGGCAGTCCCATTTGCAGCATCTACAACAGGTGTTTCAAATTTTGAATAATCATCAGCTGTTTCTGAAGCTGTCCAAGTGTGAGTTTGGCACAGACAGAGTACATTATTTGGGGCATGTGATTAATATGCAGGGAGTTGCTGTGGATGAGACTAAAGTTGTTGCTATTACGGAATGGCCAATCCCTCATCGTATTAAAGATCTCAGGGGTTTTTTGGGATTGGCTGGGTACTACAGGAAATTTGTAAAAAATTATGGAGCTATTGCCCAGCCTTTAACAATGTTGTTGAAGAAAGGAAAGTTCCAATGGTCTGAAGAAGCTCAACATGCATTTGAAAAGTTGAAAACAGCCTTAACAAGTGCCCCAGTCCTAGCTCTTCCAAACTTTGAGGCAATTTTTGTTGTAGAGGCTGATGCAAGTAATAACAGTATTGGTGCAGTTCTTAGCCAGGAAGGACGCCCTTTAGCTTATTTCAGTAAAGCTCTTGGCCCTAAACATCGACTACTCTCTGTTTATGAGAAAGAGATGATGGCAGTCTTAGCTGCAGTGAAGAAGTGGAATTCCTACTTGGTTGGTAGACACTTCCAAATCAAGACCGACCATTATAGTCTCAAGTTCCTTTTGGATCAACGAGCAACAACGCCTGCTCAACAGGCTTGGATTATCAAAATGATGGGCTATGATTATGAAGTGGTATTTCGCAAAGGGAAGTTCAACATGGTCGCAGATGCACTCTCAAGGAGGCCAGAGGTGCAACTTCAAGCCATAACCACTTTACACAGTGATGTTTGGAAAAGGGTCCAAAATTCTTGGCTTAAGGATTCTCACCTTATACATGTAATCCATAAGCTCAAGAATAATCCAGAGAGGCAATTCAAGTATACTTGGCAGGGTGAAAAACTGAAAAGAAAAGGTCGAATGGTGGTAGGAAATGATCCACAGCTCAGGATGGAATTGTTGCAACATTTTCATAGTTCAAGTGAGGGAGGACACTCTGGAATTTCTGCTACTACAAAGAGAATTGGAAGTGTGTTTTATTGGAAGGGGCAAAAGAATGATGTGAGGAACTTTGTCAAATCTTGCCAGACATGCCAACAGTTTAAAAGTGAGACCATTGCCAATCCTGGGTTATTGCAACCATTGCCCATACCAGATAAATTATGGAGTGATATCTCCATGGACTTTATTGAGAGCCTTCCAAACTCAAGAGGGTTTACTGTAATCCTAGTAGTTGTTGATCGTCTTAGTAAATACAGTCACTTTATCCCTCTAGCTCACCCTTATACTGCTCTTACTATTGCTCAAGCATTCTTGGACAATGTATATAGGCTTCATGGGCTGCCTAATAGCATTGTATCTGACAGGGATAAAATCTTCATAGCAAGTTTTGGCAAGAGTTGTTTAAGCTGCTGGGAACTCAAATTAAGCTTTCAACAGCCTATCATCCTCAAACGGATGGACAGACTGAGGTGGTGAATAGGGGACTTCAAACATATTTGAGGTGTATGGCATCTGAGAAGCCCAAGGACTGGTCACGGTGGCTCCCCCTTGCAGAATGGTGGTACAACACTTCACACCATTCAGCCATCAATGCAACGCCTTATGAAGTGGTGTATGGGCAGCAAGCTCCATCTCAAATACCTTATGTTGCTGGGACTTCTTCGGTGGAGGCTGTAGATCGTAGCTTGCAAGCCAGATCAGCAGCACTACAAATGATCAAATTTTATTTGCAGAGGGCACAACTTAGAATGAAGCAACAGGCAGATAGGAAAAGAACTGATCGAGAGTTTGCTGTAGGGGATATGGTCTATATTAAACTACAACCCTATAGACAGTCTACAGTGGTTAAAAGGAGCTGCCTTAAACTTTCTGCCAAGTATTTTGGCCCATACAAAGTCTTGGAGAAAGTCGGAGCAGTGGCATATCGAGTGGAATTGCCAATTGACGCAAGGATTCATCCGGTCTTTCATGTGTCCCAATTGAAACTGCACCTTGGCCCTATAGTGAACCACATTCCATTGCCCTTGCTGGACAAAGATGGAGTTTTGGAGAAGGAACCAGTTAGTGTCATTGATCGAAGACTCAGCAAACATCATGGCAAGGCTGTTACAGAAGTATTAGTCCAATGGAAGAACACGTTCCCAGAGGATGCAACTTGGGAAGCTTTACCTCAGCTTTTAGCCAAGTACCCTGACTTCCATCCTTGAGGACAAGGATGTTCTGCAGATGGGGGTATTGTTATGATCGCAAGAGTAGTCACACAACTAGATAGTCTATACAGCACAGGAAGTATAGATAAAATTAATTGTCTTTGTTAATTCTGTTAATCATGCATCAGGCTATTTGAACAATGTAATTAAAGGTGTTATAAATATGAATACGATGGGAAGAAGAGGACAAGTTATGACACCAAATATTCTCTCTCCTGTTTGTTATTCTCTCTGATTCTCCCTCAATTTCTGCTCTCATTCTCTGTCCTTGGTAACCGTCTGTATCTTTTCTTCATTTTATCAACACCTTCACTCAAGCATTTCCATCATTCACCATTGTTTCCATATCATATATATATATATATATATATATATATATATATATATAAAATTAAAACAGTTCAAAATTTAAACAACAAATCAAAATGGGTCTTCTAAAAAAAAGGATAAAAAATTAAAAGAGAAAGTAAATTCCACACACGGTGTAATGACAAATGTGTATGTAAAAAGTATGAACATAATTTGTGGTTTTAATTAAGAGAAAAAAAGCCAAACACTAATAAATCAATTTTACATTATAAAACTGACATGATTGATGAAGCAAGTTTTACATAGATAAAAAAAAAAAATTTAACATTTTAAGGATGGTGATACTTAAAACAAATTGAATATCAATTCATAGTAATCAAGAGTATATGCTATTATAATTTGAAAATTGATTTTATGATCTACAATTGTACTATTGTTTTAATTTCTATATCAATTCAAATTTCAAAATAAAAAAATTCATATATTTTATTAACTTTTAATACAAAGAAAAAAAAAAACATAACTCTTGAAAATTTGAAAAAAAATTCTGGAAATAAAAAGAGAGAAAAAGAGCTAGGCACAAATTATGGATGGTAAGTTTTTGTGGTTAAGATTAAGGATGGTAAGTTTTAAAACAGTGATGGCATGTTAAAAATTATAAGACATTGAGAATTAAGTTAAAAGTACAATAGTTTGATAAATAAGTTTTTAATATCTGAGGGTATGGTTAAAAACTCCATTCAAGGAACACAATGAGATGGAAAACGATTCTCTTAATGAAACTTTTACCATAATGAAATGGGAGCAGGAAGATTTTGAAATGTGGACTTTGCAAAAAATTATTTCCACCATAGATGTGTTCATACCACCTTTGGGCAAGTATGTAGAGTTTTTTGAAGGGCCTAAGTGCTTTTAATCATATAAGGATAATGGCTGCAAGTACATAGAGTTATTTAAAGAGCCTAAGTACTTGTCACCACACAGGGATAATGGCTGCAAAATTACACCGAAAGAAGAAGTAGCAGTTCACATTAGACTCTATAGGCACTCCTATCTCCAACAAGATGTGATCAAGAAAGATGACAGAGAACTCATGGCAGCAAGACTTACACATTCCATTAACAGTATCCTGGTCATTTGCAACAAAAGTTCTCAAATTCTAGTCTTGAGGACAAGACTTTCTTAAGGGGAAGGGATTGATGCTTGCTATAGTCAGGTGATACTAAACTGAAATAAAGGTTACTGATTTGGTAAGTCAGTTAGATGGTTAAACCAGAATTGTAAAGTTTCATTCTTAATTCCTCTGTATAAATACTCAGAAATGTAACAACAGAAGCAGGCTATGAATGAATGAATGAAATTACAAAAATTCCTTCTAAATTCTCTCTTCTTCTCTTTCTTTGTATCTCCATTACTTAGTTGCTAAGCTCGGGACTTGTTCTACTCTCTCAAGAACCCTGCATCAACTCCATTTCAGTGTAGCTTCTCTTACAGCTACACCAGATAACCATCGCTTCAATTTTTGAAAACATAGTTAGCTGTTATAGGCTTTCAAAAGTTCAATTGCAAAGGCTAAAAGTAGAATTATTACAGATTGCTTACACATTAAGGACGGACTCCTATTCCCAAAGATATTAAGATAACCCGAATTTATTAAGTCTAAATGCCACAAAGACACAAGTCACAATTATTAGCAGTCCTAGGGGTGTATGCCTAGTGTGGTAATGCTCCAAGAAATTAGATCACACTGCTTCTTAAAATCAATTCTAAGATATTATCAAGCAGTCAATTTGCCAACGTAAAGCATTGGAAGTCTAGACCTAGTGCTAAAACATCATTAGGTGTACATTTTGTTTATCTTCAAATGATTGTGAATTTGATACTGTTAATTAAAAAAATTAAGCTTATAAGGAGAAAAACAATGTGAAAATGACTATTAGAATGTCTTGAACAGAGAAGAAGTTATAAATTTAATTAATCAGGAATATGTTCGTAACCGAAATTCATGACATGAGGTAATTATTAGAACAATAGACAAACAAACATATATGCAGTCCAGTGCACCTTAGATGAGGGTTCCCTTTTACCACTTTCTGTCCATATTTGCGCCATCTATAGCCATCATCTAAAAGGTTGACTTCATTTCTTTTTTGCACAATAACATTTTGCTCTTTAACTGTCTTGTGTAAGAAGACAACTGCAGCTTCCCCTACAGTATTCCTGCAGTCAAAAGCACAATGCCAAAGTTACAAACATAGTTGAAATATGAATCTACATGATTTTCCTGATTTAAGCAGCCATTTAATTTCAAAGTATAATGAGCAAGGCCACGATGATAATGTTAAGCAATTTAAGCATAAAAAGTAATCAAATAATAAAAGTTAATGTTCATATAAATAAGGAATAGATGTTTAAAGAGATAGTAGAAGATTAGCTAACCTTCTCTTTCTCTCAGAGAATACAGCAGCTAACTCTGAATCAGAGGGAAGCTAAGAAAATACAGTGTACTTGACAGGATCTTCCTCCTAAAATAATAATCATAATTGTAAGAACCAGAAATTGAATGTCACTCCCTTAGATCAACTTTACAGTCCATTGGGTGCTTGGATAAAAAAATAAAAACTGGAATTCACACCGAAAAAGATCAGAACTTACAATCATAAAAAAAAAAAAATACTAACAAATTCAATAAAAAGAAACCCAAAAATGAACTTACAATCATTGGTGGTGGCCATTACAGAGACAGAAATGATGGCAAAATGAAGTGAGAAAGACGAAGGAGGATACGATCCTTAGTCCCAGGCAGCGGAGCCCATGTAGAGGCGAAGATTTCAGACCCAGAGCAACACCGAAGCTAGAAGATCTTCGGTTGGGTTTTCAGAAAGGCTTCTCCTTTCCTTCTGTTATTCCTTTTTTTTCCCCCTTTCTTTGTGGAAAAAATTGTTCTCTTTACTGCCATTGTTAATCATTTTACAGCTGGGCAAACGAACAGGTGTTACGAAAAGGGGCACAACACAGCAAAGAGGGAGAAGAGTTGCTGAAACAATGAGCAAACCTAAAAATAGAAAGGGAGGACGCCACGTGGATAGGCAAAGCATCCTCCCCTTCTCCTTTCTTGCAAAATTTATAGAGGGATGCTAGCTGCAGGCGTTTCAATACCCGTCCACTAACACTCGTCCTTCAGTAAAACTACGTCTTTATACATTTTTAATTCAAAACCGGTTACCTGCCATATCCATTCTCAAAACTTCTCCAACTTTGTAATCTGTAACTTGAGTGAAACAAATAGAAGTTGAATGATGAATGAAAAGAAAATAATAAAATAGAAATCATAATAAAAAAAGAAATTCTAATTATAAATTCTTAAAATTATTAAATAAAAAATTATTATATTTAACTTAAATTTATAATTTTTTTTATTCTTGAGCGTTTCAATAATTAAAATAACCATAACATAATGAAAATAAAACCAAATATTAACACAATATCATATGAAAGAGAGATCAGAGTAAACAAAGAAAAAGAAGAAAACCCAAAGAAGATTTTGCATAAAATTAAACAATCAGAAGAAATTAATTGTAAAAAGAACCCAGATTAACATATAATGCACTAAAGTAGGATTAATGAATTGGGGTTCAGATAAGATCTATCTATAAAAATTGAAAGAAAACGAAATTGAATGCAAGAGAACAGTTTTACGTGGGAAACGTCATCGCACAGAGATCCTCTGAAAATCTGAAAAGCTTACGTGAAGCTTTTACTTATACAAAGTTTGAGAAGTTTTGGGAATGGGCATAGCAGGTAACCGGTTTTGAATTAAAAAAGTACAAAGATCGTGGCTTTACTTAAGGACGACTGTTAGTGGGTGAGTGTTGAAACGCCTGCAGCTAGCATCCCTCAAATTTATATTATCGATTTTGCATTTTGACCACTGTTCAAATTTGCCAAGCTGTGAAAGAAAGATGTGGTAACTTGCACTCTGCTTTGCTGGAGTTCTTTTCCATGCCTAGAAATGATGTTATCTCTTGGAATTCTGTAATATGTGGATTTGCTTACCATGGATACGCTGAAAAAGCTCTAGAGATGATTGAGCGTGTGAGATTAACTCATATTAAGCCCAATCACAAATTTTTATCACTGTTTTGTAATGATGTTTGAGTGTATGGGGTAATAAAAATGTGCTACTCTAATTGCAGATATCAGCTTCAAGTTTAGTAAGTATACATCCAGTCGAAAATACTCATACGCCTAAGCTTCTATGGATCTTGCCAGCTAGGTCTTTCAGTTATAAGGTGTCTTCCCTGATTTGAAACTGTTGCTCCTGACCCTTTCTTTCCTTTAGTTTTGAAGTTAAAATCAGCATCATTCTTGGACTTCCTTGTCTTTACAGGACTTCTAGCAAAGATATGGCTTCTGGTTGTGTGTCTGTTTTGAACCATATTATGATTCTTCAAGGCTGTGTGATATTCCCCTTTAATCCTGTTTTTATTTTCAATCTTTGCATCGATGCCTGTATAAAATATTGCACAAAGCCATGAGTTTGAGCACTTTATGGTTCTACACATAGATTTAAACTGTACACTAATAGTGTGAGTATCAAGAACATTGCAACTCATATCAGAGTAGATTGATTACTCTGATAAATGGTAACTTGGTTCAGTTGGTTGTTGTGCACTCATAGCCTCAAAGACAAGATGAATGTTGCTTGTTGCCAGAGTGCCATACAACAATAACAACTTTGAATCTGATGTAGGAAAAGAAAAAGAAATTCTCTGAAATAGTGAATTAAAATGTAATTACCAGCACTAGATATTCGCACTAGATATTCAAGTTGTAACCACTTACACAGCCAAACCTGTGTTGTGAGTATGTCCAGCTACTAAATAAATGTAGTGATTCCCTTTTCTTAATAAGGTCAAAATCTTCATCTTATCTATAAAAATCAAACAACATATGAAAAATAGGAGCTAAATGGGGACTCAGGGAATCAAAAACTCATCCATTTAAGACTCTTGAGTGAGTAGGTAATTTAGAAATAGGAAAAAAATGAATAAAGTACAACGGTGAAAAGACAAGGAGAATCTAATTATAGGTTCCTTTGCTGAATAATAACCTCTTTACCAGATTAAGAAACTTGGAACCTATACTCCATGGTCAAGCAATATATTTTTGAAAAGGTGTGGTACAAAAAAAAGTCTTTTATCTATCTGCAGTGTATATTTTTTTCATGTAAACTAGGCCATTCATCTTAATAGGAACCTTCGTGTTTCATATGGACTTCCTGCACTCACTGAAAATATTTATTTTCAAAATTCTTATGTCTAGATTAGTTGTTTTCAAGGCTGATCATGATGATAATTCAATACGTAAAAATTTCATTAAGTGATTTTTTTATTCTTTCATTCAATAAATTGTAACTCTTTCCTCATTTTGTTTTTTCTTCCATCGCATCATGCTCAGTTCACATTTCCTCTCCCTCTTTCTTTCTTCTTCTTTTCTAATAAATTTTCATTCTCGAACCCAGAAACCCAAATTGAAAGCCAAGTGCTAGTAACAGATGAGGCAACCAGCAGCAGCACCATAATGCAGCAACCAGCAAGTAACCAGCAGCAACTCAGCTCACCACTCATCAGCAGCAGCTCACTAGCAACTAGCATCATCTCACCACTCATCACACAACACAATAGCAGCAGCATACCAGCAGTAATAGATTATGAAAACAGGGGATATAGCAGTTTAATACTATTAGAATAAAACAGGATCAAGTATAGTAGATTTTATCCTAATTTAATTAAGTTTTTAAGTTAGTTGTAAATAGTTTAGTTTTTTCAGTTAGTTATGAACAAAGAACAGAATGCCTATATGAAGTCTGTAACTTCTGTAATTAGATTCATTCAACAGTTTTATCAATATACAAATAAGATTTTCTTTCATAAAGTTTCTTTCTCGTTCAAGAATTCAACAGCTAGCTTGAAAATTCTTGACATATTCTTCTCTCGTTATGGTATTTTAACTCATGTTTTAGTAGGAAAATTTGGAGCTGTGTTTGCATCCATACCTTTCCCAGTATTTGCAGCATTATTTTGTATGCTCTTTGGCCTTGTGGGTAAGTATTACTTTTATCCAAGTTGGATATTCGGTTGTTTTCACGCATTTTATTGCCTTAATGACAATGTCCTGCTTGATCGCAGCTTCAGTTTTGCTTCTTTGTTCCTTCTTTATGTTGGGATTTTGTTTAAGTTATGAAAGTCTAAGAAAATAGACAATTTTACATGTCTTCCATTTTTTTTTAATAAATATACATATCACAGTCTGAATCTGAGACATAACAAACGCAGCAAATCTGTAAGATGTAATCTTACAAACATGCACAACCTTCATTATGCTAAAATTAACTTCTTTCAAATTTCTAAATTTAAGAATCTATTTGTTTATATCATTCATTGAATTATACTCTTGAAAATTATTATGAATGTCAACATAGATGATGAAATGAAGACACTTCTTTTGGATTCGTTGTCAATTCGTTGGGATCTACTTATTGCGATTGTTACTAATTCAATTCCCAACGGTGAAGTGACTTTGAATATAACAAAGGACAAAATATTCCGTAACAATTTAAGGCAAAATGGACAAATAGCTTGCTTGTTTGGGAGATAAATTCTATTTTTTGCTCTTAGATAATTGTTCATTTCCGAGGAAAAAAAACATTACCAAGTCACTCTCCTAGAAAACAACTGTAATTCTACAAATTGATAGGAACAAGATAGACAAATTAGCAAAAATCTGCATGCTGACAGAAGATAAGAAAAGAAAACTAAAGATTGGAAATGTGAGGCTTCCAGGTTGAGCAACTCATCTGCTTATTTTGTTTAACAACTCTTGCTGACAGAAGATAAGAAAAGAAAACTAAAGATTGGTCTGACAACAATGAGAACCTTGTTCAAAGGATAGAACAAATGTCCATCTGTTACACAAGTGATTGTGAAAACAAAAACATACCAAATATAACTTTTGCAAGCTAATTTAGTAGTAGAAACATATAAATTCACTTATACATCACTATTAGTTACTGATTTTCAGCATTCGTTTGATGACTCCAAAGTGTATCAATCGCCTATTAATCACCAAAGGGCCAAACACACTCCAGAAGCCAATAACAAATCCAAATGGCAGGCCGTAACAGAACCAATCTATTTCAAATCCCTTTCCATTTTTTCCACCTCCATTTCCAGTATTGTGCAATACCGTATCATTTGTAGAACACTTCTCGGGAAGTGGCAATCCACAGAGATCGTTGCCACTGTAGCTTGATGGATCGAAGCTTTGTAACTGAGTCCCCAGAGGAATTTTTCCGGTCAAATTGTTGCAAGACAAGTTCAAGTGGCTCAAAAATGTCAAGTTTGACATGCTTTCAGGAATTGAACCAGACAATTTGTTCGCAGAGAAATCGACAGATTCTAGCCATCTCATCTCACCAATTCTTTTAGGTATTTTTCCAATCAAAAGATTATGTGACAAGTTTAATGACTGCAGTCCAACTAAGCTTGACATTTCCATGGGAATCTCTCCTGATAATTTGTTGTTAGAGAAATCTATGCTTCTGACCAAGTTAAGAATTTTGCTATACTCAAGCATTTGACCTTTCATCACAAGTGATAGGAAAAAAGTACCGGAAAGCATTACATATGAAACTTCAGCTTTTGCAGAGCCCTCAGTTTTTATCATAGCTCTAAAGTTGCTTACACATCTTGGTAAACTTCCGAAGAGGTCATTGTTAGCAAGGTCCAAAATTTGGAGAGAACCAATTGCACACAATTCATCAGGCACGTGGCTAGAAAACTTGTTTGAACGAAGGCTCAAGACTGTTAGCTTCTGAAGGCTGTTGCCTATCCATTCAGGGATGTGCCCATGTAAGTCATTCTCACCGAAATCAAGAAACACTAAACTTGTGCAGTTTTTCATTGACAACGGAATTTCTCCAGAGACGAGGTTTTTCTGAAGCTGCAATGATAGAAGGGATTGCAAAGTTCCCATAGATTTTGGAATACTGCCATTAAGTTTGTTGTTATCCAATTTTAGGACCTTCACGTTCTGCCAATTCATCCAACAATCTGGAATCTCTCCGGATAGAAAATTTACACCAAGATTAAGAACTTCCATTTGCATGGTTTCCTTCGACTTATAACACAAGAAAGGGGAAAGAGATCCTGAAAAAAAATTATTGGAGAGCACAAGAACAGACACATTTGAAGAGAATTGAGGTACCTCACCACTAAAATTGTTAAAGCTAAAGTCAAAGTAAGAACAGGGAAATGCAGTCCTAGGTATATTAGGAATCTGCCCACGGATTTGGTTGTGTGAGAGATTGAAATATTGGAATCGGAAGGGTAAATTCCATACCCAACTGGGAATGCTATCCGAAATCATTGAGTTGGAGATATCTAAATATGCTAAATTTTGCTGTGAATGAAGCCACAAAGGAAACTTCGGACCTACATCAATAGAGCTTAATCCTAGGAATAATATATCAAAAGGAGGGATCCAATCAGGATTGACTTTTAAAGTTAAGGAGTTATCAGAAGCATGTAAAAATTTCAATTTTGTAAGATTGCCAAAGTGAGTTTCTGAAACAACACCCTCTAACAAATTGCTAGAAATATCAACGATTTGTAAGTTTGCAAGTTGTCCAAAGGACTCGGGAAGGTGTCTCAATTTGTTCTGATCAATTTTTAGAATTCTTAAGGAAGAAAGTTCTACTATAGATGACGGAATGGGACCAGAAATTGAGTTACCATACAAATGAAGCTCCTTCAAAACTTTTAAGTTGCCAAGTTGATTGGTTAACTGACCAAAAAGTTGACACCCACTTAAATCCAGAAAATCAAGTTGTTCAGAAACACATCCTGACAAAATTTCTAAAATGACAGATACATTTTGACTTAAGTTCACACCTGAAAAATGGATAGACTTTAAGTTACAAAGATTTCCCATTGTTCTTGGAATCCTTCCTTCAAGTTCATTCCCTGAAAAGTCAAGGCTAACGGCAGAAGTCATGTTTCCTATAGCACTTGAAATTTTACCTTGCAAGTTGCTAAAACCAAGGTTGAGAAACTGAAGAGAATTAAGATTATACAACCAGTTAGGTATTGAAGAATTAAGAGAGTTATATGAAAGATCAAGGTGTCTAAGAGAAGTCATGTTTCCTGTAGCACCTGAAATTTTACCTTGCAAGCTGTTAGAACCAAGGCTAAGAAACTGAAGAGAATTAAGATTATACAACAAGCTAGGTATTGAAGAATTAAAAAAGTTATATGAAAGATCAAGGTGTCTAAGAGAAGTCATATTTCCTATAGCACTTGAAATTTTACCTTGCAAGTTGTTAGAACTAAGGCTAAGAAACTGCAGAGAATTAAGATTATACAACCAGCTAGGTATTGAAGAACTAAAAAAGTTCAACGAAAGATCGAGGTGTCTAAGAGAAGTCATGTTTTCAAGACCATCAATTAGACATCCTTCAAATTCATTGTAACTCAGGTCAAGGGAAACCAAGTTGGTGAGGTGAAAGATCCAGCTAAAGGCCAAGGGATTCTCAAAAGCATTTCCATAAAGGTTAAGGACTGCAAGAGATGATAGATTCAAACTTATGGGTGGAGGAACTTGAGGAAGATGACAACCTGACAGATATAATTTTTGCAAGGAAGGAAGGGTGTTTAGCACTTGCAACCAGTTGGAAGCCTTTGCAAGGTTCACATTACCCAAATCAAGGTGTTCTAACATGGAAAGACCAGACAACCATTGGAGATTAGCAGCATAGAGATCATCTGCATAATCTGTAGAAAGATTAAAATACTGTAATCTTGAGAGATTTCCAAGTTGATGAGGAATTAATCCTCCAAATCCAGCATTAGAGAGGTCAAAGTACCTTAATCTCTCAATAGAACCCAAGAAAGTGGGAATGGGAATACGTCCAAATGCATTGTTGCTTAAGTCCAAATAACTCAAATGCTTCAACTCAAGCAAAGAGGGGTTTATCTTACCTCTTAGGCTTAGCTTTGACTTCTCAATGGCTTCAATTTCAGCATCAGTGCTATAATCAGGTTGAGGATTTCCAAGATGGAGCTCAAGCACATGGCCAGTCACATTGTCACAAACAACTCCATGCCACCTACAACAATCTTCATCAGGGGACCAGGAGCCCAACAGGTTTGCATGATCTATTAGATCTTGTTTGAACATGAAAAGGGCTTGTTTTTCACTCTCAATGCAACTCTCCTTAATGAAACCTCCATTACAGAAGTTAATGTTAACAGTTGCTGGACTGATCAGAAACAGAAGTACTAAAATAAAACTCATTTTTCAATTGTTTGGTTTATGGTGAATTGGAACTATGAAAGGAAATGGTGTTAGATTGCTATTTATATAATCCAGTCTAACATTAATGTTTTAATTTTCATAACCATAAAACACGAAACAAATTTGAATATCCATAGTCAAGCTTTCCAGCTCATATATGATGTGAACTCATTTTTTTCAACCTTATGTGGCATGCAATTCTTCCCCTTTTTTTGGTGCACCAGACAGACACGCCCGAGCTTTAATTAGCCCTGGTCAAAGAGACAATGATAGTGTTGAAGCTTTAACATAGGTGCAAAATTTCCAAGCACATTCTTGCTCCAATTGAAACAAGAACAATTATTACATGATGGAAACTTTCCAAAGCTTCAACATCGGTACAAAATTTCCAATAAATTCTTGCTCCAATTGAAGCAAGAACAATCATTACATTATGAAGACTTTCCAAAGCTTTATAAAATGAAGACAAAGTCAATGCAGAAACGTAATTTTTGTGCTGTGAAATCTCAACAGTCTGTCTGACTTTGAACTGCTTTTTTTGCACATTATTCTCCCTTTTGATCAATTATTAGTTTTCAGTGTTGTTTCTGCAGAAAGTAAATTGTTGACTAATTACCAGTGCCTTATTATTCCAATTAGTAATACGGATACAGTAGATTTTTCCCAAATTCCATATGTTTCTCAAATTTCTGGTAACTGACGCGAGGGATTAAAATAGTGATGAAACTATAATAATCTCACATAAAATAAGAAATATTAAAGAGTGACCATTTACCATTGTCATACCTATTTAGATATTAGACAAAAAAGGGTTCTGTCTAAAAAAGTTGTTATCAAAAAATTACTTGCGCATTTGTTGAATTAGCGATAAAAGTCTCAAGCAGTTTTACATGTGTTGCAATTTTTATTAACTTCGTGACTTTTTTACCCATTTAGATTGAGTAACAATTTAACATATTCCACTTGAGGTTCAGTTGGTTGGTTTGCAAATATATTTTCTAACCATCCGCTAGTTAACACAAATGAAGTTCCGCGTGAATTAGTTAACCATCATTTTAATAGTGGCTAATATTCTGTTTAATTTAATAATATGTCTATAACTATAATTTAAGAAAATTGAGATTATAAACTTCAAAAGATATTTGAATATCTCAGAGGTCAAATTTTTATGTTTAAGACAAGTACAAAAAATTATAATATTGAGACAGAAAGTACTAAGCTTGCAATGTCTAAGTGTATCACTTGAATCCTAAGCTTCAATGCCAAAAATTATTGAAACAAGTATGTATAGATTTTATATAATATGACTATCTTTGTTATAAAGTTATATAACCATGTTAAAATTGAAATTTAATTTAATCGAATTGCATATTAGTGTTTTATCCATATCTTTTATTCAATCTAGGAAATCTATTATATCATCAAATAAAGTTGCACATTATTCAAAAATAGCTAAGAATATGGGAATGTCTATGGTAAGGTCACAAATTTTAATTTTTTTTGTAATAAGATCAATGTAAAAAAACATATAATTAAGCGTAAATTTAAAGTCATTAGACATAAAATATGTTAGAAGTATCGTAAAAATATGCTTGTCAATGTAAACAATAGTTTCAATGGATTTAAACACATGATAATTTTGCTATAATGTATGTTTATGTTAATTATTATGTGTTTACATACTTTTATCATATTTTACATCTTAGCCCCACAACAATTCATTGAAAAATCTCCATTTAAAAAATTTTGTACACAAGATTAATTTCAAGATGAGGAAATTTTCAATTTTTTTGAATAGAAGACATGATTAAATTTTCTTTATACATTACTTTAAGAGTTTATATATAATGCATTAACAGTGTATAGCTTCTATACACTATGTTAGTTAACCATAAGATGGCACATCAAATGCAAGTTCTTAAAAATAAATATTAATAAAGTTTTTAAATTTATTTTTAAGGGCCTATGCATTTTTAGACTTTGCTTATTAATGAGGTGTCATCTTCTAGTTGACTAATAGTGTATAAAAACTATATACTGTCAGTGCATCATATATAGACTCTCACTTTAATTCAATAAATTACAATATTAGTTTTATTTAATTTTTACGAAATTTTTTCTGGTTACAATTTTTAATTATTTTCAACTTTATAATACAAAATTTTGATAATTATATCCCATATATAAATTTTTGTATTACTATATTGTAATATACAAATTACAAATAAAAAATATTAACTATGCAAATGCTGTTTTTTTTCATGAATTTAATAATTTATATTATGAAGTTTCAAATATATATTATAAATGAATTTATCCATTGACGAATGTATTTTCATCCATCGCATAGGTTTAAAACTAGTTATAAAAACTAGTTATAGCTAAAAACTCAACCTTTTTAAAGCCTTAAAAATTTACAATAGTATTCCGGATGAATCAACTAGAATTAATGTTTTTATTTGTTTGGTCAGGAAAGGAAAATTCCTAAGGAATATCACACTACTTTATAGGATGAAGTAGGATGGTATAACCCCAAATTATGTTCCATAGAATGCGTTATGGCTAATAATGCAACTCATGTTATGCTTTAGCTAATTTTACATAAACATGGGCATTCTAAGGCAGTAGAGTTGATTAGGGAGTTGCAATACAATGGTTTGTAAATGGACAATGTCGTTTTCCTCTTGTTAAGCATCTATCTTATCATAATCAGTGGAATGCAAGTCTTACCCCTTTTTTTGGGGCACGGGACAGACACACCCAAGCTTTAGACTTAATCAAAGAGACAAAGATAGTGTTGAAGCTTCAGTATCCATACAAAATTTCCAACCACATTCTTGCTCCAATTGAAACAAGAATAATTATTACACGATGGAGACTGTCCACTACTTTGTAAAATGAAGACATAGTCAATGCAGAAACGTATTTTTTGCGCTATGAAATTTCAGCAGTTTGTCTTACTTTGGAGTGATTATTTTGCACATTAGCCTCTCTTCTGATAAATTCTTAGTCCTTAGCCGTGTTTCTGCAGAAAGTAAATTGTTGACCAATCACCAGTAGATTAGTAAGTAACGATACAGTAGATTTTTCCCCAATTACATAAGTTCATCAAAATAGTGACTGGAATATAATAGTCCCACATATAATAAGAAGTTTTAATCATTTTATTATTTAATATGCTTTGATCATGTTTGATTCATAAGATCAAGGGTAAAATATAATGATCATTATCCCATCTAATATTTGATGCATACATAAAAAGATTAATTATGCGTAAAAAGATTAATGTTTGGTGCGTCCAATTGATTACCGGACGAGACAAGGTCCAGTTCTCAATTGGAACCTACAGTAGGAAAGGAATTTCCCATTTAAACTTTTTGCTTTTTTTAAAAAAAATTAATTTTTAATATTTTATTTTATTAAATTATCTTTTTTACTAAAAAAATTTAAATTATTTATTTTTGTTAGTTATTTCATTTTTTTTTACCTTTAATGTTTTTTATTTTGTTATTTTAAATTTATATCCCTAATACTATTGTAGTTTTTTAACAAAAGAACTTTCTTCTTCTTCTTCTTCTTCTTCTTTTGCAGCAAATGCAAATAGAAACCACTAAGATGTCAGGATGAAGATTTTCTTTAGATAAATGCATGAAAAGTTGATAAGTACCATTAATACAAGGCATCAGAATTTCAATATCCACAATAAATATTTCCAGCTCATGTATGATGTTAACTTGAATTTCAATATCCATAATAAATATTTCCAGCTCATATATGATGTTAACTCTAACTTCAATATCCATAATAAAAATATCCAGCTCATATATGATGTTAACTCGTTTAGGCTCAAGAAGGTATTGCTTTCCCATTGAATATTCTACAATGTTACTATGGATTCCATTTAGGCTTCAATATGTGGAATGCAATTCTTGACCCTTTTTTGGTGCACGGGACAGACACGCCCATGCCTTAGAGTTGATCAAAGAGAAAATGATAGTCTTGAAGCTTCAACATCGGTACAAAATTTCCGACCACTTTCTTAATAATAATTGTTACATCATGGAGACTTTCCAAAAGCACTATCAAATGAACACAAAGTCAATGCAGAAACCTTTTTTTCTGTTGGAAAACTCAACAACTTATCTTAGTTTGGACTGCTTTTTTGCAGGTTGACCACCAGTGGCGGCTCTTAACGATGAATCTTGAGGGGGCCAATTAAAATTTTAAAATTATATATTTTTTCATTTGAGTTTCATTACTATGTTTTTTAACCTAAAACATATATGCAAGTAATATATCAATAAGAAATAATAAGTTCATAAAGCTGTAAATTTTATTAATTTTTAAAGAAAAGTATAATAATTATAACGTTATGCAATATAAATGTCAACATTTCAGTGTTGGAGGATATATATGCAGAATATAAAGACATAGATGGTTTTCAACTAGTAATAAGAATCAAATAATATATATTGACCTGGAGGATATTTTGCCTTTTTTTTAATGTTTATTTTTATTTTTTAAGATTTATCATGTTTTTACTTTTTACTTAACAGATTTAAAACACATCTAATTTTCGATTTTCAATGCTCTTAACTTCGTCAAAAATGGTTATCTCACCCACTGTATGCTAGAAATTAAAATATAATTATTCCAAAATTTTAACATTACCTAAGATATAATGACAAGATTATGTAAACATATACTAAAAAAAATAAAATAACAAACAAAGATTTATAATTTTTTTATTCTTGCTTTAAGGGGATGGCTGACAAGTCCTAAGACAACTAGAGTGGCAGGCAAAAGTATAAAATAAATTGTAAAATTAAAATATAAAAGAAGTTATAACCGGTGGGTAAGAAAAATATTGTAGGTTTCTTTGCTTTTTTTTTTTATTGTGGTAAGAAAACTAAAATTCATAAAGTTAAATTGGTTTTTTTTTTAAAATTCAAATGATTGATTTAATAATAGTAATAAATCAATTAATTTTAAGTATTTATTAATAATGATTGATGGATAAAATAAATAAATTTTTTTTTTAATTTGGAGGGGCCAATTTAAGTTTTTTAATATATAAAAGTGTTGAGGAGCCTTGCCATCTACCTCTAACTAAGGGATCCCAAAAATTTTGGGAGGGCCAAGGCCCCCTCTAGTTTCTATTACGATCCGCCTCTGTTGACCACCCTTTTGATCAGTTCTTTTCAAGTCTTTTTTTTTCTCCAGTAAGTAAATTGTAACGTTGACTGATTTGCACTGCCTTATTATTCTAATTACTCGTAATGATACAGTAGATTTTTCCTAATTCCATATATTTATCAAAATTTTGGGTAATTGGCACAAAAGATTAAAATAGTGGTTGTAATATAATAATCTCACAAAATAATAAATATTAGATCACACATAATTTAAATAGGAACTAGTGACAATTTACAATGTTTATACCAATAAATATTTAAGGGCTAACTTTATTATTTAATATGCTTAGTATGTAAAGCTGAATCTGAATAGAATGGCAAGAATTCTTAAAACTCCTGGATTTTTTTTTTAATTTTTTGTTTTTTGTTTTTTGTTTAACCACATTGTTTTGGACATATGGCAGAATGAGAGTTGGCAAAATAAATTTACTAAATAAGAATGTGTGGAAAAGGAGAAATCATGCTAACAACTTTACGTGAATTTATATATTAATTCATGTAGTTTATCCCAGTATTGGGATAACAGCTCTGATGATGTTATCAATAAATTACTTGCAATCCAATTGCACATTTGTTGAATCAGTTATAAAATCTCAAGAAAGTGTGCAATTTTACATATCTTGCAATTTCCTTAACTTTATTGTGATTTTTTACCCATTTAAATATTGATTAACATATTCAACTTGAGGTTCCACATGAATTTGAGCACATGATCATTTATACAGCTTATTTTGCACTGTCTTTCACTCCCTCTATGATTTTGGGCATGTTGCTTCTTGGACTGTTATGATTTCAGGGCTTGCAAAAGCTGGAAGGATGACTGAAGCCTGTAAATTCTTTGAAGAGATGCTGCTGAGGGATATTCGTGCATGGAATGTAATGTTAGAGGGTTATATAGGACTTGAGAGTGTTGAAAAGGCAGAAATTTTGTTTCAGGAAATGGCCGAGAAGGATATGAATCATGGAAATTATTGAAAAGTGGGTTGGTTACAAGTGGACGGTTACAAGATGCTTTGCGGTCTTTCATGGAAATGTCAACAAAGTGTTGACAAACATTGAACTCAATCTTGTTGGGGCTGATAAGGAATAGACTAGTCAAGAAAGCTCAAGCTTTTCTGGAGAAACAACTGTATAATAATGTTGTTTCATGGACAAATGTAATTGTTGGATATTTTGAAATAATTGTTGGATTAATGTTTTTGTATTAATGTAATTCTGATGACGTTGTGGAATGTTATGATATGTGGGCTGGGAGAAACTGAGTATGGCAAAGAAGGTTTTAAGTTTTTCATCAGAATGAGATATTCAGGTTTCTTCCTTAATGAAGCTACATTTACACATACAAATGTTTAATTTGGTGACTGAAGTCTAAAGCCATAATATGTTATAATCTTATAATAAGAGTCCTGAAAATAACAAAAAATATAATATGATGAAAAACGAAACAGGTATACAAGATAAGCTAAAAATTTGTACGAGGATAACATGAGATAATGTAATGCCATCAATCACCATATGAAGAAAATATTTAAAAACAAAAGGGGAAAAAAATGTATACTTACATAATAACCCTGGCAAACCAAGTCTAATTTGTAACATTAACAAATTCAATAAATTTAAAAAATCATAGTAATTTAAGAAACTTTGGAAAAATTATTTCAATTGATAGATATAACAAATACCCTTCAAACATTTTTTTTTTAACTTTGTATATGATTTTTCTTCATTAAACTTTGCATAGATAGAACAAAAATATTCCAAAGTAAAATGCAGAATGTGGTGTTAGAATGCCAAAAAAAAATCAACATCAGTTCATATTTGAACTATTAAAAAGATTGTATGTAATTTTAAACTTTGTGAGACAACATGATAACTATATTGCACTTTCAAATGCAGATAGACAAAAACATACCTACCAAAGCATAGAGGTGTAGTTAACCAAAATGTTGCACTGATGAACTATTAAAAAGATTGTATGTAATTTTAAACTTTGTGAGACAACATAAGAACTATATTGCACTTTCAAATGCAGATAGACAAAAACATACCTACCAGAGCATAGAGGGGTAGTTAACCAAAATGTTGCACTGATTCAACTTGGTCTTTATAAGAAGCTTGAGCCTGATACATAATTAAAAGCACAAACATTACTTTTGCAGCAAATGCAAGTAGGAACCATTAAGGTATCAAGATGAAGATTTCTCTTAGATGAATGAATGAAAAGTTGATAAGTAGAGTACTACTAATAGAAGACATCAGAGTTTAGGAACTATTTATAATCTATATTAAAAATAGGCTTTCAAAAGTTCAATTTCAAAGGCTAAAAGTAGAATTGTAACAGATTGCTTACACAGTAAGGACTTCTATCCCCAAAGTTATTAAGTGGACCTAAATTTATTTACTCACCTAATCCCTCTCACACTCACTATTTTATTTAAACATCAATGAGAACCCATTAACAAATTTCAATTCAGAAGCCACAATGAACATATGCACACAGATTGAGAGAGATTGGGTGAGTAGAATAGTCCAGTCCAGCAGAAAATCTACCCAATATGGCAGATAACCAAGAAAGATTTTTGCTATAAAATGCACAATTAAGGCCTTTTATCAATTTATCAAGTCTAAATGTGAGAAAGACACAAGTCACAATGATTAGCAGTCCTAGAGGTGTCTGCCTAGTATGGAAATCCTCCAAGAAATTAGATCAAACTGCTCCTTAAAATCAATTCTAAGAATATTATTAAGCAGTCAATTTGCCAATGTAAAGCATCGGAAGTCTATACCTAGTACCAAAACATTGTGTACATTTTGTTTATCTTCAAATGATCGTAGAATTTGATACTGTCAATTAAAAACGTTTAAGCTTACACGGAGAAAAACACCGTAAGAATGAATATTAAAATGTCTTGAACAGAGAGGAATCTATAAATTTAATTATTCAGGAATCTGTTCAGAACCGAAATTCATGACATGATGTAATAATTAGAACAATAGACAAACAAAAGTATATGTAGTCCAGTGCACCTTGGAAAAGGCTTCCCTTTGACCACTTTCTGTCCATATTTGAGCCACCTAGATAAACAAAACATAAAGGTTGACTTCGTTTCTTGTTTGCACAATAATTTTTGGTTCTGTAACTGTCTTGTGTAGGAAGACTACTGCAGCTTCTCCAGCAGTATTCCTGCAGTCAAAAGCACAATGCTTTCAAAGTTACAAACATAGTAGAAATATGAATCTGCATAATTTCACTGATTTAAGCAACCATTTAATTGCACATTATAATTAGTAAGGCCACAATGATAATGATAAGCAATTTAAGCTTAAAAAAGTAATCAAAAGCAAATAATGAAAGTTAATGTTCATGTAAGTAACAAATATATGTTTAAAGAGATAGTAGAAGATTAGCTAACCTTCTCTTTCTCTCATAGAATGCAGCGGCTAACTCTAAATCAGAGGGAGGCTATGAAAATATAGTGTACTAGACAGGATCTTCCTCTTAAAAATAATAATAATTATAATTGTTTGGTGCTATCGAAAACCGAGAAATTGAATATTAGTTCATTAGATCAGCTTTACAATCTATTGGGTTTTTGTATAAAAAAGACAAAAAAAAAATGGAATTCACAGTGAAAAAGATCACAACTTACAATCATACAAAAAAACATCACTAACAAATTTAATAAAAAGAAACCCATAAAGGGGAAAAGATTGAAACATAAAAATCTAAAAGGAAATGAAAAAAAAAAAAGTAATCACCAAAATGCTGTGGGGGAGACGACCATTAGTCCCAGGCAGCGTAGCCCATGTGAGGCGAAGATTTCGGAGCCAAAGCAACAGCGAAGCTGGAAGATTTTCCGTTGGCTTTTAAATTCTTCTCCTTTCCTTCTGTTATTCTCTTTTACTGCCTTTGTTAATTTTTTTACGGCTGTTGTGGGCAAATGAACAGCTGTTGCGAGAAGAGGGTAAAAGAAAATACGTGTCTGAAACAGAAAAGCAAATGAAATGAGAGGCACTGGCACAAAACAAACAGACAAGCAAGAGGAAAGAAGGAGAAGAGTTGATGAAACGGTCAGCAAACCCAAAAATAGAAAGGGAGGACGCCACGTGGATAGGGCCAGCGTCCTCAAAATTTGTATTATGGATGGATTTTGCATTTTAACCATTTGTTCAAATTTGCCATGCTTAGACGTTGGGAAGAGTCATGCAGAGGTAGTTATATGGTTAGTGTTTTCTTTTTTCTTTTTTATAACAGCAAGGAAAAGGAATGCGAAGTGAAATTCATGCGGATTTGTTCTGCTGCTTCGTAACCCTTACCCTACGGTTGGACACCACGGTGGAGAAGGAAAAGGAAAGGAAAGTAAAATAAACGAAAGATGTAAATTTTTTTTTTATTTGAAAAAATTTTTTAACTAGAGAAAGAAAAGAGAGAGGGAGTGAGCATTTTTTGTTTTTTTTATTTATTTAATATTTTTTTAAAACTCCAATTTTGGGTAAAAGGAAAGGAGAGAAAATTTGAAAAAAATTTTAACATGTAAAATGTTAAATTTAACTTTATTATCTTATAAAATTTAAAACAAAAAGGGTTATAATTGAAAAAAAAAGCATTGCAATAAATCATTTCCTTTCCTTTCCATTGTTTATCCAAACAAGAGTTGTTAGGATTACTTTCTTTTCTTTTATTAATTTTAGTATCAAGGAATACTAGAGAAGTCACCAGATGCTGACAATTGTATGCATTTGGATTGGACAGTAGACTTAAGAAATGCAGTTCAGAGTTTATCTCGGGGTTCTGGAAGCAAAGATCTTCAGCTGAGAGAGAAGATTCTCTGGCTTTGTCTTCTTTTCATTTCTTTACTCGACTTCAGTCTCTGTTAAATAAATCAAAACGATAAAATGAGCAGAAAGAGCTGATAGGTATTGCATTAATGGCTGCCACTATATTCTTTCACAAATCGTTGTTCTGATTTTGTCTCTATTCTCACACATTGGGCAGCAGAGTCATGCACAGGTGATCTATGCGGATTCGCTCACCATGGATATGCTGAAAAAGCTGTAGAGATGTTTGAGAGCATGAAATTAACTGATATTAAGCCTAATCACATAACTTTTATCACTGTTTCATCTGCCTGTAGCCATGCTGGGCTGGTTGACCAACGAAAATACTACTTTGATTATATGAAATGTAAATGCTCTCTTGAGCCAACAACTGAGCATTATACTTGTATTGTTGATCTGTTGGGGAGATTTGGACTCATAGATGAGGCACTTAGTTTTCTTAATCAAATGAGAGCAGATGGAATCGAAGTTCTAGCTAGTGTTTGGGGAGCTTTGCTAGGAGCCTGCAGAATCCACAATAACATCGAGGTGGGGGTGATTGCTGCTGAGAGTTTTGGATATTAAACCTCATAGCTCCGGTATATACTTAATTTAGCAGAAATGTATCTTTCTTGTGGGCGAAGAGAAGATGCTAAGTGATAGAGCTGAATCTCAGCCTCCATGATTTATGACTAAATTCAAGGATTTGGAATCAGTCACTATTAATTTTTTTTTTTGGTAATACAGTCACTATTAATTCAATATATTGTGTGTATCACTATAATCTCTCCATCATTTATTGTAGTCAACTATCCTTGGACTATTTATTTGTACTGTCATTCAATAGAGAATTCAATTCAAATTACCATTCATCATATTATCTTTACATGGTATCAAGAGCCCTCTTGCTTTAACAAGCCGATCCTTTCAAATTTTTTTCATCTTGTTGTTCCAATGGCTGCCGAAGATAGTTCCTCTACTCAAACATCTCTCCCACCACACCGATTGTTATCAACAACACATCTAATACATCAAGCTCTTTGATCTTTAAATAAAATAGTGGGTGTGATAAGGATTAGGTGAGTAAATAAATTTAGGTCCACTTAATAACTTTGGGGACAGAAATCCTTACCGTGGGAGCAGTCTGTTACAATTCTACTTTTAGCCTTTGAAATTGAACTTTTGAAAGCCTATTTTTAATCAATAGATTATAAATAGTTCCTAAACTCTGATATCTTCTATTAGTGCTACTTATCAACATTTCATTCATTCATCTAAGAGAAAATCTTCATCTTGATATCTTAATGGTTCCTACTTGCAACTGCTGCAAAAGTAATGTTTGTGCTTTTAATTGATTAATGACCAATTTTATTATGTATCAGGCTCAAGCTTCTTATAAAGACCAAGTTGAATCAGTGCAACATTTTGGTTAACTACACCTCTATGCTTTGGTAGGTATGTTTTCGTCGATCGACATTTTAAAGTGCAATATAGTTCTTATGTTGTCTCTCAAAGTTTAAAATTACATACAATCTTTTTAATAGTTCAAATATGAACTGATGTTGATTTTTTTTTGGCATTCTAACACCATATTCTGCATTTTACTTTAGAATATTTTTGTTATATCTATACAAAGTTAAATGAAGAAAAATGATATATGTTACCGAATTCTCGATGAGTGTACCGCAAGTGTACGGACCGTAGCAAGTAATAAAGTGATGAGTAGAGTATCGTTCCCACGAGGATTGAATTTGTGAATTGCTTACTAAGTACTAAAATTTCACACCCTAATTTTATTCAAACGATCAAAAGAAATTTTTTTATCAAAACACTAATGTATTTAAAATAGCAAGAAAGTGAAAATAAAAAAATCTTATTTAAATAAAACTTCTAAAATATTTCAAAATAAAAACCAAAAGAAATTTAGATGAAAACTTGAAAACAAAGAGAATAAAACTAAACTACTCTATATCCCTTAGTAGGATTGAATGCTCTTCATGGTGCTGAAGCTGGCTATTTATAGAGGCAGTGGGGATGATGATTAGCTCAAAATCTTGGCAGATAGGGCTCGATCTTTATCTTCAAAGAAAATTTATCTTTTATCAGCTCTTTTGATTATCTCTATCCTTAGCAAAAAGTCCATCTTGATAATTTATCTTCGTAAAAGATAAATGCAACAATTTATCTTTCTTGATAGCAAGTAAAGATATCCATGCATGGAGCTTTATCAACAAAGTCTTGTGTTTGAATGAAATTTGGAACTGAAATCCTTCACATCTTTGACTTCTTTATCAGTTGGAGTTCCTACATCGTTAAGAGAAATTTAACAGATAAATGAGGGATTTGAATCTAATAGTAATGATTTAGAGATAAATTATATCATTAAATTCATGATAATTCTATAAATTATATAATTATCACACCCCCAAACTTGAATTTTTGCTTGTCCTCGAGCAAAATAACATTCCCAAGGAAATGTACCTAGAGGTCAAATACACTTGCAAGAATGATTTCCCTTTAATTTCCCCAAAGATTTTGAAAACATTACAACTCCATGAAAATTCATAAACATTAGCTAAATATATATAAACTCATTCAAAAGAGAGTATCAATTCAATTGGATTTTTCCGTGTGTGTGTGTGTGTATGTTTCTTCATTTCAGTTCATGCAATCCGGATAAATTTATATAAATATGACGTAACAAAAGATCTAAAAGAATAGTTATCTTCCATAAGTTTGTTTTTCTCATCTTCTCTCCACTAATGTAGACACACATAGCCAAAGATCAATAGGACTTTATAAGCTTGTAATGTATGGCTAGGGTAATAGGTAGGAGAAATAGGATTTTTAGGCTTAACCCCTAATCATGCATTCTTTTTCTTGGACTTTTTAAGAGCTTTCAAATAATTCCCCCAACTCGATTTTTTTTTTGAATTTCTTTTTCTTTTTTCTTTTTTTTTCTTTTTTTTTTTGAAAATTTTTTTTCAATTTTTTTTTTAATTTCACCCTTTCTTCCATATATGCGTAGCTCTAAATATATCTTGACATAGTCCTCATGCATATAATGGGGTATAGGACTTTTTTTTTTTTTATATAGGCTAGGCTAATTATTAATGTAGGTAAAACAAAAAAAAGAAGGTATGTTTAAGCTCAAATTGGGTGACTAAGGATAAAATACATCATGGTAGTCTTGAAAAGCTCAAACGGTCCAAAGATGGCCTAAATCACCTCTTTAGCTAAGTGTGTTCTAGGATTTCGCCTTGAGAGATGATAGAACAAATTCTAGACAAATAACAAACTTTAAAGACTATTGTTTATTCCTATTCACATAAATCTTCTCTAAATATGCATGACTTCAATGATAGAAACATTGTGCATTTAATTTTTGGAAAAATCTCAATCAAAAAGATAATTCACTAAAGAATTCATTCACATACTTTGCTCATATTCATAAATTTCATATTGCCATAACATTCTCAATCAATGGTTAAATATCAAGGAATTATCAAGCAAGCATATAATCACTTCAAGGTAAAAACCATTTTAAAGCACAAAATTTTTTACAAAGATTTCAAAAAAAAATCAAAAAAATTTTGCTTAATCTTTAAAAATAAAAATTTTGCTCTTCCCCCAACTTGAAACATACATTGTCCTCAATGTATAAGAAATTCAAGAATTCAAGAAAAGGATAAAGGAAACTCCCCTGATTTTTTTTTTTAAATGAAGCTCAAACTGCAAAACTTGCCAAATTTCTTTGTCGGTCCCCCAAACTTAGACTCTGACACCTATAAAATAAAGAAAAGAAATCAACTAATGAAATATCTAAACTAAGAAATAAGAGAAATAACTAAGAAAGCAATAAAATGCTGGGGTTGCCTCCCCAGAAGCGCTTGATTTATAGTCATCAGCTTGACTATGTCTGTCATTCTTCAAGGTGGATCATTAAGATCAGTAACCGATTTTCCACGATCGATCACTCCTCCCCAATAATGTTTCAATCTCTGACCACTAACCTTAAATGGTTCCTTTGAAAATTCAGCTCTTATTTCCACAATTCCATATGAAAATACTTGAGTAACAATGAATGGTCCAGACCACCTTGATTTCAACTTACCTGGAAATAGCTTCAAACAAGAATTATAGAGTAAAACCTGTTGCCCCGGCTCAAATTGTCTTTCCACTATCTCCTTGTCATGCCACTTCTTCGCTCTCTCCTTAAAGAGTCTAGCACTCTCATCTGCTTGCATTCTGAATTCATCCAACTCGTTGGGCTCAGCACAATTGGGCTTCTCTTCATCAAGAATTGCTTCTATGGTGTCCATAGGTTGTTGATTGATGAATATTCCCTGAACTATACTCTCTTCTTCATTCACTTTAAAACAATCATCAGTCTCACTTGGGAATTTAATTGCAGAGAAAAGGTTAAATGTTACCTCTTGATCATTGACCCGCATGGTGAGCTCTCCTTTTTGCACATCAATAAGAGCCTTACCAGTTGCCAGAAAGGGCCTCCCAAGGATAATTGGGACTTCACGATCTTCCTCCATATCTAACACTACAAAATCAGCTGGAAAGACAAATTTGTCAACCTTCACTAGCACATCCTCAATAATGCCTCTTGGATACTTGAGAGATCGGTCAGCTAACTGGAGTGTTATCTTGGTTGGTTTAGTCTCTCCTAGTCCAAGTTTCCTGAAAATAGAAAAAGGCATTAAATTAATACTTGCACCTAAATCACATAAAGCTTTATCAAAAAATAAGTTACCAATAGTGCAAGGGATAGTAAAACTCCCTGGATCTTCAAGCTTAGGTGGTAAGTTCCTTTGCAAAATGGTGTTGCACTCCTCAGTAAGAGCAACAGTTTCAAAATCCTCAATTTGCCTTTTCTTGGAGATGATGTCCTTCATGAATTTGGCATAAATTGGCATTTGCTCCAATGCATCAGAGAAAGGGATGTTGATGTGGAGCTTTTTGAATACCTCTAGGAACTTAGCAAATTGCCTATCTATCTTCTTTTGCTTGAATCTTTGAGGAAAAGGGATAGGTGGAGGAGGTGATTCAATGGTCTTACCAGATTGAGATGAAGTCTGCCTAATGTTCTTTTCTTGCTTATCTTCTTCTTTTGCCTGGACTTCAACTCTAACATCTTCCTCTAATTCTTTAGGTATGTAGCCCACTTCTTTACCCTTCCTCAAGGTGATTGATTTACATTGCTCTTTACCTTCCCTTCTTGGATTAGGTTCAGTATTGCTAGGCAGGGTACCTTGGGGACGGTTACTAATGGCATTAGCAATCTGACCTACTTGAATTTCAAGGTTCTTTATAGAAGCTGCTTGGTTTTGTAAGATGGTGGTGAACATCTCTTCTAAAGAAGGCTTCTTTTCTTGTGGTGGGACTTGTGGTAGAGGATTATGTGGAAGTGGTGGTGGTGGTTGAGTATGGAAACCAGGAGGATAGGTAGGTCTTGGGTTAGATGGTTGCCCTTGATTATTGTTCCAAGACAAATTTGGGTGATTTCTCCAACCAGGGTTATAGGTGTTTGAGAATGGGTTATGGTTCCTATTTGGATGGGAAACATATTGGACTTGTTCGGCTCGAATAGGACACCTATCGCCAGAGTGATTACCCCCACAATTATCACAAGTTACGAAAGGGTTTTGAATGGAATGAATTGGGTTGGGTTGTTGATTGACTCCAAGAGAATCAACCTTTTTGGTTAAGGCTGAGATTTGAGAGGTAAGGGTGGTGAGTGCATCTAACTCATACATACCTGCTGTTCTCTTTGATGTTAGCCTCTCAGCTGACCACTGATAACTGTTTGCAGCCATGTCTTCTATCAAATTGTAGGCATCATCTATAGACTTGCTCATTAATGCACCACCTGCAGCAGTGTCTATAGTAGTTCTGGTCTGGCTTACCAACCCATTGTAGAATATCTGCACTTGCAACCAATTTGGAATCCCATGATGAGGACACCTTCTCAAGAGTTCTTTGTACCTCTCCCATGCTTCATAAAGAGACTCTGAATCGTGTTGCATGAAAGTGGTGATGTCGTTCCTCATCTTAGCTGTTTTGGCTGGTGGGAAGAATTTTGCCAAGAACTTCTGGACTAAGTCCTCCCATGTTGTGATTGATCCTGGTGCCAATGAGTTCAGCCAATCCATCGCTTTATCCCTGAGAGAAAAAGGAAATAATCTCAGTCTTATCGCATCATCAGAAACACCATTATTCTTAAAAGTGGAGCAAATTTGTAAAAAATGTTTCAAATGAGCATTAGGATCATCATTGATTGAACCCCCAAACTGTACAGAAGTTTGGATCATTTGGATGATGGCTGGTTTGATCTCAAAATTGTTTGCTTGAATGGTTGGATATCTTATGCTCATCTCGAATCCATTCACTGTAGGCATTGCATAATCTCGAAGAGCCTTGGTATCTGCTTCTTCCATGGTATTTGTTTCAACAAGGTCTTCTTGGTTCTCCTTCTTGATTCTTCGTAAAGTTCTTTCAATTTCGGGGTCAAGGGGAGCCAATTCACCACTCCTTGCACGGCTCATGCACTAGGCCGATGTACCTCGCAAGAAAAACAAGAGAAGATATTAGTAACAAGGAGAAAAAATAAAAAAAAAATATTTGAATTAAAACTAGGTATGCTTGGTATTAATATTAGCAAAACAAATCCTTCAATCCCCGGCAACGGCGCCAAAAACTTGTTACCGAATTCTCGATGAGTGTACCGCAAGTGTACGGACCGTAGCAAGTAATAAAGTGATGAGTAGAGTATCGTTCCCACGAGGATTGAATTTGTGAATTGCTTACTAAGTACTAAAATTTCACACCCTAATTTTATTCAAACGATCAAAAGAAATTTTTTTATCAAAACACTAATGTATTTAAAATAGCAAGAAAGTGAAAATAAAAAAATCTTATTTAAATAAAACTTCTAAAATATTTCAAAATAAAAACCAAAAGAAATTTAGATGAAAACTTGAAAACAAAGAGAATAAAACTAAAACTACTCTATATCCCTTAGTAGGATTGAATGCTCTTCATGGTGCTGAAGCTGGCTATTTATAGAGGCAGTGGGGATGATGATTAGCTCAAAATCTTGGCAGATAGGGCTCGATCTTTATCTTCAAAGAAAATTTATCTTTTATCAGCTCTTTTGATTATCTCTATCCTTAGCAAAAAGTCCATCTTGATAATTTATCTTCGTAAAAGATAAATGCAACAATTTATCTTTCTTGATAGCAAGTAAAGATATCCATGCATGGAGCTTTATCAACAAAGTCTTGTGTTTGAATGAAATTTGGAACTGAAATCCTTCACATCTTTGACTTCTTTATCAGTTGGAGTTCCTACATCGTTAAGAGAAATTTAACAGATAAATGAGGGATTTGAATCTAATAGTAATGATTTAGAGATAAATTATATCATTAAATTCATGATAATTCTATAAATTATATAATTATCAATATACAAAGTTAAAAAATAAATGATTGAATGGTATTTGTTGTATCTATCAATTGAATTAATTTTTCCAAAGTTTCTTAAATTACTATGATTTTTTAAATTTATTGAATTTGTTAATGTTACAAATTAGACTTGGTTTGCCATGGTTATAATGTAAGTATACATTTTTTCCCCTTTTGTTTTTAAATATTTTCTTCATTTGGTGATTGTCGGCATTACATTATCTCATGTTATCCTCATAAAAATTTTTAACTTATGTTATAGACTTGTTTCGTTTTTCATCATATTATTTTTTTTGTTATTTTCAAGACTCTTATTTTAAGATTTTAACGTATTACTAGTTACAACCCGCACGTTGCGCAAGTAAGTTACGGAAAGGTTATGTGGGGCATATATTTATTTGAACATTCCAAACAAAGAAGGAAAATACATTAATTGAGGTCTTGCATAGATGAAGTAGAGTTTACCAAATATGCTTGTAAATGCCAGACCTTGATCTCAAGATGTTAAAATTGATTTTCCCTGAACTAATTAGTGCAAACTGATATTTGTCTCCTTGTTTGATATCACTGTCAATGACCAAGTTCTTCCGGTCACCAATAACGCACTCATTTTCTTCTGTCCTGACATATTTTACTTGCCAAGCAACAAAAAATGTATGGAATTAACACAAGTAATTTTAGTTAATTGTGAGGGCATATATTTATCATTGAATTCTTTTGGTATGTCCTGAAACAAGAGACAGGTGAGGTTATATACAATGAGGGGTAGAAATGAGCAAGCTTTAAGAATTACCACAAAATAGAGATATTGAATATTTTGGTTGGACATCTTGCTTGCAATTAGAGGTGGATCATTTTTTGGTAAGCATTCAATTGCATCTCAATTCCTTCATGAGTTAGTTTTATAAATTGCATCTTTTAGGAAAGAAAAGAGACAATGTTGAAGACAAAAGGAGAACAAAAGCTACATTTCATGGTGCTTGGGATAGGTTCATTAACAAAGTAAATTGGATCAATATACTTGCATGATATCCCAACTGGGCTATATAAGTGCTTCTACAAAATTTGACCATTAACAGGAACTTTTTAAATTTACCTATTGAACCAAAGCTCAAAGGCGTTAAAGGAAAGTTAAAACAGTAAAGAGTTCATGTTTATTAACAAATAAAAAAGCAAAACTGGTAAAAAAAGAGTATGTATGCATGCTCATTTTAAAGGACTTGCTGTGTTCTGAATCATTTTAAAGGACTCGCTATGTTCTGAATCAAAAGATTTGGAGTTAACATAGAAGTCTTTTAACACAACATAAAAAGTCACATTTTCGAATATGTTTGATTAGCAACAATAAATTGTAACTTAGATAACTGATAGTCGAGTTTTGACAAAGAAGCATTGATCAGCAATCTTTATGTGATTGTCATCAAGAATTTTTTCCAGTTAGAAGAAAATAATTTATTGCTATGAATATTTGACTTGCCATATTTGAATATCATCTCGTAAACAGAATGCAATGTCAACTAAGTGTTTTGACATGCAATTTTTGTGAAAGTCTCTTACAACATGCTACAAATGTACAAAAGTAATGCTAAGATTGTCATGCATCCATTAACAGATCAAAATTATCTATCAATTAAAAAATTGAAATTATTCAAATACAAAAAAAGCAAAATGAGCATGGAGATGACATGTATGAAGTAGCAAAAAATCTCTAAGTTGTTTAAAATTAGCAGCATAAAAACAAAGAAAGAAATACTTCAAAACAATAACATAAAATATCATAGGCATTCAAATATTCAATGATTATGACTTTGATAGTTGATGATTGGATTTTAACTAAAAGATATCAATCACAATTTTGATCTAATTATAGATTGACAATTTTTTTCATGCACAAGAAAACAATTTTAAGCACCTGTGTTAGCATTTCTGCATAAATAACTTTGATGGCAATATCACCTTCCAAGAAACTTAATTGGCAATATCACAAATACTTTAAAAGTTATAGAAACTACTTAAACAAGTCAAAGAATCTTACCATAAGCCTAAGGCTGGAATGTCGAGCAAGATCTTCTAATTTGATAATTTTCTTCAAAATGTTGTACTTCTCTTTAAATGCTAATCTGTAAAACCAGAAGAACAATTTAATAAAAAAGCATGTATTCTTTAAAACAAATAAAATAAATGAGAACAATTGAGCTACAAATTTTATCATGAAAGACAAGCATCCAATACATTAAACATTTTCACAAAACTTCATACAACAAAACACTTTGACCCTAAAGTTTGCAATAATTTGAGCACTTAGTCGGCCATCTTTAAGCATTAAATTTAAATTCTAATGATTTTATCATGAGATATGTATAATATTGACCACCTCATCCAACTCCAGTCATCTTTGATCAGGTGCGCATTAAAAGTAAATAAACTCAAGTTCTAATATGTAATCACAATATGCTATCTCTATGTTTACCGAAATGTTCCTAATCATTGGTAAAATAATACTGTGAGAAATTTCAGCAAAAGGAGAGGCAAAAACAATAGATGAATGAAACATATTATTAGGCATCATTGCTAAAAAATAGTACTCTTATCAAGTAAATGAGAGCCTTTAAGACGATGTGCAGTATCAACATACAAATGTCTTCTTAGAATATTGACTTGAACCATAATATATAAGCAAAGCATGGTTACTGCTGATATTGATACAACTATTCTTGTCAAACTTGGGCAAAAATAACCATTTTAGATATCAATTATGAAAAATCCGATTCTCCAACATGGCATTAAAAACTTGCAATTTATAATGTCCATAAAACCAAAACCTAAGTAAGCAAAGGATTTTATCATGAGATATGTATAATATTGACCACCTCGTCCAACTCCAGTCATCTTTGATCAGGTGCGCATTAAAAGCAAATAAACTCAAGTTCTAATATGTAATCACAATATGCTATCTCCATGTTTACCAAAATGTTCCTAATCATTGGTAAAATAATACTGTGAGAAATTTCAGCAAAAAGAGAGGCAAAAACAATAGATGAATGAAACATATTATTAGGCATCATTGCTAAAAAATAGTACTCTTATCAAGTAAATGAGAGCCTTTAAGACGATGTGCAGTATCAACATACAAATGTCTTCCTAGAATATTGACTTGAACCATAATATATAAGCAAAGCATGGTTACTGCTGATATTGATACAACTATTCTTGTCAAACCTGGGCAAAAATAACCATTTTAGATATCGATTATGAAAAAATACCCAAAAATAAAAAAAAAAAAAAAAAATCCGATTCTCCAACATGGCATTAGAAACTTGCAATTTTATAATGTCCATAAAACCAAAACCTAAGTAAGCAAAAGATAACGCCTTCAAACTTAATATTTTCAATGGCGGTGTCAATACTCATTGAGGGATACTATTAGATTCTCCAATCTTTATTTTCTTTAATTACTTATTGAAAGATACTGTCATAAGGCTAACTGCTTAGCCATAAGGCTAAAAAAAGGTTCTATTTATTATTCCAAACTGACCTTAAGAGAACTACAAACAAAGATTATGAGAACTAAAAATAAAAAAGCACATCCAACCACAAACAGCAAATAATTTTGTAGTTACATATTTTTATAGTTATCCTTAACATAAGCAAGCAAAATATGAATATATATATATATATATGTAGAATTGGGTAAAAAACTGTATATTTTCTGTCAATGCTTTTCTTTCTGATTTACAATCCTTTTATAGAGAAAAACATACAAAGAAATAGGAAAGTCCTAACTAATTGACAGCCTAATTTTCTCACTTTACTGATTTAGATCATTGACCAAATCAGTTCTGAATCTACTCTTAATTACAGACAGATATTTAGGAAACTAAATAAGGAAACTAAATCAAATCACATCTTTGACATTCTCAACACTCCCCCTCAAGCTGGTTTGTAGATATCTTCCATTGCCAGCTTGCAAATCAAATTGTCGAACTGTTTCTTTGGTAATCCTTTAGTGAGTATATCTGCAACCTGTTCTGCAGTAGGGACATATGGCATACAAATCAATCCCTTCTCAATTTTTTCTTTGATGAAGTATTTATCCACCTCCACATGCTTTGTTCTATCATGAAGGACTGGATTGTGAGCAATTGAAATTGCTGCTTTGTTGTCACAATAGACCTTCATTGGTGAAGGGTTTGAGATCTTCAATTCTTCCAATAATCTCTTAATCCATAGTACTTCACATATTCCATGTGCAACTGATCTAAACTCTGCTTCGGCACTGCTTCTGGCTACCACACTTTGTTTCTTGCTTCGCCAAGTCACTAAGTTCCCTCCAATAAATGTACAATAACCAGAAGTTGATCTTCGGTCTGTAGAATCTCCTGCCCAGTCAGCATCAGTGTAAACTTCAACTTGTAGATCTTCCCGTTTCTTGTACAGCAGTCCTCTTCCAGGCGTCCCTTTTAGATACTTCAAAATTTTGTATACAGCCTCAAAATGCCCTTGTCCAGGTGCATGCATGAACTGACTCACAACACCAACTGCAAAGGATATATCTGGACGAGTGTGAGATAAATAGATTAGTTTTCCAACAAGTCTTTGATACTGCTCCCTGTTGCTCACTTCTTCAGGTTTGGCAGGTTGAAGTTTTATGCAGGGCTCAATGGGAGTTTCCGTTGCCTTGCATCCAAGTAAACCTGTTTCATCAAGTAAATCAAGTACATATTTACGTTGGTTAACAAATATTCCTTCTTTTGATCTAGCAAACTCCATCCCGAGAAAATACTTTAAAGGGCCTAGGTCTTTGATTTCAAAAACCTTAGCAAGTCTCCTCTTCAAATTCTCAAGCTCTGCATTGTCATCACCTGTTAGAATAATATCATCCACATAAACAATCAGTATGGCTATTTTCCCATTAGCGGAGTGTTTGTAAAACATGGTATGATCTGCCTGACTTTGACAATAACCAAAACTTTTGACCGTTTTCCCAAAACGTTCAAACCAAGCTCTAGGAGACTGTTTAAGGCCATACAAAGATTTCCTTAGCCTGCAAACTTTGTTACTGCCAAGATTCTCTTCAAAACCAGGTGGTAGATTCATAAAAACTTCCTCCTCCAAGTCTCCATTTAAAAATGCATTTTTCACATCCAACTGATATAATGGCCAATCAAAGTTCACAGCTACAGATAGTAAGACTCGGATTGAGTTTATTTTTGCTACTGGGGCAAATGTCTCCTGATAATCAATCCCATAGGTTTGTGTGAAACCCTTGGCCACAAGCCTTGCCTTATACCTCTCAACACTACCATCAGCATTGCATTTAATAGTAAACACCCATTTACATCCCACAACCTTCTTATCATGTGACAGATCTACTATCTCCCAAGTACCATTTTTGTTAAGAGCATTCATCTCTTCCATAACAGCTAACTTCCAATTTGGATCATCTAAGGCCTCCTTAATGTTTCTAGGTACAAACAGATTAGATATCCTAGAGATATAAGCTTTATGATTTTGGGACAATTTTTTATAAGATATGTATTTAGCAATGGGATGATGGGTACATGTTCTTGTCCCTTTCCTAATAGCTATTGGAACATCAAGATCAGAAAGATCAGGTGTACACTGATTTCTAGGAGATAAAATTGAAGGAGATAAAGCTGAAGTGGGGTTACCTTGGGTTTCCAGAATCTTACTGCTCGGAAGTTCTGATTGAATTGGTACTTGGATGATAGATAAGTCTTTGTTACCCTTTTTGGTCCCTCGCCTCGTATAAACCAGAAGCTCAGAGTTTTGTTGTGGTATTTCTCCCCCTGTTTGTGAGATATCTGTACTAGGACAACTTTCTTGATTTGATATTTCCTGCATGTGTGGAGATGTTTGCAAATTCATTTGTGGATGGGAGATTTTAAATATTGTGTGAGGCATAGGATCAGTAGAAACTTGCCAAAAATTTTCTTCCCCTGTATATCTCTCCCCCTGAAGAGGATTTTTGGAAAAATAGGGCTGTGTTTCTACAAAGGTTACATCCATACTTGTAAAATATTTTTTGGTGATTGGATTATAACACTTGTACCCCTTTTGATTTGGTGAATAACCAACAAAAACACATTTTTCAGCTCGAGGATCTAGTTTTGACCGAAACTGACTTGGAATGTGAACAAAAGCAGTGCACCCAAAAACCTTGATAGGTAATCAGCATGAATTCTAGAAGTAGGAAACTGATTTTTTAAACATTCTAAAGGTGTCATATATTGCAAGACACGAGTGGGCATCCTATTAATCAAATAAGAAGCTGTCAACACTGCATCTCCCCATAAATATTTTGGCACATGCATGGAAAACATTATCGATCGTGCTACCTCAAGCAAATGTTTATTTTTTCTTTTGGCAATACCATTCTGTTGAGGGGTATCACGACAAGTAGATTGATGCAAAATACCTTTTTCTTTGAAAAAATTCCCCAAATATTTATTAAAAAATTCTGTTCCATTATCAGAATGAAAAATATTAATTTTTGTCTGAAATTGATTTTTAATCATGCTATAAAAATTTTGAAACAATTTTTCCACATCAGATTTTTCATGCATTAGGTACAACCAACATAACCGTGTGTGATCATCAATGAAAGTTACAAACCACATTTTTTTAGAAATAGTTGTAACCTTAGAAGGACCCCAAACATCACTATGAATGAGATGAAATGGTTTTGATGCACAATAAGGTTTAGATTTATAAGTAGTCCGATGACTTTTAGCAAGAACACAACTTTCACACTTAAAAGAAGAACAATCCACATTTTTAAATAAAGCAGGAAATAAAAGTTTCAAATATTGAAAACTAGGATGACCTAGCCTAAGATGCCAAAGTAGGATTTCTTCACGAACAGGACTTGAACTGATACCACAAAGTCCTTGAGCCTTTTTATTACTGGAGAGGGTACCATTAAAGTAGTAAAGACCATCCACCATCTCAGCACTGCCAATTGTCCTCCTCGAGCGCTGGTCCTGGATAACACAGTTAGATTCAAAGAAATCAACATGACAATTAGAATCTTTGGAAAGTTTACTAACTGACAAAAGATTGCAGGTTAATCTAAGAACATGAAGAACAAATTTGAGGTTTATTTGATCAGAAAGTTTTATTAGACCTTTTCCTGCAATTGGTGAGAAGCTTCCATCAGCTATTCTAATTTTTTGATGACCAGAACAAGGTGTATAGGTACTAAATAGATTAGCAAAACTAGTCATATGGTCTGAAGCACCTGAATCTATGATCCAAGGGGCTGAATTCAAAGAACAGGAGAAAGCATTAGGATTGTTACCTGATTGTGCAATAGAAACACTAGGAATACCAGATGATAAACTAGGCGTTAGCAGTTTACGAAGATGATCCATTTGCTCTTTACTAAATGGGTACGAGGGGACAGATTCGACTTCATTTGCAGTGGAAAGTACACGGCCAGATCTATTATTCTGTCTACTGCTCTTCCAATTGGCAGGTTTGCCATGGATCCGCCAGCAAGTTTCTCTTGTATGGCGGGGTTTGTGGCAGTGGTCACACCAAACCTGGGGACGCTCCTCCTGCTTCTGTGAAGGGTTCAAGTTTCTGCCCGAATTGGTATTTCCAGCAGCCAAAGCGGAACCTTCAAGGGTAGCCATGACACCCTTTTTTCCCAGCATAACACTCCTTCGGGTTTCCTCCCTTCTAACTTCTGAAAACACCTCACCAATTGGTGGTAAAGGCTGTTTTCCAAGGATACACCCTCTTACTTCATCAAATTCAACATTAAGGCCAGCCAAGAACTTGTAGATCCGGTTGTTTTCCACTAATTTTTTAAAGTGGTTACTGTCTTCAATGGATTTCCACTCATAGTCATTGTACAAGTCCAGATCTTGCCACAACCGTTTCAGCTGATTGAAGTACTTGGTAACAGATTCATCTTCCTACTTAATTTCACAAAGCTTCAAGGTTAATTCAAATATATGTGATTGATTACCTAAATCAGAGTACATCTGATTCACGTTTTCCCAGAGTTCCTTGGCCGTCGGGTAGCACATGTAGTTGGAGCTGATTTCCTCCTCCATGGAATTCACAAGCCATGCCATAACCATGGAATTTTCAGCATCCCAGACTGCATGTAGGGGATCCGTAGCAGCTGGCTCCTTTGCATCACCTGTTAAATAGCCCATCTTTCCTCGCCCCCGTAGATACATGCGTACAGATTGAGACCAACGCAAGAAGTTGTCGCCATTCAGCCTGATTGTAGTAATCTGGACAGAATGGTTTTCAGAATGGGATGGCTTATTGATAGTAGGGTTTGATGCAGGTGTATTGGTTAGGGAATCAGAAGTGATTTCTGACATAATAAAGATTTGAGAGACAGAATTTAGCTAAAAAAATTGGCTCTGATACCATGTAGAATTGGGTAAAAAACTGTATATTTTCTGTCAATGCTTTTCCTTCTGATTTACAATCCTTTTATAGGGAAAAACATACAAAGAAATAGGAAAGTCCTAACTAATTGACAGCCTAATTTTCTCACTTTACTGATTTAGATCATTGACCAAATCAGTTCTGAATCTACTCTTAATTACAGACAGATATTTAGGAAACTAAATAAGGAAACTAAATCAAATCACATCTTTGACATTCTCAACAATATATATATATATATATATAAGTGTTCAAAGGCAACATAAACAACAAATTATTAAACTTGCAACCATTGAAATTACACACAATATGTCTAAATAATATTAGAGCACTAACACCATCTATGATTGCACCAATGAATGATTTCATCAGTGTACGATAGCAGTTAAAGAATTAACAATTTTGCCACCTTTAACCCTTGCCTACACCGATAAATGGATACAAATCTACTCTATGATCTCGTTTTCCTACAAGAATATATGTTTTAATGAAAATGCATCAACTGAAAACATAATATATATAACATCTAAAGAAAATTTAAAATAAAAAAAAATTCATAACACAAATACAAATTAATCTAAGAATATTCATGACCACCAATTATAGATTTGAGAGTTTGAACTTTTGCCACTGCTGTATTGATTATTTTTTCTAAAAAGAACAAAAATATTATACGTGTAGGCCTAACATCATAAAAGAACAACTTTGGATAAATTTAAAGACAATACAAAAAAAAAGCAAAATTTAAATAACCAAAAACCTACTTCGCTTGGGATTAATACTTATAAAAGTTATCAAGCGTGCAAAAATGCAGACAGATCAAGAATCTATGTTGAAATTCCTCTAAAAGAGTCTGTTAATGGTATTATATTTTATTCTAACTTTTCACATGAAAAGTAATAATATTGGATAGCGAATGTTCCTATCAGAAAAAGAAAGAAAAGCAATTGGTCATTCTTGAGAAGATTTGATATCTTGTTTAGTTAAATGGCTTCATCAATAAAAACATATAGTTTCAAAAAGTCAAGCATTGGTATTCAGTAGAGAAAAAATAGTAGTTTAATATATTTATTGGTACATTTTCATAATCAACAACACCAATGAAAAAGATATGGAGTGGTCCTTATTTAAGATGATATTTTTGGCTGTACTCACATTTCTCTTTTTCCTCAACTTGACTAAGTAAAAATTCAAATGACTTGATGAAAATGTTGCTCCATAATTTCCTTGCCAACTTGCAAAAAAAAAAACATAAATAAAAGAAACAAAGAAATGTTGTGCCTAAATCTCAATATTATACTCAATGTTGCTAGGAATTGTAGATATATAAGTTCAAGAAAATCCATAAGTCAACATACGAACACTATGGTTCAAAGACCATTATCTGTAAGTTGAGCCTTGACATATAAGACAACTCCATATAACTTCCAGGTTCTTGAAAAGCTAATTCAAAATTTTAGACATAAAGTATTAACTCTTTCTTCCATCATTGCAAACTAAAGGTTCAAGTCTAAAGGCTCAAATTGCTAGACATCATATTCCATTCCATTAAAAAATAATGAACATGTATATGTAGTTGACCAAATCATGCATCATGGTTAAAAATTAAAGATTCAACTCACCCTCATCAAGCTTTTAAATGAACTTCTTTCTCTTCTACATCAACAATTTCTGGTCTAAGTGATTCCAACTCCATAGCAATTAACTAAACCTGCAAATAAAAATATTATGGTGATAAGGGATATGTGGCTATCAATAAAACCAAATAACAAGGTTTAAAAAGGCTGTAACATAAACCTTTTTCTGACTATTAGCACCAGAACTCCACAGCAACCCTTGCAAGCTGGACAGATTCGATATGATTGCAGCACCTCTCAATTTTTGTTGAGACCATAAACTACTTACAGCATGAATCTCAAAGAAAAAAAATAAAGATAACATAAATTCAAAATTCTTAATCTCTTCTTAAAGAAATAATACCTTTCAAATGGAAACAACAATCAATAACAAAATAATTTAATAACACAAAAAAGTCACTTGCTCTAGCATCTTTTTTTTTTAGGAAAATAGAAACATTACATTTAAATATCAAGCAAGAACCAAAAGATAAATAAAGAAAATAATGCATAAAACCTTTGAGCTTTTGGATCAATCTTCATCAGCTGTTGGATCGTCATCCAATTTTCATCAGTGTCATGTGATCCAAAATTTCATGATTCAGTTTAACATTTGAAAATAAGAAAGTCTTGAAGACTGGTTCTGCACCGTTTGCAAGGATTATGGCCACCTCGCATGGCAACAACTGGTGAAACGACAAGGCTTAATAGCCAAATAAGCCCTCAACCTTTAGCCCAAAATGGAATTCAGCTCTCAACGTTTTATCGCATGAATTCAGTCCATAAACTTTTATTTCAGTAGAAATAAACCCTCGACCTTTTACAATTATGCAATTAAGTCAAAATCTGTTAAATGATACTAACTACCGTTAGTTTTGCATACGTGGCAGCTGACGTGGATAGCTTAGTTAGCTGCCACGTGACATGCCACGTATGCAAAACTAACGGCAGTTAGTTCATTTAACAGATTTGGTCTATTTTCACCGAAATAAAAGTTTATGGACTGAATTTCATGCAATAAAACTTTGAGGTCTGAATTCTATTTTGGGCTAAAGGTTGAGGGCTTATTTGGCTATTAAGCCAAACGACAATAACACACGACATAAGCCAACAATTTTTCTAAGGAATTTCAAAGATTTTTTAACAGGAAGAAAAATACTTTGGGAAAAATGATAGCAAATTGGACAAAAAAAATGGTAGCTTTTATACTCACCAAAACACACATCATATGGGTAAAGGAAAATCCGCATGTCCTGAAGAACCGGCTCATTCTTGACAGCTCCAACCCATATCGGCATAGGCATGATTTTAGTTTCAACTTCAATCCATTAGATAATTCTTTTGTTTAGGCTTAAGGGGAGAAGGTGCAACAACCAAAAATGCACAAATCCTATGAAACTTGGGGTTTTCGGTGGGGTTTTTTGTTAGAGAGAGAACTTAACTGAGCAAAAGAGAAACAAAAAGGGTTTTCTTCTAAGCAAACTTGAAATAGCACATCAATCACTTTTTTCCGGGCATAATATCTGTCATCTCTGCTTTGGAAAAAGAAAAAGAAATTCAGCAGTGATGGATGAGCTGAAAATGACACTCATTTTTATGAAAAAACTAATCTTTGAAAGCGGGACCAATTTTTTTTTTTAAAAAAAAACAAGTTAATAATACATATTGAATTAACACAACTAAACATTCGTGAAATGATTATAATATATCTCATTCATTTTTGATTTGTTAACATAAAAATTTAAGAATTTCAATTGAACAAAAAGGTACGAAAAGTTGCAATCAAAGCTAAACTATCGTCATAAACAAAAAAGCCATAAATTTAATTATTGCTCAATTTGTTACACTTAAACTCATGCAATTTTTGGAACAGTTAATATAATTTTTTTGTGATTCTTTTACGTGGCATCATAAAGGCAATTTCCCTTGCAAATCAAGAATCAATTGTCAATACATATCACTTACTTTGATTAAATAAAATATTTTATTTACATAAAATGTTTTACCATAACGAAGTTGCAATGAACTGAAAATAATAATAAATTATATAACATTATTTAATTCAACGTACCTTCACAAAGTTGATGACACTTTAAAGAGAATATATAAAAATAAAATAATGGTACTTTGAAATGGTCATCAATTATAAGCAAAAAAACAGTTCAATATCTTGATTACAACTAATAAATAAAATAATTTAAAGGAGAATATAACATTAATGTTACATGTTATTTTTTGCAGAGATCGACAAATCCATGAAATATGCTGGGAAACTTCAAAAACTAAGATTCTTTTTTGGCTTAGTGCTAAGGCATGTTTTCACAAATTTAACAACTTGAGCAAAATCTAAATTTATATTACAATTAACTTGTTATTTTCACATCTACCAAAGAACACATATGGCTTCACAAATAATGTCTAGACAAAAGCCATGATTCTTTGTTTCTTAACATAGTAAAATTAGAGAGTTGTTTAAATGTCATAATCAATCACAAAACCAATAGAAGAAAGAGAAAAAAAGATATTTAAAAGCAATAGCATAAGGCAAGGGTTGTCAATCAAGAGGCATCAGAAGCTGATTAGGATTTTGCTGCTTTTTGCATTTTATGTGAATTTCACAACCTTAAAGAAAACAGATAATCTATACAGTAAATAAGAACCCAAAAGTCGAAGGAAGTTATTTTGATGTCATTTTCAGTATATAGAGGTCATCAAAATAAATATCTAAACAGCAAGTGAACATATTAGAAACAATACCACGTCTGTTAATGAAAAAAAATGCAAACCAAATACTAAGATTCCATAGAGGTAACGAAAAAACTGAGCAAAACCGTAAATAAACATGTTTAAAAGAAAATTTTTGATCCATTGAAGATATTAAGGGTGTCACTCGTATTCATGCATTAGACTTTTCAGGAAAATATCAAGCAGCTAATAACAACCATTGTTGTGACTCATATATTAAGTAATTCATAGAAGTTTTAACACAAAGAACATATTTATAATTTATAAAGCATAAAGGGTAAGAGAAAGAACATCTGAACAAATAAGAAGCCTTTCCCTTCCCATAGAATTGATGCAAGGGCACATGCTTCAGCAACAATGTTGTACCAAGTCTATGTTGCTATTTGTTTCAATTCTCGGGTTATTGGGGAAACACCATCATCCATGCCAAAGTTCCTATTAATTTTTTTTTTTATAATTAACCCTTAAACATACTCTCATCTAATGTTCTTAATTATTTTCTTATTTAATTGAAAGTTATCTCGTTATGCCTTGCCACTATTCTGCCTTCTTCACTTATCTCATTTCCAGGCATCATCATTAGAATGCAATTTTTTAACTTGCTTCTTTCATGTTAGGCACATACTATAATTAGATTACTCCACACACAAAACTGATATCCATTTTTTTTTAAAATAAAAAATAATATTTATGTACTGCAAGATTTGGAGGGGAAATACATTATTTAAAACCTAGCTAGGCTGCTGCAAATTACTAATTTCTTTGAGGAAAATAAAATACATAGGCTTGAGAGAATAATTGCATTGAAATATTTATATGGGAATGGGATGGGGTGCTCTATGCCAGCCAGGCAATGCCATGGTTAAGCCAAGGTGATAAGATTAGGGACTTACACAAATTGGTGGTTATTCAAAAGGAATTTGCCTCCTTTCATACACTCCAACATTTCTTACATCAATAATTTGTAGTTGCTCAACATTAAACCAACCCCATAACCTAATACCAAACAGCAAAATAAATATCATTAGTTAGTTTGAATTCACATAAGACTATAAAACATTCATGCATATTGAAGATACACTCATGCAGATTGACAACAGAAGTAGTATAATGCATATGCTTTCAAAAGAGATGATAAACCATTGGAAAATGAAACATCTAAACCTGATGCTCGAAGAAGTCGTCAAACAATTTGATCGTAGTACAGGGATTGAGCAGGTTTACAATGTGCAGGGCACGGGAAGCAGCAAATGCATAGTCGTGGTAACTACAATTTCCAAGACCACACCTACTTATTAAACCAGAGCACTTTTCCTGAATAACAATTCAAACAAAAAGCCAAGATATTCAAAGCTTAAATATTAAGCAGAATCTAAATTAAACCCATAGTAACTCAACTCTAGAAAATAGATTAAATTAAACCCGAAATAATCCTCAAAAGCTAAAAACTAACAGCTACCAGCTAGCTTTACATGGTTCTGTTTCCAATCTAGAATTTCAATTCTTAATTCTTTTTTAAATTTATCATGGGAAAAAAAAAGCAAACGGATAATTAAGTAATATAATATAGAGTAAATAATGGCAATGGGAGAAGATGAACCATAAGCCAAATGCGAGAACCGTAATGTTCAATAGCTTACCTAAGAGGAGGCCATAAGTGTTTGCTATCGGGGCAAAGGGGGTCGAATAACGCGTTGATCATGATCCTGTCTGATTCAACTTGGTGGTTTGTGAACACGAACCCATAATCTTCGCTCACGACAAATATTAATCTCAAAAAACAAATAGGATTTGAGAGAAAAAACAAAATCATATCACTTGCTCAACTAATGCAGCCTAACTCTGTCGAAGAGAGAAATTCATTGAGATTAACATTGAAATTAATTTTCGAAAGGGATTTTATAAAAGAAAAAAGAGACAAAAACGGGTTTAATTTCTACCTTTTCATGGACACAGTCTAACGAAAGTGGTCGGACAAGAAACTTCCTGTTTTTCACCTTTGGTCTTAGAATGGATATTGTTTTCTCTACCAAGGTTGTTGTACACCTAAAAGTTACAAAAGAGAAAAAAGAGTCTCCATATTTTATGCAAGTTTTTTTTTTTGAAAAGAGGAACATTAAATTAAAACCAAGAGGCTGGCTACTTCAGCTCTCACCCGTATCAAATAAACAACACAAATGGCAAGAAGAACAATCAGCAAGAGGAAAGCCCAAAATCCAAACAAACTAAATTGAAACCCTTGAATAACTTCCACCATGCTCTTCATGAAGTTCTTTCTTCAGCGGTGCCTTGCTGTAGCTACCTTCAGTCCAGCACATGTCACACGTAGCACAGCACAGGTAAAGCCATGCTTCGTAGCAAAGGAATTCCAATGGCAAGTCCTTACACATTTACTATAATATATATTTGATTAATGAAAAAAGTTTAAAAATGAAGAAAGAAGCCATGTGCAGCAAACTGAAGTAAGATTTGACCTTTTTATGGCTGAAAGTAACTCATCTCAGATCTGGTCTAGCCAACAGCTAACGGCTTTCCTTCTGTATGAGGTGAAAGATTTTCATCGCAAGACAGAGAAACAATTAAAAAGTTAAATTGCACAAAACATAGGAGATTTTTATTAAAAAAATAAAAAATTACTTTGTATCTATCAAAAACAAAGGAATCCCAATGGCAAGACCTCATGCATTTATTATAATAATTTTTTATCAAATTAACAAAAAATTTAAAAGTGAAGGATGAAACCATGTGTAACAAATGGAGGTTAGATTTAACCTGTTCATTGTTCAGCTCTTCATCGCTGCCATTCTTGAATATCTTTCAAACTCCATAAGGGTCAAACCTTTAACTACATTAAATCAAGATGCAAAACCCCGATTATGCAGAAAATTAAAACTGAAAATATTCTTGCAAGCCGCTACCACACAAGATTCCTCCCTTTGTCTTAACTCCCTACTTTGATCCTGTAACCGTTGAAGAACAAAAAGGAAAAAGAAGGTAGACTTGTTATTTGTTTTTTTGGTTTTGGGTCTTGTTGGTTTTATTATGTTTGTTTTGGAAAATAAGAAAATTAAAAACTAAGAAGAAAAGGAAGAAGAAATCGAAACCTTAGTGTTATGATCATGTTATCAGGTGTGCGATAAGAGACGCCATGATCAACACAGCCAACAGTATGATTTCGATATCATCGTCATCGGCGAACACCGATCGCCGAGTTTGAAGACTTATTTTAAAATCACAGTACATCGATCTAAGCTTCACAATAAGAAGACTCACCTTCTTCACTATGCTCATAGCAAAACTATTACTCAGGTAACTTCAAATTTGTAGGGTGCCGAATAAGAAAGAAAAAAGCCAGTAGAAATCAAGGAAAACATTGGTTTTAGCCATTGGAAGTCTCCATTGCTGGGGTCGAAACAGAGTAAAAAATTAAGTCAGGAAAATGTAGAAAATGATGGAAGAAGTTGGCTAGTCTGAAAAGAAAAGATGCATACCGCAGCGGTCGAGGCAACTGAAACACTCACAAGCCAAATCAATGAGCAGTCCTACCCAATCAATTAATAGCAATTCCAACCCAATATTAACCCAACAACGCAGTAACAAAGCAAAACAGGCCTGCAGCAAAGTGGATGGAAAACAGTAAAAAATAAGTGAAAAATAGAAAGGAGACACGGTAACCACTAACGTGGCTCGCGTCCGATAAATGCACACATCTTAAGGGTATTAATTGATGATTCTGCCATGACAACACAGACCGAGGAAAGAAATGGCGGCGAGATAACGAAGGCCCTAAGAGACATGAGAAAGCGTGGGAAAGTACACTCATATTTACACCAAAGAAAAAGGAAAGTACACTCATACACCACGTGCACTATTTTTCAACCGCAAGCTGCCACAAAGATACATAAAAAGATCGTTTTAGCCATCCAATTTAAGGAAATTAACAGAGGAACATGGGAACAGAAATGAAAAATGAGAAGGTTACAAAGAACAATACAAAACAATGCCGCGAGACCCAGTTGGCCATCGACCTGCACAAACAATTAAAAGATTAAACAGTTAAATCAAAACTGGAACAACCCAAAGGAAAGCCAACCAAGAACCAAGAGAAAAGCAATCAGAAAACAACAGAAGAGCAACGTGGCAACCGACGAAAGAACAAACGCTTCATCGTGGCTTCACCAAGTGTATTGTTGTTTTTAATCGATCGGGGAAAAATGAAGTACATGACCTTTTACTGGAGCTGGTAGGTGACTCTCCTGTTCAGCTCCTGGCGGACAAATTCATGGTTGAGTCACACGTTGACTCTTCCGGCTTGTGTTTTGGCTTCTGCTTTCTACCAGTACTTGGAGCATGTACGGTTTTGTGTCAGGAGGGGTGGGAAGCTGATGGAGAGGACAGCGGAAGAGTCATTTTAGTTGCAGCTGAAGGGGGTTGGGGCTGGAAATAGAGGAAAGTGGCGAGTCGGGAAGATCGTGGGAGCGGTGCTTTTTGGGTTGAGCTCGGCTTTGGGTTATTTGTTGATGCTAGCGATTATGTCGTTAAACAGTTGGGCATTTGGTTTTTAGGGTGGAAATGAGGGAACAAATGCGTTCATCAGCCAAAGCACAGACCAAAAAGAAAAATGACGGTAAGAAAGCCAAGCCCTAAAACACATGAGAAAGTGTGAAAAAGTACATTTACAGTGTACTGATGACTGAACGTGGAAGCAACTGAACCTTCCATGAAAGAACGGGGCTAAAGCAAAAGCCTGCAGAATTGTCAACTCATTAATTATATTCCTTTTTTCTTTTGGTTACACATTAATTATATTATTACTGCTGCAAAAGGTAAGAAACTAATAGCACAATGCAACAAAAGAAAACCAAAAATGAAAGCAGATGAAACCGGAGTGAAACTTGAGAACAGAGCAAAAAGGACACGCGGCATCAAATGAGAAGAAAAACGCGTTCATCAAGTAAGATAGAATCGTGGCTTCACCAGGTTTGAGAAATTTGGCCAACTTTAATCTATTCTATAATGGCTTTAGACTTCAGTCACTAAATTTAACATTTGTGAGTGTAAATGTAGCTTCATCGGGAAAGAAACCCGATTCTTTTATTCTGATGAAAAACTTAAAACCTTCTTCGCCTTACTCAAATTTCTCCCAGCTCACATTTCATAACATTCCACAAAGTCATCAGAATTACATTAATACAAAAACATTAATCCAACAATTATTTCAAAACATCCAATAATTACATTTGTCCATGAAACAACATAATTACACAGTTGTTTCTCCAGAAAAGCATGAACTTTCTTGACTAGTCTATTTCTTATCAGCCCCAACAAGATTGAGTTCAATGTTTGCCAACACTTTGTTGGCATTTCCATGCAATACCGCAAAGCTTCTTGTAAACGTCCACTTGTAACCAACCCAATTATCAATAATTTCCATGATTTAAATCCTTCTCGGCCACTTCCTGAAACAAAATTTCTGCCATGTCAACACTCTCAATTCCTATATAACCCTCTAACATTACATTCCATGCACAAATATCCCTCATCAGCATCTCTTCAAAGAATATACATGCTTCAGTCATCCTTCCAGCTTTTGCAAGCCCTGAAATCATAAGAGTCCAAGAAGCAACATGCCCAAAATCAGAGAGGTCTTCTATCAATTGAGGACACATCAAATATCATGTTACCAAGGTTTTTGCCATAAAATGCATAATTGAGGTCTTCTATCAATTTATGAAGTCTAAATGCAAGAAAGACACAGGTCACAATGATTAGCAGTCCTAGGGGTGTATACCTAGTATGAAGTGAGAAAGACGAGGGAGGAGACGAGAAGACCTTTAGTCCCAGGCAGCGGAGCCCATATAGAGGCGAAGATTTCGGACCCAAAGCAACACCAAATCTGAAAGATCAGCCGTTGGGTTTTCTGAAAGTCTTCCCCTTTCCTTATGTTATTCTCCCCTCTCTTCACTTTCTCTGGAAAAAATTGTTCTCTTTGCTGACTTTTTGTTAATCTTTTTACAGCGGTTGAGGGCAAATGAATAGGTGTTGCGAGAAGCAAATGAAATGACAGGCACAACACGTGGATAGGGGCATAGGGCCAGCGTCCTTCCTTTCCTGCAAAATTTACATTATGAATTTTGCATTTTGACCATTTGTTCAAATTTCCAAGCAGAGTCATGCACAGATATTTAAATATGATTAGTATTTTTCTTTTTTCTTTTTTTTAAATGACAGACACCACTTTACTCTCTTTCTGCTTTTTTTGTTCATGCTCACGCTCATGGACACAATCACCGCTTTCCGCTTGTCAAAGGCCTGCAATGATTTCCGCCTTCTTTGGACTTTGGAGACGATATCCAACCAACAAACAGATATTATATGTCCAAAACTTAACTATCAAAATCGAAGCATAGAATCGTCTACTCTAAACAAAATCAACGATGATCATAAATTCATGGAGAACTTGCTAAAGCATTAGTGGAGTTGTTTCTATTAACAAACTATCCAACACGAAAAGTTAAAGCACGAATGCAAACTATATTCAATGTTCAAATTAGACTTTTTCAAGCACCCGGGCATTCCCATTTTCCCAAACAGATGGTCGGCCCCTGCATCAGTTCAATAGGATGAAATATGATCAATGCTACTTGGAATATGCAATAAAATTAGTACAATTTAGCACTAGCAGACACAACCATACACACAATACATAGAGGATGAGATATCTTTGCTCCTGCAGGAATGCTTTTAACCATAAGTGGAAGGCATGCAATGAAGCCTTAGTTATATAATGATGACTGCAGTATCATTTCTATATGCTGAATTATGTCTTTGTAATAGACCTTCCTGGAAAGAAAATGCTACTGATCACAAACCATCAGTGTAAGTGGAAAATGGAATCAGAAGGATAAACCACAAGGTATCAAGGAATGCTAGAGAAGTCACCAGACGCTGACCACTGTATGTATTTGGATTGGACAGATCTTCAGCTGAGAGAAGATTCTCTGGCTTTGCCTTCTTTTCATTTGGTGACTCGACTTCAGTCCCTATTAAATAAATCAAAACGATAAAATGAGCAGAAAGAGCTGATAGGTTTTTACATGAATGGCTGCCACCTAGATTCTTTGACAAATCGTTGTTCTGATTTTGTTTCTATTCTCATACGTTGGAAGCAGAGTCATGCATAGGTACTCTGTGGATTTGCTCACCGTGGATATGCTGAAAATGCTCTAGAGATGTTTGAGCACATGAGATAACTGATATTAAGCCTAATCACGTAACTTTTTTCAGCGTTTCATCTGCGTGTAGCCATGCCGGGCTGGTTGACCAAGGTATATATTACTTTGAATATATGAAATGTAAATGCTCTCTTGAGCCAACAACTGAGCATTATACTTGTATTGTTGATCTGGTGGGGACATTTGGGCTCATAGATGAGGTAATTAGTTTTCTTAATCAAATGAAAGCAGATGGAATCGAAGTTCCAGCTAGTGTTTGGGGAGCTTTGCTTGGAGCCTGCGGAATCCACAATAACATCGAGGTGGGGGTGATTGCTGCTGAGAGAGTTTTGGATATTGAACCTCATAACTCCAGTATATACTTAATTTAGCAGAAATGTGTCTTTCTTGTGGACGAAGAGAATATGCTGAGAGCATTCGAGCTCGCATGGCAGAGAAGGGTGTTAGGAAGCAACAGGGGTGTAGTTGGGTTGAGGCAAACGATAGCGGCTTGCACTTATATGACATTTCTCTCTGAAAGTCGCAGTCCACACCATGAGTTTAGCACTTTGATTAATTTAATTTCTTTTTTAACAACTTTTGTTGTCATAAGGTAATGAAAGAGAAGGAAAGATTGATCTGTGAAAAGTGAGAACATTATTCAAAAGAAAAAACAAATGTACATCTGTTAGACAAGTGATGGAGCGAACAAAATTTACCAACTCATAACTTCGGTAAATGGACCAATAAACATTTAAACTCATAACTTATACATCACTATAAATTGTGTAGGGATAATGGATGGACATCTACCGCCTCTGAATCGACAAAGGACCAAACACACTCCAGAAGCCAATAACAAATCCAAATCATATGCCATAATAGAACCAATCTATTTCAAATCCGTTTTTATTTTCTCCACCTCCATTTACAATACTGTGCGATATTGTATTATTTGTAAAACATTTCTCCAGAAGCGGCAATCCACAGAGATGGTTGCCATTATAACTCGATGGATCCAAGCGTTGTAACTGAGTGCTCGAAGGAATTTCTCCGGTCAAATTGTTGCAAGACACATTCAAGTGGCTTAAAAATGTCAAGCTTGACATGCTTTCAGGAATTGAACCAGACAATTTGTTCGTAGAGAAATCAACAGATTCTAGTGACCTCATTTCACCAGGAATAAAACAAGTATTCTCTATACTCTAAACGTTATTTCATTTTATTTTGTTTCTTTATATTTCAACTGATGGATTTGAGAGTTGGATCGATATCAAAGCACAAGTGCCACTGAATATTTTTGTTTATTTGTTTTTCTATCGAATTTTGACATCAACAACAATGAATATATTTAAGCCGGAAAGGAAGAAGCCCAATTTAGTTGTCAATGAAAGATGTAATCAAAAAATTACTTATAATTCAATTGCGCATTTGTTCAATGTTGAATAAGTGATGAAAATCTTAAGATATTATGCAAATTTACATGTCTCACAATTTTCCTTAACTTCATTATGACTAGCTGTAAGCTCATGTTCCGCTGTGAGATCAATGTAATTCAAAGATCGAAAGTTAGTTTTAATTCAATAAGAGAAACATTTATTTATTTTTTTTTATCAATGTTACGCTTCGAATTCGAGACATAAGATGTTGCACACTTATAAAATTTTATCTTACAGACATGCAAGGCCTTCATCATGGTAAAATAATTTCTTTCAAATTTCTAAGTTTAAGGGTTGATATGTTCAAATTATTCATTAAATTGTACACTTGAACTTGAAAACTATAATAAATGTCAATATGCACGATGAAATGAAGACATTATTTCTTTTGGATTCAATGTCAAATAATTGTTAAAAAAATAAAAAGCATCGCCAAGTTACTCTTCTACAAAACAACTGTAATTCTACAAGTTGAAAGTAACAAGATAGCCAAATTAGCCAAAATCTGCCCTCGAAATGTGAGGCTTCCAAGTTGGGCAACTTCTCTACTTAATTTTGTTTAACAACTCTTGCTGTCAGAAGATAAGAAAAGAAAAGGAAAGATTGGTCTGACAACAGTGAGAACTTTATTAAAAAGAAAGAGCAAATGTACATCTGTTAAACAACTGGTTGTGCAAACAAAAATTTAGCAACTCATGACTTTTGTAAGTTAATTTATTTGTATAAACATATAAATTCACTTATACATTACTATTAGTTTCTGATTTTCCACATTTGTTTGATAACTCAAAAGTGTACCAATCGGCTACGAATCACCAAAGTACCAAACACAATCCAGAAGCAAATAACAAATCCAAATGGCATGCCGTAATAGAACCAATCTGTTTCAAATTCATTGCCATTTTCACTACTTCCATTTTTAAAATCGGGCAATACTGTAGCATGTGTAGAACACTTCTTTGGAAGTGGCAAACCACAGAGATGGTTGCCATCAAAACTTGATGCATCAAAGCTTTGTAACTGAGTGCTCGAAGGAATCTCTCCAGTCAAATTGTTCCAAGACATGTTCAAGTGGCTCAAAAATGTCAAGTTTGACATGCTTTCAGGAATTGAACCAGACAATTTGTTAACAGAGAAATCAAGAGATTCGAGTGATCTCATCTCACCAATTCTTTTAGGTATTTTTCCATTCAAAAGATTGTGTGACAAGTTCAATGACTGCAGTTCGACTAAGCTTGTCATTTCCACAGGAATCTCTCCTGATAATTTGTTGTCAGAGAAATCTAAGATTCTGACCAGGTCAAGAGTTTTGCTATACTCAAGCATTTGACCTTTCGTCATAATTAATACAACAAAAGCACCGTAAAGACTTGCTGAAGAAAAATAGGTTTTGGGAGAGCCATCAGTTTTCATCATAGCACTAAAGTTGCTTATACATCTTGGTAAGATTCCGAAGAGATCATTCTTAGCAACGTCCAAGATTTGGAGAGAATCAATAGCACACAATTCATCTGGTATGTAGCCTGAAAACTTATTTGAACGAAGCCTCAAGAGTACTAGCTTTCGAAGGCTATTGCCTATCCATCTGGGGATGCGCCCGTATAAGTCATTCTCACCCAAATCAAGAAGCACTAAATTTGAGCAATTTTTCAATGACAAAGGAATTTGTCCAGAGAGGCGGTTTTTCTGAAGATTCAATGACAAAAGCGATTGCAAAGTTCCCATTGAGCTTGGAATGCTGCCATTAAGTCTGTTGTTCTCTAATTTTATGGCCACCAAGTTCTGCCAATTCATCCAACAATCTGGAATCTCTCCAGATAGAAAATTTTCACCAAGTTTAAGAAGTAGAGTTCCCATGACCTCCTTCAACTTATAACATAAAAGATGGAAAAGGGATCCTGAAAAAAAATTATTGGAGAGGTCTAGCAAAGACACATTGGAAGAGACTTGAGGTAACTGACCGCTAAAATGGTTAAAGCCAAGGTCAATGATAGAATCAGCAAATGCAGTCCTAGGTATATCAGGAATCTGCCCACGGAGTCGGTTGCTTGAGAGGTTCAAATATTGGAATTGGAAGGGTAAATTCCATATCCAACTAGGAATGCTATCTGAGATCTCTGAGTTAGAGATATCTAAATATACTAAATGTTGCTGTGAGTGAAGCCACAGAGGAAACTTCGAACCTACATCCAAATTGCTTAATCGAAGGAATTCGAGATCAAAAGGAGGAATCCAATCAAGACTGAGTTTTAAACTGAACGAGTTATTTGAAGCATCAAATTCTTTCAATTTTGTAAGATTGCCAAAGTGAATTTCTGAAACAACACCTCCTAACAAATTGTTAGAAATATCAAGGGTTTCCAAGTTTACAAGTTGTCCAAAGGACTCGGGGAGGTGTCCTTCCAATATGTTCTGATCAATTTGCAGAACTCTTAAGGATGAAAGTTCTACTATGAACGATGGAATGGGACCAGAAATTGAGTTACCCGACAAATAAAGTTCCTTCAAAACTTTGAAGTTGCCAAGTTGATCAGTTAACTGACCAAAAAGTTGACACCTACTTAACTCCAATAAATCAAGTTGCTCAGAAACACATCCTGACAAAATTTCTAAAATGACAGATACATCTTGACTCAAGTTCAGATCAAAATAAAGGATAGACTTCAAGTTACAAAGATTTCCCATTGATCTTGGGATCCCTCCTTCAAGTTCATTCCATGAAAAGTCAAGGCTAATGGCAGAAGTCATGTTTCCTATAGCACTTGAAATTTTACCTTGCAAGTTGTTAGAACCAAGGTTAAGAAACTTAAGAGTTTTTAGATTATACAACCAGGTAGGTATTGAACAATTAAAAGAGTTATATGAAAGATCGAGGTGTCTAAGAGAAGTCATGTTTTGAAGACCATCAAATAGACATCCTTCTAAATCATTCTCACTCAGATCAAGGGAAACCAAGTTCGTAAGATGAAAGACCCATCTAAAGACAAAGGGATTCCCAAAAGAATTTGCAGAAAGGTGAAGGATTGCAAGAGAAGATAGATTCAAATTTATGGGAGGAGGAACTTGAGGAAGTTGACAATTTGACAAGTATAATTTTTGCAAGGAAGGAAGTGTGTTTATCACTTGCAACCAGTTGGAAGCCTTTCTAAGGTTCACATAACCCAAATCAAGGTGTTTTAACATGGAAAGACCAGACAACCATTGGAGATTGGCAACATACAGATCATCAGCATAATCTCTATAAAGATTAAGATACTGTAAACTTGAGAGATTTCCAAGCTGATGAGGAACTAAACCTCCAAATCCAGCATTAGAGAGGTTAAGGTACCTTAAACTCTCAATAGAACCCAAGAACTTGGGAATGGGAATACCTCCGAATGCATTGTTGCTTAAGTCCAAATAACTCAAATGCTTTAACTTAAGCAGAGATGGGTTTATCTTACCTCTTAGCTTTGACCTCTCAATGGCTTCAATTTCAGCGGGAGGTGGAGGATTTCTAAGATGGAGCTCAAGTACATGGCCAGTCACATTGTCGCATAAAACTCCATCCCATCTACAGCAATCTTCATCAAGGGACCAGGAGGCCAACAGGTTTGCATGATCTATTAGATCTTGTTTGAACATGAAAAGGGCTTGTCTCTCACTCTCAATGCAACCCTCATTAATGAAACTTCCGCTACAGAAGTTAATGTTAAGAGTTGCTAGACTGATCAGAAACAGAAGTACTAAAATAACACTCATCTTTCAGTTGTTAGATTTATGGTGAATTGGAACTATGAAAGGCAATGTTGTCAGATTGCTATTTATATCATCCTGTCTAACAGTAATGTTTTAATTTTCTTAACCATGAAACACAAAACTAATTTCAATATCCGTAGTAAAGCTTTCTTGCTCATATATGATGTTAACTCGTGTAGGTTTAAGAGGTATTGCTTTCCAGTTGAATATTCTACAATGTTACAGTTAACACTATGGATTCCATTTTTCAACCTTTTGGCTTCAGTATGTGAAATGCAATTCTTAGCCATTTTGTGGTGTATGGGACAGACACGCCCAAGCTTTAGACTTGATCAATGAAACAACGATAGTGTTGAAGCCTCAACATGGGAACAAAATTCCAAGCTCATTCTTGTTCCAATTGAAACAGGAATAGTTGTTACATGATTGAGACTTTCCAAAGCTTTATAAAATGGAGACAAAGTCAATGCAGAAATGTAGTTTTTCTGCTGTGAAATCTAAACAGTTTGTCTTACTCTGGATTGGTTATTTTGCATATTAGCCTCCCTTTTGATCCATTCTTAGTCTTGAAATCTTTTTTTCCTGCAGACAGTAAATTGCAGTGTTGACTAATTAACAGTGCCTTAATATTCCAATTAGTAGTAATGATACAGCAGACTTTTCCCCAATTCCATATGTTCAGGTAATTGGTGCATGGGACTAAAATAGTGATGGGAATGTAGTAATCTCACATAAAATAAGAAATATTAGACTATACATAATTTAAATATTAAAGAGTGACAATTTACAATTGTTATACCTATAAATATTTAAGGGCATTTTAATAACTTTATTATTTAAGATGCTAGTGTTTAAAGGCCAAAATATGAACAGAATGGCAAGTATTCTTTATATTCTTTGTGTTTTTGTTTTTATTTTATTGAACCGTATGTAAAATTGAAGTGATTTATTTGTACATTAAAACGAGCACCAAATCACCAATCTTATATAAATATATAAAAGTCAACTTTTGACTACAAGTAAAACATTTTATGTGGATAATTCAAATGTTTGACATTTGAATTAACTTAAAACAAAAAAATAATAATTATTTTTTCAGTTTTCTAAAAGATAGGCATTTATCTCTTTAAATCAATCATTTATTTCAGTTTCCTTTTTTGAATTTATTAACTTAAATATAATATGCTATCAATTAAAATTTTTCAATTTTCTAAAGGATAGATGTGACAACTGCAAATTATTTATTTTGGTGGATTAAACAATGTAATTTGGAGACAAATTTGTATATTGAGAATTTAACTTGAAGCTATGATGATTAAGAAAGTAAATTGAGAATGAGCATGGCAAGGAATCATTAAATTGGACTATGAGAAATTATGGAAAATTTAGACTATGAGAGATTATAATTGGAGGATTGAAAATGAGGAGCATGAAGGAAAATTATTAATCCATTAGTTAAATTAAAGTGCAAATAGATGATACATGAATAATTTAAATTGTGGATGAAGGATTTTGGAAATTAAATAATATGAAGGACTTTAGGATTTAAAGTAATATTAGAGAATATAAATTAATAACTATAAGAAGTATGAAATATTTGGGAAACAAATAAGAGATAGTAAAAGAATTTAGACTTGTAACCAAAAAAAAAAAGAATTTAGACTACTTAGAATATACCTAATAAATATGAAGTGGATTAAACAAATAAATAAAATAAATTAACAAAGGAATAAAATATAGAGGGAATAGGCGGGTGGCTTCTTGGAGAAGATTGGCAACAGTAACCACACCTCCACTAACACAAATCCCAACCGGTCACCCATTATCCCACTACCACCGTTCATTATCATCTAAACAGCTTCCATCTCGCCCTCTTCTCTCAGCTTCTGTTGCACAAAAGTGTCACAACCATCATCATTCTCGTGAGCTGGTTGCGAACCAGACAAGTGGGTATCGACAGCAAGGTTTGAGGAAGAAGATTTGGGTGAGCTACGCTCGGAAGGAGGAAGAAAGCTGCAACTGTAAGGAATTAAGAAAGAGATCGGGACTGAGAATAGAGAAAAGAAAGAGTGAAACTGAGTAAACAAAGGAAAAACACAGTAGAAAGAGAGACCAAGGATGAGGGCTGTGCGAGCTAGGTGTAGGAAGGAGGAGATAGCAGTGTTTGGGGTTTGAAATGAAATCGGTTAGGGTGTGATGTTACTGAAAAAGTGCAGGAAAGAGAAGTGCGAATGGCTGTTGTTAGGAGCACCATTCTCTGCTAAAACAGAGGAGAGTGAGGGCGACACTGATCAGGTTTGCACTTTTGCCATTCTCTCCATTTCTTGGCTATTGTTTAAGTGCCATTCGGTTGAAAAAAAAAAAAAGAACCAAAGAGCTACAAGCTGCTACCGTCTCATATACATATACATAAACAAAATTTATATTATTAAATTGCCTTAAGGAAGTTTATACATATACATATACATATATATATATATATATATATATATATTAAAACTTTTCTTAAGTGCATTATCTTGCCAATTCTCCCTTTGGCTGCCAAATGCTCATTCACCCACTCAAATTTTCTTTTCTTTTCTAAATCAAGCCTACACCAAAATAATTTTTTTTTTCATCACCATATTTTACTCTATCAATATTCTTTAATTATTCAAAATAAAATCGAGTTCTTACCTTTAGTTACTAGCCAAAACCGATAACTTCTGGCGTAACTCAATCTTTTAGGTTTTTGAGGGCTTCTCTTAGCTTCACAAAATGCAGCCACAACACCTATAGGTGACCAGCAGATGTCAAAAGGACGACTATTTGTAACAGTGGGCACAGAGCAGGCCAAGGGAGAGGTCCACCAAAGAGAGTCAGCAATGCTTGAGCTATCAGACATCGTTGCTTTGATCCACACAAGGGATCGCAATTTAACCAAAAAGGATATATCTTTAATGGCCCACTTCTTATTGTTGAAAGTGGATTCGTTTCTAGCCAACCAAAGGGACCATAATGCCGCCGAGACAGAAGAGAGCCACCAAGTCTTAAGCGCTGCATGGAGAGGGATCTCGAAGCAACCAACCAAAAAGGAGTCAAGTGATTGAGAATGACAGAAGCTTATGTTCCACCAAGAGAAGAAGTTATTCCAAAAAGGAACAATGCTTGGACAGAGGTAGAAGATATGTTGATAGGTTTCACTGGTAGTCGAGCACCAAGGACAAAAATTTTGGGAAAGTGGTAGAGCAATCCCTCTCTTGATCAGGAAGTCTCTTGTGGGAAGTTTGCCAAGAACTAGTAGCCAAAGAAAGCATTGCACTTTAGGGGGGATTTTGAACTTCCAAAGGTGACTGACATCCAAACCCGTGAACGTAGAATTGGACTGCAAAAGAAGATCAGAGAGTTTTTTTACTGAGAAGACACCCAGTTTGTCATGCTCCCAAATAATGGTGTCTTTTTTGGACGGAGAGAGATGAAAGGAGGCAATGACCGATTTAAGTTCATCCAGCCAAGAGGATTCCCTGTAGAGCAATGGTCTTCTAAAGAATGATTGCCAAGAGTTATGGTTGAAGTTGTTCGCGATTGAGTAAGAGGAAGCTTTTGCATTTTTGTCAGATGCTAGGAGGAACAACCTTGGGAATGTGAATTTTAGGGGTAAATCTCCCACCTATTTATCATGCCAGAAAAAGATATCAAAGCCATTACCAGGCAACCAATGGCAACTCTCTGGACCAGCAAGCTTATTGAAATTGAGATTTGAACCAAGAGAAGTAACCTCTTTCCAAACATGAGATAAAGATCGGGGTCTAAGCATCAAAGGGAAACGATGGCTATCTTCATAGCCATACTTAGATGAGACTATTGTACGCCAAAGAGAGTTTGGTTCTTTGGCGAATCTCCACCACCATTTTGCAAAGAGTGCTGTGTTCTTGATCTGTAAGTTGATAATTCCCAGTCCGCCTGATTTTTTTGGTAGGCACACTAAAGACCACTTGGCTTTAGCTAGTTTCCTTTGGTTTTCGGTGCTTCCCCAAAGGAATTTCCTCCTGAGCTGGTCAATTTCTTTTAGCACACCTGATGGCACTCTGAAAATGGACATAAAGTAGTAAGGCAAGCTGGACAATACAGAGTTGATAAGAGCTATGCAACCAGCAAAGGAAAGGAACTTTCTCTTCCAAAGAGAGAGCCTATTTTTGATTTTTAAGATTATTGGCTTCCAAATTGTCATCCTTCTTGGATTGGAGCCAATAGGAATTCCCAAATAGGTGAATGGGAGTGACCCGATAGAGCATCCACAGGTGGTGGCAAGTTCAGTAGAAAGAGGATCTTCAATACCAATTGGGAAAAGACAAGACTTGTTGAAGTTGATTTTTAGACCAGCAAAGAGTTCAAAGCAGCGCAGTATCTTCTTAAGATTGGCAATAAAAGAAACCTTTGCCTCTAGAAAGAATATTGTGTCATCTGCAAACTGGAGATGAGAAATTCTAATACCATTAGGGGTGCATGGGATCCCTCTAATAAGATTGAGTTCCTCTGCCTTAGTCACCATCAAATGGAGAGCCTCTGTAACTATGATAAATAGAAAAGGAGCCATTTCCTTGTTCTCAAAGCTTTACAACAAGTAATTTAGCCTTTATAATTTTCCTCCTCATCAGTCCTTATTTTAGCCTTAAACTTGCCTTCCTTCGGTCTTCTTTTCCACGTGGATATAACAGCCAAAAATGAAAGCACCTTCCACACAATAGAGATAGTTCAGAACAAAAGATTTTTCGGTCAAACCAACCTTAAATCAACACCATTGTTTCCTTAAATAATTTTTTTAATTTAAACTAAATTTAAATTCAACATGAGCCACCTTACCTCTCACTCAAACCATCATCTCCCTGGTTCACTTCTTTTCCCTTTTCTTTGTCCTATTTTCGAGCAAAATGCAGCAATCCAAAACAAATAAGATCTGCCACGGTTCAGCATTAATTTACCAGCATTTGCTTCCTTGAATATTCATGCTATTTTTAAACTTAATTTAAATCAAATTTTGCTCACTTACCTCTCGGTCAGACCTTTATTCCTTTGGTTTAACTTCCACGTCTGCAGGGGAGTCCAGAACAAGAGGTTTTCTACATCAGTACAGCGCTCCCAAAACAGAAAAAATGTTCATGCCTCTAGCTGCTGTCCAAACCTGATACAGCCCCTTCCCCTTCCTGTCCTAAAGTAATTGGAGGGAAAATGCAGCTCCTTTAAGCTGCAATATAATCAAAAGAACAGCAGCTTCCAGCTGCTACTTGAGGCAATGAGACGGTAGCACCTTGTAGCTCTTTGGTTCTTTTTTTTTTTTTCAACCGAATGGCGCTTAAACAATAGCCAAGAAATGGAGAGAATGGCAAAAGTGCAAACCTGATCAGTGTCGCCCTCACTCTCCTCTGTTTTAGCAGAGAATGGTGCTCCTAACAACAACCATTCGCACTTCTCTTTCCTGCACTTTTTCAGTAACATCACACCCTAACCGATTTCATTTCAAACCCCAAACACTGCTATCTCCTCCTTCCTACACCTAGCTCGCACAGCCCTCATCCTTGGTCTCTCTTTCTACTGTGTTTTTCCTGTGTTTACTCAGTTTCACTCTTTCTTTTCTCTATTCTCAGTCCCGATCTCTTTCTTAGTTCCTTACAGTTGCAGCTTTCTTCCTCCTTCCGAGCGTAGCTCACCCAAATCTTCTTCCTCAAACCTTGCTGTCGATACCCACTTGTCTGGTTCGCAACCAGCTCACGAGAATGATGATGGTTGTGACACTTTTGTGCAACAGAAGCTGAGAGAAGAGGGCGAGATGGAAGCTGTTTAGATGATAATGAACGGTGGTAGTGGGATAATGGGTGACCGGTTGGGATTTGTGTTAGTGGAGGTGTGGTTACTGTTGCCAATCTTCTCCAAGAAGCCACCTGCCTATTCCCTCTATATTTTATTCCTTTGTTAATTTATTTTATTTATTTGTTTAATCCACTTCATATTTATTAGGTATATTCTAAGTAGTCTAAATTCTTTTTTTTTTTGGTTACAAGTCTAAATTCTTTTACTATCTCTTATTTGTTTCCCAAATATTTCATACTTCTTATAGTTATTAATTTATATTCTCTAATATTACTTTAAATCCTAAAGTCCTTCATATTATTTAATTTCCAAAATCCTTCATCCACAATTTAAATTATTCATGTATCATCTATTTGCACTTTAATTTAACTAATGGATTAATAATTTTCCTTCATGCTCCTCATTTTCAATCCTCCAATTATAATCTCTTATAGTCTAAATTTTCCATAATTTCTCATAATCCAATTTAATGATTCCTTGCCATGCTCATTCTCAATTTACTTTCTTAATCATCATAGCTTCAAGTTAAATTCTCAATATACAAATTTGTCTCCAAATTACATTGTTTAATCCACCAAAATAAATAATTTGCAGTTGTCACATCCTCCCCACCTTAGAAAATTTGGTCCTCCAATTTTTTTTTTTCCATATCCAACTGAAAGAGGTGAGGGAAGTTTTCTTTCTCATATTTTTATATCTATATAATCCAAGCCTGATAACTTCATTAGTCAAATTTACATATTGTCTCTTATCTAAAGATCAACTTATTTTGCATTAACCTTGTAGTTTGATGTTTGTAAAATCCAATAATTGGATGTATCTCATTGGTTCACACATTAAGATCGTACATCTTATAACTCAAAAACCACCAATTAACCTAAGCTAAATGTTGTAACAATATGGTCTCGAGTTTCTTATCCCCATTTATACTTTACATCCTTTACATACTAAATTAGATAAACTTCAAGGTCTAACTCGCATATTATTACTTATTCAAAGATTCTAATTACTTCAAATTCAAGTATTTGAGCTTTCAACAAATCAAAGGTACCTCCTTATCTCACACTTTGCAATATACAGTCTCCTATAAATCAGAAACCTTCAACTGTGATAAAATCAATGTTATGATAAAATGATCTCGAATTTCTTATCCCATACAATCTTAACTTTCAAGTCTTTTTTTTTTTTGCATAACGCGTCCAAATAATTCTTTAATATTCACTTTAGGATTCACTCTTTATAACATGTCGTGTTTTACATTCAACTCTACCAAAGGAGAGTTTGAAGAGTCTTTTGGTTCTCCAAATTCCATATTTTTTTTTTGAGTCCCATTGTTAAAGACCGTATAATTTAGATTGTTGAGCCTTCAAAATCCTCGTAATTCAAACTGTACAATTTAAGAGTCTATATAGTTAATCAAGTCAATATGAATTTCAATGCAAAGTAACTAAATCTACAGTTAAGTCCTTAAGGCCAATTTCAAAAGGGCAACCCGAATTAAAGTTTCATGAACTCCAAATCTTGTCCATTTTTAAAACGAATCTAATATGTAGTTCTTTCACTTATAGATCGATGAATCTTTATCTACTAAGCTTTAATCAAAACTCTTAACTGTAATTTATCCGATAACGAAATCAACAAAATTTTATTTCAAATTCTATAGAGTCCAAGAAAGTAATGTTCCAACTTTCAATCTCCAAACCCCGTAACTCAACTCATACTTTAGTTGCACACTTTGATATCTCATTTCAATATAACTCTAAAACACCAATTGTATCTCCAGTATCTTTTGCACTAACAAAATTTCTTGTAACTCAAAGTATTCATTCAAAGTCTGCTTTAATAACTCTTTCAATATTCGCAACCTTATTTTCTATACAATAGTTGCAACATGTCTCTTCAACCATAATAGTAATATTCTCCATTAGCAACTCTCGTCAAAACTCATATTTTGCCTCAATCAAGATTATAGTCACATTTTAAATCACAAGGGCCATCAAAGCTTCTTTGCACTCTAAATACAAACATAATGATCGCACCTCAAACTAACAGCGTCAATTTAACTTGCATCGTTAAAGAATTACTTTCCAATTTCATAAAATACAACAAGATGAGCGAATGTTCTCATTTACACTTATGCTATTACCATCACTACAATATTGAAGTCAAAACCCCTTAAGGCAATGCTCGAACCTTAATATCATAATTATATAATGATCGTGTTTTCAAAAAGACGTGAATAACCATTCTTACCCTCAAGTTAGGTACTACTCACTTAAATACAAACCACACTAATATTATCAAAATCTTCATTTGCATCATAATTTCAATTCAACCACGAGGACAATCTAAAAACAACATTAGTTAAGATAAAATTGGTTTAAGAATTGATTAGTGACACTACGTGCAGCCCAACCAAGTAAGTGAAAAGGAAAAAATTTGGTTCGCATTTTCGGTATAAAGGGTCGTTACAATAGATATATATAATATTTATTTATTTATTTATATTACAATTAAAAAATCAATTATAGAACAAGATTTAGTAAAATTGAAGAGTTTGCTTGCTGTTGTTGCACAAAACAACAATAAAGATAGGCTGACGTCGATGTTCGTACTAAGTCTCCACGTGTGTCCAAGAAACTTCTGTAAAACAAGAAAAGTCAGAGGGACGCAGGGGTGGTTCCCTGCGTAGACACTCCGATGCTTAAGTCAGCAAAAAGTTCTTCAATATTGGGAAGCGTAAAAGCCAGTAGTCAAAAATTAGGGCGTAAGATTGTACCTGGGGACCTATTTATAGGTCAACAATCTAGGTTAATTGTTTAAGGATAAGTTCCTTATCTTGTTGAGAGTTTGTGTCCCAATATAACACAAGTTCCTTGAAGATCGGGAGCTTCCAGAGCCTGTCGCCGGCGATAGACTCATACCACGTGGAATATTGTGGCGTCAGGAGTCTGTCGCTAGAGGGAGCCGAAAACGTGTGCCATGTGTCGCGTTATGATTACCGGCGACAGACTTTTGAGTCTGTCGCGGGGGCGACAGGCGTGATCGCGCACCTCTACCTCTGTCGCAGAAGGCCACGTTGACACAACTGAGTCTGTCGCACAGCGACAGGTGTGATACGTTTACCATCTGTCGCCTAAAGGTCACGTGGACACAACTGAGTCTGTCGCCCAGCGACAGGTGTGATGTGTTTACCATCTGTCGCCTAAGGCCACGTGGACACAACTGAGTCTGTCGCCCAGCGACAGGTGTGATGTGTTTACCATCTGTCGCCTAAAAGGCCACGTGGACACAATGAGTCTGTCGCCCAGCGACAAGTATGATGTGTTTACCATCCGTCGCCGATGGCCACGTGGACCAGTGAGTTCTTGCCGCGTGGTAGCTCCTGACAACATTGGGCCTGGCCCAACACTGGTAGACTTTGTCATATCAATTGCTCCCCACTCTCTTGTTGGATTTCTCCAACCAAGAGAGTATAAATATGTGTTTTTGGGCCTTAACCCGCCGTGACTAGTTCTCTTTGCTTTTTATTTTATTTTATTTTATTTTATTTTATTTTATTTTATTTTTTTTACAGGTGAAAAAAGGTCTATTTTGCGAAGGACGTGATCAGGCGCGACGTTTAGCATTCCCTGTCGCGGCTATATAAACCGCTGGGACCAGACGAGAGGCCCCACGAAAACCTCTGAGCAGCCGTCTGTCGCCCATTTGCAGTCCTCTCGCAAAAAAGAGTCTGTCGCCACAAGAGCCTGTCGCTCTCCCCCAGCAGTCTCTCGCTTACCTCAGAAACAGTAAGTATACATCTACCGCATATTTATTGCCTTTTGCAACTTAGATTTCGGTCTCCCGCCGGTGCCGTGGTCTTCCGCGTAGAGTTTTAGGTCTTCCGCTAGTCTATTACAAATTAGGTCTGTCGCCAAAGGGTCTGTCGCCCAAAAGGGTCTGTCGCTTCAGCGGGTCTGTCGCCTATTGAGTCTGTCGCCCAAAGGGTCCGTCGCCATTACTCTGTCGCCGGGTAGTTTTTTGCCATGTCTTCACTACGCCCGGGTAAAACACTTAAAACGGGTGGTCTTGTGTGCACTTTGACAAGTGCTGACTTAGAGGACATTAGGACGCGTTTCCCTCTTCCCTCGGGTTATGGCTATAGGCTTCCAGTGCAAGGGGAGGTCACGCCTGCCTTGGTTAGAAGTGGCGTAGCTGTCCATAAGGCTTCTTTGTCTTTCGGTTTTCGCTTCCCTCTTCCGGAGTTTGGTGAAGCATTTCTTAGATACAAAGACATTGTCCCGTGTCAGCTTCACCCTCATGCGTGGGCTCAGCTGGTAGCTTTTTCCGTAGTATGTCATCACCTAGGTATCATTCCCACAATTCCTCTCTTGAGCGCCTTCTTCAGAGTTCGTAGGCTGAAAGGGTTGATAACGTTCTCTCTTCAACGTTTAACAGTCGGCGAGTTCCCTAATAATAAAATCTTCTCTGATCTCCCCAATAAACTGCGTGGTTTTGAGGGCGAGTGGGTCGTCGTTGAGATTCCAAGCAATCTACGGATTCGCTCTAGATGGAATCGTGATACTTCTGACCCCTCACTGCGTTCGGACAGGTTTAGAACAGACATTTTAAGAGACCAATTTGGCGAGTCTATTCGGCGAATCTGTTCTACTGGGGAGCGTAATTTATTTTCTCTTCTAACCCCGGAGAACATTGCCGCTGCCGGTTGGGGCGTGAGCAGGACTGTTCTCGAAGCTTCTGCTGCCCCATCTAACCTGCCTGCGACTCCTCGTTTATCTGATGCTGGTCCTAGTCAGCAATCCCCGGTACTAGTAGCCGAAGCATCTACCCCTGTAGGCCGCCTTGTAGATGAGTCCTCTTCAGACACGGAGGACGAGACTCTTGAGGCTGCAGGCACTAGTGATCATTCAGAGGAGAACCCTGAGTGGGCTCAGGCTAATGCCTTTGGGAGTCCTTTCACCGACTTTCCTTTGGATTCGAATTTGAATAGTTTAGAGGACTTTGGTGGTTTTTTAGGTTTCTTATCTTTTCACTCTTCGTATGCGTATGTTTGGTATTTTTTACTTAGTCGGCTAATACTTTCTTTTTGCATTGTGCAGACATGAACTTCCGGGACTTGATGCGTAGGAGGAGTGCAAATGTTGCTGCTGGTGCGGTTCCTACTCCTCCGCCGCGAGTTGGAGTCCCATCTGGACCAGCTCGTGCTCCTACTCCTCCTTCTGCTGGCGAATCCAGCCGTCCTGCACAAGAGGCCGGGAGAAATAAACGGAAGAGGCCTCTTGTCCACGATCAAGGTTCGGGCGATCGTGAGAGCTCCGAGTCTCAAAGGAGTGATCCAGTTCTTCAAGAAGGTGGCTCTCGTGCTGGTGAGGGTAGGTCGGCTCCTCGCCAGCCTAGGCGCAAATACAGGAAGAGGCTGATTATTGAAGCCTCAATGCCTACACGACCAGTCTTACCCAAGGTGGTAGATCCTACTGTGAGACGCTATACAGTTGATAGTGGGGTCGTCGTCAGTGGGGAAGATTTCCAGACCTATCCCGGGGTGAATGACAACGACAGCATCGAGGATGCCGGGATAGCGTCTCGTCTGGCTTGGAGCACCATTCTCCCTCGTGACGAGGCGGGGCTTTTTACGAACATCCCAGAAGCGGAGGACAATTCTGATTATCTTGCTATGAAGGTAAGAGTTTTGTGCTTGTTTGGTGATTTGTTCCCCCGTTTTTATTTCGTCAAATTTTTGAGTTACTTCTGTTTTTCGTCTTATCAGTCGGCTCAACAAATTGCGGCTGTCAATGCTCGACATAGGGCTCTCAGGGAGCAAGCTGACAAGGTCATTCGCGAGCTCCGAGATCAGAAGATGGAGCTTTCAAACGAGGTTAGCCAGCTTCGTCCTTACGTCAGTAGGGTGGAGGAGTTGGGTAAGAAGAATGCTGATCTCGAGCAGAGGCTCCGGGCGTCTGAGGCGAAGGTGGCTTCCCTTCAAGGGTATCAAGAAGCTTACAACAAGGCCGTCGATGATCGGGGAGCTATGGAGAGGTAGCGAGATGAGGCTATTGAGGAGCTGCACAACGTTCTGGACCGTCAAAGAGAAGCTCGAATCGAGGCCGTTCGTGAATACCGCTTGTCCTAGCATTGTTTTGACCAGAAAGCGGAGTTCTCGACGGGATTTATTAAGTATGGTTTTTACTTGGCTCGTTCTTGGTTGGAGAAGCATCGACCTAGCGAGGCTTTTCCTGAATTGCTCTTCACCGAAGAGGCCCAGTATTACGATGCTCCTTCTTGGACCAAGTATGAGCCAGACTCGCAAAGTCCGGAGGCCTATTTAGCGGAGGGAGCCGTAGATAAGCTGGACAATCTTGAAGGTTCGTGGCCTCCTCGGCAGCCACATCATCAGCCTGAGTCTTCTGAGGCACTTGGTCGATCTGAGCCTCCAGCAGTCCGTGACCTTCCTGAGTCTGTTGAGGCGGGTGATCAGCCTGAGTCCATCGAGGCGCTACTGGGGTTGGATAGCGACGAATTCCAAATTTCTGATTCTGCTGCTGTTGATACCGTGCCAGACTCTACAGCCGTGGTCGGGCCTTCAAGTGATGTTCCTGCTTCCGGGGTGGCTTCCTCGGCTCCCCAGGATCCTGATGCTTTGAATCCTCAAGCTTCTCAAGATGCTGGTGCTGACGTAGTGCCTTCTTAGCCGGCTGACTTGGTTGTTGCCGTAGATTAGTGTTTTTGTTTTGTTTGTTAACTCCAATGTACTTTTTGTTTGTTCTCTAATGTATAGATTCATTTTCAATGGAAAGTGTCGTTTCATTCTGTAGCTCTTTCTTTTGCTTATTTGAAATTAGTAGAGTACCTTGTATTGTTTGACTTTATCATGTTGCTCCCCAAGTTCTTTTTTGAAACCGTGTTGACTATTTGTTCACAAATGAACTTTTTCTCGAGCGTTGTTCCTATCTTGCGTTATTTTCGCCTAAGGATAATCAAGACTAAAATAGCCAAAGTGTTAACCATAATTTGTCGACTTATTACAACATATGAATTTGGAGATTTTGTAATGTACCTCGTAACTTGTTATATAGTTTGTACTTTTACCTATCGCACGCACTTTCGTGTTCAAGGACTGGTATTTTGCCCGTCTCGCGTCTTCTTCACGCTTAAGGTCTTATTTGTGCCCATCTCGCGCATTTTTCGCTTAGGGACTTATTTGTGCCCGTCTCGCGTCTTCTTCACGCTTAAGGTCTTATTTGTGCCCATCTCGTGCATTTTTCGCTTAGGGACTTATTTGTGCCCGTCTCGCGTCTTCTTCACGCTTAAGGTCTTATTTGTGCCCATCTCGCGCATTTTTCGCTTAGGGACTTATTTGTGCCCGTCTCGCGTCTTCTTCACGCTTAAGGTCTTATTTGTGCACATCTCGCGCATTTTTCGCTTAGGGACTTATTTGTGCCCGTCTCGCGTCTTCTTCACGCTTAAGGTCTTATTTGTGCCCGTCTCGCGTCTTCTTCACGCTTAAGGTCTTATTTGTGCCCATCTAGCGCATTTTTCGCTTAGGGACTTATTTGTGCCCGTCTCGCGTCTTCTTCACGCTTAAGGTCTTATTTGTGCCCATCTCGCGCATTTTTCGCTTAGGAACTTATTTGTGCCCGTCTCGCGTCTTCTTCACGCTTAAGGTCTTATTTGTGCCCATCTCGCGCATTTTTCACTTAGGGACTTATTTGTGCCCGTCTCGCGTCTTCTTCACGCTTAAGGTCTTATTTGTGCCCATCTCGCGCATTTTTCGCTTAGGGACTTATTTAGTAGCCAGCTGTTGTCTCATTCCAATTCCTGTAGCACATAATCTATCTCACATATTGCGTTAGAGAATATAAGAAGTGATTGGCTGGCTTTTATTCATGAATCAGAAAAATAATATCATCTATGAAGTAATGTAGCAATAGATGGGAAAATAAAGACAAGAATAACAATCAAAAACCAAAAATTACAATTGTTACTGCCACTATAGCTTAAGATGGTTGGCGTTCCAAGTCTTTGAGATCTTCTTTCCTTGCAAGGTTTCTAAGGTGCAAGTGCTAGGTCCGACCATCTTTCTGATTCTGTACGGTCCTTCCCAATTAGCCCGGAGCTTTCCATCTTCCCTATGGGCGTTCGTAATTGAAGACTTTCTTAATATGAGGTCCCCTTCTTGCAACTCTTTGTTCTTGACCCGTGCATTGTAATAAGCAGCTACTCTCTGTTGGTAAGTAGCCAGTCTTATTGTTGCTTGGTCTCTTAGCTCATGTATCAGGTCAAGATTTTCCCTTAGTCCCTGAGAATTACGTTCCTCAATGTAAGGGACTAGTCTGGGTGACTCAGCTCCAACCTCCACCGGGATTAGGGCTTCAGTGCCATATACCAAATTGAACGGTGTTTCTCCTGTTGACACTTTGCTTGTCATTCTGTAGGCCCATAGGACACTTGGGAGCTCATCCACCCATCCTCCCTTTGCCTTGTCCAGTCTAGTCTTCAACCCGTGTAGTATAGTTCGATTGCTTACCTCTGCCTGCCCATTGGCCTGTGGGTAAGACACAGAAGATATTCTTAGGAGAATCTTCAGGCCATTACAAAAATTTCGGAAAGCATCACAGTCGAATTGCTTCCCATGATCTGCATTTATCACACGGGGGATCCCAAATCGGCAAATTATGTCTTTCCACACCATTGCTTCCACCTTCTTCTCAGAGATTGTAGCCAAAGGCTCGGCCTCTATCCACTTTGTGAAGTAGTCTGTGGCCACAAGCAAATACTTCATTTGTCCTGAGCCTAGGGGAAAAGGCCCCAGGATATCTAGTCCCCATTGTGCAAATGGAGTTGGTTGGAGAGTGTTCTGAAGAGCCGAAACAGGCGCTGTAGCTATAGGAGTGAATTTCTGACACTTTTCGCATCTTCTCACTTTGTCTGTGGCGTCCTTCCTCAGTGTAGGCCAATAAAACCCCGTGTGCAATATTTTCGAGGCCAAGGCTCGAGCCCCCAGATGTTCGCCGCATATTCCCTCATGAACTTCAGCTAAGGTGTACTCGGCCTGCTGAGGCCCTAGACACTTCAACAGAGGCATTGTGAACCCCCGTTTATAGAGTTCCCCATTCACCACGGTAAACTTGGCACTTTTTAACTTCAGCCTTCGAGCTTTGTCTTTGTTAGTGGGGAGTGTGCCCCCCAGTATGTAGTCTTTGATTGGCTTCTCCAATCGCCTCCGATTTCGAAATCACAGACATCTTCTTCTTCTTTCTTCTATACTTGGCCTAGCGAGGGATTCCACTTTGACCATACCCCCTTTGACCCCTCTAGAAGAAGCCAATTTGAAAGAGCGTCTGCATGGTTGTTCTCTGTTCGATTTATCTGGGTCAGCTGGAAGTGCTTGAATGACTGTGCCAATAATTGTACCTTCTGCAGATAAGGAACTAGTGCGGGTTCTCGTGCTTCATACTCACCCAAGAACTGGTTTACCACTAACTGCGAATCGTATGTGCCATTAAGTTGCTGACCCCCATTTTCTCAGCAAGTCTCATCCCAACTATCAAGGCTTCGTACTCGGCTGTATTGTTTGAACTTGGGAAATCGAATCGTAGGGAATACTCATAGGTTTCCCCTTCAGGCGATATTAGCACAATTCCAGCTCCACTGCCGTCCATGTTACGAGCTCCATCAACAAATAATTTCCACCAGTCCAACTCCGTTTCCTTTTGTACCTCTCGGCCAGTGCATTCTACAATGAAATCTGCCAATGCCTGTCCTTTTATTGCTTGGCGAGGCTGGAAGTGAATGTCATATTCACTCAATTCGATGGCCCACTTAATCAGACGCCCGTAGTGTTCTGGTTTCTGCAATATTTGCCTGAGAGGCTGATCTGTTAAGATGGTCACCGAGTGAGCTTGGAAATAAGGCCTTAACTTCCGAGTTGCCATCACCAGGGATAAAGCTATTCTTTCAACTAAGGGGTATCTTGCCTCAGCATCTAGCAGGACTTTGCTTACATAATAAATCGGGCAATCTCGATCCCCTTCTTTTCTTAGTAGGACTGCACTTACAGCTTTCTCTCCTACGCCGAGGTACATAAGGAGGTGGTCTCCGGGACGTGGCCGGGATAACAGAGGCAACTCTTTCAGGTAGTCTTTCAACCTTTCAAAGGCATCGTTGCACTCTTCTGTCCACTCGAAGTTCTTTCCTGCTTTTATCGCCTTGAAAAATGGTAGACTTCTTTCAGCTGATTTGGATAAGAAACGACTCAAGGCTGCTATTCTTCCTGTCAGCCTTTGAACTTCTTTTACTGTATTAGGCGGCCTCATGTCCAGAATAGCTTGAACTTTCTCAGGATTAGCCTCTATCCCTCGATTAGTAATCATGAATCCCAGAAACTTTCCAGATCTTACTCCGAATGAGCATTTGTTGGGATTCAACTTCATCTTGTACTGTCGCAACACATTGAACACCTTTGTCATTTTTCTGGCATGTGATTCTCCCTGTCGGCTTTTGATTATCATATCATCGACATAGGCTTCCATGGTGTTGCCCAACAGGTCTTGGAACACCTTATTTACCATGCGCTGGTAGGTTGCCCCCGCATTCTTTAGACCGAATGGCATTACTCGGTAACAATATGTCCCGATATCGGTAATGAATGAAGTGTTCTCCTCATCATCCGGATGCATCATGATTTGGTGGTATCCCGAGAAGGCATCTAAGAAGCTAAGTAATTCATACCCACAAGTTTCGTCTACCAACTTGTCGATTCGAGGTAGTGGATATGAATCCTTAGGACAAGCTTTATTCAGATCTGTGAAGTCCACACACATTCTCCATTTCCCGTTGGCTTTCTTCACCATCACGACATTGGCCAACCACTCCGGATAATTAACTTCTCTGATGAATCCTGCTTGCAACAACTTCGAGATTTCTTCGTTAATTACCTGTTGCCTCTCTGGAGCAAAATTCCTCTTCTTCTGTTTTATCGGCTTTGCCCCTGAGATTACGTTCAATCGATGGCAAATAACTTCAGGGTCTATTCCTGGCATGTCGGCTGGAGTCCATGCAAACACGTCACAATTCTCTTTTAAGCATTGGACCATCTCCTTTTTTACTTGTTCAGGCAGCTGGCTCCCCTCATATACTATTTTCCCTTCATCTTCGTCATCTAACTGGATCGTTTCCATTTCCTCATCAGGTTTTGGTTTAGGCGGTTCTTCAATTGTAAGGGTTTCCTTCCTCTGCGTCCCTTTACATGTGGTAGATGCGATATTACACGTCCTGGCTTTCTTTTGATCTCCCCTCACTTGTCCAACACCGCGTGGAGTTGGAAACTTCATTAACAAATAGCAGGGATGCACCACAGCCTTCATGTCATTTAACAATGGCCGCCCGAGGATCATATTGTACGCCACTGATGTTGACTTCACAACCATAAACAACACTTGTCGAGTGACACACTTCGGGCTTTCACCCAATGTCACAGGTAGCTGAACTGCACCCTCCACCTTCACTTTTTCTCCTGAGAATCCATACAGAGGTGTGGTGACTGGCTCCAGTCGATCCTTCGAGATTCTCATCTTCTCAAAGCAACTCCAGTAAATCAAACTTACCGAACTCCCATTATCAACTAGGATGCGACTCACTGGGTGTTTTGCTATTACCGCCGAAATCACCGTTGGGTCATCATAAGGGATCGCTACATCACCTCTGTCAGCTGGCGTGAAAGTAATAGGTTCTTCATCATGCTTTTCTTCAATCACTGAGTTAATTTGATAAGCGTGCCGGGCGTAGGTCTTTCGAGAGGAGGAAGAAGCGCCAGCTAATGACTCACCTCCGGATATCACGTTAATAGCTGGCCTTGTGGGTTCATTATCTTCCTCTCGATTCCTTCTTTCTACCCTTCTGTCATTATCTCTTCTTTCATCTTCATTTCGTCTAACAGGTCCTCTGTTTTCACCTCTTCTATCTCTGAAATTGTTTCTTCTGTTCTGCGCGGGATAGTTAGTTCTATCACCTCTCCATACAAAACGGTTTATTTTTCCCTCTCGTGCCAACTTTTCTAGCTGATTCATCAACTCTCTACATTTTTCAGTTGTGTGCCCATGAGCTGAGTGATAATCGCAATACGCCCTTGAGTCACGGCCCAGATTACCTGACGCCTTCTTTGGAGTTTGTATAAGACCTGACCCCTCAATAGCTGCTAATACGGAAGCTCGAGATTCAGTGAGTGGGGTATAAGCTGGGTATTTCAGTGTGGGAGCTTTTTCAAACTTCCTTGGTTGGCTAGAAGATGCTTCAGTGATTTCCCTTCCTCGTTTCCTTCCATCCTTGGATTCTCCTGTCGTCACCATTTTCATTACTTCCTCCTGGGTTACATACTTATTAGCACGGGAAAGTAGGTCTGAGATGGTAGTTGGCTGATCTAGCGACAGGGATTCTTGCAATTTCTCAGACCTTGTCCCCTGTAATATAGCTGCCACAGCTATACCGACTTGTAGGTCTCGTACCTCTAAGGTAGCGTCTCTGAACCGATCCACATAACTCTTTAAAGACTCCTTAGCTTCTTGTTTTATAGTGAGCAAATAGGTCGGTTCCTTCCTTCTTTGACTGTTCACCGCAAATGCCTTAAGAAACTCACTTCGCAATTGGTCAAAAGAGGCAATAGACCCTTCAAGCAAGTTATTGAACCATTTCATTGCATGTCCGGACAGAGTTAAGGAGAAAGCCCTGCACATTATCTCGTCCTCCCATCCATGTAGCAACATTAGGGCCTCATAATTTTGCATATGATCATAGGGATCCGTTTTCCCAGTGTAGGCGGTCATCTGCGGCATTTTGAACTTTGGGGGCAAAGGTTTTTGCATGATGGTTGTGCAGAAAGGTACTCTTCTTTTCTGACTCTCTTCTGCAGACACTAATTTTTTCTCCTCTAACACCTGTTCTATTATTTTCTTCATGTCTACGGGGGGAGCAAGCTGATTTCTAGCATGAGACGAATCAGGTAGGTCTACGACTACTTCCTTACCTTTCGCTTGGGGTGCGTTTGTTCGTGTCATCTGTGTGCACCAAGTGGGGTCAAACTCCGACCCGGCTCCCCAAGTACTTCGATCTTCGACACCATTCTTTCCAGCACCTCCAACACCATGTTCTAAGTTAGTACCGGCAAAATTTGATAGGTCATGGTGATGGGCGGTAGATTCTGTCGCCCGGTCGGTACCCTGTCGCCCCACGCATGGAGCCTGTCGCCTGGCCCCCTTCGCCGGGTCTAGACCTGCCGCTTCATCAGTCTCTTGCTGAGTACCGGCGGCAGGCCTCATGTTCGCAGGCCCCGTCGCACCCTGTTGAAGGTCATTTTCCGTGGCGGGGGGAGCCTCTCGCCGACGAGAGGGATCTGTCGCTGCCGCGTCCTCCTGTCGCCCGGGCACCTGCGGCGGGGCTCCTTGACTCGTTCCTCCTACCAAGTTCTGCAGGGCAGGCGGCAGATTCAACTGCGGGAGGACTCCGTGGAACAGATCCACCATGGCTCGTAGCGCCTGGGTGGTTTCTTCACTCTGTCGCCTCAGAGCTTCGAATTCTGCCGCTGACACAGTGATTCTTTCTTCTTCCCTGTTCACCTGGTTCCTCTGGCGAATATGCTGTTCCGGGGAACTTACAGAATTTTCCTCACTGCCAGTCCTTGCGTTTGTCGATCTTGTTCTCACCATCTTAGTAAATCTTAATTGGCTTTTTATACGTTTCCCACAGACGGCGCCAATTGTTGTTGCACAAAACAACAATAAAGATAGGCTGACGTCGATGTTCGTACTAAGTCTCCACGTGTGTCCAAGAAACTTCTGTAAAACAAGAAAGTCAGAGGGACGCAGGGGTGGTTCCCTGCGTAGACACTCCGATGCTTAAGTCAGCAAAAAGTTCTTCAATATTGGGAAGCGTAAAAGCTAGTAGTCAAAAATTAGGGCGTAAGATTGTACCTAGGGACCTATTTATAGGTCAACAATCTAGGTTAATTGTTTAAGGATAAGTTCCTTATCTTGTTGAGAGTTTGTGTCCCAATATAACACAAGTTCCTTGAAGATCGGGAGCTTCCAGAGCCTGTCGCCGACGAGAGACTCATACCACGTGGAATATTGTGGCGTCAGGAGTCTATCGCTAGAGGGAGCCGAAAACGTGTGCCATGTGTCGCGTTATGATTACCGGCGACAGACTTTTGAGTCTGTCGCGGGGGCGACAGGCGTGATCGCGCACCTCTACCTCTGTCGCAGAAGGTCACGTTGACACAACTGAGTCTGTCGCACAGCGACAGGTGTGATACGTTTACCATCTGTCGCCTAAAGGTCACGTGGACACAACTGAGTCTGTCACCCAGCGACAGGTGTGATGTGTTTACCATCTGTCGCCTAAGGCCACGTGGACACAACTGAGTTTGTCGCCCAGCGACAGGTGTGATGTGTTTACCATCTGTCGCCTAAAAGGCCACGTGGACACAATGAGTCTGTCGCCCAGCGACAGGTATGATGTGTTTACCATCTGTCGCCGATGGCCACGTGGACCAGTGAGTTCTTGCCGCGTGGTAGCTCCTGACAACATTGGGCCTGGCCCAACACTGGTAGACTTTGTCATATCACTTGCATATAGCAGAAGAAGAGCATATAGAATAGAAATGATAGTTTTGTGAGATAAGTCTTGTGAGTATATCGAAAAATCTGTAGAATAACAGTTTGGGGTGGCAGAGCTGGCGGCTTCAAATATGGTGGTGGTCAGAGTAAGGTTTTCTCTGTATTTGTTAATAACATTCCTCCAAGAGTTCATTGGAAATGGTTGAAGCAAATTTTTCAGCATTTTGGAAAGGTCGTGGACGTGTTCATCTCAGTAAGAAGAAGCAAGAGTGGCAGAAGGGTCGGTTTTGTTAGATTTGTTGACTTCATAGGAGCTAGAAAGGCTGTGGAGATGCTAAATGGTTCCTGGCTTTTGGATTTCAAGATTGGCGTTAACCTCGCCAAATTCCAAACCCGTTCTTCGTATTGGAGGAAAGTCCAGCCCCAAAGACAATCTTCTGATAATAGCAATCAATTTGAGCCTTCTTCATCCAACCGCTCTCCAGAGATCCAAGTTCCCATATCAGATCCTTATGTTCCAGGAAATGATCGGGTTGATTGTGACGCCCCTGTTAAATCATGTGTGGCTGGTTCTTTTGAAGAAGCAATTCATAAACTCGATCTTTGTGTTGTTGGAACCACCACGGGGTATTATGAGTCGACAAAACTCCAAGAGAATTTTAGAATGCAAGGTGTTTTTGATCTTTCAGTTAAAAAATTATTAGGTAGGCAGTTTTTGATAATGTTTGATGACCGAGATATGTTTGAAACAATGAAGGCCTCTAACTGGTCGTGGCTCAAGGAATGGTTTGAAGAAGTGGCTGTTTGGTCAAAAAACTTTAATCCCAGATTTAGAACCACTTGGATTACTTGCTTTGGTGTTCCTCTGCATGCCTGGAACCTCTGTACTTTTACAAATATTGCAAATTTATGGGGCGGTCTCATTTCAATGGATGGTACCACCCTAAAGTTTAATGATTTTAGTAGGGGTGCGATGTTTCATTATGACTGATCAACTCGAAAGAATCGATGAAGTTATTCGCCTGGAATGCGGTCAGAAGTCATTTCCCATTCGTGTTACAGAAGTTGGCTCCGATGTTATTTCCCTTTTCCATTGTTGCTGTGGGAACTTCAAACTAGATGAAAATGCCATTAAAAGAGCTTCTGGTTTGCGTTCAGGTAGTCTTTGCTACTCTGTGGAAGATGTTGTTGAAGTGGAACAGTCGGCTTCAAAGAGCATGGGTAGCAATAAAGAAGATTCTGATTCCCAACCGAATGATGTTGAGCTGGATATGGGCGTCGAAGCTGTTGCTGAAGAGGAGCAGTTGACTTCAAGGAGCATGGGTAGCAGTAAAGAAAGTTATGATTCCCAGCCTAATGAAGTTGAGCTGGATGTGGGCATCGAAGCTGTCTGCATGGATCTAGGGAACGATGATGTTGTTAATGACAACGTGCAAGGTGACTTTGTTGGTGACAACGTGCAAGGTGATGTTGTTTGTGACAACATGCAAGGAGGGGTTACTGTTTGTTCTCCTGATCTTAGAAATGAGGCGGCAAATATGAACGATTCAAATATGGTAGTGGATGTGGACAAAGAGGTGACTCTTAATTATTGTGAGCCTGCTCCTTTAAAGAATAGGTTGAGCCTTGAGGAAAATGATTCTGATGGACAATCTTAGTCCCCTATACTTGTCAGTAGGCCTAGTCATTCCTATGGCCAGAGGAAAGTCAAAAGTCTGGTTGATATTGAAGATGCCATTCTACGTAAACTCTCCAAGAAGACTAAATGTTCAAAAAACCTGAAAAGAGCCTCTCGTTTCTGCAAGAAAAAGAAGCATGAGCCTATCTCAACGAAAATAGCAAATGAATCCCTCTCTGGTGGGGATTTCCTAAACAGATTTAATATTTTATCAAAGGAGGCCGAAGATGCATGGAGAATTGGGAAAGAGTTAGGTCTATCTGCCAACTGTGAAGATACTATGGTCATTGAAAGCTTGAAAGAACTGATTCAAGCAGATTAAGTGATCACCTTCATTTGGGGTGTGTCGGGGAATCCTACTTGTTCTCTACCTTAGTTCAAAATTCCACCAAAGGTACAATGTTTCCTTTGGCTTGTTTCTTTGGATCGGATCCCCTCAAAAGTTTTCTTGAAACTTCGTGGTATTCCACTCTCTCCTTCCCAGTGTAAATGCCCTTGGTGTCATGATATTGACGAAGACACTAATCATGTCCTATATGCTTGCCCTTGTATCTTCAAATTTTGGTGCTCTTTTTTCGAATGGTGGAAGGTTAAATGGTGTTTTCCAAGTTCACTCATTCAGTTCCTCCTTCAATGTTTCGACTGTCCTTTTTTTGGTGAATTATGATCTTGGTGGTTGGCCTCTGTCTCTGCTGGTACACGGTCCATCTGGCTTCATCGAAACGACGCTGTCTTTGGTAATAAAAAATTGAATATAGATGAGTTATTATTCCTTGTTAAACTGCGATCTCTCTTTTGGATTAAAGCATCAACTAACGGGTCTCTCTTCCCTGATTCCTTATGATGGGATAATCCACCTTCTTGTGCCCCTTCCTTTCAGCTCCCTACAAAGCTTTGTAGAACTAATCTTGTGTGGCGCCCTCCTGTTCAGAATTTTCTAAAAGCTGATGTTGATAGTTCTGCTCGTGGGAAATCAGGCCCTGCTGGTTGCGGTGGAGTTCTTCGAAATTCATCTGGAAATGTTGTTGCCATTTTCTCTTGTCCTCTTGGGTCTTTAGATTCAAATGTTGCTGAATTAATGGCAATTAGATTTGCTTTGGCGTTATTTTTGCAGCAGAGCTCCATCAGATATGAAGGTTTAATTGTTGAATCTGACTCTAGAGTTGCTCTTCGCTGGGTGAAAAACTCATTTTCTCGTCCGTGGAGGCTGTTTGCTATTTTTGCTGAAATTGACATCATGATCGAGCATATCTCTAAAGTGGAGTTTGTCAACATTTTTCGGGAGATTAATGGTATGGCAGACTCTTTAGCTAAGGTGGGAGTGGACAGGGTTGATGAATTTATTGCTTGGTTGTAATCTGGTTGCTTTCCCAGGCTTTTGTCCTTTAAGTGCTCTGCATAATCTCTCTGTAATGCTGGGATTTGCCTTATGTTCTGTTTGGGATCTTGCCTCTCTCTCTGGCATTCCCTTATTAACTTAATAAAATTCATACTTTGGCTGAGCAAAAAAAAAAAATCAATTATGAATTTATTTATCATCTTTTATCAATATATATGTAATATTGCTCCCTAACTAATATAAATATATAATAGTCAAAAGTTTTGACAAAAAGTATAATATCTTATGTGGATAATTTGAACTTTCCACACATGTATTACCTGAAATTCCTTATATAGATTAAAATTTTAAAAAAAAAATCCATTATTTTTTTTCAATTTTTAACCCATATAGATTTAAATTAAAAAATAGTTTTCTTTTCTCAAAATCTTTTACCTATATAAATTAAAATTTTAAAAAACATATATCAATTATTTTTTTGTATAGATTATATTTTTTTCAATTTCTTGACCCATATAGATTAAAATTAAAAAATTAATTATCTTTATCTATAAATTACAATTAAAGGCTTCAAGATATTAATCCAAGAATTTCAAAATGAAAATCAAGGATACACACACAAAAAAAATAGTATAACATGAAATTTTTTAACATATTCTGAAAAGGTAAAAATAACATAAATTTCAAAACTTTAAAAATTTTGTTTTAAATAATTTATTTATATATTTGTCTATTGTCTTCTATTTTTTATATGTTTTAATTATTTTTCTTATTTTTACGTACACTTATGATATGTTATATTAAATAAATTATAGAATTAAAAGATCTAATCTTATATATGAAATCGCATCTTATATTAATGATGCAGCAGGAACACCATTACTTGGACAAATATTTTCAATAAGAGATTAATGGAGGTTGAAGGTTTGAATTACAAGAATATGAGATGCTATTACTTCAAGATTGGATTGTTCCAATTAAAGACATAATTAAATTTTATTTATAAATTAAAAAAACTATACACGAAATTAATTTTTTGACGAAGAAAATTTTCAATTTCTTCAAATGAAATACAAAATTGAATTTTGTTTATAAATTACTTGAATTCAATAAATTATTATATGACTTTTATATAAATCTGATCAAAATTGTATAATTATATTAAAATATACAAAATTTTAAAAAAAAATATTGAAGATAGAAATTTTGTATTGTACGTAAACTCAATAACTTATATTATAATATTTCAAATAAAAATCAGATATATATATATATATATATATATATATATATATATATATATGTTTACAAATTTATTAATGTATTTTTCTGTATCGGGTTTGAAACTAGTTATTGTTTTATTTTGAAAGTCTTACTCTTAAATTTGCATATCAACAAGAACAAATATATTGACACAAAAAAAACAAAATAAAATAAAATTGGTTTTGTCTATAATAGAAATTATCAAAAAATTAGTTACAATCCAATTGCGCACTTGTTGAATTAATGATGCGTTTGGATGAAAAATTTTGAAAAACCACATCTTTAGATGGATTTTCAAGAAGGAATTTGAATATATCAAATTCCCTTTTAAAATTTCTCATAAATTTTGAAATTCTTCAAATTTTTTTGCCAAATGAAAAAATTTATTTTTAAACTTTTGAATATTTTAATTGAAATGCATTTCCCTTTTGAAATCTATCATCAAAACGCACTCTAACTTTATTGTGATTTTTTACCCATTTAAATATTGATTAACAAATTTAACAACTATACATTCTAACCAACTGGTGGTTAACACGAGCTAGAGAGGTTCCATGTGAATTTGAGCAAATACGATTAGGGATGGCAATGGGTACCCTATAAACGGGTACCCGTCACTACTCGCCCCGATTAAGTAGGATTATGGTAGTATATAATCGGGTTCGGGTAAGGTTCGGGTAGTAAAATTACAATCCGTCACGGGTTAGGATAGGGTTCGGGTAGTTACCTTAGAGTACCCGCTACCCGAACCCGATTAGAAATAATAATTAATTAATATAATATTTATATTTTTTATGTATAAATTATTTATTATTAATATTGTATTTAATTAAATTAATTCATCAAATATCATAATTATGACTTTTAACTTTAATTTAGATTTATTAGTTAAATTAAATTTATTAACTTAATTTTTTTAAATAAATTATTCCAAAATTGATTTTAAATTTAAATTTGAAAGTCATACTTTGACTTAATAAACGGGTATTTAACGGGTTCGGGTAGTTAAACGAGTATTTTTTATTTTATAAGGTTAGGGTTAGGGTAACGCAAATCAAAATAAACGGGTAGTTAATTGGGTTCGGATTTTATATATTCTAATCGAGTTCGGGTTAGGGTATCCCAAAATTTTACCCGACCCGTTTACATTCTTAAATACGATCTTCTATCCACCTTACCTTCGGACGCTCCTAGTTAGTAACAATATTGACAATCTTTATGAAATTTCTGTTAAAGTGTCCATTAGTTAACAATTATTTTAATATTGTCTAATATTCAATTTAATTTAATGATATGTCTATAACTATGATTTGAGAAAATGAAGATTATAAGTTTCAAGAGATATTTGAAAATCTCAAGAGTAAACAAGAGCAAAAAATTATAATATTGGGACAAAAAGTACTAAGATTATAGTATCTAAGGTGTATTGCTTAGATCTTAAGTTTGAATGTCGAATATTATTTGGTACAGGTATATAGAAAATTTATATAATATGACTATCTCTATTATAAAGTTCTATAATTATGTTATAACTGAAACTTAATTTAATGAAATTACATATTGGTACTTTATCCATTGTTTTATTCTATCCATGGAATTTATTGGATTATCAAATAAAGTGACACTATTCAAAAATTGTATATTTGCCATCTCTTCAACCCAACAACAATTCATTGAAAAATCTTCATTTAAAAAAAACTGTACATGGTATTGATTTGAAGACGAGGAAAATTCCAAAATTTTCAAATTGAAAACATGATTGAATTTTCTTTATATACTACTCTAATTCAAAAAATTACAATATGACTTTTATTTAACTTTTACAAAATTTGCATAATTATATCCAATATATAATTTTTTTGTATTACTGTATTATAAAATACAAATTACGAATGAAAAAGACTAAATATACAAATGTTTTTTTTTTATAAACTTAATAATTTATATTATAAAGTTTCAAAAAATATATATTATAAATTAATTTATTTTGATCAATGTATTTTCCTGAAACTAGATATGGGTAAAAACTCGACGCTTTTAGAGCCTTGGAAATTTACAATCGTATTCCAGATGAATCAACTAGAGTTAACGTTTTATTTGTTTGGTTAGGAATGGAAAGCTCTTAAGCAATATCAAACTATTTGATAAGATGAAGTAGGATTGTCTAACCGCAAATTCTGTTACATATGCGCTTTGGCTAATGATGCAACTCATGTTATGCTTTAGCTAATTTACATAACGCAATTTGTTTTACAAATTTAGTGATTGTTTTCATTTTTCATCTTTAGTTGCATTAAAACCAAACATGGGCATTCTAAGGCAGTTGAGTTGATTTAGGAGTTGAAATACAATGATTTGCATATGGGAAATGTCGTTTTTCCTCTTATTAAGCATCTTCCTCATCATAATCAGCAGAATAAAGGTCTTACCCCTTTTTGGTGCACGGGACAGACACTCCCCAGCTTTAGACTTGATCAAAGAGACCATGGTAGTGTTCAATCTTCAACAACGGTACAAAAATTCCAATTACATTCTTGCTTCAATGTAGACAGGAATAACTGATACATGATAGAGACTTTCCAGAGCACTATAAAATGAAGCCAAAGTCAATGCAGAAACATTTTTTCCGCTGGAAAATTCAACAGTTTGTCTTTGGACTGCGTTTTTTGCACGTTAACCTCCCTTTTGATCAATTCCTAGTCTTGAGTCTTGTTTCTGCAGAAAGTAAATTGTTGACTAATTACTAGTGCCTTATTATTCCAATTAGTAATAATGATACAGTAGATTTTTCTCCAATTCCATATGTTCATCAAAATTGAGGTAATTGGCACATAGGATTAAAATAGTGATGGGTCATGGGAATACAATAATCTCACATAAAATAAGAAGTATTAGACTACACATAGTTTTTTTTTTTGAGAGGTAGACTACACAGTTTAAATAGGAATGAATGGTAATTTATGATTGTTATACCTATAAACATTTAAGGGAATTTTAATAACTTTATTATTTAATATGCTTAAGTCATGCTTGGTTCATAAGATTAAGGATAGGATATGATGATTATTATCCAATCTAATGTTTGATGCATGCGTAAAAAGAATAATTAGATTGCAAAATAGATTAATTATGAATAAAAAGAATAATGTTTGGTGCATCAAATTGAGCACCGGAGGAGGCAAACTGGACCCTGCGGTAGGAAAGGAGCTTACCATTTCAACCTTTTGCATTTTAAATAAATATAATTTTTAATATTTTTTATTTTCTTAAATTATTTTTTTTTACTAAAAAATTTGCATTACTTATTTTTTATAGTTATTTCACTTTTTAACAGTTAATATTATAGTGTGGAATGCTATGATACGTGGGCTGGGAAAAACTGATTATGGCAATATAACAAATATCATTCTAACATAAATTGCAGAATATTGTGTTAGAATGCCAAATAAATAAATAAACATCAGTTCATAATTGAACCACTAAAAGGATTCTATGTAATTTTAAACATTGCGAAACAACATAAGAACTACATTGCACTTTAAAATGCAGACAGACAAAAACATACCAGCCAAAGCATAGAGCTGTAGTTAACCAAAATGGTGCACTGATTCAACTTTGTCTTTATAAGAGGCTAGAGCCTAATTCATAATAAAACTGGTCATTAATCAATAAAAAGCACAAACATTAGTTTTGCGGCAAATGCAAGTAGGAACCATTAAGATATCAAGATGAAGATTTTCTTTAGATGAATGCATGAAAAGTTGATAAATACCATTAATAGGGCATCAGAATTTCAATATTGACAATAAATATTTGCAGCTCATATATCATGTTAACACTAATTTCAATATCCATAATAAATATTTTCAGCTCATATGCGATGTTAAATCTAATTTCAATATCCATAATAAATATTTCCAGCTCATATATGATGTTAACTTGTTTAGGTTTAAGGCATTGCTTTCCCATTGAATATTCTACAATGTTACTATGGATTGCATTTAAGCTTCAATATGTGGAATGGAATTCTTAACCCTTTTTAGGTGCACGGGACAGACATGCCCAAGCTTTAGACTTGATCAAAGAGACAATGATAGTGTTGAAGCTTCAACATGGGTAATAAATTTCCAACCGCATTCTTGCTCCAATTGAAACAAGAATAATTATTACATGATGGAGACTTTCCAAAGCTTTATACAAAGTCAATGCAGAGACGTATTTTTTGTGCTGTGAAATCTCGACAGTTTGTCTTACTTTGGACTGATTATTTTGCACATTAGCCTCCCTTTTGATTAGATTCTCTTTGTCATTTTTACCTTGTATTTTGTTCCTTTTTTTAAGCTGAGCTTCTTTATATCTGCTTCCAATTTATTAACTCAAGAGTTTTGAATGGATGAGTTTTTTATACCCCGAGTCCCCTCTTAGCTCCTATTTTTTATGTGTTGTTTGATTTTAACTGAGAAGATGGACAGTTGAGTTTATTAAGAGAAGAGAATAGCTGTAATATTTCTTTAGTAGGCTGACATATCTACAATGCAGAATTGCCTGTGTAAGTGGTTACAATTTGGGTTACAATGCAGAATTTCAAATATCGACAATAAATATTTGCAGCTAATATATGATGTTAACTCTAATTTCAATATCCATAATAAATATTTCCAGCTCATATACGATGTGAAATCTAATTTCAATATCCATAATAAATATTTCCAGCTCATTTACGATGTTAACTCTAATTTCAATATACATAATAAATATGTCCAGCTCATATATGATGTTAACTTGTTTAGGTTTAAGGCATTGCTTTCCCATTGAATATTCTACAATGTTATTATGGATTCCATTTAGCCTTAAATATATGGAATGCAATTCTTAACCCTTTTTTGGTGCACGGGACAGACGCCAATGCTTTAGACTTGATAAAAGAGATGAAGCTTCAACACGGGTACAAACTTTCCAACCACATTCTTGCTCCAATTGAAAGAATAATTATTAGATGATGGAGACTTTCCAAAGCTTTATAAGAACAAAAAAAGGTCAATGCAGGGACGTATTTTTTGTGCTGTGAAATCTCAACAGTTTGTCCTACTTTGGACTAATTATTTTGCACATTAGCCTCCCTTTCGATTAGATTCTCTTTGTCATTTTTACCTTGTATTTTGTTCCTTTTTTTAAGCTGAGCTTTTATTTCTGTTTCGAATTTATTAACTCATGAGTTTTGAATGGATGAGTTTTTTACTCTCGATTCCCCTCTTAGCTCGTATTTTTTATGTGTCGTTTGATTTTAACACATAAGATGGATAGTTGAGTTTATTAAGAGGAGAGAATAACTGTAATATTTCTTTAGTAGGCTGAGATATCAACAATGGAGAATTGCCTATGTAAGTGACTAGAAATTAGGTTGCTTATAAGAAATAAGTTGTTTTCTTAACCAATAATTGATTCAAAAGGGAAATCAGTTCACATAATATTCCTAAACATTTTAGCAACCAAAACTATCCCAAAAAAAAAAAAAAGAAGGAAGAAAGAAAATGATCTTGGAAGGTGGACTGATCGATTAAATAATTGAAACTATATATGTAGACTTATAGAAGAGATATATGGTAGGATCTGCAGTTGCTGATATCTTTGCATCTAAATCTAGCTGAAAGCAGCACCCAAAAAATTCACTTTTAACCATACAGAACAAAATCATTCTAACACACTGCAGGTATTACATTAGTAACATGATATCCTGAAGATGCTTTGTATTCTCAGAGATTAGTGATATGAATGATGAATAATGAAAAGATAAGTTAATTGAGGCACAAAACTATATACAAAACAAAGTAATGGCAAACTATATATGATATGTCTTATAGCTATTTAGTTTCATCAGACCAAGGGATATGAGTCAAGTTGTGTGCATGGATGAAGATCAAACCAAACAATCTGGAAAAGATGAGTGAAATCATTAATCATAGCAAAAATGGTCAAGGCTCCAGACACCATCACAAAAAACAGAAGTAGAGGGAGCATAACTAACATGCAGCCTTTAAATAGTACCAAGTGGAAGAAAATTTTGTCCAAGTTACTGTAAGAGTATTTAAGTTGTTTGATAATGAAAACAGACAGTTGCACTTCTGAAAAGATAAAGAAGACACCACAGCACTCTTTCTAGGTGAAAAGAAAATTACAGATTACTTATTTACAAAGAAATAGGAGACAGATTTTCGTTAAAAACTCCACCGAAAGACATATGAATTAATGTGTTGGGGATGGGGAGTTTATATATAGAATCAAGAATACTCGTGGAACTTTTCTCTGCTTTCTTTATAGAAATTGAGAGAAACTTCTCTATATGCATGGGTTGGATAAATGTAAACATGTCTATTTATACTCTACTTGGTACAAACCTTACCTCTTAATTTGCACATAATATTTTTGTTTTTTAAAGGCCAGTTAGAATTAATTAAATGTAAAAATACAGTTCAATAAAATGATAGCCTAACATATAATTTAATTATTAAATTGAACCCAATATTAATATCCTACTTATTCCTATGCATAGGAAAAGCAAGGGACATCTTTAAATGTTCTATCTTAGGACTTTGTCCACATCAGGGTGTCCCCATCAATTGTTTATGCAATTGTATTATGCATCTTCAGAACAGGATAACTATCGCTTCAATTTTTGAAAACTTAGTAGCTGTTACAGGCTTTCAAAAGTTCAACTGCAAAGGCTAAAAGTAGAATTATTACAGAGTGCTTACACAGTAAGGACTTCTATTCCCAAAGATATTAAGATAACCTAAATTTATTAAGTCTAAATCCAAGAAAGACACGTCACAATGATTAGCAGTCCTAGGGATGTATGCCTAGTATGGAAATGCTCCAAGAAATTAGATCATACCACTTCTTAAAATTAATTCTAAGATATTATCAAGCAGTCAATCTGCCAATGTAAAGCATCGGAAGTCTATACTTAGTGCTAAAACATCATTAGGTGTACATTTTGTTTATCTTCAAATGATTGTGAATTCGATACTGTCGATTAAAAAAAATTAAGCTTATAAGGAGAAAAACAACGTGAAAATGACTATTAGAATGACTTGAACAGAGAGGAAGCTATAAATTTAATTAATCAGAAATATATTCAGAACTGTGACATGATGTAATTATTAGAACAATAGACAAATAAACACAAATGCAGTCCAGTGCACCTTGGATGAGGGTTCTCTTTTATCACTTTCTGTCCATATTTGCGCCAGCTATAGCCATTATCTAAAAGCTTCTCCTGCAGTATTGCTGCAGTCAAAAGCACAATGCCAAAGTCAAAAACATAGTTGAAATATGAATCTGCATGATTTTGCTGATTTAAGCAACCATTTAATTTCAAAGTATAATTAGCAAGGCCATGATGATAATGATAAGCAATTTAAGCTTAAAAAAGTAATCAAATAATAAAAGCTAATGTTCATGTAAGTAACTAAAGAGATAGTAGAAGATTAACTAACCTTCTCTTTCTCTCAGAGAATGCGGCAGCTAACTCTGAATCAGCGGGAAGCTAAGAAAATTCAGTGTACTTACAGGATCTTCCTCCTAAAACAATAATTATAATTGTAAGATCGAGAAATTGAATGTCACTCCATTAGATCAACTTTACAGTCTATTGGGTATTTGTATAAAAAAATAAAAACTGGAATTCACACCGAAAAAGATCAGAACTTACAATCATAAAAAAAAAAAATGACAAATTCAATAAAAAGAAACCCAAAAATGAACTTACAATCATTGGTGGTAGCTATTACAGAGACAGAAAGATGGCAAAATGAAGTGAGAAAGACGAAGGAGGAGACCACCGTTAGTCACAGGCAGCGGAGCGCATGCAGGGGCGAAGATTTCGGACCCAAAGCAACACCTAAGCTGGATGATCTTCCGTTGGGTTTTCAGAAAGGCTTCTCCTTTCCTTCTGTTTTTCCCTTTTTTTTTTTTTTTTTCTTTTCTTTCTTTGTGGAAAAAATTGTTCTCTTTACTGCCTTTGTTAATCATTTTACAGCTGTTGAGGGCAAATGAACAGCTGTTGAGGCACAACACAGCAAAAAGCGAGACGTGTAGCTGAAACAATGAGAAAGGGAGGACGCCACGTGGATTGGGCCAGCATCCTCCCTTTCTTCTTTCTTGCAAAATTTTTATTATGGATTTTGCATTTTGTCCGCTGTTCAAATTTCTCAAGCCATGTAAGAAAGATGTGGTAACATGCACTCTGCTTTGCTGAGTTTTTTACCAAACTACAGCAATTTAAAATTTTATTTCTCAATGTACTATACCTTTAAACTTATTTCCCAACATATAGTATTTTTTAATAATGTCATTGCCATGTCATATTTTTAATATATCATTATATTATTTAGGCAAATCTATTAAAAAAACCCTTGTACTTTTATGTTTTTCTTAAATAAATCTTTGAATTTTGATTGTACTTAAATAAACTTTTTGCGTATATCATGGCTTAGCCATCAATGTGTCTTAGAGAGAGAGAGGTATACTAAAAGCGAAGGAATATACAATTATTTATAATCACTAGTAGCTAGGAGATGAATGTATATTCTTTCTTTCTTTTTGTCAATGGTAGGCTTGAATATAGTGATATATATATATATATATATAGGATCAGAAAGACAAAATCAATTAAATATTACTTCTACACTAGTAAATTTTAGTATATGTAAATTGTACTTGTTAGTTACATAGACTACTACTAGTTTAATAGATATCGAGTTGGAGATTCCAATTACAGCAATTATTTGAGAATTTCTCACATATTTGGTTAAAAGTTGGAGCATTTTATATATTCAATTTTAAGATTTAAGGGAAATTACATTATATTGGATGAACAATTGGCTCTTACCATTTACTGATTATATAGCACCTTAACATTGATGCAAATAAATTGATTAAGTTTTGAAAACATGCAACTTAATTACCGCATAAATAATTTGAGGCCAAACTGCAACAAACCAAAATTTATATCCCAAGGTAACTTTTGTCGAACATCTCACAAGCAAAATTAGAGAAACTTTAGAGTAAGCTAACTTGAAGATGTGAGACAATCTCTATACAATAGCAGACAAAATTTTCAGCAAGAGAAACAAAACTATGTATTAAAACAAATGGGATGTCCCACTGCTGCTGCCACTATCTATTGCTGGTGATTATTGTGATGCATAGTGCCGACATTGGTACAAACAACAGGAAATGCTCTAAATTTTTTTTCTTAGCTAAATAATCTTGACCTTACCAACACTGGGAGGTGGAGTAATCAGTGAACCCAAAACCCATTTTAACCGATCACAACAACACCCAAAGGTGATTTAGGAATTCTCTAAAGGTTTTATTGGATTTTTCTCTTCAATTTAGGCTTTCTTTGGTTTTTTTTTTTTCTGTTTTTAGTAGAAGAGTGTAAAAGAATTCAAGGGTTTTTTCCTATCCTACCGAGTAACCCAAGGTGCTAGTAATTAGAACTTAATATTTTTTCAATTATTTTAATTCAACTCAATTTAATATAGTCATGTCATCAGGCCATGTAATTGTCCATGTGGCTATTTAATAGCCTAATGGCAAATGAGTTAACGGCAGTTATCTTTCCGTTAGAGGTAAGGGCTTGAATGGATATAAATTAAAGTACAAGAGTTTATTTAAAAAAAGCATAAAAGTACAAAGGCTTTTTTAATAGTTTTGCCTATTATTTAAAAATATATACGTGTAAATAAGTCAAATAACCTAAAGAGAATAATCTTTTTTTTCATCTTTCTACATTTGGCCGTAGAGTTAGTAACAGAATTTAGTCGTAGTTCCCAATCCAACTGTCTCTGTTTTTTCTTCTACCTTTACGTCTGAAGTAATCTTGTTAGAACCCATTCCACTCTTTCTTCCTTACAGGGAAACTTGTAGTTAAGGAAGAGTCTTTATAGTTTCCTATTCAATTGAAGAAAAAAAAAAGAAAATTTCCTGACTACTAATTCGTTTCCTAACATTGCTATTTTCAAAAGTTTTATTTGAACAAGAATGTAGTGAAATACACTACTTGCTTAGCTCTCAGCTTATACCCGTTGATTCTTGAAAAGAAAATGTGCTCTCGGATTTGCAGATCTGCTTCCAGAGGTGCCAGGTCTCTCCTTTCGGCTTTTAAGACCTCTTGCTTTTACTCTGGTGATTTTTAGTAAAGCCAATAACTTCCTCATTTCTTTTGTAATAGTCCACACATACTGTAAATCACGTATTTTTACACATAATCCACGGTTGGGCTGTCTGTGATGCCATTAACATTCTACAGTGATAGTAATAAATGATAAACATTTATTTAACAAATACGGAATATGAAATTTTTTTCACTATTCCTTACATCTGACATTCCCTATTGTCCTTGTTTCAATAAAGTAGTACTGTATATATATGTCTAAAATGTAAAAGAGAAGTGACTGTACCTATCATATTTAACATAATTTGCCCCAGCGCTTTATATGTAGCTATATCCATCTGAGAGATAATTCTCTAACTCCGTGTCTTTTTATCTGTGGAGTTAAAATAAAGGGGTGAGCGAACCACACGCTCAGTAAAGGAGACGTATGCTGCTTTAAATAAAGCAAAACTATATACCACAAAGTATTTATTTTTCCTAAAATCATACCAAGTAGGAAAACAGTGGATATAGTAAACAGTACTCTCAATACACCATTCAAATCACTGGCTAAACAGTTTACAATATAATGTAGTAAACAGTAAACAGGATTCAGTAAATCCTTTCAGTAAACAGAAATCAGCAAGTTGAGACTAGGCATTACCCTACAAATAAAACATGCTATCATCGTTCCCCCAGGAACACAAGTCGTTCGCTTTTGGGGTGCACCCGTAGGCCATCGCCCCTCACGGCTATCTCGGAGTATGCCCGTAGGCCAAAACTCCAATTCGCATCCCCATTGGGACACAGCTAGCTCTGTGGCACAAATCAGCCACGTGAGAAGTAACGCATGAAACTTGGGGCCTAAAGTCTCAAAATCAATTTATATCTTATAAAGAACCTTTAAGGAATATTTCACCATTTTATCATTTTCTCAAAATGATTTGTTTTCCAAAAAGGTTTCATATTTACTGTTTACAAAACACATTGAAAACAGCCCAAAATCTCACCATTTTTCATGTGAGAAAAATGCAAGTTAAACCAGCTCGCCCATGGTCAGCTCGCCCATAGCGGCTTGCCCATTCTAGCATTGCCCAGGGTCAGTTCGCCTATTATGGCATTGTCCATGGTCAACTCGCCCATAGCGGCTCGCCTATGGTCAACTCGCCCAATGCGGCACGTCTATGGTCAGTTAGCCCATTATGGCTTGCCTATGGTCAATTCGCCCATTATCACAAAAAGGGTCGCCTATCTTTGGCTCGTCCAGATTTTTATTAAAACATGGGTCGCCTATAATTGGCTCGCCTAAAACATCATAAAGGGGTGGGCTTTGTAGCTCGCCCAGAGTTTATTAAAACAGGGTCGCCCGCCCAAAACATCACAAAGGGGTCGGGTTTGTAGCTCACCCAAGTCAAAACAATTTATTAAACTAATGCATGTTATAAACCAAAATATTTTCTCAATATTTTTATAATAGTTTACTCCACAGGACATGCATTTCACTTCACATACTACTCCCTTACCTGGTATTACGAAGCCTAGCTTCTCACTCGCCTTTTTCAGTTCTTAATTCCTGGCTGCAAAATAAATTATCCAGATTATCAATGTATTCTGTTTGAATCTTTCCAATACTTTGGCGAGACTTGAGGCTAATCCTCTAGCTCGCCCAATATACTCGCCATTCATATTTGCTTATATGTGGGAGCTCGCCCAAAATTCAACTTGCCATGCCTATGCATGTGAGTTCGCCATACACGGCTTTTTATTCAGAGGTGGGCTCGCCTATGAATTAAACTAGCATGTGGCGACCTCGCCCACTACCACGCTCCATATTATTTAGCTCGCCAATGATAGTTGAGCTCGCCTATTTATCATCATTTTTACACCATTTCCAGCACTTTCCTTGTTCATTCTCGATTATTTTCCAGACCATATCTTGTTCTAGTTTCTTATATATTCTAACAAGATTTAACTAAAACAAGGCTATATCTATATTTATTACGTTGTAAAACATAGAAATCTACCATTGAATATTAAGAGAACCATAGAAATATGGAACTCACCTTAACTGAGTTGCACTTCCAGAAATAGGTTGCTTTCTGTCTCACTTAGCTTTACTTTGCTTATTCCTTAGCTCTTCAACGATGGAGAAAAGGTTTAGCTAACTAAAGGATGAAATTTCATGGCTCACGTATGATGGAAATGGAAGAAACGAGATGTGAGTTTGCAGTAACATAGAATGGGCGAGAAGCAGTAGTGTGGTTTTTTTCGAAGAAGATGAAGTTTGCTTAAATCGGTTTTCCTCATGTATTTCTTCTTATATAGCCATGCTAATCCAATCAGAACCTACCACCTGTTCCTTATCCTGTTTTGTTTCATCATTTCACGTCTTTCATGCATTAAAACTTGAAGAAAACTGCAGCAAAAGGGAATGGTAGTGAAGCTTCTTGCTGCAATCCGTTTGACTTACTTCTCTTTGCCATTAATTATCTTTCACATTACATGTAAATTGGTTAAGCCATTTGGTGTCTAAATCGGTTTGTACAAAGAGAAGCAAAGTGGCGTGAAGTCCACTTATAGCTTCTTTTCTTGACTTATCTTCATGCTTAAATTTCAAAGCTTCCTCCAATAAGCTTCTAGGCATCATGTTATATTTAATTTTCATTCTTATAATTTTTAAATATTCATTCTACTTCACATACACCATATAGAATTTAAATCCAATAAAAATGAGAAGTGGAAATCTACATTCAATATTTATTTTCACTATCAATCCTTTACAAATATGGTGTACAGTGTAATAAATTCGAGTCTCACATTTCTCCCCACCTTAAGAAATTTGGTCATCCAAATTTAACTCGGACCTATCACTGGAAGAGCTCTGGATACCTCTCACGCATAAGGCTCTCTAACTCCCAAGTAGCCTCCTCCTCGTTATGATACTGCCATAACACCTTAACCAAAGGAATTGTCTTAGTTCGCAATACTTTATCCTTCCTATCCAGAATCCGTACCGGTTTCTCAACGTAACTCATGTCCTCTCTGATCTCCAGTGGCTCATGTTGAATCACGTGAGAAGGATCTGGATGGTACTTTCTCAACATCGAGACATGGAATACGTTATGCACTCCTGACAATTCTGGTGGTAGTGCTAACCGATATGCCACATCTCTCACGCGATCTAAGATCTCATAAGGCCCAATGTATCGGGGTTTAACTTTCCTCTCTTATTGAATTTCATTTGGTCTTTAGGGGTGAGACCCTTAAGGATACATAATTACCCGCTACAAACTCTAATGGTCAGCGTCTATTATTTGCATAACTCTTCTGCTGACTCTGAGCCGTTTTGAGCCTCTCACAATTCATCTATACATCACAAGAAACCTGCTCGACCAAATCGGGAGCTTAATAATTTACGGTCTCTCACTTCTTCCCATGCTATCATGGATCTATATCGTCTGCTATATATAGTTTCGTAAGGTGCCATACCGATATTCACCTATTAGCCATTACTATAAGTAATCTTTGCTAGGGGTAGATGATTATCCCAGGAGCCCATGAAATCAACTGCACACGCTCATACCATATCCTCGAGCGTCCATATCATACGCTCGGACTGTCCATCAATCTGTGGATGAACTGCGGTGCAAAACTCAATCGGGATCCCATGGCCTCCTAAAATCTCTCTCAAAATGAGATGTGAGACAGGCCTCCCTATCAGATGTGATGCTCCCTAGAACACCGTATAACCTCACCATTTCCCTGACACATAACTCAGCCAAGGCATTAATTAGATTAGTGAATTCCATAGCCAAGGAATTAGCAGACTTAGTCAATCTATCCACAATTATCCAGATAGCATTATACCCTTTTATGGGTAATTCCATTTTCACTTAGTTTAGGAAGCACCACCAATATAGGTATTTTTCTTCCTTATAACATTTTTAACTTTTAGTTAATCTCATCTCTAAGATGAGACTGCTAGTATCTCTTTATGCTCTAAATTTTCTTTAAGAGTCCTGCCCGTCTCTTCAGGCTATCGATAGTCATCCCTTTAGCGCTCTCCTGTGCCCCAGGTTTACTCTTTCAAGTGAGTCGGCGACCACATAGTTCACCCACACTTCACAACATATTATCCGCTGTTGGGCGATCACCTAACTCGTGGGTCGCCCATCCCGGATTTTGTTCAATGGTCCTGAAGAACTCGGGCTTCTTCTCTCAAAATCAATTTATACTCCCTGAAATCTTTTATCACCCTTGGGAGTTAGCAAATTTTCATTTCTTTTTACACAGTAACTCATTCATACTATTTATCACTTACCATCTCATTCGGTGCTAAGTCGATAATAATTTAGTGACTATCATTTAGACAGTTTTAATCAATCATATGTAATTGTCCCAGTAATCTCTTAAATGCGACACACTCGCTCTCAATATATCCCGGAGGGTCCACACAATGCGCTCAGATATCTCTATCAATCAGAGGCGGTGCTGACAGTAAATTTGGAATCCCAAAGTCTATTGCTATTCTCTCAAAGCATGTGGCAAATCAGGGATCCCTATCACATGTACTCGCTTACTGGAACTTCACATACATTTTCACCATTTCATAGATATATATCGACTAGGGCACTCAAGACATCCCGAAAACTTGATGATGAAGAAGTGAATTAATATGGTTACTCAATTCATATTCACTTCTATAACCTCATTGTTCTTTATGATTCTTTACCATCCCACAATGATTATTTCATGGTTAAACTATGACTGCCCTTCTTTTGCAGACCTTAATACTAACCATCGATTATGTCTTAGGTAGTCATTTTTCTCGATAACTTCTTTTATATCGAGTTATCATTTTATCTCTTATTATCCTAGTACATGTAATATCACTTACTTGGAGAACGTATTTGAGAGTATAATTTCTTCACAATCAATTTCTGAAATTGAATTTACCATCATTCAGATTTCGTCACCATTTTAATTATACAATTTCACAGTTCTAATATGTATATATATATATATACATATATGTATATCCTTTTTCAGGATTAGCAGTACTTCTTGTATCTGCTCCTCTGAGTATAACAAATTTCATCTGTCAAAATCTGGCTTGTTATTAATTCCAACCATAACCACATGATGATCAGAGGAAATCACATTTATTCTTATACTTGGGAACCACCTCATAACTCGTGTTCTCTAGTCATCATATGACTTGTCTCTTAAGACATTTTCATTCTTTCACATTCATCACCACAGTCGTTTTACCACTTAATATAGTATTTCACCTTTACAATCTTTTAACAATTTCGAATACTATACTCATACATACCCATTCACTTTCACTTTCTCACAAGTATGTATCACATCAGTAAGGTAGCGAATTCCACAAACTCCTTAACAATTCGTTTATGCCATACGGGTAAACCTTATAAATTTTATACCCCAATAACCACATTTTAATCTCACTTAAGTGGTAAGATCCTTTACTTAGACAATTTCAATGTCCACTTAATCATTTAAGACCTCACGTCTCTGATGTACATAGTTCAGTTAGAACTCATGTTCACTGACTTAACAATAAGGTTTTCCATTCCTAGAAGTTTGTGGCATTATTCAACGATGTTGCTTATATCAATACACATATTCCTTCTCAACAATAATACTATTGAAAACTTGAAATTTGGTACATAATCATAAGCTATGCTTATTCTTTCATAATATTTGTGTTTTTTTACCAGTTATACCAATACAGCTGAATTTTTTCTACTCATCAATCTCTTGAGTAATTTCTCAAGCTATTCTGATTCTCTGGTAATGGGCTTATTTACAAAAAGATTCCCCAGGTTGTGAATCGAGTCAACAATCTCTCGAATCCACATTACTCCAAAAGTTTACTTAAAATTTCTTCCCGTAATTTCTAATTCACTAACCCATATCGTCTTGGATGTCTCGTTATTTACATCCAACAGATCCACTATGTATCCTCCAAACACATACGTAGAAATTTTCAAGTCATTTCACATGTATTTGACAATATTTTCGATTCTATGAATATCGTATTTATTCTCCTAAAAACATACGGAGTACATAGAACCAGTATTAACATCATCGATTTTAAATTATTACTCACACAATTCACCTTTAGGTTCACACTCTATAAGTATATCTCTTTTCATAATATTCAATAATCCCTAACCAATAAACTCATATTTTCGCTTTAATTCGACCCCAAAATTCACAACAGGCCCGACTATCTCGCGACCTCTCATAGCATATACTCTGGGTCGCCTTACTCATCAAAATATCAGTGGGGCTTACAGTAGGGATCATCAAACATGTAATATGTCCTTTACACCATCAATTTATTCTAAATCAATTAAGTCATTTATGACTCAGAGAAAGCATTTCAATATCATCATTTCAGGATCTTAGTTCGATATGGACAGAGAAGTCCTGGTGGGGCCCTCACCGAGTTCCTCACTGTACCTTACTGAATAGACCTGATATTATGATGATGAGATCGCCTGTCTCATGTAAAATTCTCATATTACAATTCCTATTTGTAACCCTTAATTCACCAACTTTCACCATATTCAAACACTTAACTCAATTTACAGTCACTTGACTCTTCTACACATTCAGACTATACAGCATTACAGGGGATGTTAACATTTTTCAACACTTTCCGTTCTAAAGGCATCAACGGACATCAGGCCAACCAAAGCTCTGATACCATTAAATGTAACAGTCCACATATATTGTAAATCATGTATTTTTACATATAATCCACGGTTGGGCTGTTTGTGATGCCATTAGCATTCTACAGTGATAGTGATAAATGATAAACATTTATTTAATAAATACGGAGTATAAAATTTTTTTCACTATTCCTTACAACTGACATCCTCTATTGTCCTTGTTTCAATAAAATAGTACTATATACATATGTCTGAAATATAAAAGAGAAGTGACTGTACCTATCATATTTAACATAATTTGCCCCAGCGCTTTATATGTAGCTATATCCATCTGGGAGATAATTCTCTAACTCCGTGTCTTTTTATCTGTGGAGTTAAAATAAAGGGGTGAGCGAACCACAGGTGCTTCTCTTTCAATGGAATGGATTTGACGCCCACAGTAGAAGAATACTCCGTCCTGTTAGGAATTGACTTGAAAAGTCCGGACAAAATATATGTTCGAAAGCCAAAATCCGGATACCGCAAAAAGTTAGCCAAGCTTATGGGAGTCAGACCAGAAGACATAGACTCCCATAAAAAGGAGAAGGGATCTAATATCTGTATGCCCTGGGATTTTCTTCATGAATTCATCAAGGGACATCTTAATGACCAGCAAGGGTTGACAGTTTTTGCTTTGGCGATCTATGGGATGGTTATCTTCCCAAAGGTGTTAGGGCACATTGAAGTAGCAGTAATAGACTTTTTTGAGCAAATTGAAAATAATGGGAATCCATCACCTGCCATACTAGTCGAAACCTTCAGGTCATTGAATTACTGTCGGAGGAACGGAGAAGGGCGATTTGTGGGATGTGCACAGCTACTGCATGTTTGGGCCAAAAGTCATTTTAAATGTGTGGAAAAGGCTTTCAAGAGGACTTTCCTACATCATCGCGCTCCGGTTAGGGAGTTCTGCAACAGTAAGTGGCCAAAACTGAAAAACAAGGAAGACTGGGTGGATTTTTTGCAAGGACTCGGAGAAAAACAGGTTGTATGGATGACTCCGTGGATGCCTCATGTACCGGTCTTGTATCGATGTGGAGAAGATCCGTGGGTGCAACTTCTGGGACCATGGGGGGGATAAGCTATGCGCCACTTATGGTATTAAGACAGTTTGGAGCTAAACAGTTTATTCCACTAACACATGGGCTTAGTGATTTGGAGTTTTCTTATGGTGAGCCCAAGGCAATCAAAAAGGGTGAGCAAGTGGTTCGGTCATGGAAGCAAGCGCGTAGAATCAACCTTGGGCCTCTCTCTGATAAAGCCACCCCGGAATATTTGATGTGGAGAACAAGGCAAATAAGGGAGGTAGTTTTTCTCCCAAGAGAATGCAGCATGCCTTTAGAACCGAAAATTGAAGTATCCGAGGCTGAAATCGCTAGGCAGCAGTTCAAGATAGATGAAGAAAGATGGAAGCAAGAGAATTTGAGGCTTCGAAGAGAGATGGAACAGCTCAAGTACGAGGCAGAGATGCGAGAAGCCAAGCTTAAGAAGGTCCAGCAAGAACACCACGTCACCAATAAGGATCTCAGAAATCTGCACCTAGAGAACAAGAAGCTGAGATCTGAAATGAGGGTTGGAGGAATCATGCGAACTTCAAGTGAAAGAAAAAGAGAATTAGAAGACTTGCACAGAAGGGTAGAACATTGGGCACACAAAGCCAAGAAAAGTGAAGAAGAAATCGTTCATTTGTCCCAAGAACGACAAAATTGGGAAGGCATGTATTCAGCAAGCGCAAGGAAGCTAGCTCAATGTCAGAAAGAGAACGAGGAATTAAAAGAGAAATTGAAAAAAGGAAAGCAAGTCGAGACAGATGATGACAAAGCCACATTGCAACAAAAGGTTCAAATGCTAGAGGAGCAGCTACAAGCACACAAGAACCACATTAAAGTGATCATAGAAGATTGGGAACAAAGTGAAAACAACTGGAGATATGGATATAGTTGGCACAGGATGCAAGCATGGTATGGAGAGTGGGAAGCCTGGGAAGACAGCAATATATAGAGCATATGGCCACTCAAGTTTGCAAGGCCGTGACAAAGGCGAGGGAAATGGTCGACAAAGCTGAAGCATTGAAAAAGAAATTGATCCTCCCTACAGAAAAATACGGGCAAAGGCTGCTGAACTTCTTAGATGAGGCTAAGGATCAATATCAACAAGTTAGTCGTTTTTATGGATATAATCATAATATGATCGGAATGTAACAAGTGACTTGTTGAATGAATGAAAGTTCCCTTTTGTTGGAATTGTTATGGTTTAAATATCCCTCAAAGTGACATACATCTTGCATCACATTCATCATTTCTTCATAAAATGTAATATTTCAAGATTGCATCATATAGTAATTATTTCCTTAATTGTGGTAATCAAGATTCTGGGTAACTTCAACATTCAAGATTCCAGTCCAAATACCCAAACACTCATACAATACCCAGTCGCGTTCAAGAGCGATGTAGGAAGAACATGATACTAGGATGGACAGAATGGAGAAGGCACAAGAAGAAATCCGAGGTCAGTTAGCCGCTATAATGGAAATGATGACGAGGTCGAACCGAGAAAAGGAAGTGGCTAGAGAAGCACCTAACCAAGGGACTGATATACCTCAAGGAGATGAAGACCCTCCATACCCCCCAGGGTTTACCCCTCTTTATGCCCAATCTTCACAAGGCATACCTCCACCTCCACCACAACCTATGGGCAGCTACGCCTACATGTATCCGGGGGCATCGAGTGCCTCGGCACAACCTCACATCACAGTGCCTATGCCTCCTGCTCAAGGGACAAGACCTGCGGATCCAATTCAAGTCCCTGACTTAGATGATCCAAAAGAACAAGAGAAATTAAGGGGGAGCGTGTCAGAGATGAAAGGAGATTCAGACTCCAAGAAGTTCAGCATTATAGAGGCAAGGTTAAGGGCCATCGAGGGCAGTGATTTTTACGGGTCGGTGGATGCAATGGGATTGTGCTTAGTTCCAGATGTGGTAATCCCTCCTAAATTTAAGACTCCTGACTTCGAGAAGTATGATGGGACCAAGTGCCCTATCACTCATGTGACGATGTACTGTCGCAAAATGGCTGCATATAATCACGATGACAAGCTGTTGTGTGCATGTGTTCCAAGACAGCCTCACAGGATCTGCTACTAGGTGGTATGTACAGCTGGATCGTACACGCATCCACAGTTGGAGTGACCTAGCTAGAGCATTTATTGCACAGTATAAACATGTCACGGATATGGCCCCAGATAGGTTATCCCTGCAAAACATCGAAAAGAAGGCCAGCGAAAGTTTCAAGGAGTATGCTCAACGTTGGAGAGACACCGCATCCCAAGTCCAGCCGCCTCTGACTGAAAAAGAGACAACGGTGATGTTTGTCAACACTTTGAAAGCACCTTATTATGAGCGCATGATAGGGAATGCAACCAAGAACTTCGCTGACATGGTCATCACTGGGGAAATAATTGAAAATGCAATTAAGAACGAGAAGTTGGAAAGTAGTGATCCAAAGAAAGGTGGGTTATCCAAGAAGAAGGAGGTTGAAACCCAGGCCGTCACCCACACAACACCTCGATATAGAGGAAGGGCACCTTACTCGCCCCGGTTTCAGCCACAACCTCAACCTTACCCAAATTACCAACCCTATTCCCCAACCACAAACAATGTTTCATACACCCCCTACCAAAATTCTTTTCAACCACAGACATTTCAACCAAATCTTCGCCCTCCAGCACCTTACTACTCACCGACACCTATGGCCCAACCTTACCAGCCAAACAGTAACCCAACTACTAGCCAAAGGCCTCCCCGAAGAAATACTGAAAGGCCTCCTATTGATCCTATCCCCATGTCATACACGGACTTATTCCAGCAACTTGTGAAAGGCCACATGATTGCTCCCCTTTTCATGGAGCCGATGAAACCACCTTTCCCAAGATGGTATGACCCTAATGCCCGATGCGATTATCATGGGAACCCAGGCCATTCTACGGAAAACTGCACGGCTCTGAAGTATAAGGTGCAAGATTTGGTCAAATCAGGGAGGTTGACTTTTTCCAAGGAGGTGGAGCCCAGTATCAGTGCTAAGCCGCTGCCCAGCCACAGTGGAGGATCCGTTAGTGCAACCGAAGTCGGGAGGAGAAATCACACGAAGAAGAAAGTAGAAGAAATCAAAACTCCCATGAGTAAAGTATTTGACATTTTGGTCCAGGCCAAGATGATTCAGCTTGCATCGTTGGAGTCGAAAGTCAATCAAGACGAATTCAGCCCGGATCAGATTTGTGAATATCACAGAGGACATGTTGGCCATTCTGTCCAAAATTGTCATCAATTTAAGCGTGTGGTCCAATCAATGATGGATTCATTTTTAGTAGAGTTTTATATGGAGGAAGAGGGAGAGGAAGTGAGCACTGGCTCGAATGAATCTTCGGGATACGATTATCCTTGGGGGAAACCATTGATTGTGTTTTATAAGGAAAAGTCGAGTCCTAAGAAGGAAGAAGCTTATGTTGTTACTCCTCCCACCATGACAATCAAAGTTCCAAGCTCTTTCCCTTATGAGAGTAACAAAGCTGTCCCTTGGAAATATGAATTCGATGCAGTGATCGAAGGATCAAGCAATATGGGCTTAGACAAGTCAGCTATGCCAGACAATGCAAACATAAGTGTGGTAGGAGGAATTACGCGAAGCGGAAGATGCTATACTCCAGAAATGCTAGAGAGGGCCCGAAAGGGAAAAGCAAAGGAGGTAGAAGAAAATTATCAACCAGACAAAGAAGGAGAACAGGCTGTGCTTTCCAAGGACAAAAAGGAAAAACTGCAAAAGTCGGTGTCAGATGAAGATGCGAAGGAATTTTTAAAGTTAATCAAGCACAGTGAGTATAGTGTAGTAGAGCAATTGAACAAGATGCCTGCTCGAATTTCACTATTATCTTTGCTGCTGAATTCTGAATCTCACCGGAACGCCTTAATGAAGGTTTTGAATCAAGCCTATGTGCCTCATGATATCCCGGTTGATAGTATGGACCAGCTGGCGGGGAATATCACAGCGGCTAACTTCATATCTTTTACTGACGACGAAATTCCGTCGGAAGGGCGAGGGAGTATTAAGGCCTTGAACATCACTACAAGCTGTAAGGGTCACACAATTGCCAAGGTTTTGATTGACAATGGGTCGTCGATCAATGTCTTGCCTATGGCCACGTTGGCGAAGATGCCTATTGACATTTCTTGCATACAACCCAGTCACATGGTTGTAAGGGCATTTGATGGCTCCAGAAGGGACGTGATTGGTGATATCGAAGTCCCTATTGATATCGGGCCGGTTACTTTCAACATACATTTCCAAGTGATGGATATTTCGCCGTCATACAGTTTCCTACTGGGGAGACCGTGGATCCATACGGCGGGCGCTGTTCCCTCGTCAGTGCACCAGAAGGTGAAATTTGTTGTTGGTGATAAACAAATAACTGTTTCTGGAGAAGAAGACCCTTGATCACCAAACCTTTGTCTGTACCCTACATTGAGGCAGCCGAAGAAGCGTTGGAATGCTCTTTTAGGGCCTTTGAAATCGTAAATGCAACATATGTAGGAGAAGGATCAAGAATCCCCACCCCTCGGTTGTCAACCACCACTGAGATGATTGTTAAGCAGACACTGCAAAAGGGCTGGCATGTCAGAAGAGGTTTAGGGAAGAATCTCGAAGGACAAATGAAGCCTGTGAGGATTGAAGAAAACAAAGATAGGTTTGGTCTCGGATATAAGGCCACTAGTTTGGAGGGGAGAAAGATCTTGGAAGAAAGAAGGAAGAGAAGAATAGCTCGCCTCCGAGGATACGAAGAAAAGTCGGAGAAGATGGTGATACCATACCTCTATGATACTTTTCGCTTTGGCGGATGCTATCACCCTGATGCATTAGAGGCAGTGGAAGGAAGACTTATGAAAGGATCCTCTCGTGGGTTCCTCGTTTAAGGGGATGCATGGAGAGATTACAACTTTTGATTATGGAAATGATGGTGTTGTTGGGCACAAAGCTGAAAGACTGGATTGTTGAAAGGATACCTTCTATCTTTTGTTTTTCCTTTTGTAATGTAGTAAGGTAGATTATCAACATCTCGGTCTAGAGAGCTCTAGAAGATCCTTTTGTAAATTTGATCTTCATCATCATTTCAATAAATTAACAAATTCAGTGCATTTCGAGTACTTTCTTTCCATCCATCATCATTTCTATAACTGTTTTCTCTTTTCATTCACTACCATTGGCATGAACAACCAACCATATCTGTAAGATGTTGTTTACTTTTTTAGGAAAATGAATAATGAATGTGAAGATAACCTTAACGGCTATCCGGAGTTCGATTTTGAAAATTCTATATACGTTGATGAACTCGATAGCAATGTAGATTCAGACGACGATGCTTTGTCTCCAGATCTATTGAAAATAATTGAGCAAGAAAAAAGACCTATTGAACCCAACAAAGGAGCTATTGATATGGTTAACTTAGGGGATGATGAGGACGTCAAAGTGGGCACAGCACTTCCATTGGTTGAGAGGCAGAGACTAGAGGAACTGCTTCGTGAATATGTGGATGTTTTTGCCTGGTCTTATCAAGATATGCCCGGATTAAACACTGATGTTGTGGAGCACCGACTGCCTTTGAAAACAGAATGTAAGCCAGTACAACAGAAGCTTAGGCGCATGAAACCCGAGATGTTGTTGAAGGTGAAGGAAGAAGTAAAAAAGCAATTCGATGCGGGGTTCTTGAAGGTAGCCAAGTATCCAGAATGGGTGGCTAACATAGTCCCGGTGCCGAAAAAGGATGGGAAAGTAAGGATGTGTGTAGATTATCGGGACCTAAACAGAGCTAGCCCTAAGGATAATTTCCCATTACCTCATATTGATACCCTAGTGGATAATACAGCCCAGCACTACATGTTTTCATTCATGGATGGTTTTTCAGGCTACAATCAGATCAAAATGGCTGAGGATGACATGGAGAAAACCACCTTTGTGACAGTTTGGGGAACATTTTGCTACAAAGTTATGCCTTTCGATCTAAAGAATGCCAGGGCCACTTACCAAAGGGCAATGGTAACCCTCTTTCATGACATGATGCACAAGGAGATAGAGGTGTATGTGGATGACATGATTGCCAAGTCCCGGGGAGAAGAGGATCATGTGGCCAACCTTCGGAAGCTGTTCGAAAGGCTACGGAAGTTTCAGCTCAAGTTGAACCCTGCCAAATGCACTTTTGACGTTAAATCGGGAAAGTTGTTGGGGTTTGTAGTCAACGAAAAGGGAATTGAAGTGGACCCGGACAAAATCAGCGCGATACAAAATCTGTCGCCTCCACGCACACAGAAGGAAGTAAGAGGTTTTTTGAGAAGATTGAACTATATTTCCCGCTTCATCTCACAACTTACGCTTAAATCCGATCCTATTTTTAAGTTGCTTCGGAAACAGGATTCGGGAGAATGGAACGAGGCATGCCAAGAGGCTTTTGAAAAGGTGAAAGGGTATTTGTCAAATCCACCTATCCTAGTACCGCCGACGGCTGGAAGACCCTTGTTGCTATACATGACTGTCAATGAACACTCTATGGGATGCGTACTGGGCCAACATGATGATACAGGCAAGAAAGAACGGGCTATCTACTACTTGAGCAAGAAGTTCACTGATTACGAGGCCAAGTACACTACAATAGAAAAAATGTGTTGCGCATTGGCTTGGGTTGCTCGTAGATTGAGGCAGTATATGTTGTATCATTCGACTTGGTTGATAGCTAGGTTGAATCCCCTCAAGTACATCTTTGAAAAACCATCATTGTCAGGCAGACTAGCTAGATGGCAAGTTATGCTTTCGGAATATGACATCGTGTACGTGTCTCAAAAAACAGTCAAAGGTGGGGCAATAGCCGACTTCCTAGCAGATCGTGCTACCGATGAGTATGAGCCCATCAAGTTAGATTTTCCGGATGAAGATATAATGTCAGTCTTCCAGGCGGAGAAAGAAGAGCCCAACAGCAAACCATGGAGAATGTTCTTTGATGGTGCATCCAACGCCTTAGGACATGGGATAGGGGCAGTTTTAATATCTCCAAATGGAAAGTATTACCCGTCCACAGCTAGATTAAATTTCAACTGTACTAATAACATGGCGGAATATGAAGCTTGTGCAATGGGCTTAGAAGCCGCAATTGAGAGGGGGATCAAGAATTTGGAGGTTTATGGAGATTCGGCATTAGTCATTTATCAGTTGCGAGGTGAATGGGAAACAAGGGATCATAAATTAGTCCAGTACCAGAAGTACATAGCTGACCTTGTACAACGGTTCGATGACATCGTCTTCCAACATTTATCTCGAGAAGAAAATCAGGTTGCTGATGCCTTGGCAACTCTAGCTGCAATGTTTAAAATGGAGATAAAAGCAAAGGTCTCACCTATCAAGCTACGTATGAGAGATTCTCCGGTCCACTGTTCTAGCATTGAAGAAGAAGTAGACGGACAACCTTGGTACTATGACATCATGCAGTACCTTAAGAGTCAACAATACCCAGAGCATGTATCGAAAAACGATAAAAAGATTCTCAGAAGACTAGCAATGGGATTCCTTGTTGATGGAGACGTTTTATATAAAAGGGGTAGAGATCAGATGTTGTTAAGATGTGTTAATGCGTCTGAAGCCAAAAGGATTCTTGAAGAGGTACACGATGGAACTTGTGGGGCACATGCAAATGGTCATTTCATGGCTAGACAGATCATGAGGGCAGGCTATTATTGGACTACACTAGAAAGAGATTGCATAGATTATGCTAGGAAATGCCACAAGTGTCAAATCTATGCTGACAGGATTCAAGTTCCGCTAACGTCACTGAATGTCATGGCACCACCGTGGCCCTTCTCTATGTGGGGAATGGATGTGATTGGACCCATATCTCCTAAGGCATCAAATGGGCACAGGTTCATTTTCGTGATGATTGATTACTTTACCAAATGGGTGGAAGCTGCCTCTTATGCAAATGTGACTAAGTCTACTGTTTGTAAGTTTCTAAAGAAGGAGATAATATGTCGGTATGGGCTCCCGGAAAGGATTATATCGGACAATGCCCTCAATTTGAACAATGACATGATGAAGGAAGTATGCGCACAGTTTAAAATCAAACACCACAATTCAGCCCCGTATCGCCCGAAGATGAATGGAGCTGTTGAGGCTGCTAACAAGAATATCAAGAGGATTGTGGGAAAGATGACAAGCACATACAAAGACTGGCACGAGAAGCTACCATTTGCTTTGCATGCTTATAGAACATCAGTACGTACTTCTACTGGGGCAACTCCTTTTTCTCTGGTTTACGGCATGGAAGCGGTGCTGCCTGTTGAGGTAGAAATCCCCTCCCTAAGAGTCTTAATGGAATTAGACTTGGACGAGGCTGAATGGGTTCGAAACCGTTTTGAACAATTGAACCTTATAGAAGAGAAAAGGCTTACAGCACTATGTCACGGTCAAATGTACCAGAAAAGGAGATGCGGGCGGCCCACGATAAAAAGGTTTGACCCAGGCATTTCCGTGAAGGGGAATTGGTGTTGAAAAAGATCCTCCCAAACCACCACGATAATCGGGGCAAATGGACACCAAATTGGGAAGGACCATATGTGGTGAAAAGAGCATTCTCAGGTGGAGCGTTGATCTTGACAGAGATGGATGTGAATGATCTGCCTAACCCGATAAATTCCGATGCTGTGAAGAAATACTATGCCTGAAAAAAAAAAGAAAAAGAAAAAAAAAGAAGAAGAAAATAAAAGGAGAATTCAAACTGAAAACTCGAAAAAGGGCAGTTGAATTAAAAGGGGATATCTAAGTTGAAAACCTGAAAAGGCGGCTTAGATGCGAAAAGATCAACACCTGAAGATTGAAATCATGAGAAGCTTGGCATCAGCCGGATGAACTCAGTGTGACAGGGGGCATCAACGGATTAGTTTTTTCCGAAAAAAGCACCGGTTTGGTTCGTGAAGGGTTATCTGGACATTCATTATTTGTTTCGGTTACCATTCCTTAAAATTCATCACTTGACCCTTGTGGCTTTCGCTACCCAACTGTACTTTTGTTGTCATTTTCTCTTGTCAGCCTTATAATAAATGTTTTTTCTAAAAATTGGTTGTTCTACAACTAACCGAAAAAGTACAAGAATGCATGGTGTTTGTTAATCAAATTGAAAGGAAGAGGATGATTAAAACGATAATCTACCTGCTAACATTACTAAGAAAAAATAAAAAAAAAAGGAAGAAAGAGAAGGGGGAAGAAAGGAGGAAAAAAGAGAATTACGGGAATGAAATTGGAAATTGTGACAAGTACACATTATGAACCAGCTCCGATTCGAAATTGGCGAACCACGGGTAAAAAGATCAAAGGGCACAAAAGACAGTTCTAAGAATTTGATTACCACAATAGGAATTGCATGGCTTTGTCAACGCATGCATTTGCATTTCATCCACACTAGGAGAATTCAAACACCAAAAAAAGAGAGGGGGTGCATTGGCATTGTTGCATTTGCATCAGGGATCATTGCATCCGCCAAACATTGAAAAATGTGAACATAGGAGATTTTGAAAAAAAAAAAAAGAGGGAAAAATATTTTGATTAAAAAAAAAAGGCAAAAAGAGAAAGAAAAGAAGAAAGAGAAGAAAAAAAAAGAAAAGAATGAAGAGAAAAGAAGAAAGAGAAGGAAAAGAAAGAAAGAAAAGAGAAGAAAAAGAAAGGAAAAGAAGAAAGAGAGAAGAAGAAAGAAAAAAGAAGACCAAACAAAAGGAACTTTAAAGTTTCATCGCCTCTGCTGCAAGAGGAGCACATTTCAGAAAAGGAATTTTAAAGTTTCATCGCCTCTGCTGCAAGAGGAGCACATTTCAGAAAAGGAATTTTAAAGTTTCATCGCCTCTGCTGCAAAAGGAGCACATTTCAGAAAAGGAATTTTTAAAGTTTCATCGCCTCTGCTGCAAGAGGAGCATATTTCAGAAAAAGGAATTTTAAAGTTTCATCGCCTCTGCTGCAAGAGGAGCACATTTTCCAGAAAAGGAATTTTTAAAGTTTCATCGCCTCTGCTGCAAGAGGAACATATTTCAGAAAAAAGGAATTTAAAGTTTCATCGCCTCTGCTGCAAGAGGAGCATATTTCAGAAAAGGAATTTAAAGTTTCATCGCCTCTGCTGCAAGAGGAGCACATTTTCCAGAAAAGGAATTTTTAAAGTTTCATCGCCTCTGCTGCAAGAGGAGCATATTTCAGAAAAAAGGAATTTAAAGTTTCATCGCCTCTGCTGCAAGAGGAGCACATTTTCCGAAAGAAATTTAAAGTTTCATTGCCTCTGCTGCAAGAGGAGCTTTCTCAAAAAAAAAAAAAAGAAAGAAAAAACAAAACAAAAAGAAATTTAAAGTTTCATCGCCTCTGCTGCAAGAGGAGCACATTTAATTAAAAAAAACAAAAAAACAAAAAAATGGATGATTTAAATTTAAAGTTTCATCGCCTCTGCTGCAAGAGGAGCACATACAAAAAAAAAGAAGAAAAAAGAAAAAAGAGAGAGAGGAAGAAAGAAAAAAAAAGAAGAAAGAAAGAAGAAAGAAAGAAAAAAAGAAAAAAAGAGATTAGGTTATGAGCCGGACAAAATTAGTGTGTCTATTGTCTTTGCTTTATTCTTGATCCTCAGCAATAAGCAAAGAGGGGCAGCTGTAGACACCTAATTTTGTCCGAATTTCACAAATTATTTTGACAAGTTTTGTTCTTATTATTATTTTTTATTTTATTTTATTTTCATCATTATTATTATTATTAATTTTGTTATTATTATCTTTTCTAATGTTAATATTATTATTATTATTATTATTATTATTATTATTATTATTATTATTATTATTATTATTATTATTATTATTATTATTATTATTATTATTATTTTGGTCTGTCATTTTCTTGCCACCAGCCTCCCGTAGCCACCCATCAGTCCTATTGTCACATTAAATGCTTCAGAATCTACCAGATTTGCCGGCAGACCATTGCCTCAAGTCGCCGGCGACTAACCCTCTCCGTGTCTCGAGCCTCACCCAGCAAAATCATCTTCCCCATCCCGTGAATCCCGCTCCAACAGAAACCTATGGATTTGGTGACTCTGAAAGGCTAGAGGGGAGGCTCCCAAACTGGTTTAAGAAGAGAACCAAGCAGAAGGAACGGGGGGGGGGGGGGACGAAAAAAAAAATACAGAGACCTAGAAAACACAAAACCACCAATCCTCAACCATTCAACCAAGCACCGAGACACCATCCTCATCACAGAAACACCACAACCTCAACCCTCCAATCAACCACACAGCCACGCACCACCATTATCACCAAACCACCATCACCGATCTTCAACCATCGATCAAACCATCATCATCACCACAATAAAACCAACCCCCCTAACCCAGATCTGAAAACCCCAGAACCGAGACACCATTCTCATCGCAGAAAACCCCAACCTGTAAAACACAAACCAAACAACAACAACTAAAAACACAACCAGACCCAAAACCAGAAATAAACAGAACAAGACAAAAAGGGGTAAGGAAGTCCACGTGCTCAGATCCGTGGGTTAGGAACGCTCTCGGGGAAAACGAACCCCAGATCTGAAAAGAGGAAGTGGAGCAGAGTGTTTTAAGGCTATTGGAAAGGACACCAGCGACAGGCGTAAGGCAGTGCACGGCGACAGGCGTAAGGCGGTGCACGGCGACCAGCAGTTGTCCGAAGAACCAGAGGCTTGGAGGATTTTGAGTTTTTGTGTGGCGAAGAATCAGATAGAAAATGGGTTTTGAAAAAGGGTTTGCCTTTTATAGCTAAGGAGAAAAGAAGAGTAAAGGAGGCGACCCGCGTGTGGACCAGACCCAACTGAGATCCGTCTGCTCGCCCGACCGAGGAAAAAGCCAGATTCACGAGTTAGCCCTCTCGTTCACGAGCTCTCCCGCCCAAAGAGCTGGCCCACTCAAGAGCTCGCCCATAAAAAAAAAAGAGAAGCCAGAGAGCTCGCCCACTAAGGGAGTTCGCCCGCCTGCTCAAGAGGGGCAGGATCTGTGAGCTAGATCGCCTGTCAAGAAACTAGACCATTCAAGTAGTTCGCCGGCCAAAGAGCTAGACCATTCAGCGTGTGTTCGCCCGACCAAGGAGAGAATAAGATCAATAAGTTCGCTCATTCGCCCAAAGAGCTAACCCAATCAGGTAGATCGCCCGCCAAAGAAAGAAAGAAGAATCCGCGAGTTTGCTCGGTCGTCCACGAGATCGCCCGCCCAAAGAAAAAGAAGTCCACGCACTCGTTTGAGGAGCTCGCCCACACGAGGAGAAAGAACATCCACGAGCTCGCCATTTCAAGGAGTTTGCCCGCCCGAGGAGGGTATAATTCCTTTTTCCCGTTTTTTAATTATCCATTCATTTGTTTAGGAATTTTTAATATGTTGGTAGAGAACAATAAGTAAACAAATAAATATGATAAATAAAGGAAAATAATAAATGGAATTCTACCGAGGATGGGATGTCATGAGACTCACAAGTAGTGATTTCTTGACCGATCCCTAGGTGAGAGGAATTAGCTAAATGTTACCAGAGTATTGGGATATTTAGCCAAATTTCTCAATATCAAGAGTTTCATTAATAAAAATCAAAATATAAAATTATTTTCATAATTCCATATGCATCGTAAATCATATGTTGGCTTCATGTGCATAAATAAAGGAAAATAATAAATGAAATTCTACCGAGGATGGGATGTCATGAGACTCACAAGTAGTGATTTCTTGACTGATCCCTAGGTGAGAGGAATTAGCTAAATGTTACCAGAGTATTGGGATATTTAGCCAAATTTCTCAATATCAAGAGTTTCATTAATAAAATTAAAAATAAATAAAATTTCTTTAGGTTTCATATGTGTCATGCATCTTCATCCATACTACATAAATACGATCAATCATAAAATAGCGTGAGCATTACCGAGGATGGGATGTCATGAGACTCACAAGTAGTGATTTCTTGGTTGATCCCTAGGTGAGAGGGATTATTTCAAATGTTACCAGAGGATTGGGATATTTGATTTAATTTTTCAATAAATGGTGTTCATGTTGATTTTCCTAATGAATCCCCTTATAATAACAATTTTTCAAGCAAATACGCTAATTTTTCATATAAACAAAAACCAAGACTATCTTATTAAAATCAAAAGAATACCATGTGCTTATGATGGTACCGTTTTTTTACGGGCGTTGTGGGGGTGCTAATCCTTCCCCATGCGTAACCGAACCCCGAACCCAAATTTTGTTTTTCGCAGACTAAAAATTGTCTTTTTAATAAAACTTAATTAATTTTGAGTTTTTGTTAAAAAGATAGATATTTTAGGTGACCAATCACACCTAAACAAAAAAAGATTGGTGGCGACTCCCATTTTTGTTTTCAAATGCTTTTTTTCAAAATCGTCGAGCGCGAAGCCGTTACGACAGCTTGGCGACTCCACTGGGGACTGCTAAGAGGGTCAAGCCATTGAATAATTATGTGGTATCTTAAATTTTAATTTGATAGTCTGGATTGGCATTTAAATTTAATCTCCTTTCTAAAAAAATAATAAATAAAAAAATGAAAAGAAAATGAGGAAAAGTTAAATAAGATCCGCGTAAATAAATAAATAAATAAAAACTTCATTTCATCTATTTTTTTTTACATTCTTTGTTGTTGAAGAAATAAAGTAGAACATATACTCATTTACTGTTGCATACATTGATGCATTTGCATAACATGAGCCCTACACCCGGGTTCTGTCCTCTTTAGGAGGGGGTAAAGTAGCTATGCTCTCGTGAGGTAATCACCTCCGCAATGGCAAGTGAAATACTCCCACTCAGATCTGTTCCTTACTAGTCTAGTGTGGACGACAGTATGGAATGATTTGGGAACCTTGTAGATATGTGAAACCTTAAACCAACATATATTATGTTGTGAGGAAACCACCCTAAGTTAGAGCCATTCCTTCCCATTCACGAGAGTGACCCTTGATAGGACATAAATAAACATTCCATCCTTTATCTGCCTTTTGTTTCTTTGTTCATATTTTACACACATACTGATTTGTATTTGTTTTCTTGTTCTTTTTTGCATGAATTTTCTTGCATCGCATAGTCACATAAGGGGGTATTTTAACCATGGCTCTTTTCAACGAAGAATTTTTCACCGAATCCATAAAAAGGCTGGCTTGTTCATCATCAGTGAACGTTCCGTGTGATGCCTACCGGGAGGTGCAAATGTGGTCTGAAAAGAGCCAACAAGTAAAAGGGGATTGCTTGACTAAGAACTTCATTTCCTCACTCCCACAAGAAGTGAACCTCAACCTCCAACAAAATAATCTAGTAGATTTAGCCAACTTATGGGACCAAATCAGTGAAGAAGGGAAGACGGCTTTCCATGAAAAATATGGTCAAATAGAGTCTTTGATAGTTGTAAAAGTCAAAGAACCACTAATCAGGGCTGCTATTCAGTTTTGGGACCCCTCCCACAGGTGCTTCTCTTTCAATGGAATGGATTTGACGTCCACAGTAGAAGAATACTCCGTCCTGTTAGGAATTGACTTGAAAAGTCCGGACAAAATATATGTTCGAAAGCCAAAATCCGGATACCGCAAAAAGTTAGCCAAGCTTATGGGAGTCAGACCAGAAGACATAGACTCCCATAAAAAGGAGAAGGGATCTAATATCTGTATGCCCTGGGATTTTCTTCATGAATTCATCAAGGGACCTTCATAAATCGAAAGTTGGTGTTCCTTGAAGAAGACCTAGAGTTCGACTTGTATGTGAAAGGTTTGGAATATATAAGTCAAATAGAGATGAATTCCGTCGCTTGGGAACGGGAACAAAAAAGTGTAATTGTCCATTCGAGTTATTAGGGGTGAAATTGGATGAGAATGATAGTTGGGCAGTGAAAGTAGTATATGGGATGCATAATCATTTGGCTGCAGAACAGCTAGAAGGACATTCCTTTACTGGTCGATTGACAGTGCAAGAGTAAAGTATGGTGGGTGATATGATAAATGCCATGGTAAAACCAAGAAAAATATTAATGATGTTGAAACAACACGATGAGAAGAATGTAAGTACCATAAAGACCATCTACAGTGCACGACAAGAATATAGAATGGTTGACCAAGCTAGTAGATTACAGATGCAACAACTCATGAAACACTTGAATGATTGTGAATATGTTGAGTGGCATAGGAGTGATGAGTTAAGTGATTGTGTTAGAGACTTATTTTGGGCACATCCAACAACTATAGATTTGTTGAACGCTTTTCCCAATGTATTAGTTATGGATTGTACATATAAAACTAATAGATATCGAATCCCACTCCTTGAGATTGTTGGTGTAACATGTACAAATTTAACTTTTTCAGTTGCATTTGTTTACATGGAGGCTGAGCGTACTGACAACTACACGGGCATTAGAGAAGCTAAAAAGCTTGATGTCTTCTTGTGAAGGCTGCAATTTCGTACTTATTTTTGCAGATAAATAGAAGATATCAAATAAGTTAAGAATTGAGATTTAGTTTGTACTTCTATTTTCTTTTAGTAATGGAAACAAGTATATTACTTTGGAGCATTTACCAATAGATGATAAATGCTAACATAATTTAGAATTTATATAAATAAATTCAAGATATATATTAATTTAATAAAGAAAATAAATTTATATTTTGTACAATTATAAATAAACATATAAAAAATCACATTTATGCACATGCAAAATTATGTACAAGTGCATATAAGTGAATAGATAATCAAAAGAATAAATAAGCAGATAAATATATATATATATAAATATATATATGATTGAGATAAGAGAAATATGTGTATATAAATATATATGAATATAGATAAATACACAATATAAGAAATAGATATATGTATGTGTACATAAGCTAGAATAAGAAATACAATTAAATAATATAGGATTTATGTGTATATATATCCAAAAATATATTTACATAAAATAAATTAAAACAAAAACAAGATGATAAGACATAAAATATATAAATGTTTTAATAACATAAAATTGATTGGCTTCCTTAGGAAGCCAATCAAAATGTCACTTGCTCCCACGTTAGTGGGAGCAGGTTCACGTCAGAAAACAAAAGGTGCAGAAACTTTGCTTCTGCTAAACGAAACAGAGAGCAAAACCGATCAAAAGAGAAAGAAGAAGGAAAAGAGACAAAGGAAGGAAAGAGAGAAAAAAATAGGAAGAAGGATCTCGGTCTGAAAAGGGAAAAGACCAACGAGAGGAAGTCGGACAAGCTGCAGTCGATGGGAAGAAAATCTGTGGCAGCACTGTTGCAACAAAAGAAAGGGGACGTGAGAGGAAGAGAAGAAAAGAAAGGAGAGAGAAGAAAAGAAGAAAAAGGGAGATGAGGGAGAAAAGAAAACCTACAACTAAGAGAGAACAAGAAGCATGAGAAAGAGGGTTGAAGAGAACCAGGAAAAAAACGAAGGGAAAGAGAGTGTTTGTGGTTCAGTTAGGGCTGGAAGTGGCGAGGAGAAACAGATGAAGAAGAAGACTGAACTGCAGCTGCCCCCACGTGAGAAGAAGAGTTTGAAGAACCAGCTGAATGCGTGATTAAAGGCTGATCAATAGCTGCATTTGAATCGGTTGGGAGGCTGTGAAAGAGGTCTTTTGGTGGCCAAATCTATACTGATCAAGAGAGGGATTCTAGTGTGATTCCAACGGCCATTTTAGACTGGTCAATGGTGGCTCACGAACTGGCTGTAGTTTGGGCTTGACTTGGTTGTGAAGGAGGCAAGAACATGAGCTAGCCGAACTGACCAAAGACCCATTTTGCTACTCAAAACAGAACACCTCCAAAGGCAAGAACGAGGGCAACAAAGGTTGACTTGAGAGGTGTTTGAGTGATCGAATTAGGTCAGGGAGTGTGCTACATGGTTCAGGTGTTGATAAGGGTTTGGACTGAACTTTTTGGTGTCTAAAACAGAGAATTTCGGTGACTGAAAATGGAATTGGAATTTCAGATTTGGTGAGCAAATTTTGGAGGCTATTTGTGGCTTGGACTGAAGTGGAAGATTGAGTACAAACTTAAAGCTTGTCGGCAATAAATTGCTAAGTCTTAAGGTAAGTGGGTTAAGTAAGCTTTACTAGTATCATTTCGTAGGAACAATTAAATCTCTTTATCGATCAAGTTAGCTTATGAACTAAGGAACGAAACATCGTCGACCGAGCTACTAAGGTAAGATGTAAAGAAAGGTTTAAAGTATAAATTTGAAAAGAATGTTTTGGCTGGAATTTAAATACCATTTTCTATGTTGTATGTTGTGGCTAGCCAAGCCCACATGTTAAACAACATGAAAAACGTTAGTTCTGAGACCCTAATATGAAATTGTTGTTGTGCTTGAGGTACATGTGTGCATGGTGCATATTAGACTACACTTAGAAGTAGTGCATTCTGCATAAGGGGGCCCTTACGGATACATACATGCGTTTAAGTATAATATGTTTTAATGCAAGCGGTTTATGTACGAGTTCTCTTTTTATATATATAACGACGTGCATACTATTTAATTTAAAGAATTTCTAGTTTGATGTCAACTTTGACACAAGTCGAGAATCTTGTATATTTAAAGCTTGGAAACGTTTTTGTTAGTGTTTTGAAATCTATGGAAGTAAGAACTATACAAGAGAATTGTTTTTTTTCGATATGTTTTCGAGTGCAGGCAGATCCATTGACCTTTGGGTCACTTGAACCTATTGAGCCTTGCTCTAGGTTCTATTACCCGTCTATTGAGCTATGTGCTCTAGACCATCAGTATTAATATCAGTATTTGTGCCTCACGAGCCTCGAGCTCTAGGCATTATCAGGCTTGTCTAGGAAATCAACAAACAAGTTCCAGCTCTCGACTGATCAGCGAGACTGGAGTATAATCTATGGCCATAGGTATTGTGTTGCTTGCGACACCTACTCCATCACTAGCTAGGATGGACATCAGTATCAGTATCAGTTATCAGGGATTCATGCCTAAACTCTATCAGTATTCGTTTTCAGCACTTTCAGGCTTTATGCCTAATTTGATTGATTATCAGTTTTTCTGCAAAGTTATTTGTTTGAATATAATGCATCAGAATCCTATTTTGATATCTGTATCAGTTTTTAGTACTTCAAGGCTGTGTGCCTATAATGATTAATTATCAAATTTTAGTATTATTTTTTGCCTTGAAGTAAGTGTATCCGAAATCTATTTATGATCAGTAATGGTTTCAATACTTGAGGTTTCATGTAAAGATATCATTGCATAGAATACAACGGCATGCATATATATATATATATATATATATATATATCATTTACTACCATGCGATAGTGTACGTATAGACCGACATGAGCCTAGTATCTGTTTACTTAAGCTACTTACTAAGTCGTGGTTTTGCTCACCCCTTTCTAACAACATCGCAGATCATACGAGTTAGACTCCACGCTCGGAGTTTTTGGAGCAAGGCCTCGAGGACGATCTTAAGTAGCGATACTAGTTTGAATCCTCCGAGTGCTGCTTTTGTTGCTCTTGAGGTATAAAAAGGGATTATTTTGTTATTCATGTATGACATTCTAATGCACAGTACATGCTTATAGAAATTTTTGGGATGTAACTTAGGATCGTTCTAGATTATTGTAGCCTCATATGATTATTGAGTGCGATCTGAGATGTGAATTGTAAAGACTATAAGTTATGAAATGCCATGCATATGTCATTGATAATCCGAGAAGTAAATTATGTCAATTATGAGTTGTAAACTGCCATACATATATATGTGATGATTTTGGAAGTATGTGTAGTATATAGTGAAATAAACTGGGAATTGTGGATTGAAGTATGCGGCTGGAAATAGTTGAATTTTATTGCAGGTTATTAAGATGGGGAAAGTCGATTTTATATAAGGGGGAGTTTTCGACGTTTTTCTTTTATGAGTTTAATATTAAATGAAAATATTAAGTAAGTCAAATGGTTTAAGAAATGGTAAATTAAACGATGAATGTAAATCAAGTGAGGAATGCAAATTTAGTAGAGAGAAGACACTGACTACAAACCTTAAAGTGAAAAGAAAAATTTAGTTCGTAAATTTGGTAAATAGTAAATCAGGTTTGAGTGTTAAGTGTACGTCACGGCCTTCGGGTCGTGACACTTCTGATTCAACACCTTCTGTCATTGTTACTGATATGGATTTAGCATTAATGAAAGCAGTACAGACAGTGTTCCCTAGCGCAATTAATCTCTTATGTAGATGGCATATATCAAAGAATGTACTTGCTCATTGTAAAAAGTTTTTTGAGAGCATGGAGAAGTGGGAGGCATTCATGTCAGCTTGGGGCGTTCTTGTATCCTCTTCAAATGAGTATGAGTATGAAGCAAATTTAAGTTCAATGGTCTCTCATTACCGTTCTTATCCTAAAGTGCTCGAGTACTTAAGAGATACTTGGTTAACTGAACATAGATTTATTGCTGCTTGGACAAATAAAGTAAAGCACTTTGGAAATGTTACAACAAATAGGTATGTAGGTTTACAAGGTTTAAAAATTCTTATTTTCACAACTTATACAATTTATTCATTATAATAAACATTGTTCTAACGTCATGTAAGGCTGAGAGTGCACATGCGAAGTTAAAGAGACACCTTGGATGGTCCAAAGGAGATTTTGATTCATCTTGGAATGTTATCAACTCCCTGATTGAGCTACAACATATGAAGATAAAGGCTTCTTGCAAGAGAAGTGTTACTGTTGTTGAACATAATTTTAGACTAGCTTTGTTTAGTGAGTTACGAGGATTGGTGTCTAGAACAACATTGAATATAATTTTGAAGGAGGCGCATCGAGCAAATGATTCCGGCATTAACCATCTTATTTGTGGTTGCATCATTAGAAGCACACATGGGTTGCCTTATGCTCATGAGATTACTGAATTCAAGAGGGATAGGAAACCTATTCCCTTATCCGTTTTAGATCCTCATTGGTCGAAGTTGAACTTGAAGAAGAAAATTGTTGATTACTTGGCTGAGTTGAATCTTGATGCCGAGTGGGAGCTAATAGTGAAACGCTTCACTGCGTGTGATCTCTCGAGAAGATTAGCCTTGAAGAAAAATTTAAGAGAACTAGGTGATCCAGCAACTACATTCCTTATTCCTCCACTCGAGAAGGCTAAGATCAAAGGCCGTTCAGACAAATCAACTCGACGTGCCCCTTCATACTTTGAGATTGTTGAATCTCAAGATGATAGTGCATCAACACCCGTTTTAGTAAATTCAGCAACTAAGAGGATGAAGCTACTAGTTCATCAAAAAAAAAAGTAAAATTTATTTATTCTTTTCCTTTAGAGATACGCCAACACATACGCTCTATCGTGGATGTTGAGTCAGATGGACATTGTGGTTTTCGGGCTATAGCTGGGTTGCTAGGCATGGGTGTTGATGCATGGGCTAAGGTGTGATAAGATTTGATTGAGCAGATATATGATTGTGATAACCGCAATTCTCTTAAATCGATCGTGTACTTAACTTGTAATTGTAAGAGAATATAATGCAATAATGCAATTTTGGGAGTTCAAATGTAAGATTTTGGTTCAAATTTATAGAAATGAAATCTACAAGAATAGAAGCCATGAATGATGTGAAAAGTAAATGATTGCCATACATGTGATGTATTTTAAATCGATATGAGTGGAATACGTAAATTATATAAATATATATAATATACAATTAAGTGATACAAAATAAATAACTTAATATACATAAATAAATATGTATGTATAAGTATAGTTATATATGTAATTATATATATACTTATATAATTACAACTATACTTAAATGAATAAAAGAATTATAAAAGTATTTAGGCGTAAATATATATATATATATATATATATATGGTAGTGTTGAAGAAAATATATAATATATATAAATGTACTACACGTATATATATATATATATATATATATTAATAGATAATATTAAGAAAAAATAGATTAAAATGAAATATGTTATATTAAAATATATATAAAATCGTAGGGCTCTGCCACCCATGTTTAAAACCCATACCCAACCCATACTCTCTCCTCTCTCGCACGTTTCTTCCCTCATTCCTCTTTCTCACCAACTCTTGTCAGGCTTTCCATCACTCATCTGAAAATTGGGAAAGAAAAGAAATAGAAAAGGAAATTAGAGAAGAAGGGAAGGAGAGCAGCGATGGTTTAAGAGAGGGTGAATTTGAGTGAGAGAAAAGAGTCCGAGGCAGCTGAAGGAAAGCATGAGGAAGCTGACGAGGCAGAGAAAAAGGGTCACAATGCTGCTGTTGGTCAAGAAAAATAGCTAAAATTGGAAGGGAAACGTAAGGAAAAAAGGAAGAAGTAGTGATGTGAGGAAGCAGTGGCTGGCATCAGTGAGGGCTGAGCAAGGCAATCTTGGCTGCTGTTTGGAAGTTGTTTGGTGGCGAAAAACTGGGAGTTAAGAATACTTATTTTAGGCGTGAAAATGCAAGGTATCCTTGGGCATTTTTGAGGCTGTGCAAGGCTTGAAAAATAGGGGAAATGGTGGCTGTTTGGGGTATTGTTGAGAAGGTAGAACAGGAGCTATTAAGGCTGATTAAAAGCTGAAATAGGACTGATCTAAAGACTAAGCATTGAAGCCAAACAAAGCTGGAAGTTGTTGAGATAAGCACTGACTTAGGGGCTATTACTTTTTGTGATCAAGGTTCCAAATCTGTAAGTAAATAGAGAGGAAAAGAGTGGAGTAAAGCTGAAAAACAAGAAGTAAATGCTGGAACCGAGATCTGTAAGGAAAACAAGAGAGAAAGATTGGAAAAGAGGCACGCTTGCTATTGGACATTGGAGCAGAACCCGAGGGGGTTAAGAAAGGAAGTTAGATTGTGTTTTCATCAATAAATTTCCCTCTCTCACTGATCACAAACGAGGCTTGAAATTTAGGGAAGCCTTGGCTGTACAGAACAGGGCGAGACAGAATGAGGCAGCTTTGGTGAAGTGATTTCCACGCTCATGACCAGAATTCTTGGAGTTTCATAATTACTCTTGGTGTGTATAGATGCTACGTGGGAGAATAAAGATGGCAACAGTTGGGTTGCTTAAAACACACCAATGGGCTGCTGTTTTAGTGGAATAATAACAATTAAAATTTTACAAAACCGAAAGGCATGAATAGGGGCTAAAACAAGACTGGCTCGGTGCTATCTCGGGTTCATAGTACTTCAAAAGGGTAAGGAGTCTTTAAGTTTAGCAATTAAGTATATATTGCTCTATATACTAAAAGAATGAAATGAGGATGGATTAATGCAATATTGTTTACATATATATATATATATATATATAAACATACTAGAGACTGTGTTGAGGATAGATTAATGTGAATATCTATATATATCTCTCATGAGCTTGATGAGGACAAGAAATATAGGATATGTGTGAAATCCTCAAATTCATGTAATTTTCTCATATTTGTAAAGTATTCCAAGCTAGAATGATTAAACAAATCTGAAATTTTGACATATGAATGATATATGGGACATGGGAGGAATTATGAAATTGATAGTCAACTAGTTAAGGAATTAACTTTGATATTATGAGAATATTTGGATCATGAGAAAATAAATATAAGATTTTATTGTGTTTAAAGGCCATGTGGCATATAGAAAAGTAAAAGATATTAATGGTCAAATAGTCAAAAGATGAGATGTTAAAGGGATAGAGATGCATTAAATGAATTTTTGCATTGTCATCCTCCTCATTAAGTGCTGGCAGCCATGGTAGCTTCCTCTTAAATTCTTTTAAGTTTTCCTTCTTGCTCACCTTGACAAACACCTAGGTTCTGTCATCGAATCGTTAAGCTTGCTCAACGAAAAACGTTTCTCATCACTAGCTTTAGCTATACCTGGAATTTGGAAGACTGAATCCAAGTGATTAAAGAGATCTTGTTGGTGTCAATTTTGATCGCTAACAAAGGTAAAAGAAGAGATTGTTTCTCTTAATTCCATCCTTGATTTGGAGTTATGTTATGTTGGTATAGTATGCTTATGGTATTAAAATAAAAGAAAGTTAAAGGTTGGAATTAATATGATAATTGCAGCTTTGAATAGTTGAAAGGAAAAGTGTTGATTTGCAACCAAGCTAGTGGATTATTGGCTATTGAGGTAAGGAATATGTGTAACGGACGTAAGGTGGCTATGTTCGCATGTTTTAAATGTTTTTGGACGAAGTACAAGTTGATTTAAATGCAGGAAGTTTAAAATTCGGGTTTTACTCCTAGTTACCAAATTGCTAGGAGCAGCCGACTGCCTTAAGTAACAGCTAACTGCCTTAAGTAGAAGCCGACTGCTTAGAGACAACCAAATCATAGATTTTTCGAAAACCGATGCAAACTAGTCGACTGCTATATAAGCCAGTCGACTGCTATTTTCCAAAAAGCATTCTGTTTCAAACCAGTCGATTGCTATATGACCAGTCGACTGCTATTTACTTGAAAAGTATTCTGTTTGAGAAACCAGTCGACTGCTATATGACCAGTCGACTGCCCTGTTTTCAGAAGCATTCTGTTTGCGAAACCAGTCGACTGCTATATGATCCAGTCGACTGCATTTTCTTGGAAAGCATTCTGTTTCAAAACTAGTCGACTGCCCTATGTGTTTACTGATTTTGAAATAATTGAATTTTAAAGGAAAATAATTTTGATAAATTGATATATGTGATAGTAGCCGACTGCCCTCAAAGACGAGTCGACTGCCCTATTTGGAAATCAGTTTTTTTTTAAAGCCTAAATTATATAAGTGTATACGTATTACCCAAAAGATATATGACGAATGCTTTGGGGATTGAGGACTCCTTTTGTGATCATGCATATTATGTGTTATGTGTACTTGACTGAGGAACCTTAGTCCGGTCCTCAGTGCCACAGATGTCACCTGACTAGTGTTCACTATAGCCTATCGACATTGGCCAATTGTCTCTGATTTATGTGTTTGGCTTAAGGGGGAGCCCTGGACCATACGTGCGTACGCCACTTATTTGACATCTCTTTTGGGATTATCTCTTACGGGATATATGTGTTATCCCTTATGAGAACGACTTGGTGCATGATTCAATTGGAAGTTAATCATCTCCCAATTTATATGAAGATTATTTGCTTACATGATTCTAAATGATTTGAACTCAATTGAAAGTATTTGAATTAACTAAATATGTGCAATTGAATATATGTGTATTTGATATTTGACAAAGATATATGTTTTATAAGATTTCCACATGACATGATAGAGCCAAGTAGGAAACCAGCATATAGTGATATAGTACGCTCTTTTACATATGTTTCTTACTGAGCGTAAACTCATTCCTTTACATTCAATTTTTCAGATTATTTAAAGTGAACACCCGCTCCAACTAGAGGAGCTTACTTTTGGAAATTTTAAATTCCTTCGAGGCACGCTTCCCAATATTCCTTAAAGGTATACTTAATTGATATGTATTTCAGCTATTGTACAGTACAGTGCTACAGTGATGTATATTAAACCATTTGGGGATATAGGTTATGTAAGATATGTGAGATCCTGTGTACGTGACTGATATGTATATAAATAAAATAGTTATACCTTACCTGAAACTGAAATCGTTAAGTAAAACGATTGAAGAAGAACTATAAGTCAAGTGAAGGATGACATTGATAAACAGACTAATTAACTTTATGTGAAAGGAAAAAGTTAGTTGTTAATTGTGAGTGACGAGGATGTCACAATTTGATTGAGCATAAATGCTTTCATGCAAATGTATATATATATATACATATATATATATATATGTATCTATATGTACTTACAGATGTAGAAGTATTATTAGTACGATATTGAAGGAAGAAATAAATCTATGGTGTAGGTGTTGGTTTGGACACTTGGGGGAAAGGAGCGATACAAACCTCGATTGAGGAAAATTCTCCGAGGGTAAGGAAAAGTAAGTTGGTTAAGATTTATGTATGTATTCGAATAAAAAGATGGATAAACTCATCTATAAACATATATATAAATAAATATTTATATATATAAATATTGAGATCTTAAAGATAATGAACATTTAAATTATTGGCATAGAAATGAATTTAGATAATTTGGTCTTAAGATATGTGTGTAAACATGTGGATAAGAGTGACGGGATATGTGATTTAATTGGTTTGCAGTGCCTCGGACTAAAGTGGAAGATTTAGTGTCGATTTGGAGGCTTGAAGAAGATAATTGCTAAGCCTCGAGGTAAGTGGGTTAATTAAAGTATGTTAGTATCATCTCGTAGAATGATTTTAAATTTGATAAATATTTCAGTTTATTCTTACTTTAAGAAAATAAAAAAAGTTGTGATTGGACAATGAGGTAAAGTTGGTTTATGCTTGGGTTGGATTAATACTCTTTTTCTGCCTTGTGTGTTGTGGCCAGCCAAGCGTGTATGTTAAACTAATCGAATTGATGCATATGTGCATTTACATATTGCATATTTTGAGATAAGCTATTTAATGTCTATATTTTGACAAATTGCATCATGTTTTCAATTGTAAAGTTTTGGTTTGAACTAGCCTTTGAAATAAATCGAAACTTTCGTATATTTGAAACTCAAAACTGGTTTAATAAGTGTTTTGAAATTCGTGGAAGCCAAGTGCTACACGAGGAAATTATTTTCGAACTGTTTTGAGTGCAGGCATGTCCTACGACCTTCGGGTCATTCCTAGTCTATCGAGCTTAGCTCTAGGCCTTATTGTCCATCTATCGAGCTTAGTGCTCTAGGCCTTATTGTACCTATCGAGCCTAGTGCTCTAGGTAGATTGTTACTTGTCTGGAAAACCAGCAGGCAAGTTCCAGCTCTCGACTGATCAACGAGACTGGATATTGTTCTATGGCCATAAATTTAGTGTTGCTTGTGACACCATTCCATCTCTAGCTAGGATGGACATCGTTATCGTATCAGTGATTGAGGATCATTGCCTAAACTCTACTTACTATTGTTTCATTATTAGTATTGTTTTCAGTGAATCGAGGCGATATGCCTAACAGTTATTGACTTCTTGTTTCATTACTTATGGATTTATTGAAGTCCATATTGATCGACATTATTGCAGCGTATATTGATCATTTTATCAAAGTGTATATCAATTGTTTTATCAAAGTGGATATTGATTGATTTATCGAAGTATATTAATTGTCTATTTTAAGTGCATAGCGTATTGAATTTAACCGAATGCATAGTGAATTGATTTAATCGAAATGCATGGTAAGTTTGATTTAAATAAAGTGCATATTGAAAGCGTTTTAAAACTGAAGTGCACGAAGAAAGTATTTGACTTAAGACCATGCTTACTTGTTACTTTAGCATTGTTTTCTACACGTGCATGTAGATCGACATGAGTCTAACATGCATTTACTTAAACTATTCACTGAGCCGTGGTTTTGCTCACCTTTTTTTAGTAACATCGCAGATCATACGAGCTAGACTCCACACTTGGAGTTTTGGTGCAAGGCCTTGGGGACGATCTTTATTAGTGATACTGGTCTGAGTCCTCCGAGTGTTGTTTTTGTTTCGCTTGAGGTATAAAAATGGTCATTTTGTTTATCATGTATGACATTTAAAATGCACAGTACATGCTTATGAAATTATTTTGGGATTCAACTTAGGATCGTTCTAGATTATTATAGACTCATATAATTATCCAGTGCGATCCGAGAAATGATCAATGTACGACAATTATGAGCTGTGAAATGCCATATATGTTTAACTGATGATTTTGGAAGTATGTGTAGTATATGGTGATATAGACTGTGGATTGTGGAATTGAGATATGTTGTTGGGAATAGTTGTTATTTTGCAGGTTATTTATTGGGGAAAATCGATTTTATATAAAAGGGGAGTTTTCGATGTAAGAGCTGCAAATTTTCTAAAACCAAATATGTACTCAATGGGCAATGCAAGTGAATATAATGTAACAATGTAATTACAAGATTTGCTAATGTAAGATTTTGACTATAATTGCAAGAATTGACATCTTCGAGAATATACGTATATAGGTACAAAACATATTTGTAAGAACAAAGAATTTGTAATGTGTATAAATGTTAAAAGAAAAAAAAGAATAGAATATATAGATATATATAAGATATATATATGTATAGAATATTTATATATATAAGATATAAAAGAATTATATTTTAAATATATATATATTTAAATAGATAAATAATAATATAAAATGAATAAAATAAAAATATGTATAAATGAAATGATTTAAAATATATATAATATATATTTTACGAGTTGATGGGAAAAGTCCCACCAACCCGTCGAATCACACTGCAACCCTCAACATCTCTTTTGCCTTCTTTGAAAATTTTAATCTTCCATCGATTTTCTTCAGCCGGCTCTCTCTCCCTTTATTGTTTCCATAGACTACCATTAACTCTCAAGCCTCCCATTTTCTCTCAACCTCACGACCTCTCTTTGTAGATCTCTACCTCACACATCAACTCATCTTCGCCACTCACTGAATATGTCTTCCTTTACTCCATCCCCCTTGTCGTGTTGAGCGAACCTGAGTGGAGAGAAACAGAAGAACGACGGCACAAAATGAAGACAGAATCGCAGCAGCAAGATGGCATTTTTTTGTGATTTTAGGAACATCATTAAAGTGGTATTCTCGAGCTTGAAGGAAAGGCCAAAAGAAGGAGATGACTGGAAATGCTTGCCGGAAATCGAACCTAATTGGGAAAAGAAAAGGGAGACAGCAATGGTGTTGGTGAAGGCTGAGTAAGGTAGTGTGCCATGACTCCATTTGAGGACAGGAAACTGATTTTTCAAGGGGGTCTCGTGTGTGTGGTATTTTATTTCAAAATAAAAGGGGTTGGAACAAGAGACTTTGGGTAGCAAGGAAACAAGTAGGGGCATGAAAAATAAGGGACCTATCGTGGGCTTTAAAGACTGATTTGGAATCGAGATCAGCCGACATTGGTGCTGCATTTTCAAGTTAGGAGTTGGCTGATTTAAGGGCTTGAAACAAGAGAGCCAAACCAGACTCTTGGAAGGCTGAAAAACACAAAAGAAAACAAGCTGAACGGGGACCTTTCAAGGCTGAAATAAGAGCTGGTTTGGGGACCATCTTGGTACTAGCTGTGGCCACATGAAAGGGGGAAGTTGAAAGTATTTGGGGTGGTTCAAAGGGGCAGAATCCTACCTGTCGATGGTGTCTATACAAGCTGTCAATGTCTAGCAAGGTGAGAAAAAGAAAAGAAAAAGAAAAGAAAGAAAAAGGAAAGGAAAGGAAAAGAAATAAAAAGAAAGAAAAAATATAAATATATATATTTGTATATATGGAGATGAGAGAATTAGATTTAAGAATGTATATTATATTAGTTTTATATATATATGTATGTATTAAGTTGGAATTTCAATTTTTACAAGTATATAGAAATGGGCTAGGTATGATTAAGTTGGATTTTTATGAATGTGTAGCACGACGGGAGGATGACGGACACGGTCTAGCTAACCACGGGACACGCTCAAACTAAGCTCGCCTTAGGTAAGACGTTTATATAACGTAGAAGTAGGATTATCCTGTCTAGGTTAAAGTTCAATGATGAAATGAATTGAGTATCTAGATATTGGATTTAACGAAATGAAATACAGGTACAATGTGAAACTCGACAAAGCACTATAGTGATGCGATATTAACAGGAAATGAATCGATATGGTATAGACTTATAGACATCATGAGATGGAATGATAGGCATTCATGTGATTCATGAGCACTCCATTATACTATTTTCATTTCATTTACTTGAATTCTTTTTGCCATTAAGCATGCCTTATTACTATGCATGAAACACGAAATGATTTATTTTTATCATGCTTACATTGGATGCTTATATGGTTTTGAAAAGAATAAATTTATAGTTTTCACATATGTACATATATATAAATGATCTTAAGAAAAGTGTTACGTGCATTGAACTATTTTCATAAAAAGATTAAATGCTTTATGAGACTATAGGCACCCTAAGAGAATTAAATTCAATAAAGCATAGTGGAAGCCACCTAATTGGAGATTACTCATTAGGCATAGATGCTTGTTCGACAATAGTCGTGGACAGGTCTCAGTCTCGCCTGATCAGTGGGGCTGAGACACGAGGTCTATGGCCATAGATAGTGCCCTAGTGGTTTCCAGGGGACGATGATATGATTCTTCACTGCTAGCTACAGTGAACTACGTCTTTATTGATAGAGAGATAGGGATCTAGCCTAGTCTCAAATGATACGAAATGAAGTTTAGAGTATGGCTTTAAAACGAAAATGAACTCTAAACTCGATATGGATTTATAGCATATGAAATGTATTTTGATAGTATATGTGATATGAAATATGCTTCAAAAAGTATATGTGATATGAAATATACTTCAAAAAGTATATGTGATATGAAATGTGTTTCAAAAAGTATATGTGATATGAAATGTGCTTAAAAAAAATATATTTGACATGAAATGTAAAAGCTTGCATATTTCAAGCATGTCTTAAAAGAACAACTGAAATGCATTGATATTCTTATGTCTTGAACTTGTTTAAAAGAACATGTATTATATGTTTTATGCCTGTAGCCACTTCATTCATGGTTACATGTTCAAGATCATATTATGATTTCAAGACTTAGACATCTCATGACATGTTGAAGCATAGTTGGATTGAATTGGAAAATACAACATGTAAATGCTGCATGATGAATAAGAAAATGATCAATAATGAATTCTCCTCACATGATATCATGCATGGCATTAGAACAATATAATTCTAACTCTGCACTTATATAAATTACTTACTGAGCCTTGCTTATTAAATGCTATTTAAATTTTTCAGATTGAGCACGGAGTTGGGGGAGTATTTCGGAGCTTTCCGAATTAGTCTCAAGCCTGAAATATAGTCCCAACTCTCCAAGTAGACTTTTGTGAATATTTGGGGTATACAAACTCTTCTTTTGCATTTAATATCGATTCAGGCTGTTTTTGATTCAGTACTTAGATGTGATGTACTCTAATATAGAAAATGGCATCTAGACTATAGTAAAGGTGGAAGTATAGAATTGTTGATTTTGCATGAGTATGGATATGTAGATTGAATAGCATGAACAAGTGACCAAGTAGGAAAAGAATGTAAATCATAAGATGAAATGTCATGATATGGAAATGAACTTGGTCATAGAATGCTAGAAAATAATCAACTGTTATTGTAGGAAGCATGAGCTGGAATTATTTGCAAATTTTTATGCAGGAAATTAACCTGGGTAAAGTGATAAAAATAGGCGAGGGAGTTAACGTCCCGAAACAAAATTCACTATGTTGCACTTAGACAAAACAAATATAGGAAATCGAAAAATTAGCCATAATTTCTACGTATCCGTAAAAGTAAGAGGCACCGTCGCGGCCTTCGGGTCGTGACATTCGATCTAAAAGTAAGAGGCACCGTCGCGGCCTTCGGGTCGTGACATTCGATCTTTTTCTTTTACCAATTTAATGTTGAATTAAAGTATCAATCAAGTTGAGTTGTTTTAAGAGATAGTAAATTAAATGGTGAATGTAAGGTTAAATCGAATTGAGAAATGCGAATTTAGTTTAGAAGCAACACTGACACTGAATACAAACCTTAAAGTGAAAAGAAAATTTTAGTTCAAAAAATTGGTAATTTGTAATAAAGTGAAAGTGACAAGTACACGTCACGGTCTTCGGACAGTGATTTTTGAGCTTATTATGTTAGTTTCTATGGATCCGTGGAGCGTGTTGATGAATTGTTAGAGACATTATCATATTTTAACATACCAGCTCCTTATGATAAATGGATGACTTTACCCGATATGGGTCACTTTATAACAACAAAGTATAATGTTGTGCTGATCCATTTATCTTCGAGACAATGTTTGACATATCTCCCGCTTGAAACTGCACCACCTCCACCACTACAGCATGGATTCATAGCAATTGGACTTGTTAACGATTCTCATTTTGTTGAGGTATTGATAATGATATGTAGGCTAGACTTTAGATATTTTGTATTTCATTTTTTTATACGTTTAACAATGCTATTTTTTCAGGTATTTATGGATCCCTTTGCACCAATACCTCCGATTGCATGCAATTAGCATTGGTATCGATGTGATTCTGCTCGTAAGTGGGAGCTTTCATATGTATCTCGCATCGAAGAACTCCAAAATTTATTGTCAAGATCAGATGTTGTCATTAGAGAAATCATTGACTTAGATGAACTATGATATTTTATTAAATATTACTGTATTTTGATATGTATGTCTTGTTAAGATTGTATTATCGATTTATGCATTATATGTTTTAATAACATTATCTAATATTATAAAGAGAAACTGTATGTTGAAAAAACAAAAATCACTAAATAAAACATTAATCATTAATAAATTATAAACAAAAATCACTACATATTTTAATAACATTATCTAATATCATAAAGATAAACTGTATCTTTAAAAAACAAAAGTCACTAAGTACAAATACACTAATCCTCCGACGCATCTGATATAATTGCCTTGCCTCTCCTCCTCCCTATCCTAGTATAAAAATGTATAGCTGGAGGAGCTATGTCTGATGTAACTAGTGGAGAAGCTATCTCTGATGTAACTAGTGGAGCTGTCTCCGAGAAAATAGGAGCTAGTGGAAAGGCTATCTCTGATGTAACTGGTGGAGGAGCTAGAGGAGGAGCTATCTATGATGGAGTTGGACGAGGAGCTAAGGATGAAGCAGCATCTGACGACCTAGAAAATATGTCACGCAGGTCGTAAAGTCCCTTTGTCAATGTCTCCACATCTTTGTTGCCACTAATGAGTAATTCAATGTAAGACATTGCCCTCGAATTATGTTGCAAGACAATACATGAAAGAAATTTTATCAAATCAAATGGTATGAAAAAATTTTATTCACTTGGGATTTAGTGTTAATAACTTACACTAGAATAATTGGAATCGACTAGGGGAGCTTGAAACCTCGATCTGCGTGCTGGGTTTTGTACGAATAGATAAGAAATGGAGTCGTACCAAGCCACATAATCCGGAGCTGTCTCTCCTGGGATCACATACTTTCGTCCTCTATTCTCTTCTGTGAGGACATACATAGGCCATCTCTACCATAATTGATCCATAAACTGATAAACAACATCGTAAGTGGCGCTCATACTACCTCTCCGTGCTCTAAATGGCGCCAAAGGTCCCGGAGGTATGGTCTGTACATAGCCCCACTACCGTAATACTCTCTTTGAATGATACAGCTCCATGACATCCTAGCTTTTAAGCAAACAGTGAAAAATGTGATCGTAGGCAATGGATGATGTCTCTGACTATCTGCATAGGGATCCCAGCACACCTAATTACACTGAAGGTCATCTAGCTGCTCTCGCAAGACCTTCACATCTTGGCCATAAGTACGTGGCTTCCATCGTCGAGCTCAAGGCATACTATCCTCGTAGTTGAAGTTCACCTCTGGACTTAATGACGGAAAGTGCTCATAAATCCAAGCCTACATCAAATAAAACATTAATCATTAATAAATTATAAATAAATAAATTATAATTAACAAGTTACTTAGATAAAGTAAATTATAATACCTGTAAAAGGGTCATATAGCTGCCAATCCCATGCACTTTTGATCTGCTCGCAAGACCCAGCTGTCTATACATCTGAGCAAGAGCACCTGCACCCCACGCGTATTCACTGATAAGCCGTAGATCCTCTAAACAAGACAATAATGATACGGCAACATGCGATCCACTCTTATCTACAAAAAGTGTGCACCCAAGTAAGTGAAGCAGGTATGCATGAGTAGCATATACTATCTCCTCATCACTGGAGCTGTCTGTGACATTGCCAAAATTCGTTCTCAACCACTGCAATGTCACACTGGACCCACGACCGGTACTCGTCGCCGCTTGAGCCTCTGTAAGAGAGACTCCTAACAAACGTACTAATAATCTAACGGCATGCTTGTGATGCCCCAGGGTGTACCCGCTGGTCCACCGACCCGAGCCACCGCCCCAGGTGGGTCACTCATCCGTATTGTCCGCTTTGGGGTGCACCCGCAAGCCACGGCCCCTCACGGCTTTATCGGGGAATAATACCCCAATTCGCGTCCTCAGGGGTTCGAACCACGTGTGTAAGAACTAGGTACCTGAGGGTCTTGAGTTCGAACCCCTGGGGACGCGAATTGGGGTATTATTCCCCGATAAAGTCGTGAGGGGCCATGGCCTGCGGGTGCACCCCGAAGCGGACAATACGGATGAGTGACCCACCTGGGGCGGTGGCTCGGATCGGTGGACCAGCGGGTGCACCCTGGGGCGTCACAATAAAACGCGCTTTAAGGGTTAGGAGTGACTTGACCTTTAATGAAGTTAAGGGTTCGAGTTGCTCCGGACGCGAAAGAAATCTGTGAGGGGTGGTGGCCTGTGTGGTGCACCCCAGAGCGAACAATACGGATGAGTGACCTGCTTGGGGTGGTGGCTCGGGTCGATGGACCAGTGGGTGCACCCCGGGGCGTCACAACGCTTCACAGAGATGTGCCGGCAAAATACAATCCCCCCGGTCACTGGTATGCCTAGGAGTGTAGCTATATCGTCCAGAGTAATCGTCATCTCTCCAAAAGGCATATGAAATGTATTCGTCTCTGGCTGCCGCCTCTCACAAAAAGCAGAGATGATGGTGTCGTTGCATGTGCGGTAACTACAGTCAACCAAACTCCCTAAGCCAGATTGTAAAACAGAGGAGCAAATATGAGACCGATAATCGTCTAAGATCCACTGAGAGATTTTCTTGCTATGATTAAGGACCTTTAAATTGTCTCGCTCCTATATAAAAAACAACAAATAATAAGATCATTTCAAAAGCGAAATGTGATCACATATTGCAAAAACAACAAATATTATCAAATTTTTGCAAGGAGAATTACCTGCCTATCCCATATTGCAAAAGCAACATGTGATCTAAAACTTCTAAGAATTGAAGTATTAGTCGAGCCTCCAGGACAAGGCTCGACTTCCTCCTCTGCATACTCTGAATCTAGCTGCTCAGCCTACTCAGCCTGCTTGACCTGCTCAGCCTGCTCGACATGCTCGACATGTTCGACTTGTTCGACCTGCTCGGCCTGATATCTTCTAACTTGTCGTCTTCTCTTAGAGTTGGTAGGTCGCTGTCGTCTTCTTTGAGATGAACCTCCATGTAAGATCTGATTTTACCCTACTGTAGACCTTAATCTCATAAAATTGAAAATGGAAATTAAATAAATAATGAATGTTAATTTCCAAAAAGATGAAAAGCTCCTTCGACGGGCGAGTACCATGAAGAAACGGCTCGCCGATTGGCGAGTAAGGTATGTGTGATCATCAATGCTGATGGCGAGTTGGACGAGAGTGTGGTCGCACAGGCGTGTTCGCCAACTTGTGAGATGAATCAGGGCATGGTTGGCGAGTTGAGCCATGCCAGGTGATTGCCCGAAAAGGGCGAGAACTTGTGATCGCCACACAGAGGGGCAAGGAGTAGCCCCATGGCCAGCGAACTGATTTAGTGTGGCGAGTTGATTGTTTTCCTTATTTGTTTGGCGAGTAGTTTAGTTCGCCAACTTCGTGGATAAGTGATGGCCGCTTGTGGCGAGGACTTGGAAACGCCAATGCATTTGGCAAGTAAAGTGGTCGTCCAGATAGATGGGAAAATGAAAACAGAAGTCAACCTAGCAGCCAAAATTGACTTGTAAGTGATACGGTTGAAGACAATTAATGGTGAAGAGGGTGAAGTCAGTAAGGAATTTACCTGATTGGTTGAGGAAGTAAACAAAGGCTGCAGCAGTAGAAAAAAAGAGTGTGAAAGGGAGACTTTCACGCCACTTATGCTTCAGTTTTCTTCATGCATTAAAGGAGTGATGGACGTGAACAATGATGAAAGAAAACAGATAAGGGGCAGGCGGTGGCTACTGATTGGCTGAGAATGTTTATATAAGCAGAGACAATTGATGAAAAACGAGTTAGCCAATTTCAGTTTCTTCACGAGAGCTATTTCTCTGTTTCTTCCATTTCTCTGCCATGTTTGATCTACTGAGTTTCACTCTTCAGTTGGCTAAACCAGTAAACATGCTTATAAAACCTTTCTTTCTTAGCCTGATGAGCTGAAGGAATAAGCAAAAGAAAGGCCAACATGAGACAGGAAGCAAACTGTTCTGGAAGTGAAGTTGGTTGAGGTGAGTTCATAATTTTGAGGTTTTCTTGATGTTCACTGATAGATTTCTATGTTTTATGCAGTAATAAACATAGATACAGTCTTGGTTTTAGTTAGATCCTTGGAAAATAGGAAAACAAGGAAAATTATGGAATAGGTGACGACAAGGGCGACTACAGTGATCGCCCATGTTGAAAATTGTAATCGCCAATGAGGCGAATAGATATTAAGTACTCGCCAATGAAAGTTTGTGGGCGAGAACACCCAATTCTAGTAAAGTGAATGACGGGCGAGCTCAAATGCAAAGGCATTGGGCAAAAGGATTGTGGGCGAACTCCCACAATTAGCCAATGAAGGCTTCGTGAGAAATGGCGGGCGGACTGCCACGTGGAAGCCATTTGGTTAATTGCGAGCTCGTCTGGGCGAGCTAATTGGTACTCTGTGAGGCGAGTAGTTATTTGATTTATTCTCGCCACGTGATATATAAAGAAAATATTAATGAAATTTATATATATAATTTGCAGCCGATAATTTGGAATAGCTATGGGCGAACAGAGTGCCGGGCGAAGCAAGACTTTGTTGAACAAGGTAAGGGAAGTAGTATGTGATGCAAATGCATGTCCTGTGGAGTAAAAATGTTAAGAAAATATTAGAAATTGTTTTATTTTCTGACATGCATTGGTTGATAAACTGTTTTGGTTTTCGGGCGAGCTACAAGCCGCCGTATGTTGTTTTATTGGATGAATTGATACAGGGCGGGCGAGCTCTTGTATGTTTTATGTTGGGCAAGCCCTTTGTGTTTTATGTTGGGCGAATTAGTATTGACGGGCGAACCAATCTTTTCATACGTTTTACACAACCATTTCTATTTTTAAGGGGCGGGCGAACTGTCTTAATAGAAAGCTATATGTTGAGCCAAGTGGCAAGCTTTTTATGAGAACTGGGCGAGTGCCCTTGTTTAAAGAGAAATCCGGGTAAAGCCATAGTCGGGCGAATCCCTTTTTAAGCTGTTGGGGCAGACGACCCTTGTTTTAAGTAAAAGGTGGGCGAACTATTATGAGCCAGCCGAACTTGGGTTTTGAAAATTATGAGGCGAGCGACTATTATTCGCCGTCTTGTCGAGTTAGTCAGGGCGAGCTGTGAAGGGCGAGTAGACTCTGGCGAACGGTTTTAAAATGTAATTTCTTAAACGAAAAATGAAGTATTTTAATTATTTTTGAAAATAGAAAATATCAAAATTTTGGGCGAGTAGACACTCGGGCGAGTAGTCCATTGGGTGATTTGCCTATAGATTTTAAGGGCAAAGTTGGGCGGGCGAACACATGTTCTCCGCCATGGGCGAGCTGCTTCCATGGGTAAGCCATGTCGGGCGAGTTGACCATGGGCGAGCAGGTTTTAAAATTTGAGATTATGGGCTGTTTTGGTGTTTTATTGTTTTATAAGAAATCAAATCATCTTGTGGAAATGATATATGAGATATAAAAGTTGATTTTGAGACTTTAGGCCCTGAGTTCATGCGTTGCTAGTGCGTGACCTACCTGGGGCGGTGGCTCGGTCAATGGACCAACGAGTGCACCTCAGGGCGTCACAGGGCTGATGGACCCGCCAAGTCATCAGCGGTCTCGAGGTCACTTGGCAAGTGGACCCGAGGACCCCTTTAGATTATGGCCATAGATCTGAGATAGCCGTGAGGGGCGATGGCCTACGGGTGCACCCCAAAAGCGGCAGGTTTCGTTCTCCCAAGGTGGAGGGGGAACGATGATAGCATGATTTATTTGTTGCCTAGTCTCAACTTATCAGTTTCTATTTACTGTGAGGATTATTGAAATCCTCGATAGTGTTTACTACATTTTAAAGTAAACTGTTAGTCGGTGATTTAATGGTGTTTTAAGAGAGTTGTTTACTATATATCCACTGTCTTTTCTACTGGGTTATTGATAAGAAAAGAACAAATGAGTTGTGGTATATAGTTTTGCTTTATTTAAAGCTGCATATGTTTCCTTTACTGAGCGTATGAATCGCTCATCCCTTTGTTTTAACTCCACAGATAAGAAGTACACGGAGTTGAGAGAATTAGTTTTCAGATGGGTATAGCAATGCTTAAAGCACTGAGGCATGGCACGTTAAACGTGACAGGTACGGTCTTGTAACATCCCAAAACCACTATACAACAGAATATTCACTTGTAAACTACACTTATTTACCGGTTGGGCTGTCTGTGGTGCTTAACAACTTTTACTACATTATGAATTAATAAAGTATGTTCCTTAAGATGTATATACATTCCCTTCGTAGTTAAAGTAGTACTGTACAACTTTGCTGAATATATAAAAGAATATAACATACCTTCGATCTCAAATCTCTGGAAGGTAAGTCTCTTAGTTCAAATCAGTTATCTGTGGAGTGGAAAATAAGGAGTGAGCGACAATGTGCTCAGTAAAGAAGGTGTATGCTGCTTTAAAAAAATAAAAGCTAAAATCTCAAAACCATTTAATCATCCTAACGATCACACTCATTAGGAAATAAATAAACACAGTTAACATAAAAACAGGATTCACCAGATCCTTTCATAAATCTTTTAATTGAGACTAGGCAGTAATTCAAATCATGCAAAGAACACAAGTCATCCGCTTTTGGGGTGCACCCGTAGGCCATCGCCCCTCACGGCTATCTCATCTAGATGTATGGCCATAATCTATAGGTGGTCCTCGGGTCCACTTGCCAAGTGACCTCGAGACCGCTGAAGACTTGGCAGGTCAATCAGCCCTGTGACGCCCCAGGGTGCACTCGCTGGTCTATTTGACCCGAGCCATCGCCCTAGTTAGGTCACGCAAAGTACATAAGTGATAATGCATGAACTCATGGCCTAATGTCTCAAAATCAAGTTATCATTTCCATAAAATGATTTAGTTTCCAAAAGGGTATATAACAAGTAAAACAACCCTCCTTTTTCAACATTTTCTATGAAAGAAAGGCAGGTTGGGAGCCGGTTCGCCCACGGCTAGTTCGCCCGTGGTCAGCTCGCCCATTAGCCAATTCGCCCAAGGACTACTCGCCCGAGAGTCGATTCGCCCGAGGGACTACTCGCCCGAAAATTTGATATTTTCTATTTTCAAAAATAATTAAATTACTTATTTTTCGTTTACGAAATTACATTTTAAAAACCGTTCGCCAGAGCCTACTCGCCCTTATCAGCTCGCCCTGACTACTCGACAAGACGGCGAATAATAGTCGCCCGCCTCAGAGTTTTCAAAACACAAGTATGGCTGGCTGATAACAGTTCGCCCCGCCTTTAATTTTAAAACAAGGGTCGTTCGCCCAAACACTTTAAAAGGGTTCGCCCGACTATGGCTTACCGGATTTCTCTTTAAAACAAAGCACTCGCCCAAATCTCAAACCGAGAGCTCGCCATTGGCTCATCCGAGTTTCTGTCTAGCACAAAACTACTCGCCCTTCTTAGTCAATTCAACCAACCAAAGAACTTATGGCGGCTTAGCTCGCCCGAAACCAAAACAATTTATCAAACGATGCATGTCAGAAAATAAAACAAATTCCGATATTTTCTTAACGTTTTTACTCCACAGGACATGCACTTGCATCACATACAACTTCCTTACCTCGTCTGATACGGCTTAGGTTCTCGCCCGCCTTGCTCGATTCCCGTCTGCAAAGCATTTATTCACATTATTAATATTTTCCAAAAAAACTTATATTTTTCCTAAAACATATGGCAATTTGGCGAACTCAGTTCGCCATTTGCCCGTCATTGCTCGCTTTCCATTAGCGGCTTATTCGTGGGAGTTCGCCCCTGTAATGGAATACGTTGGCGCCTTCTTTTTCACCTACTCGCCCTACTGGTTATCATCAACTTTACATGGACGACTACTATTATCGCCATTCTCGCACACTGGCGATCACGGGTCCTCGCCCGCCGGGACCACATGTTGGCGAACTCACATAAACTTTCTCCTAACCTCGTCCCATCCTTTGGGCGAGTACTAACCCATTTCGACTAGCAATTTTCTACTCGCCCGTCGTGTTTCCTTACTCATTCTTGGTTATTTTTCCATCTATTTTCTTATATTGTTCAACTACAACCAGGCTATATCTATGATTAAATATCAAGAACACTATAAAAGCTATGAAACTCACCTTTACTGAGCTGCTCTTCCAACAACAGAATGTTTTCTTGCCTTTCTTAGCTTAGTTGTCTGTTTCCTTATTTCTTCAACATTAGACGAAGGTTTGGCTAGTTAAGAGTGAGGTTTTCACGGTTCCTGTACGTGAGGAAAGGGAAGAAAAGTTAACTTGCAGAAATCCAAGGATTGGGTGAGACGGTTGTTTAAGGAGGAAAAGTTTGCTTCCATCGTTTCTCCTCTTGAAGCCTCCTTATATAGGCATGTTAGTCCAATCAGGATTCACCATCTGCTCCTTATCCCTTCCTTCATCATTACCTCGTCTGGCAGTGCATTAATTCATGAAGAAAATTGCATCAAGAGAACATCTGAACGGCATTAAAACGGGTAGAAAAGGCAGCAAAAGACGTCATGTTATTGACTAAATTTTCACTCCTTCTCGCCAACTTCTTCCAGCCGCCCACGTTGATTGGCTCTCCTTCCTCTCTTTTCTCCATTCGTCTGACAGCCCATTAAATGATGAAGAATTTCCAGCCAAAGGAACGGCTTGCAGTCAAAAAGGGAACGGGCGACAAGGTCTCTGCACATTTTTGACTACAATTTCTCCTTTTATTCTTCTTCTTTCCCACGCCAATGTCAACCACAATTATTAACTTTGTCTTACCTCATTTAATGCTCTCATACCATAATAATTAAATCCCAACAGTATCTTGTTACACTTTAATATTTATTTCTCTTTCTTTATACACTACACTATAAATCATCTCTTAGATTGAAAAGTGGAACTCACATTCGATTTAATTTCACAAAATTTTTATTTCCACTATCAATAATGTACACATATGGCATACAGTATAATAAAATTCGGATTTTACAGGTCTTTCCTCTTTTACATTTCAGACATGTGTATACAGTACTACCTTAGTGCAATAAAGGTTAATAGGGGATGTCAGATGTAAGGAAATATGAAAAGAAATTTCATATTCCATAATTAATAGATAAATGTTTATCATTTATCCTTGCTACTGTTGAATGTTAATGGCATCGCAGACAGCCCAACCGGTAAAGTGGTATGAAAATACGTGAAAAATGTGGTAACGGGATGTTACAGATTTAATGGTATCAGAGCTTGGGTTGGTCTGATGTCTGTTGATGCCTTTAGCATAGAAAGTGTTGAGAAAGGTTAACATCCCCTGTAGTACTGTATAGTCTGAATGTATAGAGGAGTCGAATGACTGTGAATTGAGCTAAGTTGTGAAATATGGTGAAAACTGATGAATTGTGGGTTACAGATAGAGATAGTAATCCGGAAATTTTGCATGAGATAGGCGATCTTATCATCATAATGTCAGGTCTATTTGATAAGATACAGTGAGGAACTCGGTGAGGGCCCCACCAGGACTTCTCTGTCCATATCGAACTAAGATCCTGAAATGATGATATTGAAAAAAAAAAAAAGGATAATATTAACATATAAGCTCTAAGATCGCGTGTTTGGAGTTATATTGATGAGAGAGAGAATTAAAGGGGAATTTATGAATATACCCCTATATTAATATGTTATCCTTCAAAGTCATACGTGATCGAATGGATTTAATATAGAAATTGATGGTGAGATAGTATGAGTATTTGATAGTATAAAGGAGGATTCCTACTATAGACCCCACTGATATCTTGATAAGTAAGGCGACCCAGACTACAAGCTATGAGAGGTCGCGAGATAGTCAGCCCCGTTGTGGATTTTGGGGTTTGGATTTAAAAAGGAGAATTGTGTGAAAAATGATATAAAATCGATTATGATAATACTTGTTATATATACTCCTTATGTTTTTAGGAGAATGGATATTAGTAATGGCTTGACATTTGAGGAAGTCAAGTGTTTGAGTCTGTGGAAAAGAGAGAACTTTGAAATGGGCGAACTCGAGCACGGTTGGAAGAACCGGGCATCGAGGTGATCGCCAAAGAGGACAGTATGGATGAGTAGCGATGTCACAGCAATCGTTGTCGATGGGCCCAAAAAGGGGATTGCCATGACCGGTTGGGCTGGTCCGTTACGATATCCATAGAATCGTGGTATTATAAGATTTATGAGAAATACTCGATGGGTGAGAACTACATTGGGATAGCTCGCCAATGGGCGTGCAAATGTATGATCGCCAACGGTGTGGGGCGAGTTAGATGATGGCGAGAACTAACATTAGTCTGCCAATATAACATGAATTGCTAAAATGGGCAAGGATACTGATCACCCAAATAATTTTAATGATGATCGCCCAAAGAGTATGGTGAGTAAGCTGATCAACAAATTTTGGTGTAAATCATAGCAAAGTGGCGAGAAGAGTGATCGCCAATGATATGAATTAAAGCAATGTGGTAAATAGAATAAAAGCTGTAATCGCCAAGAAAATGAAATGTCTCGTAATTACCAAATTATAAAGTTGGTATCGAGATTTAGTTGACAAGCTTAGAGGTTGGTAAAGTGAAATAGAAATTGTTTGTAAGCTGCTACCAGTGAATCAGTAGAGTTTGAGAAATTACTCGAGAGATTTATAAGTAAGGAATTAAACTAGTTTGTTATAACTGGTGAAAAAAAAAAACGAAAAAAAAAATTTTATCATTTTGAAAACAATGAGATTAATACTCTCTACAGTTGCTTCTAGGTTCCGGAACAAGTATGGTATTCTAAAATACCTATCATATTCTATTTGGATCCCTAGCCGACTGTAGTATCCTTCCTATTTGTGTGCCTAGAGCCAACTAGGTTGATTTTAAAGAGAATAAATATGTATATTAGAGACGTGAGGTCTCAACTGATTAAGTGGACATTAAAATTGTCTGAGTAAATGATTTTACTACTTAAGTGAGGTTAAAGTGTGCTTATTGGGGTATAAAAATTATGAGTTTTACCCGTACAGCGCAAAGGAATTGTTGAAGAGGTTGTGGAATTTGCTACCTTATTAATCCAATACTTAATTGGGAGGAAGTAGAAGTGACTGGGTATATATGAATATAGTATTCGAAATAGTTACGAGATAGTGACAGTAAAGTACTATGTTAAGTGGGAAAAACAATAGTGGTGATGAATATAAAAGAATGAAATTGTCTTGAGAAGACAAGTCATATGATGACTAGGGAACACAAGTTATGAGGTAGTTCCCAAGTATATGAATAAATGTGATTTCCTCTGATCATGATGTAGATATGGCTGGAATTAATGACAAGCCATGAAAGTGTCATACTCAGAGGAGCCGATACAAGAAGTACTGCTAATGTTGAAAATGATCACTAGAGATAAGAGAAGTGATCGAGGGGAAGATGATTACCGAGATGTAATCGGTGACTAATATTAAGGTCTGCAAAAGAAAAGTTGTCCTAGATTAATCATGAAACAATCACTGTGAGATAGTGAAGAATCCGAAAGAACCATGATGTTATAGAAGTGATTATGGTTTCGGGATATATTAAGTGCCTTAGTCAATATACATTGGTGGAAACAGAGAGGAAGTATGTGAAGTTCCAGTGAGTGGGTACTTGTGATAGGGATCCCTGATTTGCCGTATGCTTTGAGAGAATAGCAAGAGGCTTTGGGATTCCAAACTTTTACTGATTTGCACCGCCTCAGATTGATATAGATATCCGAGCGCATTATGTGGACGCTCCGGGATATATTGAGAGCGAGTGCGTGGTATTTCAGACACTACTGGGACAATTACGTACAATTGATTAAAACTATCTAAAGGATAGTCATCATATTATTATCGACTAAGCACCAAGTGAGATGATAAGTGACAAATAGTATAGATGAGTTACTAACTCTCAAGGATGATAAAAGACTTGACGGAGTGTAAATTGGTTTGAGAGAAGACACCCGAGATTCTTCAGGACCTTGAGAAAATTCGGGATGGGTGACCCACGAGTGGGGTGAACGCTCAACACCGGATAACATGCTGAGAGATGTGGGCGAACTGGGTGGTCGCCAACACACTTGAGAGAATAATCCTAGAGCGCGGAAGAGCGCCAAAAGGATGATTATTGATGGCCTGAAGAGACGAGATTAAATAAGAGTTGAAAAAGTGATAAGGAAGAAAAATACCTATATTAGAGGTACTTCCCATACTCAGTGAAAAAAATTGAAAAGAGTAAATTACTATCTGGATGGTTGTGGATATATTAGTAAGTCTGCTCATTCCTTGATTTTGGAATTTGTTGAGATAATTAATGCCTTGGCCGGATTATATGTCAGGGAAATGGTGAGGTTTTATAGTATTCCAGTGAGCATTATAGTTGATAGGGAGTCCCACTTCGTATCTCAGTGTGAGAGAGATTACGGGAAGCTATGGGATCCCGATTGAGTTTCGCACCGCAGATTGTCCGCAGACTGAGAGACAGTCCGAGCGTATGATATGGACGCTCGAGGATATGGTGTGATCGTGTGCAGTTGATTTTATAGGCTCCTGGGATAATCCTCTACCCTGGCAGAGTTTGTTGATAATAATGGCCACAAGAGAGTATAGGCATAACATTTGAAAAAGATTATTTAGCAGACGATATAATCCACGATAGCATGAGAAAATGGGAGATCGAAAATTATTTTCGACTTGATCGAACAGACTTCTTGAGATATATAAGAGGTTATGAATATTAAGGTCTCACCATTGGGATGCATAATGAAAGGGAAATTGAGTTTCCAATGCATTGGATTTTCGGAGACCTTAAATCAGGTGAAAGATGTGCAGTACCTCCCGTGTTGTTAGGAGTGCACAATGTGTTCCATGTTTCAATAATGAGAAAGTACTATCCATATCCTTCTCACGTGATTCGAAATGAGTCCTAGAGATTAGACAGGACATGAATTACGTTGAGAAATTGGTACGGATTCTGGATAGGAAAGATAAATTGCAGTGATAAAGTGCTGTGACCTAAGATCATGTTATGGCTAAGGTGCTTTGATGGTATAATATTAAGGATAAGGCTACTTGAAATTTTAAAAGCCTTATGCATAAGAAGTACACAGAGTTTCTTCACTGACAGGTCTGGTTGAAATTTGGAGGACCAAATTTCTTAAGGTGGGGAGAAATGTAAGATCTGATTTTACCCTACTGTAGACCTTAATCTCATAAAATTGAAAATGGAAATTAAATAAATAATGAATGTTAATTTCCAAAAAGATGAAAAGCTCCTTCGACGGGCGAGTACCATGAAGAAACGGCTCGCCGATTGGCGAGTAAGGTATGTGTGATCATCAATGCTGATGGCGAGTTGGACGAGAGTGTGGTCGCACAGGCGTGTTCGCCAACTTGTGAGATGAATCAGGGCATGGTTGGCGAGTTGAGCCATGCCAGGTGATTGCCCGAAAAGGGCGAGAACTTGTGATCGCCACACAGAGGGGCAAGGAGTAGCCCCATGGCCAGCGAACTGATTTAGTGTGGCGAGTTGATTGTTTTCCTTATTTGTTTGGCGAGTAGTTTAGTTCGCCAACTTCGTGGATAAGTGATGGCCGCTTGTGGCGAGGACTTGGAAACGCCAATGCATTTGGCAAGTAAAGTGGTCGTCCAGATAGATGGGAAAATGAAAACAGAAGTCAACCTAGCAGCCAAAATTGACTTGTAAGTGATACGGTTGAAGACAATTAATGGTGAAGAGGGTGAAGTCAGTAAGGAATTTACCTGATTGGTTGAGGAAGTAAACAAAGGCTGCAGCAGTAGAAAAAAAGAGTGTGAAAGGGAGACTTTCACGCCACTTATGCTTCAGTTTTCTTCATGCATTAAAGGAGTGATGGACGTGAACAATGATGAAAGAAAACAGATAAGGGGCAGGCGGTGGCTACTGATTGGCTGAGAATGTTTATATAAGCAGAGACAATTGATGAAAAACGAGTTAGCCAATTTCAGTTTCTTCACGAGAGCTATTTCTCTGTTTCTTCCATTTCTCTGCCATGTTTGATCTACTGAGTTTCACTCTTCAGTTGGCTAAACCAGTAAACATGCTTATAAAACCTTTCTTTCTTAGCCTGATGAGCTGAAGGAATAAGCAAAAGAAAGGCCAACATGAGACAGGAAGCAAACTGTTCTGGAAGTGAAGTTGGTTGAGGTGAGTTCATAATTTTGAGGTTTTCTTGATGTTCACTGATAGATTTCTATGTTTTATGCAGTAATAAACATAGATACAGTCTTGGTTTTAGTTAGATCCTTGGAAAATAGGAAAACAAGGAAAATTATGGAATAGGTGACGACAAGGGCGACTACAGTGATCGCCCATGTTGAAAATTGTAATCGCCAATGAGGCGAATAGATATTAAGTACTCGCCAATGAAAGTTTGTGGGCGAGAACACCCAATTCTAGTAAAGTGAATGACGGGCGAGCTCAAATGCAAAGGCATTGGGCAAAAGGATTGTGGGCGAACTCCCACAATTAGCCAATGAAGGCTTCGTGAGAAATGGCGGGCGGACTGCCACGTGGAAGCCATTTGGTTAATTGCGAGCTCGTCTGGGCGAGCTAATTGGTACTCTGTGAGGCGAGTAGTTATTTGATTTATTCTCGCCACGTGATATATAAAGAAAATATTAATGAAATTTATATATATAATTTGCAGCCGATAATTTGGAATAGCTATGGGCGAACAGAGTGCCGGGCGAAGCAAGACTTTGTTGAACAAGGTAAGGGAAGTAGTATGTGATGCAAATGCATGTCCTGTGGAGTAAAAATGTTAAGAAAATATTAGAAATTGTTTTATTTTCTGACATGCATTGGTTGATAAACTGTTTTGGTTTTCGGGCGAGCTACAAGCCGCCGTATGTTGTTTTATTGGATGAATTGATACAGGGCGGGCGAGCTCTTGTATGTTTTATGTTGGGCAAGCCCTTTGTGTTTTATGTTGGGCGAATTAGTATTGACGGGCGAACCAATCTTTTCATACGTTTTACACAACCATTTCTATTTTTAAGGGGCGGGCGAACTGTCTTAATAGAAAGCTATATGTTGAGCCAAGTGGCAAGCTTTTTATGAGAACTGGGCGAGTGCCCTTGTTTAAAGAGAAATCCGGGTAAAGCCATAGTCGGGCGAATCCCTTTTTAAGCTGTTGGGGCAGACGACCCTTGTTTTAAGTAAAAGGCGGGCGAACTATTATGAGCCAGCCGAACTTGGGTTTTGAAAATTATGAGGCGAGCGACTATTATTCGCCGTCTTGTCGAGTTAGTCAGGGCGAGCTGTGAAGGGCGAGTAGACTCTGGCGAACGGTTTTAAAATGTAATTTCTTAAACGAAAAATGAAGTATTTTAATTATTTTTGAAAATAGAAAATATCAAAATTTTGGGCGAGTAGACACTCGGGCGAGTAGTCCATTGGGTGATTTGCCTATAGATTTTAAGGGCAAAGTTGGGCGGGCGAACACATGTTCTCCGCCATGGGCGAGCTGCTTCCATGGGTAAGCCATGTCGGGCGAGTTGACCATGGGCGAGCAGGTTTTAAAATTTGAGATTATGGGCTGTTTTGGTGTTTTATTGTTTTATAAGAAATCAAATCATCTTGTGGAAATGATATATGAGATATAAAAGTTGATTTTGAGACTTTAGGCCCTGAGTTCATGCGTTGCTAGTGCGTGACCTACCTGGGGCGGTGGCTCGGTCAATGGACCAACGAGTGCACCTCAGGGCGTCACAGGGCTGATGGACCCGCCAAGTCATCAGCGGTCTCGAGGTCACTTGGCAAGTGGACCCGAGGACCCCTTTAGATTATGGCCATAGATCTGAGATAGCCGTGAGGGGCGATGGCCTACGGGTGCACCCCAAAAGCGGCAGGTTTCGTTCTCCCAAGGTGGAGGGGGAACGATGATAGCATGATTTATTTGTTGCCTAGTCTCAACTTATCAGTTTCTATTTACTGTGAGGATTATTGAAATCCTCGATAGTGTTTACTACATTTTAAAGTAAACTGTTAGTCGGTGATTTAATGGTGTTTTAAGAGAGTTGTTTACTATATATCCACTGTCTTTTCTACTGGGTTATTGATAAGAAAAGAACAAATGAGTTGTGGTATATAGTTTTGCTTTATTTAAAGCTGCATATGTTTCCTTTACTGAGCGTATGAATCGCTCATCCCTTTGTTTTAACTCCACAGATAAGAAGTACACGGAGTTGAGAGAATTAGTTTTCAGATGGGTATAGCAATGCTTAAAGCACTGAGGCATGGCACGTTAAACGTGACAGGTACGGTCTTTCCTCTTTTACATTTCAGACATGTGTATACAGTACTACCTTAGTGCAATAAAGGTTAATAGGGGATGTCAGATGTAAGGAAATATGAAAAGAAATTTCATATTCCATAATTAATAGATAAATGTTTATCATTTATCCTTGCTACTGTTGAATGTTAATGGCATCGCAGACAGCCCAACCGGTAAAGTGGTATGAAAATACGTGAAAAATGTGGTAACGGGATGTTACACTCCACCTCGTGTTAATGCCATTTCTGAAAAAGAAAAATATTTATATAATTATAAAACATATTAAAAGCCAAGGCACTAAGTGCATTTAACAATATCTCTTCCTTATTAACATTCTTGATTTTATTCAAAATTCACTTATACACTTTAGAATACCTATTATTGAGCTTTGATTGCTGTGTTTTACTAATACATATTGCAATTTTCTTGATTTAATAGAGAGGTGTGAGCAAAGTGTGAAAAGTGTGTGCAATAGTTGAGTGCAAGTGTGTGAGGAAGTAAAGAGTGTACAAGTGAGTGGAAGTGTGAGTGAGTGACGTGAGCTGTGTGTAGTGCAAAGTGAGAGTAAGTGAGAAATAATAGTGTGAAGTGTGTGTACATTGTAAGCAAGTATAAATAAAAGAAATTTTTTGTTAATCACTCAACTCCATCATTGACTACTTATTTTGTTGAATATATATTTACTTTGTAAAATTGATCCTTAAATCTATGAACTTAGAACTCAAATAAGTAGATCATGACAAGTATAGATATTTTTTTTTGATATCTACTTTGACTTAATTAAGATTTATCCTGTTTGTCAAGTGTATACATATATGAAGGTGAAGTGTAAGCATTATCTTCTTGTTGAAAGAGACAATATATCACATTATTTATTTTTCTGAGAATGCTTTAATAGAACATAGCAAATTCTTAATTGCACAACTTTAAATTGATCATTAATTAACATTCATCAAGCACATACCTATGGCAATAGTCCTATAGTGCAATAGCTTGTAGAGATTGATGGCAGCAATCAAAGGGAGATGGTGGCAATAGTTTGTATAATTACAAACTTCAATCAGATGATGAAATCAAAAATCATAAAAACCAAGTTGTAAAAAGTAGTCAAAACCAAAAACAATCACATAAGGACCCTTGCGCGAGGCCCAACCTCACGCAAGACCTCGCCCAAAGGCACGAGGCCCTGAGCGGAGAAGCTTTCCCCGAGCAAGGGAACTTGCGCACGGTTGCTTGCCTCGCGCAAGTGAACTTGCGCGGGGAAGCTGTCCTCGAGCAAGTGCCCTTGCTAGAGGGACATGCCCTCGCACAAGTCTTTGTGCTGGGCCTTGTAGCTGCGCGCAGGTGCTAACAGGTGGGGGCTGGCTTCGCGCCGGTGTGCCACTCGCGCTAGCCTTAGCCCAGCGCAGGTGGCACATTCCCCTTTCCCTACAATAAAACATTGGTAAAATTACCTGAGCAGCAGCCTCGACCAGGAAGAAGGAGAAGGAAGAAGGAGATGCTGCTGTAAGGTTAAAATTGTCTTTTAGTAAATAGGGTTGTTTAATTGGGTGGGGTAAGAATAGTAAAATGTGGGGTACAAATAGAATTTCTCTAACTGATATTAAGCCCAATCAGATAACTTTTATCACTGTTTTGTAATTGAAGATATCAGCTTCAAGTCTAGTATACATACTGTAGACACCTTATTTTGTCCGGGATCTTAACTTGTAAAATTAATTAATTAAGTTAGGTGACATAGTATTTTTAGATTAGGATAATTAATTAATTTAAAATTAAATTAGGATTTTTCTTTATAGATTAGAATTAACACTGAAATTAGGATTTAGGAAAAATTAATAAATAAATAATAAAAAAGAGGAGAGACAAGAAAAGAAAAAATATTAATATGAGGATTAAATAATTAGATTTTTAGGGTAATTATATAAATTAGGATTTATTTATTAATTAATTAATTAGGAAGAGTTATTATTAGATTAAATTTAGACTAGTAGAGTTAAATTAGAATAAGGATTTGATAGAAAACTAGGATAAATAGAAAGTAAGATAAATATTAATCTAACCTAAGTCTAATAGGATTCTAACTAAGTTATTATAAAAAGGATCCTGTGCTAGTCTAAAGGGGGATCTCGGCCAACATCATCCATCACCTTCACGTCACAGCTTGGTATATACAACAAAGCTTTGACATCGTCTTCTCCACCGCACCCACTGCTCTGCCATTCATCGTCGAAGTGCATCACTCACCCTCATCGTCTGCAATTGCCGAATCATCATTGTTGTCCCTGCCTTCCTGCATCTGCCAACTTAGTCGCTGAAACCTGCTGCTGCATTTTCTCTCCGCTATCCTCTTCGCCCAATCACAACCGAATCGTCATCACCATACGCAACTTCTCAGTTCCACCCTTGCCATCTTCAAAAGACAGTGCTCATCATCTTGTTCCTCTCATAGCCGCACCAAATTGTTGCCATTGTCTATCAGTATCGAGCCATACTGCCTCGCACCATCATCATCGCCATCCTTGCAATATTCATCAGCCATTATCATCATCGTCCTGCTGCCAAGAATCAGAAGTCACGCCACCTTAGCTGCTTGCTGAACGGTTCCCCCAGTTCCAGTTGTTTGCCCAGTACTGTCCCCATTGCTGTCGGTACTTGCACCAACCTCCACCGCTGCGAAGCTACTTCCCGATTCCTTGCTTTACGACGTCCTGAGTTTACTACAATACTGCACCGATCACAGCCTCTGTTTCAGTCAACGCCATCATTTCCTCCCACTTTGCTGCCCGACGCTGAGGTTCCATTATCTCCACCGAGTCACCAAATCATCGCTCCATACAGCCGCGACATCATCATCTGCTTCATCGCCTTGGCCACGGTTCTGCTCAACTTCCAGTTTCGTTCCAGTTGCAGCGTTTCTGTCCAGCACAAGCTTGCATCTTCACCGTTGCTTACCGCCACTCCTCCACCGGATCACTATTGCACATGCTGGTTCTTGCTCACCCTTACTAAACCGTGGACTGCTGTCAACTACAAGAGAAAAGAAAGCCAAGTGAAGCCCGGTTGAAGGAAAGAAAGGGACGTGTAAGAAGATAGGAAAGAAAAAAATTTTGTAACAAAGAAGTCAAAGCAGAAAAGGAAAGTATTGTCTAAGGTATGATTCCACTAACTAACTAATTGATTAATTTTGTCTAATAGGATTTCTTTGATTGATTAATTGACTAATAAGGTGATTTAATTAAATAACTTGATTTGATAATAATTAGATAAATAAGTGGATACTTTCATGATTTAATAATCAAGTAATATAATAAATTAATAATTTGATAATTAACTACACTTGATGATTTGGGTAACGCATATCTTAGGTAATGGTAATTTGCATGTTGATTGAACATTCTTATGTACGAATTTGTGTGATAAATAATTTGGAAATTTGTTTTACATGGTATGTATGTTTGTATAAGTTGTATAATTAGTTTAAAATATTTATTCTTTATTAAGATATTGTTTTTGCATGATTAATTATTAAATTTGCAGTTTTCAATTTGGTTTGCATGAATAGTAGGATGTATGACTAAAATTTGACTTAAAACATTAAGAGTAGAATTTTGGGGAAATATAAACTTTTAGGAAAATATTATAAGAAAAATTTTAAGGGTTAAAACAATAAATAATAAATAGATAATAAATCATAAAATTTAGAGATAAATTGAGATTATTCCGATGATGGAATTCTGAAGTGTCACGAATGGTTGACATTTCAGATTTTCTAGGTGAGGATGTTTTCCATGAGTTTCGCCAGAATGATGGAAAATTCATGGAAGATGTTCAATATTAAAATATATATGTAAAATATTTAATTATTATAAAATTATAACTACTTAATAAAATAAAAAAAATTTATTCTGAGGATGGAATTCCGAGTGTCACGAATGGTTGACATTTTGGAAATTCCTAGGTGAGAATATTTACCTTAGATTTTGCCAGCATGATGGAAGATTTAAGGTAAGTGTTCAATATTAATAATCGATATTTATTTCTAAAAACATAAATATATATTGATAATCAATCTTTATTTAAAATAAAATAAAAAATAAATATTAATAAGAAATTAGGGAATAATGATTAAAAAATTAAAAGTACAATAATAATAAATTGAGAATAAGTGGAGGTTATCCCGATGATGGAATTATAGGGTGTCACGAATGGCTGACATTTTAAAATTCTTAGGTGAGATGTTTTCTTTAAATTTCGCCAGCATGATGGAAGATTTAAAGAAAATTTTCAAGAAGAATAATCGACATTTATTTTCAAAAGATAAATAATATTAAAATAAAGATAAAAAAATAAAGTAAAAAAAAAAGGATAATTAAAAAGGAAATAAAAAGAAGATAAAAATAAGAACAAAAGATGGAAAACAAAATTAAGATATTTCATAAACGATTTAACAAATCCAACGACGGAGCCTCTCCGAGAAAGACGAATGGGATTTCTTGGATACTCTTGAGGTGAGGATGAAATTTAAGGAATTCCGCCAGCATGATGGAGAGTTTCTTAGAAATTGTCCAATATTTAAATATTTGAATTTGACAAGATTAAAGACCATTTAGTTAAAAATTATTAAAGATATCACAAAATTAGTTGGTACCATTTTAACATGGGCGTTGTGGGGGTGCTAATCCTTCCCCACACGTAACCGTACTCCCGAACCCTAGATTCTTTGAACGTAGACCAAGCCTTATCTTTAGACAAGAATAGGTGACCAGTCACACCTTAGATTTGAATGGTTGGTGGCGACTCCTTGATATTAAAGTCTAGCGGTTAGGTTCACGGACCTAGACGTTATGACAGTTTGGCGACTCCACTGGGGACTTTTAGAGAGTCAGGCCAATAGAAAATTTTGTGATTATCTTGAGTTTTTGATTAAATGTTTTTTTGCTATGTTGTATATATTGCTTGTTATGCTATCTTTATTGAGGGGCATTTAAAATGGAGTCTTGTTCCTTCACACACACACATCACTTGCATGAGCATGCATGAGCCTTCTACCCGGGCTCCGTCCTTTTAAGAGGAAGTATAGTAACTACGCTCTCGTGAGGTGGTAACCTCCGCAATGGCTAGCGAAATACTTCCACTCAAATTGAACCTTTCCGTTTGTAGCCTATGATGGGTGAGGATTGGGTGCCTTACTAGTCTTGTGTGGACGACAGTGAGGAACAATTTGGGAACCTTTAGAACCTTGAAGTACCAAAACCTAGCATATAGTAAGACCTAAGAAGCCTGATTATGGATAGAACCATACCAATGCATTAGGGCACACGAAGGAACAGTCTTAAATATCTTATGAAAGGGCTAAGGCATAAATATGTTCATGAAAAAAAAGGGAGATGAGGAAATTATGAAATGTTTCATTAAAGTCATACTCATACATTCACTTGTCTCATAACAGTTGTTTGGCAAAACTGATACCTCATCCATGGGAAGTCAAGTGCTAGTCGAAGAGCCTAAATACATCTCTCCTTACAATTTGAAGGTTAAGTCAGAGGAAGCCCAACGCAGAAATGGTGATTGCTTAACTGAAGGCTATGTCTCAACCCTCCCAGAGAGGGTACATTTGACTATCAAATCAAATGATATTGCTGAGTTGGCTGGTATTTGGAGACAATGGAGTAAAACAAGACAAGAGGCTTTCCATCGAAAGTATGGGTGTTTAGCATTGCTCCTCCCAGTGGCTGTTGATCATAACCTAATTAGAGCCATGATTCAATTTTGGGATCCATCGTATAGGTGCTTTGTGTTTAATGAAGTAGATATGGCGCCAACTATTGAGGAGTATTCGGCCTTACTCCAATTGAAACCTTCCAATCAAGACAAGATCTATGTTAAGAATAAAACAGGTTACCGAAAGAAGTTGGCCAAATTGTTAGACCTCAATGTCACACAAGTTGATGCCCTTGTAAAATTGAAGGGAGAAAGTACTTGTATCCCTTGGAATTTCCTGCAGAACTTTATCATAGAGCACCATGAAGATGTCCAAGGAGTAAGAGCTATGGCCTTAGCTTTCTATGGGTTGATTATATTCCCAAAAATCTTAGGATATGTGGAAATAGCTGTGGTAGATCTTGTGGACCAAATGGAACATGATATTAACCCAGTCCCCGCCATCTTAACTGAAACCATTCGATCATTAAATTATTGTAGGAGAAGTGGGGAAGGAAGCTTTCAAGGGTGCTTACAACTACTCTACATTTGGATGAAGAGCCATTTTAAATGTGAAGAACCCAATTTTCGAGAAGTATTTGTTGGCTCCAGACTCCCTATCAAAGAATTTTGTGCAAGCAAATGGCCGGAGCCCAGATCAAAGGACAGTTGGATTACATTCTTGCGCAAGCTTCGACACCAAGAAGTTGTTTGGAGAGCACCATGGATGGCTCATGAATCAGTATTATATAAGTGTGGTAACCACCTTTGGGTTCCTCTTTTAGGGATATGGGGTGCTGTTAGTTATGCTCCAGCAATGGTACGAAGACAGGTTGGAAGTGAACAATTCATCCCAGCAACGCATGGACTCAATCAGTTAGAGTTTGCTCACACTGAAGTAGGGGCACAGAGGAAGATAGCAGAGATTGTCAAAGATTGGAAGCAAGCTATTAGGGTTGATCCAGGGAGGTATACTAATAATGTCACTCCTGAATATTCTGTTTGGCATGCAAGGCGAGCCAAGGATATTAAGATACCACCTGAAAAAGATGAAGAACTTCCCCAGAAGCATATTGTCCAAGATCCCATGATTGGCCTAGAGATCGCAAAAAGGAAGTTAGAAGAAGAGAAGAGGGGATTAGAACAAGAATACAAGAAGTTCAAGCATGAGACCGATGAGAGGATAGGAAAGAGAGATTACGCATATTCAAAAGTCCATCAAGAGAAGAACAAGTTGGTGGATGAGATTAGTTACTTGAAGAAAAAGCTCGCGAGGTCTGAGAATAGTCGTCTGATGGAAGAAAACAAACGACTAAAGGAAGAAGCTCAGAAGAACCAGGAAGAAGCTCAGAAGAACCAGGAAGAAATTGCACGACTCAAGGAGAAAGCACAAAAGAAGGAAAATGAGCTTGATGAAGCTCAAAAGGAGATAATACGATGGAAGATCCGACTGCAAGGAGTCCTCAATCAAGCCCAAGAAGATCGACAGAAGATGGCCCAAAATATGCAAACCTTAGTAGATGAATGGAAAATCTTCAAGAAAGACTCACAACTCCTATGGACAATGTTTCATCAAATTAATTGGGTGGCTCATAGGGCCCAACAAATCGAAGATGAAATAAGGGAGGTGAAGCCTGGAGTTAACCCAATAACCGAGCATGGAGAGAGGATGCTACAATTGTTGGAAGAGATAGAGGGCCATTATAGTGCAGTTAGAAGACTCATGTGGCACCATTAGATTTCTTCATGGATGTCTTAGGATTTTGGTTTTGCTAAATGATTGTTATGAGACAAGTTTTTTTTCTCTTTATGCATTTAGGTTGTAAAATTCCATCCATCAATAAAATACATCTGTGAATTCTTTTAAGTCTTTGCACATTTTCTCTCGAAAATAATTTCAACTTAATTGTGGCATAATAGGTGTCAAAATTGAATCTACTAGACGGTCTGCCCTCCATAAATACCACACAAGGTACCAAGCTCGTATAATGGAAGAAGATCAAAATAACATAATAGAGAAGTTGGAAAGGGAAAATGCAGAGATAAAGGGGCAATTGAGCGAGATTACCCATTACTAAAAGCCATGATTAAAGGAAAGGAGAAGATGGGTAATCAGGGGAGTCTATCAAGAACCTCAACAAAGCATGCGAGAAACAACCCTATTTTTTGTGCCTGAAGGAAGTACTGTCAAAGCTCCACACTCTACAGATGCAGTTTCAAAACCCAGTGGAGGTACCAAATTTAGATGATCCCACAGAGTTAGAAAAGTTGAGGCATAAAGAAGAATATAGTGGTACTAAAGCTCAGCTGAGCTTGATAGTGGAAAGACTAAGTGCGTCGAAGGAGTTGACTATTTTGGACCTTTGATGCCGAAAGGTTGTGTTTGGTACCTGGTGTCGTGCTTCCACCAAAATTCAAAGTGCCTGAATTTGAAAATTCAATGGAACATCGTGCCCGAAAGATCATCTCAACCATGTACTGTAGAAAGATGGCGGCATATTGCATGGGACGACAAGCTATTGATTCATGTATTTCAAGATAGCTTGACTGGGTCAGCTGCTAAGTGGTATAACCAATTAAAGGAGCAAAGTTTCCTCTTGGTCGGAATTGGCAAGGGCTTTATAGCTCAATACAAACATGTGTCTGATGTAGCCCCTGATCGCTTGTCTCTCCAAGGTATGGGAAAAAGAAGAAAGATGAGCTTCAAGGAATATGCCCAACGATGGAGGGACATGGCATCACAAGTTCAACCTCCTTTAACTGAAAAGGAAGTCACTATGTTCTTTTGAATACTCTCAAGCACCTTACTATGAGCGTATGCTTAGCAGTGTAACTAAGAACTTGCAGATATGGTGCTAACAGGTGAAGCTATCGAGAATGCCATCAAGAGCGGTAAGATCGAAGCACCTGTGAATGATAGTAGGAAGGGTGGATTCTTGAAGAAGAAGGAAGGAGATGCACAAAGCGTCCAAAACAATTCGCGTCACCCTTATACCCCTCACCCGCCTTCAGTAAACTACACTTATTCTCAATCTTACCCACAAACTCATCCCCAAAACACCTATCAACCTGTTTTCCATCGACAAACTCCTACACCTCAACAAACCCCACTTTCCCCACCTAATGACCAGAGGTACACCCGACCTAGCCGAAATATCGCCATAGACCATATACCCATGGCATACGTGGCGCTATTCCCAAAGTTGGTGGAAGGTCATCTCTTGCCCCCTATTTATATAGAACCTTTGAAACCTCCTTACCCAAAATGGTATGACCTAATGCAAAATGTGCCTATCATAATGGTAAATACTGGTCACTCTATTGAGAATTGCATGGGTTTGAAGGTGAAAGTCCAATCACTTGTCAAAGCTGGGCTTTTGAGTTTTGGGAAGAAAGGTGAGCCAGATGTTAATGCAAACCCTATTGCCCGATCATGCTGGGACAACGGTTTAAATGCGGCTGAGAACCTAAAGAGAGGTACAATCAAGAGGACTGTTGCCGAAATAAAAACTCCATTAGAAAGGTGTTTGAGGTTCTGGTGGAATCTGACTTATCTACAACCAGTGATGTTTGTCGCAGGCTCTTATAAAGGCCAATATGATAGAAAAATGACATGCAAATACCATTGTGGAACAATAGGGCACTCTGTTCAGTATTGCGTGGATTTTAGAAGGAAGTTGCAACAACTAAATCGATGAATCTTGCGTGGAGTTCTATGAAGAAGTTCAGTTGAAGGAGTTCATGCACTGATAAGGAGTTTGTTTTAAAACATTGAAAGTGCTTTATGAAGAGAAACCTACGCCATCAGTTCAAGGGCCTAAGGTGGTGATAGAGGTGCCAACTCCATTCCCATACAAGAGTGACAAGCCGTACCTGGAGGTATGGGTATGATGCAATAATCAAGATGGAGCAAATGTTGAACTAATGTGGATAGTCCTGATTCCGCCAATATAGTGGAGTTGGGGGAATGATACGTAGCGGACGTTGCTATACCCCTGAGATGCTACAACAGGCAAGAAAAGAGAAGGCCAAAGTGGGAGAAGAAGAAGTGGCACCAGTCCACAATCCTAAGAGAATCGACAAAGGCCGTAACAGACGAAGATGCTTGTGAATTCTTGAGACTCATTAAGCATAGTGAGTACAGTGTGGTGAAACAATTAAACAAGATGCCGGCACGAATTTCATTATTGTCTCTGCTCTTGAACTCTGTACCTCATAGGAAGGCACTATTGAAGGTGTTGAATCAAGCTTATGTGGTGCACGATGTATCTGTAGAAAAGATAGACCATCTAGTGAGCAATTGGTGGTAGATAATTTCATATCCTTTAGTGACGATGAAATTCCAGCTGAAGGAAGAGGAAGTACTAAAGCTCTTCATATAAGTGCAAAATGCAGAGGCATCACAATGGTAGGGTGTTGATTATAATGGCTCATATATCAATATCATGCGATGATTACTTTGACAAGGATGCCGATAGATGAATCTCACATGAAAGCCAAGTAATATGGTGGTAAAGGCATTGATGGAGCTCGTAGAGAGGTTATGGGAGACATAGAGCTTCCGATACAGATCGTCCATGTACCTTTAATATACAATTCCAGGTGATGGACATTACACCATCTTATAGTTGCCTTTTGGGAAGGCAATGGATTCATATGGCAGGAGCGGTCTCTTCCTCTCTTCACCAAAAGCTAAAATTTGTGGTGGACGGCCAAATAATTATTATCTCAGGAGAAGAAGACATGATAGTAGCTCAAACTTCCGCTAAACCTTATGTGGACATTGGAGACGAAGCTGTGGAATGCTCATACAGATCCTTTGAGGTGGCAAATGCTCTATATGTGGGGTGAAGGGTCAAGTCTGTATACTCCTCGCCTGTCAAATACCACTGGTATGGTCATGAAGCAAATATTATGGAAAGGATGGTGCCCTGGTTCTGGGTTGGGCAGAAACCTGCAGGGAATGTTAGAGCCACTAGAGATCATCAAAAACAAGGACAATTTGGGTTAGGGTACAGACCGACAGAATGGAAAAAAATGAAGATGATGACTGAGAAGAAAGAGAAGAGAATTGCTCGTTTGCATGGTCGTGATCTTGAGTCCAAGAGATTAATCATACCACACTTATATGATTCGTTTCGCTCAGCAGGGTATATTCATCCAGATCTAATGATGGTGACTGAAAATAGACTGTTGAAGGTTTTTGCAAATTTGTCTGTCTCCGTGGTTGATGAAGAAGGAAGTGGAAGGTTTGACATTGATCAGTTCGTGTACCCTTCAGACGCAGATCTAGGAAATTGGACGGTCTATGAGATGCCAGTTGTCTATGCCACCCAAGAGGATCCAGACAATGAAAATGATGATAACAATGACATTAATTCAGAATTTAATTTTGAGAATCCTGTTCAATTTAATGAATCTGATCATGAAGAGAACCTTGAAGATTATATCGTGCCTTCTGAGTTACTAAGATTGGTGGATCATGAAAAGAAACCCATCGAACCTTATCAAGAAGAAACAGAAATAATAAGTTTGGGAGATGATGAGAATAAAAAGGAGGTGAAGATAGGAACTTTCTTGCCATCCAACGAAAGAAAGGGAGGAATTGAAGGAGCTACTTCATGAATATGTAGATGTGTTCGCTTGGTCCTATCAAGATATGCCTGGACTCGATACTAGAATTGTGAGCACAAGTTGCCATTGAAGCCTGAGTGTAAGCCTGTACAGCAGAAGTTAAGGCGCATGAAGCCTGATATGTTTTGAAGATTAGAGATGAAGTTAAGAAGCAATTTGATGCTGGTTTCTTGGAGGTGGCCAGGTACCCTGAATGGGTAGCCAATATAGTTCCAGTTCCGAAGAAAGGGGGAAAGTACGAATGTGTGTGGATTATAGAGACTTGAACAAAGCTAGTCCTAAGGATAATTTTCCTTTACCCCACATTGATACACTTGTGGACAATACTGCCAAATACTCCACATTTTCATTCATGGATGGATTTTCGGGCTATAATCAATAAAAATGGCTCGCGGAAGACATGGAGAAAACCACATTTGTGACAATGTGGGGGACCTTTTGTTACAAAGTTATGCCTTTTGGGCTGAAGAATGCTGGAGCTACATATCAAAGAGCAATGGTGACTCTCTTCCATGACATGATGCATAAAGAGATAGAGGTCTATGTAGACGATATGATTGCAAAATCGCGTAAAGGGGAGAATCATGTCACTAGTCTCAGAAAACTATTTGATAGATTGAGGAAGTATCGATTGAAGCTGAATCCGGCTAAGTGCACATTCGGGGTTAAATCTGGAAAGCTATTGGGCTTTATGATCAGTGAAAATGGGATAGAAGTGGATCCCAGATAAGATACAAGCTATTCAAGACCTGATCCTCCACGCACCCAAAAGGAAGTTAGAGGATTTTTGGGTAGATTAAACTATACCTCTCGTTTCATTTCTCAACTCACCCTCAAATGTGATCCAATATTCAAGTTGCTTCGTAAGAGAAATCCGGGGAATGGAATGAAGAATGCCAGGAAGCCTTCAACAAAATCAAAGAATATTTGTCGAACCCTCCTGTGTTGGTACCACCAGTAATGGAAGACCTTTGATTTTGTATTTGATAGTCTACGAGAAGTCAATGGGATGTGTGTTGGGGCAAAAGAGATGAATCTGGGAAGAAAGAATATGCAATTTACTATCTGAGCAAAAAATTCACAGATTATGAGTCTAAATATACCGAGTTAGAAAGAATGTGTTGCGCGTTGGCTTGGACGGCTCATAGACTCAGACAGTACATGTTGTATCATACCACCTGGTTAATCACAAAAATTGGATCCTCTCAGGTACATCTTTGAAAAGCCTGCATTGTCTGAAGGATCGCAAGGTGGCAAGTAATGCTTTCCGAATATGATATCACAATATGTGGCCCAAAAAGCCATCAAAGGGAGTGCAATTGCAGAATTTATCGCTGATCGCAATACGAATGGTTATGAACCAATGAAGATGGAGTTCCCAGATGAAGATTTGATGTTTGTAGAAGAAAAATGTGAGAAAAGACCATGGAAGATGTGTTTTGATGGGGCGTCGAATGCTCTGGGGCACGGGGTAGGAGTGATTCTATATCTCCTGAAGGTAGTTATTATCCAATTACTGCTAAATTGGATTTCAATGCACGAACAATGTAGCTGAGTATGAGGCATGTGTCATGGGTCTGCAGCAGCCGTAGAAAGAAAAGTCAAGATACTTGAGGTGTATGGTGATTCAGCTCTGGTAATTTATCAGTTAAAAGGAGAATGGGAAACTAGAGATCCAAAATTAATCCAGTACCGAAAGTATATCGTTGAGTTGATTGATTATTTTGAAAATATCCAGTTCGAACATTTGCCACGAGAAGAAAATCAGATAGCTGATGCTTTAGCCACCCTAGCAGCAATGTTCAAGTTGGATGCAAACGCAGAGATCCAACAATTAGGATGGAAGTGAAGAGTTCCCCAGCACACTGCTTGAGTGTTGAAGAGGAAGTAGATGGGAAGCCTTGGTATCACGATATTCTGCAATACATAAAAAATCAGCAGTATCCTGAGCATGCTACTGAAAATGACAAAAGAACTATAAGAAGATTGGCTATGGGATTCTTCTTAGATGGAGAAATTTTGTACAAAGACGGTCGAGATCAAGTACTGTTAAGGTGCGTGAATTCAACTGAAGCTACTAAAATTCTTGAAGAAGTGCATGATGGGAGTCTGTGGAGCTCATGCTAATGGTCACATGATGGCCCGAAATCATGAGAGCAGGTTATTACTGGCTGACTATGGAAGAGATTGTATTAACTATGCTCGAAAATGCCACAAGTGCCAGATCTATGCTGATAAAATTCATGCACCTCCAAATGCTCTAAATGTGTTTAGCACCTCCATGGCCTTTTTCAAATGTGGGGCATGGATGTGATCGGACCAATTACTCCCAAGGCTTCGAACGGGCACAGGTTCATTTTTGTGATGATTGATTACTTTACCAAATGGGTTTGAAGCTGCTTCATATGCAACTGTAACACGAGCAGTGGTTTGCAAGTTTATCAAGAGGGAGATAATTTGTCGATACGGGCTTCCAGAAAAAATTATCTCTGATAATGCTCGAAATTTGAACAACAAGATGATGGAAGACGTGTGTACTCAGTTCAAAATCAAGCATCATAATTCAGCGCCATATCGTCCAAAGATGAATGGGGCAATAGAAGCAGCAAATAAAAACATCAAGAGGATAGTGGAAAAATGGTTGAGACATATAGAGATTGGCATGAGAAGTTGCCATTTGCCCTACATGCTTATAACAAAAACAAAGTTCGCACTTCTACTGGGGCAACACCATTTTCACTGGTATATGGAATGGAAGCTGTGCTGCCTGTTGAAGTTGAAATTCCATCCTTAAGGGTCCTGATGGAAACAAAGTTAGAAGAGGCTGATTGGGTGAGAGATCGTTACGAGCAGCTCAACTTCATTGAGGAAAAAAGAATGGTAGCATTGTGTCACGGCCAACTATATCAAAGGAGAATGATGAAAGCGCATGATAAGAAGGTTCGACCAAGAAAATTCAGAGAAGGAGAATTGGTCCTGAAGAAGATTCTCCCAAATCAACCAGACAATAGAGGAAAATGGGCTCCAAATTGGGAAGGTCCTTATGTTGTGAAAAGGGCATTCTCTGGCGGGGCATTACTTTTGGTAGATATGGATGGAGATGATTTGCCAAACCCAATAAATTCAGATGCTGTGAAGAAGTATTATGCCTAAAAAAAAAAAGAGAAAATAAAAAAAAAAATAAAAAAATAAAAAATAAAAAAAAAAGAGAAAAAAAGAGATAAAGAAAAAGGAGGATTCAAATTGAAAACCCAAAAGGGCAGTTTGAGTCAATAGGGGGTGAATTCGAACTGAAAACCCGTAAAGGGCGGCTTGAATCAAGGAGACATATCTAAGTTGAAAACCTGAAAAGGCGACTTAGGTATGAGGAGAAAAGGCATTAAAGGGTCATGACATAGAAGCACTAATGTGATTTGATAGGACTTTACATGGTCGGATGACTCGAAGAGAATGAGATTTTTGAATGAGAATTTTGTATTAATCGATCAGAGTTGTTTGAATGTTTGCCCAAAGCCTGGTTAAATAATCCTAGAATCCTTGTTTTTTCTTCCAACCTTGCTTTGACTTCACACTTGGCTACCTTTTGTAATATTTCCAGATATTGAATAATACCACTCTCTCCATTTCATTTATCATTTCTTTGCTATATCCTTACCTTGAGGGATTGAGAAATTGTATTGCATTGATCTTGAAATTGGAATGATAATGAATGATTGCTTAGACTCCTATATTATTTAGGAAAATGAAAGAAAAGGGAAAACTTGTGAATGAATGAAAATTAGAAATCAAGAAAAAATCAATGGATAAGGAAGAATGAATGATGAAGTCTCAGTAAAAATTTTAATGAGCAAATAAATGACCTAAAGAGGGCACAAAGATAAGAGTTTCATTGGGAGAGAAAAAATGGAAGAAGGAAAATGAGGAAAGAAATAGGAGATATAAGGACAAGATGACAAATGAAAAAAGAAGAAGGCATGAGATGGACTGAGAAAGAAAAACCTTGTTATTGCCACAGTTAAAGTTGAAATGTTTTCGCCAAAAAAAAAAATTGCATGAACATAATAGATTGTGTGAGTGACATTGCATGAATGACATCGCATGATAGAATGAACTGCATAAATAAGAATGCATGCACGGTTGCACACATGATGCATTGCCTGAGGAAAGTTACAGACAAGGTTCCTTGAGTACAATCTATAAGACCTTCGGGCATGATTCATCCAAATTCTTATACAAGATTTTTAAAAGTTTGACTGCCTGCCTGTTTAGGAGGAGCTTTTATACAAGATTTTTAAAGTTTGACTGCCTGCCTGTTTAGGAGGAGCTTTTGGACAAGATTTTTAAAGTTTGACTGCCTGCCTGTTTAGGAGGAGCTTTTGGACAAGATTTTTAAAGTTTGACTGCCTGCCTGTTTAGGAGGAGCTTTTAGACAAGATTTTTAAAGTTTGACTGCCTGCCTGTTTAGGAGGAGCTTTTTAGACAAGATTTTTAAAGTTTGACTGCCTGCCTGTTTAGGAGGAGCTTTTAGACAAGATTTTAAAGTTTGACTGCCTTTCTGTTTAGAGGGAGCGTTTTGAAAAAAATAAAAAAAAAATTTTTTTTTAAAAAAAAAAAGGAGAAGTCAAACGAAATAGGTGTCTATGTCTTTGTGCAATTACTATTCACAGCAAATGCACAAAGAGGGGCAGCTGTAGACACCTTATTTTGTCCGGGATCTTAACTTGTAAAATTAATTAATTAAGTTAGGTGACATAGTATTTTTAGATTAGGATAATTAATTAATTTAAAATTAAATTAGGATTTTTCTTTATAGATTAGAATTAACACTGAAATTAGGATTTAGGAAAAATTAATAAATAAATAATAAAAAAGAGGAGAGACAAGAAAAGAAAAAATATTAATATGAGGATTAAATAATTAGATTTTTAGGGTAATTATATAAATTAGGATTTATTTATTAATTAATTAATTAGGAAGAGTTATTATTAGATTAAATTTAGACTAGTAGAGTTAAATTAGAATAAGGATTTGATAGAAAACTAGGATAAATAGAAAGTAAGATAAATATTAATCTAACCTAAGTCTAATAGGATTCTAACTAAGTTATTATAAAAAGGATCCTGTGCTAGTCTAAAGGGGGATCTCGGCCAACATCATCCATCACCTTCACGTCACAGCTTGGTATATACAACAAAGCTTTGACATCGTCTTCTCCACCGCACCCACTGCTCTGCCATTCATCGTCGAAGTGCATCACTCACCCTCATCGTCTGCAATTGCCGAATCATCATTGTTGTCCCTGCCTTCCTGCATCTGCCAACTTAGTCGCTGAAACCTGCTGCTGCATTTTCTCTCCGCTATCCTCTTCGCCCAATCACAACCGAATCGTCATCACCATACGCAACTTCTCAGTTCCACCCTTGCCATCTTCAAAAGACAGTGCTCATCATCTTGTTCCTCTCATAGCCGCACCAAATTGTTGCCATTGTCTATCAGTATCGAGCCATACTGCCTCGCACCATCATCATCGCCATCCTTGCAATATTCATCAGCCATTATCATCATCGTCCTGCTGCCAAGAATCAGAAGTCACGCCACCTTAGCTGCTTGCTGAACGGTTCCCCCAGTTCTAGTTGTTTGCCCAGTACTGTCCCCATTGCTGTCGGTACTTGCACCAACCTCCACCGCTGCGAAGCTACTTCCCGATTCCTTGCTTTACGACGTCCTGAGTTTACTACAATACTGCACCGATCACAGCCTCTGTTTCAGTCAACGCCATCATTTCCTCCCACTTTGCTGCCCGACGCTGAGGTTCCATTATCTCCACCGAGTCACCAAATCATCGCTCCATACAGCCGCGACATCATCATCTGCTTCATCGCCTTGGCCACGGTTCTGCTCAACTTCCAGTTTCGTTCCAGTTGCAGCGTTTCTGTCCAGCACAAGCTTGCATCTTCACCGTTGCTTACCGCCACTCCTCCACCGGATCACTATTGCACATGCTGGTTCTTGCTCACCCTTACTAAACCGTGGACTGCTGTCAACTACAAGAGAAAAGAAAGCCAAGTGAAGCCCGATTGAAGGAAAGAAAGGGACGTGTAAGAAGATAGGAAAGAAAAAAATTTTGTAACAAAGAAGTCAAAGCAGAAAAGGAAAGTATTGTCTAAGGTATGATTCCACTAACTAACTAATTGATTAATTTTGTCTAATAGGATTTCTTTGATTGATTAATTGACTAATAAGGTGATTTAATTAAATAACTTGATTTGATAATAATTAGATAAATAAGTGGATACTTTCATGATTTAATAATCAAGTAATATAATAAATTAATAATTTGATAATTAACTACACTTGATGATTTGGGTAACGCATATCTTAGGTAATGGTAATTTGCATGTTGATTGAACATTCTTATGTACGAATTTGTGTGATAAATAATTTGGAAATTTGTTTTACATGGTATGTATGTTTGTATAAGTTGTATAATTAGTTTAAAATATTTATTCTTTATTAAGATATTGTTTTTGCATGATTAATTATTAAATTTGCAGTTTTCAATTTGGTTTGCATGAATAGTAGGATGTATGACTAAAATTTGACTTAAAACATTAAGAGTAGAATTTTGGGGAAATATAAACTTTTAGGAAAATATTATAAGAAAAATTTTAAGGGTTAAAACAATAAATAATAAATAGATAATAAATCATAAAATTTAGAGATAAATTGAGATTATTCCGATGATGGAATTCTGAAGTGTCACGAATGGTTGACATTTCAGATTTTCTAGGTGAGGATGTTTTCCATGAGTTTCGCCAGAATGATGGAAAATTCATGGAAGATGTTCAATATTAAAATATATATGTAAAATATTTAATTATTATAAAATTATAACTACTTAATAAAATAAAAAAAATTTATTCTGAGGATGGAATTCCGAGTGTCACGAATGGTTGACATTTTGGAAATTCCTAGGTGAGAATATTTACCTTAGATTTTGCCAGCATGATGGAAGATTTAAGGTAAGTGTTCAATATTAATAATCGATATTTATTTCTAAAAACATAAATATATATTGATAATCAATCTTTATTTAAAATAAAATAAAAAATAAATATTAATAAGAAATTAGGGAATAATGATTAAAAAATTAAAAGTACAATAATAATAAATTGAGAATAAGTGGAGGTTATCCCGATGATGGAATTATAGGGTGTCACGAATGGCTGACATTTTAAAATTCTTAGGTGAGATGTTTTCTTTAAATTTCGCCAGCATGATGGAAGATTTAAAGAAAATTTTCAAGAAGAATAATCGACATTTATTTTCAAAAGATAAATAATATTAAAATAAAGATAAAAAAATAAAGTAAAAAAATAAAGGATAATTAAAAAGGAAATAAAAAGAAGATAAAAATAAGAACAAAAGATGGAAAACAAAATTAAGATATTTCATAAACGATTTAACAAATCCAACGACGGAGCCTCTCCGAGAAAGACGAATGGGATTTCTTGGATACTCTTGAGGTGAGGATGAAATTTAAGGAATTCCGCCAGCATGATGGAGAGTTTCTTAGAAATTGTCCAATATTTAAATATTTGAATTTGACAAGATTAAAGACCATTTAGTTAAAAATTATTAAAGATATCACAAAATTAGTTGGTACCATTTTAACATGGGCGTTGTGGGGGTGCTAATCCTTCCCCACACGTAACCGTACTCCCGAACCCTAGATTCTTTGAACGTAGACCAAGCCTTATCTTTAGACAAGAATAGGTGACCAGTCACACCTTAGATTTGAATGGTTGGTGGCGACTCCTTGATATTAAAGTCTAGCGGTTAGGTTCATGGACCTAGACGTTATGACACATACATCCAGTCAAAAATACTCACACACCTAAGCTTCTATGGATCTTGCCAGCTAGGTCTTTCAGTTATAAGGTGTCTTCTCTGATTTGAAACTGTTGCTTTCCTTCAATTTTGAAGTTTCAGTCTGCATCATCCTTGGACTTCCTTATCTTTACAGGACTTCTAACAAAGATATGGCTTCTGGTTGTGTGTCTGTTTTGAACCATATTATGATTCTTCAAGGCTGTGTGATATATCCCTTTAATCCTGCTTTTATTTTCAATCATTGCATTGCCATTGATGTCTATATAAAATGTTGCACAAAGCCATGAGTTTGAGCACTTTATGGTTCTACATATAGAAATGAAAAGATTTAACCTGTACACTATCATCGACAATAGTGTGAGTATCAAGAACATTGCAGCTCCTATCAGAGTAGACTGATTACTCTGATAAATGATAACTTTGTTCAGTTGGTTGTGTGCGGTCATAGCCTCAAAGGCAAGATGAATGTTGCTTGTTGCCACAGTGCTATACAACAATAACAACTTTGAATCTGATGTAGGAAAAAGAAAAAGAAATTCTCTGTAATAGTGTATTAAAATGTAATTACCAGGACTACATATTCAAGTCGTAACCACTTACACAGCCAAATCTGTGTTGTGAGTATGTCCAGCTACTAAATAAATGTAGTATTCCCTTTTCTCAATAAGCTCAAAATCTTATCTATAAAAATCAAACAACATATGAAAAGTAGGAGCTTAGAGGGGACTCAGGGAATCAAAAACTTCTCCATTTAAGACTCTTGAGTGAGTAGGTAATTTAGAAATAGGAAAAAAATGAATAAAGTACATGGTAAAAAGACAAGGAAAATCTCATTATAGGTTCCTTCGCTTAATAAGAACCTCCTTACCGGATTAAGAAACTTGGAACCTGTACTCCATGGTCAAGCAATATATTTTTGAAAAGGTGTGGTACAAAAAAAGTCTTTTATCTATCTGGAGTGTATATTTTTTTCATGTAAAATAGGCCATTCATCTTAATAGGAACCTTTGTGTTTCATATGGACTTCCTGTAGTCACTGAAAATTTTTATTTTCAAAATTCTTATGTCTAGATTAGTTGTTTCCAAGGCTGATCATGATGATAATTCAATACGTAAAAACTTCATAAAATGATTTTTTATTCTTTCATTCAATAAAATTTGTAACCTTTTCTTCATTTTGTTTTTTTCTTCCATGGCGTCATGCTTGGTTCACATTTCCTCTCCCTCTTTCTTTCTTTCTTCTTCCTTTCTAATAAATTTTCATTCTCAAACCCAGAAACCAAAATTGAAAGACAAGGGCCAGTAACAGATGATGCAACCAGCAGCAGCACCATAATGCAGCAACCAGCAAGTAACCAGCAGCAACTCAGCTCACCACTCATCAGCAGCAGCTCACCAGCAACTAGCATCATCTCACCACTCATCACACAACACAATAGCAGCAGCACACCAGCAGTAATAGATTATGACATGGGGATATAGCACTTCAATACTATTAGAATAAAAAAGGATCGAGTATAGTAGATTTTATCCTAATTTAATTAAGTTTAAAGTTAGTTGTAAATAGTTAGTTAAGTTAGTTTTTTCAGTTAGTTATGAACGAAGAACAGAATGCCTATATAAAGTCTGTAAACTTCTGTAAACAGATTCATTCAACAGTTTTATCAATACAGAAATCAGATTTCCTTTCATAAAGTTTCTTTCTTCTTCAAGAATTCAACAGCTAGCTTGAAAATTCTTGACACATTCTTCTCTCGTTACGGTGTTTTAACTCATTTTAGTCGGAAAATTTGGAGCTGTGTTTGCATCCATACCTTTCCCAGTATTTGCAGCACTATATTGTATACTCTTTGGCCTTGTGGGTATGTATGACTTTTATGCAAGTTGTATTTTCAGTTGTTTTCATGCAGTTTATTATCCTCAATGACAATTTCCTGCTTGATTGAAGCTTCAGTTAGATTGTCATTTCCTCCGATTCACAAACTTGAACTGTTTGAAAAACCTCATCATTACAGGGCTATCACCGATAATGTTACTCTGATATGCTGGTATGAAATTATATTGGCGAAATAGGCTTGGCTTCTGAAAATTGTTTGCAATAGACTGTTAGGTATTAACATTGCTCCTATTGCTGTGATAGTTTTCTTTGCAGCTGATATAATTTAACTTTTGTACTTTATATTACAAAAAAACATTACCTACCATACCTGGTGCCCTGTAAGTGCTGCTCAGGAATTGACGGATAGAAATGAAGGAGTAAAGGATAAAGGCAAGGAATTGATAGATAGTTTTCAAGCCCCCATTTCCATTTCGTTTTTGGTGTTGTGATCACTGTCTCAGATTAGTTCCAAAAATTCATTTTGAAATTTTGCAAGGCATCGTTTCAGATTTTTTATCTATTGAAATTGATCTGTTTAGTTATTTCTTTGGTACCGGCACAACTTAGACTGTTGAGTAAGATTTCTTTCTTCACCAAAGTCCTGTTTCTTGAGTCCACTGCATAAACAATATCAATGGAGTTCCAACTTCCAGGTCTAATAACCTTTGTTGCTTTTCTGCAGCTTTCTTAGCCAAGATAAATCCTCTCTGACATAACCTCATCTCTAAAGGCTAAAGACTAAAAAATCTCTTTCAATTCCTTGAAGTGATATGGTTCCGGAATCTAAGAGATTTATAAATTTTGGATTTATTCTGTAAGTTCATTCTTCATACACCAAAATTCTCAATATCTTTTTGTTGATTTGCGAATGATATTGTTATTCACAATGACCAATGTCATATCAATTTACCGTTTCAGGTGGGTGGTGTGTGCTGAATATGGACCATCATTGTGTATGGGTTGTAAAATTGTGTAATTTGCTTGAAAAATTATTTTGACTGGTAGAGAAATTTATGCTTCTGACCAAGTAAAGAGTTTTGCTATACAAGAAACATCAGTTTTTGCAGAGCCATCAGTTTTATCATAGCACTGAAATTTACTTACACAACTTGGTAAACTTCCGAAGAGATCATTCTTAGCAAGGTCCAAGATTTGGAGAGAACCAATAGCACACAATTAGAAGAGACTTACCAAAATTAAGATTAAGATTTACCGTTCCCATGGTCCCCTTCAGCTTATAACACAAAAGAGGGAAAAGAGATCCTGAAAAAACAATTATTGGAGAGGTCTAGCAATGACACGTTAAAAGAGGCTTGAGGTAATTGACCATTAAAATGGTTAACGCTAAGGTCATGGCAGAACCAGCAAATGCAGTCCTAGGTATACTAGGAATCTGCCCACGGATTTGGCTGCGTGAGAGATTGAAATATTGGACTTGCAAGGATAAATTCCATACTCAAGCTGCTTTTGAGTTAAACATCGAATACTCTTGCATATCTTTGGTGTATTTTGGTTGCACAAGCACTTTTGTGATGATAGTTACAAGCCCGCAAGCGCCAGAATCAGCACCCTACAACAGCCTAAACCACCAAAAACGCCAACGCCAATACAAAAACCAAAAAAATCCTCTTTTACCCAAAATTTCATAAAAGAAAAACAAAACATAGACACAACCATCATCCAGAAAGAAGAATTTACAGGGGCTTCGCGTTTGTGGATTTCTTGATATTTGAGGATTTTGGGTGTCGGAAGTTAGGAAAGTGAAAGGAAATGAAGGATCAGTGGTCGAAAGCAGTGAAGGAACTTAGAGATTTGGAAGTTTTCGGTTCTTGAGGAGGCTTCGCCTTGGGCTTTCGTTTCTGGAAAGGAAAGGAAATGAAGAGAGAAGAAGGAAATGGCCAGATGTTTGGAGCTGCTCTAGAAGATCGAGGTCACACTGGTGGCGGACGAAGATGGATCCGGGGCTGGACATGGGAGTAGCGACGCCTGATTGAGAAAAAGACAGAATCGGGTTGCAGGTGTAAGCTTTGAGAAAAGAAAGGTGAAGGTTAAAAAAAAAAAAATGAAAATGTAATTAACGTCGGCAGGACTTGCTTTTATTTTATTTTTTTTAATTCGTTCATTTAACTTGCTTTTAGTTTTTGCTTTTACTTCACCACTTTAACACTTGCTTTGATTAATTATTTAATTCTATAATACTTGCTTTGATTAGTCAATAGGTTTAGATATCCTTTATTTAGCTTTATATATTCTTTCGTTCACATTGCCTGATGTTTCATAGTTTCTTTTGGATCCCCATTTCATAGTTTCAATGCTTGTTGTTTTCGTCTAATCAAATTATTTGTTTATTAGGTTTCGGTGCTCACTTCTGTGTGTGTGTGATACACTGCCCTGTTCTAGCTTGTTAATTTATTTACTTGTGAATTGTTTGTCATATTCATAAAAGGTAGAATTAAAGCTTGTTTTATGAATTTAACAACCACAATAAAGTTTTATTTTTTGTAAATTTGTCCAATGATGAGATGTTATGGAAGTCATAAGTAGTTATTTTTAACTGATTCAGTTAACTAAATACTATCAACGTATTAGAGTATTTAGTGCTATTTTTCAATAATTTAAATTTTTGTTAAAAATGAAAATAAATAATTTTTTAAAGAATCAAATCAAAGAAAAATTAATAATAAAATTTAAATTTAATTAAATGAATTTCCAATGATGAGATGTTACGGAAGTCATAAGTAGTAATTCCTAACTGATATCTAGATGAGAGAAATTCACTAAATATTACCAGCGTATTCGAGTATTTAATGCGATTTTTCGATATTTTAAATTTTTGTTAAAAAAGGAAATGAATAAGATTTTTTTAATCATAAAAAAGAAAATTAATAATTAAGTCTAAATTTTACTAAAAAATTTTCGATAATGGGATGTAATGGAAATTACAAGTGGTGATTCCTAACTGATCTATAGATGAAAAGAGTCCACTAAATATTATTAGCGTATTGGAGCAATAATTTAAACTTTTGTTAAAAATGAAAATAAAACAAGGTTTTTTTAAAAAAATTAATAATAAAATTTAAATTTCAGTAAACAATTGTAAATTTAAATTTAATAAACAATTTTCCGATGATGAGATTTCATAGAAATTACAAGTAGCGATTTTTCGAAAATCTTTGGTGAAAAGTATTAGAATACTTAGTATGATTTTTCAATATATGAATTTTTATTTTTTATAAAAACAAATACAAATAATTTTTAAAGAATAATAAAAATAAAAATTGCATGTGCATTATGTATTATACGCTTGCACCTTATGCATCGATGTTAATTTTGAAATTAAATAAAAATTCTCTGATGATGAGATGTTATAGAAATCACAAGTAGTGATTCTTAACTGATCCCTAGGTGAGAGGAGTCTACTAAATATTTCCAGCGTATTAGAGAATTTAGTGTGATTTTTAAATAATTTGAAATTTTGTCAAAATGAAAATGAATAAATGTTTTTTTTGAAGTTGAAACAAAGAAAAATTAATAATGAAATTTAAACTAAATTTAATGAATTTCCGATGATGGGATGTTATGGAAATCATAAGCAGTAATTTCTAACTGATCTTAAGGTGAGAGAAGTTCACTAAATATTATCAGTGTATTAGAATACTTAGTGCAATTTTTCAATAATAAGAATTTTTATTTAAAAATAAATAAAGTCTTTTTAAGAAAATAAAATTTTTCATGCATCACTTTTACTATCTATTTGCATAATATGCATCCATGGTTAATTATAAAAATAAAATGTGTATCTTTCGAGGATGAGATTATATAAAAATCACAAGTAGCGATTGTTAAGAAATTTCTAGATAAGAAAATTATTTGAATATTACTAGAGTATTGGAATGCTTCGATATAATCTCTCAATACAAAAGATTCACATATATTTTGAAAAATGAAATTTAGTTTTTATTTTATATAAAAAATAAATAATGGTTTTAATAAAACATATATAATTGGTTGCAATAAATAGGAATTATTTTTAAACATTAAATTAAGACCATTTTATTAAAGCCAAAGGATAACATATGATTAATATGATACCATTTTTAAACGGGTGTTATGGGGTGCTAATTCTTTCTCATGTGTAACCCTACTCTCGAATTCGATTTTTGTCTTCGTAGACCCAAATTGTCTTTTTAATTAAACTTAATTAATTTTGAGATTTTGTTAAAAAAATAAATATTTTTAGGTGGCCAATCACACCTAATAAAAAAAAGATTGGTGGCAACTCCCTATTTTTCATATTTTCAAAATTGTCGAACGATCGAGTTTTTGGATGAAATCGTTACAACAATTACAATTGCATATATTATAGAAAATTTAAAGTTACGAATCAGTTGCTTTTGTTGTATTATGAAACATTTTAATGTTTCATCTTTGTTCTTATTTGATGTTTGATTGACGGAGTGTATACTAAAATTGATGATGTCTTGCAAATGAAAGGGGATTCAAGAATTCTTGTTTGCTTTTATTACAGGTTGGTTTTGAACTTTTGACGCTGGCCAAAATGTGAGTGAAAAAGATTTTGCATTTGATTTTTTATTTTACCATACAATATCTTTGGCATGACAAGTGGGACATTTCATGATGGTGATTTGCTTCTGAATCAAAATCGATTGCGTCTCATTTTTGAGAAAAAACAATCTCGAGTCAGTTTTTGCGGCTAATCGAGGACCTTTTTGCGTTGTCAGAGTGCTCAAATTTTGCTTCTTTTGTTGGGTTATTTTTATGTGGATGATGGTCAAGATGGCTGAATTTGGTTGATTGATTACTGAATGGATTGTGTATGGTTCGTCGAGGTTCAAAATAAGGTGTTGTGTTATTTAATTAGTGGCTGTGAGCCTTTACTGTCAATCCTCGATTTTCTTTGATATGAATCAGGAAGAGGACGCTCAAGGCAATAAGACAGGAGAGAAGCTGGCTGAGCAGAGCATTGCTCATTCGAGAGGAAGAAGAATAATTAGGTGTCGTGCAAGGTATGAAGTCTAGTAGGAAGAAGAAGCCAGGTCAGCCGAGGGGGAATGCTTAGCTAGGAAGTCAAAGTCAAGTGTTAAGTCAGTATAGTTGGATGTAAATATAGTTACAGTTGTTAAGTCAATTACACTAACTGACCTATGAATGTAAGCAATAAATACCCATGTACACGGTGTAAAAAGGCATGCAATGAATGACCAGTCCCTGATTTGCCTTTTTCTCTCCAAGATTCTTCTCCTTTCTCATCTCCTTCTTTGCAGTTCTTGAGCTTCTCGGATAGATCCTCCGTTGATCTATCATTCTTCGTTCTGTTTTGGCAAAGTTTGTATCAGTGGTATCAAACCCACTTTCTCTGATGTAGCTGTATTGTATCTTCTCATTCAAAGAATCAAACCTGTCCTTTCAAAAAAAAATCTGCTCCTTTTAGTAATATATTACTAACATTTTAGTTTTACTTCTAATCTGCCCGTATGAAAAACTTTAACTCGATTTTGGTTCTCTTAATTCTATATTGGAAGTGTTCCTCTATTTATCAATTGCTATACTCTATTGCTGCATTTTCCTTAACCTTTCAAAATCAAGGACAATAATGATGCTGAAAAGTTGGGATTACATTAAAATTTGATATGAAATTTAGGAAACATAGAAAAGGGTGTTGTTGTACTTGCCAATAACATAAAGAACCATATGCATTTTATTTGTTTTCTCTTCCTTTTTGAATCTCTAATAAACTTATAGAATTATCATTCTTTCAAAACAAATATATGTGCATATGTATCTTTATGTGCTTCCACAACAAAGCTCAGGCATTAATTTAGTTTCTTTAAATTATACTATAGGGACTAAATTTTAAAATTTAAAGTAGCACAAGAACTATAAGCATAATTTGACCCCAACAAAAGGGCATCACCAAGTGTAATTCTATAAGTTGAGAATAACAAGATATACAGATTAGCAAAAACCCGCATGCTGTACGCACCTACGTTCCAGTACGAAGTGCAGATTTATTCTAGTAATTCTACAAACTGAAAGTAACAAGTGCCGGGAAATGTGAGGCTTCCAAGTTGGGCAACTCATCTGCTTATTTTGTTTAACAACTCTTGCTGACAGAAGATAACGAAGGAAAACGAAAGATTGGTCTGACAACAGTAAGAACTTTGTTCCAAGGAAATAACAAATGTCCATCTGTTAAACAAGTGATTGTGCAAACAAAAATATACGAACTCATAACTTCTGTAAGTGGTAGAAACATACAAATTCACTTATACATTACTATTAGACCAAAAACAAAAGGTCTTACTCTTTCCATTTCATCCTTTAGACACATGCATATTATTTTATATACACTACTAGAAAAAAGGCTTTTAGCAACCAAAATTTGCAACGACTGAGAATATCGTTACAAAATCTCATGACATTTGTAACGATTTTTTATAATCGTTGCTTAATTAATTTTTTTTAGATTTTATACAACGATTTTTTTTGTTGTTGCGAATTCCTATGAAATTGACAACGATAAAAAAAATCGTTACGATATCTTATTATATTTGCAACGATCTTTTACTGTCGTTGTCTAATTAACTTTTAAAATATTTAACACAACCATAAAATAACTTGTTACTAAATAAATATATATATATATATATATATCATATTCATAATGACAAAAAGAAAGTCATTTTAAAATCTTATCAAATTAGCAATGAATTTTTATAGTTGTTGTCAAATTAAATTTTTCTTAACATTTTATACAACAACAAAAAAATTTGTTACGATATCTATATCACATATATAACGGCAAAAGAATGTCATTTTGGAATCTTATAAGATTAGCAATTTTCATGGTTGATTTTTTTAATATATTATACTACTAAAAAAATTTATTACGATATTTATATCATATTTATAGCGATAAAAAAATCATTATGAAAATCTTTTAAATTTACAATGATTTTTTATAGTCATTTTCAAATTAAAAATTTCTTAAAATTTTATACAATGATCAAAATAATTATTATGAAATATCATTGGCAATTTCATTGATAATATTCTGAAATTTAAATTATAAGTTCAAACTTTTTATTTAAGAATATAATAAGAACAATCATAAATCTATTTTTTTTCTTAAACTATATTATATTCACATGAAAATATAACTTTTATCCATTAAAAATATTTTTGTCTATATTATCCGAAAACTTATTATTTTTATTATTTTCAAAATCCCATAATTGCAATTTTGCTTTTTTTTTTTGAAAAGCAAAGTTTATTGAATGGACTGGATGCCAAGTCCAGCTAAGATGAAAAGTTAGCAAGCATGGCAGCCTACTACAACAAACCCAACAAAACAATAGAGAACAAAAACGTGACTCTAAGGGGCTTTACAACAAACACCTAAGAGGCACTAACACAATTAGCTAAATGTTCTAAGTTTGGAGACCAAACAACCCCAAAAAAGAATGGAGGAAGCAACACCAATCAGCAAATCATCCAAAATTTTGCTATTTTTCTTTATATACTTATTATTTACATATTGCTATGTTTAATAAATATACACTGTATTTTTTTGGGGGAGGGGGGGGGGGGTTTGTCCATTTTTTGTTTTGTATAATTAATATATTATCATGTGCATCTTAAATTTAAATTGATATAAATTTATTCAAAAATAAAATTGATATATATATTAATTAAAAAAATTCATAAAATTTTAAGTAGGGATATCATATATTTGTATAATATATAAATAAATATAACATATATACTTAATATATTTATATATAAATAACTATATTTGCTTACACTAGGCCAAAACTATGTAGTTTTGACCACTTAGCATATAACCATTGAAAATTTAAAACCCTATCTCCATTCTCCCCTTTTTTTCTCTCTTTTTCCTCCACCCTCACATTCGCATACACCCTTTTTTTCTATTCACTCACGTTCCTCTTATTTGCAACGCCCTTTTTCATCTTCCTTATTTTCTCTGCCTTCACTCGCATGGCCACAACTTCTTTTTCTCTCACTCATGTTTTTTTTTTTAACCTTAGAAATTTCACTAAAAAAAAATTGCAACCAGCGATATAAGCCAACCGACGCAGCACCCACCATCCGCACAACTCAGGCGGCACCGACCTCTTTCTTCTATTGTCGCAGTAATTTTAACAATTCCCTCTCTATTTTATGCTTAGGGTTTTTATTTTAAATTTCTTTGTTATGCTTTGTATTTTAAATTGCTTTGTTATGCATCTAAATTGTGGCTATCAACAGTTAGGTTTAAATTCCTATTCGAAAAGAATTAGGGTTATTTGGAGTTCGTGAATTTCGATAGTATCAATAATTTATTGGTAGCATATGTTTATCCAAGAATTTATCATAGGAATTGAAATTTATCAGTGCATGAATTACTGAAAAACAGTTCTGTAGTGTAAACTTTTCTTGATAATTTGAAACTTTTCTGTATACTTTGAAATGATAAGTATTCCCTCAGCATGTTCCTACCACTAGTATTTTTGTCTATATAGGTTTAATTTTAATATAAATTATTTTTTTGTATTTTTAATTTTTTATGTGGGTTTTTATTTCAAGGAATTATTTAATTATGCAATCTCCAAGATTTACTTATATTCAGGTGCATGGAGTTTGAATCCTTACCTTCTTTATCCATGTTGAATATTTTGAGTGTATTTGAGTAATTTTATATTGAATTTGGTTTCGTCAGGAGCTCACATCTAGTTGGTTTGATCAAGGTACAAGTTAGTTGTATCAAGCAATGGTTTAAATGGAAGTGCTGATAGCTGTTCAATTAGGCTAAGATTGATTTAGAATGAGAGGTTTCCTAGAGCTATGCTGCTTGCAAGGGCAACAAGGGCAAGACTTCTTGAAAGACTGAGAGGCGTGTTTGTTGCTACTAACAAGTTTGTGATTATAGATATTTGCAAGTTTGAAACTTATACTTTTCAATTCTCATTTACTTATATTATCTCACTTATGCAAATAGCATATTGATTCATAATTGCAACCGTTAACTTAATAGTGGTTGATACTATGATGTTATATGTGAGATTTCTCAAGACTCAAATACATTCTCCTGACCAAAATATTTAAAAGTGTAGGTGTTGAATCTCACTATTTTGTTTACATTTCAGGTGGCATTATTGGCCATGAAAAGTGTCGGGGAAAAGCTTCTAGTATTTCAGTCAGGCAAGCTCATATACATATACAACATTTTTAGCTTAGTTATTGTATGAGGTTAAGTATTTCTAGCTTTTCCAGCCAATGTTGGACAAATTTACCTGTCTAATTTTTAGACTCAAAGTTCAAGAATATGCTTAGTTGTTGTATGAGGTTAAGTATTTCTAGCTTTTCCAGCCAGGTTTGAGATTTTTCATGTAATAATTTGAAGTGGAATGTGCTTTGAAGACATCATTTGTATTGTATAAGATTTACCATTAATGATATAAAGTTCTTTTGTTACACTGTTTTGTTATTTCAAATGCTTGATTTCATTTGTTTTCTTTCTTCTTTGTAATTTTAGTCTATTAATTATTTTTGATGATTATAGTTGTAAAACAAATTAAAACCACAAAATTGTGGTTTTGTAATCATTTTTTTATGAATATAATTGTAAAAAAAATGACAAAATGGTGATTTCATAATTATTTTTAGCGACGACTATAATCGTTATGAAAAAATTAAAAACGATAAAATTGTGGTTGCAATTTTTTTATTAGCAATGATTATAGTTGTTGTAAAAAAAAATTAAAAACGACAAAATTGTGGTTTTGTATCTATTTTTAGCAATGACTACAGTCGTTGCAAATCTAACTATTGCAACAATAAAAAAAGTGTTGCCAAAGAGGATTTGCAACCAAATATATTGTGTTGCTAAAACAAAATATAGAGAAAATATTAAGTCGTTGCTAAAACAAAATTTAATTAGTAACCAAAAAATGTCGTTGCAATAAATACTTTTTTGCAACGATATTTTATACGATGAAAGTCGTTGTGTATACTTTTAGTAACGGAATTTTACACAACGACCTTGCAACGATTAAAAATCGTTGTTAAAAAACTTTAGCAACGATAAATTTGCATTTGGCAACGACTTTAAGTGTTGCAAAAAACTCGTTTTCTAGTAGTGATATCATACTTTGCATGTAATACCGAATTAAAATGGAGAAGGTGATTAAGATGATCAAACCTATCATTTGTGTTTTTCTATGAAATTAATTAACATGATTTGTTTCAGACAATGTTTTACCCAGATAAGAATGACACATAATGCATATGCTTGCCAACTATGCATTACCAAGGATCAAGACAAGGTCTGAACAGTCATGATGCACCTGGAAGGCAAAGCTATGCAATGGCATCAAAGGTTTCATGGCCAATTGCATGAGGTAAGGTGGGAACAGTATTCGCTGGAAATGCAGAATAGATTTGGTAATGCAGAGTATGTAGATCTTATGTTGGAGATAGTTACCCTGAAAGACCTTTTGGACATGGGCGGAGGTGTACGAAAAGTTTGACATTACCAATCATGTTGGTGTTGGAAGAGAATGGGGAAATGCAAGAAATGAGAATAAATAATGAAACATTTTTAAAAAAACTGCAATCTCAAACAACACAAAAAATAGTTAAACAGCAAGAGAATTAAAACAGAAATCAAATATCATAATCTTATAACTTAAAATTGGTGATAAAGTTGGATTCTCACGAAGCCACGTTTGTGTGTTGGCTGATGAACACGTTTTTACCCTCTTTTACTGCCACGTAGCCCTTCTGTGTCCTCCTTTATTTCTTTTATATCTTTCTTTTCTGTTTTTTCGGGGTTCAAGAGCCAAAATCCAAACTCAGAGCCAGTGTATAGAACAATCGAGAGAGAGAAGAAGAAGATGGGGAAAGAAAAGCACGGTCTCCGCTCAAGCTGATGGAAGAGTTATTTCAGCCAAGGAAGTCGGTTAGCAGCAGCAGATTTATTTCTTCTTCAGCCAACGTTTTCTCTGTTCTTCTCCTAAGCATCTTCACGTCCCACCTAGGAAAATCCCATCTCTCCTTCATCCTTTCACTTAGGTCTCTTTACAAAAATTATTTCCCATCCCAAGAGCTCCCCAACCATCTCAATTTCATAGCCAAACCAGAACAGCAACTTGCTGTCCTGCTGCTGATAGTGACGATGCAAGGTGAGAAAGCATAGTGTTGATATTTTCTCTTGATTTTAGTTATCTTTTTGGATGATTTAATATATGAGAGGTGTGCTTAGGACCTTGATTTGAATTAAGGCTGAGTATAAAAGTGCAGGGTAGGTTTGTGATGGGATTATAAAGATGTTGTTGTGATTTTCATGGATCTTGATGTTAGAAATCCAATGAATTTATGAGTAAGAATTAGGAGTAGACTTGACTGCCAAAAGAAAATGCAAACAGAACATGGTGAATATTGGATGTTTTATGGGTATGGCGTGAATGGGGTGCTAACCGACCAATGGGTGGGCTGAATAATAGGGGGAATAAGTTGATGAATTTAAGGTATTTTGATAAAATACCTAAGTGAGTATGAGATAATTATAAGTTAAGATTGAATAAAGAATGAAAGAAAAATCATGAAAATTGAACAATGGGAGCTACGGTCATGAAAGAAAAGGGAAGTGATGTTGATGTAAGTTTAACAAATAGTAAATGTAAATTTATATAATGATAAATTAAGAGTTATTGTAAAGTTGAAATTGGGAAAAAGAATTAAACATGGACAAATGTGAAACTTGACCAAGGCTTAATGTGTGAGTTTTTCATGTAAATTTTATAAGATTATAGTTAAGGAATAACACCTCTTATAACTTGAAATTGGTGATAAAGTCGGATTCTCACGCAGCCACGTTTGTGTGTTTGCTGATGAACGCATTTTTACCCTTTCTTGCTGCCACGTAGCCCTTCTTTTTGCATGTTTTGTGTCCTTTAAATTTTTGACGATTTTGATCTTTTGTTTTATTCTGTGTAGCGTTTATATCATGAAAATGATTTTTTTCTGCTGTCCATTGTTGTATTTTTATTAGCAATTCTGATTCATCATGTGGTGGGGCCTGTTATTTGTTCATGGAATGTCGCCTTTGTCTTCCATACCTTTTCATGTGCCTGTTTCTTTTTCTTATCCTATTTTGCAAATAAGTTTTGAATTTGTATGCTTTTTGGTCATTTTGTTTTTAAGCAAATTTTTGTATTAGGTGTGAACACAGCTTTGTTCCTGTCCTTGTCATTCTTGGCTGCGAATTTTTTACTGCTAAACGTGTATCGGCTGTTGAAGAAATGAAAATATAGAAATGATAGAAAAAATAATAAAGAGATGTGATAGAAGAGACAGAAGAGAGAAGATAAGGAAAAAATAAAAAGATAGGAAAAATGTTTAAAGAAAAATTGAGAAGAAAAAATAACAAAAGAGAAAATGATCCATTTCAGAAAAAATGGGTAAAAAAAGGGTTCATTCTATTAACGGTTCTTCTCATCTCTGTCTCTCATCTCTTGTCATTAGCTCTTGAGCCAAAATTGAAGAAACAAATAATGGAAGCTTTCTTTACTTTTTTCTTTTTAAGCTTTCCTTGCTTTTTCACATGCGTTCTTATCGTTTTTTTTTTGGGTTTCTTTTATGACAGGAATATCTAATTCCCATGAAAAATGAGGAGAAAGAAACCGAGATAACAAGTAGAAGAAATCATCTTACATGGTTTTCTAATTTTTCATCTGCCATGTATCTTCATCTCGCTCTAATATGGTATTTGTTCTTTCACTTTTATAATCTCCTTCCCTTTGTTTTTCTTTCACTAATTCTAATTATTTCTTCTTCCTCTTTGAACGGTAGGATGAGAGAATGACTGATGAAGGCTAAATCCGTTATGAAAGCCACATCTTCTCTGTTTTAGGCCAATTCTCAGCACAAAAAGAGATAAAAAGCATGTACTTTATCTCCGGTTGAAGGTGAGATATGTGTGTAACCAAAATAAAAAAAAAAAAGAAGGTCAGAGTTGTGGATGCATGCAAGTTCTTCCTCGATCTATGTTTATGGGTTTTTCATTTTTTTTCTCCATCTCGAAAACTTGGTTAATGTATTTAGCATTTTTCCTTTTCTTAATGATTTATTATTGCTAACATAGTAACATTCATAAGATTTTATTTTATTTTATTTTTAAATACACTAATTTCTTCGAAAACAAAACAAAACAGCATTTAAATTGTTAGAACTTTTGGGTTCTGTTTAAAAAATTGTAAACTTTTTTGGATTGCTTTAATGGGTTTCCTTATTATATTTTTTTGGGGCTTGAAAATTATTATTAGGTTAAAATTTGATTATCTAAACAAGTTTGAAAAATAAAATTAATTACAGACATAATTCGTTTTTTTAGTTTTGATGCGACGTTCAAAATTTGGGTTTTGTTTGGAAAAGAATACAACATGTATGTATAAGCCGACAATAGTCCACATGGTCCTTGAGATTTTTCAAGTTCCCAATCTCAACACATATACATTGTCATGGTCTTTATTGACCTTCACGTTATTTGTTGCAGATTTATCACTAAAGAATGTACTGTTTGAATGGTTGAGGGATGCATGAGGTCTTGAATCCTCATATTCATTGGCTGCTATCATTTAATTAAGAGATTGCAAGAAGTTAAAGTAAGCATGCTTGATATCAAATTGCATATCATGCCAGTAATTTGTGGCAATAGTCATCCTCTGTCTCTTGGAGTCTATCTAACATGACGAAAGCATGCACTTGACATGTTTCTATTTTATTTGAAACTTGGCTGGTTCTCTTTGGTCACTTTGACTGTTTTCCTTGGTGTAGGTTGTCCGAGTTGATTGCTTGCTTTTTGGTGCATAACCAAGTTTGTATTTGTTCCTTCTTTTTGGGTGGTATATGCTTGCTCTTTCTCTACTCTTTTCCTCTTTTATCCCATCTGTTTTGTTCTTTGTGTTTTTTCCCTCTCTATCCCGTTCTTTCTATGCTTTGCTTTTCTTTGACGTGTGCTCTTTCTGTTTCCAGTTTAGATCTTTTGATGTTCTAGGCATTGCTTTTGTTGGGCTAGTTGTGTTTGAGTTGTTTTTACTTCTTTGATGCATGTTTATCAGTTCCATGGCATGTATCAAGGATGATGGAGCTTTCTATTTCTTTATTGCTTGATGTTTGTTGGTTGACATATTAATCTTGATTTCTGTCTCGACGTTTGGTTATGTGTCAAAGTTTTTTCCCTTGATTTATTTGCCTTTTATTTTTTCAAACTTCATGGAGCCTTTTTTGTTTTCTATGGTGTTTTTTGTTGTCTTGCTTCCATTGTTCCTTTTGTTTGGTATTGTCTCCCACTTCTTCTTTCCTGTTTCTAAGGACATTTTTCAACGGCCTAGATTTCACGTTGGTTCTCGCATAGTCTCCTTTCATGCTGCTTTAGCTTCAAGTTTTCCTATCAAGCCCCTTCAAATGAGTGATAGGAATTCAAGTCAAGAAAATAGATTTAAGAGATCCCAATTCCTTAGGAACCAAAGAATTAGGAATAGGGATGCTCAAAGTATACGGTGTGGTCAGTCATCTCTCGATCCAAGTTCATCTGAGGGCCCTCAGGTAAGGCACTCTGTTTGCATTGAATCTTGTGGAGGATCGCAGCCAATCAACTTGCAGCCTGTTGCTTTTGTTAGCAATGGTGATATCAGTAATTCCCAGCATGTTAACACAGTTGTCTTGATTAGATCAGATCTCTCTATAGTTCAAACAATTATTCTGCCAACTGCTTCGGATGTTGGAACAAGTAACCGAACCATGTTGACTAATGTCACACGATCAACAGCTGGTATGAATCTTAACTTAACTGTTGTTGATTCCGGTAATTTCATACTTCCTCTCATTTGTTCATTACTTTGTTCTTGGTTGTTTGTATGCTTTTATATTTGCTCCTGTCTACTTTTGTTCCTTATTTATTTTCCCTCATTGCAAGATTCTTTCTCATACTTTTTTGTTGCTCTCTTGTGCCTTCAGGTCGAACTCAGCCAGGTTAGTTCTCCTACCATCTTTTTCCTCATTTGTTTTTCTTGCTTTGTTGTTCTCTTTCTCTTTACTTTTGCCTTTGGTCTTATGTTTATTATGTTGATTCGATTTGCTCTCAGATCTTTGCGAGTTTGAAGAATTTTCAAGAAAGCCCAAAAGGTTAAAGCGAGCTCGATATATTAGACACAGGCAACAAAGGTATGCAACATATCAACTTAATGTTGATGGGCAAGCATGTTTTCCTTTATTTTATCTAATTTTTTTGCCTCACCCTTATTATCATCTTTTGCTATCAGCTATCCAATCTTATCTCAAAGAGTTGGCTTTGATTCTTTAAGTAATAATGGTATCACTCCCTTGCCGGATACGCTTCCTCCTGATGCCAACTCTTTTGCCTCTGACAACCAATCTTTACCCATTCCTGTTGATGTAGCTGCTGTATCAAATGTTAACCCTCAACGTTAGATGATTAATTTAATTAGTTTGCATTCTAGAGCAAATGTCGATGGTGACCTAGAGACTGTTTCCTCCTCCACAAATATATCTTTTGTTGATAGTCATACCCCGATGAGTATTGGCTGCACTTTTGTTCCTTTTAGATCTGATGTTGGTACGAGCACTCAAGGCATGCGGCATCATGTGCACGTGTCAGCCCATGATCGAGCTGTTGAACGATTACCCCTATCTTCTCGCCAAGGTGCTTATCTTCAAATGGTTTCCAATTTTGCTTTTGGTCGTTCTGCTCTTTACTTTGCTCAGATTTCCTCCCTATTTATGCTTTGTTATGCATTCCTGTTTCAGTTTTCTCTCTTCTTCTTCATCACCATCTTTGAATGATTAATTTGGGTCTTATCTTTACTTGCCTTTGTTACTTGGCAGGTTACACAATGAATCAATTAGTGGTGCGACATTCAAATCGTATGTTAATGCAACTGTTTTCTCTTTGTGCCCAGTTATTTTGCTAGGCTTTTACTGGTTTTGTTCCTATATTGTGTTTCTTTCTTTGGTCTTCTACTGTCCATTCCACTTTGCTCATTTGTTTTGACCTATTGTATTTATAGGTAGATACTTTGAGCCTCTAGATCTAGGCGGGTTGGACTATGAATGCCCGTATTGTTCTGCTAAGATGTGGTATGAAGAAAGGCTGAAGAAATGTGGTAACACTGCTCACCCAGTTTTTAGCTTGTGTTGCAAAGAAGGGACTGTTGCTCTCCCTTCTGCAAGGATAACACCTCCGTTCCTTGATTGCTTGCTCAATTACAATGCTGGACAAAGATCTCGGAGATTTAGAGACAATATCAGAGCTTATAATTCTATGTTTCAATTCACTTCGATTGGAGGCAAAGTTGATAACTGCATAAACAATCGGCCTGGCCCTTATGTGTTTAAAATTGGAGGCCAAGTGCACCACCGTATGGGATCTTTATTGCCACCTATTGGACAAGCTCCAAAATTTGCCCAGTTGTACATATGTGACACCAAAAATGAAGTAGCTAATCGAATGAGGCCTTTCCAAGCTCCTGACTCCTCTGATGTAATTGAAGCAGATATTGTCCAAGGTTTGATGCATATGTTTGATCAAACAAATGCAATCACAAAGCTTTTTAGGATAGCGAGAGATCGATTTGTCAAAGAAAATTATGCTCCGCTCCAACTTCGCTTGATTGGCAGTAAAGACCATCGTGATCGACAATATGATTTGCCTTCCCAAATGGAAATAGCTGGTTTGCTGGTTGGTGAAGATGAAGGACCCCAAGATGATCGAGATATTGTTGTGGAACATCGCTCTGATGGTTTGAAGCGCATTGATGAACTCCATCCTGCCTTCATGTCCATGCAATATCCAATTCTGTTTCCTTTTGGTGACAATGGATTTTACTTGGGCATTAACTATAGAGATACAAATCGAAGAACAAGGAAGGAGCGAAAAACAGTTACTATGATGGAGTACTATGCATACATCATCCAACAACGGTTATCAACCGGCCATACTCTTCTTAGAGGAGGTAGACTCTTCCAACAATTTGTTGTTGATGCTTATCTTTGCATTGAGCGGATGAGGTTACAATGGATTCGGGAGAATCAACAGCAGCTAAGGTCAGAAATTTATCAAGGCGTGCAAAATGCTGTGACTCGGGGCGATGTTGACAGCCATGCTATAGGCAAGCGAATTATCTTGCCCTCAACCTTTGCATCTGGTCCTCGATTTTTGTTCCAAAATTACCAAGATGCAATGGCCATTTGCAGGCAGCTTGGCCAGCCAGATCTCTTCATAACATTTACCTGTAACCCAAAGTGGCCTGAAATCGATCATGCATTGTCCATGATTCCTGGTCAGAAAATTGAAGACAGACCAGATATATTGGCAAGACTATTCAGACTAAAATTGAAATGTTTAATGGATGATCTAATCAAGAACAAACATTTTGGCAGAACAACAGCAGGTTAGTTTGCCTTTTAAGTTGTTTTCTATCGTGATTATTTATGTCGAGTTGCATCTTCCTTTTGCCTCAATCTTATGTGTATCTTTTCTTTCACTTTGTTCCAGTTGTGTACACAATAGAATTCCAAAAGCGAGGTCTACCTCATGCTCATATTTTGCTTTGGCTTCATCCTGATGACAAGCTTTCAACACCTGAACAAATCAATCACTTCATTTCTGCAGAAATTTCGGACAGAGAAGAGGATCCAATTGCACATGAAGCTGTATCTAACTTCATGATACATGGTCCATGTGGTCCTCTTAATAATCGGTCGCCATGCATGAAAGATGGGAGATGTTCCAAGTTCTTTCCTAAGTCATATGAAGCACAGACTGTTGTTGGCGAAAATTCTGTTGTGTCATATAGAAGAAGAATCCCAAGAAGTCAACAAATGGTTGTTGAGAAGAATGGTGTTATTCTAGATACAAGATATGTTGTGCCACACAATGTTGATTTACTTGTGAGACATCAAGCTCACATAAATGTTGAGATTTGTGCGAAAACAAAATCGATTAAGTACCTGTTCAAATATGTCAATAAGGGTCCTGACAGGGTGAGAGCAGTTATAGAAGAAACTTCGAGCACAAAGCCTGCAAATGGTCAACCCAATCTTGAGCAAATTGATGAAATTAAAACTTTCATTGATTGTCGGTTTATATCATCGCATGAAGCATGTTGGAGGATATTTGGCTTTGAAGTCCACCATAGAGACCCTGCTGTTATCCGTCTTCCTATCCGTTTGCCAAACCAACACTTTATTACTTTCCCTGAAAGCTCAGATTTGTCAAGCGTACTGCGACAGCCAATGTTGGATAAAACTATGTTTACTGAGTGGATGCAAACAAATAGGGTCTATCCATGTGCTCGAGCTTTGACGTACACTGAATTCCCAACTCAATGGGTTTGGTCTCAGAAAGAAAAAGCTTGGAAACAGAGGGAAAGAGGAAGAGCAATTGGGCGAATCAATCATGTCCACCCAGCTGCTGGTGAATTGTTTTTCCTTAGGTTGTTACTAAATGTGGTCAAAGGGGCAACAAGCTATGAAGATCTCAAAGAAATCGATGGTTTCATTCATCCTACATTTCAATCTGCGTGTCGAGCTTTGGGTCTCTTAGGTGATGATAGAGAATGGGATCATGCTTTAAAACAAGCTTCATTCTTGGCAACAGCTCCTGAATTGAGACAGCTATTTGTCACGTTGATTATGTTTTGTGAAGTAGAAAATCCAACAGCTTTATGGAACAAACATTGGACGCTTTTGGGTAAAGATATTGAATATCAACCAAACACTGTTCTTGGCAAAAACCATTTTATCTTGAAAGAGCAAGATTTAAAAAATCAAATCTTGCTCTTTCTTGAAGAGTTATTCAATAAGAATGGATCATCATTGTCCAATTATGATCTACCTTTTCCCTCAATTATTCCAACTCATCTAATACAAGATAGGCTGATTAGGGAAGAAATGGACTATAATCTTGATGATTTGCAAAGGCAGCATGCTTCTTCTTTGTTTATGTTGAATGCCGAGCAAAGAATCATATATGATGCTGTCCGAAATTCAGTTTGCCACGATGAAGATAAAATGTTCTTTGTTTATGGTCACGGTGGTACAGGGAAGACTTTTCTCTGGAAAACCATTTTGGCAGCTCTTCGTTCAGCTCAGAAAATTGTTCTTGCTGTCGCATCTTCTGGTATTGCATCTTTGTTGCTACCAGGAGGTCGTACTGCTCACTCTCGCTTCAAAATTCCATTGAATGTCGATGATATATCAACCTGTCAAATCAAACGTAACACTGATCTTGGGAGGCTTATTTGTATGTCCAGCTTGATTGTTTGGGATGAAGCTCCAATGGTGCACAGGTATTGTTTTAAAGCATTTAAAAGATCTCTCTCTGATATCATGCTGTCCAGTGTTGGTAACCAGCCAAATCGACCATTTGGAGGAAAAACTATTCTCCTTAGTGGTGATTTCAGACAAACCTTACCTGTCATCACAGGTGGAACAAGATCTCAAATTGTTAATGCATCAATCAACAGATCACCTTTGTGGAATTACTGTCATGTCTATACACTTGCTGTAAATATGAGACTTAGGTCTGCTTCACTTGATGATCATTCTAAAAGACAAACAGAAGAATTTGCAAGATGGATCTTGGATGTTGGTGATGGCAAAATCATGCCTACACATGTTGAATTAGATTCTGATGAAACTTGGATTGAAATTCCTGCAGACTTATTGCTAGATCCTGCAGATTCACCTATCTTGACTATGATTAATGCAATTTATCCAAATTTAGAGAATAATTTTTCTAACTCAGTCTACCTAAGAGACCGTGCTATTGTTACTCCTTTTAATGATATAGTTGATTTAATCAACTGTGAGGTTTTCTCAATGATTGCAGGTGAGGAAAAGGTTTATCTCAGCTTTGATTCTATCTCAAGTGTAGATGGTGACTTCTCTGACCAAGAAATTCTTTACCCCCCAGAGTTCTTAAATTCTTTGAAATTCACAAATGCACCAAATCATCGACTTGCATTGAAATTAGGATGTGTCATCATGTTGCTCAGGAACATAAATCAGACTGTAGGATTATGTAATGGAACTAGACTTATAGTCACACAGACGGCTGCAAATGTTATCGAAGCACAAATCATTACTGGCAGCCACATTGGTGACAAAGTTTTCATTCCTCGAATATGCTTTGTTCTTAAGGATTCAAAATGGCCATTTGTTCTCAAAAGAAAACAATTCCCAGTTCGCCTTTCATATGCCATGACCATAAATAAGAGCTAAGGCCAAACACTTGAATTTGTTGGCTTATATTTGCCAAAACCTGTTTTTTCTCATGGTCAGCTATATGTTGCGATTTCAAGAGTTACAAATTGAACTGGTTTAAAAATCTTGATTGACAATACAAATGCTCAAACACATGCTTTAACAAAGAATATTGTTTACTCTGAAATATTTGATAATTTGCCAGCAGGTTCTCTGTTTCTGTTCCAATCTCTTATCTATGTTTATCCCCTAGATATTCTGAATTTATGAATAACTGTTTTTCCCTTGCTTTTGTGTCTTATGTTTCCATTGCATGTTTGCCGCCGTTTTCTTGATACAGCAAGTAATGTTTGATATAATCATTTTTCCTTTCATTTTACAAAACTTTCCTCCATCCCAGGTAATAGTTCTTTCTACCATTAGAAAAAGTGCTTTATAACCTGTGTTGACTTATGTGTTCTTTAAGAATCTCGGTATCTGCCATTATTCATGTTTCTGTGCAGTTGATTTTTTAATTGTTTGTTTTTTAATTTTTTCCATTCCTCATTCTTGCTTACTAAGAATTTTCTATCTTTTTATTTATTAAATGTATTCAGCTTTTCTGCTAGCCTACTTTCTTTTTTTTCAGGTTGAGCAATGAGCTACCAGTTTTTAAGCAAACTTGAATTGCTGGAGCCTTTGGACAAGGTTCAAGCCCACATTGTAAGGATTTGGGATACCATTTTGCCAGGCATTAAGAAGAAATTTTTGTCCATGGATCTACTTTTCATTGATGAAAAAGTCTATGTTTAGCTTTTAAAATCTCACTTCCCTTGATTTTGTAATAGTTTTTTCCCTTATGTTACTAACTTGCTTTCATGCCTTTAACCATGCAGGGTAATGCCATGCAAGTTCCAATTCAAAAAAAAAAAGATGAACCACTTTTCAGACCATACAATTCTGTCACTCCTCTTTGACAAAATGCTTTCCTTTGATTAATACCTTGCTACCTCTGTAGAATTCAGGAACCAAGCAAGCCAATTGTTTGAGCTTGCCATGCTACTCCACCCTAAAGAACAAAAAGAAAACTATTTAGGTACACCTCTCACAGAAATTTTTTTTTTAATTCAAACAAATATTTAACTTCACTTCTCCCCTTACTAATGTAGAGCTCATTTCTACAACTATTTCATACCTCTTCAAATTTTGTAGTGATGAAAGCAAAAAACAAGCTGTGATCTTTACCCACCAACTTGAAGAAGAAGATTTTCCTGATTATCTTCCATTGAAGATATTGAAATCTAGGTATTATCCTTACTCCTCTATCCGAATATTACTTTCTATCCATTCCTTCTATTTGCTTCGCACATCAAGCAGTTTTCCCATGCATTCTTGCATCCTCTTCAAGAAGTCTTATTAGCAAAACTATTTATGGAATTCCTTTTTCATATCTCCTAGAAATTAAATTTCTCCAAACTATATCAGCAAAAAAAAACCTTTCACTAATGCCCACTACTTTGCTTTTTAAGTGTGATTTGTTCTTAAATCAAACCTATTGATCATACACCGTTTTCTGTTCAACTTTTATACCTTTTCGTTTGTTTTCTTACCTGACCAAGTTTCACACTTCTAGCTTTGTGCTTAATTGTATTTATCCCCCATAATTCTGAGCAAGCAAAATGTTTTTTATAAATTGTCTTATTATCAGTCCATCGTTACAAATCTCATTTCCCGTCTCGGTTTACCTACTTAACCTTTCTCTTTGTTCTGAATCTGTCGTATTAAACACCTATGATGCACTGACATTAACTATTCTACTCAGACTCAATTTTTTTTTATCATTGCTTATGACCTCTTATTTTCACATGCAGGGTTAAAGAGAAAAGAAAAGCCTGATTAACCTCTACTTATAAATGTACAGCCTACCTTTTGCTGCAAAGATAAGCTTCCACACGTGGTTTCAATGATCGCAACTTTTGATGAATGCTAAACATGAGCCAATCTGCGAATGTTTGGTTTCTCATCATTCTTGCTTTTGTTTTTTATTCCATACTTTGCATCTTAAGAAATTCTAACGTTACCAAGTAGTCCTCTTTTCTACTAGATTCCCAAGCATCAACCTTTTTGCCTTTTTTAATGACTGTATAACTCATGCGCTTTTTACTTGCATTGTAAATAAAGTACCAAGTATAAACAAATGCAATATACATTTTGTTGGCTTTAGTGGTTTCCCCAACTTGATTTGTGTGCTCTTCCGTCCTAATACACAAACAATCTTAATTCGTAATAAATCAATTGTGACCAATTTCCATGAGTACCTTTCATGCTTTTGAAATATGGTCTGTTTTTGTCTTCACATTGTTCTTAACTGGACATTTAAGTTTATTGTGATTTGGTGTATATGATACAAGGGAAAGTGCTATGAACATTTATTTGCTTCTTGACTTTAGATAGGAAAAATTACCATACCATAACTCTTGATATTTTCATTGACCGCAGCAGTGCGCGGGTTTCACACTAGTCAAAGTTAAAAATCAAAAAGCAATAGACATCAGTAAAACATGATTATATCATACAGCTATGTTTGCTTGTTATGTTTATACTAACCTCTGCTTATGAAATCCAAAAGCATTGTTTTAGTTTTGGCTTCCAGAGAATGGATAAGTAGCGAAAGTAACAAACAAATGGAGCCTTTAATAACAAGGATTTCGCTGATTTAAGCAACCACTTAATTTCACAGTATAATTAGTAAGGCCACAATGATAATGATAAGCAATTTTAACTTGAAAAAGTAATCAAATTAAAAGTTAATATTCATGTAAGTAATGAATAGATGTTTAAAGAGATAGTAGAAGATTAGCTAACCTTCTCTTTCTTAGAGAATGCGGCAGCTAACTCTGAATCAGCGGGAAGCTAAGAAAATACAAAATACAGTGTACTTACAGGATCTTCCTCCTAAAATAATAATCATAATTGTAAGACCGAGAAATTGAATGTCACTTCATTAGATCAACTTTACAGTCTAATTGGGTTTGTATAAAATAAAATAAAAACTGGAATTCACACTGAAAAAAATCAGAACTTACAGTCATACAAAAAACATCACTAACAAATTCAATAAAAAGAAACCCAAAAATGAACTTACAATCATTGGTGGTGGCCATTTCAGAGACAGAAATGATAGCAAAAATGAACTGCGAAAGACGAAGGAGGAGACCGAATCCCTTTTAGAGGCGAAGATATTGGACCCAAAGCAACACCGAAGGTGAAAGATCTTCCGTTGGGTTTTCTGAAAGTCTTCTCCTTTCCTTCTGTTATAGTTTTCTCTTGACTGCCTTCGTTAATCTTTTCACGGCTGTTGAAGGCAAATGAACAGGTGTTGCGAGAAGAGTTGCTGAAGTGAAAAGATGAGTAAACCTAAAAATAGAAAGGGAGGACGCCACGTGGACAGGGCCAGCTTCCTCCCTTTCTTGCAGAACTTACATTATGGATGGATTTGCCAAGCTTAGACGTTGGGAAGCAGAGTCATGCAGAGATAGTTAAAAATGATAGCAAGGAAAAGGAATGGGAGGAAATAGGTGAATCATTGTTGAAATTGAAATTCATGCTTGAAAACCCTTTGACTCTGTTTCTGTTTTATTTGGCGATGCTCATGCTCATGGACAGTTACCACTTTCCATTTTTCCATTTTTCCAGACAGATGGTCATCCCCTGCATCAGTTCAATAGGATGAAATAAGATCAATGCTAATTGGAATATGCAGTACAATTACTACAATCTAGCCCTAGCGGACGCAGCCATAGTAAGTTTCTATGTTCAGTCGAAAATAGGCCATTCATCCTAATAGAAACCTTTGTGTTTCACATGGACTTCCTGTAGTCATTGAAAATTTTTATGTTCACATTATTGGTTTTCAAGGCTGATTATGATGATATTTCAATGCGTACAAATTTCATTAAATGATTTCTATCACTCAATGGATAATGTTATTCTAATATGCTGGTATGAAATTAGATCGGCGAAATAGGCTGAAAGTTGTTTGCCATAGATTGTTGGATATTAGCATTGCTTTTATTGCTGTAATAGTTTTCTTTGCAGCCGATATAATTTAATTTTTCTACTTTATACTACAAAAATAAAATTTCCCTACCATACTTGGTTGCCCTGTTGGTGCTGCTCAGGAATTGATAGATAGAAAAGAGTAAAGGATAAGGGCAGGAAGATTCAAGCCCCCATTTCCACTTCAGTTTTGGTGTTGTGATCACTGTCAATTTTTTTTTTTGTGTAAAAGTCTCTGCATCTTTCAGCACCACCACTTTAAACTTTACTTTCATCAATATGCCTTTTTGATGCAGAATTACAAGGAAAACTTGCATGACAACCTGCTAGCTATTTTATGTTGCATCCTAATTCATAAAACACAAGAGCATTTGGATAGCAGCTTAGTACACTTCTATTCAACTTGGGTGCAGCTCAGCTGCTGCATACCTGGTCCTGAGTTCAACTAACACATCCAGCTGACAGACATGGGCATCCCACTTGGTAAGGCTTAAATTACACCTTGTTATATAGTCTGCATTTTTGAGGGGATGCTGATATTATATATTTATATGGATATTGTATTGACCCATGTATAGGCATTTTTACCTTCTAAAGCAACATAGATACAATTATAGCAGATAATTTAAACATCAAAACATGAAAATTATTGACTTCTTTTTCTTTTTAGTTTTCCTATTCTGTAACCTTTTCAATTACTATACCTGTCTCTTAAGAGATAAATTCTTTACTCGAATTGTGCATATAGATTAGTTCCAAAAATTCATTTTGAAACTTCACAAGGCTTCATCTCAGATTTTCTATCTATTGAAATTGAGCTGTTTAGTGCTTTCTGTGGTACTGGCACAACATAGACTGTTGAGTAAGATTCTTTCTTCATTATAGTCCTGTTTCTTGAGTCCACCGTGTAAACAATATCAATGGAGTTCCAACTTCCAAATCTAATACCCTTTGTTGCTTTTCTGCAGTTTTCATCCTCGGCATTCTTAGCCAAGATGGTAATTCTCAAGAAGTTGGAGGATGAAGAAGGAAAAGGGGAAAAAAGGATTGGTTAATTCTCTGTTTCTAGTAGCCGGATGTCACCGAATATGGTTCATCAAATTGAAATATATGCTTCAACAAGATGAACAGAGCTTAATTTATAATACCATCGCTCAGAGGGATGATGGTGGCCTCGATTCCATTACTGTTGACATACGCTTTATCTTATTTCTTTGTATAGTGAGTCTTCAAATTAAACCTCGTTTGCTTCTTTGTTCCTTCTTTATGTTGGGGTTTTGTTCAATGTTGAATAAGTGATCAAAGTCTTAAAAAAACAGACAAGTTTACATGTCTTACAAGTTTCCTTAACTTTATTGAGACTGGTTGTAAACTTACGCTCTGAATTCAAAAACATAACAAATGCCACACACTTGTAAGATATAATCTTTTAGATCATGCAAAGGCTTCATTATGCTAAAATTAATTTCTTTCAAATTTCTAAATCTAACGGTCTATATGTTCAAATTGTTCATTGAATTATATACTTTAAAACTATTAAGATATGGATGAGAAAATGAAGACATTATTTCATTTGAATTCATTGTAATTCTACAAGTTGAAAGTAACAAGATAGACAAATTAGCAATAATTTGCATGGTTTACGAATCTAAATTCCACAACCTAGTGCAGGAACTTTTCTAGTACACTCTGCCATCGAAATGTGAGGCTTCCAAGTTGAGCAGCTCCTCTGCTTATTTTGTTTAACTCTTGCTGACAGAAGATAAGAAAAGAAAGCGAAACATTGGTCTGACAATGTGAGCACTTTTTTCAAGAGAACGAACAAAATGTCCATATATAAACAAGTGATTGTGCAAACAAAAATATATAAAAGGTTAAAAGTAGAATTGTAACAGATTGCTTACACAGTAAGGACTTCTATCCCCAAAGTGACCTAAATTTATTTACTCACCTAATGCCTATCACACTGACTATTTTATTTAAAGATCAGTGAGAACCCATTAACAAATTTTCAGTTCAGAAGCCACAATGAACATATGCATACAAATTGAGAGAGATTGGGTGTGTAGAATAGACCTGTCCATCAGAAAATCTAGCCAGTATCTACTGATGGCAGATAATCAAGAAAGGTTTTTGATATAAAATGCAAAGTTAAGGTCATTTATCAATTTATTAAGTCTCAGTGCAAGCAAGCACAAGTCACAATGATTAGCAGTCCTAGAGGTGTATGCCTAGTATGGAAATGCTCCAAGAAATTAGATCATACTGCTTCTTAAAATCAATTCTAAGATATTATCAAGCAGTCGATTTGCCAATGTAAAGCGTCGGAAGTCTATACCTAGGGCTAAAACATCATTAGGTGTACATTCAGTGCTGAAGCATCGGAAATCATTGGTGGTGGCCTTTACATAGACAGAAATGATGGCAAAAATGAACCGAGGAGGAGACGTCACAGGCGGCGGAGCCCATGTAGAGGCGAAGATTTCGGAGCCAAAGCAGCAACGAAGCTGGAAGATCTTCTGTTGGGTTTTCCGAAAGTCTTCGCCTTTCCTCTGTTATTCTCCCCTCTTTTTTCTTTCTTTCAGGAAAAAATTGTTTTCTCTTTTCTGCCTTTGTGGGCAAGTGAACAGGTGCTGCGAGGAGAGGGTAAACGAAAATACGTTTCTAGGGAAACGGGAAGCAAATGAAATGAGAGGCACAACACGACAGACAAAAACAGAAAGGGAGGACGCCACGTGGATAGGGCCAGCGTCCGCCCTTTGTTGCAAACTTTACATTATGGATTTTGCATTTTGACAATTTGTTTCAAATTTGACAAGCTTAAACGTCGGGAAGCAGAGTCATGCAGGGGCAGCTAGATCATTTCAGCGCAGTTTCTAATGCATTGGTGGTAACATGCACCTTGCTTTATGCGACATGCCTTAGAAACTATGGAAGCGCCCAACAAGAAACTCTTCTTGTAAAAGAATTATAGCAAACAATATTTCATCTATGCACCATTATGTCACTGCCACTCAGATACACAAAGTTTCCAAGAAACTTAATGCTTGTTCCTTTCTATCACCACAGAGACATAGTACTATTGCCAAAATAAGCTCTGTAACATGCTATTGTAGTTTTTTGCATGAGGATTAAGCCTGTTCTCAAGTCCACAACACGTTTTGCATCTTGTAACATGTAACAACAGAGTTAGAAACAGTTGCTCAGATAAGAGAGGTGGAGGAAAAATACTGTTTGAACTCTGTGAGATATGGTCTCTCAGTAACTATGCTGTGTGAAAGACAAGTAGAAGCTTCTCACGAGGAATATGCTGTTTGCATACTAGAAAAAATTTCTTAAAGAGGGTTAAGGTAAAAAAACAAAAAGAAACTGCTACTCTAATTGAAGATATCAGCTACCAGTAAGTGCATATAGTTCCAACTTCCAAATCTAACACCCTTTATTGCTTTTCTGCAACTTGCGTCCTCAGCATTATTAGCCAAGATGGTAAGTCTCAAGAAGTTGGAGGATGAAGAAGAAAAGAGGAAAAAAGGTTTGGTTATTTCTCTATTTTGAATACTATCTAAAATCTTTCATATTCCGGATGTCACCGAATATGGTTCAACAAAATGAAATGTCATGAAATAGATGCTTCAACAAGATGAAAAGAGATTAATTTATAATACCATTGCTCAGATGGATGATGGTGGCCTTGATTCCATTATTGTTGATGTTCCCTTTATCTTATATCATTGTGTGGTGAGTCTTCAAAATCAAAGTTCGTTTGCTTCTTTGTTCCTTATGTTGAGATTTTGTTCAATGTAGAATAAGTGAAGAAAGGCTTAAGAAAATAGACAATTTTACAAGGCTTGCAGTTTTCCTTTAACTTTATTGTAACTAGTTATAAACTTACGCTCTAAATTCAGAACATAACAGATGCCACATATCTTTAAGATATAATCTTAGAGACATGCAAGGCCTTAGTTATGCTAAAATAAATTTCTTTCAAATTTCTAAATTCAAAGGTTTATATTTTCAAATTATTCATTGAATTACATACTTGAAAACTATAATGATATGGATGGTAAAATGAAGACATTACTTCTTTGGATTCATTGTCACATAATTGGGATCCACTTATTGTATGATTGTTACTAATGCAATTCCTTACAATAAAGTGACTTTGAGTCTAACTAAAGACAAAATATTTGGAAAAAAAGAAAGGCGAAATAAACAAATAACTTGCTTGTTTTGGAGATATAGTCTACTCTTTACTCATAGATAATTTTTCATTTCCAAGAAAAAAGAGATTTGCCATGTTACTCTCCAACAAAACAACTGTAATTCTACAAGTTGAAAGCAACAAGATAGCCAAATTAGCAATAATTTCCATGGTGTAGGAATCTACGTTCCACGACCCAGTGCAGGAACTTTTCTAGTACAGTCTGCCATTGAAATGTGAGGCTTCCAAGTTGAGCACCTCCTTTGCTTATTTCATTTAACAACAAAAACGAAAGTCCAAGAGACAGAACAAGTGTCCATCTGTTAAACAAGTGATTGTGCACAAAAAAATTTAAAAAAAATACGAACTCATAACTTCTGTAAGATAATTTAGCGGTAGATACATATAAATTCACTTATACATTACTGTTTGTTACTGATTTTCAACATTTGTTTGATAACTCCAAAGTGCATCAATCGCCTATTAATCACCAAAAGACCAAACACACTCCAGAAGCCGATAACAAATCCAAATGGCAAGCCGTAACAAAACCAATCTATTTCAAATTTGTTTCCGTTTTCTCCACCTCCATCTCCAGTATTGTGCGATACTGTATCATTTGTAGGACACTTCTCCGGAAGTGGCAATCCACAGAGATGGTTGCCATCATAACTTGATGGATCCAAGCTTTGTAATTGAGTGCTCAAAGGAATTTCTCCAGTTAAATTGTTGCAAGATACATTCAAGTAGCTCAAAAATGTCAAGTTTGACATGCTTTCAGGAATTGAGCCGGACAATTTGTTCAAAGAGAAATCAAGAGATTCTAGTGATCTCATCTCACCAATTCTTTTTGGTATTTTTCCAGTCAAAAGATTGTGTGACAAATTCAATGACTGCAGTTCCACTAAGCTTGTCATTTCCATGGGAATCACTCCTGATACTTTGTTGTTGGAGAAATCTATGATTCTGACCAAGTCAAGAGTTTTGCTATACTCACGCATTTGACCTTTAATCATAATTGATGCAACAGAACCATCATAAAAACTTTCAAAAAGTTCAAGAATTGTAGAGTCATCAATTTTTGCCATAGCAGTAAAGTTGCTTACACATCTTGGTAAGCTTCCGAAGAGATCATTCTCAGCAAGGTCCAAGATTTGGAGAGAACCAATAGCACACAATTCATCTGGTATGTAGCCTGAAAACTTGTTTGAACGAAGCCTCAAGACTTTTAGCTGTTGAAGGCTATCGCCTATCCATCCAGGGATGTGCCCATATAAGTCATTTTCACCCAAATCAAGAAGCACTAAATTTGTGCAATTTTTCATTGACAATGGAATTTTTCCAGAGAGGTGGTTTTTCCGAAGCTGCAATGATAGAAGGGATTGCAAAGTTCCCATAGAGCTTGGAATGCTGCCATTAAGGCTGTTGTTATCTAATTTTAGGATCACCAAATTTTGCCAATTCATCCAACAATCTGGAATCTCTCCAGACAGAAAATTTTCACCAAGATTAAGAATTGTCATTTCCATGGTCTCCTTCAACTTATAACACAAAAGAGGGGAAAGAGATCCTGAAAAAAAATTATTGGAGAGGTCTAGCAAATACACATTTAAAGAGACTTGAGGTAACTGACCAGTAAAATGGTTAAAGCTAAGGTCGATGAAACTCTTATCAAACGCAGTCCTAGATATATTAGGAATCTGCCCATGGATTTGGTTGTGTGAGAGATTCAAATAATTGAATTGGAAGGGCAAATTCCATACCCAACTAGGAATGCTATCTGAAATCATTGAGTTAGAGATATCTAAATATGCTAAATGTTGCTGTGAATGAAGCCACAAAGGAAACTTCGAACCTACATCCAAAAAGCTTAATCGTAGGTATCCTAGATCAAAAGGAGGAATCCAATCAGCATTGAGCTTTAAACTTAACGAGTTATTAGAAGCATCAAAAGCTTTCAATTTTGTAAGATTGCCAAAGTGAATTTCTGAAACAACACCCCCTAAAAAATTGTTCGAAATATCAAGGGTTTCCAAGTTTGCAAGTTGTCCAAAAGACTCAGGAAGGTGTTCTTTGAATTTGTTCTGATCAATTTTTAAAACTCTTAGGGACGAGAGTTCTACTATGGACGATGGAATGGGACCAGAAATTGAGTTATTAGACAAATAAAGTTCCTTCAAAACTTTGAAGTTGCCATGTTGATTGGTTAACTTACCAAAAAGTTGACACGAGCTTAAATCTAGTAACTCAAGTTGTTCAGAAACACATCCTGAAAAAACTTCTAAAATGACAGATACATCTTGACTCAAGTTCACACCAACATAAAGGATAGACTTCAAGTTACAAAGATTTCCCATTGATCTTGGAATCCTTCCTTCAAATTCATTCCATGAAAAGTCAAGGCTAATGGCAGAAGACATGTTTCCTATAGCACTTGAAATTTTACCTTGCAAGTTGTTGGAACCAAGGTTAAGAAACTGAAGAGTTTTAAGATTATACAACCAATTAGGTATTGAAGAATTAAAAGAGTTAAATGAAAGATCAAGGTGTCTAAGGGAAGTCATGTTTTCAAGACCATCAAATAGACATCCTTCAAAATCATTCTGACTCAGATCAAGGGAAACCAAGTTGGTAAGATGAAAGATCCAACTAAAGGCCAAGGGATTTTCTAAGTAATTTTGAGAAAGGTCAAGGATTGCAAGAGATGACAGATTCAAATTTATGGGTGGAGAAACTTGAGGAAGTTGACAATTTGGCAAATATAATTCTTCCAAGGAAGGAAGTGTGTTTAGCACCTGCAACCAATTGGAAGCCTTTCCAAGGTTCACATTACCCAAATCAAGGTGTTCTAACAAGGAAAGACCAGACAACCATTGGAGATTGGCAACATAGAGATCATCTGCATAATCTGTATAAAGATTAAGATACTGTAAACTCGACAGATTTCCAAGTTGATGAGGAACTAGTCCTTCAAATCCAGCTTTAGAGAGGTTAAGGTACCTTAAACTCTCAATAGAACCCAAGAACTTGGGAATGGGAATACCTCCAAATGCATTGTTGCTTAAGTCCAAATAACTCAAATACTTCAACTTAAGCAAAGAAGGGTTTATCTTACCTCTTAGCTTTGACCTCTCAAAGGCTTCAATTTCAGCAGGAGTGGCATACCCATCCGTAAAAGATTGAGGACTTTTAAGATGGAGCTCAAGTATATGGCCAGTCCCATTGTCACAAACAACTCCATCCCACCTACAGCAATCTTCATCAATGGACCAGGAGCCCAACCGGTTTGCATCATCTATTAGATCTTGTTTGAACATGTAAAGGGCTTGCCTCTCACTCTCAATGCAACCCTCATTAGTGAAACTTCCACCACAGAAGTTTATGCTAACAGTTGCTAGATTGATCAGAGACAGAAGTACTAAAATAGTACTCATCTTTCAGTTGTTAGATTTATGGTGAATTGAAACTATGAAAGGCAATGTTGTTAGATTGTTATTTATATTATCCTGTCTAGCAGTAATGTTTTAATTTTCTTAACCTTTAAACACGAAACTAATTTTAACATCCCTATTAAAGCTTTCCGGTTCATATATGATGTTAACTCGTTTAGGTTTAAGGTATTCTACAATGTTACTTTTAACACTACAGATTCCATTTTTCAACCTTTTGGCTTCAATATGTGAAATATAATTCTTAACCCGTTTGTGGTGTATGGGACAGACACGCACGCCTAAGAGATATTGATGGTGTTGAAGCTTCATTTAATAAATTATAATATAACTATATAAGTTTTATTTAATTTTCACAAATTTGCGTAATTATATTCGATCTATATTTTTTTTTTATTATTGTATTCCAATATACAAGTTACAAATGAAAAATATCAAATATTCAAATATTGTTTTTTTCAAAAACTTAAAAAATTTATATTATAAAGTTTCAAAAAATATATATATTATAAATGAATTTATTTTGATCAATGTATTTTCTTGAATTTAGATATGGGTAAAAACTCAACCCTTTTAAAGCCTTGGAAATTTACAATAGTATTCCAGATGAATCAACTAGAATTAATGTTATTATTTGTTTGGTTAGGAATGGAAAGGTCTTAAGCAATATCAAACTATTTGATAAGATGAAGTAGGATATAACCCCAAATTCTGTTACATATGCGTTATGGCTAATAATGCAACTCATGTTATGCTTTAGCTAATTTTACATAACGCAATTTGTGTTACAAAATTTAATGATTGTTTTCATTATTCATCTTTAGATGCATTAAAACCAAACATGGGCATTCTAAGGCAGTTGAGTTGATTTAGGGGTTGAAATACAATGGTTTATAAATGGACAATGTCGTTGTTTTTCCTCTTATTAAGCATATTCCGTATTATAATCAGTGGAATGCAAGTCTTACCCCTTTTTCGGTGCACGGGGCAGCCACGCCCAAGCTTTAGACTTGATCAAAGAGACAATGATAGTGTTCAAGCTTCAACACCGGTACAAATTTTCCGAGTAAATTCTTGCTCCAATATTAATGTAAACAGGAATAATGAAGTCAAGGCAATGCAGAAACTTTTTTTCTGCTGGAAAACTCAACAGTTTGTCTTACTTTGAACTGCTTTTTTTGCATGTTAACCTCCCTTTTGATCAATTCTTAGTCTTGAATCTTGTTTCTGCAGAAAGTAAATAGTTGACTAATTACCAGTGCCTTATTATTCCAATTAGTAGTAATGAAACGGTAGATTTTTCTCTAATTCCATATGTTAATCAAAATTGAGATAATTGGCGCATAAGATTAAAATAGTGATGGGAATATAATAATTTTACATAAAATAAGAAATATTCGACCACACATAATTTAAATAGGAAGGAGTGACAATTTATGATTGTTATACCTATAACATTTAAGGGAATTTTAATAACTTTATCATTTAATATATAAATATATATATTTGCATTTCGAAATATCAAGTAGACATTCATATTTCTTAAAACTAGGATATTACGTGCAGAAGATAAGGTGCGTTTGAATTTGATGTGAGAAACCAAAATACACTTTCAAGAGTGGAAATAAACAATGTAAATGGAAAAAGAAAAAGCAAACACTATTTTCCTTTTTCTGCATTTCCTAGAAATGACTTGTGAAAACATTTACCAGTCACCGGTAAACAACAAAGAAGGCCACAAACCCATATCAATCTCAACAAGAACACATCAGATTCATCTAAACAATACATTTCGACAATTCAACTATCACATAAGGATGCACCTGAATTGTCGTTGCCGCTGTTTTAGCAGGAAACATATATGCGAACAGCAGCATTGATGCCGGCAAGAACAAGATCAAGATTTGTACATTGATGAATTTCCTCTCGCGACCCTAAAACAGCTCCATCCAATCTAATATTTGGTGCATGCATAAAAAGAATAATTGGATTGCAAAAAAAAAAGATTAATTATGCATAAAAAGAATAACGTTTGGTGCGTCCAGTTGATCACCGTAGGAGGCAAGGTCCAGTTGAACCAGTTTTCAACTGGACCCTGTGGTAGGAAAGGCATTTCCTATTTCAACTTTTTGCTTTTAAAAAAAATTAACATTTTACATTATTAATTTTGTTAGTTATTTCATTTTTAACATATAATAATTTTTATATCGTTATTTTTTAAAATTTTTAATTTATATCCTAAATACAATTGTTGTTATTTAACAAAACAAATATTGTTTGAACTAAAAAATATTTTTAGTATTAAATTATTAATTTTTTAATAATACAATTGTTTTATTAATTTTACAAATGTGATATATATTATAAATTTTATTGTATATAAATTTTAATTTAGTGTTCTTAAGTGTCATTTGTGCATGGAATGTAATGTTTGAGGGTTATATAGGGATTGAGTGTGTTGACACTGTAGAAATTTTTTTTCAGGAAATGACTGAGAAGGATTTGGAATCCTAGAAATTATTGATTAGTGGGTTGGTTACAAGTGGACGATTAGAAGATGCTTTGTGATATTTCATGGAAATGCCAACAAAGTGATGTAAAACATTGGACTCAATATTGTTGGGGTTGATAAGAAATGGACTTGTCAAAGAAGCTCATGATTTTTTGCAGAAACAACCTTATAATAATGTTGTTTCATGGACAAATGTAATTATTGGATATTTTGAAATAAGTGAAGTTAGGAGTGCAATTAATCTTTTTGAGTTGATGCCAACTCAAGACATAATTGTGTGGAATGTTATGATATGTGGGCTGAGAGAAACTGATTATGGCGATATAACATATATCATTCAAACTTAAATTGCAGAATATATCGCGTTAGAATGCCAAAAGTAAAAAAAATCAACATCAGTTCACATTTGAACTACTAAAAGGATTCTATGTAATTTAAAACATTGAGAAACAACATAAGAACTACATTGCACACTTTAAAATGAAGACAGGCAAAAACATACCTGCCAAAGCATATAGGTGTAGTTAACCAAAATGTTGCACTGATTCAACTTGGTCTTTATAAGAAGAATGAGCCTAATACATAATGAAATTGGACATTAATCAATAAAAAACACAAACATAGGTTTTGCAGGAAATGCAAGTAGGAATCATTAAGATATAAAGATGAAGATTTTCTTTAGATGAATGCATGAAAAGTTGACAAGTAGCATTAATGTAAGGATCAGAATTTCAATATCCATAATAAATATTTCCAGCTCATATATGATGTTGACTCTAATTTCAACATCCATAATAAATATTTCCAGCTAATATGTGATGTGAACTTATTTTTTTCAACTTTATGTGGCATGCAATTCTTACCTTTTTTTTGGTGCACGGGACAGACACGCCCAAACTTTGGACTTGATCAAAGAGACAATGATAGTGTTCAAGCTTCTACATGGGTTCAAAATTTCCAAGCACATTCTTGCTCCAATTGAAACAGAAATAATTGTTACATCATGTAGACATTCCACCACAATCAATGCAGAAACGTTTTTTCTGCAGGAAAACCAATAGTTTGTCTTACTTTGGACTGCTTTTTTGGCAGGATAACCTTCCTTTTGATCAATTATTAGTCCTAGTCTTGTTTCTGCAGAAAGCAGATTGTTGACTAATTACCAGTGCATTATTATTCCAACTAGTGCGGCCCTCCCATTACGTTAGGGATTAAATAATAATTTTATTTTAATATATAAGTTATTTAAATTTTATTTTAATAAAAAATATATTTATATAATTCTTTCATTATTTGGAATTGAATCATATTAATAACAATATAAAAATTAAAGAATAATGTTTTTATATTTTGGAATTTATTTTAATTATTTAAATTCAACATTCATTTTATAATTTTTTAATTATATTGTTGATTTATTAAAAAAAGACTATGTTCTATTTCCTAAATAATTATATTTAAATTATTTAATTCATTCAATTCATTCAATTTTTTTAAACTTATCATTTTTAAATTAATAATTTGATAAATTTAATATATGCACAAAATTAAGAAATAAATAAATCAAAAAAGAATAATTTTAACAAATATTTTAGTTTTTGTTATTATAATATATTTTTTTGGTTATATTATAATATATTATTTAATACATTATTTTTTCTTTCTATTTTTTTCTGGATTTTAATAGATACAAAGAAAAAAATAATGAATAAAAAATAAAAATAGATTTTCTCATATTATTTTTGTGTCCTAGAACATTTGTCAATTAAATAACCCTTTGGGAGATCTTTTTACATAAAGTTATAGATTTGAAAATAAAAAATAAAAAAGTTAAAACAAAAATATCTTAAAATCCTTTTTAGTAATTTTAAAACCTATAATTAAAAAAAAAAACTTTAAAAACTACACATATCAAATTGAGACCTTTATGGGGACTCCTTTTATATATTGTATAGATTAGTAGTATTGATTTCGTAGATTTTTTCTCCAATTCCATAGGTTCATCAAAATTGAGGTAATTGGCGCATAGGATTAAAATAGTGATGGGAATATAATAATTTAAAAAAGAAAGACCAACAATTTATGATTGTTATACCTATAAACACTTAAAGGGAATTTTAATAATTTTATTATTTAACAAGTGATGAGGGTCTTACTAAAGTTCATTGGGCCTTGATATAAGTTATGTTGAATAACATTGGGCCTAATGGTAGTCTAAGCCCCAGAGTAAAGGTGATAAAGAAGGGTCATGAAAGATCCACTAAGTTATTATTTAAGCTATGGGTCTTAGCCGTAATTACGCATCATATTACTCCTATAAATAAGTCACAGGTATTATTTTTAAATCTTAATCTCTATTGGCTTATTAAAACCATGCTTAGATCCTGTCTGACTTAAGCATCGGAGCCTGTGCCCTCTGATCATTTTTTTTCTTGCAGAGTTCTTGGAGACAGGTTAAGACGCAAATCAAGATTCGTATGTCATCAAAAATATTTTTTGTAAACAGGTAACAACAATTAGTGTCGTCTGTGAGAAATCGAAAAAAGCCAAGTGCTCATCACGATTCAGTCAGATCTTGAAATTTTCAATCCAAAAATGAGTTAGCTTTCGATTCCCTACAATTTCTTATAGGTTTATTCTGAAATATTATGCATAAAATTGATTTTTTAAATATCTTTTAGAATTCGTTTTAATTGAAAGTTTGAAAAATAGGAAAAGAAACATGAAATTTTTCCTGTTTCCAAATAACATATTGATGCTTTGGTTCCTTGCTTTAAATGTTATTTTGCCTTAAAATAACACCTGAGCATTGTAGATTCATCCTCGGACATGTGAAATATGATTTTTGATATAAGAAATCTTATTTAAACGCGAAGCAAATTTGAAGAAACTCGTAGAAAACCAAATGGGTTAAAGCTTATTTTGCACAAAGAAGATGAGGAAATATCTCCCTCTCATAGTAAAAATAAATATAAGCTACCCTCACACTCACCAAGCAAAAGAGAGAATATTCTAAGAATAGTCTCTCTATGAGTAAAAGTGTAAAACTTTCATGTACACGTAAAACACCAGAAAAAGAAGGAATATTCTTTCAATATTCCTTCTAGCAATTGAAATTAATTACATTTAAGTTGTCAAACTTTATAAAATTATGATTTTGACCACTATGCATCAAGTTTGTACAAGTAAGTTTTTAAAGTATTCAATTGCATCTTTAACTGCATGAACTCATCAAATTTTGTGATTTATAGTACTCTTATCATATATGATATGGTATTATCAAAAATATAATTGAGCTAATTCGATTTGTCATTTATTCACGAATTTATCTTGAACATAAATTTTCTTTTATTATCTTGAATGTTTTAAAAATTTATATGACTGCCTTCTCAAATTTGCGATTCGCATAAATTAGAATACAAATGTATTCATGAATATTAGTAAGCATAAAATTGTAGTAGGCATCTCTCTCTTTTGCTATCTCAGGATAAGTTGTATTCTGTGACGAATATAGTTTATAAAAGCAAAATAGCTACATTTATTATCTTTGGATTATTGTTATTCATGCTTAGTGTCATGACACAATGTGTTTATAGCTTACATTATTTGCTAAGCTTGAACTCCTTATCTTGTTATTGTTGCTTGTCTTGATTATAATATACATTATCCTAAGTACATAATCCATTATGTCCTATATGTTAGCTAACATGCAGGTTCGTATAAGCTCTGCTCGTTAGGCACTTTATTATAAGCCTTGCTCGCCAACAAGAGCACTTGGGGAGCAACACAAACAAATCAATTAAAGAAATCTTGTAACAAGAATGAGAAATACAACACAAGAAGAAAAAAAGCCTAAAGTGAAAAGCACGCGAAGTAGGCTACGCATGGACTTGAAGCGAAAAATGCGCAATGTAAGTCATGCATGAAGACAAAAAGTGCAATGGCTTAAAGCGAAAAATGCACGAGGTAAGCCACGCACTTAAAGAAAAAGGCCTGAAGCGAAAAGTGGGCAAAATAGGCTATGCATGGACTTGAAGAGAAAAGTACGCAATGTAAGTCATGCATGAAGACAAAAAATCCCTAAACGAAAAATGCACGAGACAAGCAACAAAAAATTCCCTAAGCGAAAAATGTGCGAGATAGGCAACATATGAGCTTAAAGCGAAAAATGCACAAGATAAGCCATGAATGAAACAAAAAAGTCCATAAGCAAAAAATGCGCGAGATGGGCAACACATGAGCTTGAAGCAAAAAATGCGCGAAGTAAGCCGTGAATGAAATAAAAGTCCCTAAGCAAAAAATGCGCGAAATGGGAAACACATGGGCTTGATGCGAAAGAAGCACAAAATAAGCCGTGAATGAAATAAAAGTCCTTAAGCGAAAAATGCGCGAGATGGGAAACACATGAGTTTGAAACGAAAAATGCGCGAGGTAAGCCGTGAATGAAATAAAAGAGCCTAAGCAAAAAATGCGCAAGATAGGCAACATATGGGCTTGAAGCGAAAAACGCGCAAGTTAAGCCGTGAATGAAACAAAAAAGTCTCTAAGCGAAAAATGTGCAAGATGGGAAACACATGGGCTCGAAGCGAAAAATGCGCGAGTTAAACAGTGAATGAAATAAAAGTCCCTCAACGAAAAATGCGCGAGATGGGAAACACATAGGTTTAAAGCGAAAAAAGTGTGAGATGGGCAACACACGAGCTTGAAATGAAAAAATGCATGAGATAAGCCACAAACAAAGTAAAGGTTATAAAGCAAAAAATGCACGAGGTAAGTCACGCACAAGAAGAAAAAAGCCTGAAGCAAAAAGTGCATGAAGTAGGTTATGCATAGACATGATTTAAATAAAAAAAAAACCCTTATATACTCTTTCACAGGTTATACCCTACGAAAGAGTGGGGAGCAATTGATGAAGGTCTTACTAAAGGTCATTGGGCTTTAATATAAGTCATGCTAAAGAACATTAAGCCTAATGATAGTCTAAGCCCCAGCGGAAAGAGGACTAAGAAGGGCCATGAAAGATCCACTAGGTTATCATTTAAGCTATGGGTCTTAATCGTAATTACGCGCCATATTACTCCTATAAATAGGTCACAAGTATTATTTTTAAACCCCAATCTCCTTTGGCTTATTAAAACCCTGCTTAGATCCACTAGGTTATCATTTAAGCTATGGATCTTAACCGTAATTACGCGCCATATTACTCCTATAAATAGGTCACAGGGGAAAGCTCCTGCGCCCTCTAATCATTTTCTTTCTTGCAGAGTTCTTGGAGACAGATTAAGAGGCAAATCGAGATTCATATGTCATCAAAAATATTTGTTGTAAACAGGTAACAACAACAAGTATTAGACTTACACTTTGTAGCGTCCATGCAAAGTAGTGTTAATGTAATAATTGAAGACATATATATATATATGTGTATATATATATATGTGTGTGTGTGTGTGTATATATATATATATATATATATATATATAAAAGTGTGTGCGGGGGGGGGGGGGGGGGGGAGGGGGATGTTACTGTTTGTACATGTATTTTCTTTACATAATTTAAATAATATATTAAATAATTATTTATTTAAATAGTTTTAGTTTTTAGACTTAATAGCCAAATAAGCCCTTAACCTTTAGCCCAAAATGGAATTCAGCCCTTAACGTTTTATTGCATGAAATTCAGTCCATAAACTTTTATTTCGGTGGAAATAGACCAAATCTGTTAAATGAACTAACTGCCGTTAGTTTTGCATACGTGGCATGCCACGTGGCAGCTAACTAAGCTATCCACGTCAGCTGCCACGTATGCAAAACTAACGACAGTTAGTGTCATTTAACAGATTTTGACTTAATTGCATAATTGTAAAAGGTTGAGGGTTTATTTCCACTGAAATAAAAGTTTATAGACTGAATTTCATGCGATAAAACGTTGAGGGCTGAATTCCATTTTGGGCTAAAGGTTGAGGGCTTATTTGGCTATTACTTGAAACATATATCAATTACTTGAAACATATATCATAAATTTAAATTAAAAAGAAAAACAGCCTTACTGTTTTTCAATTTCTTTATAGATAAAAATTTTAAAAAACATATATCAATTATCTTTTACTTTACTATAAATTAAAATTAAAGAATTCAAGATATTAATCTAAGAATCTCAAAATGAACATCGAGGATGCATGAAAAATATAGTATATTATGAATTTTTAACAAATTATAAAGAGGTAAAATAACAGAAATTTCAAAACTTTAAAATTTTATTTTAAATAACCTTATTTATATATTTGTCTATTGTCTTCCATTTTTTCGATATGTTTTAATTTTTTTTTCTTATTGTTACGTATACTTATGATATATGATATTATATAAATTATAAAATTGAAAGATTCAATCTTATATAAAATCGTATCTTATATTAATGATGAGAAGACACCATTACTTGAAACAAATATCTCTAATAAGAGATCAATGGAGGTTAAGGTTTGAATTACAAGAATATGAGATGCCATTAACTTCAAGATTGGATTGTTAAATTTGAAGACATAATTGAATTTTATTAATAGATTGTTTTTAAGATAAAGAAATTTTTGATTTCTTCAGATTAAATAAAAAATTGAATTTTATTTATAGATCACTTGAATTCAATAAATTATTATATGAGTTTTATTTAAGTTAGACCACAACCCGTATAATTATATTAAAATATAAAAATTACAAATAAAAATATTAAATATAAAAATTTTGAATTGTTCGTAAACTTAATAACTTTATTATAAAATTTCAATTAAATTATATTATATAATAGTTTACAGATTTGTTAATGAATTTTCGTGCATGACATGGGTTTGAAACTAGTTATTGTTTTAATTTTGAAAGTCTTACTTTTAAATTTGTATATCAACTACGTAAAAATATATTAACGAGAAAAAATAAAATAAAATTGATTTTTTCTATAAAAAAATGTTATAAAAAATCACTTGTAGTACAATTGCGCACTTGTTGAATTAGTGATAGAGGTCTAAAAGTCCCAAGAAATTTTGCAATTTGCAAGTCTCGCAATTTTCCTTAACTTAATTGTGATTTTTTACCAAGCATGGGCATTCTAAGGCAGTAGAGTTGATTAATGGGTTGAAATAAAATGGTTTGTAAATGGACAATGTCCTTATCATAATCGGTTGAATGGAATGCAAGTCTTACCCTTTTTTTGTTGCACGAGACAGACACGTAAAAGCTTTAGACTTGATCAAAGAGACAATCTGTAAACAGGAATAATTGTTACGTCAGGATCATAGAGACCTTGCAAAAGCACTATAAAATGAAGTCAAAGTCGATGCAGAAAAGTATTTTCTGCTTGAAAAGTCGACAGTTTGTCTTACTTTGAGTGCTTTTTTTACACATTAACCTTCCTTTTCATCAAAGTCTTGAGCCTTGTTTCTGCAGAAAGTAAATTTTTGAGTAATATGGTAGATTTTTCCCAAGTCCATTGTTCATCAAAATTCAGGTAATTGTCGCATAGGGTTAAAATAGTAATGGAAATATAATAATCTCACATAAAATAAGAAATATAAGGCCACACATAATTTAAATAGGAAAGAATCAAGAATGACAATTTATGTTTGTTATGCCTATAAACATTTAAGGGAATTTTAGTAACTTTTTTATTAATATGCTTAGATCCTATTTAACTCATAGGATTAAGGATAAGATATAATAATTATTATTCTATCTAAAGTTTGGGGAGTCCAGTTGATCACCGGAGGAGGCAAGTTCCATTTCTTAACTAGACCCTATGGTAGGAAATGAATTTCCTACTTCAACATTTTTCTTTTTTAAAAAAAATTAATTTTTAATATTTTTATTTTATTAAATTATCTTTTTACTAAAAAAATTTACATTATTTATTTTTTTAGTTATTTCACTTTTTTACATTTAATTTTTTTATTTTGTTATTTTTATTTTAATATTTTTAATTTATATCCTAAATACAATTGTTATTATTTAACAAAAAGAAATTTTTTTTCAGCAAATGCAAATAGGAACCATTAAGATACCAAGATGAAGATTTTCTTTAGATGAATGCATGAAAAGTTTATAATTAAGTACCATTAATGTAAGGCATTAGAATTTCAATATCCATAATAAATATTTCCAGCTCATATGTGATGTTAACTCGTTTTGGCTTAAGGTATTGCTTTCGAATTGAATATTCTACAATGTCACATATGTGGAATGCAATTCTTAACCCTTTTTTTGGTGCAGGGGACAGACACACCTTAGCTTTAGACTTGATCAAAGAGACAATGATAGTGTTGAAGCTTCAACATGGGTACAAAATTTCCAGCCACATTCTTGCCCCAATTGAAACAGAAATAATCTTCACATCATGTAGACTTTCCAGAAGCACTATAAAAGGAATTCACATTCAATGCAGAAACGTTTTTTCTGCTGGAATACTTAACAGTTTGTCTTACTTTGGACTGCTTTTTTTGCACGTTAACGTCCCTTTTCATCAATTGTTAGTCTTAGCTTGTTTCTGCAGAAAGCAGATTGTTGACTAATTACTAGTGCCTTATTATTCCAACATGGGTACAAAATTTCCAACCACATTCTTGCCCCAGTTGACACAAATAATTGTTACATCATGTAGACTTTCCACAAGCACTATAAAATGAATTCACATTCAATCCAGAAACGTTTTTTCTGCTGGAATACCTAACAGTTGGTCTTACTTTGGACTGCTTTTTTTGCACGTTAACCTCTCTTTTCATCAATTGTTAGTCTTAGCTTGTTTCTGCAGAAAGCAGATTGTTGACTAATTACTAGTGCCTTATTATTCCGACTAGTGTGGGCCTCCTATTACGTTAGGGATTAAATAATTTTTTATTTCCAACCACATTCTTGCTCTCATTGAAACAGAAATAATTGTTACATCATCTAGACTTTTCACAAGCACTATAAAATAAATGAGTTTGTATATGATATATTGATAGTGTATAATTTTTATACATTGTTAATGTATTAGAGATTGACATCTCATCAATAGGTTTTTATGGGTAAATTAAAAAAATTTATTTATATTTGCATATAAGAGCCTATTGATGAGGTTTCAATCTCTGGTACATTAACAGTATATAGAAACTATACACTGTCAGTACATTATATATAAATTCAAAATAATTCATATTCAAAACAGAAACGCTTTTTCTGCTGGAATACCTAACAGTGTGTCTTACTTTGGACTGCTTTTTTTGCACGTTAGCCTCCCTTTTCATCAATTGTTAGTCTTAGCTTGTTTCTGCAGAAAGCAGATTGTTGACTAATTACTAGTGCCTTATTATTCCAACATGGGTACAAAATTTCCAACCACATTCTTGCCCCAGTTGACACAGAAATAATTGTTACATCATGTAGACTTTCCACAAGCACTATAAAATGATTTCACATTCAATGCAGAAACGTTTTTTCTGCTGGAATACCTAACAGTTTTACTTACTTTGGATCTATTGATGAGATTTTAACCTCTGGCATATTGACAATGTATAAAAATTGTGCATCATATATAAATCCAAAATGAATCCACATTCAATGCAGAAACGTTTTTTCTGCTGGAATACCTAACTGTTTGTCTTACTTTGGACTGCTTTTTTTGCACGTTAACCCCCCTTTCATCAATTATTAGTCCTAGTCTCGTTTCTGCAGATAGCAAATTGTTGACTAATTACCAGTGCATAATTATTCCAACCAGTGTGGGCCTCCCATTAAGTTAGGAAAAAAAATAAAAAAATAATTTTTGATTTTAATATATAAGTTATTTAAATTTTATTTTAATAAAATATATTTATATAACTCTTTTATGATTTGAAATTGAATCATATTAATAAAAATATAAAATTTAAAGAATAATGCATTTATATTTTGAAATTTATTTTAATTATTTAAATTCAACATTCAGTTTATAACTTTTTAATTATATTGTTGATTTATTAAAAAAACTGTTGTGTTTTATTTCCTAAATAATTATGTTTAAATTTTTTAATTCATTCAATTTTTTTTAACCTTATCATTTTTAAATTAATAATTTGATAAAGTTAATATATGCACAAAACTAAGAATTAAATAAATAGAAAAACAATAAGTTTAACAAATATTTTATTTTTTATTATTATAATATATTATTTTTTTGGTTTTATTATATTATATTATTTAATATATTATTTTTTGTTCTTCCTATGGTTTTTTTTGGATTTTAATAGATAAAATAAAAAAATAATGAATAAAATATAAAAATAAATTTTTTAATATTATTTTTGTGTCCTTGGACACTTGTCAATTAAATAACTCCTTTGGAGATTCTTTTTATGTAAGGTTATAGATTTGAAAATAAAAAATTAAAAAGTAAAAAACAAAAATATCTTAAAAACCTTTTTAGTAATTTAAAAAAATTAAAAACTACACGTGTCAAATAGAGACCTTTTTGGGGACTTCTTTTATAAACCGTATAGATTAGTAGTAATGATACAGTAGATTTTCTCCAATTCCATATGCTCATCGAAATTGAGGTAATTGGCGCATAGGATTAAAATAGTGGCGAGAATATAAAATTTAAATTGGAAAGACCAACAATTTATGATCGTTATTGCGAAATTTGGAAACATAAAATCATTATTAAATTAGTAATTTTAAATCCAAGTAAATTTCTTTAGAGATTGCTTTTGTATTTTTAAATCTCATTATCATAATTAATAAATATTAGTAAAAATATTTTTAAAAAAATTGAAGAACTCACTACATGGTAGTTATAGTTGGCAAACTTTCCACAATAAGGATGTATTTGGATGAGAGATTTCAAGGAGAAAATTTATTTTAATAAGTATATTCAAAAGTCCAAAATCTAAATTTCTTGTTTGGTAAAAAATTTTGAAAAATTTCAAAATTTAGGAAGGATTTCAAATCCACCTAAAGAGGTGGTTTTTTAAAATTCCCCCATCTTCCCTATTTTATTAAACATGGTCAACTATTAACTACAAAGTTAAAAATAAAAACATATTATTTTATTTAAATATAATATATATTTTTATTCTTTATATTATTAATAATATCTATACATTTTTACAAATCTAATGATATCCAAATTGCATATTTTATTTGATATTTTTCTTTTCCTAACATATAATATTATTATTTTTCTTTTATAATTAATTTTTATTTAATCAAATTCTAATATTCAAAAATTCTTTTTAAATATTATTTACCCAAACAAGTTAACTAAAAATGCTAGTATTTTAAAATGATGAATTTAGAAAAGTTAGATCTAATTTTTTTTAATTTAAAAAAGAAATCTAGATAAGTTTTTTGCATTATTTGATTTTTGTTCTTTTCTCAATTAAAAATCTAATTTACAGATAAAACAATTTTTATTTTTATTTTCATTTTATACTTATTTTTTTTTGTTTTTCATAATGTGGTATTTATTGTTGATGTTGATTATTTTGGAATGGATTTTCTTTGTTTGATTTATATTTTACATTTTGGTGATGATTTGGTCTTTTGGTAAGATTTTGTTTTTGTTTTATAGATAATAATTTTTATTTCTTTATTTTCTATTATTTTTATTTTTTTCAATTTATTTTATTAAATTATTATTATTATTATTATTATTATTATTATTATTATTATTATCTGTCTTTTTTCTATTAAAAATTTAAAATAATTGTGTCATGCTTTGATTTCTTCTTCATCAATAATACTACATTGGATATAGATTAAAAATTTTAAAATAAAATGGGTTAGAGGTTAAATTTACTTGGAAACATAAAATCATTATTGTGAAAACGAGCATAAGCTCGAAATTTTCACCAGCAACAATAATGGATATAAATTAAAAAATTAAAAATAAAAACAAATTAGAAGACTTAACTAAAAAGAATTTACGTGAAATTTGGTTTAGTGAGTTTGGAAATGTCATTACTGGTTAAGGAAGAAAATGAGATGACTAAACAGATAAAAAGAACAAATTATAGGAGAAAAAAAAAGAAAAATAAAAAAGTCTCATAAAAAGAAATTTTAGAAAAAGCTAAAAAAAAATTTTTTTTTTAAAAAAAGTGGAACCTGTAGCAGTTTGACACACGGTACAAAAATTGATGAATGGGCTACGGTTTTCCGTTGACAGACTACTTTAAACATATGGTATAGATATGCTTAGTATATAAAATCGAATCCGAATAAAAAGGCAAGTATTCTTAATACTAATAGAATTTTTTTTAATTTAATGTTTTTTGTTTTGTTTAATTATGTTAGTTTAGATACACACGATGTAAACCTGTAACTCTTCAATTAGTAGAATAGAGGTTATGAGTGAAAAAAAAAAATCAAGGCTAAAGAAAGACAAAAAAAAACTTGAAAAAAAGTTATCCGAAATTATAGGCAGAATGACAATTGGAAAAATAAATTATCTTAGATAAGAATAAGTAGAGAGAGAATTCATATTGACAACTTACCGTGAACTAATATATTAATTCATATAACTTATCTTAATATTCGGATAAAAGCTCTGAAGATAGGGATGATGATTTTGTTCAACCTCATGTAAAAAAAAGTGATTTTGCGTTAAAATGAGCGCAAATCACCGGTTATTGTTTTTATTTTGAAAGTATCCCTCCTAAATTTATATATCAACAACATGAAATATATTAACGCAAAACAATAAAATTGGTTTTGTCTATAAAAGATGTTACCAATAAATAACTTGAAATCATTATCCAAAAAAAAAAACCTTGAAATCCAATTGCGCATTTGTTGAATCAGTTAAAAAGTCTCAAGAAAATGCGCAATTTTACATATCTTGCAATTTTCCTGAACTTTATAGCGATTTTTCACCCATTTAAGTATTGATTAACATATTCAAGTATTCAACTTGAGGTTCCACGTGAATTTTAGCACATGATCATTTATACACCTTATTTGGACTGCCTTTCTCTCCCTTCCTGATTTTGGGCAAGTTTTTTCATTGACTGTTATGATTTCAGAGGGCTTGCAAAAGCTGGAAGGATGACAGAAGCCTGTAAATTCTTTGAAGAGATGCTGCTGAAGGATATTCGTGCATGGAATGTAATGTTAGAGGGTTATATAGGAATTGAGAGTGTTGACATGGCAGAAATTTTGTTTCAGGAAGTGGCCGAGAAGGATTTAAATCATGGAAATTATTGATAATTGGGATTATTTCATGGAAATGCGAACAAAGTGTTGGCAAACATTGAACCCAATCTTGTTGGGGCTCATAGGAAATAGACTTGTCAAGAAAGCTCATGCTTTTCTGGAGATACAACCGTATAATAATGTTGTTTCATGTACAAATGTAATTGTTGGATTAATGTTTTTGAATTGATACCAATTCGAGACATAACTTTGTGGAATGTTGTGATACATAGGTTGGGAGAAACTGAGTATGGTAAAGAAGGTTTTAAGTTTCATAAAAGTAAAAGAATCAGGTTTCTGCCCTGATGAAACTACAATACACGCTAACAAATGCTTAATTTAGTGACTGAAGCCAAATGCCATAATATGTTATACTCTTACAACAGGAGTCCTGAAAATAACAAAAATATAATATGATGAAAAACGAAAAAGGTCTACAGGATAAGTTAAAAATTTGCATGAGGATAACATGAGATAATGTTATGCCATCAATCACCATATGAAGAAAACATTTAAAAACATAAGGAAAAAAAATGTATACATACATAATAACCCTAGCAAACCAAGTCTAATTTGTAACATGAACAAATTCAATCATTTTTAAAAATCATAGCAATTTAAGAAACTTTGGAAAAATTAATTCAATTCATAGATTCAATCATTTATTTTCAACTTTGTATATCAATTTTCTTCATTTAACTTTGTATAGATATAACAAATATCATTCTAACTTAAATTGCAGGATATGGTGTTAGAATGCCAAAAAAAAAAAAGAAACATCAGTTCATAATTGAAACTACTGGAAGGATTCTAATTCTATGTAATTTTAAACTTTGAGAAACAACATAAGAACTATATTGCACTTTAAAATCCAGACAGACAAAAACATACCTGTTAAAGCAAATAGGTGTAGTTAACCGATATGTTGCATTGATTCAACTTGGTCCTTATAAGAAGCTTGAGCCTCATACATAATAAAATTGGATATTAATCAATAAAAAGCACATACGTTACTTTTGCAGCAACAGCAAGTAGGAACCATTAAGATTTCAAGATGAAGATTTTCTCCTAGATGAGTGCATGAAAAGTTGATAAGTACCACTAATAGAAGACATCAGAGTTTAGGAACTATTCATAATCTTTTGATTAAAAATTAGCTGTTATAGGCTTTTGAAAGTTAAATTTCAAAGGCTAAAAGTAGAATTGTAACAGATTTGCTTACACAGTAAGGACTTCTATCCCCAGAGTTATTATGTGGACCTAAATTTATTTACTCATCAAATCCCTATCACACTGACTATTTTATTTAAAGATCAATGAGAACCCATTAACAAATTTTCAGTTCAGAAGCCACAATGAACATATGCACACAAATTGAGAGAGACTGGATGAGTAGAATAGTCCAGTCCAGCACAAAATCTAGCCAGTATCTATTGATGGCAGATAATCAAGAAAGGTTTCTGCTATAAAATGCATAATTGAGGCCTTTATCAATTTGTTAAGTCTAAATGCAAGAAAAACACAAGTCACAATGATTAGCAGTCCTACGGGTGTATGCCTAGTATGGAAGATCTTCCCTTGGGTTTTCTGAAAGTCTTCGCCTTTCCTCTGTTATTCTCCCCTCTTTCTTCTTTCTGGAAAAAATTGTTTTCTCCTTTCATCCTTTGTGGGCAACTGAACAGGTGTTGCGAGGAGAGGGTAAACGAAAAAACGTTTCAAGAGGGGGAAATGGGAAGCAAATGAAATGAGAGGCACACCACGACAGACAAAAATAGAAAGGAAGGATGCCACGTGGATAGGGCCAGCATCCTCCCTTTCTTGCAAAATTTACATTATGGATTTTGCATTTTGACCATTTGTTTCAAATTTGCCAAGCTTAAACGTTGGGAAGCAGAGTCATGCCATGCAGAGGTAGTTAAATCATTTCAGCACTGTTTCTAATGGATTGGTCACAATGTACGAAAGATGTGGTGACATGCACTCTGCTTTATGTGACATGCCTGAGAATCTATGGAAGCACCCAGCAAGAAACTCTTCTTGTACAAGAATTATAGCAAACAATATTTCATTTATGCACCATTATGTCACGGGCACTCAGACACACAAAGTTTCAAAGAAACTTAATGCTTGCTCCTCTCTATCACCACAGAATTATAGTACTATTGCCAAAATAAGCTATGTAACATGCTATTGTAGGATTTTTCATGAGGATCAAGCCTGTTCTCAAGTCCACAACATGTTTTGCTTCTTGTAATATGTAACAATGGAGTTAAACAGTTGTTCAGATAAGAAAGGTGGAGGAAAACTACTGTTTGAACTCTGCAAGATATGGTTTCTCAGTAACTCTGCTGTGTGAAAGACAAGTAGAAGCTTGTCACAAGGAAAATGCTGTTTGCATACTAGAAAAAATTTCTAAAAGAGGGTTGGGGTAAAAAAAAAAGAGAAAAAAGTGCTACTCGAATTGCAGATGTCAGCTTCAAGTAAGTGCATATAGTTCCACTCAAAAACACTCGTACGCCTAAACTTCTGTGGATCTTGCCAGCAAGGTCTTTCAGTTATAAGGTATCTTCTCTGTTTTGATTGGTTCAAACCAGCTTCAGTTAGATTGTCATTTCTTCTAATTCACTAACATGAACTGTTTGAGAAACTTCATCATTACAGGCCTATCACTCAACTGATAACGTTACTCTGATATGCTGCTATGAAATTAGATTGGCGATATAGTCTTGGCTTCTGAAAATTGACTGTTAGGTATTAGCATTGCTTTTATTGCTGTGATAGTTTTCTTTGCAGCTGATATGATTCAATTTTTCAACTTTATACTACAAGAAAACATCTCCTACCATACTTTGTTGCCCTGTTAAATTTCAAAAGTTCAATTTCAAAGGCTAAAAGTAGAATTATTACAGATTGCTTACACAGTAAGAACTTCTATCCCCAAAGATATTAAGTGAAGCTACTCACCTAATTCCCATCACACTCACTATTTTATTTAAAGATCAATGAGAATCCATTAACAAATTTTCAGTTCAGAAGCCACAATGAACATATGCACAGAAATTGAGAGAGATTGGGTGAGCAGAATAGTCCAGTCCAGCAGAAAATCTAGCTAATATCTATTGATGGCAGATAATCAAGAAAGCTTTTTGCTATAAAATGCAAATTTGGGGTCCTTCATCAATTTATTAAGTCTAAATGCAAGAAAGACACAAGTCACAACAATTAGCAGTCCTAGGGGTGTATGCCTTGTATGGAAATGCTCATAGAAATTAGATCATACTGCTTCTTAAATCAATTCTAAGATATTAACAAGCAGTCAATTTGCCAATGTAAAGCATCGGAAGTCTATACCTAGCGCTAAAAAATATCTTCAAATTATTGTAGAATTCGATACTGTCAGTTAAAAGACTTTAAGCTTATAAGGAGAAAAACACCGTAAGAATGAATATTAGAATGTCTTGAAGAGGAAGCTATAAATTTAACTAATCAGGAATATGTTCAGAACAGAAATTCATGACATGATGTAATTACTAGAACAACAGACAAACAAACATATATGCAGTCCAGTGCACCTTGGATGAGGGTTCCCTTTGACCACTTTCTGTCCATATTTGCGCCATGTATAGCCATCATCGAAAAAGTTGACTTCATTTCTTGTTTGCACAATACTTTTTTGTTCTCTACCTGTCTTGTGCGAGAAGACTACTGCAGCTTCTGCTGCAGTCAAAAGCACAACGCTTTCAAAGTTACAAGCATGGTAGAAATATGAATCTGCATGATCAGTTACAATTAGATTTGAAACTTACCTTCTTTTCGGATTTGGTTCATCATCCTCTCTTTGTTCTCTATTCTCTTAATTTCATCCTTCCTCACCGTCACTCAATTCTGCAGTCAATAGTGCAGATTCATGATTTTTCGAATGTATGGAATGAGCTGTTACAGTTTCACTCAACTTTTCAATATTTCAGCTACACCCTGAGAACCTAATTCGAGATTACCCTGTGAATCTGCATTTCCAACCTCTCCACCCTTTGCTTGTTTATTCAGTTGAGGCGTTTCATGATTGTGTGCGCCTTTGTATATAATTTCAGTTATTTGGCCCTCAGCAGATTGCTCAACCTTCTGTTTGACAGGGCAATTCAGATGGGTACATTTATAGTAGCTTCGTGGATACAGCCTTTTATAGGCTTCTGTCCATACTTACACCAGTTGTAGTCATCTTCAGAAGGTTTATCCACAGCAACAGAATGCTGGCTGCTCCTATCAGATTGAGAAGCTTCTGAGTATTCCATTGCAGAACTTTGAGGGTCAGAGGCTGAAGGTGTCATCTGGTGTGAAGTTTCTTCAAGATTGAAGGGTGGACGACAGGTCAATTTATTTTGTTTCCCTTATTAAAAATAAAGTTGGCCTGCACTGAATTTCTTGGCGTTATAATTGAATTTCCACATTTTTTATCTAGTCTAGAGCTGTTTGTTCAGCAAGCAAATTCAAAAAATTATGACTTAATTATTCAGACTTGAACTTGAAGAGTAACATTTAACATGCTGTAGGAAGAGTTGAACTATTATTAATTAACATGCACGCATAAAAATAATTGAACGCTGACCTTCAAAGAATTGGAGGGAACCATAGTTGCGACCTTTATGGATACAGCAACAAGAAATACTAGTACAGCTGCAACTGAATAAAGAAAAATATGGACTGAACAATGTGAATGGATATGTATCAATATTAAATCCATAATTGTTTAACTTTAACAATTTAAACTTAAACGGTTGTTAAACATACGAGAAAATCAAGAGATCCAAAGCAATTTGCACAAATTCAACTCAAAAAAACAATTTGCACAAATTCAAAAACCCTCAAAGAAATGAGCAAACATGTAATATTTGCACACATAATTAATGACATAAAAGCACAACTACAAGTAATAACATGAGAAATAAAAATCTCAAACATGTGGTGGCCATTACACAGACAGAAATGATAGCAAAAATGAAGTGAGAAAGACGAAGGAGGAGACGACCTTTAGTCCCAGGCAGCGGAGCCCATGTAGAGGCGACGATTTCAGACCCAAAGCAACACCGAAGCTGGAAAATCCTCCGTTGGGTTTTCCGAAAGGTTTCTCCTTTCCTTCTGTTATTCTTCCCTCCTTTTTCTTCCTTTCTGGAAAAAAATTTTTTCTCAGTACTGCCTATGTTGGGCACATGAAAAGGTGTTGCGAGAAGAGGGGAAAACGGGAAGCAAATGAAATGAGAAGCACAACACAAACAGACAAACGATGAGCAAACCTAAAAGGGCCAGCGTCCTCCCTTTGTTGCAAAATTTATATTAGAAAGGCAGACTACATTCAGAGTTCATAGTAGCAAATCCATTTCCAGCTTGATTACGCCATTGCATTGGTATGGTTTCTTTGAGCTCAAGCATTTTGAACGAAACAAATGGAGAGGCTTGAAGGTTACGAAGATTAGTCATGAATGGGTCCAAGGGGAACCGCTTTCAGAAAAGGGTACAAAGGCATAGCAGGCCCCATGAAGCCAGCACTGCTATCAATACCTACAACGACGAGCAACTTCTTTAGGAGAAAAGAGATGACCAAAAAGGCCAAAGCCTAGGCCTAAAGCTAAAAGGTTGAAAGATGTAGCAGTCCTCGAAATGCTGCCCTCCTTGTCTTAACCGTTGGCAACAGGAGTACAGGACCCTTGTCAATCTCAAAAAAATAAACAGCCGTTGGTAAAAAGTTCAGAAAGAAAATAAAAGACAATTAGCCGTTGTTGAAATGAAGCTTTCTCAAAATAGATTAATCAAGCAAAGCGAATAATAAATCTCAATAAATAATACGAAAGACTACATTGACTAAACATAGCAATTAAGATTACAGCAAAGTGAATTGGTTGCCCATTTTACTACTAATCAATAAATTGCAAAAACACAAAATCAGGTTGAATTAGAGAGCCCTGTCTGTCACTGTCCCTATGCCTTCCCTCTTCAATGGAATTGAATAAAAGGGGGACCAAATCACTGTCCCAAGGACTTCCTAAAATCCGAGCAAAGCTCCTTCAAACTTCATAGAGTCACACTAGGAAACTTACAGTGTCCAAAACCTGACAAAACAAAAAATTATATAATTAAAATAATTATATATTTTATAAATATCAAATTAAAATGTGATAAAAACTCCTTAGATTACATGAAAGTTAAAAAAATAATTAGTCATTTATTTTTCAGATATATCAATTTTCGATCATAAATTCATAATCTGTATTTGCACAAAAAAAAAAATAACCCTTAAAATTAAGAGAATAAACTTACTTGGATCCTTAGCCGTCTGGCTAAGCCGTTAAAATAACAGGTTGCACCGGTTTTCTTAAGCTGCGACCAATAGGAACTAAACGCGTAACTCGCGTGCCAAACCAACGAATCGGGTTTGAAACATTCCTTTCCGGGGTGAATCGGGTCACAAGTCTTATTCCCTTGCGAACAAGCAAACGACAATGCCGAACCCAACTCGCTTGCATTAACTCCTCTAGCTCGCCTTGGACTGTCATGTGCTTCCACGTTCCAATAATAATAGACTTTTTCAAACAAATTAGACATCTTTCAGAAATTAAAAAACAATCAAGTTTTCAAGTTGTCCAGCTTTATTGTTAAAAAAGCTTAAAAAATTCAACAACTTCAACATCAGAAATCACAACATCCTCAATTTCATCATCTGAATGCAACAATGCATATATAAAAACGGATAACAAGGCTTGTAAGAGTGCCATGAATTGTTAGGAGATACAATTCCAAAGAAAAGGTTCACCAATGAAGTTCCATGCCGTTAAACAAGTCAAAACCATAAAACGAGCAGAGAGAGCTGACAGGTATTTGCATCAATGGCTGCCACCTATTTTCTTTGACAAATCGTTGTTCTGACTTCGTCTCCATTCTCATACGTTGGGAAGCAGAGTCATGCACAGGTAGTCTATGTGGGTTCGCTCACCATGGATATGCTGAAAATGCTCTAGAGATATTTGAGCGCACAAGATTATCTGATATTAAGCCTAATCACGTAACTTTTATCGGTGTTTTATCTGCCAGCAGCCATGCTGGGCTGGTTGACCAAGGTAAATGCTACTTTGATTATATGAAATGTAAATTCTTTCTTGAGAGCCAACAACCGAGAATTATACTTGTATTTTGATTGTGCAATAGTGTACCATTTGCAGAACACTTCTTCGGAAGTGGCAATCCATAGAGATGGTTGCCATCATAACTTGATGGATCCAAGCTTTGTAACTGAGTGCTCAAAGGAATTTCTCTGCTCAAATTGTTGCATGACACGTTCAAGTGCAAAAATGTCAAGTTTGACCTGCTTTCAGGAATTGAGCCAGACAATTTGTTCACAGAGAAATCAAGAGATTCTAGTGATCTCATCTCACCGATTCTTTTAGGTATTTTTCCAGTCAACAGATTATGTGACAAGTTCAAAGACACTAGTCCAACTAAACTTGTCATTTCCACGGGAATCTCTACTGATAAATTATTGTCAGAGAAATCTATGCTTCTGACCAAGTAAAGAGTTCTGCTATACTCAAGCATTTGACCTTTCATCGAAATTGAAGCAGCAAACGTACAAGGAAAACAATTCCGCGAAAACAATGCAACCGAAATATGTACAAAAGAAAAATTAATATATCCATGGCCATCAGTTATTCCAGAGCCATCAGTTCTTTTCATAGCAGTGAAGTTGCTTACACATCTTGGTAAGCTTCCAAAGAGATCATTCTTAGAAAGATCCAAGATTTGGAGAGAACCAATAGCACACAATTCATCTGGTATATAACCTGAAAACTTGTTTGAACGTAGGCTTGAGAGTATTAGCTTTTGAAGGCTATCGCCTATCCATTAAGGGATGTATCCATATAAGTCATTCTCACCCAATTCAAGAAGCACTAAATTTGTGCAATTTTTCAGTGACAATGGAATTCCTCCAGAGATGTTGTTTTCCTGAAGTTGCAATGATAGAAGGTATTGCAAAGTTCCCATAGATCTTGGAATACTGCCATTAAGTCTGTTGTTATCTAATTTTAGGATCTTCAAGTTCTGCCAATTCATCCAACAATCTGGAATCTCTCCAGATAGAAAATTTTCACCAAGATTAAGAATTACCGTCCCCATGGTCTCGTTCGACTTATAACACAAAAGAGGAAAAACAGATCCTGAAAAATTATTATTGTAAAGGTCTAGCAAAGACACATTTGAAGAGACTTGAAGTAATTGACCACTAAAACTGTTAAAGCTAAGGTCAATGACAGAATCAGCAAATGCAGTCCTAGGTATGTTAGGAATCTGCCCGCGGATTCAATTGTGTGAGAGATTCAAATGTTGGAATTGGAAGGGTAAATTCCATAACCAACTAAGAATGCTATCTGAAATCACTGAGTTAGAGATATCTAAATATGATAAATGCTGCTGTGAATGAAGCCACAAAAGAAACTTCGAACCTAAATCCAAAGAGCTTAATCCTAGGCTTTTGAGATCAAAAGGAGGAATCCAATCAGGATTGAGCTTTAAACTTAGTGGGTTATTAGAAGCAGAAAAATGTTTCAATTTTGTAAGATTGCCAAAGTGAATTTCTGAAACAACACCCCCAAACAAATTGTCAGAAATGTGAAGTATTTCCAAGTTTGCAAGTTGTCCAAACGATGAAATGGGACCGGAAATTGAGTTATGATACAAATGAAGTTCCTTCAAAACTTTGAAGTTGCCAAATTGATTGGTTAACTGACCAAAAAGTTGACACCAACTTAAATGCAGAATATCAAGTTGTTCAGAAACACATCCTCACAAAATTTCTAAAATGACAGATACATCTTGACTCAAGTTCACACCTGAATAACTGATAGACTTTAAGTTACAAAGATTTCCCATTGAGCTTGGAATCCCTCCTTCAAGTTCATTCCATGAAAAGTCAAGGCTAACGGCAGAAGTCATGTTTCCGATAGCACTGGAAATTTTACCTTGCAAGTTGTTAGAACCAAGGTTAAGAAACTGAAGAGAATTAAGATTATACGACCAGTTAGGTATTGAAGAATTAAAATGGTTTTCTGGATGATCAAGGTGTCTAAGAGAAGTCATGTTTTCAAGACCATCAATTAGACATCCTTCAAAATCATTCCAACTCAGATCAAGGGAAACCAAGTTGTTGAGATGAGAGATCCAGCTAAAGGCCAAGGGATTCTCAAAATAATTTGCTGGTAGGTCGAGGATCGCAAGAGATGATAAATTCAAATTTATGGGTGGAGGAACTAGGTGAAGTTGACAACCTGACAAATATAATTTTTCCAAGTAAGGAAGTGTGTTTAGCACTTGCAACCAATTGGAAGCCTTTGTAAGGTTCACAAAACCCAAATCAAGGTGTTCCAACATGGAAACACCAGACAACCATTGGAGACTGGCAACATAGAGATCATATTCATAATCTGTATGCGACTAAGATACTGTAACCTTGAGAGATTTCCAAGTTGTTGAGGAACTAATCCTCCAAATCCAGCACTAGAGAGGTTATGGAACCTTAAACTCTCAATAGAACCCAAGAACTTGGGAATGGGAATACCTTCAAAATCATTGTTGCTTAAGTCCAAATATCTCAGATGCTTCAACTTGAGCAAGGAAGGGTTTATCTTACCTCTTAGCTTTAACCACTCAAAGGCGTCAACTTGAGTAATGTCAAAATAATCAACTGGAAGAGGTTGAGGATTTCTAAGGTGGAGCTCAAGCACATGGCCAGTCACATTGTCACAAACAACTCTGTGCCACCTACAGCAATCTCCATCAAGGGACCAGGAGGCCAACCGGTTTCCATGATCTATTAGATCTTGTTTGAACATGAAAAGGGCTTGTCTCTCACTCTCAATGCAACCCTCATTAAGGAAACTTCCACTACAGAAGTTAATGTTAAGAGTTGCTAGACTGATCAGAAACACAAGTACTGAAATAATACTCATCTTTTTGTTGTTAGATTTATGATGAATTGGAACTATGAAATGCAATGCTGTTAGATTGCTATTTATATATCATCCAGTCTAACAGTAATGTTTTAATTTCCATAACCATGAAACACGAAACTAATTTCAATATCCTAGTTTCAGCTTGCCAGCTCATAAATGTTGCGAAGTCGTTTAGGTTTGAGGTATTGCTTTACAATGGCAATATTCCACAAGGTCTCTTTTAACACTACGAGTTCCAGTTAAAAGAGACTTAATTTGATTTTTTTACAAAATTAGGATGTTATCAACAAAAATTAGTTAGAACCCAATTGCAGACTGTTGAGTTTGTCAGAAAAATCTCAAGAAAATTGGTAATTTTACATGTCTTGCAATTTTTATTAATTTTATAGGTTTATATTTGATACATTAACAGCGTATAATCGCTACATTTTTTTGGGGTCCAAATGAGCAAATTATTGCTTTATACTAAACAGAGTCTGTAACGAAAAATACTACAAACATCAACTTGTAATAGCTTCTCGACACCCACCGGAAGGTTAAGAAGCTTTTCTAAACTTTGTGAGCAATTATGAGCATGGTTGGCAACAAAATCTGCACAAAAGTTGGCTTCACCGAACACATGTTGTGCTGAGCAAGTCCAGTCCCTCTCCATTAGCTCCGCATGCTCTAAGAATAGGAAGTCGTGGTTCGCGTGATCCTAGTGGTTGCAAGAGTTTGGATACTGCAAATAAAGAGTCAGATTCATTGGTAACATGCTTATAACCGGAGTCCCAAGCTGAAGTCAATCCTGCATATATAGCTTGCAAGTCCGCCCTCGCTGTAGAACACCATCCCAATTTTTGTACAAAATCAAATAGCCACCATCCCTGCGAGTCTCGGCCTAATCCCCAATTGCAGACCACCTCGGATTTGATTTGGATGAGGCGTCTACATTGATTTTGATTGAGCCCTCCGGAGGTTTATTCCAAGATATAGCCCGCATTTGTTTCCCTGGATTCCACAAACTGTTAGTTGAACAGGTGCTGAAATCTCTCGAAATCTGCATAACGTTTTGGTGATCATTATTCGACCAAGTAAAGTCTGGTTCAAACACTGATTTGTTCCTCCATTGCCAAATTTGCCAGCATGTAGTAGCAAATACCACTGGCCAATCATTCTCTCCACTTGCTATTCTCTGTTTCATCAAATTAAAGATGAGCCAATCTTTAGAAGGTAAGCTATTAAACACATTCAATTCAGAATTATTTAAGAACGTAGCCCAAAGTTGCTGTGATCTTTCACAATCTCTAAGAGTATGAAGTAAGTCCTCCAACGCTGCTCCACGCCTAGGACAGAGAGTATCCTAAACTATGTTTCTTCTAAAGCATCCCTCCTTAGTCGAGTTTCCCATGGGCAACCAGCCAAAGGAAATGTTTCAGTCGAGGAATTACATTCAGACGCCAAATTCTAACCCTCAGGAAATTAGACTGCTGTTCCTCTACCAATATGGATACACTTTCGTCAATCATAGTCTTTTACTTCATTAACCAGTAAATTTAAAAATACATAAACTTTTAAAAATAAATTTAAAAAATTATTGATATTTATTTTTAAAAGCTTGTATATTTTTCAACTTTACTCATTATTAAGGTGATATTATGTAGTTGATTGACAGTATATAAATATTATATATTGTCAATGTATCAAATATAAACTTTAACTTAAAAGAGTCTTAAGACTTTGAAGTACTTGATTTAAGTTTCATATGTAAAAAATTTAGTTTAATTATTTACTAATTAAGTTAATTCTAATTAATATAAAGCAATTTTTATAATTACTATTAAAAAATATAATATGTTGATTATAAATTTAACTCCTAATGTACATTCAAAATACTCTAATTATGATTTCAACTCCTAATGTACCAGTAAAAAAAATTCAACTCATGATAAATAAAAAAAAAACATATTTAACTTTAACTGCCAATGCACCAATACAAAACATATTCTACTTGAGGTTCAGTTAGTTGGTTTCCAAATACATTTTCTAACCAACCTCTGGTTGACGCGAGCGAAGTGCATATGATCATCTGTCCACCTTACTATTCTACTGCACACACTTGTTTTTCAATTTTCTTTGCCGCTCTTCCTCCTAGATTTTGAGCATGCTCATTACCAAACTAAACCGAACTCTTCCTGCAAAATTCACCGGACACCTCTCCTTTTCGTCCCCAACATTCTTAAAAAGCAACCAAACATCCGTAACAACGTCAAACCTTAAACCCTACAACTCCAAAATCTCAGCTTCGATGAAAATGGGGTTTATCCAAGAAGCCCAGAATCTGTTTGACAAAATGCCTAATAAAAACGTTGTCACGTGGAATACAATGATTCGTGGGTATTTTCTAAATGGGTTTTTTAGTAAAGCCATTTCCTTTTTTCATAAAATGCCAGAACGTGATATGTTTACGTATAACATAGTGATTTCAGGGCTCATGCATGGCCATTATGTAGAAGGTGCAAGGGAAATTTTCGAAGGGATGGTTTGTAGAGATGTGGTGACGTGGAATGCTATGATTGGAGGGTATTTTATGAATGGAATGCTGGATGAAGGGTTGAAGCTTTTTGAGGAGACGCCAGGGAAAGATGTTATATCTTGGAACTTGGTGATTGAAGGGCTTGTGAAATGTGAAAAGCTAGAATTGGCTGAAGAGTATTTTAAAAGAATGAGTTACAGAGATGTTGCTTCTTGGACTGTTATGATTTCAGGGCTTGCAAAAGCTGGAAGGATGGCTGAAGCCTGTAAATTGTTTCAAGAGATGCCGGTGAAGGATGTTCGTGCATGGAATGTAATGTTAGAGGGTTATACAAGGATTGAGTGTGTTGACATGGCAGAAATTTTGTTTCACGAAATGCCTGACAAGGATTTGGAATCATGGAAATTATTGATAAGTGGGATGGTTACAAGTGGACGATTACAAGATGCTTTGCGGTATTTTATGGAAATGCCAACAAAGTGTTGTAAAACATTGAACTTAATCTTGTTGGGGTTGATAAGAAATGGACTTGTCAATGAAGTGCATGCTTTTTCGGAGAAACAACCGTATAATAATGTTGTTTCTTGGACAAATATAATTGTTGGATATTTTGAAATAGGTCAAATTCAGAGTGCGATTAATGTTTTTGAATCGATGCCAGTTCAAGACGTAACTTTGTGGAATGTTATGATATGTGGGCTGGGAGAAACTGGTTATGGTGAAGAAGGTTTTAAGTTTTTCATTAGAATGAAAGAATCTGACTTCTCCCCTGATGAAGCAACATTTACTAGCATTTTGACCATTTGTTCAAATTTGCCAAGCTTAGACGTTGGGAAGCAGAGTCATGCACAGGTAGTTAAATCGGGTTTAGCTCATTTCACCGCTGTTTCTAATGCATTGGTCACTATGTACGAAAGATGTGGTAATATGCACTCTGCTTTGCTGGAGTTCTTTTCCACGCCAAGCCATGATGTTATCTCTTGGAATTCCGTAATATGCGGATTGGCTCACCATGGATATGCTGAAAAAGCTCTAGAGATATTTGAGCGCATGAGATTAACTGATATTAAGCCTAATCACATAACTTTTATCGGTGTTTTATCTGCCTGCAGCCATGCTGGGCTGGTTGACCAAGGGAAATACTACTTTGATTATATGAAATGCATATGCTCTCTTGAGCCAACAACCGAGCATTATACTTGTATTGTTGATCTGTTGGGAAGATTTGGACTCATAGATGAGGCAATTAGTTTTCTTAATCAAATGAGAGCAGACGGAAATGAAGTTCCAGCTAGTGTTTGGGGAGCTTTGCTTGGAGCCTGCAGAATACACAATAACACCGAGGTGGGTGTGATAGCTGCTGAGAGAGTTTTGGAAATTGAACCTCATAACTCCGGTATATACTTAATTTTAGCAGAAATGTATCTTTCTTGTGGACGAAGAGAAGATGCTGAGAGAATTCGAGCTCGCATGGAGGAGAAGGGAGTTAGGAAGCAACAAGGGTGTAGTTGGGTTGAGGCAAATAACAGCGGCTAGCCACATATTGATTTTTTTCCTGAAGACATTCGCAGTTCACACCCTGAGTTTAGCATATTCTTGTGTTTTAAGACTTACTGTACTGTGAGATAGACACAAAAATCTTAAGATCCGATTTTGCTAATGGAGGTTGAAGTTATATTGCTCTAGTGCAATGAACTAAATATAACACAAAGCTGTCAGGCGTCAGCCTGTGGTGCAAATTGGTTTGCAGAGGAGACCTGGGCTGTGCCCCGTGCATTCCACAACACGGAGTAAATCACAGCGCTTGACATAATCAGAAATAGAGAAAGAGACTGTCCATTTGTTCATTTCCTTTTCAGATTTCCTTGTGCTATTTGTTATCTCATTGGGTGATTAGAGTCTATCACATGCCTTGTGTGACATGCCTTTTAGAGTCTATGGAAGCACCCAACAAGAAACTCTTCTTGTACAAGAAGTATAGCAAACAATATTTCATTTATGCCACATTTTGTCACAGGCGCACAAACACAAAGTTTCAAAGAAACTTAATGCTTGCCCCTTTCTATCACCACATAAACATAGTATTATTTCCAAAATAAGCTCTGTAACATGCTATTGTAGTTTTTTTCATGATGATTAAGCTTGTTCTCAAGTTCAGAACATGTTTTGGTTCTTATAATATATAAGCTCTCTATTTCCAAATAACATAAGAATTATAAACAGTTGTTCAGATAAAACAAGCAGAGAAAAAAGAAAAAAAAAAACTGTTTGAACTCTGTGAGTTATGGTCTCTCAGTATCTCTGTTGTGTGAAAGACATGTAGAAGCTTGTTACCCTCACAAGGAATATGCTGTTTGCATACTAGAAAAAAAATTCTAAAAGAGGGTTGGAGTAAAACAATGTGCTACTCTAATTGAAGATATCAGCTTCAAGTAAGTGTATAGGTCCAGTCGAAAGTACTCACCTGAACTTCTATGGATCTTGCCAGCTGCGTCTTTCTGTTATAAGGTGTCTTCTCTGATTTGAAACTGTTGTTCCTGACCCTTTCTTTCCTTTAATTTCGAAGTTACAGTCAGCAGCCTTATCCTTGGGCTTCCTCGTCTTTACAGGACTTCTAGCAAAGATATGGCTTCGGATCGTGCGTCTATTTTGAACCATATTATGACTCTTCAGGGCTGCATTATATTCCTCTTTGATCTTGTTTTTATTTCCAATCACTGCGTCGTTATCTACATAAAATATTGCAGAAAGCTATGAGTTTGAGCTTATTATGGTACTACACTTTATGGTCATAGTAGATTGATTACTCTGGTAAATAACAAATTTAAGCATCTTGGTTCAGTTGGCTGTGTGCATTCATAGCCTCAAAGGCAAGATGAATGTTGCTTGTAGCCACAGTGCTGTACAACATTAACAACTTTGAGTCTGATGTAGGAAAAAGAAAAGGAAATTCTCTGTAATAGTGAATTAAAATGTAATTGCCAGGACTATATATTTAAGTTGTAAACACTTACACAGCCAAATCTATGTTGTGAATATTTCAGGATTTTTAAGATGGAGCTCAAGTATCTGGCCAGTCACATTGTCAAAAACAACTCCATCCCACCCACAGCAGTCTTCATCAATGGACCAGGAGCCCAACCGGTTTGCATCATCTATTAGATCTTGTTTGAACATGAAAAGGGCTTGCCTCTCACTCTCAATGCAACCGTCATTAATGAAACTTCCACTACAGAAGTTAATGCTAACAGTTGCCAGACTGATCAGATACAGAAGTACTAAAATAAAACTCATCTTTCAGTTGTTAGATTAATGGTAAATTGAAACTATGAAAGGCAATGTGTTAGATTGCTATTTATATTATTCAGTCTAGCAGTAATGTTTTAATTTCTTAACCGTGAAATACGAAACTAATTTGAATATCCCTATTAAAGCTTTCCAGCTTATATATGATGTTAACTCGTTTAGGTTTAAGGTATTCTACAATGTTACTTCTAACACTATGGATTCCATTTTTCAACCTTTTGGCTTCAATATGTGGAATGCAATTCTTCACCCTTTTGTAGTGTATGGGACAGACACGTACGCCCAAGAGACAATGATGGTGTTGAAGCTTCCTTCAAAAATTTACAATATGAGTTTTATTTAATATTTACAAAATTTTAATAATTATATCCAATCTATAATTTTTTGTATTATTGTATTATAATAAACAAATTACAAATAAAACTATTAAATATTCAATTTTTTTTCATAAACTTAATATTTTATATTATAAAATTTCAAAAAATATATATTATAAATGAATTTATTTTGATCAGTGTATTTTCATGAATTTAGATATGGGTAAAAACTCAACCCTTTTAAAGCCTTGGAAATTTACAATAGTACTCCGGATGAATCAACTAGAATTAATTTTTTATTTGTTTGGTTAGGAATGGAAAGTTCTTAAGCAATATCAAACTATTTGATAAGATGAAGTTGGATGGTCTAACCCCATATTCTGTTACTTATAATGCGTTATGGCTAATAATGCAACTCATGTTATGCTTTAGCTAATTTTACATATCGCAATTTGTGTTACAAATTTAATGATTGTTTTCATTTTTCATCTTTAGTTGCATTAAAACCAAACATGGGCATTCCAAGGCAGATGAGCTGATTTAGGAGTTGAAATACAATGGTTTGTAAATGGACAATGTCGTTATTTTTCCTCTTATTAAGCATCTTCCGTATCATAATCGGTGGAATGCAAGTCTTGCACCCTTTTTTGGTGCACGGGACAGACACACCCTAGCTTTGGACTTGATCAAAGAGACAATGATAGTGTTCAAGCTTCAACATCGGTGCAAGAATCTATCTGATGGGAAGGTCTTACTTTGCAATATCAAGAAAAAGAAAGGAGAGCTTTAAGGAATGGTCTCCACCAAATGATAACCTCATGAAGTTTAAGGTGAATTGGAACTATGAAAGGCAATGTTATTAGATTGCTATTACTATCATCCAGTCTAGCAGTAATGTTTTCATTTTTAATTTTCATAAGCATGAAATACGATACTAATTTCAATATCCACAGTGAAGCTTTCCAGCTCATATATGATGTGAACTCGTTTAGCTTTAACGTATTGCTTTGCAATGGCAATATTCGACAAAGTCTCTTTTAACACTAGGGATTCCAGTTCCAATGCGGGAGGATGTGATCTTATCGCTTAATCACTCCATTATTCAACCTTTTGGGTTCAACGTGGAGCGTAAGTCTTGCCCTTTTTTTGGTGCACGGGACAGACACGCCCAAGCATTAGACTTGATCAAAGAGACAATGATAGTGTTCAAGCTTCAACATCGGTACAAAATTTCCAAATACATTCTTGCTTCAATGTAAACAGGAATAATTGTTACATCATGGAGACTTTCCAGAAGCACTATAAAATGAAGTCAAAGTCGATGCAGAAACGTATTTTCTGGTGCAAAACCTAACGGTTTGTCTTACTTTGGGCTGCCTTTTTTGCACGTTAACCTCCTTTTGATCTATTATTAGTCTTAGTCTTGTTTCTGCAGACAGTAAATTGTTGACTAATTACCAGTGCCTCATTATTCCAATTAGTAGTAATGATACAGTAGATTTTTCTCCAATTCCATATGTTCATCAAAATTGAGGTAATTGGCGCATAAGATTAAAAAAGTAATGGGAATATAATAATCTCACATAAAATAAGAAATATTAGACCACGCATAATTTAAATAGGAAAGACTAACAATTTATGATTGTTATACCTATAAAAATTTAAGGGAATTTTAATAATTTTATCATTTAATATGCTTAGGTCATGTTTGGTTCATAGAATTAAGGATGAGATATAATGATTATTATTCTATCTAATGTTTGGTGCATACATAAAAAAATAATCGGATTGCAAAAAAAGATTAATTATGCATAAAAAGAATGATGTTTGCTGTGCCCAGTTGATCACCTGAGGAGGCAACTCGACCCTGTGGTAGGAAAGGAATTTCCCATTTCAGCATTTTTTTTTAAAAAAATTCATATTTTTTATTTTATTAAATAATTTTTTTACTAAAAATTTACATTATTTATTTTTGTTAGTTATTTCACTTTTTTATATTTAATATTATTGTGTGAAATGTTATGATATGTGGGCTGGGAGAAACTGATTACGGAGATATAAAAAATATCATTCTAACTTAACTTGCAAAATATGGTGTTAGAATGCCAAAAAAAAAAAATCAACAACAGTTCATATTTGAACTACTAAAAGGATTCCATGTAATTTTAAACATTGCGAAACGACATAAGAACTATATTGCACTTTAAAATGAAGACAGACAAAAACATACCTGCAAAAGCATATAGCTGTAGTTAACCAAAATGTTGCACTGATTCAACTTGGTCTTTATAAAAAGCTTGAGCCTAATACATAAGAAAATTGGTCATTAATCAATAAAAAGCACAAACATAAGTTTTGAAGCAAATGCAAGTAGGAACCATTAAGATATCAAGATGAAGATTTTCTTTAGATGAATCCATGAAAAGTTGATAAGTACCATTAACATAAGGCATCAGAATTTCAATATCCATAATAAATATTTGCAGCTCATATATGGTGTTGACTCTAATTTCAATATCCATAATAAATATTTATAGCACATATATGATGTTTAGTCGTTTGGGTTTAAAGTATTGCTTTCCCATTGAATATTCTACAATGTTACTGCAGATTACATTTAGGCTCCAGCTCTTAACCCTTTTTTTGGTGCACGGGACAGACAATCCCAAGCTTTAGACTTGATCAAAGTGACAACACTAGTGTTGAAGCTTCAACATCGGCACAAATTTTCCAACCACATTCTTGCTCCAATTGAAACAAGAATAATTATTAAATGATGGAGAGTTTCCAAAGCTTTATAAAATGAAGACAAAGTCAATCCACAAACGTATTTTGTGAGCTGTGAAATCTCAACAGTTTATCTTACTTTGGACTAATTATTTTGCACATTACCCTCCCTTTTGATTAGATTCTCTTTGTCATTTTCACCTAGTATTTTGTTCATTTTTTTAAGCTGAGCTTCTTTTTCTCTGTCTCGAATTTATTAATTCAAGAGTTTTGAATGGATGCGTTTTTTTATACCCCGAGTCCCTTCTTAGCTCCTATTTTTTATGTGTTCTTTGATTTTAACAGAGTAAATGGAGAGTTGAGTTTATTAAGAGAAGAGAATAACTGAAATATTTCTTTAGTAGGCTGACATATCAACAATGAGAATTGCCTATGTAAGTGGTCACAATTAGCGTTGCTTTTGAGACATAAGTTGTCTTCTTAACCAGTAATCGATTCAAAAGGGAAGTCAGTTCACATAATCTTCTGAAACATTTTACCAACCAAATTTATCCAAAAGAAAAAAAGAAGACGGAAAAAAGAAAATGATCTTGGAAGGTAGACCAATTGATTAAATAATTGAAACTATGTATGTAGACTTTTATGGAAGAGATATTGGGTAGGGTCTGCAGTTCTTGATATCTCTGCATCTAAATCTAGCTGAAAGAAGAAGCATCCAATCAATTCACTTTTAACCATACAGAACAAAATCATTCTAAAACACACTGCTGGTATTACATTAGTTACATAATATCCAGACGATGCTTTGTTTTCTCAGAGATTCGTGATGTGAATGATGAATAATGAAAAGATAAGTCAATTCAGGCACAAAACCATTTACAAAACAAAGTAGCGGCAAACTGCTTTCGTTCACATCATACCAAAGGATAAGAGTCAAGTTGTGTGCATGGATGAAGATCAAACCAAACAATCCGGAAAAGATTAGAGAAATCATTAATTATAGCGAAAATGGTCAAGGCTTCAGACAACATCACAAAAAAAGAGAAGTAGAGGGAGCATAACTAAAATGCAGCCTTTAAATAGTAGTCGGTGGAAAAAAATTTTGTCCAAGTTACTGTAAGAGTGTTTCATAATGAAAGCTGACAATTGCACATCTGAAAAGATAAACACCATAGCACTCCTTCTTGGTGAAAAGAAAATAACAGATTACTTATTTACAATGAAATAGGAGACAGATTTTCATTAAAAACTCCATTGCAAAGTTCCCACAGAGCTTGGAATGCTGCTATTAAGGCTGTTGTTATCTAATTTTAGGATCACCAAGTTCTGCCAATTCATCCAACAGTCTGGAATCTCTCCAGACAGAAAATTTTTACCAAGATTAAGAATTGCCGTTTCCATGGTCTCCTTCAACTTAAAACACAAAAGAGGGGAAAGAGATCCTGAAAAAAAATTATTGGAGAGGTCTAGCAAATACACATTTGAAGAGACTTGAGGTAACTGACCAGTAAAATGGTTAAAGCTAAGGTCAATCAAACTCTCATCAAATGCTGTAAGATCTGATTTTACACTACTGTAGACCCAAATCTCATAAACTTAATAATGAAAATGAAGTAAATATTGAATATTCATTTTCACTTGGATGAAAAGCTTTTTAAACTTGAGATGTGCATGGCGAAATGTCGGTGAAATAATGTCTGGGCGAGGACGTCGAGCAGCTCGTCAATGGGCGAGAAAGGAAGGCTGCTCGCCAGTGGGCGAGCTAAATTGGCGAACAGAATGCCAGGATGGTGCTGAGGGCAAGTAGGTAGTTCGCCAAAAGGGGTGAGGGCTCCTAATCGCCCATACGGAATGAGATAAATTAAAAGCATAAAATGAAAGTGTGAAAGGGATTAATGGCAATAGGACAAACAAGGGCCAGCCGAAGTCTTGCGTTGAGAAATTCTTCAGGAATTAATATACTACAAGACAAAAGAAAAGAATGAGATGAAGTTAATGTAAGAAGCCATCAGTGGACTACACGCCACCTTACTTTCTGTACAAATTAGGTGAGACATTTAATGGCAAAGAGGAGCAAGTCAATAATAGTGGCTGCTGGAAGTGGCATGGAAAGGAAGGAGAAAAGAAGAGTAAACAAAGTCAAAAACGTGTATGAAAAAAAAATGAGCTATTGTCTACCCGTTTTAATGCCGTTTCAGATGTTCTTTTGGTGCAATTTTCTTCATGAATTAATGCACTACAAGACGAGGTAATGATGAAGGAAGGGATAAGGAACAGATGGTGAGTTCTGGTTGGATTAACATGGTTATATAAGGAGGCTTTATGAGGAAAAACCGATTGAAACAAACTTCATCCTCTTAAACAACCTTTCCGCCCATGTTGTTGTTACTGCAAGTTCAACTTCGTTTCTTCTGTTCCTTTCATAAGTAAACCATGGAGTTTCATCTTTTGGTCAGTTAAACCTTTTCTTCACCGTTGAAGAGCTAAGGAACAAATAAAACAAAGCTAAAAGAGGCAGAAAAGCACTATGTTATTGGAAGAGCAACATAGTTGAGATGAGTTCCATATTTCTATAGTTCTCTTGATATTTAATGCTAGATTTCTATGTTTTACCATGTAATGAACATAGATATAGCCTGGTTTTAGTTAAATATTGTTGAAGATATAAGAAATTAGATGAAAAATAATTAAGAACGAATAAGGAAGTACGATGGGCGAACAGCGAACAGAATTATTTAACTGCTCGCCAAACAGTTGAGTACTCGCATAAAAGGTGGAGGCGAGCTCAAGAGTTGCATGAGTTGGCGACAGGTGTGTTCGCCAAGCTCTTTGGATAATCAGGATGATAATTGGGATAGGCGAGGACCGATGTTCGCAAATGGCGAGAAATGTGTGATCGCCCAAGTGGAATGAGGTGAATAAGATATAAAGAACTCGCCAAGTGAAAAGTATGAGTCCAAATGGGCGAGGTCGCCCAATGCTAGCGTAATACATGAACATGGCGAATTTAATAGTCGGGCGAGCTCCCACGAATCGGCCCATTATGATGGCGAGTAGGATTGGGCGATCTTCCACGTGCAAGCCCACTAACGGATGGCGAACTATGTGGGCGAATGGCGAACTCATTCTCGCCAAAGTGTCACCAATATTAGGAAAATATAAATAGTTTTGGAAAATATTCGAAAAAATGAACATTAATGGTTTAATAAAATTTTGCAGACGGCAATTGAGGAAGGCGGGCGAGAAGCAAGGCTTCATCAGACGAGGTAAGGGAGATGTGTGTGAAGTGATGCATGTCCTGTGGAGTTCAAATTATGTTTATTGAGAAATGATTTTGGTTTATGACATGCATTATTTTGATAAATTATTTTGTTGTGGGCGAGCTAAGAGCCGACCCCTATGTTGTTTTTGGATGAATTGGTTAAAGGCGGGCGAGCTTTTGTGTTTTTATGTTGGGCGAGCCCTTGTATTTTTATGTTGGGCGAATTGGTATTGGCGAGCGAGCCAAGCCCTTTTATAATTTTTATAAACCCGTTTCTAATTTTAAGGGCGGGCGAACCTTTTGTTGACAAGCTTTTGGGCGAGCCAATGCTTTGTCTTTAAATGTAGAGAGTGGCAGGCGAACACTTGTTCTCCCCTTTCGAGTTGACCATGGGCGAGCTGACCATGGTGAGCAGATTTCGAAGGTGTTTTCTTAAAGAAAAATGAGCCATTTTAATATTTTTGAAAATGAAAAATATAAACCATTTTGGGCTAATTGACTAATGGGCGAGCCACTGAGGGCGAGCCAGTTTTGCTTTCAGATTTTATAAGCGAGTGGGCAGGCGAACACAAGTTCGCCGCTTTTGGCGAGCTTCCATGGGCGAGCCATATTGGGCGAGCTGACCATGGGCGAGCAGGTTTTAAAAGTTAAGATTTTAGAATGTTTTCAAGGTGTTTTGTAAACAGAAAGCCTAAACCTTTTTGGAAATTGAATCATTTTGAGAAAATGATAATATGGGTGAAATAATTCCATAAAGATTTTTCATGAGATGTGAAAGTGATTTTTGAGACTTTAGGCCCTGAGTTCATGCTTTATTATTCATGTAGTTGCGTGACCCGCCTGGGGCGGTGGCTCAGGTCGATGGACCTACGGGTGCACCTCAGGGCATCACAGGGCTGATGGACCCGCCAAGTCATCAACGGTCTCGAGGTCACTTGGCAAGTGGACCCGAGGACCACCTAGAGATTGTGGCCATAGATCTATTATATCCCTTTTTGGGATCATTATGCCGTTCTCGCAAGGGGGAGGGGGAACGATGATAGCATGAGGATGCCTAGTCTCAACTTGTTGATTTCTGTTTACTAAGAGGATTTGTAAAATCCTATTTACTGTTTACTACAATTTAAAGTAAACTGTTTAGCCAATGATTTAAGTGGTGTGTTGAGAGTGTTGTTTCCTATATCCACTGTTTTCCTATTTTGATTTAATGATATATAGTTTTGCTTTATTTAAAGCAGCATATGTTTCCTTTACTGAGTGTATGAATCGCTCACCCCTTTGTTTTAACTCCACAGATAAGAAGTACACGAAGTTGAGAGAATTAGCTCTCAGATGGGTATAGCTATGCTCAAAGCACTGAGGCATGGCACGTTAAATGTGACAGGTACAGTCTCTTCTCTTTTACATTTCAGACATATGTATTCAGTACTACCTTAGTGAAATAAAGGTTAATAGGGGATGTCAGATGTAAGAAATAATGAAATAAAAATTTCATATTCCATAATTAATAGATAAATGTTTATCATTTATCACTGTTACTGTTGAATGTTAATGGTATCGCAGACAGTCCAACCGGTAAAGTTGTATGAAAATACGTGAAAATGTGGTAACGGGATGTTACAAATGCAGTCCTAGGTATATTAGGTGTAAAATCCGAATTTTATTATACTGTATACCATATATGTACATTATTGATAGTGGAAATAAATTTCTTTAGTGAAATTAAAGAAAGAAAAACAAATATTAAAGTGTAACCAGATATTGTTGGGATTTAATTATTATGGTATGAAAGCATTAAATGAGGTAAGACAGAGTTAATAATTGTGGTTGACATTGGCGTGGGAAAGAAGAAGAATAAAAGGAGAAATTGTAGTCAAAAACGTACAGAGACCTCTGTTGCCCGTTCCCTTTTTTGACTGCAAGCCGTTCCTTTGGCTGGAAATTCTTCAACATTTAATGGGCTGTTAGACGAATGGAGAAAAGAGAGAAAGCAGAGCCAATCAACGTGGGCGGCTGGAAGAAGTTGGCGAGAAGAAGAGAAAATTTAGTCAATAACATGACGTCTTTTGTTGCACTTTTTCTACCCGTTTTAATGCCGTTCAGATGTTCTCTTGATGCAATTTTCTTCATGAATTAATGCACTACCTGTAAGATCCGATTTTTACACTACTGTAGAGTCTAAATTCATAAAATTGATAATGGAAATTAAATAAATAATGAATGTTAATTTCCAAAAAGATGAAAGCTCCTTCGGCGGGCGCGTACCATAAAGAAACGGCTCGCCGATTGGCGAGTAAAGTATGTGTGATCATCAATGCTGATGGCGAGTTGGACGAGAGTGTGGTCGCACAGGCGTGTTCGCCAACTTGTGAGATGAATCAGGGCATGGTTGGCGAGTTGAGCCATGCTAGGTGATGGCCCGAAAAGGGCGAGAACTTGTGATCGCCACACAGAGGACAAGGAGTAGCCCCATGGCTGGCGAACTGATTTAGTGTGGCGAGTTGATTGTTTTCCTTATTTGTTTGGCGAGTAGTTTAGTTCGCCAACTTCGTGGATAAGTGATGGCCGCTTGTGGCGAGGACTTGGAAACGCCAATGCATTTGGCGAGTAAAGTGGTCGTCCAGATAGATGGGAAAATGAAAACAGAATTCAACCTAACAGCCAAAATTGACTTGTAAGTGATACGGTTGAAGACAATTAATGGTGAAGAGGTTGAAGTCAGTAAGGAATTTACCTGATTGGTTGAGGAAGTAAACAAAGGCTGCAGTAGAAGAAAAAGCCGTGTGAAAGGGAGACTTCCACGCCACTTTGTGCTTCAGTTTTCTTCATGCATTAAAGGCATGAAGGACGTGAACAATGATGAAGGAAACAGGATAAGGGACAGGCGGTGGCTATTGATTGGCTGAGAATGTTTATATAAGCAGAGACAATTGATGAAAAACGAGTTAGCCAATTTCAGTTTCTTCACGAGAGCTATTTCCCTGTTTCTTCCATTTCTCTGCCATGTTTGATCTACTGAGTTTCACTCTTCAGTTGGCTAAACCAGTAAACATGCTTATAAAACCTTTCTTTCTTAGCCTGGTGAGCTGAAGGAATAAGCAAATAGAGGCCAACATGAGACAGAAAAACAACGTGTTTTGGAAGTGCAGTTGGTTGAGGTGAGTTTCATATTTTCTGAGGTGTTCTTGATGTTCACTGATAGATTTCTATGTGTTATGCAGTAATAAACATAGATACAGTCTTAGTTTTAGTTAGATCCTTGGAAAATAGGAAAACAAGGAAAATTATGGAACAGGTGATGACAAGGGCGACTACAGTGATCGCCCATGTTGAAAATAGTAATCGCCAATGAGGCGAATAGATATTAAGTACTCGCCAAGGAAAGTTTGTGGGCGAGAACGCCGAATTCTAGTGATATGAATTCAAGGGCGAGCTCAAACGCAGAGGTGTTGGGCGAATAGGTTTACGAGCAAACTCCACAATTGAGCCAATGTAGGCCTCGTGAGTTGAATGTTGGGCGAACTCACAAAACACGGTGTTATGGCGGGCGAACTGCCACATTGAAGCCATTTGGTGAATGGCGAGCTCGTCTGGGCGAGCTAATTGGTAATCTGTGGGGCGAGTAGTTATTTGATTTATTCTCGCCACGTAATATATAAAGAAAATATTAATGAAAATTATATATAATTTGCAGCCGATAATTGGGAATAGCTATGGGCGAACGGAGTGCCGGGCGAAGCAAGACTTCGTTGAACAAGGTAAGGGAGATGTGTGTGAAGTAATGCATGTCCTGTGGAGTAAATATTATGAAAACATTAAGTTAAATGTTTTGTTTTTTTGACATGCATGGTTTTTAAGAAGTTAAATTGATAGTTGTTGATCGCAGGCGAGCTGATAGCCGCCTAATGTTGTTTTGTTGGGTGAAATGATACAGGGCGGGTGAATTCTTTTATTTACGTTGGTAAGCCTTGTATTTTAATGTTGGACGAATTAGTATTGGCGGGCGAGCCAAGCCTTTTTATAATTTATACACCGTTTTGAGTTTTAAATGTGGGCGAACTATTTTGTATAGAAAAGTGGGGCGAGCCAAGAGGCAAGCTCTCTTTTATGAGAACTGGGCGAGTGCCCTTGTTTTAAAGAGAAATCCGGGTAAAGCCGTAGTCGGGCGAACCCTTTTTAAGATGTTGGGCGGGCGGCCCTTGTTTTAAACTGAAAGCGGGCGAACTGATATCAATGAGATTTCTGTTTTGAAAAGCTAAGTGGCGGGCGAATACTAATTCACCGTCTTATCGAGTTGATTTCTGGGCGAGCCACAGAGGGCAAGCCAGTTTTGCTTCAGATTTTAAAAGCAAAGAGGGCGGGCGAACACATGTTCTCCGCCACAGCGAGCTGCTTCCATGGGCAAGCCATGTCGGGCGAGCTGATCATGGGCGAGCAGGCTTTAAAAGTTGAGATTATGGGCTGTTTTGGTGTTTTATTGTTTTATAAGAAATCAAATCATTTTGTGGAAATGATATATGAGATATAAAAGTTGATTTTGAGACTTTAGGCCCTGAGTTCATGCGTTGCTAGTGCGTGACCTACCTGGGGCGGTGGCTCGGTCAATGGACCAATGAGTGCACCTCAGGGCGTCACAGGGCTGATGGACCTGCCAAGTCATCAGCGGTCTCGAGGTCACTTGGCAAGTGGACCCGAGGACCCCTTTAGATTATGGCCATAGATCTGAGATAGCCGTGAGGGGCGATGGCCTACGGGTGCACCCCAAAAGCGGCAGGTTTCGTTCTCCCAAGGTGGAGGAGGAACGATGATAGCATGATTTATTTATTGCCTAGTCTCAACTTATCAGTTTCTATTTACTGTGAGGATTTGTTGAAATCCTCGATAGTGTTTACTACATTTTAAAGTAAACTGTTAGTCGGTGATTTAATGGTGTTTTTAAGAGAGTTGTTTACTATATATCCACTGTCTTTTCTACTGGGTTATTGTTAAGAAAAGAACAAATGAGTTGTGATATATAGTTTTGCTTTATTTAAAGCAGCATATGTTTCCTTTACTGAGCGTATGAATCGCTCACCCCTTTGTTTTAACTCCACAGATAAGAAGTACGCGGAGTTGAGAGAATTAGCTCTCAGATGGGTATAGCTATGCTAAAAGCACTAAGGCATGGCACGTTAAACGTGACAGGTACGGTCTTTCCTCTTTTACATTTCAGACATGTGTATACAGTACTACCTTAGTGCAATAAAGGTAAATAGGGGATGTCATATGTAAGGAATAATGAAAAGAAATTTCATATTCCATAATTAATAGATAAATGTTTATCATTTATCACTATTACTGTTGAATGTTAATGGCATCGCAGACAGCCCAACCGGTAAAGTTGTATGGAAATACGTGAAAAATGTGGTAACGGGATGTTACACTACCAGACGAGGTAATGATGAAGGAAGGGATAAGGAGCAGATTGTGAATCCTAGTTGAACTAACATGCCTATATAAGGAGGCTTCAAGAGGAAAAACGATGGAAGCAAACTTCTCCTCCTTAAACAACCTTCTCACCCAGTCCTTTGATTTCTGCAAGTTAACTTTTCTTCCTTTTCCTCATGTACAGGAGCCGTGAAAACTCCACTCTTAATTAGCCAAACCTTTCCTCTAATGTTGAAGAACTAAGGAAACAAACAACTAAAGCTAAGTGAGGCAGAAAAGCAATCTGCTCCAGGAAGTGCAACTCAGTTGAGGTGAGCCTCCATATTTCTATGGTTATTTTGATAATGAGGGTATATTTCTATGTTTATAATGTTATAAATATAGATATAGCCTAGTTGTAGTAAATATTGTGGAAATATGTAAGAAATCAGTTGGAAATGATTTAAGAATAATAATAGGCGAGTAAGGAGTAAGCAAGCAGTATTCGCCCAAATGGCGAGGCGAGTACAATGCATTATGACTAGGCGAGAACCAATGATCGCCAATGAGGCGAGTAGGAAATAGAGAACTCGCCAAAGTGTTGTTCAAGAGGACGAGATAGCCAAGGGCTATCCAATTCATGGGCGAGCCCATTTATGAACGAAAGGCCACGGCTGGCGAACTGAATGGATGAGCATGGCGAGTTGAGCTCCTATGTTGGGCGAACTCCCATGATTAAGCCGCTAAAGGAAAGCGAGCTATGCTGAGCGAATGGCGAGCTGTCATCTCGCCAAAGTGGTTGAAAATAGCTTTAGAAATAAACTGTTAGAAAAGAAAATATTAATGGAATTAATATTTCAATTTGCAGACGTGAATTTAGGAAGGCGGGCGAGAAGCAAGGCCGCATTAGACGAGGTAAGGAAGTAGTATGTGAGTAGAATGCATGTCCTGTGGAGTAAAAACGTTAAGAAAATAATAGAAATTTTATTGTTTTCTGACATGCATTTGTCTGATTAAGTGTTTTGATTTTGGGCGAGCTACTGGCCGCCATATGTTAACTGATGGGCGAACTGGTTAGGGCGGGCGACCCAAACCTTTTATAAAGTATTAAGTGAAGAACTTTTTATGAGAAACTGGGCGAGTACCCTTGTTTTAAAGTGAAATCCGGGCAAGCCAAAGTTGGGCGAACCCTTTTTAATGTGCTTGGGCGGACGAACCGTATTTTTAATATGAGACGGGTGAACCGTTATAAATGAGATACTTCTGTTTTGCAAAGTTAATTTCTTTTACGAAAAATAAAAACGTTTTAATATTTTCAAAATAGAAATATGAAAACTTTTGGCGAGCTGATTTCTGGGCGAGCTACTGAGGGCGAGCCGGTTTTGTTTTCGTGTCTAAAAGCATGATGGCGGGCGAACACAGGTTCTTCGCGTCGGGTTTTCGTGTCTAAAAGCATGATGGCGGGCAAACACAGGTTCTCCGCATCGGGCGAACTGTCATGGGCGAGCCGTATCGGGCGAGTCGACCATGGCAAACAGGTTTCGCTTTTCCAAAATTTTCAACGAAAAATGAATTGTTTTCATTAAGTTTTTAGGCGAGTTGATCAATTGGCGAATTGACTCTTGGCGAGTTGACTAATTGGCGAGCTTACCTTGGGCGATCAAAGTTCAATTTACATTTTCTATGAAAATGAGAATAACGTTTTTTTTGAGATTATTACGAATTAAATACGATTTTGAGACTTTAGGCCCTGAGTTCATGCTTATTATTCATATACTTGCGTGACCCATCTAGGGCGATGGCTCGAGTCAAATAGACCAACGAGTGCACCCTAGGGCGTCACAGGGCTGATGGACCCGCCAAGTCATCAGCGGTCTCGAGGTCACTTGGCAAGTGAACCCGAGGACCACCTATAGATTATGGCCATATATCTAGTTGAGATAGCCGTGAGGGGCGATGGCCTACGGGTGCACCCCAAAAGCGGATGACATGTATTCTTTGCATGATTTGGATTGTTGCCTAGTCTCAATTAAATGATTTATGAAAGGATCTGTTGAATCCTGTTTCATGTTAACTATATTCACTGCTTCCTAATGAGTTTGATCGTTAGGATAATCAAATGGTTTTTTGATAATATAGTTTTTTTTTATATATTTGTAAAGCAGCATACATCTTCTTTACTGAGCACGTAAGTCGCTCACTCCTTACTTTTCCACTCCACAGATAACTAAGTTGGACTGAGAGACTTACCTTCCTGAGATTTGATATCGAAGGTATGTTGTATTCTTTTATATTTTCAGTAAAATGGTACAGTACTACTTTAAATAGAAGGGAATGTATAAACAGTTGCAAGTAAACAAATTTATAATTCATAACTTTATATGATTCACAAGGAATAAGAGGACAAAATCTTACTAAAGTATAGAGAGGAGTTAAGCATCACTAACAGCCCAACCGGTAGTACGTATAAGTTATAAGTAAGTAATATGTTATATAGTGAAATTGGGATGTTACATTAGGAATCTGCCCGCGGATTCAGTTGTGTGAGAGATTCAAATAATTGAATTGGAAGGGAAAATTCCACACCCAGCTAAGAATGCTATCTGAAATCATTGAGTTAGAGATATCTAAATATGCTAAGTGTTGCTGTGAATGAAGCCACAAAGGAAACTTCGAACCTACATCCAAAAAGCTTAATTTTAGGTATTCAAGATCAAGAGGAGGAACCCAATCAGGATTGAGCTTTAAACTTAACGAGTTATTAGAAGCATCAAAATCTTTCAATTTTGTATGATTGCCAAAGTGAATTTCTGAAAAAACAGCCCCTAAAAAATTGTTTGAAATATCAAGGTTTTCCAAGTTTGCAAGTTGCCCAAAGGACAAAGTTCCACTATGGACAATGGAATGAGAACGGAAATTGAGTTACCAGACAAATAAAGTTCCTTCAAAACTTTGAAGCCGCCAAGTTGATTTGTCAACTGACCAAAAAGTTGATTTGTCAACTGACACTTAAATCCAGTGAATCAAGTTGTTCAGAAACACATCCTGACAAAATTTCTAAAAAGACAGATACAACTTGACTTATGTTCACACCTGAAAAAAGGATAGACACTAAGTTACAAAGATTCCCCATTGATCTTAGAATCCTTCCTTCAAGTTCATTCCCTGAAAAGTCAAGGCTAATGGCAGAGGTCATGTTTCCAACAGCACTTGAAATTTTACCTTGCAAGTTGTTAAAACCAAGGTTAAGAAGCTGAAGAGAATTAAGATTATACAACCAGTTAGGTATTGAAGAATTAAAAGAGTTTACTGAAAGATCAAGGTGTCTAAGAGAAGTCATGTTTTGAAGACCATCAAATACACATCCTTTAAAATCATTGTAACTCAGATCAATCGAAACCAAGTTGGTAAGATGAAAAATCCAGCTAAAGACCAAAGGATTCTCAAAATAATTTGTACAAAAGTCAAGAATTGTAAGAGAAGATAGATTCAAATTTATGAGTGGAGGAACTCAAGGAAGCTGACAACTTGACAAATATAATTTTTCAAAGTAAGTGGGTTTAGCACTTGCAACCAATTGGAAGCCTTTCCAAGGTTCACATAACCCAAATCAAGGTGTTCTAATAAGGAAAGACCAGACAACCATTGGAGATTGGCAACATAGAGCTCATATGCATAATCTGTATACAGATTAAGAGACTGTAAACTTGAGTGATTTCCAAGTTGATGAGGAACTAATCCTCCAAATCCAGCAGTAGAGGGGTTAAGGAACCTTAAACTCTCAATAGAACCCAAGAACATGGGAATGGGAATACCTCCAAAATCATTGTTGCTTAAGTCCAAATAACGCAAATGCTTCAACTTAAGCAAAGAAGGGTTTAGCTTACCTCTTAGCTTTGACCACTCAATGGCATTGCCATAATCATCTGTAAGAGGTTGAGGATTTCTAACATGCAGCTCAATTACATGGCCAGTCACATTGTCACAAACAACTCCATGCCATCTACAGCAATCTTCATCAAGGGACCAGGAGGCCAACAGGCTTGCTTGATCTATTAGATCTTGTTTGAACATCAAAAGGGCTTCTCTTTCACTCTCAATGCAACCATCATTAACGAAACTTCCACTACAGAAGTTAATGTTAAGAGTTGCTAGACTTATCAAAACATACCTATGAAAGCATATAGGTGTAGTTAACAAAAATGTTGCACTGATTCAACTTGGTCCTTATAAGAAGCTTGAGCCTGAAACATAACAAAAATTGGTCATTAATCAATAAAAATTAGATCTTTTTTGAACATCAAAAGGGCTTCTCTTTCACTCTCAATGCAACCATCATTAATGAAACTTCCACTACAGAAGTTAATGTTAAGAGTTGCTAGACTGATCAAAACATACCTATGAAAGCATATAGGTGTACTTAACAACAATGTTGCACTGATTCAACTTGGTCCTTATAAGAAGCTTGAGCCTGAAACATAACAAAAATTGGTCATTAATCAATAAAAAGCACAAACATTAATTTTGCAGCAAATGCAAGTAGGAACTATTAAGATATCAGGATGAAGATTTTCTTTTAGATGAATGCATGAAAAGTTGATAAGTACAATTAATAGAAAACACCAGAATGTAGGAACTATTCATAATCTTTTGATTAAAAATAAGTCACAGATAATCATTCCTCAAAGTGTTCAGCTAGCGCCTAGAAATTAAACAACCACAGAGGTGGACCATTGTTGTTCAATGCATGAAAGAAAGCCTAAACTGAGTTTTTTTTTACTCTTAACTGCTTTATCTAGTGTAGCAGCCATATGACTATAAGTTTCAATCCATGACACATACCTTTTCAAATCATATTTGTAATTCATTAATCAGCTTCTCCATTTTAATTCAGTATTACATGCAAAGTATGATGTATAAAATAATATGCATGTTCCTAAAGGATGAAATGGAAGGAGTAACACCTTGTGTTTTTGGTAACACATTTAATTGAAGATAGACCATTTTAGTTGTTTTACCGAATTAAGATGATCAAACATATCATTTGTGTTTTTCTATTAAACTAATTACCATGATTTATTTGAGATAATATTTTACCTAGATAAGATAAAGAATGACATATAATGTACATGCTTGCCAACTATGCATTACGAGGGATCAAGACAAGGTCCAAACAGTCATGATGCACCTGGAGGGCAAAGCTCCGCAACGGAATCAGATGTTCATGAAGAATCATGGCGTACTGGATGAGGTAAGCTGGGAAAAGTATTTGCTGGAAATGCAGAATAGATCTGCTAATGGAGAGTATATAGATCTTATGTTGCAGATAGTTAGCCTAAGGCTCACATATACCGTTGATGAATATTTTGATGAATTTGAGACTTTTTTGAATTTATGGCAATTGCCTGAGGATTATGCATTGAGTTTTTTCATTGGAAACTTGAAAGCTGAAGTATCTAACCCACTGAAACTGTTCTACCCAAAAACACTAAATCACATATTGAACCTAGCCAAACAGCTGGAATTTATGATGTTTAACACCCCTAAAAAACTTATTATCCCTTATAAACACCCCATGTACACCAACCAACCCTTAAGTATCATCCAACCACCACCTAAAAAAGTTTAAGCTTATAAGGAGAAAAACACCGTAAGAATGAATATTAGAATGCCTTGAGCAGATAAGAAGCTATAAATTTAATTAATGAGGAATATGTTCAGAACTGAAATTCATGACATGATGTAGTTATTGGAACAATAGACAAACAAGCCTATATATAGTTCAGTGCACCTTGGATGAGGGTTCCCTTTGACCACTTTCTGTCCATATTTGCACCACCTATAGCAATCATCTAAAAGGTTGACTTCATTTCTTGTTTGCACAATAATTTTTGGTTCTCTAACTGTCTTTTGTAAGAAGACTACTGCAGCTTCTCCTCCAGTCAAAAGCACAAAGCTTTCAAAGTTACAACAATAGTAGAAATATGAATCTGCATGATCAGTTACAATTAGATTTGAAACTTACCTTCTTTTTAGATTTGGTTTATCATCCTCTCTTTGTTCTCTATTCTCGTAATCACATCCTTCCTCACTGTCACTTAATCCAGTTAATTCTGCAGCTGCTTGTGCAAATTCATGGTTTTTCCATGTAATGACCTTCTTCTATACAAAAGTGCACAAAATTTTTCTTTCTCTACTTACATTGTTGGGCTGTATGTAATGTCTCAACATTAACTCATAAGCTATATTTATAATAGCTATATAAACATTATTCAACATTTGGTCCCAGTCCAAACATTCTAAATAAGCATGCATTCATCATCACAAAATATTATACCTAACCAATATATAATCATCAAGTTGCATGCATCGATATTTAACATAGATATATATCAGGTAATTCCTATTACTTCATCCCCATATTCTAAAAGTACTGAAAACATAAGTCTAAATATAAATCAAGTAGCTGTACATAATATACCTCCAAGGTAGAACCAAAAGCCTCGAAGGACGCGGTAGCTCCTCACGTATACGCTCCTACTGCAAATAATCTGGGAGGTAGAGGAGGGGGGTGAGCTTTTTGGAAAGCCCAGTAAGAAATAAATATAAGAGACGGATACTAAATTTCTATATGCACGTTCAAAACATTCATTTAAACTCAATTACTATTTTTCATAAAGTTTATAAATCAACATGCTTATGCAATGCGTCAGAAGCATTTCTTTCAAAACATCGATAAACATTTCCATTCGAAACATTATTCTCATCATAACATTCTAAATCCATATTGGCATAAGTACGAAAGGAATCATATATATAGCATAAGCTGGAGACATGATGATTAAGCAAAATCAAGCAGTTCAATTATTCCCGTGAGGGAAGGTACAGTTGACATATGGCCATAGTCCAGAGGGGTCCACAGAGAACACTGATCAGGTGTCTACTGGGCCCGCTGTGGACTGGATCAAGGTCACACAGCAATCGAAACTCTACTGTAGATTGGATCAAAATCATACAGTAGTCCAAAACATTACCTACTGTGGACTGGATCAAGGTCCCACAGTAGTCCAAAACATTACTGCTATGATTATTAACCATGTCTCAAAACATTTCCGTACATATACTTTCCAAAACAAATACGAAGCTCGATGGCTTCTACGAAAATGGGAGCTTCCGAATATGATTTCCAAGGTAGTCAAAATCCTGTCATTTCGTACTTATTTTCAAAACAAAACTAGCTAGAGGAGTATTATTCCAAATCATTTTCATGAACTCTAGCTCATTTTATAAATCAATATTATACAAAATCCGGCAGCATAACGGCTTAATTTTAGTAAAAACCTCCTACAAAGAAGATACAGTTTATAAACCACAAGCAGTTGATTTTAATATTTATTTAGTATCCCCTACGTTTCCGATATATATCCCTCACCTCAATATGTAGCACAAGTGTTGTTATGGCACCTTTGCTCTTCTTGATTTCCTTCGTTGGTCTTTAATATTTAGTGTCCTCTACCTTGTGTCCTTTCCTCCTATATTATGGCATAAAATTAATAAAACTTAAATTATTGAATTTTCTTAAGAAAGCTTATATTTTAATTTCTTCCTTAAATACATTACCTTGTAACTTTCTCTCTTGGTGGCCAAATGCTTCTTTGTATTCTTAAATTTCTTTTCTCCACATAGTCCTACATCAAGACCATATTTTTAGCCTTTTTATTTCATTCAACATTTATCATGTAATTCCACAATAGATAATCAAATCCTTACCTTTGCAAACCTCTTAACCGAGCATATATTTCTTATTAGCTTAAGAGCGTTTGCCGCATATCTCGTCAAATCAACAACTTATGTGTTCCAACAGCCCTATATATGCATACAAATCTTTAGTATAAATTCTCTACTCAAATATATAATTTCTTAAGTGAGAATGGCCTTACCCCTTTTGTAGTTAGCCAATATCGACAACCTCCTTTAGGCAACTTGGATCTCTACGATTTTGGGGGCTGCTGTGGGCTACAAATGTGCAGCAAAATTTCCTGACTTAAAAACTTTTCAATAGCTAATTTTGTTTCCTTAGAATTTACTTCCCTAACAGCCCTTACATGTACCTTAAAAGTCACCTTTGTTCAGGCTTCTTCTACGTTTTTGTTGTTCGTCCAAATAAGCAGTTTGCCTTTCTCCTTTTATTTAATTTCCATGCAAAATAAAATAGTCCAAAATGAGAAAGGAATTGCCATGGTTCAACTTATTTTACCATCATTCATTTTCTGAGTAAGTAATTTAATTTAAACTCAATAAGCTTCAACAATAACTACCTTAAATTACCATCATTTAATTCCTCAAATAAATTTCTTAAATTAATTTACTAACCTCTAATATTACCTTTTTGGTCAAACTAGCCTTGTCTTGGCCAATTCCCACGTAAATGGAAAAGCTCCCAGACAGAAATATCCCACGTTTTCCAGCTTTAAAATTGTCTTCTTTCAGACTTCAATCACACGTGGATATAGTAGCCAAGTTGGAATAAGCCCCCCATGTCAGTAAGACACTCCTAAAGTAGAAAACCTTCAAGCCTTTAGCTGCTGTCCAAACCTGATACAGCCCCTTGCATGTTACGAAGAAGTTGAAGGGAACATACAGCTCCTATATGCTGCAATAAAATTGATAAAACAGCAGCTTCAAGCTGCCACGTAGTGCATAAAAAAATAGAAAAGCTTCACACTTCCAGCTACTCTCCAAGCCCGATATAGTCCCTTGCTATCCTGGAATTGTTGGAGGGAAAATGCCACTGTTTGTCACTCTTTTCTTTGCCCTTTGCTTCAATGTCAGATCAGCCTTACACTTCCTCTTCAAATTCAGCCTCTTACTCACGTTTCCTCCTACCAACAACCCATTTTGTGTTAGCAAAAAAAGAGAGAAAGAACTTTGCTATTTTCCCCTGTTTTGGCTTACTAAAATCAGACTTAAATTTTTTTCTTACCGTAACTCTCTCCTTTAAACTTTGCTATCAATGCCCATTTGTCTGCTTTAAACAAACCCACGAAAATGCTGATGGTTGTGATGTTTTCTTACAACAGAAAATGGTAGCAAGAGGCGAGATGGAACTAGCTAGGATGGAGATGAAGCTAAACGGTGATGATGATGATCGACGATAGTGAATGAAGCTGAGATGGTTAGTGAACAGAAATCAAAGTTAGTGGGATGGGATTTCGTAAGGCTTCTTTAAGAAGCATCCTCTTGCAATATTATTTTATTCTCACTATATTATTTTATATATATGTTTATTCATTTACCAACTATTAATATATATTTATTTATTCAGTTACCAATTATTACATTCCAAGGTATGGAATGAGCTGGTACAGTTTCACTTGTTCAATTTTACAGCCACACCCTGAGAACCGAATTAGAGATTACCCTGTGAATCTGCATTTCCATCCTTGCCACCCTTTGCATGTTTATTCGGTTGAGGCTTTTCATGATTGTGTGCGCCTTTGTATATATTTCAGTTATTTGGCCCCCAGCAGATTGCTCAACCTACCTTTTGACAGGGCAATTCAGATGGGTTCATTTATAGTAGCTTCGTGGATACAGCCTTTTATAGGCTTCCATCCATACTTACACGGGTTGTCGCCATCTTCAGAAGGTTTATCAACAGCAACAGAAGGCTGACTTCTCCTATCAGATTAAGAAGCTTCTAAGTATTTCATTGCAGAACTTTGAGGGTCCGAGGCTGAAGGTGGCATCTGGTGTGAAGCTTCTTAAAGATTGAAGGATGGATGACAGGTCAATTTATCTTGCTTCCCATATTAAAAGTAAAGTTGGACTGTATTGAATTTCTTGGCGCTATGATTGTATTTTCCACATTTTTTATCAAGTCTAGAGCTGTTCATTTAGCAAGCAAATTCAAAAATTATGACTTAAATATTCAGCCTTGAACTTGAAGAGTAACATTTAACATGCTGTAGGAAGAGTTGAACCTCTATTAATTAACATACAGGCGTATAAACAATTGAAAGCAGACCTTCAAAGCAATGGAGGGAACCATAGTTGCAACCTTTATGGATACAGCAATCAAAAAAAAAACCACTACAGCAGCAACTGAAAAAAGAAAAATATGAAATGAACAATGTGAATGGATATGCATCGATATTAAAGCCATCATTGTTAAACTTTAACAATTTACACTTAAACGGTTGTTAAATATACGAGAAAATCAAGAGATCCAAGACCCAACATTCAAATTTTCTCTCCCTCTTTGCCAACTCAAAAGAGTTTGCACAGATGATTAATAATCCAAAAGCAAATCTTTAAGTAATAACATGAGAAATAAAAATCTCAAACACGTATGATGATTGAATGAAGGAACACAAACAACAAATTGAAACACTAACCATGTTAATTGGCTCACACACCTTGATAGAGAATTTCTATTCATACCCCACAATTTACTATTTGTGACGTCCCCGTCACTTCATCTTATCACTTATCTTTTTCCTTCTTTATTTAGATTTAGTTTATCCAGTGTCGTTCTTTCCTTAATCTTAAGCTAATCATTTAATAGCTCACGAAATATTATTCAATTTCCATAAACATAAAAATGATATATATAAATATCATTCCGTTTCCATAGGATCTCATACATCATCTTAACTTACATCCCCGACATCTTATACATATATTTTCTACTTGTACTGTACTGTAGCTGAATTACAATTTACTATATACATGAACATATAAGTATACCTTCTATGCTAACTGGGAAGCGTATCGAGAAGGTACACCTTGGTTCTTCAAAAACAAGCTCCTCTAGTCGGAGCGGGATTCACTTCAAGTAATCTGTAGGAAAAATGGTCGTAAAAGGGTGAGTTTACGCTCAGTAAGAAAAATATGTAAAAGAGTGTACTATGCCTCTATATGCATTTTTCCTACTTGGCTCTATAATGTCATGTAAAGCATTATAAAGCATATTCTATGCATTGTTTGCAACCATGCATATTCATTTCAAATGACATGGCAATCATACTTTGTATGCTTCTTTTTAAACTATAGCATACATATAAAACATGCATCATACTTCTTTCTTTAAAACATCATACTTCATACATACTTTAAAACATATATCATATACTTCTTCATACATACATCTTGTACTTTGAAATAGATGGAGACTATGTACAATGTTTAAGCGATTGAGTCGTCATATGAACCGTTCATTCCCATTCATATGACTCGTATGACTCTAATCATGCATTAGTACATTGGTATACCATGTAGAGGTCAGGGATTCTCTCATGCCTTAATAATACTATAGTGAGCACTAGTCAGGTTTCACTGATGGTCTTGAGGACCGGACTAGGGTTCCTCACTTAACATACATATTACTGAGGACTTGATCAGAGTCTCTCAGCCATCAGAAATGCATAATCATTACGCAGTCCATAGTCTCAAAACATTTATAATATACTTTTCAGAAAACACCTTTGTGTTTAAATAAATTAAGCTTTGAAAACATCCTTCCATACATGGCAGTCGACTGGTCTTATAGGGCAGTCGACTGCTGCTTCATAACTTCATTTCTCGAAATTATTTTCATCTTTGAAAATACATGAGGGTAGTTGAATGGTCCATATAGCAGTCGACTGGTTTTCAAACAGAATGCTTTTTAAGAAATAGCAGTCGACTGGTCATATAGGGCAGTCGACTGTTTTTGAAACAGAATGCAATTTGGCAAATAGCAGTCGACTGTCCCATATAGCAGTCGACTGGTTTGAAACAGAATGATTCTGGGAAAATAGCAGTCGACTGGCTTACATAGCAGTCGACTGGTTTGCATCGGTTTTTGGAAAACGGCGTTTTGGTTGTCTCTAGGCAGTCGGCTGCTACTTAAGGCAGTCGGCTGCCCCTAGCCTAATTGGTACTAGGGAACAAGTCCGAAAATGCACTTTTCCTGCAAAAGACAACTAGTATTTCTCCCAAAGCAGTTCAAAATCATATTAAAACATGCGGACATAGCCTCCTTACGTCCGTTACATAAATTTCTTACCTCGATTCCTTCGAAAACGCGAAATCACTTGATGTGTCACCTTAGCTTTTCACTTCTTCAACCTAAAATCATCATACCACATCAAACCTTAAATTAAACCACATACACATGTTATATCAACTCAGCACAACTCAAATCCATAAACGAAATTGACTAAATCATTTTCTTCTCTTACCTTCACAAGAGACCAAAATTTCAATTGTTGAGATCTCTTCCAATACTTGAAATCAATCCACCAAACTTTGGATATCACTTAGTCTAGTGACAAGGATTATTTTTCGTCTAATAAACTTGTTGGATCGATGGGAGAGTAAGGTGGTTTAGCAAGGTAGCTAGAGATGGAAGCTTGGAAGATTGGAGATGGCACGAGACGGAGAGGGCTGAAAGTAGGGGCTGACGTTGGTGATGATAGTGAGGGTGATGAGTCATGCCATTTCATTAAATGCATGCTCATCTCATCCTCTATCTCAGCCATTAGCATCTCTTTGACTCAAGACTATTTGACCATCAATTAATTCCTCTTCTCCTTTCTTCCACAACTACATGCCCAATTAAATTTCTGATTTTGTTTCTTTTCTCCTGTTTTATTCATTTTCTGATATCAACATACTTCATTTGACTTATTGACATTCAACTTCATTATTTCTCCTATATTACATACATCAATCATACATTAAACTTCATGTTCATTTAATCATATTAATTGAAATACTTTACAAACATGGAGGGATTACATGGAAATTGGGGATCTCACATCCTCCCCACCTTAGAAAATTTGGTCCTCCAAATTTGCCTTAGCTTGTAATGTAAATAATTCTGGATACCTTTCCTTCATTAAGCTTTCTAGTTCCCATGTAGCTTCTTCCATCGTATGGTATTGCCAGAGAACTTTCACTAACGAGATCGTCTTAGACCTCAAAACTTTCTCTTTTCTGTCCAAAATCCGAATCGGCTTCTCTACATAGCTCATATCTTCCCTTATCTCCAAGGGTTCATACTCAATGACATGAGACGGATCCGGATTATACTTCCGAAGCATCGATACATGAAACACATTATGTACTCCCGATAGCTCCGGAGGCAATGCCAATCTATAGGCAACGTCACCTATATGATCTAAGACCTCAAATGGACCGATGTAACGAGGACTCAGCTTACCTCGTCGGCCAAATCTCATGATCCCTTTGGATGGAGAAACTTTCAAGAATACAAAATCTCCAATCATGAACTTAAGTGGCCTCCGTCGAGCATCTGCATAGCTCTTTTGTCTACTCTGGGCTGTCTTAAGCCTCTGACAAATCAACTTAACATCTTCTGAGGCTTGCTCGACTAGATCTGGAGCCACTAACTTACGTTCGCCCACTTCTTCCCACCCAATCGGAGATCGACACCTTCTTCCATGCAAAGCTTCATATGGTGCCATCCCGATGCTTGTATGATAACTATTATTGTATGCAAACTCAGCCAATGGCAGATGGTCATCCCAGGAGCCTTTAAAGTCCATAGCACAAGCCCTCAACATATCCTCGAGCGTCTGAATCGTGCGCTCGGACTGTCCATCAGTCTGCAGATGAAAAGCTGTGCTAAAATTTAACTTAGATCCCATGGCTTCTTGAAAATGCTCCCAGAAATAGGAAGTAAACCTGGAATCTCTATCAGAAGTGATGCTCACTGGAACACCATGTAGTCTTACGACATCTTTTACATACATATCTGCCAAAGCATTGAGTGTATCAGTTGACTTCATAGGTAGGAAGTGAGCTGATTTTGTCAATCTATCGACAATCACCCAAATACCATCATGATTCTTCTTGGTTCTGGGCAACCCCATAACAAAATCCATCGTAATGTGCTCCCACTTCCACATAGGTATAGGCAGAGGGTGTAGTAATCCTGCTGGCTTTTGGTGCTCTACCTTGACCTGTTGACATGTGAGACATTTTGCTACAAAATCTGCTATGTCTCTCTTCATGCCCTTCCACTAGTACACCTTGCGAAGATTGTGATACATCTTCGTATTTCCTGGATGTAACGTGTACTTAGTGGCATGTGCTTCAATCTAGATCAACTTCTTCAATTCGTCATCATTAGGAACACATATACGACTTCTAAACCTCAAAATTCCATCACTACTGACATTAAATTCTGAGGTCATACCTGACTGCATCTGATTTATAGCCTCTATGCATCTATCATCTTCCTTTTGAGCACTTCGGATTCTGTCCATTAACTCTGGCTCAATCCTTAAACTAGCCATCATTCCAATTTGCTCATAAGTCATAACATTAAGGTTGAGGCTTGCGAATTGCTCAATTAGTTCATGCTCTTTTATCATCATATAAGACACCATACTTACATGCTTCCGGCTCAGAGCATCCGCCACCACATTGGCTTTCTCCGGGTGGTACAAGATCTCACAATCGTAATCCTTTAGTATCTCGAGCCATCTTCTTTGCCTCATGTTTAATTCCTTCTGGGAAAACAAGTATTTCAAACTTTTGTGGTCCGTAAAAATCTGAAATCTCTCACCATATAAGTAATGTCTCCATATCTTCAGGGCAAACACTATTGCAGCTAACTCCAAATCATGAGTCGGGTAGCTCTTCTCATGGTCCTTCAATTGTCTGGAACTATAGGCTACTACCTTACCATGCTGCAGTAACACGCATCCCAAACCTTGCCCTGAGGCATCACTATACACCACAAATCCACCTGAACCACTAGGGATGGTGAGAATCGGTGCAGTCGTCAGCCTGTGCTTCAACTCTTGGAAATTTTGCTCACAAGCTTCATTCCATTCATACTTTACCTCTTTATGCGTCAAGCGCGTCAATGGAGCAGCTAGCTTTGAGAAACCCTTTACAAACCTCCTATAGTAGCCAGCTAAACCCAAGAAACTCCTAATCTCCGTCACAATCTTCGGTCTTTCCCATTGAACCACCGCTTCAATCTTTGACGGATCAACTGAGACTCCATCTTTACTGATCACATGACCTAAAAAGGAGATTTGGTTTAACCAAAAATCAAATTTACTTAGCTTAGCATATAGTCCTCTATCTCTGAGGGTCTCCAAAACAATCCTCAAATGCTGCTCATGCTCTTCCCATGACCTCGAGTACACCAAGATGTCATCGATGAAGACAATGACAAACTGGTCCAAGTACTGCTTAAACACATCATTCATCAAATTCATGAAGGCTGCAGGTGCATTGGTTAATCCAAACGGCATCACTAAGAATTCATAATGGCCATACCGTGTCCTGAACGCAGTCTTAGGGATATCTTCATCTCGGATCTTCAATTGATGATATCCCGACCTCAAGTCTATCTTGGAAAAGACTTGTGCACCCTTGAGCTGGTCAAAGAGATCATCTATCCTGGGAAGAGGATACTTGTTCTTGATTGTCACTTTATTCAACCACCGGTAGTCGATGCATAACCTCATACTACCGTCCTTCTTCTTGACAAAAAGCACAGGAGCACCCCAAGGAGATACGCTGGGTCGTATGAATCCCTTGTCTAGCAACTCCTGAAGCTGTTTCTTAAGTTCTTCCAATTCTACCAAGGCCATCCGGTAAGGAGCTCTCGATATAGGCTCAGTCCCCGGCACCAAATCGATAGTGAACTCCACTTCCCTATCCGGAGGAAGTCCTGGAAGATCATCCGGGAACACCTCAGGAAAATCTCGGACTACAGGAATATCATTGAGTCCGGGACGTTTCTGATCTACGTCCTCCACATTAGCAATGAATCCTTCATACAACCATACATGCTTCTCATTATTTTCATATGAATTCAAATCAGGAACTAAACAAGTTTCATATTAATTTCTTGCAAAATTTACAACATAGCTAACGGGTGAAGAGAAGGTTACACTCTTAGCATAACAGTCCACTATGACATGATTGTTAGCTAACCAATCCATACCCAAAATAACATCAAACCCATACATATTCAGTAGGATTAGGTCAGCCTTAGATTCTCTTTCTCCTACCCGTAGCTTACAATTTCTATACACTGACTCTGTCACTTGTGATTCTCTAAGTGGTGTGCTTATCTTTAATGAGTGTTCTAAAGTCTCAGGCCTAATAGGTATTTTCATAGCAAACTTAGGAGACACAAAAGAATGTGTAGAACCTGGATCAAACAATGCTATGACATTCACATCAAACAAGTAAATCTTACCTTTAATCACTTTGGACGAGGCATCGGCAGACTCTTCGTCGATGGCAAACACTCGTCCTTGGGTCACAGCTTTCTTTCCCTTCTCAGCAGCAGTGGCTTTAGGTTACGGTTTAGGGGTCTTATCTGATTCATCAGGCATTCTCGGATCTCTCTGAGGGCAATCTTTAATCATGTGCCCTTTCTCCCCACATCTAAAGCAAGCGCCACTCGCCAAGCGACATGGCTGTGATCCGTGAAACTTCCCGCACTGCTCACATCTTTGTATCGTACTCTTTGGTGAGCTAGCGGTACTTCTAACTTGATTTCGGGATCGCTCATCACTTATCTTGATCCTTGTAGCTTTAGGAGTACCTATATCAGTATCATCATCATCATAACTCTAACTTCAATATAATTCCATATAACCATTAAATTAATTTAAAGATCATCTTTCTATACTTTACTTACCTATAGAAACTCCTTCAGATCGTCTATTCCTCTGAAATGGATACCTATCGCTCGAAGCTTTCTCATCCGACTTCCGCTTCATCGGTTCCTTGCCTTTACCCTTGGCTCGGAAGTCAGCATGGTGTAGATCATAGTCCTGCTCTCACAGCTGAGCCTTACGGACAGCTTCTCCATAGGTGGTGATATCCATTGGATACAACTTAAATCTAATCGGGGACCTCAATCCCTCGATGAATCTGTAGATCTTATGCCCTTCATCTCTTCGGACCTCTGGATCGAATCTACTCAAGGTGGTGAACTTAGATTCATATTGATTCACCGTCATCGTACCTTGAGTTAAACTTAGGAACTCGATCTTCAGTCTATTCTGATCCGTGCGTCGGATGTATTGTTCATTAAAAGCTTCCACAAATCTGTCCCACGTAACTTCATCATATCGGGCCTCTAACACGGTCCGAGTGGCTTGCCACCAATATTCAGCATCATCAATCAACAGATAGGCAGCCAAGCCTACTTTCTCCTTTTCGGAGCAGGGCATGTACTCGAAGGATTTTAAAACTGCTTTCATCCAGTTCTCAGCTGTCAACAAATCTCTTTCCCCCTTGAATTTAGGCGGATCCAACTTCTTAAATTCTTTTATCAAGGCCACACTACAATAGGCTCTAGGATCCCGCCTTCCAGTAGCTGGGACTGGTAGGGTTACTTCCGTAGGAGGAACGACAGTTGCAGTTGCTTGGGTGCTTGTGGCCACATTCTGGAAATTAGACATAAACTGAGTAAACATCGTGGCCATGTTCTCCATATGCTTTTCCATCTTCGCTAGCCTTGTATTCGGGCTATGTGGTGGAGATGGATGAGGAGACGGAACTGGGGGCTCTTCAGTGCGACCCCGTCCTCTTCCTCTTCTTGTACCGCTTCTTCATGAGCTCATACTGTAAATATAATCATCATTGAGCTCTTTAGTATAACTAGAAACAGTTATACTATACATTTGTATTCAGACCAGTACAGTACAATTGGGGAATATACTCTATGTCTAGCTTCTTGACACTGACAAACCTCAATCTAAACTGCTCTGATACCACTCTGTGACGTCCCCGTCACTTCATCTTATCACTTATCTTTTTCCTTCTTTATTTAGATTTAGTTTATCCAGTGTCGTTCTTTCCTTAATCTTAAGCTAATCATTTAATAGCTCATGAAATATTATTCAATTTCCATAAACATAAAAATGATATATATAAATATCATTCCGTTTCCACAGGATCTCATACATCATCTTAACTTACATCCCCGACATCTTATACATATATTTTCTACTTGTACTGTACTGTAGCTAAATTACAATTTACTATATACATGAACATATAAGTATACCTTCTATGCTAACTGGGAAGCGTATCGAGAAGGTACACCTCGGTTCTTCAAAAACAAGCTCCTCTAGTCGGAGCGGGATTCACTTCAGGTAATCTGTAGGAAAAATGGTCGTAAAAGGGTGAGTTTACACTCAGTAAGAAAAATATGTAAAAGAGCATACTATGCCTCTATATGCATTTTTCCTACTTGGCTCTATAATGTCATGTAAAGCATTATAAAGCATATTCTATGCATTGTTTGCAACCATGCATATTCATTTCAAATGACATGGCAATCATACTTTGTATGCTTCTTTTTAAACTATAGCATACATATAAAACATGCATCATACTTCTTTATTTAAAACATCATACTTCATACATACTTTAAAACATATATCATATACTTTTTCATACATACATCTTGTACTTTGAAATAGATGGAGACTATGTACAATGTTTAAGCGATTGAGTCGTCATATGAACCGTTCATTCCCATTCATATGACTCGTATGACTCTAATCATGCATTAGTACATTGGTATACCATGTAGAGGTCAGGGATGCTCTCATGCCTTAATAATACCATAGTGAGCACTAGTCAGGTTTCACTGATGGTCTTGAGGACCGGACTAGGGTTCCTCACTTAACATACATATTACTGAGGACTTGATCAGAGTCTCTCAGCCATCAGAAATGCATAATCATTACGCAGTCCATAGTCTCAAAACATTTATAATATACTTTTCAGAAAACACCTTTGTGTTTAAATCAATTAAGCTTTGAAAACATCCTTCCATACATGGCAGTCGACTGGTCTTATAAGGCAGTCGACTGCTGCTTCATAACTTCATTTCTCGAAATTATTTTCATCTTTGAAAATACATGGGGGCAGTCGACTGGTCCATATAGCAGTCGACTGGTTTTCAAACAGAATGCTTTTTAAGAAATAGCAGTCGACTGGTCATATAGGGCAGTCGACTGTTTTTGAAACAGAATGCAATTTGGCAAATAGCAGTCGACTGTCCCATATAGCAGTCGACTGGTTTGAAACAGAATGATTCTGGGAAAATAGCAGTCGACTAGTTTGCATCGGTTTTATGAAAACGGCATTTTGGTTGTCTCTAGGCAGTCGGCTGCTACTTAAGGCAGTCGGCCGCCCCTAGCCTAATTGGTACTAGGGAACAAGTCCGAAAATGCACTTTCCTGCAAAAGACAACTAGTATTTCTCCCCAAAGCAGTTCAAAATCATATTAAAACATGCGGACATAGCCGCCTTACGTCCGTTACATAAATTTCTTACCTCGATTCCTTCGAAAACGCGAAATCACTTGATGTGTCACCTTAGCTTTTCACTTCTTCAACCTAAAATCATTATACCACATCAAACCTTAAATTAAACCACATACACATGTCATATCAACTCAGCACAACTCAAATCCATAAACGAAATTGACTAAATCATTTTCTTCTCTTACCTTCACAAGAGACCAAAATTTCAATTGTTGAGATCTCTTCCAATACTTGAAATCAATCCACCAAACTTTGGATATCACTTAGTCTAGTGACAAGGATTATTTTTCGTCTAATAAACTTGTTGGATCGATGGGAGAGTAAGGTGGTTTAGCAAGGTAGCTAGAGATGGAAGCTTGGAAGATTGGAAATGGCATGAGACGGAGAGGGCTGGAAGTAGGGGCTGACGTTGGTGATGATAGTGAGGGTGATGAGTCATGCCATTTCATTAAATGCATGCTCATCTCATCCTCTATCTCAGCCATTATCATCTCTTTGACTCAAGACTATTTGACCATCAATTAATTCCTCTTCTCCTTTCTTCCACAACTACATGCCCAATTAAATTTCTGATTTTGTTTCTTTTCTCCTGTTTTATTCATTTTCTGATATCAACATACTTCATTTGACTTATTGACATTCAACTTCATTATTTCTCCTATATTACATACATCAATCATACATTAAACTTCATGTTCATTTAATCATATTAATTGAAATACTTTACAAACATGGAGGGATTACATGGAAATTGGGGATCTCACACTATTTCTACCTCAACTCATTTTTAAATAGTAAAAAAGAGTGATAAAATGCCGAATTTACCCCAGCTGCCACGATGCGCAAGTCTCACTTGCACGACTTTCTCGCGCAAATCTCACTTGTGCTACTTTCTCGCACAAGTCTCACTTGCGCCACTTTCTCGCGCAAGTCTCACTTGTGCGACTCTTTTATTTATTTTTATCATCATTTTTAACGAAAAAATCCAGGGAAAAAAATGTAAATTGTTCGCGCAAGTTGAACTTGCGCGACTTGCGCTTATTGGTCGCACAAGTTCAACTTGCGCTAAGGAAAGAAGGAGCCGGCAGTGGTGTGTAAAATGGTCTTTTAGTGTTAGGTGTTATTTGGGGTGAGGTAAGTTTAGTAATTTATGGGGTATGAATAGAATTTCTCACCTTGATATCATTTAGAAAAAAAAATTCCAACTGGAACTTGTATAAATTTACGCCAAATTATCATCTAAATTACTGTTATGCCCAATGTGACGATATCCTCCCAACTCATGTCCTGTTCTACTTTATAAGCAAAAAGGGAAAAGACTGAAACATCAAAATCCAATAGGAAATGGAAATAAAAAAAGTAATCCCCAAAAAGTTGTGGTGGAGCGGAAATCATTTGTGGTGGCCATTACAGAGGAAGAAATAAAAGCAAAAATGAACTGAGGAGGAGTAAGATATCGGACCCAAAGCAATATCGAAGCCGGAAGTCCTTCCGTTGGGTTTTCTGAAGGTCTTCTCCTTTCCTTCTCTTATTCTCCCCTGGTTTTCTTTCTTACTGTCTTCGCTAATCTTTTTACAGCTGTTGAGGGCAAATGAAATGAGAGGCAGAACACAAACAGACAAACGATGAGCAAACCTAAAGTAGAAAGGGAGGACGCCAGGTGAATTGGGCCAGCGTCCTCCCTTTATTTCAAAATTCATATTGCAAAGGCAGACTGCTCCCAATGATAATAGACTTTTTCAAACAAATTAGACTTTTTTCAGACATTAAAAAACAAACAAGTTTTCATGTTGTCCAGCTTTATTGTTAAAAAAGCTTCAAAAATTCAACAACATCAACAGCAGAAGTCGCAACATCCTCAACTTCATCATCTGAATGCAACAATGCATATATAAAAATGGATAACTTCATCATCCTCAACTTTATAGGTGTTTTATCTGCCCGCAGCCATGCTGGGCTGGTTGACTATGTTTGGATAAACATTAGTAAAGAAAAAGAATGGAAAGGAAATAAATGTAAACTAGAGGAAAAGAGAGGAAAGAAAAGGGTACATGTATCCCTTGTTTGGATAATTAAAATTAATAAAGGAAAGGAAAGGAAAGGAAAGTAATCCTAACAATCCTTGTTTGGTTAAACAATGGAAAGGAAAGGAAATGATTTATTGTAATGCTTTTTTTTCCAATTATAATCCTTTTTGTTTTAAATTTTATAAGATAATAAGGTTAAATTTGAAATTCTACATGTTAAAACTTTTTTTCAAATTTCCTTTTCTTCCCCTTTACCCCAAATTGGGGTTTTAAAAAAACTGAATAACTCAAGGGAAAGCAAGGGGTGCTCACTCCCCCTCTCTTTCCTTTTCCTAGCTAAAAAATCTTCCCAAACAAAAGAAAGATTTACAACCTTCTTTTGTTTTACTTTACTTTCCTTTCCTTTCCCTTCCTCACCCTCAATCCAAACATAGGTTAAGCCTATGTTTGGATAAACATTAGTAAAGGAAAGGAATGGAAAGAAAAGGAAAGTAAACTAGAGGAAAGGAAAGGGTACATGTACCCCTTATTTGGATAGCTAAAATTAATAAAGGAAAGGAAAGGAAAGTAATCCTAACAACCCTTGTTTGGTTAAACAATGGAAAGGAAATGAAATGATTCATTGTAATGTTTTTTTTTCCAATTATAACCCTTTTTATTTTAAATGTTATAAGATAATAAGGTTAAGTTTAACATTTTACATATTATAATTTTTTTCAAGTTTTCTTTCCTTCCCTTTACTCCAAATTGAGATTTTAAAAAAAATGAGTAAGTCAAGGGAAAGCAAGGGATGCTCACTCTCCTTCTCTTTCCTTTCCTTAGCTAAAAAATCTTCCCAAACAAAAGAAAAGTTTACAACCTTCCTTTATTTTACTTTGCTTTCCTTTCCTTTTTCTTCCCCACCCTCAATCCAAACATAAGGTAAGGTAAATACTACTTTGATTATGTGAAATGTAAATTCTTTCTTGAGAGCCAACAACCGAGAATTATACTTGTATTGTTGGTCTGTTGGGGAGATTTGGACTCATAGACGAGGCAATTAGTTTTCTTAATCAAGATGCTGACAGCATTTGGGCTCGCATGGCGGAGAAGGGCGTTAGGAAGCCGCAGAGGCATAGTTTACACCCTGAGTTTAGCGCTTTTGATTAATTTAATTTGTTTAACAACTTTTGCTGTCATAAGTTAATAAAAGAAAAATTGATCTGAGAACAGTGAGAACTTTGTTCAAAAGAAAAAACAAATGTACATCTCTAAAATTAAAAAAAAAAACAAATGTTCAAAGGAAAGAACAGTGGAGCAATAAACATTCAAAAGTTCATTTAGTGGTAGAAATATATAAATTCACTCATACATCAATATTAGTTATTGATTTTCCACATTTGTTTGATAACTCCAAACTGTATCAATCGCTTACTAATCACCAAAGGACCAAACACACTCCAGAAGCCAACGACAAATCCAAATGGCAAGCCGTAACAGAACCAATCTATTTCAAATCCGTTGCCATTTTCTCCACCTCCCTTTCCAATATTGTGCAATGCTGTACCATTTGCAGAACACTTCTCCGGAAGTGGCAATCCACAGAGATGGTTGCCATCATAACTTGATGGATCCAAGCTTTGTAACTGAGTGCTCAAAGGAATTTCTCCGGTCAAATTGTTGCAAGACACGTTCAAGTGGTTCAAAAACGTCAAGTTCGACATGCTTTCAGGAATTGAGCCGGACAATTTGTTCACAGAGAAATCAACAGATTCTAGTGATCTCATCTCACCAATTCTTTTAGGTATTTTTCCAGTCAAAATATTGTGTGACAAGTTCAATGACTGCAATTTGAATAAGCTTGTAATTTCCATGGGGATCTCTCCTGATAATTTGTTGTCGGAGAAATCTATGCTTCTGACCAAGTTAAGAGTTGTGCTATACTCAAGCATTTGACCTTTCATCATAACTGATGCTGATGCAGTAAAAATTCCGTCAGGAAATTCCAAAGAAACATCAGCTGCTGCAAAGCCATTAGCTTTTATCATAGCACTAAAGTTGCTTACACATCTTGGTAAACTTCCGGAGAGATCATTCTTAGAAAGGTCCAAGATTTGGAGAGAACCAATAGCACACAATTCATCCGGTATATGACCTGAGAACTTGTTTGAACGAAGGCTCAATACTAATAGATTTTGAAGGCTATCGCCTATCCATTTAGGGATGTGCCCGTATAAGTCATTCTCACTCAATTCAAGAAGCCTTAAATTTGTGCAATTTTTCAGTGACAATGGAATTTCTCCAGAGAGGTGGTTTTTCTGAAGTTGCAATGATACAGGGTATTGCAAAGTTCCCATAGATCTTGGAATGCTGCCATTAAGTCTGTTGTTATCTAATTTTAGGATCCTCAAGTTTTGCCAATTCATCCAACAATCTGGAATCTCTCCAGATAGAAAATTTTCACCAAGATTAAGAAGTAGCGTTCCCTTGGTCTCCTTCGACTTATAACACAAAAGAGGAAAAAGAGATCCTGAAAAATTATTATTGGAGAGGTCTAGCCAAGACACATTTGAAGAGACTTGAGGTAACTCACCACTAAAACTGTTAAAGCTAAGGTCAATGAAAGAATCAGCAAATGCAGTCCTTGGTATATTAGGAATACGCCCACGGATTTGGTTGTGTGAGAGATTCAAACGTTGGATTTGAAAGGGAAAATTCCATAAACCACTTAACGAATTATTAGAAGCATCAAAATCTTTCAATTTTGTAAGATTGCCAAAGTGAATTTCTGAAACAACACCCTCTAAAAAATTGTTTGAAATATCAAGGTTTTCCAAGTTTACAAGTTCTCCTATGGACGATGGAATGGGACCGGAAATTGAGTTACCAGGCAACAAAAGTTCCTTCAAAACTTTAAGGTTGCCAAGTTGATTGGTTAACTGACCAAAAAGTTGACACTCCCTTAAATCCAGGAAATCAAGTTGTTCAGAAACACATCCTGACAAAATTTCTAAAATGACAGATACATCTTGACTCAAGTTCACACCTGAATAGAGGAGATACTTTAACTTGCAAAGATTTCCCATTGAGCTTGGAATGCTTCCTTCAAGTTCATTCCCTGAAAAGTCAAGGCTAACGGCAGAAGTCATGTTTCCTATAGCACTTGAAATTTTACCTTGCAAGTTGTTAGAACCAAGGTTAAGAAACTGAAGAGAAATAAGATTATACAACCCGTTAGGTATCGAAGAATTAAAAGAGTTTTCTGAAAGATCAAGGTATCTAAGGGAAGTCATGTTTCCTATAGCACTTGAAATTTTACCTTGCAACCTGTTAGAACCAAGGTTAAGAAACTGAAGAGAATTAAGATTATAGAACCTGTTAGGTATTGAAGAATTAAAAGAGTTCAATGAAAGATCAAGGTATCTAAGGGAAGTCATGTTTCCTATAGCACTTGAAATTTTACCTTGCAACCTGTTAGAACCAAGGTTAAGAAACTGAAGAGAATTAAGATTATAGAACCAGTTAGGTATTGAAGAATTAAAAGAGTTCAATGAAAGATCAAGGTGTCTAAGAGAAGTCATGTTTTCAAGACCATCAAATAGACATCCTTCAAAATCATACTCACTCAGATCAAGGGAAACCAAGTTGGTAAGATGAAAGATCCAGCTAAAGGCCCAGGGATTTTCAAAATAATTTTGAGAAAGGTCAAGGATTGCAAGAGATGATAGATTCAAATTTATGGGTGGAGGAACTTGAGGAAGTTGACAGCCTGACAAATATAATATTTGCAAGGAAGGAAGTGTGTTTAGCACTTGCAACCAATTGGAAGCCTTTGCAAGGTTCACAGAACCCAAATCAAGGTGTTCTAACATGGAAAGACCAGACAACCATTGGAGATTGGCAACATAGAGATTATATGCATAATCTGTATACAGATTAAGATACTGTAAACTTGAGAGATTTCCAAGTTGATGAGGAACTAATCCTCCAAATCCAGCACTAGAGAGGTTAAGGAACCTTAAACTCTCAACAGAACCCAAGAACTTGGGGATCGGAATACCTCCAAAATCATTGTTGCTCAAGTCCAAATAACTCAGATGCTCCAACTTAAGCAAAGAAGGGTTTATCTTACCTCTTAGCTTTGACCATTCAAAGGCGTCAGCTTGAGTAGTGTCGTAGTACTCAACTAGAAGAGGTTGATCAGCTGGACGAGGTTGAGGATTTCTAAGGTGGAGCTCAAGCACATGGCCAGTCACATTGTCACAAACAACTCCATGCCACCTGCAGCAATCTTCATCAAGGGACCAGGAGGCCAACCGGTTTGCATGATCTAGTAGATCATGTTTGAACATGAAAAGGGCTCGTCTCTCACTCTCAATGCAACCCTCATTAAGGAAACTTCCACTACAGAAGTTAATGTTAAGAGTTGCTAGACTGATCAGAAACACAAGTACTGAAATAATACTCATCTTTCTGTTTTTAGATTTATGGTGAATGGGAACTATGTAAGGCAATGTTGTTAGATTGCTATTTATATATCATCCAGTCTAACAGTAATGTTTTAATTTTCGTAAGCATGAAACACGAAACTAATTTCAATATCCATGGTAAAGCTTTCCACATATAATGTGAAATCGTTTAAGGTAGGAGGATACGATCTTATTGCTTAACCTTCTGGGTTCAACGTGAAATGCAATTCTTAACTTTGTTTTTGCCGTGTGGGGACAGACACGCCCAAGTTTTGGACTGATCAAAGAGACAATGATAGTGTTCAAACTTCAACATCGGTACAAAATTTCCAAGCACATTCTTCTTCCTATTGAAACATGAATAATTGCTATATGATGCAGACTTTCCAAAGCGCGATAAAATGAAGTCAAAGTCAATGCAGAAACGTTTTTTCTGCTGGAAAACTCAACAGTTTGTCTTTGGACTGCTTTTTTGTTGCACATTAGACTCCCTTTTGATCTATTCTTAGTCTTGACTCTTGTTTCTGCAGAAAGTAAATTGTTGACTAATTTACTTGGTTTATATTGACAAGAATCTGAATAAGTGGAAAGTATTTTTTTTTATATTCTTAAGTTATTTCATTTTTATTTTGTTTAGTGGCAATTAAAAGTGAGATCAGATAACCTTACTGAAATTTATTTATTTTTTATATTGCATACATTAATATAAAATAAATTATAAATAATATTACAAAAATTAAAAATTGAGATAAATTGACCTGCTGAAATGAAAATTTAAGTATCAATATATAATATAGGAAAATAATTAGGATCAAAATACAATTAGTGAAAAATAGAAAAAACATAAGGAGTAGTTAAGACAAGAAAAATACTAGTGTTAGTTATGCACTAATTTTTTCATATTTAAACTAATATTGATTTTACCAATTGCTACTATAAGTGCATAATTTTTATGAAGTTATTAGTACAAAACAATTACCATCATATTCTAGTATTAAACATAATAAATCAACAAATTACATTAGATCACTACCAAAAAAATTACATTAAATAGATAAACCAATTAAACAATGAAGCAACATATGATTGGATAAATCTAATATAAAATTGAACCTCATGAGACTTAAACATAAGAACTCAAAATGTGAAGATCTCTTCTTTGCTATTGAGTCAAGATTTTATTGGCAGCGCACAAAGAATGTTTTCAAGAATAAAATAGTTAAAATTTTGTTACTTAAACCAATGTGTTATAATTTGTTGAATAATTGTTTGATTATATTTATTGAAGAAATGCAATTAATGTAGTAATGATTATTTTCAAAATATAAAAACTCTCCAGAATAGTTCAAAAATGATATCTTTACATTAAAGAATTTTTAAATTATTATTTTCTATATAGATAGTTGAATCCTTAAACTTCACAAGTAAAACTTGATTATATTTATTTAATAATTGAATAATTTATTTTTTTAAACATATCTTAACGGATACCGTAGATGTTAACTCCTGAATTTTACTTGTAAATTTTAAAATTTCATTGTCATATAAGATTATTGTATTATAAAATTATAGAAAGAACACAAAGAGAGAAAGCAAGAAGAGAGATTTTCTCTTATTCTTCAAGTGTGTTCAATACATGGATGGTGAGCCTCTATTTATAGGTTTTACAAATACATGAATAAAGATGGAATTGAATAGTTACTTAATTAAGGGAAAGTTATAAACTTAATGAAGGGGAAGTTATGAAGAGTATGAGAGATGAATGGACATCCATTATTTATGACTATTCATAACACTCCCCCTTGGATGTCCATTACTAAAGAATATGCCTCATTAAAACCTTACTAGGAAAAACCCTGTGGGACAAAAACCTAGTGAAGGAAAAAGAGTACATTATTCTTCAAAATACACATGAGATGCTGCCTCATTAAAAACCTTACCAGGAAAACCCAGTGGGACAAAACCATGGTTAAGGAAAAAAGAGTACAACGTGTATTTACTCCCCCTCATGATTATATCATTTGAGATCTCTGAGTCGACGCAATCCAACATTGTGGACTAACTTCTCAAATGTAGTGGTAGGAAGCGCCTTTGTTAATAAATCTGCCAAATTTTCACTTGAACGGATTTGTTGAACATTTATATCACCATTCTTCTGAAGGTCATGAGTGAAAAAGAACTTCGGTGAAATATGTTTTGTTCTATCACCTTTGATATATCCTTCCTTCAGTTGGGCGATGCATGCTGCATTATCCTCATATAAGACCGTTGGTGCCTCTTTTCTTGAAGATAAACCACAAGCTCCTCGTATGTGCTGAATTACAGACCTTAACCATACACATTCACGACTAGCCTCATGCATTGCCAAAATTTCAGCATGATTAGAAGATGTGGCTACTATAGTTTGTTTCATGGAATGCCATGAAATGGCGGTGCCACCACATGTGAATACATATCCAGTTTGTGATCGAGCATTATGAGGATCAGATAGGTACCCTGCATCTGCAAAACCAATCAAATCTGTTTTGGGTAGGTTAGGAAAATACAAACCCATATCCTTTGTACCTTGTAGGTAACGAAGTACATGTTTAATCCCATTCCAATGCCTTCGGGTTGGACAAGATCTATATCTCGCTAATAAGTTAACAGAGAATGATATATCAGGTCGTGTATGACTAGCGAGATACATTAGTGCTCCAATTGCACTCAAGTATGGTACTTCAGGACCAAGAATCCCCTCATCATTTTCCCTAGGTCGAAACGGGTCTTTATTTACATCAAGTGACCTTACAACCATTGGGGTGCTCAACGGATGTGCTTTGTCCATATAAAATCGTTTTACCACCTTTTCTATATAAGTTGTTTGATGCACAAGAATCCCGTCCTTTAAATGTTCTATCTGTAACCCAAGACAAAATTTTGTCTTTCCAAGATCTTTCATCTCAAATTCTCTCTTCAAGTACTCTACTGCCTTTGAAATCTCTTCAGGAGTTCCAATGATATTCAGATCATCAACATATACCGCAACAATAACAAACTCAAATCTAGATCTCTTTATAAAAATGCATGGGCAAACGGGATCATTCTTATATCCCTCATTTAACAAGTATTCACTAAGGCGGTTATACCACATGCGACCAGATTGTTTTAATCCATATAGAGATCTGTTTAATTTGATTGAGTAATGTTCTCGAGAACTAGAATAACATTCTTCTGGCAATTTAAATCCTTCTGGAAGTTTCATATAAATGTCATTATCAAGTGGGCCGTACAAATAGGCTGTAACGACATCTATTAGACGCAAATCGAGTCCCTTTTTTATTGCTAGACTAATTAGAAATCGAAAAGTAGTCACATCTACCACAGGGGAGTATGTCTCTTCATAATCAATACCAGGTCTTTGCGAAAAACCTTGTGCAACTAGACGTGCTTTATGTCTCACAATTTCACCTTTTTCATTTCGTTGTCGCACAAAGACCCATTTGTAACCCACTGGTTTTACACCATTAGGTGTACGGACTACTGGTCCAAAAACATTTCTCTTTTCAAGAGATTTCAATTCTGCCTCAATTGCGTCTTTCCATTTTGGCCAATCATGTCTATGCTTACATTACTCAATAGACTTTGGTTCAAGATCCTCATCATCATCCATAACATCTAGCGCTACATTGTATACAAAAACATCATCAACGTCGATTTTGTTTCGGTTCCATATTTTTCTTGACATGACATAATTTATCGAGATCTCTTCATTTTCAGTAATTTCAGGTACCTGACTTTCTTTTGAAATTGTAATTTTAGTCATGTCTAAGGGCTCTTCTGTAAACTCTTCTGGAGTTACAATTTCCTCGACCTGGCCATCTTGAATCTTTGCTCCCTTTCTTTTTCGAGGATTCTTATCTTTGGAACCAACTGGTCTACCACGCTTCAGGCGTGCTTTAGATTCATTGGCAACAAAAGGTTGTCCTTCTGGGACATCAATTTTAATTGGAGCATTAATAGCTGGTATATGTGACTTTGTCACTCTCTTTGGGTCAGTAAATACGTCTGGCAATTGATTTGCTAAACTTTGTAAATGAATTATCTTTTGAACTTCTAGTTCGCATTGTTTTGTACGAGGATTAAGATGAGAAAATGATAATTCATTCCAACTTATCTCTTTTTCCAGCTGCCTATTTTCTCCCCCTAAGGTTGGGAAGACTGATTCATCAAAATGACAATCAGCAAATCTAGCTGTAAATAAATCCCCTGTTGATGGTTCTAAATATTTAATTATAGATGGGGATTCATATCCAACATATATTCCCAACCTCTTTTGAGGACCCATCTTAGTACGTTGTGGTGGAGGAATTAGAACATATACAGCACATCCGAAAATTCTTAGATGGGAAATATTTGGTTCCTGACCAAAAACCAATTGTAAAGGGGAGGACTTATGATAACTTGTTGGCCTGATGCGAATTAGTGCTGCCGCATGTAAAATAGCATGACCCCAAGCAGAAATTGGGAGTTTTGATTCCATTAGTAATGGCCTTGCAATCAATTGAAGACGCTTAATAAATGATTCTGCAAGGCCATTTTGTGTATGAACATGTGCTACAGGATGTTCAATACTTATCCCAATAGACATACAATAATCGTTGAAAGTTTGGGAAGTAAATTCACCAGCATTGTCAAGACGAATTGTTTTGATGGGATAATCTGGAAAATGTGCTCGTAATCTAATTAATTGAGCAAGTAACCTCGCAAACGCCAAGTTGCGAGTTGATAATAAAGATACATGTGACCACCTAGTTGATGCATCAATTAAAACCATAAAATATCTAAAAGGTCCACATGGTGGATGTATTGGTCCACATATATCACCTTGTATTCGTTCTAGAAAAGTAAGGGATTCAATCCCTATCTTAGCTGGTGATGGTCGAACAATTAACTTGCCTTGAGAACAAGCAGCACATGGGAAATCTTTCGATTGAAGAATCTGCTGGCTCTTCAATGGATGTCCACATGAATTCTCAACTATTCTTCGCATCATTATCGATCCGGGATGGCCTAACCGATCATGCCAAACAACAAAGTTATTGTGATCTGTAAGCTTTTGGTTAATGACCACATTTGTTTCAATTGTTTTAATTCTTTTGTAGTACAAACCGGAGGAAAAGGCCGGTAATTTTTCTAATACAATTTTATTACCCAAGATTATACTCGTAATGTGAAGGTACTCAATTTCTCCTTCACTTGTTGTCTCAATATGATATCCATTTCGGCGGATATCCTTAAAACTCAATAAATTTCTTTGAGACTTGGGAGAGTATAAAGCTTCATGAATTTCAAATTTTGTTCCTCCAGGCAAGAATATGTTAGCTCTTCCGGAGCCTTCTATCAATTTTGCACTACCCGATATAGTACTAACATTGGCCTCTTGCATTATCAAATAAGAAAAATATTTCTTATTCTTTAATATAGTGTGTGTAGTGGCACTATCTGCAAGACATATATCTCCACCACTCATTGCAAATCGAACCAGGAGAGTATCTATGTTCTTCATTGAAAATAAGAAATATATAACCAAATTAATAAAATATCTCATAAATAACCAAAACATAATGAAACATCTAAACATGACAAATACTTAATAATTAGAATCCTATTAATAAGAAGCATGCTTAAAATAAAGTCCAATAACATCTAAGTAAGATCTAAGAACTTTATTTTTGGACACTCTCATTTCCAATCAAATGGTCAATTTTTCCTTCAGGGTGTGAGAAAAAATCAGCAATATCTAGATGAGTGGCATCAACATAACCATAATCAAAATCATCATCTCCACAAACAAAATTTGTCTCATCTTTTCCATCATCACTAGCAAAATTAGTCTCTATCTTCTTTCCTTTATCTTTTAGTGATTGTTGATAGAGCTCGACAAGATGTTTTGGCGTACGACAGTTACGTGACCAATGGCCTTTGCCTCCACAACGATAGCACAAATTCTCCACAACCTTTTTGTCTTTCCCACTTTTATCTTTGCGTTTTCCATCCTTATGTTCCCACTTCTGGTAGGTATATGTGTTTTTGAAATGACCACCTCGACGATTATTACATCCACGTCCACGTCCATGACCACGGCCATGACTACTGGCATGACCTCTGTTTTTTTCATTATATGTTGCTGCATTCACTGCAGGGAATGGAGCAGAACCAGTTGGACGGGCTTCATGATTTTTCATCAATAGCTCATTATTTTGCTCAGCCACAAGGAGGCATGAAATCAGTTCAGAGTACTTCTTAAAACCTTTTTCACGATATTGCTGCTGCAGGAGCATATTCTATGCATGAAAGGTGGAGAATGTTTTTTTCTAACATATCCTCATCAGTGATCTTTTCTCCACATAACTTTAATTGAGAACTGATTCTAAACATAGCTGAGTTATATTCACTTACAGATTTAAAATCTTGTAATCTCAGATGCATCCAATCATAACGAGCTTTAGGGAGTATCACAGTTTTCTGGTGGTCATATCTTTCCTTTAGACTAGTCCAAAGAATAAGTGGGTCTTTAATAGTCAGATATTCAATTTTAAGTCCCTCGTGGAGGTGATGACGAAGAAATATCATTGCTTTAGCCTTATCTTGGCTAGATGCTTTGTTCCCTTCTTTGATGGTATCACCGAGACCATTTGCATCTAGATGAATTTCAGCATCTAACACCCATGATAAATAATTCTTTCCCGTAATGTCAAGAGCCACAAATTCAAGTTTTGCAAGGTTTGACATTATGAACTATCACAAGTATATTTAATAAGATAGGAGAAAATAATTAACAAAAATTCAACAACTGGACAATTAGTAAATAAAAATAGTTTCATTACCGTAAAAGAAGAGATAGATAATTGTGATTGAAGGCCTATTCTCCAAATCTCTCACGGGTTTTTAGAGTCTCGTGCTGATAACGTATTATAAAATTATAGAAATAACACAAAGAGAGAAAGCAAGAAGAGAGATTTTCTCTTATTCTTCAAGTGTGTTCAATACATGGATGGTGAGCATCTATTTATAGGTTTTACAAATACATGAATAAAGATGGAATTGAATAGTTACTTAATTAAGGGAAAGTTATAAACTTAATGAAGGGGAAGTTATGAAGAGTATGAGGGATGAATGGACATCCATTATTTATGACTATTCATAACATATTGTTTTGTTTTTGTTATTTGTACTTAATTTTTATAGTAGCGTGTAATTATTTGAAGTTTTGGCATGAAAAATTTACATTAATATATTATTATATTTTAAAAGATAATTGTCAATCTTTTTTTATACGTTTCTTTTTTATTTTCATGAACTAATAAATATAAAGTAATAAATGATTGAAAAAATAAAAAAATTTCAATGTTTGAAAGAACAAGATATAATTTTAAAAAATTCAAAAAAATTAAAAAATGTAACAAAAAAAATGTAATTGTATTTTGACCCAATGTATAATATATCCGATTACGTCATTGATTTTGTTTAACTGTACATCAAAAAATTGATTTGTGTGTCAAAACATCAAGTTCGACATCTCTTAATGTTTTTGTTTTGAAAGCGTTCCTGTCAATTTTGCATATTAACAACAACAAATATATTAAAGCAAAAAGAAAACCTAAATTTATTTATTTTTATAAAATTAAGATTTTATCAAAAAAAATTACTTAGAATCTAATTGCACCCTTGCTAGATATGTGATAAAAGTTTCAAAAATTTTGGCAATTTTATCTGTCTTGCGACTTTCCTTAATTTTATGAGTTTATATTTGATGCAGTAAATGTATATAGCATTTATTCTTGAATTCAAATCTAAATATCCTTACTTTATCTCTAGTTATTTAATATTTTCTTTGTTACCAAAAACAAAGAAAGTATATAGCATTTATGCATTGTTAGTCAACTATAAACTTTATTAATAAGCAAAGTTAAAAAATATATAAATCTTTAAGATAAATATTAATAAAGATTTTAATTTATTTTTAAAGGTTTGTACATTTTTAAATTTTTATAGCATCTATATACTGTCGCTCAAGTGCTATTTCATTAACAAATAAAGTTTAAAAATGTATAAACTTTTAAAAATAAATTAAAATCTTTATTAATATTTATTTTAAGAATTTGTATATTTTTTACCATACATTCAATGCATCCACTATAAACTTTAATAGAAATTCAAATCTTAAGCCTTTGTAAACTTTATTATCACTTTTTACTCATTCGAATATTGATGTCCAGTTCAATTCAATTGGTTGGTTACTTGTAGGGATGGCAATGAGTACCCTACAAACGAATACCTAGCACTATCCGATCCGATTAAGTAGAGTTAAGGTAGTATATAATCGAGTTTAGGTAGTAAAATTACTACCTATCAGGAGTCCAAGTATACTTACAACTCGAATCCGCTTATAAATAATAATTTATTAATATAATATTTATATTTTTATATAAAATTATTTACTATCAATGTTGTATTTAATTAAATTAATTCATTAAATATTATTAATTATGATTTTTAACTTTAATTTATTTTTATGAGTTAAATTAAATTTATTAATTCAATTTTTTAAAATAAGTTATTCTTAAATTTATTTTATATTTAAAATTGAAAGTCAAACTTTGACTTAATAAATGAGTATTTAATGGATTCGAGTAGTTAAACGAGTATTTTTCGTTTTATAGCAATAGGGTTCAGGTAACACAAATTAAAATAATTGAATAGTTAATCGGATTCGAGTATTATAAAAACTAATCTGATTTGAGTTTGGATATCCCAAATTTAGTGAGTACTTGATCTGTTTACATTCCTATTTACTTGGTTTGCAAATTTATGTTCTAACCAACGAATGGTTGATACGGTGAGGTTTTATGTGAAATTGAGCACATATGATCAAATGTCCACCTTGCTACTTAGCAGTTACCCACTCCAAGTTCTGTTTATCAATTTTCATTGGAAAATTTCTAAAAATACCTCTTTTTTTTTTTACCATATGTTTGGATTGGGAGGTGGGAAGGGAAAGTAAAGGAAAGTTAAGTAAAATAAAGGAAGATTGTAAACCTTTCCTTATTTGAAAAAATTTTTTAGCTAGGGAAAGAAACAACAGGGGGAGTAAGCACTCATTGCTTTCTCTTAACTAACTCAGATTTTTAAAACTCCATTTTGGGTTAAAAGGGAAGGAAAGGAAACTTGGAAAAAAATTTTAACATGTAAAATGTCAAATTTAACCTTATTATATTATAAAATTTAAATAAAAGATGTTATAATTGAAAAAAAACATTATAATAAATCATATCCTTTTCTTTCCATTGTTTAATCAAACAAAAGTTATTAGAATTGCTTTCTTTTCCTTTTCTTTATTAATTTTAGTTGTCCAAACAAAAGATGCATATACTTTTTCCTTTCATCTCTTTTTCTTTAGTTTACATTCCTTTCTTTTCCTTTCCTTTCCATTCCTCTCCTTTACTAATGTTTATCCAAACATAATGTTAATCTTCATACCCCAATTTCTTCTAGGAGTTATTGTTTATAACACAAGAAATGACATACGAATAGTAAAAAAAAGGTATAATTAGAAGTTTTCTTTTCATTGCCTTTCTCTCTCTCTCTCTAATTTTGGGCATGTTCGTTACCAAATTAAACCGAACTCTTCCTGCAAAACTCAAAAGACACCTAACCTTTTCATCCCCAACATTCTTGAAAAACAATCAAATATCTATAACAACCTCAAACCTTAAACCCCACAACTCCAAAATCTAAACTATCATGAAAAATGGGCTTATCCAAGAAGCCCAGAATCTGTTTGACAAAATGCCTACTAAAAACGTTGTCACCTGGAATATAATGATTCATGGGTATTTTCTAAATGCGTTTCCATTTTCTTGTTCCATCAAATGCCAGAACGTGATATTTTTACACATAACATAGTGATTTCAAGGCTTGTCTCTCACTCCCAATGCTACCCTCATTAATGAAACTTCCATTACAGAAGTTAAATGTTTTGCTAGACTGATCAGAAACAAAAGTACTAAAATAATACCCATCTTTCAATTGATGGATTTATGGTGAATTGTAACTATGAAAGGCAACGTTGTTAGTTTGCTATTTATATATCATCCAATTGAACAGTAATGTTTTAATTTCCATAACCATGAAACACGAAACTAATTTTAATATCCTAGTGTTAGCTTGCCAGCTCATAAATGATGCGAAATCGTTTAGGTTTAAGGTATTGCTTTACAATGGCTACATTCCATAAAGTCTCTTTTAACACTATGGGCTCCAGTTCTAAAGCCAGGAGGGTACGATCTTATTGCTTAGGCCTCGTTTGGCATCGTTTTTGTTTCCTGTTTTCTGTTTTTGTTTTCAGTTTTTTTGGAAGCAGAAACAGAAAACGCGTTTGGTAACATGTTTTCGTTTTCAAAAAACGAAAACGAAAACAAAAACAAGAATTTCCAAAATTGCTGGAAACAAGAATTTCTTGTTTTCATTGTTTTTGAAAACATGTTTTCATTTCTGTTACTGTTCATAAGTAAGTGAACAGAGTTTATATATTACTATAATATTAATTTTTTTATAATAAAAATATAAATAAAATTAATTAATTTTTTAAATAAAATAATATTAAATTTTAACATAAAATATTATTTAATATTTTAAAATTAATATATTTATTTTAATATAGAAAAGTTAAAAACGTAAAAAGCAATTAAATATATATTACATTGAATTATAATATTATAATATTATTTAATTTAAACTTTTATAATAATTTATTGAATATATTAAATATTTTAAATAATATCAGTTATTATAATTTTGATATGCTAATAATTAATATTATTATATAATATAATTAATTTTTATTTTACTAAACAATATTATTATCTAATATTATATTCTATCTTAAATTTAAAATATATCACTGCTACTATTAAATAATTTAATATTATTAAATAAGTAAATACTTAACATTAAATAATATTATTTATATTAAATATAATATATTTTAATAACTATATAATTTATTATAAATTAATTAGTTAAATTTTTTATTTAATAATGTAATATTATTATTACAATTAAATAAAAATTATTATTAAATATAATTTATGATTATTACAATTAAATTCAATAATATTATTTTATTTAATATTATATTTAATTATAACATTATTTAAATTATACTAAAATTTTATATGATAAAATAAAAATATTTAATATTAGTATTAAATAATATAAAATAATATTATTTAATATTATCTACATATTATTATTTAATAAATATATTATTTTTATTTAATTTTAAAAATTTTTTGTGAATTGAATTATTATATCTAAATCAGTTTAAATATTTGTTTTCAAAACGTAACAGTATGAAACAAACATGTTTTCTGTTTTCATAAATTGAAAACAAAACAAAATAAAACAAAAACAGAATTTTCAAAAACAGAAAACATAAAACAGAAAACAGAAAACGATACCAAACGACCCTTTAATTACTCCATTTTTCAACCTTTTGGCTTTAGCGTGGAGTGCAAGTCTTACCCTTTTTTGGGTGCACGGGACAAGCACACCAAACTTTAGACTGATCAAAGAGACAATGAAAGCGTTTAAACTTCAATATCGATACAAAATTTCCAAGTAAGTTCTTACTCCAGTGGAAACAAAGAATAATTGTTACTTGACGGAGACTTTCCAAAGCACTATAAAATGAAGTCAAAGTCAATGCAGCAACGTTTCTTTCGCTGGAAAACTCAATAGTTTTTCTTAATTTTCAGACTGCTTTTTTTGCACGTTAGTCTTCCTTTTGATCAATTCTTAGTCTTGAGTCTTGTTTCTACAGAAAGTAAATTGTTGACTAATTAACAATGCCTTATTATTCCAATTAGTAGTACTGATATAGTAGATTTTTCCCTAATTACATCTATGTATGTTTATCAAATTTCGGGTGATTGGCGCTAATGATTAAATTAGTGATGGTAATATAATAATCTCACATAAATTAAGAAATATTAGACCACACATAATTTAAATATTAAAAAGTGACAATTTACAATTGTTATACTCTATAAACATTTAAGGGCATATTAATAAATTCATTATTTGATATACTTAGGCAATGTTTGATGCATAAAATGAAGGATAAGATCTTATCTTAGGAAAATTGTACAGTAAAAGATTTTGATGCACACATAAAAAAGAAGGGTCAAATTGCAAAGAAAATTGATCGTCTTTTAATATAGGGTGATTCAATCGTCTCCAAAAAGTAATGATTATTTCTAATCGCATATCATTAGGTGATAGATATTAATATTTTATTCCTAAAATATACATTTAAAATTAACTTAAACTTTTAATGAAATGAATGGTAATTGATTAATTTGTATGTAACATCCCAATTCCACAAAACACATAGTATTCACTTACTAATCACACTCACTTACCGGTTGGGCTGTCTGTGATGCTTATAAACTCCTATCACTTTTATAAGAATTATTAAATTATTTCCTTAAGATGTATATACATTCCCTTCAATTTAAAGTAGTACTGTACAATTTTACTGAATATATAAAAGGATACAACATACCTTCGATATTAGATCTCTGGAAGGTAATTCGCTTAGTCCAAGTTCAATAATCTGTGGAGCGGAAAAATAGGGAGTGAGCGACAACGTGCTCAGTAAGGAAAGTGTATGCTGCTCTATAAAATAACAGCTATCTTCCCAAAAACAATTTATTTATCTTAACAATCAACCCATTAGAAAAACAATGAATATTGTTAACTTTAACAGGATTCAATAGACCCTTTCAGTAAACAGAAACCAGTAAGTTGAGACTAGGCAATAACTAAAATCATGCTCTGTTCCCTTAGGAATATAAGTCATCCGCTTTTGGGGTGCACCCGTAGGCCACCGCCCCTCACGGCTATCTCAACTAGATCTATGGCCATAATCTATAGATGGTCCTCAGGTCCACTTGCCAAGTGACCTCGAGACCGCTGATGACTTGGCGGGTCTATCAACCTTGTGACTCCCTGAGGTGCACCCGTAGGTCCATCGACCTGAGCCACCGCCCCAGGTGGGTCACGCAATTACATGAATAATAAAGCATGAACTCGGGGCCTAAAGTCTCAAAAATCACTTTTATAACTCATGAAAACCCTTATGGAATTATTTTACTTATGTTATCATTTCCACAAAATGATTTATTTTCCAAAAAAGTTTTATATGGTAGTAAAACAGCCCGCAATCTCAACATTTTTCGTGTGAGAAAGGCACGGGCTAAGCTGGCTCGCCCATGGCTAGTTCGCCCATGGTCAGCTCGCCAATAGTCAACTCGCCCATTGGTCAACTCACCCAATGTTCAACTCGCCCAAAAAGATTTCATATTTCTATTTTCAAAATAATTTATTATTCGTTGAGAAAAATACTCATAAATCAGTTCGCCATGTAGGGCTCGCCCAGTGCGGTGAACTTGTGTTCGCCCGCCAACCCTTGACGATTAAAACAAATTAACTTGGCTCGTCCCAAGGCTCGCCCTTTATGGCATTGCCATGGTCCGCTCGCCCTTTATGGCATTGCCATGGTTCACTCGCCCACCCATAAAAACACAGGGGTCGCCCGCCCCAAAGCAACATTAAAAAGGGTTCGCCACTTTAGCTCGCCAGGGTTTCTTCTTAAACAGGGCTACTCGCCCAAATATCAAAATCATAAAAAGTGAGCTCGCCCAAGGGGCTCGCCCGCCATTTTGCCAGTTCGCCCAATCATACGATTTTTCATAGTAATGCATGTCATAAAACAAACAATTTCATAAAATTTAACTCCACAGGACATGCATTTTACTTCACATACAACTCCCTTACCTGGTCTCTTCATGTAACATCCCAAAGCTATTGTAAATCATGATACTTACTCATAAATTACACTTAATTACCGGTTGGGCTGTCTGTGATGCTTAACAACTTCTACTACATTATTATGTAAATATGAATTATTAAAGTCTCTTCCTTGAGAGGTATATACATTCCCTTATCTTTAAAGTAGTACTGTACAACTTTGCTGAATATATAAAAAAATATAACATACCTTCGATATCCAATCTCAGGAAGGTAAGTCCCTTAGTTCAAATCAGTTATCTGTGGAGTGGAAAAATAAGGAGTGAGCGACAATGTGCTCAGTAAGGAAGGTGTATGCTGCTTTAAAAATAAAAGCTATAATCTCAAAACCATTTAATTATCCTAACGATTAAACTCATTAGGAAACAATAATTATAATTAACATGAAACAGGATTCACCAGATCCTTTCATAAATCATTTAATTGAGACTAGGCAACAATTTAAATCATGCAAAGAACACAAGTCATCCGCTTTTGGGGTGCACCCGTAGGCCATCGCCCCTCACGGCTATCTCATCTAGATGTATGGCCATAATCTGTAGGTGGTCCTCGGGTCCACTTGCCAAGTGACTTCGAGACCGCTGAAGACTTGGCAGGTCCATCAGCCCTGTGACGCCCTAGGGTGCACTCGTTGGTCTATTTGACCCGAGCCATCGCCCTAGATGGGTCACGCAACGCAAAGTATATGAATGATAATGCATGAACTCATGGCCTAATGTCTCAAAATCAAGTTATCATATGTATCATTTCCATAAAATGATTTGGTTTCCAAAAGGTTTTATAACTAGTAAAACAACCCTCAATTTCAACATTTTCTATGAGAGAAAGGCACGTTTGGAGCTGGTTCGCCCATGGCTAGTTCGCCCAGGGTCAGCTCGCCCATTGACCAATTCGCCCAATGGTCAACTCGCCCAAGGGACTACTCGCCCAAAAAGTTTCACATTTTCTATTTTTCAAAAATATTAATTTAAAGTTTATTTATTTATTTATTTTATTTGCGTTGAGAAAATACTCATAAATCAGTTCGCCTACTGGTCAATTCGCCAAGGCTGCGAATTATTAGTCGCCCGCCGCATAGCTTTTGAAGACAAAAGTATGGCTGGCTGATAACAGTTCGCCCGCCTTATACTTAAAACAAGGGTCGCCCGCCCATACGACATAAAAAAATTCTCCCAACTTTTAAAACAAAGGCACTCGCCCACGTTCTCATGAAGGAGTGCTCGCCACTTGGCTAGCACGAGTTTCAACTTAGAACAAAGCTACTCGCCCGCCTTAAGTAGCTCGTTCAACAAAACAACATATGGCGACTTTGTAGCTCGCCAAAGTCAAAACATTTTATCAACCAATGCATGTCAGAAAAACAAAACAATTTCTAATATTTTCTTAACACTTTTACTCCACAGGACATGCATTTTCATCACATACTACTTCCTTACCTCGTCTGATACAGCCTTGCTTCTCGCCCGCCTTCCTCAATTCCCGTCTGCAAAAGCATTTATTCTAACTATTAATATTTTCTAAAACGATTTTATTTCCCTAATAATAGTGGCACTTTGGCGAGGTAACAGCTCGCCATTCGCCCAACATAGCTCGCTGTCCATTAGCGGCTTATTCATGGGAGTTCGCCCAACATAGGAGCTCAACTCGCCATGCTTATCAATTCATAATTGGGCTCGCCCATGTATTGAATTACGTTTTGCGACTTCTTTTTCTCCTACTCGCCCCACTGGCGATCATCAACATTTCACATGGGCGATCACTGTTATCGCCATTCTCGCCTTTTGGCGATCATTGGTCCTCGCCCGCCTGGACCATAATACTGGCGAACTCACATAACAATTTCCCAAACTCGTCCCATCCTTTAGGTGAGTACTCACCCATTTTTAACAAATAGTTTTCTTCTCGCCAATCTTGTTCCCTTACCCATTCTTGCTTATTTTTCCATTTAGTTTTCTTATTTATTCAACAATATTTAACTACAACCAGCCTATATCTATGTTCATTATATTATAAACATAGAAGTATACCATCATTTATCAAGATAACCTTAGAAATATGAAAGCTCACCTCAACTGAGTTGCACTTCCTGGAACAGAGTGTTTTCTTGCCTCAATTAGCTTTACTTTGCTTATTCCTTAGTTCTTCACACACTGGATAAATGTTTAGCTAACTAAGGATGAGTCCCATGGCTCACTTATGAACGTAGAGGAAAACTAAGGGTGAACTTGAAATGAAACAGAATGGGCGAGAATGATTTTGAGGAAGATGAAGTTGCTTCCATCGATTTTTCCTCATGAACCCTTCTTATATAGCCGTTCCGTTTCACTTAAAATCTAACACCTGTTTCCTTATCCTGTTTTCTTCATCATTTCATGCAATTAAAACCAAAGAAAACTGCAGCAAAAGAACGGTAGTGACGTCCCTACTGCAGCTCTATTCTTGACTAATTTCCCTTGCCATTCATTGCCTAATCCCGTTGTCAGGAGAAGCAATTGACGAGAAGTCCTCTGCCGCCCCTTTCCTTGACTTTTCCATTTTCTTTTCTTCTCTTTTCCACGCCATTTCTCTTCCAGCCAACATTGATTGGCTAACTCCTAGTCCACGCCACTGTCAGCCAACGTTGATTGGCTCTCCTTTCATTCTTTTCTCCATTCGTCTGACAGCCATATTCTTCATTAAATGCTTTCATACTTAGCATTAATTTCATGTAGACTATTGTAGTAAACGAAATCAAGTAGAACTCTTTTCTTCCCACACGTTATTGACTTGTTTGCCATGCTTTCCCACAAAATTTTACTTTTATTTATCTTTTAATTTTTATCAATCCGTCTGGGCGATCATCGCCCTCGCCAGATTGGGCGAACTGTTCTACTCGCCCTAACCAGCAACATTGGCGTTCTGTTCGCCAATTTAGCTAGCCCATTGGCGAGCAGTCTTCCTTGCTCATACATTATCACACCAACATTCTTCCATGCACATCTCAAATTAAGGAACTTTTCATCCAAGTGAAAATCAATACATAATATTTACTTTATTTACATTATCAAATTTTATGAAATTTCGGTTTACAGTAGTATAAAATCGGATTTTACACTTCAAAGCTTAGCTTCCCGCTTGCCTTTCTCAATTCCCGTCTGCAAAAATTTATTAAAACTATTAATATTCCTTTTTCGAATATTTTCCAAAACTATTTATATCTTCCTAATAATTGTAACACTTTGGCAAGACTAAGTTCGCCCTTTGCCCACATAGCCCGCCATCCGTTAGTGAGCTTACACATGGAAGATCGCCCAATCCAGCTCGCCATTCATATTTGGCCGATTTGTGGGAGCTCGCCTAACTATTCAACTTGCCTATTTCACTCTTTTGGCGATCGTCAAGTCTAGACATTTTGGGCGATTATAAACCCTCGCCCATTTGGAGGATCATTCTGACTATCCAATATATTGGCGAACACGTTCATCGTGACTCCTACAATTCATTTAACTCGCCTCATCCTTTGGGCGAGTACCTAATTCCTTGCTCGCCTATTTGGCGAACTCACATTCGCCCATCATGTATCTCCTTCTCACGTTACATATGCATTCACAGCAGCTTATATTCAACCATTAACATCCCCAACCATTAAGAATCTAGCCATAATAACTTACTATATACTTTCATACCAAGTAATATACCTACTCATCTCCAACTTAGCATATCATCACTGTAACTCAAAAATTAAATACATTCAACGTTGACTGAAATTTCCCTTACCTTTGTTTAACCGAACCAGCACAACTCCAAGTTGTTATTGTTGTTTCCTCCCTCGTCAGTCCTTCCCTTCTCAATTTATTGGATGGTTTGAGGGTGAAGGAAAGTGTATAGAGGAGTATTAGATGGTTAGTTAGCAAGAGGTTGTAGTTTTTGCTAATTAAACGGGAAAGAGATAAGATGAAACACAGATGAAATGAAGAGCAGGGCAACTTGAGTATTTTCGATCGAGGAGAAGAATTGTGTTTGTTTCACTTAGTCACCTGCATATATATTCTACCATCATATATATTCTACCGTTAAAGTCTTATAATTCCTTATCCCTTCCTTCATCATTACCTTGTCTTATAACTCATTAATTGGTGAAGAAAAATAACCATTCAAGGGCATGGCGTGGTGAAATTTTCTACAGCCCATTAAATGTTGAAGAAATTTCCAGCCAAAAGGAACGGCTTGCAGTCAAAAAAGAACGGGGTTGAAAGAAGTCTCTGCACGTTTTGACTACAATTTCTCTTCTTTTCTCTTCTCCTTCATTTCCACGCCCTTTCCAGCAGCCACTATTATTGACTTGCTTCTCTTTGCCATTAAATGTCTAACCCATTTTTGTCAGGAGAGAAAAGGTGGCGAGAAGTCCACTTATAGCCCCTTTTTCATTTTCCATTCAACGGCAATTGGTTTTCATCTCATTCTTTTCTTCGTTTGTCCTGTTGCCATTAATCCCTTTCACACCTTCATTTAATGCTTTCATACTATATATATATATATATATATATATATATTATCTTCACCTTTTATCAAAATTAAATCCCATATATTTCTTGTTACAATTGATATTTGTTTCTCTTCCTTTTTGTACAACATATTATAAATCATAACTCAAAATGAAAAGTGAAAATTCATATTCAATTGTTTTCTTTAATTTTACTAAAACAATTATTTCCACTATTAATCATGTACAAATATGGTATATAATATAATAAAATTAGGGTCTTACATTGTAATTCTAAATTATTTTTATATTTTTCTTTTTTTTGCTGTATCTTTTTTTTATTTCTTTTTTTTTCTCTTTCTCTCTCTTTTTTTTTTAATTTTTTATAAAAATATAGTTTAAATCAAATAATTTTTAAAAATTAATATCTTTTAAATAATTTATGCTTAAAACCATTTTTTAAATGAACTATTAATATAAAAATTATTATGAATTATATTTTTTTAATATATAAAATTTTAACTTTTAAAGTTAGCTAGTATTTCTTTGTTTTTAAATTTTATTTTTTTTCTAAAATCTTTTATTTTTTTTCTTTTTTTAAGATTTTCTTTCTTGTCAACAATAAAAGAACAGAAAAGAAAAGAATAAAAAAAATAAAAAAAGATAAGATATTTTATTGAAAAAACAAAGTATTTTTTTTAAATATTCACCTTTTTTGAAAAATGCTTTTTTCTATGATAAATATATTTTTTATATAAAAATATTCTAAATTTAAGGAAATAGAAAAACTAGTAAAATTAGAAATATTTGGAAACATTTACTTTTAAAAATATCAATATTTTATTGAAAAATTGACTTTCTTTTAACAAAATAAATTTAATTTTTAATTATATAAAATATAATATTATTTTTTAGTTAAAAAATCTATGAATTATATTTATTTAAAAATTATAAATTGAAATTATATTTAGTTTAAAAAAGAGTACTTTTGATTAATAAAAAAAATATTTTATCATACTCCTAATTTTACACATAACAAATATGATAAAAATTGCATAAAAATTATCCTACCTTACTCTTGAATGTCTTGATTCTTGTACACACCAAACAAAATATATGGGATCATTTAGTCCGATCCTATTTATAATTTTATATTTACATATCCTCTTTTTCATTTTATGCACTAAAGATGACTTTAGTATATAAACATCATAATATAAATAAAATAACAAATATTCTTTATACTCTTAATGTCATTTCATTTTTATTTTGTTTAACTCTATGTCAAAAAATTGATTTGTGCATCAAAACACCAATTTCGGCGTCTTAGATCGTTTTTATCTTGAAAGTATTCTTGTCAGATTTGCATATCAACGACAACAAATATTTTGCTGCAAAAAAGGAAAAAAGAAAACTTAATTTGATTGTTTTTATAAAATTAGGATGTTATCAAAAAAATTAGTTAGAACCCAATTGCACACTGTTGAGTTTGTCAGAAAAATCTCAAGAAAATTGGTAATTTCACATGTCTTGCAATTTTCATTAATTGATAGGTTTGTATTTGTTAATAATAAATTTGTTATATTATTTATGTTTTATTTACCACACATTTATTGCTATATTTTTATGTAAAATTAATTGTTTAATGTGTTTGTTAATTAATTTATAGAAATTGGTTTTGGGATTAATTTTGGAAGTTATGGTATGAATTAAAATTGAAAGCACATATTATTTGCAAAATAAAAAGAAAAGGAAATATAACATTAATTTGAAAGAGTAGGCAATTATAAATGGATTATTATCCTATCCACTGTCAGTAGAGTTTTTTAACTCTACAAGCAGGGTTAGGATGATGACATGTATCCTTTAAAAATATTAAAAAAATAAAAAATAAATAAAATAAGACACATGTTATCATCCTAACACCGCTTATGGAATTAAAAAACTTCATTGACAGTATATAAGATAATTTTCCATTATAAAGATTACTTGGAATGAAAAATTTATTAGGTCTCTTTCTTGGTTTGCAAGTTTTGTGTCTCTACATAAGTGCACAATCCCAATTTTTGTACAAAACCAAATAGCCACCTTCGCTGAAAGTCTCGGCCTAATCCCTAATAGCAGACCACTCTCGATTCGATTTGGATGAGAAGTCTACATTGATTTTGATTGAGCCCTCCTGAGATTTATTGCAAGATATAGCCCGCATTTGTTTCCCTAGATTCCACAAACTGTTAGTTGAACAGGTGCTGAAATCTCTCAAAATCTATTTAACTTTTTGGCGATCATTATTCGGCCAAGTCTGGTTCAAGCACTGCTTTGTTCCACCATTGCCAAAATTGCCAGCATGTAGTAGCGAATACCACCGGCCAATCATTCTCTCCACCTATTATTCTCTGTTTCATCAAATTAAAGATGAGTCAATCTTTAAAAGGCAAGCTATTAAACACATTCAATTCAGAATTATTTAAGAGCCTAGCCCAAAGTTGCTGTGATCTTTCACAATCTCCAAGAGTAGGAAGTAAGTCCTCCAACGCTGCTCCATGCCTAGGACAAATAGTATCCTAAACTATGTTTCTTCTAAAGCATCCCCTTAGTCAAGAGTTTCCCATGAGCCACCAGCCAAAGGAAATGTTTCACTCGAGGAATTACTTTCAGACGCCAAGTTCTAGCCCACGGGATATTAGACTGCTGTTTCCCTACCAATACGGATACACTTTCGTCGATCATAGAGTTCTACTTCATTAATCAGTAAATTTAAAAATACATAAACCATTAAAAATAAATTTAAAAAATTATTGCTATTTATTTTTAAGGATTTGTATATTTTTTAACTTTACTCATTATTAAGGTGACACTATGTAGTTGGAGATAGTGTATATATACTATATATTGTCAATGTATCAAATATAAAATCTAACCTAAAGGAGTCTTAAGACTTTGAAGTACCAAATTTAAGTTTCGTCTGTAAGAATTCTAGTCTAATTATTTACTAATTAAATTAATTCTAATTAATATAAAGCAATTTTCATAATTACAATTAAAAAAAATATAATATGTTGATTATAAATTTAACACCTAATGTACATTCAAAATACTCTAATTAGGATTTTAAGTCCTAATGTACAAATAAAAAACATATTCAACCCTAACTGCCAATGTACCAATACAAAACATATTCAACTTAAGGTTCAGTCGGTTTCCAAATATTTTTTCTAACCAACCTCTGGTTGACGTGAGTGAAGTTCTAGTGAACTTTAGGACGTATGATCATCTGTCCACCTTGGTATTCGTATGTTCTAGTGAACATCCGTAACAACCTCAAACCTTAAACCCTAACACTCCAAAATCTAGGCTTCCATGAAACTGGGGTTTATCCAAGAAGCCCGGACTCTGTTTGACAAAATGCCTACTAAAAACGTTGTCACGTGGAATATAATGATTCGTAGGTGTTTTCTTGTAGAGATGTGGTGACGTGGAATGCTATGATTGGAGGGTATTTGATGAATGGAATGCTGGATGAAGGGTTGAAGCTTTTTTAGGAGACGCCAGGGAAAGATGTTATATCTTGGAACTTGGTGATTGAAGGGCTTGTGAAATGTGAAAAGTTAGATTTGGCTGAAGAGTATTTTAAAAGAATGAGTCACAGAGATGTTGCTTCTTGGACTGTTATGATTTCAGGGCTTGCAAAAGCTGGAAGGATGGCTGAAGCCTGTAAATTCTTTCCAGAGATGCTGGTGAAGGATGTTCGGGCATGGAATGTAATGTTAGAGGGTTATACAGGGATTGAGTGTGTTGACATGGCAGAAATTTTGTTTCATGAAATGCCTGACAAGGATTTGGAATCATGGAAATTATTGATAAGTGGGATGGTTACAAGTGGACGACTGCAAGATGCTTCGCAGTATTTTATGGAAATGCCAACAAAGTGCTGTAAGACTTTGAACTCAATCTTGTTGGGGTTGATAAGAAATGGACTCGTCAATGAAGTGCGTGCCTTTTTGGAGAAACAACCATATAATAATGTTGTTTCTTCGACAAATATAATTGTTGGATATTTTGAAATAGGTCAAATTCGGAGTGCGATTAATGTTTTTGAATCAATGCCAGTTTGAGACGTAATTTTGTGGAATGTTATGATATGTGGGCTGGGAGAAACTGGTTATGGTGAAGAAGGTTTTAAGTTTTTCATTAGAATGAAAGAATTTGATTTCTCCCCTGATGAAGCAACATTTACTAGCATTTTGACCATTTGTTCAAATTTGCCAAGCTTAGACGTTGGGAAGCAAAGTCATGCACAGGTAGTTAAATCGGGTTTAACTCATTTCACCGCTGTTTCTAATGCATTGGTCACTATGTATGAAAGATGTGGTAATATGCACTCCACTTTGCTGGAGTTCTTTTCCATGCCAAGCCATGATGTTATCTCTTGGAATTCTGTAATATGTGGATTTGCTCACCATGGATATGCTGAAAAAGCTCTAGAGATGTTTGAGCACATGAGATTAACTGATATTAAGCCTAATCACATCACTTTTATCAGTGTTTTATCTGCCTGCAGCCATGCTGGGCTGGTTGACCAAGGTAAATACTGCTTTGATTATATGAAATGCATATGCTCTTTTGAGCCAACAACTGAGCATTATACTTGTATTGTTGATTTGTTAGGGAGATTTTTACTCATAGATGCCAAGGCTAAGGTGCAAATCGGTTTGCAGAGGAGACCTGGGCTGTGCCGTGTGCATTCCACAACACAGAGTAAATCAGAGTGCTTGACATAATCAGAAATAAAGAAAGAGATGGTCCATTTTTTCATTTCCTTTTCGGATTTCCTTGTGCTATTTGTTATCTCATTTGGTGATTAGAGTCTATCACATGCCTTGTGTGACATGCCTTAGAGTCTATGGAAGCACCCAACAAGAAACTCTTATTGTACAAGAAGTATAGCAAACAATATTTCATTTATGCACCATGTTGTCACAGGCACTCAAACACAAAGTTTCAAAGAAACTTAATGCTTGCCCTTTTCTTTTTTTTTTTTTTGGTGCATCAGAAAGAATAAACAATTACACTGCTCTAAGCGAGCCTAGCCCCATATTATCAAATTGTAATAAAGGCCCCAAACCCACAACACGAGTTTCAAAGTGGTGTAGTTCGACAGGACTATCGAAAGCCTTATTTGCAATGTAGTCAGCACAGCTATTGGCTTCTCTGTAGACGTGTTTTATTAAGCAAGACCAGTTGCGCTGTAGGAGGGCAAGACAAGCACTCGAAAGCGGAAACAATGGATCCGTTGAGCAACAAATTTGAGAAGCTTTCTTGACTGCTAAAAGAGAATCCGATTCTAACAAAACACATCTGTACCCCAGATTCCATGCTAAAGTCAGGCCGGAAAGTATTGCATACAGCTCTGCTCGTAGAATAGATCCCCATCCTAACTGTCTAGAAAAACCAAACAACCATATGCCTGAATAATCTCGACAAAGACCCCCAGCAGCAGTCCAACCTGGATTTGAATGTGCTGATGCGTCTACGTTAAGTTTGACAAAACCTGGAGGCGGTGGTTCCCATCGGATTACACTTAATGTTTACTCAGTGGCAACAGATGTCTTATGAAGAAATTGCGTGGAAGATCGAGCAAAGTTAAGCACCACTCCTCGACTATTGTTCGGCCACGTAAATGAGCTGTCAAAAATCTTTTGATTCCGCCATTTCCACAAAAACCAACAGCCACAAGCGAACAAGACATTCCACTGAAAATTTTCAACAAGTTTCTTACTACTTAAGTTGTATTCCCACCAATCTGTAAAGGAAAGACTATTAAAGTGGGACAGGTCAGAATTTTCCAGAAAGCTTGACCATAGATGTTGAGAAGAAGGGCAGTCCCGAAAGGCATGAACTAGATCTTCCAATTGAGCTCCACAACGAGAACAACTAGTTGAAGAGGTTAAACCTCTTTTAGCACAAGCCTCTTTTGTCAATAGTCGTTGTTTGGCTGCCAACCAAAGAAAATGTTTGACGCGGGGAGATATCTCCAGACTCCAAATTTTTTTCCATGGAAAGGAAGATGGACTATCCCCTAGGGACAAGATAAAAGCAGACTTCACTGAGAAATCACCACAAGGGGACGTGATCCAGTAAGTTTTGCCTTCTTCATGGCTTTGGATCGGCATAAGTTGTAATTGGTTTTTAAGCTCTGATGGTAGGAAATGCAAGCGTTCCAAATCCCACGAAGTATTGCCTAGCATGTAATCATTCACACTAACGTTAGCATTAGCCAAAGAAAAAGCATTAGGACATACCTCCACCAAAGGTCTTCCTCCAAGCCATTTATCAAACCAAAAGGAAGTAGACAGTCCATTTCCAATAAGCCTAGAACACCCCTGTGCAACTAGGTCCCTGCAAGAAAGAATGTTACGCATAATAGGAGATGAGCTTGGACGAGAGCTGTAGCGTAGGAATGACTGTCCTTTCAAATATTTGGAACTCAAGATTTTAGTCCAAAGACCCCCATTTTGAGTTTCCAATTTCCAGCCCAGTTTTGACAACAAAGCAGTATTCATATCCTTCGATTTGCGGAAACCCAAACCTCCCATACTTTTCGGCTTACACACATCTTGCCAGTTAACAAAAGGGACTTTCTTCTTCTCTACGGTTGAGCCCCATAGGAAGTCTTTATTCAGTTTATCTATCTCCTTAGTTATAGTGGCTGGAAGTCTAACCACCTGCATAGAATAGGATGCAATGGTACTGGAAACAGACTGAATCAAAGTGGCTCTCCCTGCTAATGAAAGTTGATTAGCTTTCCATGAAGTTAATCTCCCTTTAACTTTGTCAATTATGTGTTGAAAGTCAGCTCTCTTGAGATTTTTTGGGGAAATAGGTACACCAAGGTACATCCCAAAGTTGGTACAGTGATTCATGCCAGTTAAATTGTGAATACTCCCAATTACCTCTGAAGGCACATTCTTAGAAGTGAGGAATCTCGACTTGCTGAAGTTAACACTCTGCCCCGAAATATTACAAAAAGCATTCAAAACCCTCATAATCACTCTACATTGTTGCGAAGAAGCCTTGCTAAACAAAATGAGATCGTCTGCAAAAAATAAATGAGACAACTTGGGACCCCCTCTGGATAAAGAAATTGGCTTCCAAGTACCTAAATTGACTGCACTTTCAATCATATCAGATAACTTCTGTAAGCAAAGAACAAAGAGGTAAGGAGATAATGGATCACCTTGCCTAAGTCCTCTTGTCGGTTTAAAACTGGAAGTTAATTCCCCATTCCAAAGAATGTTCATATTCGTTGAGTGAAGACAAAATAAGATTAAACGAATAATAGAATGAGGAAAACCCAAGTCTAATAAGACCCATTCCACAAAGTCCCAGCTAATACGATCACATGCCTTTTCCAGGTCAATCTTCATAATCAAATCTCCTTTTCTATCCTTCTTCTTACTCATAGAGTGGATAACTTCTTGAACAATCACAATGTTGTCTGAACTACTCCTCCCCGGTATAAAACTACATTGAGTTGGAGCCACCATCTCTTGTAAAAAAGGTCTCAATCTTTGCACTATTATTTTAGAGATCAATTTAATCGAGACATTACAAAGACTAATAGGACAGAAATTCGAAACATACTCGGGGTGCTCAAGCTTAGGGATAAGAACAACAAGCACTCTACTTAGCTCCTCATCAAAACACCCATCTCTGAAAGCATCACATACAAAGTTCGTAAGTGATTCATGGACTACCTCCCAATTTGATCGATAAAAACCTGCCTGAAAACCATCAGGCCCTGGGGCCTTAAAGTGTGGCATGGAACATAGTGCCCGAAAAATCTCCTCCTTAGGAGGAATAGTCGCCAAGTTTGTCTGAAGTTCACTAGAAAAAGAGTAGGATGATCTTGGGCAGACTTCATCAAAATTACCCATACACGGCTCTGCTGTATACAAGTTATGGAAGAAATTTAAGATCATAACTTTGAGTTCCTTCGAATCCATACACCAAGATTCATCTTCCCTTTTCAGGGAGTGAATTCTGTTTCTACTCCTTCTCACAATTGTAGTAGTGTGAAAAAACTTTGTGTTTCGATCGCCAAACTGAATCCATTTTGAACGCGATTTCTGGAACCACATGACTTCCTCTTGATGAAGGACTCTGTTATATTCAGCTAGCAATTCCTCCTCAAGGATTCGATACTGGTCACTTGGTCTAGTTTCGAGGGCACGTTGAACCCCTCAAATCCTTGCAAGCAGAAGTCGCTTTCGTCTGAAGATATTACCGAAGACCCGTTTGTTCCAATCCTGTATAGCCATTCTAAAATTGCTCAAGTTATCACACAAGCGATCACGTGACTGCCAGGTAGTCTTAATGAAGTCTCCGAATTTTTCATGCAATTGCCACGCAGCCTCGAATCTAAATGGCCGAAGGGTGCTATTTAATCTCTGACAACCATGCATTTTAACAAGGATCGGACAATGATCTCCGTGAGTTCTAGGCAAATTAAAGGCCATGGCTTCTGCAAACATGTTTCTCCACAAGGCATTACAAACAACACGGTCTAGTCTCTTCTTTATCAAAACCCCAGAATATCTTTTGTTGATCCAGGTAAATTTGCACCCCGAAGGTTCAAGATCTAAAAGATTTCGAGAAGAAAGAGCTCGATGAAACTCTGTCATTCTTGAACGGCTTTCCGGAGCACCACCTTGCTTCTCTGAGATGGAAAGAATTTGATTAAAGTCCCCAATAATTGCCCAAGGAACTCTATCGAAACCATCCATGTTCTGAATATAATCCCAAAGAATGCTTCTCAACGAAGGCGTTGGACTACCATACACAACTGTTAAGAACCATTTTCTGTTGTGAGAGTCTGTAATAAGGACAGTTATAAACTGTTCACATTTAGAAACTACCTCAACTCTACCAATGGAATTCCTCCAAAGTAGCCAGATACCTCCCGAAAAACCCACAGCATCCACTTTAGTTGAGAAATCGAAATGAAGCCGATGAATTACCTTGTCAGCAATAGTCCCGCTTATTCTTGGTTCTGCAATAGCTAAAATATCAACTTTGTGAGACCTTATCAAGTCTCTAACATTACTCATAAAACCCATATTACCAGCACCCCTGCAATTCCAAAATAATAGCGACATGATAAAATTTGGAAAAGAAGTTTTGGGAAGACCCAATGCATAAAGCATCTCTTGAAGATTAGGATTCCATTGCATTGGAATTAGCCAACACAGGAACACTATCAGAAACCAATGAACTTGCAATAGCTCCATCTTGAATACTGTCAATCAGCTCACCATTAGAAGTGGAAATTAAACCAGGTTCTTGAGCACCAAATAACGGAATCAACAGCAGTAGGAGGTTTCGGTTGCGGTAAAATTTTTGGGCTATCATTTAAGTCCAAACGATTTGGGTTAGAAGATTCACTGCCCCTCCAATTATCCATAGTTGTTTTCCCGTGCGCAAGAGAAGGCCTATCACCATGGCCCAAGGAAAAGTTGTTATTTGGAGTTGAAGAGCTCGCTTGAAAGACAAAAGCAATGGGCCTATTTAAACTACTCTCTTTGGCTTTTGGGAATGTTGAGGACTGGCCTTTTTCCATAGAAGGAAATTTACTCGAATCATTCCCTTTCCTAGTATTATGGAGATCCACCTTGCTAACTGTCTTGCCTTTATTCTTTTTTGTTGACCGAGCCTTTCCCAGATTTATCGGGATATTTTGAGCAAAATTTGCCATCCGGATTCAGATTGATCAGTAATTTCCAAACTTGAGAACTTGTTCCCAAAAACCTTGCGAGATTCCTGCTGAAGATTGCCCTTTCCTTTTGTAGTATCATCCCTAACCTGCGGCCTCCTGGATTTCCTTTGTACCAACATCCAAGGACCGAAATCCACCTCTCCATGACCAGCTTTGACATTGACAGACTGTTGAGGATCTTCCTCATGACCAGCTTCTGAATGACACATGTTAGATGGACAATTTTCCACCTTGTGTCCAAACCTCCCACAATGAAAACAAATTAGATGAAACCCCTCAAACTCTACAAACTGGAGATGGCGACCAACAAAAAATTTTGATGTTAAAGGCTTAGTAAGATCTACTTCAACACAGATTCGTGCAAATTTTCCTCGGATGGCTCCCTCGGTATTACGATCGATTTTGATAACTCTACCCACACAATCTCCCATACGAGAAAGAGCAGTCTGATTGTAATACTCCATAGGCAAACCTGGAAGCCTTATCCAAACAATCACTTTAGAGATCTGATCGGTTTGAGGGTTGAAGTTAGATGTCCACTGTCTAACTGTTAAATAGTGACCACCAATGATCCAGGGGCCACCCTCCAAAACATGGAGATAATCAGCACTCTTCTCAAACTTGAACAGAAAATAATCAAAACCTAGATCGACAACCTTGTAACGACCAGTCAAGTGCCAAAGTTGTTTGATCCTAGCTATTAGCTGCTGAAAACCGAGGGATTTACCTAGTAGCTTAACTATGATCGTTCTTCTCCACGGTTTACGCATAGCAGTTTTTTCTGCTCTGGTAAAAGTAATATGTGGAATCTTGTCATCAGAAAAATTTTCATCGTCTGAGTCCTGGTCATCAAAATTCATATCCTCCCCAAAAGAGGAGTCTTTCCAGTCATCCCAACATTCGGGTTCAGACGAAGACGCTCCCGTTAGCATTTCTTTATAAGAAGACTTGGGCTGTTGTTTAACGGATTCTTCCAGCTCTTGAGGAGTTTCCGAGTCATCCATGGAGTTATCATCACCACCAGCATTGCCATTGGAATGTCTTCTCCGTTTAAACTTTTTCTTGATTCTCTGAACAATATCATTTTCTGATGCTTGATTAGATGTAAATTCCGCATGCTGAGAAACCAGAGAATTTTCAAGAGTCGTCATAAGGACTTTAAAGCTATTTTTTCTCGCTTACAGAGAAGTTGAAACATTCTCCTGCTTGCCCTTTTCTATCACCACAGAAACAGAGTACTATTTCCAAAATAAGCTCTGTAACATGCTATTGTAGTCTTTTTCATGATGATTAAGCTTGCTCTCAAGTCCACAACACGTTTTGCTGCTTGTAATATATAAACTCTCTATTTCCGAATAATGATAGAATTGAGAACAGTTGTTCAAATAAGAAAAGCAGAGGAAAAAGGAAAAAAATACAGTTAGAACTCTGTGAGATATGGTCTCTCAGTAAATCATGCATCAATAACCATAGGTCAGTTTGGATTCAAATGGGCCCTCAGTGCTGCATATTGGGGCAATTTTTGTTCCAATTGTGTGACACTTTTGTGTTTTACAAACATGTGATCTGATACGGCACGATGAAATATATTTATTTTATTTTAATTATTTTGATATTTTTAGTAATATAAAGTATAAATAAATATTAATATGTAAAATTTAAACAAAATATTATTTTATATTTATGATATATAATTATTAAATTTTTTATTACTTAAATTTTCAAGTATATTCTTTTAATATAAAATAATGAGCTATTAGTTTTTAAATAAATTTTTAATGATTTTAAGTATTAAATAAATTTAAAATATACATATAAATACTTTTAAATATGTAATATAATAATATTATTATTTGATATAAAAATCATTTTAATAATTTTTAATCTATTAATTTAAATAAATTTTTTATTTTTTTATAAATTTCACAAAATAAAATTTTGCCTAATGTACTTAATGATTTTTTTCTTCTTACTATATTTCATTTCACCATTCTATTTGTATCTAAAATAATATCCTACCACTTGTTTTAATGTCACAATTGCAATACCTAATCTCACCGTTATAATAATTAATCTCACTTCTATTACTATATTAAATCTCATCAGAATTAATATTACTACCCATCCAAATGAATCCTAGGTCAAATATTCGAAGTAAAGCTATAAGCTCTTTATTTTGTTGTTTTAAAATTATGATATATGTATATATTTTGTATTTGAGGTTGTCAAATCATCATCATCATCAGAGCCTTTATCCCAGTAGATTGAGATAGGCTAAATGAACATATATATGAAATCATGTTAAATCATCCATATGAACTCTCCTTATCCAAACATTTTTATCTTTGGCAATGCCTTCATCTAACTCTAGTACCTCCATATGTTTCTAAATTGCTTCATTTCAAATCTTTTTTGGTTATAAGCTCTTTATTTTGTCGTTTTAAAACTACGATATATGTATATATTTTGTATTTGAGGTTGTCAAATCATCATCATCATCATCAGAGCCTTTATCCTAATAGATTGAGATAAGCTAAATGAACATATATCTGAAATCATGTTAAATCATCCATATGAACTCTCCTTCTCCAAACATTTTTATCTAAAGCAATGCCTTCATCTAACTCTAGTACCTCCACATGTTTCTAAATTGCTTCATTTCAAATCTTTTTTGGTTATAAGCTCTTTATTTTGTTGTTTTAAAATTACGATATATGTATATATTTTGTATTTGAGGTTGTCAAATCATCATCAGAGCCTTTATCCCAGTAGATTGAGATAGGCTAAATGAACATATATTTGAAATTACGTTAAATCATCCATATGAACTCTCATTCTCCGAACATTTTTATCCAAGGCAATGCCTTCATTCAACTCTAATACCTCTGTATCTTTCTAAATTGCTTCATTTCAAATCTTTTTTGGTTTCCTCTAGTCTTGACCCTTTTTTCATCATTCATTGCCTCTAATCTCCTAACTGGTGCATCTACAAGTCTACGTCATACATGTCTAAACAAACATAAACTATTTTCACATATCTTGTCTTCAATAGGTATCACTCCAACCATCTTGCGAATGTCTTCATTTCTCATTCCATCCTTTCTTATATATCCACATATCCACCACAACGTATGCATTTATGCTACACTCATATTTTATGTATGCAATCTCTTCATCGCCTAATATTCAATTCCATATAGCAATGCTGGTCTTACAACTGTTCTATAAAACTTGCATTTCAACCATACATGAATTTCTTTATCGCACAGCACACCTATAATACTTCTCCACTTATTCCATCCAGCTTAGATCCTATGGGTCATATCACCATCAATCTCTCCATCCATTTGTACTATCGATCCCAGATATTGAAATTGCTTCCGCTTAGGTATCGCTTCCTATCTAACGTCATTACATTCTGTTCTTCTTCTCTATTTGAACTGTATTTACATTCCATGTATTCAATTTTCACTACGTTGAGTTTGAATCCTCTTGATTCTAACGTCTGTCTCCATATTTCTAACTTCGCATTGTGTGAAGACCGCCAATTTTTGATTATGAACTTATAAATTGGTGTACAATTGAAGTAAATTAAATATTGAAGACCTAGTTAAAATTTTTAATCATTATGAAGTGATGAATCATGTATGAGCAATATAAGAATTTTTCAATTTTTAAGTTTATGAGAATTATGGAGAATAGAGGAAATTAAGGATTTAAAATGGGGGATTAAAGCATTTTAATAAATTGCGTTGGAATAATTTATTTAATTGGTGGATAAAAAAAATTCAAGGAAACTAATTGTATTAAATATACAAGTATACTTAAAGAAATAATACTAAAGAATATATATATATATATATATATATATATAAAAGAAATAATATACTATATTATATAGTATACAATTATAAAAGATATAATATAACATAATATAATATAATATAAGAGATATAAAATTTATATTATAATATATTATATATATATTATATTATGTAAATGATATAATATTACATAAATATATAATACAAATATATAATATCTAATATCTAAAATAACGTTATAATAGATATGTATAATATATGATTTAAAAAAATGAGGGGGGGTGAGAAAACCTACTCTTGTGATTAAAAAACTAATATATATATATATATATATATATATGTGTGTGTGTGTGTACATACAAGCTTCCCAAGGAAGCTTGGGAAGCTTGTCTAAAACGTCTGCTGTTGCAAGCAGTAGACGTGACTAGACCTGATCATGGGCCGGGCCGGGCCGGGCCCATGACAGGTAATAAGAGTAATAAGCAATGCTCAAGCCTGGCCCGGCCCGGTAAAACGAGCCTGATATTTAGTCCAGGCCCGTTTTATTTTTTATATAATAAGCCCGAGCCCGAGCCCGGCCCTCCCGAATTTAATTTTTTATATTTTTAATTATTTATTATTTATTTTTTATTATTTTATTTCCTTTAAAATTTAATTTAATTTGTCAAAATTTGTCTATCAATTTTCATATTAAAAATTTTATAATCATGTTTTTTAATTAATAATGTTTTTTATATATATAAAATTATATTATACTTAATAAATATATTAAAAACATACTTAATATTATAAATATATTAAAAAATATATATTTAATATTAATATCGGGCCAGGCCGGGCCCGGGCTTTGAAAGGCTAAGCCCGGGCCTGGAAACGGGCCTAAAATTTTTGTCCAAGCCCGATAATTACATCAAATATTTTTGTCCAAGCCCTCCCAAATATCAAACGGGCCTTCGGGCTTGGACGGGTAGCCCGGCTCTTGAACAAGTCTAGACGTGACTTATATATAAAAAAAATAATAATAAATAAATAAAAATGAAAACAAAATAAAATAGAGAATAAATGGGATTTGGTGGGAACCAGTCCCACCAAAACCGTCTGGACTAATGTCCCTTTTATATATATATATATATATATATATATATATATATATATATATGTATGTATGGATTTATATTTATATATAAAGAAACAAGAAAAGAATGGAAATTGAAGTTTGTGGAGGAGAGTGACGCCGAGAGGCAGAAAAGCTAATAGAAAGAAAAGAGATTGAAAAGGGGAGTGAGAGACGCGAGAGAAAGGGAGCGATCATGAAGGTATTAAAAGGCTGGTTTAAGCGTCCTTATGTGCTGAACGCAGTGGCTTTGGGAGGCTGAATTAACGCCTAAAAATAATGGGTTTTGGAGCCGGAAGGGTTCTCTTGGCCCTGAAACAAGGCTGATTTGGGGGTTGGATTATGTAATTTTTCATTGTGAAATAGGTAATATAATTTAGTAGGCTTAGTTATACTTTTATAAATTTTTATATAATTTACTTAATTTATTGAGTATTTTGTGTAATGTTTGAACGTGTAGCGAAAGCGAAAAAGACGCGGTTGGCGTTCAGTGAAGCTTGTAGCTCATCAAAGCACTAAGCTTTAATGTTACGTAAGATACTCTTATAAGATTGGTATTATATTGTATAGTTTAGAGTTATAATTGTTGATGTTAGATAATTGTTAAAACGTTATGAAAATGATGTTATGATATTATTAGAATATTGATGAGTTGATATTAGAGTATAGATAAGAGATTACTGAAATTTTGGTGAAATGAGTGCTGGCGTAATTGATAATTGTTGAACTGTTTGTGGTTTGAGAGTTGAACTACAAGTGGACTTTGTGGATTTAAATGCTTTGGACTATTGTGGGTTATTGGAATTGTTTGCAGAAGGTTTTCATTTATGAAACGTTATGTTGCCAGATTTTATAGAAAAATAATTGATGTAAAAGTTATTGTTTTTCCCGTATAAGTTAACCTTTGGAAAGGAATTATCAATTGATATGTTTAAATCGAATTTAAGGTATAATATTTGAAGTCTAACTTTATCAAAATAATTAAAGAGATTTTAAGAATTTAAGGAGTAGTAGCAGTTAAGTATTTTCATACGAAAAGAAACATTTTGGGACTTGTTTTAATGATTTTAAAGATAGAAACTTGTACTAAGGTACTTGTTGGAAGTGGATTTGGTGTTGTAGATTGTCGATAAGCTGAAGTGGTCTAGGGAACCATCTAACTATGATTTATATAATATCAATGCCTTGAAGAGTAATATGTGTTGTGACTAAAAATGGGGTTAACGGTCATGAAAATAATGTTGGATTATGATAAGGCAATGTTAATAATTTTGGTGAAATCAGTGGAAAATAAATTTAATGAATACAAGGCATTGAGGATGAATAAATAGTTGATATATGTGACATTGAAAGGGGACCAGGGTAAATGGTTCATGTTGATAATACGATTGTGGAAAATAAAAATAAGAATCTTTTACTTATAATATTTGATGAATCTTGATAATCTTTTAGGCACGAAAATATCAAATAATTGAAGTATGCAACCATAATGATAATGGGGAAAATGCATGATGAAAATAAGGAATTATATATGTGGTATCTCGTGAGTTTTGATAATTTTACAAGTAGACCTCTTTGAGGGTTATGAGATGAAGTGTTTAAGTTTGAGCGTTTGAGGCAAGGCAATACCATCCTCAGGCCTCCCTGCCGACCTATTGCGACCCTATTGCCTCGTGTTTGCAACTGCTTTGCCCAAGTAAATACTAGATTACCTAAAAATTCGTAACATTTTCTACTATTTTGTTACTTCAATGCTATCTTTGCATGTAAAGACAACGACTTTTTTTACATGTGAGATAAATGTAATTATGTGACGCATCACTAATTTTTTTCAGAATCTATCATAGATAGGAAAGTATACATTCCTAAAGATATAAACTCATTTTAATAAAACGTTTCTTTTAAAGTAAAATTGCAAGATTTTCAATGTAAAAAATTATAAGATTTTCAAATTAAAATGAACAATTTTACGATGTGAATTTTCACAAATGGTATTTTAGAACAATTATTAATCGTAAGTGTAAAATTACACATTGCAAATCAATTTTAGAGTCTTGTGAGAGGTTTTTTTTTTCTTGAGAAAAGAGTCTTGTGAGAGTTGAATGCTAGCGATGAAAGACATTTGCAGAATTTTAACGTCTAGTGTAATTCTGATTTTATGTTGGGTTCAACAAAGAGGCCAAATTTTATAGGAAAGATTTTGTATCATTCCAATCCTGCATTAAACTTTTTTTTTTGAAAATATGTTATGCTAGGCTATGCTATGTATGTATTTAAACTCATGCTTGTAACATGTTTTTTGTTGAACCCGTAAGACATTCAAATAAAAGCGGAAAATAATTCACACCTATCTACCGAACAGGTGAGGAACTCTAAAATAAATTTTGCATTAAAAAACAAATTTATTATAAAAATTTTGACAAACGAACACAATGCATGCTTTGAAATCATACTAAATGTACTAAAATAAATTGATTACAGAAGAAAATGTACTAATAAAAATTGATTATAGGCGTAACAAGAAACTTTAAAACTTTGCTTAGTAGGGTAGAAAGAATAATAAAAACATGAAAAATTGAAGTGATAGAAAAATAGAAAGATGGTAAACATATTTTTTTTTTCGTTCAGCGTGATTGATAGGAAAAATGAAAAATTGATTGAAAAATATATTTCTTTCTTTTTATTGCTTGATAAAGTGGAAAATTGAAAGGAAAGAAAATTAAAAATAAAATGATTTTACCATTTTACCTTTGTACAAATATTTATCAACTATAATTATTTTTTTCATTTTTTTTGTCATTTATTGAGTTTTTATTTTAGATGTGATATTTTTAAAAAACAAAATCTAGTCAAAATAATTCATTGATAATTAATTATTAATTATAAATAAATATTTATCAAGTTGTTTGATTTTAACAGAGAAGATGGAGAATAGAGTTTATTAAGAGAAGAGAATAACTGAAATATTTCTTTAGTAGGCTGACATATCAACAATGGAGAATTTCCTGTGTGAGTGGTTACAATTTGGGTTGCCTATAAGAAATAAGTAGTTTGCTTAACCAATAATTGATTCAAAAGGGAAATCAGTTCACATAATCTTCTGAAACATTTTACCAACCAAAATTATCCAAAAAAAAGAAGACGGAAAAAGGAAAACGATCCTGGAAGGTAGACCTATTTATTATTAAATTATTGAAACTATATATGTAGACCTTTATAGAAGAGATATTGGGTAGGATCTACGGTTTTTGATATCTTTGCCTCTAAATCTAGCCGAAAGAACCACCCAATCAACTCAGTTCTAACCATACAGAACAAAATCATTCTAAAACACCCTGCTGGTATCGCGCTGGTAACATGATATCCTGAAGATACTTTGTTTTCTCAGAGATTAGTGATATGAATGATGAAAAGATAAGTCAATTCAGGCACAAAACCATTTACAAAACAAAGTAGCGGCAAACTAAATATGACATATTTTATAGCTGTTTAGTTCACATCATACCAAAGGATATGAGTCGTGTGCATGGATGAAGATCAAACCAAGCAATCTGGAAAAGATGAGAGAAATCATTAATTATAGCAAAAATGGTCGAGGCTTCAGACAACATCACAAAAAAAAGAGAAGTAGAGGGAGCATAACTAACATGCAGCCTTTAAATAGTACTGAACGGAAGAAAAATTTCTCCTAGTGACTGTAAGAGTGTTTAAGCGGTTTGATAATGAAAACAGACAATTGCAGACCTGAAAAGTTAAAGAAAACAGCACAGCACTCTTACTTGGTGAAAGGAAAATTATAGATTACTTATTTTCAAAGAAATAGGAGACAGATTTTCATTAAAAACTCCATTGAAACACTAAAGAATTAATGTGTTAGGGATGGGGAGTTTATATATAAAATCAAGAATACTTGTGGAACTTTTCTCTGCTTTCTTTATAGAAATTGAGACAGACTTCTCTATATGCATGGGTTGGATTTATATATACACGTGTATTTATTCTCTACTTGGTTCGATCCTTACCTCTTAATTTGCACCTAATATTTTTGTTTTTTAAAGGCCAGTTAGATACGAAGTTCAATAAAGTTATAGCCTAACATATAATTAATTATTAATGTGAAACTAATATTAATATCCTAATTATTCCTATGCATAGGAAAAGAAAGGGTTATCTTTAAATGTTCCATCCAAGGACCTTTGTTGTGTGTGTTTGTATATAAAGCTTTGTCCATAACAGGGTGTCCCCATCAATTGTTTATGCAATTATATAATGCATCTTCAGCACAGGATAACTATTGCTTCACTATTTGAAAACGTAGTTAGCTGTTACAGGCTTTCAAAAGTTGAATTTCAAAGGCTAAAAATAGAATTATTACAGATTGCTTACACACTAAGGACTTCTATCCCAAAGATATTAAGTGAACCTAAATTTATTTACTCACCTAATCCCAATCACACTCACTATTTTATTTAAAGATCGTTGAGAACCCAGTAACAAATTTCAGTTCAGAAGCCACAATGAACATATGCAAACAAATTGAGAGAGATTGGATGAGTAGAATAGTCCAGTCCAGCAGAAAATCTACCAAATATCTATTGATGGCAGATAATCAAGAAGGGTTTTTGCTATAAAATGCATAATTGTGCTCTTTTATCAATACATTAAGTCTAGATGCAAGAAAGACACGTCACCATGATTAGCAGTCCTAGGGATGTATGCATAGTATGGAAATGCTTCAAGAAATTAGATCATACTGCTTCTTAAAATCAAGTCTAAGATATAATCAAGCAGTCAATTTGCCAATGTAAAGCATCAGAAGTCTATAACTAGTGCTAAAACATCATTAGGTGTACATTTTGTTTATCTTCAAATGATTGTAGAATTCAATACATTCAATCAAAAAAGTTTAAGCTTATAAGGAGAAAAACACCGTAAGAATGAATATTAGAATCTCTTGAACAGAGAGGAAGCTATAAATTTAATTTTTCAGGAAGATGTTCGGAACTGAAATTCATGACATGATGTAATTATTAGGACAATAGACAATAGACCCTGGATGAGGGTTCCTTTTGACCACTTTCTGTCCATATTTGCGCCACCTATAGCCATCATCTAAAAGGTTGACCTCATTTCCTGTTTGCGCAATAATTTTTGGTATTGTAACTGTCTTGTGTAAGAAGACTACTGCAGTATTCCTGCGGTCAAAAGCGCAATGCTTTCAACGTTACAAACATAGTTGAAATATGAATATGCATGAAATTGCTAATTTAAGCAACACTTAATTTCACAGTATAAATAGCAAGGCCACGATGACGATGGTAAGCAATTTGAGCTTAAAAAAGTAATCAAATAATAAAAGTTAATGTTCATGTAAGTAACAAATAGTCAAATAGATGTTTAAAGAGATAGTAGAAAATTAGCTAACTTTCTCTTTCTCTCAGGGAATGCAGCCGCTAACTCTGACTCGGAGGGAAGCTAAGAAAATACAGTGTACTTGACAGGATCTTCCTCCTAAAAATAATAATAATTATAATTGTTTGGTGGCGATGAAAACCGAAAAATTGAATATCACTTCATTAGATCAACTTTACAGTCTATTGGGTATTTGTATAAACAAATAAAAATGGAATTCACAACGGAAAAGATCACAACTTACAATCATACAAAAGAATCAATAACAAATTCAATAAAAAGAAACCCCAAAAGGGGAAAAGATTGAAACATCAAAATCTAAAAGGAAATGAAAAAAAAAAAAAGTAATCACCAAAAAGCTGGGGAGGAGACGACCTTTAGTCCAAGGCAGCAGAGCCCATGTGAGCCAAAGCAACAGCGAAGCTGAAAGATTTTCCGTTGGGTTTTAAAATCTTCTCCTTCCCTTCTGTTATTCTCTTTTACTGCCTTTGTTAATCTTCTTATAGCTGTTATGGGCAACGGGAAGCAAATGAAATGAGAGGCACAACACAAACAGACAAAAAAGAGCAAAGAGCAAGAATGTGCAAACCTAAAAATGGAAAGGGAGGACGCCACGTGTATGGTTTCTGCAGTTTGACCATTTCTTCAAATATGCAGCTTAGAAGTTGGGAAGCAGAGTCATGCAGAGGTAATTAAATATGACTTTTTTTTTTTTGTACGACAGCAAGGAAATGGTTCACAATTTGTAACATCCCTTTTTATCAAAATCTAGATTAACTTTTTCTTTTTTCTTACAGTTGGTTAAGCTGTACGTAGTGTCACTAATCGATTCTTAAGCTAACTTTATATTAGCCAAGTTAATATCCTTTAATTACCTTAATTAGGTCCCAGTCAAATTCTCTCACTAAGCATGCATTTATAATTTCGAATCATCCTGCTTGACTAAATATATCTCCACCAAAATTGCATGCATTATTATAAACCATAAGTATATCTTATACTTACTTTAATTACATACTCATACTATAAAACTACTGAAATTACAAGTCTGAATATAAAAGGGAATACTGTACATCACATACCTTCAAAGGAAGACAAAAACCTCGAAGGATGTGTAGAACCCCTCGTACAAGCTCTTACTGCATGCTATCTGGAAGGTGGAGAGGGAGGGTGAGCTTTTTGGAAAGCGCAGTAAGAAATACACATTAAGAGATAGATACCGTAAACTATATGCAAGTATCTGAAAACAATTAATAAGTTCTAAAATATAAGGGATATTTCTCAAAACAGAGAACTTCCTCAGAAAAGGAATTCATGTATTCTGAAAATCATATGTAAATCAAATCGGTATAACAGAATTTCAATTAATAAAGCCATGCTATGCAGATATGTAAAACAGTCAACTTCAAAAATTATGTCGTATTTCAAATCAGATCATATATATCCATATAAAAACATTTCAATTTCGGAATCCAGATATCAAAAATTCAGAAATCATACTGAATTCAGAAAGCCATTTCAGGTTTCAAAGTTTAAATATCATAAGTTCATAAATCATACAAAAATCATAAAATAACTGATAGTGGAGACATGGCAATAACTTGGTATACATCAAGCAGCAAAGATATCCCATAAGGATAATAAACAGACAGACATATGGCCATAGTCCAAGTGGTCTACAATGAACACTGATCAGGTGTCATCTGTGATCGTTGCGGACTGGATCAAATCACACAGCAACATAGCGCGCAGAATACATATTAGATACAGATACAGTAGGCCCCGAATGTCACACTATAGCCAGATACTATAGGCCCCAAAGGTCACACTATAGCCAGATACTGCAAGCCCCGAAGGTCACACTGCAGCCAGATACTGTAGGCTCTGAAGGTCACGCTACAGCCAGATACTGCTGGATCCAAAATATACAGCAGTCTAGATACCGCAAGATGATGGTTAGCCAGTGTCTCAAAACAAAAGTTTTATAGTTCAGAGTTCAAATCAGTAAGTCAAATCATAGAGATCTTTATGAAAGTTCATAAAGCAGATTATTGTATAAAATCATAATTATTTTCTAAATATTTAAAAACTTAGTAATTTCCAAAAAATATATAAAGAAAATAGGTATTAGTGCTATGATTTATAATAAATCCATAAAACAAAATTTAAATAAGAAAAGTCACAAGTCTTTAAAATCATGCAATTAAATAAGCTTTTAACAAAAACCGAATTCTTTAGAAAATTCATGCTAATGCAGAGTTTCATAAATCCAAATTTAAAAAAAAAACATTTTCAAAACTCACAGAGGTTCCAAAATCAATTAAAATGCAAAAAATTCCAAAAAAATCCGAAAACTTTATAACTTTTAATAAATATTTCTAAAACACTAAAGTTTGGTAATTTCCATAAAATAAGATTTTATTTAAAAATTCATGAACATGCTAAAATCATGCAATTTAATATTTTCAAAACTAAATTCCTTAAGAAATTTCTATTCTTAATACGTATCTTAGCCGAAATCGCGGAAATCAATATTCTTACGAAAAATTTGATAGCATAACAGTATTAAATTTCTAAAGTCTCTTACAAAGCAAACACAGTTCATAAAACATAATGCAATTGAATTTAAAATCATTCCAGTATCTCATACGTTTCTTATACATATCTCTTACCTCATGCACTTAGCAAGTATCTCCTTCAAGTTTCAAATCATGGCTCGAGCTCCCGGTTGCTCCAAGTCACATTTGAACCACTTACAAGGAGCCGAAAACCACTTTCACATCCTTGCTTTTCCATCCTGATTGTCCACTGTTTTTCATCTTTAAAACAGCCCCCATGTAGCCTTGTTCTTTGGCCTAAAACCTCTCAACACAACCCTTAAGTGTTTAATTTTAGAGCACCAAAATTCAGCCTTGAATACCTTGGACAACCCCTGCTCTAAGTTCTTTCTCCATGTCGAGCCATCCCTACCTTCAACCTCCAAGATACCCAAAAATCCAACCTCCATCTACTTGTTTTTAGACCCCTTAAACAACTGGCTTCTCCCTCTTTTACCTTGCATTTCCAGCTTTTAAATACCACCAAAAAGCTGTTGTTTCTCTTCTGTTTTCAAACCACAAATGCAAAGCCTAAAACCCCAAGCTTCAGCTTACAACAACTCCTCAAGCCAGCTGAGAATTGGCCTTTACCACCACCAAAATGCCGAGCTTCAGCAACGCCACAACCTCCTTTATTTGCAAGCCTTGCTTCACCATCATTTAGCCAAATGCACACCACCTGTTCAGCCACAATGGCCAACCGTTTCAAAACTAAAAACGTGTAGTAACCCTCTCATTTTTCAACCTGATATCTCTCCTTTTTCCTTCCTTGATCAGACGTGAATAAAGGCCCTGACTTTGCCCTTCATACAGCCTGATATTTCCACCTTATTCTCACCTTCAGAAGCCACTATTTACGCCACCTGAAACCTCCTTTGAACAGCCATAGCTTAGCATTTACCGAGCTCATGTTTTGAACCTAAAGAAACTCCCGAAATCCCATGCTTTGGCCTCTGTTTTAAGCTTTAAAGATCACCCGAACAGTAACCAAAATGACCCATCGTTTTCAACCCCTTCTTCTTTTTTCCACATTTTTGCCTTTCATTTCCCTCTCTTTCCTTCAATCTCTTTTATGCCCTCATCTGTCTCTGGCTCTCTCAATCTCCCTCTTCTTCACTCATTTTCGATTCAATTTCTTTGCAGAGAAAGAGCTTCTTCTCCCTTGTGACCCATCTCTTCACTGAACCAGCTTCAGTTTTCTTTCCTCATCGGGTATTACAGCCCATCACTCTCAGAAGCTTCTCACTCTCAGTAGCATTTTCTTTCTTTTCTCTTCTTTACTGAATGGCTGCAGCTCCTTTCCTTCCTGACTCTTTCCTTTGCTGCAGTTTCTTGATCTTTCTCATTTCTCTGGTTTATTTCTTTCTCTTGTTTTGCAGACAAACCCACGTGAGTTGGGTTTGGTAAGAACAGAAAATTACTTTCTTTTTCTATGTGTTGGTAAGTGCTTATAGGAAAACGAAAAGTTGAACAACATCCAATTTCTATGTTTATTATATAAATTTGTGAAAAAAATGATAATTAATTTCAGTAATGAAGGAAAAATTAAAACGACAAGCAAAATATTTTAAGATTTAAAATATACAATTTAGAGCTAATTTTATCAATAAAGTGGTAATCACTCTTTTGCCGATCTTGTGAGAACAAGATTTGTTAGTTTCATCAACAAACTGTTTCACTCTTTGCATAAATTGTCCTTTGTTTTTATGACCAATGTTATTAAGCACACTTGAAAAAGTTAGTAAGTCTACATACATTATTTTTTAAAAAAAACATTGATGAAATTATATTGAATATAGAATTTTTTAAAATTATATTTAATTACAATAGGTAAAACTTTAAAATTTTCATTAACAAATGGAAAATTTTCACATATATATTGAAAAAATAATAAATTTATATAATGATAAAAAAGCTTATGAAATTAAAAAATTTTATATTTTATGATATATAAAATAGTTTTATCATTTCCCTTATGTATGTTTCTTCCATGACTTTGTGTCATAACTAACAAAGAAGAAGAATGAAGAAAAGAGGAAAATAGCTAAAGAAAATAGAAAGCGAGATAGTTAAGATTTGCTGTGTCCTGTCTAACGTGTAATGTCTATCCGCCAAAAAATAGAAGTCAAAAAGCAAATACTTCACTATTTAAATAAATTTGTGCACGTTTATTGTATCCAAATAAATCTAAATCTTTTGACTTGTATTCAAATTAAGCTTTATTTCAAATAAAAAAATTTATTAAGGTTAAACATTTAATCAAATATAGATTAAAATATAAAAGTTTATTTGAATATAAATTTAAAGTTATATGTTTATTTCATATAAATCAAATGTTAATAACTCTCTTAAATGCAATATAAGTATAAAGAGTTATTTAAATAAAATAATAAAATTTAAACTTTTTGTTGTTTTAATAGGACAAAGTTTGAATTAAATTTATTGATTTTTTAAATAAATCACACAAATAAATTAAATTATACTGAATGAGATAAATAAAGGTATTTCATATATTAATAAAAAATTTATTTTGATGTATTATTAGTATATAAATTTCATATATTGTGATTGAATTATATCATCAGACTAAATTAATTAGAAAATATCATAAAAATATTTAATTTAAAATTATAAATCAATGAAATAGATTCTTTATTTTAAATGTTATGAATCAATAATATTACAATCATCCACTAATTAGATACGTATTGCTAATGTATTGGCAAGTTGGATTAAACACTTTTCACATGATCAGCATAAAACAAACCAATCAAAAGAAGACAAAACACGAGAAAAAGGTAAGCATGGGCCAACTCACATGTAGACAAAGCATCCAAAAAAGAGAACAAAAATGAATGGCAAAAAGGACAAACACAGTTTTTCCTTGGAGATTAAAGAACAAGACAAGTGAATTAAAGGTGACCATAAAATTAAATATGTTACCAACGAAGTACAGAGGAGCAAAGAGAATGTACCTATGAGAGGCGTAAGGAAGACCGGAAGAGCGCACAAAGACAAGAACAAATGACCAATAAAAAGCAACAGCAAACCCTGGTCAGAAATAATGCGCAAGCAAAAAAACAAGAGAAAAAAGCTAAGCAAATCGATCACAGAAAGAGTGGGAAGAGCAAGTGATAAAATTTTGACAAAAAAATAGTTTAACCCAATAAAAAGCAAGCATCTACCTGCTAGCACGGAAGCCTGAGAAGGAAAAAAGAGAGAGTAAGCTACGAAGCAGCGAAGGGAGGGCGGAAAAAACTCGCACGAAAAAAGCAAAATCGAGCAAGGGAGAAGGAACAAAGCAAAGAGAAGAAGCAAACGGACAATAGCATAGTGCTCAGAAGTCAAGCTAAAATCATTACATCACAAAAGTAAAAAATGACGATAGCAAAAGATAAGACGCCAGGGAAAAAAAGTGAAGAAAATAGAGAAAAAGTAAAATATCTTTTAAACAAGAGGCCCTACACAAACAGAAAAATTAAAACGGATATGACAAAAAAAAAGATGAGAAGAGAACAAAGCTGTTTAATTGAAAAAAATAATAATATCGTTAAACATCATTTCAGTTGAATGGTTGGTAAAGCAAAAAATATTTTATCTATATATCACTTCTATTTCTACGTATTTCATGTCATCTATCTGCTTTTTTCTTGTTTTAACTTTTTTTTTTTGCTGGAAAAGTTTTTTCTCTTTTTTGTTGCATCAATATTGTTGCTTTAAAAATCAAATTTGCTGTCTTTACAATTAATTGTTGCTTTAAAAGTCAAATTTGCTGGATCAACAATTAATTGTGGCGTTTCATATTTGGTTTTTAAGAAATAATATATAGTAACTCACGTTTTTCAAAGGAGAAAAAGTGCTAGACCAAAAAGGAAGACACTAAGTAATGAACGGGCAGGATGGAAAGAAAGCAACAAGCCACAAACAACGTGGCAAGAAAAGACTGGAGAAACGCGTTTGAAGCTGGGGCGATAAACGTGGCCGCACGAGTGAACTCCTTTTTCTCCAAAATTCATTGTATGATATAGTTAAATTATATTTTATAAATAATATACATATACCATGTATGGACCTTTTATATATATATAAATATATATATATATATATATATATATATATATATATGGGCTTGTAGATTTTATTTAATTATATGGCTTATTTATTGTGTATACATAGTTGTCCATTTTTCTTAATTTAACTAATATATGAATATATATTTTCTTATTTTAATTAATATACTCATATCTCTTGTATATTTATATTAAACTTAATCTTATTTCTATGACCACTTCCCAACAAGTGTACCAACTCAATTTTTTTTTATTTCATTACTTAAAATAATCTGACTCCAAAACACCTCTTAATTTTTAGCTTAATTCACTTACACATATCTACAAATCCAGTATGAACATTCTACGGTCTTCGCATTCTCCCTACCTTAAAAAATTTGGTCCTCTAAATTTTTTTCATATCCAACTGAAAGAGGTGAGGATAGTTCTATTATTATATTCTTTATATTCATATACTCCAAAATTCGTCAAATCTGAAGATCTCACTCGCATATCATTACTTATTCAAAGATCCTAATTATTTCAAAATTCAAGTATTCGAGCTTCCAACAAATCAAAAGTAGCTCCTTAGCTCACACTTTACAATATACATTCTCTTATAAATCAGAAACCTTCAACTGAGGTAAAATCAATGTTATGATAAGACGATCTCGAATGTCTTATCTCATATAATCCTAACTTTCAAGTCAATTGTTATCTTGCATAACGCGTCCAAATAATTCTTTAATATTCACTCCAGGATTTCACTCTTTATAACATGTTGTGTTCAAACTCGACTCTATCAATTAGGAGTTTGAAGAGTCCTTTGGTTCTCCAAATTCCACACGTTTTTGAGTCCCATAGATAAAAACCGTATATTTTAGATCATTGAGCCTTCAAAATCCTTGTAGTTCAAACTATACGATTTTAAGAGTCCATATTGTTGATCAGGTCAATATGAGTTTCAATGCAAAGTAACTAAATTTACACTTAAATCCTTAGCGCCAATTCCATATAGGCAAACACCGAATTAAATTTTCATGAACTCCAAATCTTGTCCATCCTTTGAATAAATCTTATTTGTAGTTTTTTTTTTCTCTTAAGGGTCCATGAATCTTTATCTACTAAGCTTCAATTGAAACTCTTAACTGTCATTTATTGGATAACGAAATTAACAAAGATTTTATTTCAAATTCCATATGGTCCAAGAAAGTAACGTTTTGACCCTTCAACCTCTAAATCTGTAACTTAACTCATACTTTTGCTGCAAACTCTAATATCTCATTTAAACATAACCTTGAAACACCAATTGTATTTCCAGTATCCTTTGCACTAACAAAATCTCTTGTTCATAACAACACTTAAAATCAAGTTTCAAATTTATTAATTGTTAATAACTTAGTTGCCACAAAGGTATCGTGTATTAATTTCAATTTCCTTCACATTGATTGACAACATTTTCTTCTTTACTAAACCATCGTAACACTTCAACAAATATCAAACCACTACAATAGATTTTATTCACAATTTCACACTACACAAGATTCTAACAAAAGCTTGTAGTACTCGACATATCCCCATATTCAATTATTGTCTTCCAAAATTGATTATGATGATCTTAGAATATGTGAGGTTACTTCGCTTTCATTAACCTTCCAATTCCCATATAGCCTCATAGTACCCAACATACGTTCTTACAAATCCGTATTAACTAAGTCCTCTTGCACCTTTCAGTCATTACCTATTTCTGCATCAATCATTTAAAATACAATAATTCTATCTCTTTTAAAGCAAAATGTATTCTAATCGATTGTTTCAAATCATTGCATGCCCCATCTTAGGCGAACAATGCTAGGTTATACCATTATCATCTCCACCAAACATGTCATTCCTTATTCATGAGTCTTGATAAGTACATTGCATCAATCTTTAAATCACATAGGCCATTGTGCCTCTACTAACATCACTTCAATATGTTCAAAACCGAACAAATAATGTTTACCACTTCATTACTTATTAAACCAAATAACATACGGATTAGGCAGGTAAAACTATAATTTATCCATATAGAATAAACACATTCAGTGCCATTTTAAACAGAAATGTACAGTATATATTCAGACATGTACAGTACTTAAGGGATGTAAACAGTTCTTGACCTACCGACACTAACGTACAATAGACCAACTTTGTTCTGATACCAACTTTTGTAACATCCCTTTTTACCAAAATCTGGGCTAACTTTTTCCTTTTTCTTACAGTTGGTTGGGCTGTACGTAGTGTCACTAATCGATTCTTAAGCTAACTTTATATTAGCCAAGTTAATATCCTTTAATTACCTTAATTAGGTCCCAGTCAAATTCTTTCACTAAGCATGCATTTATAATTTTGAATCATCCTGCTTGACTACGTATATCTCCACCAAAGTTGCATGCATTATTATAAACCATAAGTATATCTTATACTTACTTTAATTACATCCTCATACTATAAAAGTACTGAAATTACAAGTCTGAATATAAAAGGGAATATTGTACATCACATACCTTCAAAGGAAGACAAAAACCTCGAAGGATGTGTAGAACCCCTCGTACAAGCTCTTACTGCATGCTATCTGGAAGGTGGAGAGGGGGGGTGAGCTTTTTGGAAAGCCTAGTAAGAAATACACATTAAGAGATAGATACCGTAAACTATATGCAAGTATCTAAAAACAATTAATAAGTTCTAAAACATAAGGGATATTTCTCAAAACAGAGAACTTCCTAAGAAAAGGAATTCATGTATTCTGAAAATCATATGTAAATCAAATCGGTATAACAGAATTTCAATTAATAAAGCCATGCTATGCAGATATGTAAAACAGTCAACTTCAGAAATTATGTCGTATTTCAAATCAGATCATATATATCCATATAAAAACATTTCAATTTCGGAATCCAGATATCAAAAATTCAGAAATCATACTGAATTCAGAAAGCCATTTTGGGTTTCAGAGTTTAAATATCATAAGTTCATAAATCATACAAAAATCATAAAATAACTGATAGTGGAGACATGACAATAACTCGGTATACATCAAGCAACAAAGATATCCCATAAGGATAATAAATAGATAGACATATGGCCATAGTACAAGTGGTCTACAATAAACACTGATCAGGTGTCATCTGTGACCGCTGCGAACTGTATCAAATCACACAGCAACATAGCGCGCAGAATACATATCAGATGCAGATACTGTAGGCCCCGAAGGTCACACTATAGCCATATACTTCAGGCCCCGAAGGTCACGCTACAGCCAGATACTGCTAGATCCAAAATATACAGCAGTCTAGATACCGCAAGATGGTTAGCCAGTGTCTCAAAACAAAAGTTTCATAGTTCAGAGTTCAAATCAGTAAGTCAAATCATAGAGATCTTTATGAAAGTTCATAAAGCAGATTATTGTATAAAATCATAATTATTTTATAAATATTTAAAAACTTAGTAATTTCCAAAATATATATAAAGAAAATAGGTATTAGTGCTATGATTTATAATAAATCCATAAAACAAAATTTAAATAAGAAAAGTCACAAGTCTTTAAAATCATGCAATTAAATAAGCTTTTAACAAAAACCGAATTCTTTAGAAAATTCATGCTAATGCAGAGTTTCATAAATCCAAATTAAAAAAAAAAACATTTTCAAAACTCACAGAGGTTCCAAAATCAATTAAATGCAAAGAATTCCAAAAAAATCCGAAAACTTCATAACTTTTAATAAATATTTCTAAAACACTAAAGTTTGGTAATTTCCATAAAATAAGATTTAATTTAAAAATTCATGAACATGCTAAAATCATGCAATTTAATATTTTCAAGACTAAATTCCTTAAGAAAGTTCTATTCTTAATACGTATCTTAGCCGAAAATCAATATTCCTATAAAAAATTCGATAGCATAACGGTATTAAATTTCTAAAGTCTCATACAAAGCAAATACAGTTCATAAAACATAATGCAATTGAATTTAAAATCATTCCAGTATCTCATACGTTCCTTATACATATCTCTTACCTCATGCACTTAGCAAGTATCTCCTTCAAGTTTTCAAATCATGGCTCGAGCTCCCGGTTGCTCCAAGTCACATTTGAACCACTTACAAAGGAGCCGAAAACCACTTTCACATCCTTGCTTTTCCATCCTGATTGTCCACTGTTTTTCATCTTTAAAATAGCCCCCATGCAGCCTTGTTCTTTGGCCTAAAACCTCTCAACACAACCCTTAAGTGTTTAATTTTAGAGCACCAAATGGTTGTTCTGATTTCGTCTCCATTCTCATACATTGTTCTGGTTTCTAATGCATTGATTACTATGTACGAAAGATGTGGGAACATGCACTCTCCTTTACTGGACTTCTTTTCCATGCGGAGCCGTGATGTTATCTCTTGGAATTCCGTAATATGTGGATTTGCTCAGCATGGATATGCTGAAAAAGCTCTAGAGATGTTTGAGCGCGTGAATTAACTGATATTAAGCCTAATCACTTAACTTTTATCTGTGTTTTATCTGCCTGTAGCCATGCTGGCCTGCTTGACCAAGGTAAATACTAAGTACTATTTTGACTACACGAAATGCATATGCTCTCTTGAGTCAACAACTGAGCATTATACTTGTATTGTTGACCTGTTGGGGAGATTTGGACTCATAGATGAGGCAATAAGTTTTCTTAATCAAATGAGAGATGCTGACAGCATTTGAGCTTGCATGTCAGAGAGAGAAGGGTGCTAGGAAGCCGCAGGGGCGTAGTTTACACCGACTTCACTTTGACTAATTTTATTTGTTTAACTTGTCATCTTAAAGTAAAAAAGGAAAAGATTGATCTGAGCACAGTCAGAACTTTGTTCAAGAGAAAAAAACAAATGTACATCTAAATTCACTTAAAAAAAACAAATGTTCGAAGGAAAGAATAGTGAAGCAAAAAACATTTAAACTCAAAAGTTAATTTAGAGGTAGAAACATATAAATTCACTTATACATCACTATTATTTGCTGATTTTCCACATTTGTTTGATAACTCCAAAGTGTATCAATCGCCTATTAATCACCCAAGGACCAAACACACTCCAGAAGCCAATAACAAATCCAAATGGCAAGCCGTAATAGAACCAATCTATTTCAAATCCGTAGCCATTTTCTCCACCTCCATTTCCAGTATTGTGCAATACTGTACCATTTGTAGAACACTTCTCCGGAAGTGGCAATCCACATAGATGGTTGCCATCATAACTTGAAGGATCCAAGCTTTGCAACTGAGTGCTCAAAGGAATTTTTCCGGTCAAATTATTGCAAGACACGTTCAAGTAGCTCAAAAATGTCAAGTTTGACATGCTTTCAGGAATTGAACCGGACAATTTGTTCACAGAGAAATCAAGAGATTCTAGTGATCTCATCCCACCAATGCTTTTAGGTATTTTTCCAGTCAAAAAATTGTGTGACAAGTTCAATGACTGCAGTTCAACTAAGATTGTAATTTCCACTGGGATCTCTCTTGATAATTTGTTGTCGGAGAAATCTATGCTCTTGACCAAGTACAGCGTTTTGCCATAGTCAAGCATTCGACCTTTCATCATAACTGATGCTGATGGTACAAAAAACTTGGGAAGAATTAAAAAAGAAGCCTCTGTTTGTGCAGAGGCGTCAGTTTTTATCATAGAACTAATGTTGCTTACACATCTTGGTAAACTTCCGAAGAGATCATTCTTAGAAAGGTCCAAGATTTGGAGAGAATCAATGGCACACAATTCATTTGGAATGTAGCTTGAAAACTTGTTTGAGCGGAGGCTCAAGACTATTAGCTTCCGAAAGCTATCTCCTATCCATTTGGGGATGTGCCCATATAAGTCATTCTCACCCAATTCAAGAAGCACTAAATTTGAGCAATTTTTCAAGGACAATGGAATTTTTCCAGAGAGGCCATTTTTCTGAAGCTGCAATGATAGAAGGGATTGCAAAGTTCCCATAGAGCTTGGAATGCTGCCATTAAGTCTGTTGTTATCTAATTTTAGGATCACCACGTTCTGCCAATTCATCCAACAGTCTGGAATCTCTCCAGATAGAAAATTTTCACCAAGATTAAGAATTTTCATTTCCATGGTCTCCTTCGACTCATAACACAAAAAAGGGGAGAGAGATCCTGAAAAAAAATTATTGGAGAGGTCTAGGAATGTCACATTTGAAGAGACTTGAGGTAACTGACCACTAAAATCGTTAAAGCTAAGGTCAATGACAGATTCAACAAATGCAGTCCTAGGTATATTAGGAATCTGCCCACGGATTCGATTGTTTGAGAGATTCAAATAACTGAATTGGAAGGGTAAATTCCATACCCAACTAGGGATGATATCTGAAATCATTGAGTTCGAGATATCTAAATGTTGCGCAGCGAGGCTAAAATAGACTACAAACGATTCACCAAGACTATGCACCAAGAAATAAAATGCAAGAAAAATTAAGCAATAAGGACACACAATATACGTGGTTCAGCTTGTAAGCCTACGTCCACGGGCGAAGACAACGAGAAATTTTACTATAACAAGAAGATGAAGATTACAAGTGTTTACACTCCACCTCACAGAGCTCACCCCGTAAACCCGAGAACAGAAGTTCTCAAAATAACCCAACACTCTCTTAAGCTTTGCTCACTCTCTCGGCTATTGCTTCTACTTGCTTCTACTGCATCACTATGCAGTGTCCATGCTCCATTTATAGGCGGCAAATCGAGAAGGTGTTTAAGCATTAATTCGATTGGTTGAGAAGCTTGCAGATGGTTGGCCATTGGTTGAAATAATGGCAGCCGAAATTCTACGCAATGAAGGAAGCTTGCAATTGGACCAAATTAAGAGCTGCCAACTAAAACAATTAAGGCTTCATTTCGTTGGTCAAAAAAGGGGCACCGAATTTGACAATTTCAAGTCACACTTAACACTAAAGATGATAAATGTCGCTGTGAATGAAGCCACAAAGGAAACTTCGGACCTACATCCAAAAAGCTTAATTGTAGGAATTCGAGATCAAAAGGAGGAATCCAATCAAGACTGAGTTTTAAACTGAACGAGTTATTAGAGGCATCAAAAGCTTTCAATTTTGTAAGATTGCCCAAGTGAATTTCTGAAACAACACCCCTAAACAAGTTGTTAGAAATATAAAGGATTTCCAAGTTTGCAAGTTGTTCAAACGATGGAATGGGACCGGAAATTGAGTTACTAGACAAATCAAGTTCCTTCAAAACTTTGAAGTTGCCAAGTTGATTGGTTAACTGACCAAAAAGTTGACAGTCACTTAAATCAAGTAATTCAAGTTGTTCAGAAACACACCTTGACAAACTTTCTAAAATGACAGATACATCTTGACTCAATTTCACACCTGAAAAATGGATAGATTTTAAGTTACAAAGATTTCCCATTGATCTTGGAATCCTTCCTTCAAGTTCATTCCATGAAAAGTCAAGGCTAATGGCAGAAGACATGTTTCCTATAGCACTTGAAATTTTACCTTGCAAGTTGTTAGAACCAAGGTTAAGAAACTGAAGAGACTTGAGATTATACAACCAGTGAGGTATTGAAGAATTGAAAGAGTTGAATGAAAGATCAAGGTGTCTAAGAGAAGTCATGTTTTCAAGACCATCAAAAATACATCCTTCAAAATCATTATCACTCAGATCAAGGGAAACCAAGTTGGTGAGATGAAAGATCCAGCTAATGGCCTGTAAAATCCGAATTTTATTATACTATATGCCATATGTGTACATTATTGACAGTGGAAATGAATTATTTTAGTAAAATCAAAGAATAACTGAATGTGAATTTCCACTTTTCATTTTATGTTATAATGTACATATGATGTATAAAGAGTAGATGGGATTTAATCATTTAAGAAAAGTATGAAAGCATTAAATGAGATGAGATAAAATTAATCAATGTGGCTAACATTGGCGTGGAGAAGAAGGACAAGAGAATTAAGGGCTAGAAGACAAAACAAAGAAAAGGATGGGGAGTTAGCCAATCAACGTTGGCTGGAGGAGACATGGGCGAAGAGAAGAGCAGAAAAGGAAATAGAAAAGTCCAGGAAAGGGGCGCAGTGGACTTCTCGCCGGTTGCTTTATTTGACAAAGGAGACTAAGCATTTATTAGCAAGAGGAGTAAACCAATAAGAGTGACTGGCAGAGGCGTGGACTAGGAGAAGAAGAGGAAAAAGAAAGAAAATTTTCAACACATGCAGGGAATTTTCTTCTTACCGTAGTCCACTAGCTGCAGTTTTTCCACAAAATTTAATGCATGAAATGATGAGGAAAACAGGATAAGGAAACAGGTGTTAGATTTAAGTGAAACGGAACGGCTATATAAGAGGGGTTCATGAGAAAAAAAAATTGATGGATGCAACTTCATCTTCCTCAAAAGTATTCTCGCCCATTCTGTTTGCTACAAAGATTACCTTGTTCTTCCGTTCCTTTCATAGCCATAGAGTTTTATCCTTCTATCAGTAAACCTTTTCCTCACCATTGAAGAGCTAAGGAACAAGCAAACTAAAGCTAAGAAAGACAAGAAAGCATTCTGTTGTTGGAGGAGTAACTTGGTAAAGGTGAGTTTCATAGTTTTACAGTTCTCTTGATATTTAATCATAGATATAGCCTGGTTATAATTGAATATGGTTAAATATATAAGAAAATAGATGGAAAAACAACCAAGAATGAGTAAGAAAACACGACGGGCGAGTAGAAAATTGCTAGTCAAAATGGGTGAGTACTCGCCCAAAGGATGAGACGAGGTTAGGAAATGCTTATGTGAGTTCGCCAGTATTGTGGTCCGGGAGGGCGAGGACAAATGATCGCCAAAAGGCGAGAATGGCGATAACAGTGATCGCCCATGTAAAAGTTGATGATCGCCAGTGGGGCGAGTAGGAGAAAAAGAGGTCGCAACCGTAATCCAATACATGGGCGAACTCCCATGAATAATCCGCTAATGGACAGCGAGCTATGTTGGGCGAATGGCGAACTGAGTCTCGCCAAAGTGCCATATTATTAGGAAAAATATAAATCCTTTTTGGAAAATATTTATAATTTAAATAATGCTTTTGCAGAAGGGAATTGCGGAAGGCAGGCGAGAAGCAAGGCTGTATCAGACGAGGTAAGGAAGTAGTATGTGATACAAATGCATGTCCTGTGGAGTAAAAATGTTAAGAAAATATTAGAAATTGTTTTATTTTCTGACATGCATCGGTTGATAAACTGTTTTGGTTTCGGGCGAGCTACAAGCCGCCATAAGTTGTTTTGTTGGGCGAATTGATTAAGGCGGGCGAGTAGTTTGTTCTAGGCAGAAACTCGAGCGAGCCAATGGCGAGCTCTCTGTTATGAGAACTGGGCGAGTGTCCTTGTTTTAAAAAGAAATCCGGGTAAGCCATAGTCGGGCGAACCCTTTTTAATGAGATTGGGCGGGTGACCCTTGTTTTAAGTATAAGGCGGGCGAACTGTTATTAGCCAGCCATATTTTTGTCTTAAAAAGCTATGAGGCGGGCGACTATAAATTGCCGCCTTGGCGAATTGACTAGTGGGCGAACTGATTTAAGAATAATTTTCTCAAACGGAAATTAAATAAATAAATAAATAAAAATTCGAATTAATTTTATTATTTTTGAAAATAGAAAATATCAAACTCTCGGGGCGAGTAGTCCCTTGGGCGAGTAGACTCTCGGGGCGAGTAGTCCCTTGGGCGAGTAGACTCTCGGGCGAGTAGACTCTCGGGCGAGTAGTCCCTTGGGCGAGTAGACTCTCGGGCGAGTAGTTTCTTGGGCGAATTGGCTAATGGGCGAGCTGACCCTGGGCGAACTAGCCGTGGGCGAATCAGCTCCAAAAGTGTTTTTCTCTCATAGAAAATGTTGAAATTGAGGGTTGTTTTTACTAGTTATAAACCCTTTTGGAAACTAAATCATTTTATGGAAATGATACATATGATAACTTGATTTTGAGACATTAGGCCATGAGTTCATGCATTATCACTCATATACTTTGCGTGACCCATCTAGGGGGATGGCTCGGGTCAAAGAGACCAACGAGTGCACCCTAGGGCGTCACAGGGCTGATGGACCTGCCAAGTCTTCAGCGGTCTCGAGGTCACTTGGCAAGTGGACCCGAGGACCACCTACAGATTATGGCCATACATCTAGATGAGATAGCCGTGAGGGGCGATGGCCTACGGGTGCACCCCAAAAGCGGATGATTTGTGTTCTTTGCATGATGTAAATTGTTGCCTAGTCTCAATTAATGATTTATGAAAGGATCTGGTGAATCCTGTTTTATGTTAACTATATTTATTCTTAATGAGTTTGATCATTAGGACAATTAAATGGTTTTGAGATTATAGTTTTTATTTTATAATGCAGCATACACCTTCTTTACTGAGCACATTGTCGCTCACTCCTTATTTTTCCACTCCACAGATAACTGATTTGAACTAAGAGACTTACCTTCCTGAGATTGGATATCGAAGGTATGTTGTGTTCTTTTATATATTCAGTAAAGTTGTACAGTACTACTTTCAATATAAGGGAATGTATATACATTTTGAGAAAATAATTTAATTATTCTTATTAAAGTGATAGGAGTTGATAAGCATCACTGACAGCCCAACCGGTAGTAAGTGTAAGATATAAGTGAGTAATATGTTATATAATAGAAATTGGGATGTTACAGATTTAATGGTATCAGAGCAGGGTTGGTCGGATGTCTAGTGATGCTTAAAGTAAATGGTGAAATAGTATACATTCCCCTGTAGTACTGTATAAACCGAATATATAATTGATGTATTAATGATAAGTGATAAATGATTTCTGTGGTATAGATATGAGTGGAAGGAGGAGGATGCGCTCAGTGAGAGGTATAGGCCGAGGTAGGGCGGCACAGACTCCGGAACCACAGACACCGGAACCTGCCCCAAGACCTCCACGTCCTATACAGCTAGAGAGCATTGATAATCTTGTAACTCAGGTGGAGAGGTTAATAGCAGATTTTATGGCTATGTATCAGGCAGATAGAGCCGCTGATAGGGCAGAGAGGGAGAGAGCTACAGCTCCTGCAGCCCCAGTAGAGGCACCAGCACCGCCACAGCCGGCACCAGTTGTGCCTGAGCCTGAGCCTATTCCACCATCAGCACCTCAGCCACCGATAGCTCCACCACAGCCACTGATTCAGCAGCCACGAAATGCAGAGTCATATTGTAATGTGGCATTGGTGAAATCATTTAAGAAGTTGGATCAACCAAAGTTTAAGGGTACTAGGGATCCATTGGTGGCAGAGCAGTGGGTTATAGAGATTGATAGGTTACTCGAGATTATGAGATGTTCGGAGACAGAGAAAGTAGGCTTAGCAGTGTTCCAGTTGGCAGATGATGCGAGACATTGGTGGAAGGCCACTCAGACAGCATTATTTGCTCAGCATCAGGATCTATCATGGGATATGTTTGTGGAAGCTTTTAGGAGGCAGTATATCCCTGACACTGCTCAGGAAAAATTACAGCAGGAATTTATGGGTTTGGTTCAGGGTAGCATGTCAGTGGATGAGTATGAGGCCAAATTTACTACATTGAGCCGTTTCGATCCACAGACTAGTATGAATACCCGATATAAGATTTCAAGGTTTAGAGCTGGTTTAAGGCCATCCATTAGAGTAAAGCTAGCCCCATTTGTTATGCAGACTTATGAGGAGATAGTCCAAAGGGCTCAGCTATGTGAGAGAGATTATGAGCAGTTCCAGCTCGATTTCAGTAGTAAGAGTAAAGGCAAAACAAAGGGAAAAACTAAGAGGTTTATGGAGGATAGACCAGGTAGAGAGCAGTTTAAGAAGACCAGATCTTCAGGCATACAGATTTCAGAGGGCAGAATTGATAGACCAGTGGTTTCTACTCCTGCTAGTGGCCCCACCACCACTCAGAGAAGTGTTGCGCCCTTATGTAGACATTGTGGGAGGTCGCATGGATCGCGCCCTTGTCCTGTAATGACTGGGGTATGTTTTAGATGTGGACAGACGGGGCACTTTATCAAGAATTGCCCGATGCTCAAAGAATCGACTGCTTCTACTATACCTCCTACAGCACCTCAGATAGCGGCCCCGGCAGCTCGACATGAGCCAGAAAAAGCGACACCCTCACAGCCAAGGCGGGCGACAGCCGCAGAGAAGGGTAAGAATGTTGTGACTCAGGGTCGGGTGTACGCATTGGATCAGGAAACTGCCGACGCCTCTATCGATGTGATTAAAGGTAAAATTTATCTTTTTGATGTTCCCGTAATTGCCTTAATTGACCCGGGCTCTACTCATTCATTCTTATCGCCTACATATGCCAACAGGACCCCAGTAGAGCCGGAGTTGTTAGAATATACATTGCGAGTGAAAACTCCTTTTAATAATTTCCAGAGGACGGATGTTATATATAGGGGTTGTAAATTGACTATAGGAGAGAAGGTTGTGACAGCTAACCTAATTTTGTTGGATATATATGATTTTGATATCATTTTAGGTATGGATTGGTTGGCTGCAAATCATGTTAGTTTGGACTGTAATACTAAGTTTATTACCTTCTCTTATCCCAAAAAGTACATTGTAAAGTTATTGTAAATTAATAAAAAGGTATGTGAATTATGTTATGAGATGACGTGTGTACTGAATTTGTGGTTGTGTATGAATGTTTATGAAGGATATATTGCTAGTGTGGAGGATGTTGAGAGGAAGCATCCAAAGATCCAAGAGATTCCTGTGGTTAAGGACTTCTCGGATGTATTTCCAGAGGATTTACCTGGGTTACCACCGGATCGAGAGACGGAGTTTATGATCGAGTTGGTACCCGGTACGGAGCCGATTTCTAGACCCCCATATAGGATGGCACTGACAGAGTTAGATGAGCTCAAGAAGCAGCTCCAAGAACTATTAGATAAGGGATTTATACGTCCCAGTGTGTCACCATGGGGAGCTCCAGTATTATTTGTTCGGAAGAAGGATGGTAGCCTCCGGTTGTGTATTGATTATCGGATGTTGAATCGGGCTACCGTTAAGAATAAGTATCCACTACCTCGTATTGATGATTTGTTTGATCAGCTCAGGGGTGCACAGGTGTTTTCCAAGATAGACCTTCGATCAGGCTATCACCAGTTGAAGATTAAGGAGTCGGATGTGTATAAGACAGCCTTTCGGACTCGCTATGGCCACTATGAGTTCCTAGTGATGCCTTTTGGACTGACAAATGCCCCTGCAGCTTTTATGAGTTTGATGAATGAGGTATTTCATTCATTTTTGGACAAGTTTGTCATAGTATTTATTGATGACATATTAGTTTACTCTAAGACTCCAGAGGAGCATGAGCAACATTTGCAGATTGTTTTACAGTCCCTCAGAGAGCGAAAGTTGTATGCTAAGCTTAGTAAGTGCGAGTTCTGGCTTGACCATATTATATTTCTCGGACATGTAGTGTCGAGGGACGGGGTATCAGTTGATCCGTCCAAGATAGAGGCCATTGTTCAGTGGGAGAGGCCTAACACGGTTACTGAGATACGGAGTTTCTTAGGTCTTGCCGGATATTATCGCAGGTTTGTAGAGGGATTTTCTAGACTTGCTGCTCCATTGACACGACTCACACGTAAGGATGTAAAGTTTAAATGGAATGATGCGTGTGAGCGTAGTTTTGGTGAACTTAAGAAGAGATTGACTAGTGCCCCCGTATTAGCCCTTCCTAGCGGATCAGGTGGATTTATGGTATATACTGATGCATCCGCTCAAGGTTTAGGGTGTGTGCTTATGCAGCATGGTCGGGTTATAGCCTATGGTTCTCGACAGTTGAAGGATCATGAGAGAAATTACCTGACACATGACTTGGAGCTAGCCGCAGTGGTGTTTGCACTGAAGATATGACGACATTACTTGTACGGGGAGAAATTTCAGATATACACAGACCATAAGAGTCTGAAGTATATATTCTCACAGAAAGAGTTGAATTTGAGGCAGCGACGATGGATGGAACTATTAAAGGACTATGATTGTGAGATTCTGTATCACCCAGGTAAAGCTAATGTAGTAGCTGATGCACTGAGCCGTAAGCATGTTGGCATGGTATCGTACATGATGATCAGGGAGCATGAGTTGATAGAGGAATTCTCTAACCTCAATTTGACAGTTGTTTCCTCTGACCAGTATGGGTTTACAGCTAGTTTTCGTATCGAGCCGGATTTGATGGATCGAATCAAGGAAGCTCAGAGGAGTGATGATTATTGTATTGGGGTGGTCAGCCAGATTCAAATAGGAAATGAGTTGGATTTTGAGATTGGCACCGATGAGATACTGAGATTTAGAGGTCGGATATGTGTTCCCGGTGATCAGCAGCTTAGAGATTTGATTTTATCAGAGGCCCATACCTCTAGATACACGTTACATCCGAGTAGTACTAAGATGTATCAGAATCTCCAGAAAGTGTACTGGTGGCCTAAGATGAAAAAGGATATCGCAGATTTTGTTACTAGATGTTTAACATGCCAACAGATTAAGATTGAGCATCAGAAGCCGGCAGGTATGCTTCGACTATTACCGATTCCTATGTGGAAATGGGAGCATGTAACTATGGATTTTATTATGGGATTACCACGGACCCGGAAGGGATATGATGCTATTTGGGTGATAGTCGACAGATTGACTAAGTCTGCTCATTTCTTAGCCATGAGATCTACAGATTCAGTTAGTGCCTTGGCCGAGTTGTATGTCAGGGAGATAGTGAAGTTACATGGTGCTCCAGTGAGTATCACCTCTGATAGGGACTCTCGCTTCACCTCTCATTTTTGGGAGAGATTTCAGGAGGCTATGGGATCCCAGTTGAGTTTTAGCACAGCTTTTCATCCACAGACTGATGGGCAGTCCGAGCGTACGATACAGACGCTCGAGGATATGTTGAGAGCGTGTGCATTGGATTTTAGAGGCTCATGGGACGATCACTTACCCCTGGCAGAGTTTGCTTATAATAATAGTTTTCATACGAGTATCGGCATGGCACCGTATGAGGCCTTGTATGGCAGACGATGTAGATCCCCTATAGCATGGGAAGAAGTTGGAGACCGTAAACTGTTAGCTCCCGATTTGGTCGAGCAAGCTTCTAGTGACGTACGGATGATCTGTGAGAGGCTCAGCACGGCTCAGAGTCGGCAGAAGAGTTATGCAGATACTAGACGCCGACCATTGGAGTTTATAGCAGGTGATTATGTGTTTTTAAAGGTTTCACCGTCCAAAGGTATTATGAGATTCGGGAATAGGGGAAAGTTGAGCCCCCGATACATTGGGCCTTATGAGATCTTAGATCGCGTGGGAGATGTGGCATATCGGTTAGCACTACCACCAGAGTTGTCAGGAGTGCATAACGTGTTCCATGTCTCGATGTTGAGAAAGTACCATCCAGATCCTTCTCACGTGATTCGACACGAGCCACTGGAGATCAGAGAGGACATGAGCTACGTTGAGAAACCGGTCCGGATTTTGGATAGGAAGGATAAGGTATTGCGATCTAAAACGATTCCTTTAGTTAAAGTGCTCTGGCAGTATCATAACGAGGAGGAGGCTACTTGGGAATTAGAGAGCCTTATGCGTGAGAAATATCCAGAGCTCTTTCAGTGACAAGTCCAAGTTAAATTTGGAGGACCAAATTTCTTAAGGTGGGGAGAAATGTAAAATCCGAATTTTATTATACTGTATGCCATATGTGTACATTATTGACAGTGGAAATGAATTATTTTAGTAAAATCAAAGAATAACTGAATGTGAATTTCCACTTTTCATTTTATGTTATAATGTACATATGATGTATAAAGAGTAGATGGGATTTAATCATTTAAGAAAAGTATGAAAGCATTAAATGAGATGAGATAAAATTAATCAATGTGGCTAACATTGGCGTGGAGAAGAAGGACAAGAGAATTAAGGGCTAGAAGACAAAACAAAGAAAAGGATGGGGAGTTAGCCAATCAACGTTGGCTGGAGGAGACATGGGCGAAGAGAAGAGCAGAAAAGGAAATAGAAAAGTCCAGGAAAGGGGCGCAGTGGACTTCTCGCCGGTTGCTTTATTTGACAAAGGAGACTAAGCATTTATTAGCAAGGGGAGTAAGCCAATAAGAGTGACTGGCAGAGGCGTGGACTAGGAGAAGAAGAGGAAAAAGAAAGAAAATTTTCAACACATGCAGGGAATTTTCTTCTTACCGTAGTCCACTAGCTGCAGTTTTTCCACAAAATTTAATGCATGAAATGATGAGGAAAACAGGATAAGGAAACAGGTGTTAGATTTAAGTGAAACGGAACGGCTATATAAGAGGGGTTCATGAGAAAAAAAAATTGATGGATGCAACTTCATCTTCCTCAAAAGTATTCTCGCCCATTCTGTTTGCTACAAAGATTACCTTGTTCTTCCGTTCCTTTCATAGCCATAGAGTTTTATCCTTCTATCAGTAAACCTTTTCCTCACCATTGAAGAGCTAAGGAACAAGCAAACTAAAGCTAAGAAAGACAAGAAAGCATTCTGTTGTTGGAGGAGTAACTTGGTAAAGGTGAGTTTCATAGTTTTACAGTTCTCTTGATATTTAATCATAGATATAGCCTGGTTATAATTGAATATGGTTAAATATATAAGAAAATAGATGGAAAAATAACCAAGAATGAGTAAGAAAACACGACGGGCGAGTAGAAAATTGCTAGTCAAAATGGGTGAGTACTCGCCCAATGGATGAGACGAGGTTAGGAAATGCTTATGTGAGTTCGCCAGTATTGTGGTCCGGGAGGGCGAGGACAAATGATCGCCAAAAGGCGAGAATGGCGATAACAGTGATCGCCCATGTAAAAGTTGATGATCGCCAGTGGGGCGAGTAGGAGAAAAAGAGGTCGCAACCGTAATCCAATACATGGGCGAACTCCCATGAATAATCCGCTAATGGACAGCGAGCTATGTTGGGCGAATGGCGAACTGAGTCTCGCCAAAGTGCCATATTATTAGGAAAAATATAAATCCTTTTTGGAAAATATTTATAATTTAAATAATGCTTTTGCAGAAGGGAATTGCGGAAGGCGGGCGAGAAGCAAGGCTGTATCAGACGAGGTAAGGAAGTAGTATGTGATACAAATGCATGTCCTGTGGAGTAAAAATGTTAAGAAAATATTAGAAATTGTTTTATTTTCTGACATGCATCGGTTGATAAACTGTTTTGGTTTCGGGCGAGCTACAAGCCGCCATAAGTTGTTTTGTTGGGCGAATTGATTAAGGCGGGCGAGTAGTTTGTTCTAGGCAGAAACTCGAGCGAGCCAATGGCGAGCTCTCTGTTATGAGAACTGGGCGAGTGTCCTTGTTTTAAAAAGAAATCCGGGTAAGCCATAGTCGGGCGAACCCTTTTTAATGAGATTGGGCGGGTGACCCTTGTTTTAAGTATAAGGCGGGCGAACTGTTATTAGCCAGCCATATTTTTGTCTTGAAAAGCTATGAGGCGGGCGACTATAAATTGCCACCTTGGCGAATTGACTAGTGGGCGAACTGATTTAAGAATAATTTTCTCAAACGGAAATTAAATAAATAAATAAATAAAAATTCGAATTAATTTTATTATTTTTGAAAATAGAAAATATCAAACTCTCGGGGCGAGTAGTCCCTTGGGCGAGTAGACTCTCGGGGCGAGTAGTCCCTTGGGCGAGTAGACTCTCGGGCGAGTAGTCCCTTGGGCGAGTAGACTCTCGGGCGAGTAGTCCCTTGGGCGAATTGGCTAATGGGCGAGCTGACCCTGGGCGAACTAGCCGTGGGCGAATCAGCTCCAAAAGTGTTTTTCTCTCATAGAAAATGTTGAAATTGAGGGTTGTTTTTACTAGTTATAAACCCTTTTGGAAACTAAATCATTTTATGGAAATGATACATATGATAACTTGATTTTGAGACATTAGGCCATGAGTTCATGCATTATCACTCATATACTTTGCGTGACCCATCTAGGGCGATGGTTCGGGTCAAAGAGACCAACGAGTGCACCCTAGGGCGTCACAGGGCTGATGGACCTGCCAAGTCTTCAGCGGCCTCGAGGTCACTTGGCAAGTGGACCCGAGGACCACCTACAGATTATGGCCATACATCTAGATGAGATAGCCGTGAGGGGCGATGGCCTACGGGTGCACCCCAAAAGCGGATGATTTGTGTTCTTTGCATGATGTAAATTGTTGCCTAGTCTCAATTAATGATTTATGAAAGGATCTGGTGAATCCTGTTTTATGTTAACTATATTTATTCTTAATGAGTTTGATCATTAGGACAATTAAATGGTTTTGAGATTATAGTTTTTATTTTATAATGCAGCATACACCTTCTTTACTGAGCACATTGTCGCTCACTCCTTATTTTTCCACTCCACAGATAACTGATTTGAACTAAGAGACTTACCTTCCTGAGATTGGATATCGAAGGTATGTTGTGTTCTTTTATATATTCAGTAAAGTTGTACAGTACTACTTTCAATATAAGGGAATGTATATACATTTTGAGAAAATAATTTAATTATTCTTATTAAAGTGATAGGAGTTGATAAGCATCACTGACAGCCCAACCGGTAGTAAGTGTAAGATATAAGTGAGTAATATGTTATATAATAGAAATTGGGACGTTACATGGCCGAAGGGTTCTCAAACGAATTTACAGAAAGGTCAAGAATTGTAAGAGAAGATAGATTTAAATTTATGGGAGGAGGAACTTGAGGAAGTTGACAATTTGACAAATATAATTTTTGCAAGGAAGGAAGTGTGTTTAGCACTTGCAACCAATTGGAAGCCTTTCCAAGGTCCACAAAACCCAAATCAAAGTGTTCTAACAAAGAAAGACCAGACAACCATTGGAGATTGGCAACATAGAGATCATCTACATAATCTGTATAAGGTACTGGAAACTTGAGAGATTTCCAAGTTGATGAGGAACTAGTCCTTCAAATCCAGCTTTAGAGAGGTTAAGGTACCTTAAACTCTCAATAGAACCCAAGAACTTGGGGATGGGAATGCCTCCAAAATCATTGTTGCTTAAGTCCAAATAACTCAGATGCTTCAACTTAAGCAAAGAAGGGTTTATCTTACCTCTTAGCTTTGACCTCTCGATGGCTTCAAATTGAGCGTCAGTTCTATATTCACCCGTTAGAGATTGAGGATTTCTAAGATGGAGCTCAAGCACATGGCCAGTCACATTGTCACAAACAACTCCATCCCACCTACAGCAATTTCATCAAGGGACCAGGAGACCAACCTATTACCATGATATATTAGATCTTGCTTGAACATGAAAAGGGCTTGTCTCACACTCTCAATACAACCCTTGTTAATGAAACTTCCACTACAGAAGTTAATGTTGAGAGTTGCTATATTGATCAGAAACACAACTATTAACATGATACTCATCGTTCAATTGCTAGATTTATGGTGAACTGGAACTATGAAAGGCAATGTTGTTAGATTGCTATTTATATATCATCCAGTCTGACAGTAATGTTTTAATTTTCGTAAGCATGAAACACGAAACTGATTTCAACATCCATAGTAAAGCTTTCCGGCTCACTCTCAACGCAACCCTCATTAATGAAACTTTGAGTACAAAAGTTAATGTTAAGCGTTGATAGACTGAGCAGAAGCGCAAGTACTACAATAATACTCATCTTTCAATTGCTATATTTATAGTGAATTTGAACTATGGAAGGCAATGTTGTCAGACTGCTATTTATATATCATCCAGTCCAACAGTCTAAGAAATAAATTTTGTGGGATTTCCTCTTCCCACATGAAACCACGTCATCTGCAATTTGCCTCTCTTTTTTTTGTCATCATCTGCCTTTCTCCCACTCACGTGATATCTCTTCTGCCTCTCTTCTTGTGTAGAAGCTTTTGATGTCAACAGTTTTTTCTATCCACTTGCATTCTTAGAACAGTTCACCTTCTTTAATTCTCAACACCTCCTCCAGTCCTCCTCCCTTCAATGACTCCTGTTGCTTCAGCGTAGAAATTAAGTTTTCATCTAAAATGAAAGACAAAAGCGATCTACCAAAAGCCTAGATGGTGAAAAGCATGGAAAGATAAAAATTTAAATTAAAAAAAATTATTTTATTTGTTAAAAAAATAAAAAATAACAAATAACAAAAAAATAAATAATAATAATTGAAAATTTCTCATTCATAGATTTTTTTTGAAAATTATAGTGAAATTTGTCAAAAAAAATAAAGTGCAGAATAATTTAGTAGGTTTGACCAAATTTTTAAAATAGTCCAAAGAATTGTTTAAAAATTAATAAAGATAGAAATTAAAAACAATAAATATATTAAATAAGGTGAAATATTTAAAAATAAATAAATAAAGAACAAAACAAATGGTAATTTTTTTAAATCTTATTAGCTAAGTAGATATTATTGAAATTTTATCAATTTGTAAGCACAATTTGAAAACTTTTCCACGTAAAAAGTTTTATTTATTATTAAATAAAATATATAAATATTCAACATAAAAAATAAAAGATTTATAAAAATTAAAAGAATAAAACAAAAATTGTATAAATAATACACTTATTTTTCAAATGTTATTCATTATTTTATTAATTAATGTTATAATTTTTCAATTAATGGATATATAAAATTTGACCCCACGCGAAGCGGGTGCTAAAAGTAATGTTTTAATTTTCTTAACCATGAAACACGAACTAGTTTCAATATCCCAGTTTCAGCTTGCCAGCTCATATATGATGCGAAGTCGTTTAGGTTTAAAGTACTGCTTTACAATGGCAATATTCCATAAAGTCTCTTTTAACACTATAGGCTCCAGTTCTAAAGCAGGAGGGTACGATCTTATTGCTTAGGGCTTGTTTGGGATCAATTTTGTTTTGTGTTTTATGTTTTTGTTTCCAAAATCTTGCAACATAAAATATGAACTATGTTTGGTGGATAGATTTTGTTTTCTAATTCTAGAATTTGACAGTGAGATTTCCGAAATTAAAGGAAACAATAATTTTCTGTTTTCAACATTTTCTAAAACGTTTTGGAAACAATTTTCATCCAAAACACGGAATGAACAGTATTCATTAATGAAGTCTGCCCTTCGAATCTTACTAGCGTCATTTTTATCTTTTTTTTTTTTGTTTTGGCAAAAGCAAGCCCTAACTCCACGCATCATCCTTTTTCTCGTTTGGCTTGCCATTGATTGACTCTTCTTTCTTCACTTCTCTTCTTCCGTTTCTTCACTTCTCCTTCGATTAAGCTCTAGATTTCTTCAAATTGCATTCTATACGTACCATCTTTGTTCATTAGCTATTGATCTACTCAGGCAACCAACAAGAAAAAGGTTCGTATCAACTTTCTTCTGTATTATGTTCTTTGTTTCTTCTGTCCAAGTTCTTCAATTTTTTCTGTCAGGGTCATATTATCTTCTGTAAATTTGCTTCCTCATATTATAAGTTGTATTTGATTTGTTTTGGAGGGTTACTTTTTTAGATCTTACATTCTATATCATGGGTTAATTTTTTGATTTGTTTTGGGTTTGAATCGATGCTTGCTCTTTGGAGTTAATCTGTACTTCATGATCTTGCTCTTTGGAGTCTTCCTCCCCTGTCGACAATAGATGAACATTTGCTGCAACATCCATTTTTTTTCTGCTTTCGTTTCCCCTGCATCTTCCCTTGATTTGGCACCCAAAAAACCACCCTTCCTTATTTCAATTTTAAGCCTCTTATTAGCCTTGGATCGTCTTTGTTCAGTGTCTAAACTCCCTTGCCAAACTTCCGGGTGACAAGCAATATATTTTTCTTGGATAATCTTTGTTCGTATTTACACTGCTCACCCATTTCTTGGATCATCTTTGTTCAGTGAATTCCTCAGTCTCTCAAAAAAATTTTCAGTTGATTACCAAAGCTATGCTATCTTTACTCTGACTTCCTCTGTGTTGTCAAGGATCTACACACACTATAATGTCATAGCTATAGGGTGCCGCTCGTAGCCAACCTTCAAAAAAAAAGAAGCAATTAGCTGAGGGTTTGCATGAACTGGGAGACGTGGTTACCTTGATCTTTTTGGTTTTGGAGTGAAGGGAGCTCCGTTGCTACTCTTCCCTACAGCTTTCACAGCTCTTTTTTCTTGTGCTTGTCTGAGTTGTTTTTATAACTACTATTGGAAACAATTAAATTAATTGGCTGAAAATGTTTTGCTTGTCTTTGGTATATCTAATCTCATGTTTTGGCATTCTGCAATTTGCTGGTTGGGTCCATGGTAAGAAGCAAGCACTGTTAACTACAGTGACAGGAAGCAGGGCACACTTTTTTCTCTATGTTCTCCTTTGTTTTTGAAGTCGATAAAATTTGATGTTGCATATTAGTTCAAATAATTATATTTTTATTATTAAAGTATAAGAGTTTTGCATATATTCAAATTTTAATACCTGTATTTTCTTCAAAGTCAAAAGCTCCATTGCATAAAAAAATTGAACAGAATTAGAGAATATTTGATCAGATTTAATAAGAGCTAACAAAAGGAAACTAATTATTACAAGATTTCTTTTGCACAGAATGTTTTAGGATAACCAAGATTTCTTTCATTTAAACCTTGTAACTCAGATAAAGTTGTTTGTGGTTACAAATGAATATATTTGCTTCCTGAGTTACAAGGTTTAAATGATTCATGGAGTTCCAACTCTGGTATTATGCTTGCTCGATGATTTGAGGATGGGGTAATGTTTGTTGGTCTCAAATTAGCTTTGCTTTGGCCTTAAATAGCACTGCTTTCTTATTTCCTCAATTCAGCAAATTCACTGGCATGAATGTGTTTTATGTTGTGAGATAAATATTCAGTTGATATTTGATGGTTATTGGGTTTTTTCTGTTCTGCTAACATTTAAGCATCAGTGATTGATGATTGATAAATTACTTGATATATGTAATGATTAATTTCTTGAATATTTAAGCATCAATAATAGAACTTAGATAACTTTGATATGTTTGATGATTGATAAAAATTACTTGTTTCTTTTTTTAAAGGCATTTGTAATATTTTTTTTTTATTAAGACATATACATATGAGAGATTTTTTATATGAGAGATTTTAATCAAATAATTGAAGCACAATTAAAATCTAGATAACTAACAACTATCTTGTTGTGGGACTTTGTATTTTTAGATGGCAAGTGGTGATAAAAATTTGCAACCAATTGATAGTGAGGGTGAGGAAAATGATCTTGTTGAACTTGGAAATGATGGTAAAAATATATGGACAACCGAAAAAGAGAACTTATTCATTTGCATTATGGAGGAAGAGGTTGTTAAGGGAAATAGAGTTACAACTACATTTAGTAAAGAATCGTGGAAGTTTATTCGAGAAACCCTTAGTAAAAGAGCAAAGCACAACTATTTGGATTCACAATTGAGAAATAAATTTAATCAATTGAGAATTCGTTATAATAGTTTCAAGAAGTTGTTAAAGGAGACTGGAGTTGGATATGAAGTTAACACTGGAAAAGTTATTGCTGCGGAGGAAACATGGCATCGTTTATATGCTGTAAGTTCCTTAATTTCTTCCATAATTTCAATAGTATAAATACATATACATTTTAAATTTCATTTTGATGACCTATATATATTGTTTTACAGGTTCATAAGATGGCCAAAAGATTTCAAAAAAAGGGTTGCCCAATGTATGACAAATTGTGTATAATTTATGGAGATACTTCTGCCACTGGATCAAATGCAAGACCTTCTACACGTAGTCCATCGGATAGTGATGAGGAAGGAGTGAATCCAACTTATGATATAGACAAAGAATTAGAGGAAGATGTAGAAGGTGATGGCGATGCAAATCCTAGTGGTAGTAACATTAGAAAGCGTACTCATTCTACTACCCCTACCATTCGCCAAGGGAAAAGATCAAATGTTTCCATAGCAATGCAATCTGCCTTAAACTCTATTAGTGAAAGTTCTAAAAGAAAAGCTGAGATATGGGAAAGATTGTTAGTTGGTTCAGCTCATTCTGCTCATTCTGGGGGATCTACTGGGGATATTTACACTGAAGCTGTTTCGGAATCTAGATCACCTGGAAGGAAATTTTTGAAGGAGAGTTTAGAAGCATTAGATAAACTTGATGGTATTGATGGGGCAGCTTATGCCAAGGCTGTTGAGAAATTTCATGATGATGAATTATGGAGAGAAATGTTTCTTCAAATGAGTGATGGAAGGAAGAAAGATTGGGTTCTTAATTTAAAGTGAACTTGTTTCTAATGTCATGTTTTTCCAATTTTAGAACTTTTTTGTTTTGGATTTTTATTTATGGCGTTTATGTTCATCGTTTGTTTTTTTTTTTTTACTTTATTCGTGGGATATGCTATTTGGAATGTATTCTCTGAACTAGGTATTTCAACTATATGTATGAATGGAGTTTAGTTTTATTTTAATATGCATTTGACTCTTTTTATTAATGATTTCATAGAGATTCTATATGATCTTTTTTTATGAAATTTCATATTCATTTGAATTTTTTTAACCATTTAGTTCACTTATATGATTGATTTATCAGATTTACATGATGGATCGTAATAAGATGATACAAATTGCCTCACTTACCGAGTTTGATGATGAAGAAGATGAGATGGAAGATATTTTATTGATTATGGTTGTTGAAGAATACTATAACAGGTACTTACTTAAACAACCTTGTAGAACATCTCAATTAACGGGTCACGCATATGTTCAAGAAATTCTTTATGGGAATAAAGTTAGATGTTTTGATGAGTTAAGAATGGAGCCACCTATGTTTATTGATTTTTGTGATGCTTTAAAAGAACGGGGATTATTACAAAACTCCAAGTACTTGACAGTAGAAGAACAGGTTGCTATCTTCTTATTTACTTTGGCACATAATGAACGGAATCGAGTTATTGCGGAACGATTTCAACATTCCGGTGAAACTATTTCTCGACATTTTAAAAATGTGTTAAAGGCTGTTTGTCGTCTTGGAAAGGAGATCATAACTCCACCATCATTCGATGTAATCCCTCCTCAAATTCAGTATGATGAAAGATATTATCCATTTTTTAAGGTAATACAATTCGTTACTTTTTTCATATTCATTAATAACAAAATTTATAATAATTAGTGATATATTTATATATTGTTCAAATAGAATTGCATTGGAGCAATAGATGGAACACACATAGCTGCACATGTTCCTAGTAAACAACAAATACCTTATCGTGGAAAGAAAATGGAACCAACACAGAATATTATATGTGTCTGTTCATTTGATATGCGATTTACATATGTGATGGCGGGATGGGAAGGAACTGCAAATGATTCTAGAGTTTTTATTGAATGTGTATCTAATCCTGAAAATTGTTTTCCAATGCCTCCACAAGGTAATCTTACTTTTTAGCATTTAATTAAGCCTTCTAGTTTTTGTTAGAGAATTATTTTTTTTTTGTGTGCAGGTAAATATTATCTTGTAGACTCTGGATATACAAATATGCCAGGTTTCTTGTCTCCTTATCGTGGTGAAAGATATCATTTAAGAGATTATAGAGGAAGAGGACGACAACCACATGGTCCAGAAGAAATTTTCAATTATAGACACTCATCTTTACGTAATTGTATTGAGCGATGTTTTGGAGTACTAAAGGCTCGATTTCCAATTTTGAAAGGAATGCCACCATATAGTTTACGCATGCAACGTTTTATTACTATTGCATGTTGTACGGTGCATAATTTTATTAGGACACATAGGATGCAAGATAATATGTTCGAAGAATATGAGACGGATAATCTTGTAGTCGATAACAATGAAGAAACTTCAGGAGCCAGCAGTTCACAAGAACATGTGGAGTTTAATGTTACTCCAAGTCAATTACGGTATATGCATAGAGTTCGTGATGAAATTGCTACTGAATTGTGGAATGCATATCAAAATAATCGATTATTGTAAATGTATCATGACTTAAACTAGACTTAAACTATCCTTTTTTTGTGTTTTTTGTATTATAAATTTTACTTTTGTACTTTTAATTGTGCTTATGTAATTTTATTGATATTGTATTAAAATTTACTTGTATTAAATTTAAATATTAATTATTTTTAGATATATAGAATATGAAATAAGTCTCATATAAATTATAAAATAAAAATTTTAAGATAAATTTTATATAATAATAAATGAAATAGTTTATGCAATATATCAAAATTAAGAAAAAAATTGCACATTATAAATAATATACTAAAATTATATAATTTTAATAAAAATATTTAATGCAAAATTAATAAATTATAAGATTAAAAAAATTATGTTTCAACTTATTAGATGCCAAATATGTTTTATGTTTTCAGTTTTAAAAATTATACAACAACATTTGTTACCAAACATGTTTTATGTTTTCAGTTTTAAAAATTATACAACAACATTTTTTACCAAACATGTTTTCTGTTTTCAAAATTTCAAAACAAAACAAAACAAAAACAGAAACAAATTTCCAAAAACAGAAAACATAAAATATGAAATTGACAACGATACCAAACAACCCCTTAATTACTCCATTTTCCAACCTTTTGGGTTCAACGTGGAGTGCAAGTCTTACCCTTTTTTGGGTAAGACTGATCAAAGAGGCAATGAAAGCGTTCAGACTTCAATATCGGTACAAAATTTCCGAGTAAGTTCTTGCTTCAGTGGCAACAATAATTATTACTTGACGGAGACTTTCCAAAGCACTGTGAAATGAAGTCAAAGTCAATGCAGCAACGTTTTCTTAATTTTTGGACTGCTTTTTTTGCACGTTAGTCTCCCTTTTGATCAATTCTGAATCTTGAGTCTCGTTTCTGCAGAAAGTAAATTGTTGACTTTATTATTCCAATTAGTATTACTGATACGGTAGAAAAGATTTTTTCCCTAATTCCATATGGTTATGTTTATCGAGTTTCGGGTAATTGGCGCTAAGAATTAAATTGTTGATGGTAATATAATAATCTCACATAAATTAAGAAATATTAGACCACACATAATTTAAATATTAAAAAGTGAAAATTTACAATTGTTATACTCTATAAACATTTAAGGGCATACTAATAAATTCATTATTTAATATACATAGGCAATGTTTGATGTATAGAATGAAGGATAAGATTCTTAGAAAAATTTTACAGTAAAAGATTTTGATGCATACATAAAAAAGAAGGATCAAATTGCAAAGAAAATTAACCATCTCTTAATATAGGATGATTCAATCATCTCCAAAAAATAATAATTATTTCTAATCGGCATATGATTAATCTATAAATACTTATATTTTATTCCTAAAGTATACATTTAAAATTAACTTAACTTTTAATGAAATGATTGGTCATTGATTAATTAGTAATTCTAAATTATTTTTATTTTTTACTTTTTTTCGTTTTATTAATTAGTAATTTTACATGTCTTGCAATTTTCATTAATTTTATAGGTTTATATTTTATAAAAATAAATTTGTTATATTATTTATGTTTTAATTACCACATTTATTGCTATATTCTTGTGTAAAATTATTTGTCCAATGTGTGTTTATGAATTAATTTATAGAAATTGGCTTTGGGATTAATTTTGGAAGTTATGGTATGAATTAAAATTGAAAGTACATATTGTTTGCAAAATAAAAAGGAAAAGAAATATAACATTAATTGAGAAAAGCAGACAATTATAAGGATTACTTGGAATGAAAATTTTATTAGATCTCTTATTTAGTTTGCAAATTTTATGTCTCTATATAAGTGCAAGTAGGTTGAAGAGCCAAAGACATATAAAAAGGTTGTAGCAGCACCTTTAAAAGACCGAAGAAAGTAAGAGAGGATATGTGTTGGTTTTATTTAAGTCGTGAACTACTGTGTGAAGCGGTAGAATGTGAAGCTCACTTGGACGATTAGACGATTGAGCGTTGTTTGCTGGTGTTCAAGCCGAGAGCCGCTATAAATCTGATGATAGCAGAAACGTATTGCTGGGAATTGACATTCAAGCATTCATGAAGACCAAGTGGCTGTTGCTGAACCATGTCTTGAAGCTCTTCCAAAAACAATTACAACGTGGCTTAGCTTTGGAACAAGGCGGAAACAACCAAAGTAGATGTTGTCCACATGATCCTCGATACAAATTGCATGAAACTTTGGTTTAAAAGGGGTGCTATATTTCTTATTTTATTTTAAGTTAATTATTTCCATTATTGAATTATAATTTTTGAATTGGTTTATTATTTAATTAAGCAAGACTTTTATTAATTTGATGTGTTTTGCTAAATTAAACATGAACTAATTTGTTTATTAAGAATTTGATTAAACTTACTTATATATTTTAGTTTATGAATTAATTGATCAATTCTTAATTTTAGTTTCATTTATTGTGATTAATTTAATCTTTTAATTTGTGTTATTGATTGGCCATCTTTAATATGAATAAATTGATTGTATGAGACATGATAAGAGTACACATTATATGCTAAGTCATGTATAGCTCTCTTGAATGATTGAATAAATGTTTGAGGAATACATCAAGCTAGAATATTCATTTGGTTTTTCTTATTTGTTATTCTAATCTTAATGAATTTTTAGTCATTAATTATGCTACACATCATAGATAATTTAATGATTAAAAATGCTTTATTATAACATTTTTAATCATTAAATTAAAAATGCTAATTTTTTTTTGGTACATCACTTTTAGGGTTCATTATTTCTATTGTAGTTAATTGAGATTTTGAATATTGAAGACATAAAATTGCAATGTATCGTGAAATCAACTTCTTAGGCTTTTTTATGTTGATTAGTTTATTTTAATTAAATTGATTAATTTGATTAGTTAGTTTCTTTATTTAATTAAATAATTAGATATTTTCCTGACTTTTATAAGTTTTCTTAGAACATAAGTAGTTAATTTTAATTGAATAAATTTAGCAAATTTCTGTGAAATCGATTTTTGTATTTACACGTTATACTATCTTGATTCGTGCACTCGTGAGATTATAATTTTTTGTTCATCAATATTTGATGCATTAACAGTGTATAATCGCCATACGTTTTGTTTTTTTGGGTACAAATGAGTATATTATTGCTTTATACTAAACAGAGTATGTAACGAAAAATACTACAAACATCATCTTGTAATAGCTTCTCGACACCCACCGGAGGGTTAAGAAGCTCTTCTAAACTTTGTGAGTAGTTATGAGCATGCTTGGCAAGAAAATCTGCACAAAAGTTGGCTTCACGAAACACGTGTTGTACTGAGCAAGTCCAGTCCCTCTCCATTAGCTTCGCACGCTCTAAGAATAGGAAGTAGTGGTTCGCGTGATCCCAGTGGTTGCAAGAGTTTTGATACTGCAAATAAAGAGTCAGATTCAATGGTAACATGTTTATAACCGGCTGAAATCAATCCTGCATAAATAACTTGCAATTCCGCCCTCGCTATAGAACACCATCCCAATTTTTGTACAAAACCAAACAACCACCTTCCTTGCGAGTCTCAACCTAATCCCCAATTGCAGACCTAATCCAAGATATAGCCCACATTTGTTACCTGAATTCCACAAACTGTTAGTTGAACAGGTACTGAGATCTCTCGAAATTTGCATAGATTTTTGGTGATCATTTTTCAGCCAAGTCTGGTTCAAATACTGATTTGTTCCTCCGTTGCCAAATTTGCCAGCATGTAGCAGCGAATACCACTAGCCAATCATTCTCTCCACCTGCTATTCTCTGTTTCATCAAATTAAAGATGAGCCAATCTTTAAAGGGCAAGCTATTAAACACATTCAATTCAAAATTATTTAAGAACCTAGCCCAAAGTTGCTGTGATCTTTCACAATCTCTAAGAGTATGAAGTAAGTCCTCCAATGCTGCTCCACACCTAGGACAAATAGTATCCTATGTTAGAAATTGATGCAAACAATTATTAGTTTAAGTTGAATAAGTCTTCCACTATGTGTATAACATGGAAGAGTGGTTTCTAGATTTTAGGAGTTAAGTTCCCACTAACCCACTTTATGTTTGTGTACTTAGTGGGTGAATATCATCCCATGAAGTGAGAACATGGGGGAGTGACTTTCATTTCAGTTCATCTATTTATAGTGTTGCAAATTGAGTTTTTAGTAATGAGAAGATCCTTTGAATTCTTAGCCAATATTCTTTCTTCTGTTCTTTTTCTTTGCTTACTCATACTTTGCTCAATATTCGTTTGTTCTTGTCAAATACATCCTTATTCTTCGAAACCAACATCCTAAACTATGTTTCTTCTAAAGCATACCTCCTTAGTCAAGAGTTTCCCATGGGCCACCAGTAAATGTTTCATTCGAGGAATTACGTTTAGATGCCAAATTCTAGCCCAAGGGAAATTAGACTGTTGTTCCCCTACCAATATAGATACACTTTCCTCAATCATAGAGTTCTGCTTCATTAACCAGTAAATTTAAAAATACATAAACAATTATTGATATTTATTTTTAAGGATTTATATATTTTTTAACTTTACTCATTATTCAGGTGATACTATGTAGTTGGCTGATAATACTATATATTGTCAGTACATCAAATATAAATTCTAATTTGAAAGAGTCTTGAGACTTTGAAGTATCATATTTAAGTTTCATTCATAAAAAATTTAGTGTAATTATTTACCAATTTAGTTAATTCTAATTAATATAAAGCAATTTTCATAATTACTACTCAAAAAATATAATATGCTGATGCCTGATTATAAATTTAACCCCAAATGTACGTTCAAAATACTCTAATTATGACTTTTTTTTTTGCTCATCCTCTAATTATGATTTTAACTCCTAATGTACCAATAAAAAACATATTCAACTTTAACTGCCAACGTACCAATACAAAACATATTCAACTTGAGGTTCAGTTGGTTTCCTAATATATTTTCTAGCCAACCTCTGGTTGACGCGAGTGAAGTTCTATGTGAACTTTCGTACATATGATCATCTGTACACCATACTGTACTACTGCACAGACTCGTTTATCAATTTTCTTTGCTGCTCTCCCTCTTTGAGTCTGAGTATGCTCATTACCAAACTAAACCGAACTCTTCCTGCAAAATTCACCGGACACCTTTCCTTTTCATCCCCAACATTCTTAAAAAACAACCAAACATCCGTAACAACCTCAAACCTTAAACCCTACAACTACCAAATCTCAGATTCAATGAAAATGGGGCTTATCCAAGAAGCCCAGAATCTGTTTGACAAAATGCCTAATAAAAACGTTGTCACGTGGAATACAATGATTCGTGGGTATTTTCTAAATGGGTTTTTTAGTAAAGCCATTTCCTTGTTTCATCACATGCCAGAACGTGATATGTTTACGTATAACATAGTGATTTCAGGGCTCATGCATGGCCATTATGTAGAAGGTGCAAGGGAAATTTTCGAGGGGATGGTTTGTAGAGATGTGGTGACGTGGAATGCTATGATTGGAGGGTATTTTATAAATGGAATGCTGGATGAAGGGTTGAAGCTTTTTGAGGAGACGCCAGGGAAAGATGTTATATCTTGGAACTTGGTGATTGAAGGGCTTGTGAAATGTGAAAAGTTAGATCTGGCTGAAAAGTATTTTAAAAGAATGAGTCACAGAGATGTTGCTTCTTGGACTGTTATGATTTCAGGGCTTGCAAAAGCTGGAAGGATGGCAGAAGCCTGTAAATTCTTTCAAGAGATGCTGGTGAAGGATGTTCGTGCATGGAATGCAATGTTAGAGGGTTATACAGGGATTGAGCGTGTTGACATGGCAGAAGTTTTGTTTCACGAAATGCCTGACAAGGATTTGGAATCATGGAAATTATTGATAAGTGGGATGGTTACCAGTGGACGATTACAAGATGCTTTGCGGTATTTTATGGAAATGCCAACAAAGTGTTGTAAAACATTGAACTCAATCTTGTTGGGGTTGATAAGAAATGGACTTGTCAATGCGGCACATGCTTTTTTGGAGAAACAACCGTATAATAATAATGTTGTTTCTTGGACAAATGTAATTGTTGGATATTTTGAAATAGGTCAAATTCGGTGTGCAATTAATGTTTTTGAATCGATGCCAGTTCGAGATGTAACTTTGTGGAATGTTATGATATGTGGGCTGGGAGAAACTGGTTATGGCGAAGAAGGTTTTAAGCTTTTCATTAGAATGAAAGAATCTGATTTCCCCCCTGATGAAGCAACATTTACTAGCATTTTGACCATTTGTTCAAATTTGCCAAGCTTAGACGTTGGGAAGCAGAGTCATGCACAGGTAGTTAAATCAGGTTTAGCTCAATTCACTGCTGTTTCTAATGCATTGATCACCATGTATGAAAGATGTGGTAATATGCACTCTGCTTTGCTGGAGTTCTTTTCCATGCCAAGCCGTGATGTTGTCTCTTGGAATTCTGTAATATGTGGATTTGCTCACCATGGATATGCTGAAAAAGCTGTAGAGATGTTTGAGCGCATGAGATTAACTGATATTAAGCCTAATCACATAACTTTTATTGGTGTTTTATCTGCTTGCAGCCATGCTGGACTGGTTGACCAAGGTAAATACTACTTTGATTATATGAAATGCATATGCTCTCTTGAGCCAACAACTGAGCATTATACTTGTATTGTTGATCTGTTGGGGAGATTTGGACTCATAGATGAGGCAATTAGTTTTCTTAATCAAATGAGAGCAGATGGAATCGAAGTTCCAGCTAGTGTTTGGGGAGCTTTGCTTGGAGCCTGCAGAATCCACAATAACATAGAGGTGGGGGTGAGAGCTGCTGAGAGAATTTTGGAAATTGAACCTCATAACTCTGGTATATACTTAATTTTAGCAGAAATGTATCTTTCTTGTGGACGAAGAGAAGATGCTGAGAGAATTCGAGCTCGCATGGAGGAGAAGGGAGTCAGGAAGCAACAAGGGCGTAGTTGGGTTGAGGCAAATAACAGCGGCTAACCACAGTTTGATTTTTTTTTTTTTCTGGAGACAGTCGCAGTTCACACGCTGAGTTTAGCAGATTCTTGTGCTTTAACACTTACTGAACTGTGAGATAGACACAAAAATCTTAAGATCCAATTTTGCTAATTTAGGTTGAAGTTATATTGCTCTAGTGCAATAGACTAAATATAACACAAGATGACAAGGCTGTCAACCTGTGGTGCAAATCGGTTTGCAGAGGAGACCTGGGCTGTGCCCCGTGCATTCCACAACACAGAGTAAATCACAGTGCTTGACATAATCAGAAATAGAGAAAGAGATGGTCCATTTGTTCATTTCCTTTTCAGATGTCCTTGTGCTATTTGTTATCTTATTGGGTGATTAGAATCCATCAAATGCCTTGTGACATACCTTAGAGTCCATGGAAGCTCCCAACAACTCTCCTTGTACAAGAAGTATAGCAAACAATATTTCATTTATGCACCATTATGTCAGGGGCACTCAAACACAAAGTTTCACAGAAACTTAATGCTTGCCCCTTTTTATCACCACAGAAACATAGTACTATTTCCAAAATAAGCTCTGTAACATGCTGTTGTAGTTTTTTTCATGATGATTAAGCTTGCTCTCAAATCTACAACACGTTTTGCTTCTTGTAATATATAAACTCTCTATTTCTGAATAACAATAGAATTAAAAACAGTTGTTCGGACAAGAAAAGCAGAGGAAAAAGAAAAAAAAAATATTGTTTGAACTCTGTGAGTTATGGTCTCTTAGTATCTCTGTTGTGTGAAAGACATGTAGAAGCTTGTTACCCTCACGAGGAATATGCTGCTTGCATACTAGAAAAAAAAAATTCTAAATGAGGGTTGGAGTTAAAAAATGTGCTACTCTAAGTGAAGATATCAGCTTCAAGTAAGCGTATAGGTCCAGTCGAAAGTACTTACCTGAGCTTCTATGGATCTTGCCAGCTAGGTCTTTCCATTATAATGTGTCTTCTCTGATCTGAAACTGTTGTTCCTCACCCTTTCTTTCCTTTAATTTCGAAGTTACAGTCAGCAGCCTCATCCTTGGACTTCCTCGTCTTTACAGGACTTCTAGCAAAGATATGGCTTCAGATTGTGTCTATTTTGAACCATATTATGACTCTTCAGGTCTGCATGATATTCCTCCTTCATCTTGTTTTTGTTTCCAATCACCGCATCGTTATCTACATAAAATATTGCAGAAAGCCATGAGTTTGAGCACTTTATGGTTCATGGTAGATTGATTACTCTGGTAAAAAACAAATTTAAGCATCTTGGTTCAGTTGGTTGTGTGCATTCATAGCCTCAAAGGCAAGATGAATGTTGCCTGTAACCGCAGTGCTATACAACATTAACAACTTTGAATCTGATGTAGGAAAAAAAAAATTCTCTGTAATAGTGAATTAAACTGTAATTACCAGGACTATATATTCAAGTTGTAACGACTTACACAGCCAAATTTATGTTGTGAATATTTCAGGCTACTAAATAAATGTTACGGTGATTACCTTTCCTTAATAAGCTCAAAATCTTCAGCTTATCTGTAAAAATCAAACAACACATGAAAAATAGGAGCTAAGAGGGGACTCAGGGAATAAAAACTCATCAATTTAAGACCCTTGAGCCAGTAAGTAAATTAGAAATACGAAAAAAAAAAAGAATAAAATACATGGTGAAAAGACAAGGAGAATCTCATTATAGGTTCATTTGCTTAATAATAACCTCCTTACCACATTAAAGAAACTTGGAACTTATACTCCATGATTAAGCAATATAGTATTATCCTTAATGACAATTTCCTCGATTGCAGCTTCACTTAGATTGTCATTTCTCCCAATTCACAAACATGAACTGTTTGGTAAACCTCATCATTACAGGCTATCACTCAACCGACAATGTTACTCTGATATGCTGGTATGAAATTAGATTGGCGAAATAGGCTTGGCTTCTGAAAATTAACTGTTAGGTATTAACATTGCTTTTATTGCTGTGATAGTTTTCGTTACAGCTGATATAATTTAATTTTTCTACCTTAAACTACAAAAAAACATTCCCTACCATACTTGGTTGCCCTGTTGGTGCTGCTCAGGAATTGATGGATAGAAATGAAAGAGTAAAGGATAAGAGAAAGAAGATTCAAGCCCCCATTTTATCTTCTAAAGCAACATAGATACAATTATAGCGGCTAATTTAAACATCAAAACATGAAAATTATTAACTTCTTTTTCCTCTTAGTTTTCCTATTTCCTAACCATTTTCAATTCTTTTACCTGTTTCTTAGGAGATAAATTCTTTGCTCGAATTGCGCATATAGATTATTTCCGAAAATTCTTTTCGAAATTTCGCCACGCTTCATCTCAGATTTTCCATCTACTGAAATTGAACTGTTTAGTGCTTTCTTTGGTACTGGCACAACTTAGACTGTTGAGTAAGATCTTTTTTTTCTTCACCAAATTTTTTTTTCTAGACCACTGTGTAAAGAATATCAATGGAGTTCCAACTTCCAAATCTAATACCCTTTATTGCTTTTCTGCAACTTGCTTCCTCAGCATTATTAGCAAAGATGGTAATTCTCAAGAAGGTTTGGTTATTTCTCTGTTTTGAATACCATCTAAATTCTTTCATATTCCGGATGTCACCGAATATGGTTCAACAAAATGAAATATCATGAAATAGATGCTTCAACAAGATGAAAAGAGATTAATTTATAATACCATTGCTTAGATGGATTATGGTCGCCTTGATTCCGTTATTGTTGATGTTCCCTTTATCTTGTATCATTGTATGGTGAGGCTTCAAAATTAAGGTTCGTTTGCTTCTTTGTTCCTTCTAGAATAAGTGATGAAAGTCTTAAGAAAATAGACAATTTTACATGCCTTGCAGTTTTCCTTAACTTTATTGTAACTAGTTATAGACTCATGCCGAATTCAAGACATTACAAATGTCACGCGCCTTTAAGATTTAATCTTAGAAACATGCAAGGCCTTTGTTATGCTAAAATTAATTTCTTTCAAATTTCTAAATTCAAAGCTCTATATTTTCAAATTATTCATTGAATTATACACTTGAATGCTATAATGATACGGATGGTAAAATGAAGACATTATTTCTCGGATTCATCGTCAAATAATTGGGATCCAGTTCTTTACAGTGAAGTGACTTTGAGTCTTAAGTAAAGACAAAATATTCGGTAAAAAGAAAAGACGAGATGAACAAATAACTTGCTTGTTTTGGAGATATAGTTTACTTTTTAGTCTTAGATAAATTTTCATTTCTAAGAAAAAAAAGATTTGCCAAGTTACTCTCCTACAAAACAACTGTAATCCTACAAGTTGAAAGTAACAAGATAGCCAAATTAGCAATTATTTCCATGGTGTACGAATCTACGTTCCACGACCTAAAGCAGGAACTTTTCTAGTACAGTCTGCCATCGAAATGTGAGGCTTCCAAGTTTAGCACCACCTCTGCTTATTTCATTTAACAATGAAAACGAAAGTCCAAGAGACGAACAAATGTCCACCTGTTAAACAAGTGATCGTGCACAAAAAAAAACATATAAATTCACTTATACATCACTATTAGTTACTGATTTTCAACATTTGTTTGATAACTCCAAAGTGTATCAATCGCCTATTAATCACCAAAGGACCAAACACACTCTACAAGTCGATAACAAATCCAAATGGCAAGCCGTAACAGAACCAATCTATTTCAAATTTGTTGCCGTTTCCTCCACCTTCATTTCCAGTATTGTGCATTACTATATCATTTGTAGAACACTTCTCCGGACGTGGCAATCCACAAAGATGGTTGCCATCATAACTTGATGGATCCAAGCTTTGTAACTGAGTGCTAAAAGGAATTTCTCCAGTCAAATTGTTGCAAGACACGCTCAAGTAGCTCAAAAATGTCAAGTTTGACATGCTTTTAGGAATTGAGCCGGATTATTTGTTCAAAGAGAAATCAAGAGATTCTAGTGATCTCATCTCACCAATTCTTTTAGGTATATTTCCTGTCAAAAGAATGTGTGACAAGTTCAATGACTGCAGCTCCACTAAGCTTGTCATTTCCATGGGAATCTCTCCTGATAATTTGTTGTTAGAGAAATCTATGCTTCTGACCAAGTCAAGAGTTCTGCTATACTCAGGCATTTGACCTTTAATCATAATTGATGCAACTGAACCATTGTAAAAACTTTCAAAAAGTGCAAGATTTGTAGAGCCATCAATTTTACCATAGCAGTAAAGTTGCTTACACATCTTGGTAAGCTTCCAAAGAGATCATTCTCAGCAAGGTCCAAGATTTGGAGAGAACCAATAGCACACAATTCATCTGGTATGTAGCCTGAAAACTTGTTTGAGCGAAGCCTCAAGACTTTTAGCATTCGAAAGCTATCGCCTATCCATCTAGGGATGTGCCCATATAAGTCATTCTCACCCAAATCAAGAAGCACTAACTTTGTGCAATTTTTCAGTGACAAAGGAATATTTCCAGAGGTGGTTTTTCTGAAGCTGCAATGATTGAAAGGATTGCAAAGTTCCCATAGAGCTTGGAATGCTGCCATTAAGGCTGTTGTTATCTAATTCTAGGATCACCAAGTTCTGCCAATTCATCCAACAATCTGGAATCTCTTCAGACAGAAAATTTTCACCAAGATTATGACTAGCCGTTTCCATGGTCTCCTTCAACTTATAACACAAAAGAGGGGAAAGAGATCCCAAAAAAAAATTATTGGAGAGGACTAGCAAATACACATTTGAAGAGACTTGAGGTAACTGACCACTAAAATGGTTAAAGCTAAGGTCAATGAAACTCTCATCAAACACGGTCCTAGATATATTAGGAATCTGCCCGTGGATTCGGTTGTGTGAGAGATTCAAATAATTGAATTGGAAGGGTAAATTCCACACCCAACTAGGAATGCCATCTGAAATCACTGAGTTAGAGATATCTAAATATGCTAAATGTTGGTGTGACTGAAGCCACAAAAGAAATTTTGAATTTACATCCAAAAAGCTTAATCGTAGGTATTCCAGATCAAAATGAGGAATCCAATCAGGATTGAGCTTTAAACTTAACGAGTTATTAGAAGCATCAAAAGCTTTCAATTTTGTAAGATTGCCAAAGTGAATTTCTGAAACAACACCCCCTAAAAAATTGTTTGAAATATTAAGGGTTTCCAAATTTGCAAGTTGTCCAAAGGACTCAGGAAGGTGTTCTTTGAATTTGTTCTGAACAATTTTTAGAACTCGTGAGGACAAAAGTTCTACTATGGACGATGGAATGGGACCAGAAATTGAGTTATTAGACAAATAAAGTTCCTTCAAAACTTTGAAGTTACCAAGTTGATTGGTTAACTGACCAAAAAGTTGACACCCATTTAAATCCAGTAACTCAAGTTGTTCAGAAACATATCCTGAAAAAACTTCTAAAATGACAGATACATCTTGACTCAAGTTCACACCAAAATAAAGGATAGACTTCAAGTTACAAAGATTTCCCACTGATCTTGGAATCCTTCCATCAAATTCATTCCATGAAAAGTCAAGGCTAATGGCAGAAGACATGTTTCCTATAGCACTTGAAATTTTACCTTGCAAGTTGTTAGAACCAAGGTTAAGAAACTGAAGAGTTTTAAGATTATACAACCAATTAGGTATTGAAGAATTAAAAGAGTTAAATGAAAGATCAAGGTGTCTAAGAGAAGTCATGTTTTCAAGACCATCAAATAGACCTCCTTCAAAATCATTCTCACTCATATCAAGGGAAACCAAGTTGGTAAGATGAAAGATCCAGCTAAAGGCCAAGGGATTTTCAAAATAATTTTGAGAAAGGTCAAGGATTGCAAGAGATGATAGATTCAATTTTATGGGTGGAGGAACTTGAGGAAGTTGACAATTTGACAAATATAATTTTTCCAAGGAAGGAAGTGTTTCATGCAAAGTATGATATATAAAATAATATGCATGTGCCTAAAGGATGAAATGGAAAGAGTAACACCTAGTGTTTTTGGTAACACATTTAATTGAAAATAGACCATTTTAGTTGGTTTACCGAATTAAGATGATCAAACGTATCATTTGTGTTTTTCTAGGAAACTAATTAACATGATTTGTTTGAGACAATATTTTACCTAGATAAGAATGACACATAACGTATATGCTTGCCAACCATGAATTGCCAGGGATCAAGACAAGGTCCGAACAGTCATGATGCACCAGGAGGGCAAAGCTCTGCAATGGAATCAAAGGTTCACGAAGAATCATGGCTTGCTGCATGAGGTAAACTGGGAACGGTATTTGTTGGAAATGCAGAATATATCAGCTAATCCAGAGTATATAGATCTTATGTTGAAGATAGTAAGCCTGAGGCTCACACAAAATTGTGATGAATATTTTGATGAACTTGAGAGTTTTTTGAATTTATGGTAATTGCCTGAGGATTATGCATTGAGTATATTCATTGGAAACTTGAAACCTGAAGTATCTAACCCACTCAAACTGTTCTACCCAAAAACACTAAATCATTCCTTGAACCTAGCCAAACAGATGGAATTTATGATGTTTAACACCCCTCAAAAACCTTTCATCCCTTACAAAAACACACTACTTACACCAACCAACCCTTAAGTATCATCCAACCACCACCTAAAAAAGTTCAAGCTTCTAAGGAGAAAAACACTGTAATAATGAATATTAGAATGCCTTGAGCAGATAGGAAGCTATAAATATAATTAATGAGGAATATGTTCAGAACTGAAATTCATGACATGATGTAATTATTAGAACAATAGACAAACAAGCCTATATGTAGTTCAGTGCACCTTGGATGAGGGTTCCCTTTGACCACTTTCTGTCCATATTTGCTCCACTTATAGCAATCATCTAAAAGGTTGACTTTACTTCTTGTTTGCACAATAATTTTTGGTTCTCTAACTGTCTTCTGTAAGAAGACTACTGCAGCTTCTCCTGCAGTCAAAAGCACTGCTTTCAAAGTTACAAACATAGTAGAAATATATATCTGCTTGATCAGTTAGAATTAGATTTGAAACCTACCTTCTTTTTAGATTTGGTTCATCATCCTCTCTTTGTTCTCTATTCTCTTAATCACATCCTTCCTCACTGTCACTTAATTCTGCAGCCGCTTGTGGAGATTCATGGTTTTTCCAAGGTATGGAATAAGCTGGTACAGTTTCGCTTGTTCAATTTTACAGCTACACCCTGAGAACCTAATAAGAGATTCCCCTGTGAATCTGCATTTCCATCCCTTCCACCCTTCACAAGTCTATTGAGTTGAGGCTTTTCATGATTGTGTACGCCTTTGTATATATTTCAGTTATTTGGCCCTCAGCAGATTGCTTGACCTTCCTTTTGACAGGGAAATTCAGATGGGTTCATTTATAGTAGCTTCGTGGATACAGCCTTTTATAGGCTTCTATCTATACTTACACGGGGTTGTAGCCATCTTCAGAAGGTTTTTCCACAGCAACAGAAGGCTGACTTCCCCTATCAGCTTGAGAAGCTTCTAAGCATTCCATTGCAGAACTTTGAGTGTCAGAGGCTGAATCTGGCATCTGGTGTGAAGTTTCTTAAAGATTGAAGGATGGATGACACGTCAATTTATCTTGCTTCCCACATTAAAAATAAAGTTGGACTGTATTGAATTTCTTGGCGCTACGATCGTATTTCCACATTTTGCAGCCAGTCTAGAGCTGTTCATTCAGCAAGCAAATTCAAAAAATTATGACTTAAATATTCAGCCTTGAAATTGAAGAGTAATATTTAACATGCTGTAGGAAGAGTTGAACTTTTATTAATTAACTTGCAGGCATATAAACAATTGAAAGCTGACCTTCAAAGCAATGGAGGGAACCATAGTTGCAACCTTTATGGATACAGCAACCCAAAAAAAAAACTACCAACAGCAGCAACTGAAAAAAGAAAAATATAAAATTAACAATGTGAATGGATATGCACCAATATTAAATGCATAATTGTTAAACTTTAACAATTTACACTTAAACGGTTGTTAAATATACGAGAAAATCAAGAGATCCAAGACCCAACATTCAAATTTTCTCTCCCTCTTTGCCAACTCAAAAGAGTTTGCAGAGATGATTAATAATATAAAAGCACATCTTTAAGTAATAACATGAGAAATAAAAATCTCAAACACGTGTGATGATTGAATGAAAGAACACAAACAATAAATTAAAACCAAATATCTACATAGCACTAACCATGTTAATTGGCCCACACACCTTGATATTATAAAAAAATATTCCAACTGAAACTTGCATAAATTTACGTCAGATTATCATTTAAATTACTAATATGTGCTATGTGATGATATCCTCGCAACTCATGTCCTATTCTACTTTATAGGCAAAAAAGGGGAAAGATTGAAACATCAAAATCCAAAAGGAAATGGGAAAAAAAAAAGGTAATTACCGAAAAGCAGTGGCGGTAATTTTGTTTCACGAAATGCCTGACAAGGATTTGGAATCATGGAAATTATTGATAAGTGGGATGGTTACAAGTGGACGATTGCAAGATGCTTTGCGGTATTTTATGGAAATGCCAACAAAGTGTTGTAAGACGTTGAACTCAATCTTGTTGGGGTTGATAAGAAATGGACTTGTCAATGAAGTGCATGCCTTTTTGGAGAAACAACCATATAATAATGTTGTTTCTTGGACAAATATAATTGTTGGATATTTTGAAATAGGTCAAATTCGGAGTGCGATTAATGTTTTTGAATCAATGCCAGTTCAAGACGTAACTTTGTGGAATGTTATGATATGTGGGCTGGGAGAAACTGGTTATGGCGAAGAAGGTTTTAAGTTTTTCATTAGAATGAAAGAATCTGATTTCTCCCCTGATGAAGCAACATTTACTAGCATTTTGACCATTTGTTCAAATTTGCCAAGCTTAGACGTTGGGAAGCAAAGTCATGCACAGGTAGTTAAATCGGGTTTAGCTCATTTCACCGCTGTTTCTAATGCATTGGTCACTATGTATGAAAGATGTGGTAATATGCACTCCGCTTTGCTGGAGTTCTTTTCCATGCCAAGCCATGATGTTATCTCTTGGAATTCTGTAATATGTGGATTTGCTCACCATGGATATGCTGAAAAAGCTCTAGAGATGTTTGAGCACATGAGATTAACTGATATTAAGCCTAATCACATCACTTTTATTGGTGTTTTATCTGCCTGCAGCCATGCTGGGCTGGTTGACCAAGGTAAATACTACTTTGATTATATGAAATGCATATGCTCTCTTGAGCCAACAACTGAGCATTATACTTGTATTGTTGATCTGTTGGGGAGATTTGGACTCATAGATGAGGCAATTAGTTTTCTTAATCAAATGAGAGCAGATGGAATCGAAGTTCCAGCTAGTGTTTGGGGAGCTTTGCTTGGAGCCTGCAGAATCCACAATAACATAGAGGTGGGGGTGATAGCTGCTGAGAGAATTTTGGAAATTGAACCTCATAACTCTGGTATATACTTAATTTTAGCAGAAATGTATCTTTCTTGTGGACGAAGAGAAGATGCTGAGAGAATTCGAGCTCACATGGAGGAGAAGGGAGTTAGGAAGCAACAAGGGCGTAGTTGGGTTGAGGCAAATAACAGCGGCTAGCCACCTATTGATTTCTTCTTTTTTTTTTTCTGGAGACAGTCACATTTCACATCCTGAGTTTAGCAGATTCTTTTGTTTTAATACTTACTGCACTGTGAGATAGACACAAAATTCTTAAGGTCCGATTTTGCTAATTGAGGTTGAAGTTATATTGCTCTAGTGCAATGAACTAAATATAACTCAAGATGACAAGGCTGAGGTGCAAATCGGTTTGCAGAGGAGACCTGGGCTGTGCCCTTTGCATTCCACAACACAGAGTAAATCAGAGTGCTTGACATAATCAGAAATAGAGAAAGAGACGGTCCATTTGTTCATTTCCTTTTCGGATTTCCTTGTGCTATTTGTTATCTCATTGGGTGATTAGAGTCTATCACATGCCTTGTGTGACATGCCTTAGAGTCTATGGAAGCACCCAACAAGAAACTCTTCTTGTACAAGAAGTATAGCAAACAATATTTCATTTCTGCACCATTTTGTCATGGGCACTCAAACACAAAGTTTCGAAGAAACTTAATGGTTGCCCCTTTCTATCACCACAGAAACAGAGTACTATTTCCAAAATAAGCTCTGTAACATGCTATTGTAGTTTTTTTCATAATGATTAAGCTTGCTCTCAAGTCCACAACACGTTTTGCTTCTTGTAATATATAAACTCTCTATTTCCGAATAACGATAGAATTGAGAACAGTTGTTCAGATAAGAAAAGCAGAGGAAAAAGGAAAAAAATACAGTTAGAACTCTGTGAGATATGGTCTCTCAGTATCTCTTTTGTGTGAAAGACAAGTAGAAGCTTGTTACACTCACAAGGAATATGCTGTTTGCATACTAAAAAAAAAATTCTAGAAAGCGTTGGGGTAAAAAAATGTGCTACTCTAATTGAAGATATCAGCTTCAAGTAAGTGTATAGGTCCAGTCGAAAGTACTCATACACCTGAACTTCTATGGATCTTGCCAGCCAGGTCTTTCAGTTATAAGGTGTCTTCTCTGATTTGAAACTGTTGTTCCTGACCCTTTCTTTCCTTTAATTTCACAGTTACAGTCAACACCATCCTTGGACTTCCTTGTCTTTACAGGACTTCTAGCAAAGGTATGGCTTCGGGTTACGTGTCTATTTTGAACCATGTTATGATTCTTCAAGGCTGTGTGATATTCCCCTTTGATCCTCTTTTTATTTCCAATCACTGTATCGTTATCTACATAAAATATTGCAGAAAGCCATGAGTTTGAGCATATTATGGTTCTACACATAGAAATGAAAAGTTTTAACCTGTATCCTATCATCGACAACAGTATGAGTATCAAGAACATTGCAATTACTATCAGAGTATATTGATAACTCTCATAAATAATAAATTTAAGCATCTCGGTTCAGTTGGTTGCGTGCATTCAAAGTCTCAAATGCAAGATGAATGTTGCTTGTTGCCACAGTGCCATACAACAATAACAACTTTGAATCTGATATAGGAAAAAGAAAATAAATTCATCTAATCGTGAAATAAAATTAGTTACAGGACTAGATCTGACAGCCCGAGGACGCGGAGTAGAACTGACTCTAATATTTGGTCTAGCCTACTCATCAGGTTTTGTCTTGTTTTTCTCTGCTTCTGCAAATCAAGTCTACTGAATTAAATGAATTCGGAAGAGCATATAATGAACAATACAAGGAAAAAAGCCTATCTTCAGGTGCAGAATCTGAAGGTTTTCTACTTCCGGTACACAAGACATTGGAATTCTTGCTGTGCACATTGGAGAAATATCTTGATTTCTTTTAACCGTCAAGAATTAAACATGCTGTAAGAACCATACGAGCAGCCAATCATCAACATATTGGAAAAGGAAATAGATTCATCATGGCCGGAAAATGTTCGTAATGGAAGCATATCGACATCGTTATTGGAATTTAGTATGGGAAAGTTAAAAACATAAAACCTGTGGGGAACTAAAGATAATTTACTGGTTTCATGAGTGAAATCATGCATATGATCATGAACATCCCTCAAACTTTGTCCTTAATACTAATACGCTTTAAGCAGATATCTTTGCTTTAGGAAACAAACATAATTACATAAATCATTCAGCAAACTAGAACTGTTTCCTATTCTGGAGATAGATTAGATGTCAGGAAAAGAAGTAAAAGTTCCAAACTTTGACCAAGTATTAATCAGAAAAAAAATGATCAAATAGCCCAAACCCCCAAAAGCCTAATACAATTCCAAATTTTAAAGAACTGATTTACAGAACAATGAAAACTATAAGTGATGTGGACTAGGTCAATTATTACTGGGCTTTTATATAAGTCAAGCTGAAGACTATTGAGCCAAATGATAATCTAAGCCCCAGGTGAAAAGAGGACTCAGAAGGCTCATAAATGGCCCACTGGGTTATTATTTAAGCTGTGGGGCTTAAAGGTAATTACGCGCAAAATAACTCCTATAAATAGGTCACAGGTATTATTCTTAAACCCTAAGTTTTATTTGCCTTCTAAGATGCTGCCAAAACCCTGTCTGACTTAAGCATCGGAGTGCGCGCGCAGGGAAAAACCCCTGCGCCCCTCTGACTTTTTTTATTTTGCAGAACTAGTCTGGAGACACATGAAGAAAGAAGACAATATCGACGTCAGTACGTATTTATTGTTGTTTTGGGCAACAACAATTAGCGCCGACTGTGGGAAACAAACAAAAAAGCCAAGTAAAAAAGTCTATGACAGGCTAAGAGAGACCTATTACTTGCGAAAGATAGGTTCCGCACGCGAGAGCCTTCTAGGTGAGAAGGTGTCTCTCGCCTTAATATCAAAATAATAATAATAAAAAATTATATACACACGACAAACGGTTTGTTGCAGAAAAGATTTCATGCGACAGATATTCTGTCCCCCGCAAGGTGCACGCGATGGAGCAATTCACGTAACAAGCCTGGACGAGAGAGTGGCTTCCGCACAAGATAGCATTGGAGGAGAGAGTGGCTAACCTGTCGCACAAAGCCTGTCGTCACATAGCCTATCGTCACTAGTCACAACATGTTTTTGTTCACCAGCCATGATTACCACCAAAAATCAGACAGACAGAATACCCAAACACAGAAAAATAAATCGCAGCAACTGTTCAAAGAGATAGCACCAAAAAATACTTTCCTGGTGCCGAAAGAAAGTAGATAGGGAGATAGATCAGGGGCTGGCGACCACAGCAGGCCAAACTGGAGACAGATCTGACTGCGCACGCTCCTCCACGCACCGGCAAGTGAAACTGAAACAGAGACTTTAGGTGGCGCGTGTGGTTCACACACTGAGAGTTAGGCTGCCAAAATTTTCCGGCAAGACAGACGGCAACAGGCGCTCCTCTTGGAGCAGGAGGTGAGAACAAATGATCACTCAAACAGGGTGACCAGAAATCAGTAAGTGCTGCACACTTGGGTAGCCAAGAAAAGAACAGAAAAAAAAAAAGACGAAGAAAAATTTCCAGAAGCCTTTATGGCTCGAATACCATGTAAACTAATGAAGAAAAGAAGTCATTCTCTCTTCTTTTTTATTTAAAAGAGTGTTACATATTTATATACAATGTAATCTATCTATTCTAGGAATGTATCTAATTAAAGAAAACCTCTACAATTAGATCTCCTATAATCAAGCTAACTAATATAGGAAATACAACTATTTACATCTGTTACTTCTATAACAAAGACGTAGACCTGTAGATGCTCTAGTTAGGAGAATAGAGGCTATGGATGTTGAGAGAAGGGTTAAGACTAGATGAAGACCGAGGAAGACCGAAAAAGACTTGGAAGGAAGTAGTTTGGAAAGATATGGAGGTTTTAGAATTGGATGAGCAAATGGCCTTGGATAGGAATCTATGAAGGAGGAGAATACATATAGACGATCTAACGTGAATTCAGATATTGGTTCATATAGCCTACCCCAATCTTTTGGGATAAAGGCTCTGATGATGATGATGATGATGATGATGATGATGATGATGACTGTTCTATCTAGTGTAGCAGCCACATGGCTATAAGTTTCAATCCATGACACATACCTTGTAAAATCATATTTATAATTTATTAATCAGCTTCTCCATTTTAATTCAGTATTACATGCAAAGTATGATATATAAAATAATATGCATGTGCCTAAAGGATGAAATTGAAAGAGTAACGCCTTGTGTTTTTGGTAACACATTTAATTGAAGATAGACCATTTTAGTTATTTTACCGAATTAAGATGATCAAACGTATCATTTGTGTTTTTCTATGAAACTAATTACCATGATTTGTTCAAGATAATATTTTACCTAGATAAGAATGACACATAATGTACATGCTTGCCAACTATGCATTACCAGGGATCAAGACAAGATCCAAACAGTCATGATGGACCTGGAGGGCAAAGCTCCGCAATGGAATCAGATGTTCATGAAGAATCATGGCTTACTGCATGAGGTAAGCTGGGAACAGTATTTGTTGGAAATGCAGAATAGATCTGCTAATGGAGAGTATATAGATCTCATGTTGCAGATAGTTAGCCTGAGGCTATCATATACCGTTGATGAATTTGAGAGTTTAAGCTTATAAGAAGAAAAACACCGTAATAATGAATATTAGAATGCCTTGAGCAGATAGGAAGCTATAAATTTAATTAATGAGGAATATGTTCGGAACTGAAATTCATGACATGATGTAATTATTGGAACAATAGACAAACAAGCCTATATATAGTTCAGTGCACCTTGGATGAGGGTTCCCTTTGACCACTTTCTGTCCATATTTGCACCACCTATAGCAATCATCTAAAAGGTTGACTTCATTTCTTGTTTGCACAATAATTTTTGGTTCTCTAACTGTCTTCTGTAAGAAGACTACTGCAGCTTCTCCTCCAGTCAAAAGCACAAAGCTTTCAAAGTTACAACAATAGTAGAAATATGAATCTGCATGATCAGTTACAATTAGATTTGAAACTTACCTTCTTTTCAGATTTGGTTTATCATCCTCTCTTTGTTCTCTATTCTCTTAATCACATCCTTCCTCTCTGTCACTTAATCCAGTTAATTCTGCAGCTGCTTGTGCAAATTCATGGTTTTTCCAAGGTATGGAATGAGCTGGTACAGTTTCATTTGTTCAATTTTACAGCCACACCCTGAGAACCGAATCAGAGATTACCCTGCGAATCTGCATTTCCATCCTCGCCACCCTTTGCATGTTTATTCAGTTGAGGCTTTTCATGATTGTGTGTGCCTTTGTATATATTTCAGTTATTTGGCCCTCAGCAGATTGCTCAACCTACTTTTTGACAGGGCAATTCAGATGGGTTCATTTATAGTAGCTTCGTGGATACAGCCTTTTATAGGCTTCTATCCATACTTACACGGGTTGTAGCCATCTTCAGAAGGTTTGTCCACAGCAGCAGAAGGCTGACTTCTCCTATCAGATTGAGAAGCTTCTAAGCATTCCATTGCAGAACTTTGAGGGTCAGAGGCTGAAGGTGCCATCTGGTGTGAAGTTTCTTAAAGATTGAAGGATGGATGACACGTCAATTTATCTTGCTTCCCACATTAAAAATAAAAGTTGGACTGTATTGAATTTCTTGGCGCTACGATTGTATTTCCACATTTTGCATCCAGTCTAGTGCTGTTCATTCAGCAAGCAAACTCAAAAAATTATGACTTAAATATTAGGCCTTGAAATTGAAGAGTAATATTTAACATGCTGTGGGAAGAGTTGAACTTTTATTAATTAACTAGCAGGCATATAAACAATTGAAAGCTGACCTTCAAGGCAATGGAGGGAACCATAGTTGCAACCTTTAAGGATACAGCAACAAAAAAAAAACTACAACAGCAGCAACTGAAAAAAGAAAAATATGAAATGAACAACGTGAATGGATATGCATCGATATTAAACCCATAATTGCTAAACTTTTAGCAATTTACACTAAAACAGTTGTTAAATATACAAGAAAATCAAGAGATCCAAGACCCAACATTCAAATTTTCTCGCCCTCTTCGCCAACTCAAAAGAGTTTGCACAGACGATTAATAATCTACAAGCACATCTTTAGGCAATAACATGAGAAATAAAAATCTCAAACATGTATGATTATTGTATGAAGGAACACAAACAACAAATTGAAACCAAATATCTACGTAGCACTAACCATGTTAATTGGCTCACACACCTTGATATTATAAAAAAATATTCCAACTGAAACTTGTATAAATTTACGCCAAATTATCATCTAAATTACTATTTTGCCCAATGTGACGATATCCTCGCAACTCATGTCCTATTCTACTTTATAAGCAAAAAAGGGAAAAGACTGAAACATCAAAATCCAAAAGGAAATGTTACCAAAAAAAAATCCAAAAGGAAATGGGAAAAAAAAAAGGTAATTACCGAAAAGCTGTAGCGGAGCTTAAATCATTGGTGGTGGCCATTACATAGAAAGAAATAATGGCAAAAATGAACTGAGGAGGAGACAACGTTTAGTAAGATTTCGGACCCAAAGCAACACCGAAGCCGGAAGTCCTTCCGTTGGGTTTTCCGAAAGTCTTCTCCTTTCCTTCCTTTATCCTCCCCCCGTTTTCTTTCTTTACTGCCTTTGTTAATCTTTTTACAGCTGCTGAGGACAAATGAACAGGTTTTGTGAGAAGAGGTAAAAGCAAATGAAATGAGAAGCGCAACACAAACAGACAAACGATGAGCCACATGGATTGGGCCAGCGTCCTCCCTTTATTTCAAAATTCATATTACAAAGGCAGACTGCATTCAGAGTTCATACAAGCTCCTTTTGGCTGCCATGTGCTCCCAATGATAATAGACTTTTTCAAACAAATTAGACTTTTTTCAGACATTAAAAAACAAACAAGTTTTCATGTTGTCCAGCTTTATTGTTAAAAAAGCTTCAAAAATTCAACAACATCAACAGCAGAACTCGCAACATCCTCAATTTCATCATCTGAATGCAACAATGCATATAAAAAAACGGATAACAAGGCTTGCAAGAGTGTCATGGATTGTTAGGAGACAAAATTGAAAAAGAAGCTAGCCTCAAAATAAAAGGTTCACCAGTGAAGTTCCATGCCGTTAAACAAATCAAAACCATAAAATGAGCAGAAAGAGCTGACAGGTATTTGGTTCAATGGCTGCCACCTATATTCTTTGACAAATCGTTGTTCTGATTTCGTCTCCATTCTCATACGTTGGGAAGCAGAGTCATGCACAGGTAGTCTATGTGGGTTCGCTCACCATGGAAATGCTGAAAATGCTCTAGAGATATTTGAGCGCACAGGATTAACTGATATTAAGCCTAATCACGTAACTTTTATCGGTGTTTTATCTGCCTACAGCCAGGCTGGGCTGGTTGACCAAGGTAAATACTACTTTGATTATATGAAATGTAAATTCTTTCTTGAGAGGCAACAACCAAGAATTAGTTTTCTTAATCAAACGAGAGATGCTGACAGCATTTGAGCTCGCATGGCGGAGAAGGGAATTAGGAAGCCACAGAGGCATAGTTTACACCCTGAGTTTAGCACTTTTGATTTATTTAATTTGTTTAACAACTTTTGCTGTCTTAAGTTAATAGAAGAAAAGATTGATCTGAGAACAGTGAGAACTTCGTTCAAAAGAAACAACAAATGTACATCTAAATTCACTTAAAAAAGACAAATGTTCAGAGGAAAGAAGAGTGGAGCAATAAACATTTAAACTCAAAAGTTAATTTAGTGGTAGAAACATATAAATTCACTTATGCATCACTATTAGTTACTGATTTTCCACATTTAAACTCAAAAGTGTATCAATCGCTTATTAATCACCGAAGGACCAAACACAGTCCAGAAGCCAATAACAAATCCAAATGGCAAGCCGTAACAGAACCAATCTATTTGAAATCCGTTGCCATTTTCTCCACCTCCCTTTCCAATATTGTGCAATACTGTACCATTTGCAGAACACTTCTCCGGAAGTGGCAATCCATAGAGATGGTTGCCATCATAACTTGATGGATCCAAGCTTTGTAACTGAGTGCTCAAAGGAATTTCTCCGGTCAAATTGTTGCAAGACACGTTCAAGTGGCTCAAAAATGTCAAGTTTGACATGCTTTCAGGAATTGAGCCGGACAATTTATTCACAGAGAAATCAAGAGATTCTAGTGATCTCATCTCACCAATTCTATTAGGTATTTTTCCAGTCAAAAAATTATGCGACAAGTTCAATGACAGCAGTCCAAATAAGCTTGACATTTCCATGGGAATCTCTCCTGATAATTTGTTGTCGGAGAAATCTATGCTTCTGACCAAGTAAAGAGTTGTACTATACTCAAGCATTTGACCTTTAATCATAATTGAAACAACAAAAGTACCGGCATAATAATTCCGAAAAAGCCCTGCAACGGAATGAAGTCCAAAAGAAAATCCAGTATTTCTAGAGCCATCATTAGTTATTGCATAGCCATCAGTTCTTCTCATAGCGCTGAAGTTGCTTACACATCTTGGTAAGCTTCCGAAGAGATCATTCTTAGAAAGGTCCAAGATTAGGAGAGAACGAATAGCACACAATTCATCCGGTATATAACCTGAGAACTTGTTTGAACGAAGGCTCAATACGAATAGATTTTGAAGGCTATCGCCTATCCATTTAGGGATGTGCCCGTATAAGTCATTCTCACCCAATTGAAGAAGCCCTAAATTTGTGCAATTTTTCAGTGACAATGGAATTTCTCCAGAGAGGTGGTTTTTCTGAAGCTGCAATGATGCAAGGTATTGCAAAGTTCCCATAGATCTTGGAATGCTGCTATTAAGTCTGTTGTTATCCAATTTTAGGATCGTCAAGTCCTGCCAATTCATCCAACAATCTGGAATCTCTCCAGATAGAAAATTTTCACCAAGATTAAGAAGTACCATTTTCATGGTCTCCTTCGACTTATAACACAAAAGAGGAAAAAGAGATCCTGAAAGTTTATTATTGGAGAGGTCTAGCCAAGACACATTTGAAGAGACTTGAGGTAACTGACCACTAAAACTGTTAAAGCTAAGGTCAATTGAAGAACCAGCAAATGCAGTCCTAGGTATATTAGGAATCTGCCCGCAGATTCGGTTGTGTGAGAGATTCAAATTTTGGAATTGGAAAGGCAAATTCCATAACCAACTAGGAGTGCTATCTGAAATCGCTGAGTTAGAGATATCTAAATGTGATAAATGTCGCTGTGAATGAAGCCACAAAGGAAACTTCGAACCTAAATCCAAAGAGCTTAATCCTAGGCTGTAGAGATCAAAAGGAGGAATCCAATCAGGATTGAGTTCTAGACTTAACGAATTATTAGAAGCATCAAAATATTTCAGTTTTGTAAGATTGCCAAAGTGAATTTCTGAAACAACACCCCCTAACAAATTGTTAGAAATGTGAAGGACTTCCAAGTTTGAAAGATGTCCAAAAGATGGAATGAGACCGGAAATTGAGTTACCGGACAAATAAAGTTCTTTCAAAACTTTGAGGTTGCCAAGTTGATTGGGTAACTGACCAAAAAGTTGACACTCCCTTAAATCCAGGAAATCAAGTTGTTCAGAAACACATCCTGACAAAATTCCTAAGATGACAGATACATCTTGACTCAAGTTCACACGCCAAAAAGAGACATACTTTAACTTGCAAAGATTTCCCATTGATCTTGGAATCCCTCCTTCAAGTTCATTCATTGAAAAGTCAAGGCTAGTGGCAGAAGACATGTTTCCTATAGCACTGGAAATTTTACCTTGCAAGTTGTTATGACCAAGGTCAAGAAACTGGAGAGTTTTAAGATTATACAACGAGGTAGGTATTGAAGAATTAAAGAAGTTATCTGAAAGATCAAGGTATCTAAGAGAAGTCATGTTTCCTATAGCACTTGAAATTTTACCTTGCAAGTGGTTAGAACCAAGGTTAAGAAACTGAAGAGAATTAAGGTTATACAACCAGCTAGGTATTGAAGAATTAAAAAAGGTATATGAAAGATCAAGATGTCTAAGAGAAGTCATTTTTCCTATAGCACTGGAAATTTTACCTTGCAAGTGGTTAGAACCAAGGTTAAGAAACTGAAGAGAATTAAGGTTATACAACCCGTTAGGTATCGAAGAATTAAAAGAGTTTCCTGAAAGATCAAGGTATCTAAGGGAAGTCATGTTTCCTATAGCACTTGAAATTTTACCTTGCAACCTGTTAGAACCAAGGTTAAGAAACTGAAGAGAATTAAGATTATAGAACCAGTTAGGTATTGAAGAATTTGTGAGAGACTCCGAACGGCTCAGAGTCGGCAGAAGAGTTATGCAGATACTAGACGCCGACCATTGGAGTTTATAGCGGGTGATTATGTGTTTTTAAAGGTTTCACCGTCCAAAGGTATAATGAGATTCGGGAAGAGAGGAAAGTTGAGTCCTCGATACATTGGGCCTTATGAGATCTTAGATCGCGTAGGAGATGTGGCATATCGGTTAGCACTACCACCAGAGTTGTCAGGAGTGCATAACGTATTCCATGTCTCGATGTTAAGAAAGTACAATCCAGATCCTTCTCACGTGATTCGACACGAGCCATTGGAGATCAGAGAGGACATGAGTTACGTTGAGAAACCGGTGCGGATTCTGGATAGGAAAGATAAGGTATTGCGATCTAAGACGATTTCGTTGGTTAAAGTGCTCTGGCAGTATCATAACGAGGAGGAGGCTACTTGGGAGTTAGAGAGCCTTATGCATGAGAGGTATCCGGAGCTCTTTCAGTGATAGGTCCAAGTTAAATTTGGAGGACCAAATTTCTTAAGGTGGGGAGAAATGTAAAATCCGAATTTTTTTATACTGTATGCCATATGTGTACATTATTGATAGTGGAAATAAAAATTTTGTGAAATTAAATCGAATGTGAGTTCCACTTTTCAATCTAAGAGATGATTTATAGTGTAGTGTATAAAGAAAGAGAAACAAATATTAAAGAGTAACAAGAATTGTTGGAATTAATTTGGATAAAAAGGTGTGAAAGCATTAATTGATATGAGATAAAATTATGCAATATGACTAACATTGGCGTGGAGAAAAGAAGAAGAAGGACAAAAGAATTAAGGGCTAGAAGACAAAACAAGGAAAAGGATGGGGAGTTAGCCAATCAACGTTGGCTGGAGGAGACAGGGCGAAGAGAAAGTGCAGAAAAGGAAATAGAAAAGTCCAGGAAAGGGGCGCTGAGGACTTCTCGCCGGTTGCTTTATTTGACAAAGGAGATTTAGCATTTAATAGCAAGAGGAGCAAGCCAATAAGAGTGACTGGCAGAGGCGTGGACTAGGAGAAGAAGAGGAAAAAGAAACAAAATTTTCAACACATTGCAGGGAATTTTCTTCTTACCGTAGTCCACTAGCTGCAGTTTTTCCACAGAATTTAATACATGAAATGATGAGGAAAACAGGATAAGGAAACAGGTGTTGAACTTAAATGAAACGGAACGGCTATATAAGAGGCTTTAAGAGGAAGAAGTGGATTGAAATGAAAACTCCATTCTCTCCAGAATCCTTCTCGCCCATTCTGTTTGCTATAAAGATCACCTCGTTCTTCCGTTCCTTTCATAGTCATAGAGTTTTATCCTTCTATCAGTTAAACCTTTCCTCACCGTTGAAGAGCTAAGGAACAAGCAAACTAAAGCTAAGAAAGACAAGAAAGCATTCTGTACAGTTGGAGGAGTAACTTGGTAAAGGTGAGTTTCATAGCTTTTATAGTGTTCTTGATATTTAATCATAGATATAGCCTGGTTGTAGTTGAATATTGTTGAACAATATAAGAAAATAGATGGAAAAATAACCAAGAATGAGTAAGGAAACACGACGGGCGAGTAGAAAATTGCTGGTCGAAATGGGTTAGTACTCGCCCAAAGGATAGGACGAGGTTAGGAGAAAGCTTATATGAGTTCGCCAGTATGTGGTCCCGGCGGGCGAGGACCAGTGATCGCCAGTGTGCGAGAATGGCGATAATAGTAGTCGCCCATGTAAAGTTGATGATAGCCAGTAGGGCGAGTAGGAGAAATAGAAGTCGCCAACGTATTCCATTACGGGGGCGAACTCCCACGAATAAGCCGCTAATGGAAAGCGAGCTATGACGGGCGAATGGCGAACTGAGTTCGCCAAAGTGCCATATTTTTTAGGAAAAATATAAGTCTTTTTGGAAAATATTAATAATGTGAATAATGCTTTGCAGACGGGAATTTAGCAAGGCGGGCGAGAAGCTAAGCCGTGTCAGACGAGGTAAGGAAGTTGTATGTGATGCAAATGCATGTCCTGTGGAGTAAAAACGTTAAGAAAATATCGGAATTTGTTTTATTTTCTGACATGCATCGTTTGATAAATTGTTTTGGTTTCGGGCGAGCTAGAAACCGCCATAAGTTCTTTGGTTGGTCGAATTCACTAAGGCGGGCGAGTAGTTTTGTATTAGACAGAAACTTGGGCGAGCCAATGGCGAGCTCTTTGTTTGAGATCTGGGCGAGTGCCTTTGTTTTAAAGAAAAATCCGGTAAGCCATAGTCGGGCGAACCCATTTTAAAGTAATTGGGCGGACGACCCTTATTTTAAAGTAAAAGGCGGGCGAACTGTTATCAGCCAGCCGTACTTGTGTTTTTGAAAACTATGAGCGGACGACTATTATTCGCCGTCTTGTCGAGTAGTCAGGGCGAGCTGATAAGGGCGAGTAGGCTCTGGCGAATGGTTTTAAAATGTAATTTCATAAATGAAAAATGAAGTATTTTAATTATTTTGAAAATAGAAAATATCAAATTTTCAGGCAAGTAGTCCCTTGGGCAAATCGATTCCCGGGCGAGTAGTCCCTTGGGCGAATTGGCTAATGGGCGAGCTGACCCTGGGCGAACTAGCCGTGGGCGAACCGGCTCCCAACGTGCCTTTCTTTCATAGAAAATGTTGAAAATGGAGGGTTGTTTTACTAGTTATAAACCCTTTTAGAAACTAAATCATTTTAAGGAAATGATAACTTGATTTTGAGACATTAGGCCATGAGTTCATGCATTATCACTCATATACCTTGCGTGACCTAACTAGGGCGATGGCTCGGGTCAAATAGACCAGCGAGTGCACCCTGGGGCGTCACAGGGCTGATGGACCTGCCAAGTCTTCAGCGGTCTCGAGGTCACTTGGCAAGTGGACCCGAGGACCACCTACAGATTATGGCCATACATCTAGATGAGATAGCCGTGAGGGGCGATGGCCTACGGGTGCACCCCAAAAGCGGATGACTTGTGTTCTTTGCATGATTTGAATTATTGCCTAGTCTCAATTAAAAGATTTATGAAAGGATCTGGTGAATCCTGTTGTTATGTTAACTGTGTTTATTATTTCCTAATGAGTGTGATCGTTAGGATGAGATTTTAACCTTTATATTTTTTAAAGCAGCATACACCTTCTTTACTGAGCACATTGTCGCTCACTCCTTATTTTCCACTCCACAGATAACTGATTTGAACTAAGAGACTTACCTTCCAGAGATTTGATATCGAAGGTATGTTATATTCTTTTATATATTCAGCAAAGTTGTACAGTACTACTTTAACTACGAAGGGAATGTATATACATTTTAAGGAAGATACTTTATTAATTCATAATGTAGTAAAAGCTGTTAAGCACCACAGACAGCCCAACCGGTAAATAAGTGTAGTTTACAAGTGAATATTCTGTTGTATAGTGGTTTTGGGATGTTACACAATGCAACCCTCATCAAGGAAACTTCCAGCGCAGAAGTTAATGTTAAGAGTCGCTAGACTGATCAGAAACACAAGTACTGAAATAATACTCATCTTTCTGCTGTTAGATTTATGGTGAATTGGAACTATGAAAGGCAATGTTGTTAGATTGCTATTTATATATCATCCAGTCTAACAGTAACCTTTTGGGTTCAACGTGAAATGCAATTCTTAACTTTGTTTTTTCCGTGTGGGGACAGACACGCCCAAGTTTTTGACTGATCAAAGAGACAATGATAGTGTTCAAACTTCAACATCGTTACAAAATTTCCAAGCACATTCTTGTTCCCATTGAAACATAATAATTGCTACATGATGCAGACTTTCCAAAGCGCTATAAAATGAAGTCAAAGTCAATGCAGAAACGTTTTTTCTGCTGGAAAATTGAACAGTTCGTCTTTGGACTGCTTTTTTGTTGCACATTAGACTCCCTTTTGATCTATTCTTAGTCTTCACTCTTGTGTCTGTGGAAAGTAAATTGTTGGCTAATTTACTTATTTTATAATGACGAGAATCTGAATAAGTGGAAGTATTTTTTGGTGCTCTTAAGTTATTTCATTTTTATTTTGTTTAGTGGCAATTAAAAGCGAAATCAGATAACCTTACTGAAATTTATTCATTTTTTATATTGCATACATAAATATAAAATAAATTATAAATTAATATTACAAAAATTAAAATTTGAGATAAATTGACCCGCTGAAATGAAAATTTAAGTGTCAATATATAATATAGTAAAATAATTTAGGATCAAAATACAATTAGTGAAAAATAGAAAAAACGTAAGGAGTAGTTAAGACAAGAAAAATACTAGTTTTAGTTATGCACTAATTTTTTTTTCATATTTAAACTAATTTTGATTTTACCAATTGCTAAGTATATAATTTTTTATGAAGTTATTAGTAAAAAACAATTACCATCATATCCTAGTATTAAACATAACAAATCAACAAATTACATTAAATCTCTACAAAAAAAAAACCAAGTTACATTAAATAGATAAACCAATTAAACAATGAACCAACATATGATTGGATAAATCTAATATAAAATTGAACCTCATGAGACTTAAACATAAGAACTCAAAGTGTAAAGATCTCTTCTTTGCTATTGAGTCAATATTTTATTGGCAGTGTACAAAGAATTTTTTAAAAAATAAGATAGTTAAAATTTTGTTAAACCAATATGGTATAATTTGGTGAATAATTGTTTGATTATATATATTGAAGAAATGCATTTCATGTAATAATGATTATTTTCAAAATATAAAAACTCTCCAGAATAATTCTAAAATGATATCTTTACGTTAAAGATTTTTTTTAAAATATTATTTTCTATATAGATATTAGATAATTGAGTCCTTAAACTTCACAAGTAAAACTTGATTATATTTATTTAATAATTGAATAATTTACTTTTTAAAAATATATCTTAACGGATATACCGTAAACGTTAACTCTTTAATTTTACTTGTAAATTTTAAAATTTTATTGTCGTATAAGATTATTGTTTTGTTTTTGTTTTTTGTACTTAATTTTTATAGTAGCATGTAATTTTTTAAAGTTTTGGCATGAAAAAATTTATATTAATATATTATTATAATTTACAAGATAATTTTCAAACTTTTTTTATACATTTCTTTTTTATTTTCATAAAATAATAAATATAAAGTAATAAATAATTGAAAATAAAAAAAAATCAATGTTTGAAAGAAGAAGATATAATTTTTTTTAAAAAATGTAACAAAAAAATGTAATTGTATTTTGACCTACTGAATAATATTTCTGATTACGTCATTGATAATATTGATTAACTGTACACAAAAAAAACTGATTTGTGTGTCAAAACATCTAAGTTCGACATCTGTGATTGTTTTTATTTTGAAAGCATTCATGTCAATTGTGTATATTAACAACAACAAACATATTAAAGCAAAAAAAAATTGTTTTTTTAATAGAATTAAGATTTTATCAAAAAAAATTACTTAGAATCTAATTGCACCCTTGCTAGATTTGTGATAAAAATCTTAAAAATTTTGGCAATTTTATCTGTCTTCCAATTTTTCTTAAATTTGTGAGTTTATATTTGATGTAATGAATACTTATTTTTAAAGGTTTATGCATTTTTATATGTTTATAACATCTATATGCTGTTGCTCAAGCGCTATTTCATTAACAAATAAAGTTTAAAAATGTATAAACTTTTAAAAATAAATTAAAATTTTTATTTAATATTTATTTTAAGAATTTGTATGTTTTTTACCCTTACATTCAGTACATCCACTCTATACTTTAACAGGAATTCAAATCTTAAACCTTTGTAAACTTTATTATCATTTTTTACTCATTCAAGTATTGGTGTTCACTTCAGTTTGTTGGTTACTTGTAGGGATGGCAATCGATATTTTATAAACGGATACTTGGTATTACTCTATCCAATTAAATAGAGTTAGAGTAATATATAATTGAATTCAAGTAGTAAAATTATTATCCATCACGGGTTTGGATAATTATCTCAAGGAATTCGCTACCCAATCTAATTATAAATAATAATTTATTAATATAATATTTATATTTTTATATATAAATTATCCACTATTAATGTTGTATTTAATTAAATTAAATCATTAAATATTATTAATTATGATTTTAACTTTAATTTATTTTTATGAGTTAAATTAAATTTATTAATTCAATTTTAAAAAGAAGTTATTTTAAAATTTATTTTAAATTTAAATTTGAAAATCAAACTTTAGCTTATTAAACGACATTTAACGGATTTGAGTAGTTAAATTGATATTTTTCATTTTATAAAATTAAGATTCGAGTAACACAAATTAAATAATTAGATAATTAATCGGATTTGAATATTATAAAAATTAATCCTGTTCAAGTTTAGATATTTCAAATTTATTGGGCACTTGATTTGTTTACATTCTTAATTACTTGGTTTGCAAATTTATATTCTAACCAACGGCTGATTGACACGAGTGAGGCTCTCTGTGAACTTGAGAACATATGATCAAATGTCCACCTTGCTACTTAGTACTTACCCGCTCCAAGTCTTGTTATCAATTTTCATTGCCTCTCTCCCTCTCTGATTTTGGGCATGTTCATTACTAAACTAAATCGAACTTTTCCTGCAAAACTCACAAGACACCTGACCTTTTCATCCCCAACATTCTTGAAAAACAACCAAACATCCGAAACAACCTCAAACCTTAAACCCCACAACTCCAAAATCTCAACTTTCATGAAAAATGGGCTTATCCAAGAAACTCAGAATACCTAATAAAAACGTTTGTCACCTGGAATACAATGATTCGTGGGTATTTTCTAAATGGGCTTTTTAGTAAAGCCATTTTGTTGTTCCATCAAATGCAAGAACGTGATATTTTTACGTACAACAAAGTGATTTCAAGGCTCATCCATGGCCACGATGTAGATGGTGCAAGGGAAATTTTCGAAGGTATGGTTTGTAGAGATGTGGTGACGTGGAATGCTATGATTGTAGGGTATTTTATAAATGGAATGCTGGATGAAGGGTTAAAGTTTTTTGAGGTGATGCCAGGTAAAGATGCTATATCTTGGAACTTGGTGATTGAAGGGCTTGTGAAATGTGAAATGTGAAATGTTTGATTTGGCTGAAGTTTATTATAAAAGAATGAGTAATAGAGATGTTGCTTCTTAGACTGTTATGATTTCAGGTTTTGCAAAAGCTGGTAGGATGATTGAATCCTGTGAATTCTTTGAAGCGATGCCGGTGAAGGATATTCGTGCATGGAATGTAATGTTAGATGGTTATATAGGAATTGAGAGTGCTGACATGGCAGAAATTTTGTTTCAGGAAATGCCTGAGAAGGATTTGGAATCTTGGAAATTATTGATAAGTGGGTTGGTTACAAGTGGACGAATACAAGACGCTTTGCGGTATTTCGTGGAAATACCAACAAAGTGTTGTAAAACATTGAACTCAATCTTGTTGGGGTTGATAAGAAATGGACTTGTCAAGGAAGCTCATGCTTTTTTGGAGAAACAACCGTATAATAATGTTGCTTCTTGGACAAATGTAATTGTTGGATATTTTGAAAGAGGTAAAATTTGGAGTGCAATTAATGTATGCCAGTTCGAGACATAACTTTGTGGAGTGTTATGATATGTGGGCTAGGAGAAACTGGTTGTGGCGAAGAAGGTTTTAGGTTTTTCATTAGAATGAAAGAATCTGATTTCTCCCTTGATGAAGCAACATTTACTAGCATTTTGACCATTTGTTCAAATTTGCCAAGCTTAGACGTTGGGAAGCAGAGTCATGCACAAGTAGTTAAATCGGGTTTAGCTCATTTCATCGTTGTTTCTAATGCATTGGTCACTATGTAGAAAGATGTGGTAATATGCACTCTGCTCTGCTGGAGTTCTTTCCCATACCAAGCCATGATGTAATCTCTTAGAATTCTGTAATATGTGGATTTGCTCACCACAATATGCTGAAAAAGCTCTAGAGATGTTTGAGCGCATGAGATTAACTGATATTAAGCCTAATCACATAACTTTTATTGGTGTTTTATCCGCCTGCAGCCATGCTGGGCTGGTTGACCGAGGTAAATACTACTTTGATTTTATGAAATGCGTATGCTCTCTTGAGCCAACAATTGAGCATTATACTTGTATTGTTGATCTTTCGGGAGATTTGGACTCATAGATGAGGCAATTAGTTTTCTTAATCAAATGAGAGCAGATGGAATTGAAGTTCCAGCTAGTGTTTGGGGAGCTCTGCTTGGAGCCTGCAAAATCCACAATAACACCGAGGTGGGGGTGATAGCTGCTGAGAGAGTTTTAGAAATTGAACCTCATAACTCCGGTGTATACTTAATTTTAGCAGAAATGTATCTTTCTTGTGGACGAAGAGATGATGCTGAGAGAATTCGAGCTCGCATGGAGGAGAAGGGAGTTAGGAATCAACAGGGGCGTAGTTGGGTTGAGGCAAATAACAGCAGCTAGCCACATATTGATTTTTTTTAGAGATAGTCGCAGTTCACAACCTGAGTTTAGCAAATTCTCGTGTTTTAAGACTTATTATACTGTGAGATAGACACAAAATTCTTAAGATCCGATTTTCTAATTGAGGTTGAAGTTATATTGCTCTAGTGCAATGAACTAAATATAACACAAGATGCCAAGGCTGTCAGCCTGCAGTGCAAATTGGTTTGCAGAGGAGACCTGGGCTATGCCCTGTGCATTCCACAACACTGTAAATCACAGTGCTTGACGTAATCAGAAATAGAGAAAGAGACAGTCCATTTGTTCATTTCCTTTTCGGATTTCTTTGTGCTATTTGTTATCTTATTGGGTGATTAGAGTCTATCGCATGCCTTGTGTGACATGCCTTAGAGTCCATGGAAGCCCCCAACAAGAAACTCTTCTTGTACAAGAAGTATAGCAAACAATATTTCATTTATGCACCATTATGTCACGGGCACTCAAACACGAAGTTTCAAAGAAACTTAAGCTTGCAGTTTGCCCCTTTCTATCACCACAAAACATAGTACCATTTCCAAAATAAGCTTTGTAACATGCTATTGTAGTTTTTTTTTTTTCATGATAATTAAGCCTGTTCTCAAGTCCAAAACACGTTTGGCTTCTTGTAATATATAAACTCTTGATTTTTGAATAACATTAGAATTAAAAATGGTTGTTCAGATAAGAAAAGCATAGGAAAAAGAAAAAAAAATCATGTTTGAACTTTGTGAGAGATGGTCTCTCATTATCTCTGTTGTGTGAAAGACAAGTAGAAGCTTGTTACACTCACAAGGAATATGGTGTTTGCATACTAGAAAAAAAATTTTCTAAAAGAGGGTTTGGGTAAAAAAATGTGCTACTCTAATTGAAGACATCAGTTTCAAGTAATGTATATGTCAGGTCCAGTCGAAACTCGAAAGCACTCATACACCTGAACTTCTATGGATCTTGCCAGCTAGGTCTTTCAATTATAAGGTGTCTTCTCTGATTTGAAACTGTTGTTCCTGACCCTTTCTTTCCTTTAATTTCGAAGTTACAAGCAGCAGCCTCATCCTTGGACTTCCTTGTCTTTATAGGACTTACTAGCAAAGATATAGCTTCGGGTTGTGTCTATTTGGAACCATATTGTGACTCTTCAGGGCTACATGATATTCCTCTTTGATCTTGTTTTTATTTCCAATCACTGCATCGTTATCTACATAAAATATTGCAAAAAGCCATGAGTTTGAGCACTTTATGGCTCTACACATAGAAATGAAAGATTTTAACATGTATCCTATCATCGACAACAGTATGAGTATCAGGTACATTGCAAATACTATCAGAGTAGATTGATTACTCTGATAAATAATAAATTTAACCATCTCGGTTCAGTTGGTTGCGCGCATTCATAGCCTTAAATGCAAGATGTGTTGGGAAAAATATCTCTTAAACCAAACATCCACAAAAACAGAAGAAAGCAAAAATAAACACAATAATTTTTAATGTGATTTGGCCCAACCAAATTAGCCTATAACCACCCAACCAATCTAATAACCAATCAAATAATTACAACCGTGTAATTTTTAGAAGAGAAAAATTGCAAACTCCTAAAAAAACCCAACCATGCAATTTTTAGAGAGAAAAATTACAAACTCCTAACAAAGATCCCAAAGCCCAACTACACCCTTTAATAGCCCAAACACTAGCTATTCTATCGGTGTCTACAACTCTCTATGACACTTTACAAACCAAGTCTGACACATTATTTATAAGGGGAGAGCCCTTATAACTTCTCCTATACTTTCGATGCGGGATTCAAGGCAAACCCCAACAAGATGAATGTTGCTTGTAGCCACAGTGCCATACAACAATAACAACTTTGAATCTGATGTAGGAAAAAGAAAAAGAAATTCTTCTAATGGTGAATTAAAATGTCGTTACCAGGACTCGATATGACAGCCCGAGGACGGCAGTTAAACTGACTCTAATATTTGGTCTAGCCTCCTCATAAGTTTTTGCCTTGCTTTTCTCTTCTTCTGTAGATCAGGTCTACTGAATTGAATGAATTTGGAAGTGCATGCAATGAAGAACATCAGAGAAAAAGCCTACGTTCAGGTACAAAATCTGAAGGCTTCTCTACTTCTGGTACATAAGACTTTGGAATTCTTACTGTGCACATTGGAGAAACATCTTGATGTCTTTTCACTGTCAACAACTAAACATACTGAAAGAACCATAAGACCAGCTGATCATCAACCTCTTGGAAAAGGGAAAAGATTCATCATAGCCTTAAAATGTTCTTAATGGAAGCATATCGACATCGTTATTGGAATTTAGCACGGGAAAGTTAAAACATGAAACCTGTAGGGAACCTCGGATAATTTACTGGTCTCATGAGTGGAATCAAGCATGTGTTCAGGAACATCCCTCAAACTTTATCCTTAATACTCTTTAAGCAGGCATCTTTGCTTTAGGAGACAAACATAATTACATAAATCATTCAGCAAACTAGAACTGTTTCCCATTCTGGAGATAGATTAGATATCAGGAAAAGAAGTAAAAGTTCCAAACTTTAACCAAGTATTAACAAAAAAAAATGATCAAATAATATGCGGAGATTGTCATGTCTCCTTGTCTTGTATTGGCTATTTCTCTTTTAATCTCTTGGATTCTAGGACCACTTCCTTGAGAAAAACGTTCTTCAAGCTCTTTCCCCATGCCATGAGCTGTGTCATGGTAAACGATGCTTTCCTGAAGCTTCATTAAGTGAATTTAGGATCCAAGACATTACCATTGAATTGCAAGTGATCCAATCTTCTTAATCCGGATCACCTTGCCGCTGGTTTTGGCAAATTTTCCGTCTACAAACCCCATTTTGTGTTTGGCCATCAAAGCATTGGTGACAGACCTCCTCCATGTCGAGTAGTTTGTTCCTTTTAAAGGATGGGATACAAGCTGATCACCGGGCCTATCAGAACTACTCAGGTGGTAGTGAAGGAGTTTTTCTCTCCTGTTGAATGACCTCGCAGTGTTTGTAGTTGTTGTAGAATTTTCTGCAGACACCTTACAAATTAGTAAGTGAAAAGGAGCTGGAAACGAGTTGGTTGAGGCTAGGAATCGCCATTTCAACAGGCTTGGTCAACATTGGGAGTGTTTAAATTTGAGAAAGCATCAGGTTTTTGTGCTGCGTGGGATCCATTTACCTCTTCTGATTTCAGAATCAGATTCATGCCTACGCCTCCTTTCGTTGGCCTTTCCATGTTGGATGGCTTGGCTCTGTTTCTGTCTCTTGGCTTCTAATTTTTGGCCACCTCTTCAGCACCCCCGTGCTGCACACGCGTGGCAATTAAGAAATGGGATTTCCCATTTCTTAATTTTAGTTATTATCTTTTAAAGGGAAAACGGTAATTTGAGAAAAATTTTAGGACTTCACAAATAAAGTATTAAAATATTTAAATCCCCAATTAAAAAGAAAAAAAAAGATTTCAGGCTCTTTGCTTCTTTGCCTGTTTCTGTCATAAAAGGATTAAAATTACAGCGTTAAACTTTGTACAGTGGCCCTTTTTTGTTTTTGAAGAATCGTGGTCTTAAAGACTTAAACCTTAGAAACTTCGGGGTTTAGCGGCTTACGCCCTAGGAAAAGAACTTGAAGAATCAGGGTATCTCTTCTTAATGTGGAGCAGATTACGGTTGAGCCGAAGATGGAACATGCGCAGGCGGTTGTGCACGGCGGCGCCACGCCGGATAGAGGACGAAGGTGACTGGTTTTATTCATCCGAGTGGTGGAGATCCGAACCCGGAATCAATGCAAACGCCGTCTTCCGCTCCAACTCCGACAAGGGAAACGGCGTTGTCTCCGTCCTCGCTTACCCTTCTTCTAGACCCGTCAGTTTCTTCACATTTTTCTCTCTTTTTGTCATTTATGCATTGTATAGCACTCAAACTTGATTGGTTTTGAAAATCTTATCCGGGTCTCGATTGTTTTGGATTTGCAAAGTTGATTTTTTCTTTTGGGATTTGAGTAAAAGTTTATTTTTCTTTTAGAATGGTATTTATTTATTTCTTGTCAATAATTACTTTGTTTGAGATTCTACATCCTGAATTGGTCTATTTGCTGTAAAGAATAGATGATAAGTTGTTTTAATCTTTTGCAGAACAAAATTCACTGGTCAGAAACAGAGAAATGGCTTCAGCAAAGGTATGCAGAGATGAATCCAGGCTTTGGACACTGTGGAGATTTTAGGATACTCGGATATCAATGGCGTGTCCTTTGCTTTAATGATAACACTAACCAAAGCACAGTTAAAGTAATGGCTGCTTATCGGGAAACTGAACCTGGCTCTATTTGTATTATGCAGCAGGCACAATGTCTGGCTACTCCATGTAAATTGCTACTCTATTTCTTTTTTCAAATTTGTCATTTGTGTTATATTTCTTCCAAGATTCCAGTTGGTGGCTGAAGCTTCCTCAGTAATTTTTTCGTTCTCATACGTTTCATGCTTTATGTCTTCTATTCAGCACCATATTCTCTCATTTCTTTTGTTTGATAAAATTCTATCTGATGTTATGAATCTTAACTCTTATGGACTAGCCCTTGAGTAAAGGTATTTTCTCCTTATGTCTCCCTTTTGGTTTATAGTATACTACCTTTTCCATATTTCATCATCTCTTTTCAGTATATTTTATGTAATAAGGGATATTGCTTCCTCTTCTGTTTCTTCTCATATCTTTTGACTCTTAGAACAGAGTGAGCTCTTCTGTGTCTGCTTGATTGTCTTTATAAATGCCGACATTAATAAAAGGAATGCTGGCAGGTTAACTGGTGTGTTGTAATGAAAGATTAATGATGTGAAAACTTATAAGTTTCTACCAACTCGTATAATTCTTGGAATGAGAGTGTACTAACGTTGTAACACAGGCTTGTATTGACACCATGGTTTGTGAAGTGATAGCATGTGTGTTCTTAAGATGTGACTGCAGAGTATGTTTTTCTCTTCCATTTAATGTTTGCTTGCTAATCTTATGATACATTTGATGATATTTGCAGATCTTAAGAGTATGGTGTCACTTGGATTGTCTACTATTGCATCTTCTAATTACGATCTAATGGCAGTAGTACATAGGAAGAAAAGGATGCATATTTTATGCATTGGTCATGGTGGGGGAAGCTTGCCATTGTTTCTGGCTAGTAAGATTCAAGGTAGAAATTACCTTTTCATTTATATACCTGTTTGCAATCTCAGTACTGATGGTAGTTGAAAATTTAACTTCTTTTCGAGCAAGAGAAAGTTCAATCAGCTATTGTGAACCAAAGATCAAACACACAGATATTCCTCATACTCGAAATTATTACACCTGACACCACTTATCGTCTCAATTAAAGACGTATATTGGTTAATACTTTCCTTGAGTATGGTATTCGATAGTCTAAAAGGAACAAAAAATAATTCAATTTTCTAAATGTCCTAGTGAATTGATTCAGCTAAATCATTGGCATGCATCCACATCAACTGACCTTAGATTCTCTGCTTCTTCCAGGTGCTGCGATCCATATCGTTGAAATTGACCCTATAGTCATCTCAGCATCGGTACAAGCAATGGGCTTTCCAGCTTTCTCAGTCATGACCCCATCAGGCGAGCGTGCCTTGTCAAAACCTGATATTATGAACGAAGCAATGTGGAAGGGCATCCATGAGAGACTCTATCTCTATGAATCAGATGCCGAGAAGTTTGTCCTGGAGAACAACAATCTTTATGATATCATCTTCATTGATGCTTATGATGGAGGTGACATCTTCCCCAACAAGCTATGGAATCCACATTCCCCCTTCCTCAAGTCTCTCAGTAACCGACTCCACCCAAAACATGGCACCGTAGTGGTGAACCTCCATGCAGACTCCGATATCTCGAACCCCAATGAGTCTGATTCGTACTTCTACCAGCGGATACTACCACTCGGAAAGTATGTCTCTAGAGTTTGCAAAGCCTACAAGGACATCCTCATCGGGTACGAACAACCAAGCAACACTGGGAAAATCGGGTGTGGTGTAGGATTCACTATCTCAGTACCTTGGATTTGCAACACATCTCTAGTTGTGAGCAGAGGATTTGGGTTGAGTAGTGGATTTGTTAACAAGGATATGGTAATGAATACTCTCATATCCAATTCTGTCAAAGTAGACCATATGTTAAACTTGCCATTCTCATGCTTGCACTATATAAAGAGAGATTTTACCCTCATTTGAGTAACTTTTCAACGTTTATAAAGAAAATCCTTTTTACGTTAAATGTTAATTTGTACCACCATTCAGTTTTAATCTAGTTTTAAATCCGTACCACATATATTTATAGATCATTATTTAAATTTTAAATTTTCCAATTTGTTTATTTGTTATGTTTGTTTTGTATAAAATAATGTAAAATACAAAATTATTATCATAATTTATGTTGATACATTAAACATCAAATCAATTTTTAAATGTCTTTCAATTTATGTAAAAAATATTAAAAATTTAATTCCTTTTTTTATCACTAATCCTAAATTTTTGAACTTACTATAGACCAAAAGCCCATTGGGCCGCTAGAAGACTACCCAAAAGCGAACAAGCAATCTTTCACTTGGCAAAAGGGTTTTTGGAAAACCCTTCAGTCCTCTCATTTCTTTATCCTCAAGAAGAGTGTCTTTCTTTGGTGGAGACGAAAAACGAGGCTCCGGCGTAACGACAACGACGATATGAGTATCATTGCTAGACTCTCCCGTGCCGTAACGAACTCCCCAACAACCGACGCCACCAAGAGAACCGCCAACGACGCTGCCTACGTCTCCAAGAAGCTGTTGAAGAGCACGGGAAAAGCGGCCTGGTTTGCCGGGACAACGTTCTTGATACTTGTGGTGCCACTCATCATTGAGATGGATCGTGAACAGCAATTCAATGACTTGGAGTTGCAGCAGCAAAGCCTCCTTGGCTCTTCCCCTCCCAAGTAAAAAAGAGAAAATCGCTCGTACGCTTTAATTTCTGGGCTATTTTAGAATTTGCACTGTTCTTTGTATTGTTTGGTACTGATGCTTCATTGGATTTCCTTTGGGGTTTGACTTAAATTTGAAGATTATGACATTTTATTGTTTGGGTTTAAACTGTGCATTTTCTCATCAATCCTTAGCAAGAAAACTGGATAAATGCAGTTTGCTAGATACACGGTAAGCTTAAGCAAGTTCATTTGAGGAAAAATAAGTTACCAAACATCCCCACAAGTGCAACTACCATTGAAAAACTTGTGGTATCTGTTAACGTCCCTTACAATGATCTCCCTTTCTATCACTCTGCTTATGTACTTGAAAGCCTCGTGACAGTCCTTGCAGATCCGCAGATTCTTTACTATCCTCAAAGGCTTCCCTGGTGGTGCTGCTCCACTCACTATCCCATATGCTAAAGCCAATTTCTCACTATGATACCAAAGCACTTCTCTTTTCTCCGTTTCTCCTACTTCATGCATCATCTCGCCCCAAACAGGCTTGTACCCTAGTTTTTCAATCTCTTTCATCAACTCGGCCAACTTTGCGTAAATATCTTCAGTTCTCTCATGCTTCCTATCCCCTGCCCAAAACACATGAACATTCCCCTTGATTTCAATCCAACTCTTCCCGCCTTCTTTGTTCACTCTCCTATCTTTCATCAATTTTCTCATTGCCGCAACCTCAACCCATCTCCCCGCTGCTGATAAGACATTGGCAGCAATCGCATATGCTGAATCATCATTAGGATCCAACTCCAACAACCTTTTAGCCATCCTCAAAGCCATATCTGCTGCACCATGATGAGCACAACTTGACAGTAGTGATCTCCAGACTGCAGCATCAGGCTTAACTGGCATTGTCATTGCGATCCTCTCTGCATCCTCCAATCGCCCAGCTCTCCCCAATGCACCCACCAAACACGTATAATGCTCAAGACCCGGTTCTATACCATGCTCCACTTTCATCCTCTTCAACCACATCTCTGCCTCACCAACCAAACCAGCATTGTAAAAAGCCGAAAGCACAGCTAAATAGCTATACTCATCTGGCACAAACCCTCCATTCTCCATTAACTGAAACAACTCAACCACCGAATTCTTATCGCCTTGCTGTGCATAACCTGCCATCAAAGCATTCCATCCTACAATATTCATCACCTCAATGTTCTCATCAAAAACCTTTCTTGCATCTGAAACAAGCCCTGTTTTTCCATACACATCAACCAAAGCACTTCCCACAATCACATTTTTATCAAACCCGGTAACCACGGCGTGCCCATGAATCATCTTGCCTTGCTCCAAGGCTGCCAAATCCGCCACAGCTCGTAGAGCCCCAGAAACACTATACATAGTAGAACCCACATTGCAAGATTTCATTACAGCAAACAAAGATAAAGATTCAAGTGGCTTAGAATTCTGCGCCAACCCAACAACCACTGCGGCGTAACAAACTTCATCTCGCTCAGGCATTTCATCGAACACTTTCTTCGCATTCCCTGGAAGACGATATTTGGAGTAAAAGCTAATCATTGCGGAGCCAGAAAAAGGTTGGGCATTGAGGGAAAGCTTAAAGGAAAGAGCATGTAAAGAAAGGCCGAAAAAAAGGCAATTAGGGAGGGAAACGCAGGTTTTGAATAGAGAGGCCAAGGTTCGTTGGTTGGGGAGGATAGGGTGGCGAAGCATGGAAAGGAAGAAAGTGAGGGAGAGTAAGGAATTGGAGTAAGCGGAGATGAGGGAGGTCCATGAGACGATGTTGGGTGATGGGATTTGATTGAAGAGACGAAGAGAGGAATGAAGAAGGTTGTTTTTGGAGTAGAGAGTGATGAGATTGTTGTAAATGGAACGATCAAAGCGCGGGGATTTTAGAGCTTGTGCATGGAGGATTCGTGGGTCGGAGTTGCATTCTGGGTTGAATGTTGGCGCTGCGCTTGTGGGGTCTCGTAGTGAGTTCATGGTAATGGCGGCATTGTGACTAAACTTCGTTTTAGGGAGTTTGGTTCTATTTTGCAGTTCCCACTGCAATAGTAGTATTTTTTTTTTGGACAGAGACGGAACTAGCCAACAACACCAAAATCGGTTGGTTTGGGTTGAGGCCTTGGTTCCATATATACAAGCGAACACACGCAATAGTAGTATTAGATTCGACTCCAAGCATACTACTCATTTAACACCAAATCATGCAATACTCCGCATATTACTAATCCGATGTTCAAGTGTTTAATTTTCCTTAGGACGACCCAAATTCTAAATTTAAACAATAACCAATTTTTTTTATTTAAATTCGATATTATTTTAAACAATATTGTTTTATATCAATATAATTAAAAATTACAATTAAATAAAGAAATTTTTTTATTAAATTACTATTTCCAGCTGAACATGAACTTAAAAATGCTTCTCTAGAGTTTAATCCAACTTGAATAAGTTGAATTAAGTTTAGGCGTAATAGGAAACTCTAATGCTCCATCCATAAACAAGTTTACAATCTTAAGTCTTAATATTTTCTCATATAAAAAAATTAAATAATTTTTATTTTATTCTTCTAGAGTATACGAAAAAAAAAGACAATTTTCCTTAAGTTTAATTAGTATTGGCATTCTCCCTTCTAACAAATGAGACATTTTTTTTTTTCTAATTGCATCATGCAAAATAAAACATTCCTTTTATTTTTTGTAATTTTTTCATTGATTTTGGGAGAAGAGATTTTGAACCCTATTCAAAAGAGTAAATCATGCATCAATAACTATAGGTCCGTTTTTTTTTTTTGGCCAAAAAGAATTTTATTGATACATGAAACAGAACATCAGTAAGCACCAGTAATACAGTATAATCCAATATACATGAGTTTACTATCGTCAACTCTAATATTAGATTAAAAAACAAATCAATTAACTATAGGTCCGTTTAGATCTGCATAAATGGGGCAAGTTTTGTTCCAATTGTGTTACACTATTGTGTTTTACAAACATGTGATGTGATGCGGCACACTGAAATATATTTATTTTATTTTATTATTTTCTTATTTTTAGTAATATAAAGTATAAATAAATATTAACATGTAAAATTATAAATAAAATATTTTTATATTTATGATATATAATTATTAAATTTTTTATTACTTAAATTTTTAAATATATTCTTTTAATATAAAATAATGTGTTATTATTTCTAAATAAATTTTTAATGATTTTAAATTTAAAATATACATAAAAATACTTTTAAATATTTAATATAATAATATTATTATTTGATATAAAAGTCATTTTAGTAATTTTTAATCTATTACAAAAAATTTAAATAATTTTTTTATTTTTTATAAATTTCATAAAATATTTTATTGTAAAATTTTATTTCATTCAAAATTTTGCCTAATGTCCTTGATGATCTTTTTTTTCTTACTATATTTCATTTCACCACTCTGTTTATATCTAAAGTAATTAGGGCTGAGAAAAAAAAACCGATAAAACCGAAAAACCGACTCGAACTGGGGATTTCGGATCGGATCGGTTCGGATAATAAACAAATTCGGTTTGGATTCAGATCATGACATCATTGAACGGAATAAAATCGGTTCGGATCGGATTCGGATACGGATAATATTCGAATACTTTGTTATTTGGTATTTTGTAATTTTTACTACTTAAATTAAAAGCTCAAGTTTTATATTTAATTAAAAATCCTAAGGAAAATTTGAAATAAAGTCCAAAAGTGCTTAAAATGCCTTAAAAAATTGAAATAAAATTTAAAATTACATTAAAAAAAAACCGAATGACCGATCCGATCCGTATAAATTCGGATCGGATCGGATATTTTTTAATTCGGATCGGATACAGATCACAAAACAAAAAATCGCTTAATTCAGATCGGATCGGGTTTTTACAAAAAACCGATCCGATCCGACCCGTTATCAGCTCTAAAAGTAATATCCTACCACTTATTTTAATGTCACAATTACAATACCTAATCTCACTGTTATAGTAATTAATTTCACTTCTATTGCTATTTTCAATCTCATCAGAATTAATTTTATTATCCATCCAAATGAATCCCAAGTCAAATATTCATATTAAAATTATAAGCTTTTTTATTTTGTTGATTTAAAATTACGATATATGTATATATTTTGTATTTGAGGTTGTCAAATCATCATCATCATCATCATCATCATTAGAGTCTTTATCCTAATATATTAGAGTAGGTTAAATGAACCAATATCTAAAATCACGTTAAATCGTTCACATGAATTCTCCTGTTCCACACATTTTTATCTAAGGCAATGCTTTCATCCAACTCTAATATCTCCATATCATTCCAAATTACTTCATTCTAAGTCTTTTTCGGTTTTCCACTAATCCTGACCCTTTTTCATGTAAGACCCGATTTTACTGTACTGTACATGTAAAATATAAATAAATTTTGAGTTTTAATTATGAGGACCACAATTTCCTAAAGGATAATGGGAAATTTACTTTCCAAGATGAAAAGTAAATGAAAGTGAATGAATTAAATTATTGAAAGTAGTTAGTAAATTTAATTAACGATTGGAAATTGTGAAGATAAATTATTATGAGGCTTGAATGACCAATCGACAATGGTTCGATTATAATTTTTGATCGGAGTATCCAATTGATAAATCGTAAAATATTTTGGAAAGCTAACTCAATTATCTTTCCAAGCATATAGGCCTCTTATTCTAGTTCCTTAAGGATCAATACCAGAAATTTTGTAAAGGTACCCTATGAGCAGTAAATTCTACCAGCCGACCTATCTGTCAAGATTCACCCATAGCAGTTGATAGGAAACTCCGATTAAAGTGATTCAAAATGCATTAGAAAGTTAACTCGAAGACCTTTCCGGCGATATATAGCTCATATTTTTATATATTTTGGATTAATCTCGGCAAATTTTTAAAGTTGGTGATAAGTGCAGTAAAGCTATCAAAAAAAAAAACACAATTTTTATTGCAGCAAGCTTCACGTGGAAGCTTGCAGCACTGCCAAATGATCAAACAGAAAAGAAAAGCCTGAACAAAGAGAAAAGAGAAGGAAAAGCATTAGTATGCTATGTGGCAAATTTATATTGGATGTAGCATAGATAAAACATGAATAAATGAAACAAATGCTCAGCCATTTCGTCCAAACCATCACCGACTTAGCTCTGTTTCATTTTTGCTGCACCGCCTCTTGCTTTCTTCCTCATTTTCTCACGTTAATTCCACTCTCACCCTGGAAATCTCTCCTCGTAAGCCTTTAAATTATTAATCCTTCTTCACCAACCCCATTTTCCTTACTAAGAATTGCTCAAAGTGGGATTTTCTGGACAGAATTAACGTAGAGAAGGCTGCTGGAAGTGGTCTGTTCGGTGATGATGAAGGTAAGGGATTTATGATGTTTTCCTTAGATTTAGTTATAGAAGTTAATTTATCAATGTATAAATATTGTGTTTGGAACTTGGGATTGAAACAGAAATATATCTATGCTGCCATGAGGTAAATGATCAAGGGAAGAAACTTAAGAAATTGTTATGATTATAAATTGTGTTAGCTGGAAATTAGTAACAGATTAGGAAAGAAATTAAATGGAAACTTATTTGAGTGATGATGTGCAAAGTGCAGTAAAGTGGCGTGAATGTGGGGGAACTTATGGCAGAACAGGGCATTCCCGGTGATGAAGAATTTTGTGACTTTAACATGTTTGATGGAAGTTTTAAGAGAATAAATAATGTATGTAAAGATTTAAATGAACAAAGGAGGAAAAAATTCACGAAGATGTGTTAAGTTGTGGCGTATGGAAATGAAGCAAAATGTGGTGGCGTGTTTCAAGCTGCCGGCAGTGGAAAGAAAAGAAAATAGAGAAGAAAAGAAGACAGAAAGGAAAAGTAAGGAAAATAAAAAGAAAAGAAAAGAAAAGGAAAAATAAAATGAATATTGATATAATTTTGAACCATGATAAATTGTTAAATTAAAAAGGGAAGAAAAGATGAGTTGAATGAGAAAGTAATTCATGATACAACCAACAAAAAGGAGACTATGAAGACTCATGGTTATAAGTTATGTTGTATTATCGCTAGAATTTAGACTGTAAAAATAATCGCAGTATCTAATATGGCTGCATAGAGACATAAGTAATAGCTTAAAAATAAGTATTTATTAAGCTAATAATTTTGGTAAAATCAATTGCAGCCCTGGAGTTACAGTTTACAAGTGGTGCGCTCGAGAAATTCGTATTCTTTAGACAGGTAAGGGATGCATGTGCAGCACTGTAAGGATATTCAGTCTGCATATTTTTAATTATGAAATATTTTATGAAAATATTGTGATGATTCTGTGGTTGGAAATTTGTGATGATGTACTGGCTGGAAATTATAAACTGTATTTTCCGTGCAGGAGGCTAGCCAATCGGCAACCGTTATACTGCCGAAAAATTATCGAAAATTACTGAAAATTCCATAAAATCATAATAAATGATTTTATTTCACGAGAAATGATTTTTAACCACGAAAATCGAGAAAATGAATATTTTCATAAAAACATGAATAAAAAGGAAGTGATTTTAAAATATTTATGTTTTCGAGAATGGTGATAATGAAATCACGGAAAATTCTCTTCGAGGATGGTGATAAAGAAATCATCGAAATTTTTCTTGATATGTAAATTTCACGAAATACGAGATAAAAAATGAAAAGAAATAAAGTGAATATTTTATATATATATATATATATTTTTAAATATTCACTAAATTGTTTTCTAACCTTTATGGCTTTAAATTAAGAAATTATATATTTTTATAAATTCCATAAAAGTTTACTTATGATGAAAAATACGGTTTTGAGACTAGTTGGCATCCTATCATGCTGATATATGATATGTGACATGTAATATGTGATATGTAGTCCCGATCGACACCTGATTAGTGATCCGTCGAGGACAATTATAGACTATGACCATAGATCTGACATGATGATTTTATACCCTTCGGGGTCTATAGCATGATACGAGTAGCGACCCAGTGGACGGGCTGGGTGTGCCTCAGTCTCCATATATGAAAATGTTTTATATGATATGTGATATGTGAAATGTAAATGTTTTACATGATATGTGACAAGTTAAATGAAAGAGATTTACAACATTTTACAAAATGCTTATTTCAGTACTGATTTTAGTACTACGAGATAATTTTCATATGACATGTGATATGAACATGTAATATGTTTTCAAAAGGAAAAAGAGTTTATAAGTCTAATATTCTTACTATGATTTTAAATTGAATATTAGACTATATGTGACATGAATATGTGATTTGTTTTAAAAAGAAAAGAGGAGGAAAATAAATCTAATATTCTTATTTTAAACTTTAAATTGAATATTAGAATTAAATGATTTATATGTTATACGAAAAGGAATTTAAAGCTTATTTTGCTATTTAAAGTAATGTACTAATGATGATTGTACAGTAAAATATGAAATGAGTTTAAATGAGAATGATGATGATTTAACTAATATTCTTTTCAAAGAATATATGAATATTAGTTACTTTATTTAAATGCTTTATTTCATAAAAGCATTATTTTGAAAGGAATATGAAAATGATATGGAATAAAAAGGAAAAGGATTTAAATTTCAAACGAAAAGAGATTTATTACTCTCTACAGTTGCTTCTAGGTTTCGGGACAAGATAGGTATTTCAAAATACCTACCTTACTCCATTCGGATTCTTAGCCGACTGTAGTATCCTTCCTACATGCAAGCCTAGAGCCCATAGGAAAAATGAAAAAGTTTTTTTAGCATATAAATAGCTGAATATCAAGTATGCATATAATTCCCTTACTGAGCCATGGTTTGCTCACCTCTTAATTTTAACATTTCAGGTTTTCGAGAACTAAGAGTCTGACATCTAAAGGACTTTGGCTGTGCATTTGGGGACGATGCGACAGCTTGATTTAGTTCGTAAAGTACGATCATTTATTTTCTGTATTTAGACTTATCTGCAGTACTACTTCCTTATGAATTAAGATAGGGGGTGTAATTCATATTATAATTTTATATGAAATTGTTTATATGTAAAAAAAAAGTAAAGTATCGTAGACAGCCCAACCAAATAAGATGTATAGAAAAATGTGAAAAATAGGGTCACGGGCTGTGACATTTCATCATTCATAGCCTCCACTCTCCTAACTAGTGTACCTATAGGTCTACGTCGTACGTGTCCGAACCAACGTAAACAACTTTTACACATTTTGTCTTCAATAGGTACCACTCCAACCATCTTGCGAATGTCTTCATTTCTCATTTTATCATTTCTTGTATACTCACAAATCCACCGCAACATAAGCATTTATGCTACACTCATCTTTTATGTATGCAATCTCTTAATCACCCAATACTGATCTAACAACTATATTGTAAAACTTGCCTTTCAGCCATATAAGATTTTTTTTATTGCATAACACACCTATAGTACTTCTTTACTTACTCCATCTAACTTGGATCCTATGAGTCACATCATCATCAATCTCACCATCTATCTGTATTATCGATCCCAAATATTGAAATTGCTTCCAATTAGGCATCGCTACCCCATCTAATGTCACTACATTCTGCTCTTCCTCCCTGTTTCTTACTAAATTTTCATTCCATGTATTTAGTTTTCACTTTGTTTAGTTTGAATCCTCTTGATTTTAGTGTCTATCTCTATATTTCCAACTTCGCGTTAATCTCTGCTCTAGTCTCCACACACAAGACAATATCATTTGTGAACATTATACACCAAGGCACCTTGTCCTGGATGGATTTTGTCAGTTCGTCCATTATATCACAAACAAGAATAGACAACCGAGAATTTTCTACAAATGATAATCAATTTTTATGATATTAGAAGTATATGATTAGTGAAATTTATCAAGGAAATATGATTTAGCAAACTACATGGATTAATTAAGCAAATGGTATGGTTTGGTGATTTTAAAAATCACTATTTAATTAAGGGTTAAGAAATTCAAGCAATGATTTATCAAGGAATTTAATCTAAAAAATTCTATGGTTGATTAAGAGGAATCTAACATGTGAAGTAATGTTATGGACTAATTGCAGAATTAGTTATAAGACCAATTTGGAGATTTAAATGATAGGAATTTAATTTTATATATATATGTATATATATATATATATATCTTTATATATATAAGGGATTAAATTAATAATAAATAATAAGAATAATAATAGTAATAAATAAATAATATTATATGGTACAAAAAAATAATACAAAAATAGTAATAAAAATCAATAAGCTTCCTTTAGAAGCTTGTCGAGATTTGGTGGGTTTCATCCACCAAATCACGTCTGCTTTGAAGCAGACTAAAGGCAACAAAAAAAAATGAAAACCAGGGAAAGAAGAAAGGAGGGGGGTGATCGATTGGAGAAAAAGGGGCAGCAAAGAAGTGTATATTTTTTGGGCTGCCATGGAGGGCTAGACGAGAAGAGCGATTATGTTGGAAAAGTATGGCTTGAGAGCTGGCGTGAGTGGAACTGAGCGGCACTTTTAGGGCTGGTTGTTGAGCGTCGAACAGTGTCATTTTAGGGGTTCTGAACAGAGGAGAAACAGGGTCTATTGGCGATTCATTCTGCTGAAAAGAATCAGATGCAGCCAAGGGTAAGCTACAAGAAGGTGAAGATTGAGAGATGGGGAGAGAAGAGAGGAAATGTAGAACAAGGAAGAAGGAGAGGGCTTTTAATCGACCATGTCCTCCCCATTTTTCTGCTGTGAAGTTTCTGTTAATGGTTCTCATTGTCGGCTGAAATCAAGAGAGAAGAGTGAGGCAGAAAACGTGAGCATTAAAGGACCCAAAAGGAAAATCTGATCTGAAAGTTGAAGTGGATGCGGAGGGGACAAAGGAGAGATGTGAGAGCTATTGTTGTTCATTTTCTTGGCAAAGGAAGGGTTGAAGGTTGCAGAAATTTTAGGAAGAAAATGGGGCTGTATGCAGAGCAGAATAGAGGCGTGAAACCAGTGATATTTTGAGGCTGAGTAGGGCACTATGCGAGTGGCTTTTGAAAGCTAAAAAAATAAGCCATTTTGGTCCCAAAATGGGGGCTGCTGTCCATTCCCTCTCAGTTAAACAACACGCATATAGGGGGACCAAATGGTGAGTGGTGTTCAAGGGTTGAGCAATGACGCAAAACAAGGCTGGGAGTTGCTAAAATAGGTACTGACTTAGGGGCTGGTATGTTTTCTGTTTAAGGTTCTAAAACAGTAAGTAAATGGAGAGAGAAGAAATGGATTGAAGCTGAATGGCCAAAAGAAAGAGGTAGGAACGGACAAAAGAAGGGTAAAGGAAATTTGATTGTTAAATTGGTTTATATAATAAATTGTTAAATAGCTTGTAAAATTTTCTAAGTATGGTTATGGATTTAAAATTGTAGAGACTAACACAAGTAGTGATTTCAACTTGACCGAGCTTGAGAGATATTAACTTGCAAGCTTTGATGCTAGATAAGTAACTTGTATAAATTAATCTATGCTAAGATAGTGATTTGTTGGATATGCGAAATTCCTAGAAAAATGATTTGGCGATTATGTGAGATCATTGAAAAATGATTTGGCTATAGTTAAATATTTGATATTTTGGTATGACGAATTAATACATATTATTAGAGTATTGATTGAGTGTTATTAGAATATGGTATAACGTTGATGGAATATAAATGGAATGTGATTTATAACGTTGGAGTATTGGACATAAAATTTATTGATTTTGTGGATTTTGAAAGAAATAAACGGCTATGTGAAATTTTTAGATTAGCTTTGAGTAAGAAATCATTTTTAATTTTAATTTTATTAAGCAAGATATTTCTATAAGTCGAAATTAGACTTATGTTGTACAATAACGAATTGGTTTGCATTATCATGATCATTAGGAATGTCTAAATTGTTGAGATAATACGAAATTATAATTGTTAGGTGATGAGAACATTTTTGGATAGGGATTTAATATGTTGGTGGATAATGAGATAAATATAAAATGTATGGGATAATAGAAGACTGGTGATGAAGTCAAATTCAAAAACAGAAATGACTTGGTAACGAATGCAGTTTTAGCGCTAGTTAGGAAATAGACTGAATTACTATCGTATTAGGAATTTTGAGAGATTTCTAAGATGTATAATATTATGTCAGTAAAGGTAATTTTGGATATTAAAAATATTTAAATGACTTTTCTGCAGTTTAAGAGTGAGTTAGTGACTGGATTTTACGAGGTTGATTTTAAATATTGATTGCCGGATTACTTGGCTTAGTTACGATGGTGTTCGATTGAGGTAAGAGATATATATCAGAACGTAAGAGATATTGGATGTTATTTTAAAATCAACTGCCTTGTGGTTATATAAACTGTATTTTCTTGCAGGGGCTTTAAGAACATAAGCTGTTATGCTGTCGGATTTTTATTGAAAATAATGGTTTTGTGATTTAAGCTTAACTTAAGCAATCATTTGAAAATGACTAATTATCTGGCAAGCTTATTTTGAAAATGATTAAATCTTAAGATTTGATTTGCTTACAAGACTTTTGGTCGAGATTTTAATCTCGTGAAAATTATTAACCAATGGTATTAGTTTTGAAGATATTATGAGCATATATGATTTATGTGCTTTTGAAAGAAATATATACGAATTCTTTTGTGAACTTTCCTAAAGCTCGAAAAATACTATTTCGAATTTTGAAAAATATATATAAAATGTTTTGAGACATGACTAGCCAAGTCATTGCAGTATTGTTCTGACTATTGTGTAACCCTGATCCAATTCTCAGTAGGTATGCATTCTGACTACTGTGTGATCCTGATCCAATCCGCAATAGATATTTATTTTTCGATGTTGTGTGACCTTGATCAAGTCCACAGCGAGCCTAGTTGACACCTGATCAGTGCTCACTGTGGACCCCTTTTGGACTATGGCCATAAGTCTTTTCGACTAGCACTTTCCCTCATGGGAATCTCTAAACTTATTTATTAGTCGCTAATATGTCTCAAGCTTAGTATGTATATGCTTTTCTGTGCTTATCTTCGTATATGAGTTTCGAATGTGTGATATTTGGACTCTGAAACAGATAAGGATTTGATTTGACGATCCATATTGAAACTAAATGTGATAAGCATGTATATTTTGAATTATGTTCAGAATTTAGTTGTTTATGTTTCGGTTAAAATGAAATGCTTTCTGATGCATTGTATAAGCATGATTTGATTTCCGAATGGTATGAAATACGGTATTCGAGCTTTAATAAATATTTTAGAAACTTGCATATAGAAATTTGGTATCTGTTCTTATATATATTTCTTATTGGGCTTTCCAAAAAGCTCACCCCCCCTTCTCCATCTTTCAGATAACATGTAGTATGTGCTTGGTATGCCGGTTTTAAGTACGTCCTTCGAGGCTTTCGCATCACCCTTAAAGGTATTTGATGTACAATTATTTATTTTGTATTCAGACTTGTATTTCAGTACTTTTATAGTATGGGGATGTAATCAAAGGAAGTATAGGATATATTTATGTTTTATAACAATGCATGTAATCTTGGGTGGAGATATATATTTAGTCAAGTAGAATGATTCGAAATTGTAAATGTATGCTTAGTGAGAGAATTTGACTGGGACCTAAGGTAATTAAAGGATATTAACTTAGCTAATATAAAGTTAGCTTAAGAACTGATTAGTGACACTACGTACAGCCCAACCAAGTAAGTGAAAAAGAAAAAAATTTGGTGTGTATTTTCGGTATAAAGGGTCATTACAACTCTAATACTTCCATATCTTTCCAAATTACTTCATTCCAAATCTTTTTTGGTTTTCCTCTAATCCTGACTCTTTTTTCATCATTCATAGCCTCCACTCTCCTAATTGGTGCACCTATAAGTCTACGTTGTACGTGTTTAAACCAACGTAAATAACTTTTACACATTTTGTCTTCAATAGGTACCACTTCAACCATTTTGCAGATGTTTTCATTTCTCATTTCTTGTATATCTACATATCCACCGCAACATAAGCATTTATGCTACACTCATCTTTTATGTATGCAATCTCTTAGTCACCCAATACCGATCTAACAACTATCTTGTAAAACTTGCCTTTCAACCATATAAGAATTTTTTTATCGCATAACACACCTATAGTACTTCTCCACTTACTCCATCCAGCTTGGATCTCATGTGTCACATCATCATGAATCTCACCATCTATCTGTATTATCGATCCCAAATATTGAAATTGCTTCCACTTAGGTATTGCTGTCCCATTTAAAGTCACTACATTCTGCTCTTCCTCCCTGTTTCTTACTAAATTTTTATTTCATGTATTCAGTTTTCACTTTGCTTAGTTTGAACCCTCTTGATTTTAGTGTCTGTCTCTATATTTCCAACTTCGCGTTAATCTCTGCTTTAGTCTCCGCACACAGGACAATATCATTTGTGAACATCATACACCAAGGCACCTTGTTCTATATGGATTCTATCAGTTCGTACATTATATCGCAAACAAGAATAAACTTAGCACTGACCCTTAATTTAATGTTGTCAAATATAAAATTTTAATCATTAGAATTAAAAATCTAACATTTTACTAATACATAACACAATTGTTATTAAAAGCTACTACAATTTGAACAACCCCTTTTTAGTGCATATTTCGCCCAGCTTATAAAAGAGTTTATCAACTATAGAAACAAAAGCCAGATGTTTAGTTATCAAAATTTTTGAATTTTTTAAATTTATGCAAGAAGCAAATTTAAGTTTTTTTATGACATTATAAATCAAAGTTTTTTCAAGAAGTACTAATTTTAATATGTATTTTGTGAAATTTTTTACATTTTCACTTTACTCTTCAATAATTAAGAAAAAAATTATAAATTGGATTATATTATTTTCATCAATTTATTTATTTTGTGCAAGTTTTATATTTATTTCATTTGTTTTTTATTTTATTTATTTGTTTCACTTAATAACTTGTGATTTAATTTAATAAAGTTTATTATTTTATTTTTATATTTATTAAAAATTTAGAAAAATCTTATTAAATAGATTTAAATATTCTAGAGCACTTTTATTTTAAGTTTATCAAACAATAATTTAATTTTTCTTAACGCTCTTCTAAAAAAAACTCTATTTAAACAGCATATTTTATAAAAGCTCTACCCAAGTCAAATAGACTCCGGTGAATATTCTACAACACTTTTTAATATTAAATAGATGCATTCATGGGTCGAATCGAGCTTGGCTCAAGTAGAGTTTATGTAGGATATTAAAGAATTGAATACGAACCCAAGTCTGGTTTGACCTGGCTTTTCGATCTAATTTTTTGTTCAATTATGTTTTTATATACAACAAGTATGGTCAAATTTGTTCAAATTGGCATAAACTCTATTCATTTTTAAAAATTATATATATATATATATATATATATAACACATAATAGTTAATAAGTATAACATAATAAATTCTTACAAAGAAAACTCCCCAAAAAATGAAAATCTAAATCAAAGTCCAAAAAAAAAAACACAAACCCAAATTAATTTGCACAAAAAAAAAACTAAAGTAATTAAAAATGCAAATGTATATTTTTTTTAATAGCTTCCTTCTTTACATATCTTAAAAAACATTTTTAAAGTTTACAAAATACAAAATTATAATTTTATTGAATATCAAATTAACTCAATTATAAAAAAAATAGTAAAAAATTATAATGATTGGATTAGATCCGCTTGACTTGAATTTTAATTGGTAAACCTAAACCTAATCCGATTTTTTTATTGAGTTTAATTTTTTTGTCTAAATTCATCTACTGAATTTAATGTATTTATCTAAATGAATTAAAAAATCGAGTTGAACTTCAAACTCAACCTGACCACTTAACCCATAAACAAATATAATTGTTATATAATTATTTATGGCTTTGTTTTCTTTTCTTCTTGTAGTCATTTAGAATATGGATAATTATTACATACACTGACAGTGGAGTTTTTTTACTCCACAAGCATCGTTAAGATCATGACATGTGTCTTATAAAAATATTAAAATAAATAAAACAGGACATGTGTTACGATCTTAACGATGCTTGTGGAGTAAAAAAACTCCACTGTCAGTGTATGTAATAATTATCCTTAGAATATATACATATATATATATATATATATATATTAAAATAAAAAGAAAGGAATTGGGATCCAACCGTCCAAGCGTGTCCTTATCTGGCAAGAGGAATACAGCTGATTACAGCTGTTGAATGTAAGTGTTTTATTCGACATCCGTAGTGTTGGTTTCGTAGTGAAGATGATCTTGTTTCTTGAGAGAGTCTTCCTCTTACGCTGCAACAGCTGTGGAGCCGTTCCCGTGTGAAAAGCCATGTGCCGTGGGTTAGGGCTGATAGTATGTCGGATTAGATTGGATTTTTGTAGTTTGAATTAAGCGATTTTTCTATATTGTAATTTGTATCCTATTCGAGCAAAAAAAATTTAATTTGATTTGATTTGAATTTATACAAATCGAATCGGTTATTTGAATTTTTTTTGTTTACATAATTTTAAATTTTATTTCAATTTTTTAGGGTATTTAAAAATTTTTAGATTTTATTTTAAAATTTCCTTAAAATTTTTAATTAAATATAAATTTAAGTTTTTAATTTAAATAATAAAAATTACAAAGTACTAAATAATAAAATATTCAAATATTATCCGTATTTGAACTCGATTTGAATTGAATAAATTCAATTTGATAATATCATAATCTGAATATAAATCGAATTACGTTTATTATTCAAATCAGACCAATCAAAAATCTTTCTTTCGAGTTAATTTTTCGGTTTTATCCGAAATCTACCGTGGGCGGCGTTTCTTTGAGTTTGAGGAGGGGCCAGGCTATCTTTGCATTTTCTACATAAAAATTCATAACATTTTCTACCATTTTTTTACTTTAATGCTATATTTGCATGTAAAGACAACCAGTTTTTTAACACGTGAGATAAATGTAATTATGTGACGCATCGCTCATTTTTTTCTTTTTTTTTTTGGTTCATTCATAAAACTCCTTAAAAGCAATTGAAAATACATATCACAAAACAGAAGCAAAATCAGGTGGTGGATTAGACCACCAGTCAGATGGACAACAGTCCTTCTTAGCTTGTTTGGCTATCCAATCAGCCGCCCTGTTTGCCTCTCAGCTTATTGCAAGATTTTCAATGTGAAAAATTATAAGATTTTCAAATTAAAATGAACAATTTTGCAAGTTCGATGTGAATTTTCACAAATGGTATTTTAGAGCAATCATTAACCGTAAGTGTAAAATTACAGATTGCAAATCAATTTTATAGTCTTGTGAGAGTTGAATGATACCTAGTGAAAAACATTTATAGAATTTTAACGTCTAGTGTAATTCTGATTTTATGTTGGATTTGACAAAGATGCCAAAATTTATAGGAAAGATTTTGTATCATTCCAATCCTACATTAAATTTTTTTTTTGAAAATATGCTATGATATATATGTAAATAAATATTTAAACTCATATTTGTAACATGTTTTTTGTTGACCCCGAATATAAAAGCAGAAATAGTTCGCACCTATCTTGCAAACAGATGAGGGACTCTAAAATAAATTTTACATAAAAAGAAAAAAAACAAATTTACTATAAAAACTTTCACAAACGAACAGAATGCAGGCTTTGAAATCATACTAAATGTACTAAAATAAATAGATTATAGAAGAAAATGTTTATATTTACGCATCAAAAAATTCTTCCATTTAACTGACCGAAGAATTATTTTATCATGATTTTAATATTATAGAATCACGGTTGAAAATGGGAGAATCCGGTGAATAGCTAAAATAAGGCTGGAAAAAAAAAGAAAAAGTTACGAAGGTGCTGTTTAAGACAATGGTTGAGAGACAAAGCTAGATCATTCTGAGTTGTGTTTGGGATGAACAAAACAAATGGATAAATGAACAAGACAGTGACTGAAGACTATAATTCTGACAATCTAACTCTACCATGAAACAGTTTCTTTAGTTCAAATTCCTAAAGTTAAAAAGCATATTACAATAAAAAACTGTAAAAAGACAGAGCTTTGGGTTTATGAAAGTGGACTTCACTAATATAAACTGTTCGAATTCTTCCCACTTTTGCAAGTCGTACTTTTGCATTGGAAGAAGAAGAAACATATTTAACAAATACAGAATCCTGCAGACCTATATTTTGGTCATTTAAGACAAAAAAACTGTCTTAAGAACAACCCACCCAACCCAACCAACTATATAAAGGGCAACATGCCATGTGATGATTGATGTGACTGTGCTCTCACTTTCCTACCTTTTCTTCTTACACTTCCTTTGAGATTTTAGGTTTTCTCTAAATAATAGTAATGGTAATGCATTTAAGCTTTGGCTGCTTTCAAAGTTTTCAATTCCCCTTTCTTTTTGCTAGAAAAAGTTGTAAGGGATGATTGGCACTTTGTAATATTCGTTTTTAAGATTGACCATAGCATGTCGGAGAAAAATGATTGTTCGAAAAAGAAACTAAATTTTGATAATGCTACTTTGATAATGGAGCGACATCATAACTATTAAGAGTGTAAATGAATTAAATTATCCGTAAGCTACTTAAATTCGACTCACTGATTATTCGAATTTAATTAATTTGTTTTCGAGCCAAACTCAAATTCGACTTAATTGAATAACAAATAAAACCGAATTCATATATCTTAATATTTGACTTGAGTAGTTCGCAAGCCTATTTAAACTTTTTTTAATATATATTTTATTATTAATTTACTATTCTAATTTCAGAATATAAATGACTAGAAAATAACAAATTAAACCTATTAACTTGAATTTGAACTTATTGAGTTAAACTCAAATTGTTCAAAATATTTTGTAGAATCAATCTCAAATTTCAAAAACTAAATTCGATCAAACTTGAACTTCAAAAGCTAAACTTAATCAAATTAAACCTGACTTTGAGCTTGATGTTAAATCCACCTGACTCAGACCCTTTTTACATCCCTAACAACTACTGTTCCTCTCAAACTTAAGTAAAAGATAATACTACTACTTTTAAACATTTCCAAATAAGAATGCAAAATTGAAAATTCAATAGAAAAGAAAACCAAGGATATAAAATCAGTCAATTACCTAAATTATAAACTATTTTACCCGAATGTTCATTAATTGTGATTTAAACACTGATATATATGATGAAAATGAAGTGTGCATGTCGTAACGACTTCGCGCTCGACGATTTTGAAAAAACATTTAAAAACATAAAAGGGAGTCGCCACCAATCTTTTTTGACTAGGTGTGATTGGCCACCTAAAATATTTATCTTTTTAACAAAATCTCAAAACTAATTAAATTTTATTAAAAAGACAATTTTGGTCTGCGAAAACAAAATTGGGTCCGGGAGTACGGTTACGCATGGGGAAGGATTAGCACCCCCACGACGCCCATTGAAAAACGGTACCATCCTAACTACGTGGTATCTTTTGATTTTAATAAAAGAGTCTTGGTTTAACACTAATTTGCTTATTTAGAAAGCTCGTGTATTGGCTTTAAAAATTACTATTACATGTATGTTTAAAAATTTCCTTTTGAAAATTAACATGGACCCCATTTATTGAAAAATTAAATCAAATATCCCAATACCTTTGGCAACATTTGAAATAATTCTCCTCACCTAGAGATTTCTAAAGAATCACTACTTGTGACTTCTATAGAATCTCATCCTCGGTGGGACCCACATTATTTGCATAATTGATCAAAGATTAACATTTATTAAAATAGGTTTTATCTTGAGAATAACATGAATCCCTTTTATCGAAAAATTAAATCAAGTATCCCAATACTTTTGGCGACATTTGAAATAATTCTTTTCACCTAGAGATTTCTAAAGAATCACTACTTGTGACTTCTATAGAATCTCATACTTGGTGGGACCCACATTATTTAATTTGCGTGAATGCATGTGATGTAAACAGATAATAGATGATGCACGTGCTTGTCTATTTAATGTACTTATACTTCTTTATTTTTTACGTTAGTTGTTTTTGTTGTTTTTTATTTTATTTTAAAAAAATGAAAATTCGTGTATTGAAAAATCATACTAAATATTCCAATACTTTTGGCAACATTTAATACGATTCTTCTCACCTAGGGATCAACTAGGAATCACTACTTGTGACTTCCGTAGCATCCCATCATCGGACATTAGCTTTTACCTCTTATGAATTATTTTATTTCCATTAATTCTTGTCTTTATTTTTTTAGATCTATTAACTTAATCCCTTTTGTTATCATCTTTTATTAAAATTCTATTACCATTTTTTGGTTAATTTAATTACTTTTGAGATTTTATTATTCTCAATTTTTATTGGTTTGATTGTTTTGTATTTGTATGTTCCTAAAATCTACATTCTTATTAATCCTTTCTAGCTATCTCCATTACTTCTTTTGTTTTTATTAATTTTCATTAGTATTTTTCTCAACATACCTTATTACAAAATATATTATTACATATTTTTAAAATAAACATGAATTTGGATATTGAGAAATTAAATCGAATATCCCAATACTTTTGGCGACGTTCGATAAATTCCTCTCACCTAGAGATATTCGAAGAATCACTACTTGTGACTTCTACGATATCTCATTATCGGAATTCGTGCTTACTTTATTTATTTATTTTACTTTTGTATTTTTATTTTATTTTTTTAGCTTCTTAAAATATTCTTTTATGGTAAGTTGTTTAATAATAAAAAGAAAATTATATATACAAATTAAATATTTTATTTATTTACACATTTTATATATCCCATGCACATTTTAAAATTACATAGATTTCCTAACTTCCTAAAAAGATTTTTATATTAAAAAAAAATTTATTATATGCATAAAAGAGATTATATAATTATGTAATGTACTTTATATACTTATCCTATGTACTTTATATACATATCTATATACATTTCTTTAATACATATATGATTTTATATTTATTTACATGCTTATTTGCATATTTATATATATACATTTTAAATCACATATATATATATATATATCTCTCTCCTATGATTCATTTACATATTTTATTTATTTATTTATTTTTTATATATATTTTTTGTATATATATATATATTTTTTTATATGTATATCTTACAACTATATATTTATTATTAATTATGATTAAACTTAAAATTATTAGCTTTTAAAGAATTTTATATACAACAAATATTCATTTTTGTTATGCAAGAGATCAGTTATTTAACAGAATAAATAAATAAACACTAAATAAATAAATAAGTATAAAATATATATACCCCAAATGGATTGGGCTTGGAACCCAAATAAATCTTCAAAAACAGGTCCAAGACCAGGCCCAAACAACAGGCCCAAGTCAGTTAATGGGAGCGGGTCGGAACGCGGGTCGCGGATCCGGATCGAGCGAGACACGCGGGTCGCGGGAAAGGAGAGCCGGGTCGCGGGCGGGTTGCGCGGATCTCGGATCCGGGTCGCGGGTGGCACGCGGGTCGTCTGGGTTCGCCAAAACGCACCGTTTGGTGCTTTATATAAAGTCCTCTTTTTTTTTTATTCCTTCATTTCCTTCGGCTTCTCAAAAAAAATCCCAAATTTCTCTCAAAAATCCTCTCGGGCTCCCTCCACCTTCCGACCAAAGGCCACCGTGCCGGCCGCCGTACGCCGCCGTACTCCGGTCACTGGTGGTTCCCCGAAAGCCCTAAAACACTCTACTTGTTCCCCTCTCTTCAAATCCGGGCTCCGTTTAGCCTAAAAACCCTCCAACCTCCCAGATCTATCTTTCCCGAAAGCCATTTTCCCTCTTTGTTTGTGTTTGTTTTTTTTTTTTGTTTCTTTTTGGTATATTTCTGGTTGGTGGTTTCGGTGATGTTTTTTTGGCTGTGGTGCTGTGATCTCTTTTTTGGTTTTTGTCTTGTTTTTGCAGGTTTTAGATCTAGGGTTTCTTGGGATCGAGGGGTTTCGGTGGAGGTGATGATGATGATGATGGTGTGATGATGACGGTGGTGGTGTTTGGTTGTTGGCGGAGGTGTATGGTGATGATGATGGTGGTGTTTGATGATGATGGTGGTGTGTGATGATGGTGGTGGTGTGTGATGATGACGACGGTGATGATGGTGGTGAAGGGTGACTGTGATGATGGTGGTGAGTGGAGTTTAGGGGTTTCGGTCTGTCTCCTCCGAAAAAAAAAATGAAGAAAAAAACTCAAGAAAATCTGGTCCTCTTAAACTGATTCCGGATCAACCTTTGATCCAGAGGGTTAGAACCGATTTAGGTTCTTTCGATTGTTTTACAGTCCTCAAGGCAGAGTCAGGATGGGATTGATCTGGGGAAGGTGAGTTTTGGAGACACCCGAGACCTAGGGAGACGGGTGGAGGACGCCGGCGTTCGGGAGTGTAACCGGTGATGGACTAGCATTAAATGTGTGATTGTAATATATTAGAAATAATAATAAAACATATAAAAAAATATATTATTAATAAAAAGGTTAATAATAATAATAATAATAATAAAAACAAATAAAATAAGTAAAATAAAATAAAACAAATAATATAAATAATATATATAATAAGAATAAAAATAAATTAAGAACTAAAAATTAATAATAATAATAATAAATAAATAAAACGAAAATAAAGATAAAAATAGAAATAAAGATAATAATAATGAAACACACATATAGAATAATGATAATAAAAACAAATTAAGAATTTAAGATTAACAATAATAATGATAATGATAATAATAATAAAAACAAATAAAATAAAAAATGAAACACACATATAATAATAATAATAATAATAATAATAATAATAATAATAATAATAATAATAAAAGAAAAGAAAAGATAAATAATAATAATAATAATAATAAAAACAATAATAATAATAAATAATAAAAATAAAACACATGTGATAAAAAAATAAAAAATAAAATAAAAAATAAAAAAAATAAAAAAATAAAAAAATAAAATAAAATAATAAAAATAAAATAAAATAATAAAAAAACAATAACAATAATAACATACATAACAACACAATAAAAACAAAAACAAAAACAATTATATATAAAATAATAAAAAGAACAATAAAAATAATAAAAATAAAAACAAATAGATAAAAATAAAATACTGATAATAATAAAAATAAATTTACTCATTTTAATGGGTCTTGAAGCCCAATGTTTTATTTTGAATTTTGAAAGTCCAATTGAGTTTAGAACTATCAATTTGGACAAAATTTGGTGTCTACAGTGCAAATCTCCTTTTTTTTTTTTCCCTTCTGAAATTTGGGTTATAAAAAGCATCTTGGCTGGGCCTTCTCTGTCAAGACAAGAGCTTAGCATGCTGGCAACTTTGATGGTTAGAGCTGCTATTCATTCTTTTGCAGTCTAGGCACAGAATTTGCAACGGAGAAAGGAAAATAAGCCAAAAGAAATGGGAAAATAAACTTGTTAGCTTATGATTTCTTTTGAAACGCCAACAGTCAGTGGCTAAGTGCAATTATTTGATGAAATTTTTAGGTTCTAAACTTGGGGTTAACTCAAAGGAGAAAAGAGGAGATTGAAAAAGGAAAAAGAGAAAGAAAGAAAGAAAAAGAGATTAATAATACTAACTTGAAAAGAAAGAAAAATGATAAATCCAATACATCACTGTCCCTAGCCTCCACCTGGCAATACTAAACATAACACGATTACACGACACGAAAACAATACGAATATATGGCACGAAGGTGACATAAGCTAAAATTAAGTAAAAATTATGTATAAATAGGATAAAAGCTAAAAATAAAATTTTATGTTTTCCGTATCAACATAAAACTTTTATGTTTTATATGAAACAAACAAAATTTTATATGACACGAAAATAAATTAAAAACACAAATTGACAGGCCTCGTGTGTGAACATTGACAGGCCTCGTGTGTGAACATGGACAAGCACTAGAATTATGGTGCTTGCAATAAAAAATTACTGATGATTCTGCTCAATAGGGCAACATTTTCTAGAAACTCTCCCTAACCTTTTTGTCTTTCTGAAATTATTTTATTAGCATGGAAAAAGACTGTATAATTAAAATCAAAAAGCAAAAGAAAGAAAAATAAATAAAGTAAGCATCTTGGTTTGGTTTACTCCAATCAGAAAATACAAAAGATTTCAACAGTATAGAGTGAGTGTGTAACTGTAAGGCATAAGGAACTACTTTATGAAAAGCACATAAAGATATGAAGAAAATGGAGAAGCATTAGCATGGAGAAGGGAGAAAAAGAAGACAAAAAACCACATGCTCAAGGAAAAAAAGGCCAAATTACCAAAACCCAAAGCTCAAAATCTCCTCCTCTGTCATCCATTCAAGATGGTAAAACATTAGTTCTTTTACAGTTCCTTGTAATATCCTCTTTTTCACCTTTGTGAAAAAATTCATGTTTACATTTTCATGCCACAATCCCTAACGGTTAATCCTTCACAGACCCTCAAATTCTTACCTTACTTTTCATCTGCCTCTTTTTCTTCACCAATTATATTCACCAGAAAAAACCCATATCAAATTTCAAAAGAAGGAAAGAAATTTTCTATTAGAAAGAATCCACCTCTAAATGAACTCTGGTCGCTTCAAGAATCTGAGAAAAAGAAAACAAATGACAAATAAATGAATGTCAGCAATCACAAAAACCCAAGGGAAAAATGATATTACCAATTTCTATTCAACATTCAACAATGGAAAGCAAGAATGGAGAATACAGATCAGTTTTTTAATCTCAGGAATGCATACCTTCACGTTTCTTCATCACACCCCTTGCAAACATCAACAAAATGACAAGGAATCCAACTCCAGCTGCCCCACCTACTATTATAGCCACTGTCTTTCCGGTATTTTGTCCTGTGCCTACAGCAGTGAAAAACATCCCCAATTGATTAATCCCACACAAACTTTTCTAAGACTAATTAAACCATTTTGAAGTCATTAATCTGAATTAGGCTAGAAACTAATCAATCCAACAAGGTTCAGAAAATCAAGTAAAATGAGAAGGAAAGGCAACCCATTTCCAGTTACCTGATGAAGATGAAGATGGATGTGAATATGAAGAAGATGATGATCTTCTAGGAACCCCATTAGGATAATAACTGTAACTAATAAAGCACTTGTGCAGATAGATTTGACCTGAGATGGAACTCCCACATTCAACCTGGGCTCTTTGAACAGCACTCTTCACGCAATCTCCACAATCTGAATCTCCCACATCTCCTTCACATTGCCCCAATACATAAACAGATTGGTAATTTGTGGTGTAAAATCCATGGCTGCTGACCACCCCATTTTCCAGAACTGAAAAGGCAGCATCCCTCCTCTCTTCAAATCCAGTTCCAGCAACATTTGTAGCTCCACAAGTCTTGAACAGCATTTCCATGCCAGAAATTTGAGCAAAGCCAGCAACTTCATACAACATGTAGCAGCCATAAAGCTGGATTCTTGAAGCTATTGTTTTGCCACAAAGTTTGTTGGTTAAGGTCGGGAGCTGGCTGACACAGTTGTAACAGTCACTGTTACTGAGGTCTCCCCTACATTGAAAAAGACCGGTAATGGTAGTTTGACCGGTGCCTGTTGTTGTCTTGAAAAACTTTACCTTCATGGACTGTGAAAGCAAGGTTTGAAACAAGGCAGACAGGGCCTGTGAGTATATCCCAGCTGGATCTGTGAAAGCCTGCTTTGCACAACCTTTGTAGACCAGGGTTGTGTAATCAGAAGCAGATTCAACTAGTGGAGAAAGTTCAAGACTGGTAAACAAGACAAGAAATGAGAGGAAAAGGAAGAAGGCTTTTGAAGAAAAACAAAAACCCATTTGTTGGGGTAGTTTTGTCGGATCAAATCATGGCAGTTCCTTGCAGTTCAGTGGGGATCTATAAGGGCTTGGTGGGTTTTAGCTACAACTGAGCATAGATTAAAAGGTTGAGTTTTTGTTGTAACTTTGGTTTGGTTTCTGCAACTTCACCCCTTAGAACAGAGGTTTTGTTCTGGTTTTGGTTTTGTGGTATTTGAGAATTTTACCTTCCTTTTTTGGATGGCCTACCTCTGAAGCTGTGCACAGATGAGAGAGAGTTCTTATCTTTTGCTCTTCACAAGACGAGAGAGTACAATGCACAACACAATTGATAATAGAGAAATATTTTTATGGAAATGATGAAACTGATTTAACCAGTTTTTTAATACTTTCAAGAGAATGAGAACAAAATAAATTTATTTAAGATAAAATAAACTAGAATAGTATATACAATATTCCCTGCTCTAAAAGAGGGTAAGGAGGTATGATTATGAATAGGAATCTAATATCATGAAAGGAAAATGCCATTAAGTTTGACTGGAGCAATTCTCAATTAAGGGCTCGTTTAGTTCGCTTATATCATTTTTTAAAAAAATATTTTTATATTTTTCAATATTTGACACATATAAAATATTTTTAATAAATAAAAAATAAAATTCAATCAATAAAATTTTTTTAAGAATTTTGAAAAATTGTATTCCCATTTTCAAAAAAGAAAGATAATTTTCAAATTTATACCACTCTTAAGAAAAAAGCTCTTACTAAAACTCAACCTAATCTATATTAGATTAAAATAACAAACAACAAAAAATATTTTTCAACATATCAATCAAACAACAGAAAATATTAGTTTTCCAGAAGATCAAATTTTTAAAAATTATTTTACATAAATTATTTTTTGAAAGTTATTTTACACGAACCAAACGGAACCTAAGAACTGCTTTGAAAGCCTAGTGTTTAAATTGAATAGTAATTTTATAACAAAAATTTTTTTTGAATAGTAATTGGCTAAAGATCCAGAAGGAATGCAGTGTTGAAATTTTAGGATACATAAGGCATGGAAGTGCATGTGAAAGAGGTGATGCACTTAAAGTATTCATTAATTGAAATAGTTCTTTTCTGACTTTTTTCTCAAGAAAATGGCAGCCTGGCCTGGCATGTGTTTGGAAGAATTTATAGCCACAATGCAAACCGCATGACAAAACCCCAAATCATCCATATCTGTCATCTTAGCATCTGTGGAATATTTTGAAGGCTAATTGAAGTTTAGTAGATTGATTTCTTGATAAACAATTACTACAATTTACTAGTAGGCAGTATATAAAATATTCTTCTGCAAAGTTATTTGTTTGTTGAAATGCAGAACGATTGAAATTTGAATGTCTGTGTGGGTTGGATTTATTGATATCAGACAAAAAGAGTAGTATCACTGTATCAGATCAGATTATTCTGATATGAATTTACATTACTTGCCAAACTTGTTCATTTTAAATTGGCATCTATCCATGACTGGGATTCATTGTCACTTTACCAATCTATTTTAGCAATCAATAGAAGCCAATTATAAATATTATAACAGCCACTGAGATTGAAGTGAAACAACTTAACTGTCATGTTTCTTTTGCTCAAATGATTCTTCAATATAATAAACTTGTCTGTCATTTTCAATTCGAATGCCAGTTTTAAACGCTCTTAACTGTCCTGAAAACAACAAAGAATAAACAACAATTTATGTTTGGCTCCTGCTTTGTTGTTTTCTTGCCAAGGTAGAGAAACCCATTCATGAAACATAAAGCAATTCAAATCTTGATTGAACTTCAGAGTTGCAAAAACGTGATGGTTTTGAAATTTAAGATGTTTTTCAAAGAGGGGGAGCGTTATTTTAGCCTATCTTTACCGGAAATTAATGTGGATCCGGTTCAGAGAGGGCAAAGGCTAAGAGGGTAGCAAGTAGCAAACCCTTTTTCAATAAAGCTAGTGTAAATTATTAAAGCTTGTACCGTTGTAGTCACTGTCCATGTAGGATGACAATGGGACTCTTTAAATAGGCATCTATATAACATTATAAGAATATAAGATTGAGTGGTATGAATTGGCATAAAACAGAGGGATATTCTAGAAGCATTTTTTTTAAATGTTGGAGGATGAAACTTTGAATCAACTGTGTGTGGAGAAAAGTATAATCTCGGTTGCAAAAAAATGGCTGCTTTTGTTTTCTTTTTACATTATCACAAGCCAAGAGGAGAGGTGGGGTGTGCTTCAGAAGTCAAAACTCATTAGGCTAAAGTAAGAAATAATGGAACCATGTGGGCTTGCTCTCCTCTTGCAAAAAAAATGACAAAGATGGGCCAAGAAATAATGGGTATATATACAGAAAAATCCATGCTAAAATGCTGCCTGTAACTCGTGACAAAGGAGAATCAGCCTGCAAGACTACAACCACTTCACCACTTCTCCCTAGTAGTAAAATGTCTCTAATTTCTTAGCTCTATGCCAGCTTTGTTTGTGTTAATGTCTTCGATAATAGTGGTGTGAAGATCCTGGAGACTCCCTACGGACGCGGTTAGTCTTGTAAAACCACATTGTAAGAAAAGATGTAAGAATTGTGACTCCAATGCTCAAGTCCATAAAAGAGAACCGAAGAGAGAGAGAGGAAGAGGATGCGAAAGAAGAGGAAAATGATAAGGAGGTTATGCCTGTAAGGGAAGAAGTGCTTAAATGATCATGGGCTTAATAGCCAAAAAGACCCTCAACCTTTAGCACAAAATGGAATTAAGCTTTTAACTTTTTATTGCGTGAAAATCAATCCATATACTTTTATTTCATTGTAAATAAACTCTCAACCTTTTAAAATTATGCAATTAAGTCCAAATTTGTTAAATAACACTAATTTTCGTTAGTATTACACACATGGCATGCCACGTGGTAACCAACTAAGCTATCCACGTCAGCTTTCACGTTAGATGTCCAAACGACAGTTAATATTATTTAACAGATTTGGACTTAATTGTATAATTTTAAAAGATTGAAGATTTATTTACAATGAAATAAAAGTTTATAAACTGATTTTCACGCAATAAAACGTTGAAGGCTTAATTCTATTTTGTACTAAAGATTGAAGATCTTTTTGGCTATTAAGTCTATGATCATTTTTTCCTTAGAGGCTCTCACTCTTATATACCTGATTGGCATATGATAACTTATAATGCATGTTCCTTCTCGCAGGACTCTATGCTTCAACCAGATGGCTTGCGCGACTGTTAAGAGCTTTGGCGGCTGTGGCTTTGCTTCTTGTGTGTCCCAAATGACTTACCAAGTAGACACTGCAAGTGGACGACCAGGCTTGGTGCTTGGACCTGTTGTGTAGCTTTCGGCTTGGGCTTGGTGGCGTACGTTGGCTATGCTTGGGTCTTGTATTTGTACTTTTGAATTGATAGTCTTACAATGCGTTGACGAGAAATTTTAAAATTTTGAAAAATTTCATCATGCACGATTTTCAAAACTTATAATTTTGAAATATTAGTATTTGTAATTGTATTGTTTGAATAAATATTTTTTTAAAAAATTTTTAATTATTAAAATTTATTGAAATAAAAAAAATACGTATTAGAATTGGATAAATATTTTCTTTTACAGTTATTTTTTTATTTTATCAAATTCTAATATTCAAAAAAATTTTCTAAAAAATATTTATCCAAATAAGACAATTATAAAGGCTAATATTTTAAAGTATTATTATCTTATATATAGTTAGTGGAGTTTTTTAACTTCACAAGCAAAATCAAGATAATTACACGTGTCTTTTAAAAATATTCAAAAAATAAGAAATAAATAAAATAAAACACGTGTCATCATCTTAACCCCGCTTGTAAAGTTAAAAAATTTCACTAAAGATAAAATAATAATCTTATTTTAAATTGATAAATTTTGAAATACTTTACAATTTCAAAATTCTTCAACAAAACGCACTCTTCAATAATTAATACTAATAGTTTGCTTCCCGTATTTTTTAGAATGGATACGGGATACCCGACAAAATCAGCAAATAAATCACCATCTACAATTTTATATAAAATATTGTACTACTAATCTTTGCTTGTTTCCTCCAAGCAACTCTTATTAGCTGCCATGCATGTTTCCTTAAACAACAACCAACAAGTTTAACTTGGATCATCAATAGAAAGTTTGTGAAGGCAAGTCATCAAATTTAAACCATGTACGCATTTCGCTCTCTTCTTGTATTGGTTTTTTACGGTATGATTCAAAGCAGCAAATCCATTAATAACCAAAACAATGTCACATTGTATATGAACATTTGGTTTAATTACTGATGCATATATAGATTTCCAATCTTTCCTTTAGTGTTTCTTCAAATTAAAATAAAATAAAATAACTCTTGCTTTATGAGTTTAAATTTAATGCATTGTTATGTCATACATTATCATCAAATCATATCATGACACCTCATTAATTTGTTAATTTAATAATATTTATTTTTAAGATCTTTTCATTTTAAAATTTATAAATTAATTAGATGTCATGATATGATTCATTGGTAATATATGAGATTAATTTATACATGACAGTACATCAAATATAATTTTATTTAATTGTATAGAATGGTTATTTCACGTTAACATATGTATTTTTATTCAAATCATATCACGCAATCACATTATTAAAAAAAAACCAACAATTTATTACACATCAAATGCGATAATTAAATGGTAAATGGTGAATATTTTTGTTAATAGATTTGTTAATGATTTTGATAATAAATGATTAAATTTTTTAATAATGTGTTTACATGACATGACATGATTTAAATGAAATTGACATATGTTGCCATAGGTAATTCTTTTCATACATTTTTTTTCTTCTTATATAGACAAAATGAACAAAAGTGAGATTTAATATTGTCATCATTTTTTTTGTATTTGTTTTTTTATCGTCGCAATGTAACTATAAAAAATGATAAGGTACACTCAAACAATTTTTTTTTATATAAACCAAGACTTGACTCAACAACTGTTATCTATTTTTAGGGGAGTACGTTCAAGGACCAAGGTTCGACTTTTCCTTCCATTTTATACCTTTCTATGAAAAAAAATTAATATAGTATCAAATATAATATATATATATATATATATGTATGGAATCTTGATATGTTTATTGGTTGCAAAAGATAGTAAACACCTTGACTACGAGTTTTATTAGTTCCCTAACTTGTTATGGTTGAAAGTTAACCTAACTAACATGTAGCAAGTTAATTGACCAAAAAATTGTCATATATTCATTGTTTTTGCTAACTTTGAAGGAAATGTTACACTTGTTTAAACTCTAAACTTTCCTTTTCAATGGTAAATTTATTCATAATTAAATTAAGATAATATCAGTCACATTCTTATACCATATTTTACACACTTGATGTGCAAGCATAAGAAATTTAGCCCTAAAAAAATTCTTGAGTAAACCCCACGTACACCCAAACTAGTTTTCCCACTTACCACCCATATACAATTTTTTCATTCAACACCGCGCACTCTTTTTTATTCCCACGGTATAAAATTAAAAAAACAAAAGAGAAAAGTATAAAATTCAAAATACAATTATCAAATCATGAATTTAAGACAAAAAAAATAACATAGTCAACAAAATTATTCAAAGGAAAAAAGAAAATAAACGATATTGATTTTTAAAAAAAAAAAACTTGAAATCTTTAAATGTGATACAAAGGATAGATTTGTTGAGAAATGTGATACATGAATGTTAAATAAAGCTGTTCATATGTAGGGTCAGATCAGGTTTGGGCTCACCCTAATTTATATATTATATAAAAGCTTAAGTCCGACCGGATTTGATTATTCGGATTTGAATTTAGCCTAGGCCTGTTTTAAATTTTATTATGCAAGTTCGGACTCGACCCGACCCATTCCTTTTTTTGGTATTTTAATTTTTTGTTTCTTTGTTTTTTTTATTATTTTATTGCCTTTAAAATTTAATTTGGCTTATCAAATTTTGCATGTCAATTTTTATATTAAATATATAATATTTATTAATAAATAATGCTTTAAATACATATAATTACATTATATTTAGTAAAATATATAACAAATTTTAGTATTGATTATGTTCAGGCCAAGTCGGGCCTAGTCAAGGTATCCATGGGTAAAACTCGAGCTTAGCTCAAAATTTCAACGGATCTTTTTTTTTGTTCTTGCCCATTTATCGAGCCTATTATTTTGTCCAAGCCCACTAAAAAATTAGGCTAACTTTTGTGCTTTAATGGACCACCCAATCCATAGACAAGTCTAATGTTAAATATGATATTTTATATTGATATTATAGATTATTATTTAATACATAGTTAGTGAAGCTTTTAGATTATACAAGTAAAATTAAAATGATGACACATACTTCACTTAAAATATTAAAAAATGAAAATAAATAAATAGAGGTATATGTCACTATTTTAACCTCATTTATGAAGTCTAAAAATTTTACGGACAATGTATTAAATAATTGCTCTTTTATAATTTTTTTTAAAATACATTAAAAATTGTAATCATAATCAGTATATTACATTTCATGAACTGGTAATTATAAAATTTACTTTACTCAAATTAAATAAACTAATATATAACTAGACTAAATTCAAATTTCCATTTAATGAGACTTAAATTTAAGACTCTAGAATCCCAAAATTTCCTTTGTATCACTAAATAAAAATCTCATGTATGGATGTAATTATCTTTTTATGTTATAATGATAACAATGTGATTTTTATAGCACAGTTTCAATAGAGACGATGACAGGATCATTGACTAAGTAAACGTTAACACATGACAGTTTTATCACATCTTAATGACAAACAAATTCAATAAAAAACGTTAACCTATGTGGTTGTGGCATTCCTGTGGTGCAAATCGATTGTTAAGGAAATATATTGAGCATTGAATGAAAAGTTAATCAAACACCGATTTTTAAGTTAGTATTGCCAGAAAGTTATCTTATGCATTGATGGCGATTTTAATTCATGATTTTTTAAGAGTGTTAGAGAAAAAGAAAAAAAACCTGGGAGAGGTAAAATTAATTTTATTTTTAAATATTTGAATATAATTTAAATTTTAAAATTGTTATTGTTAGAAGAATTTTATTATTTATTATTTTTAATTTGAATAAAATTAATTTTAAATCACATGTAATTAAAAAAAACTTGTTTTAATGATTTTTATTTTTTAAGAAAAATTAAATTTAATGTTCAAATTTTCAATTTTGTTATTCTTTCTATGAATAAAAAAATCATTATAAAAAAGAAAAAGAAAAAGTGCTTAAAATAAAGATTCTCTTGCTAGACTAGACGATCGAAGATTCCAAAATTCCAAAAAAAAAAAAATCATTAAATAAAAAGGATAGCCATAATCATCACTACCAACCGGTCAAAAACATGAAAAAACAATTATTTTGTCCAAAAATAAGCAAAACCCCAACGTCTCACCTTCTCTATTTTTTTCTCTTTTTCCCTCGTTTTCCCACCGACAATTCTCTTCTCTTCTTCTAAATTATAACCATTTGAAAAGAAAAATTGAAAATGTACACATTGAAAGATAAAGTAGCGGGGAGTCTTTCACGTTTATTTGCAGATTCACCGAATCATTCTTCTCTTTCTTCTCCATCTGATCTTTCTCAGGTAATTTCTTTTCTTTTTTTGTTTTGATTTATTGTTTGAGAAACTAGATCTGGGTTTTTTTTTTTATGGGAATTGTAGTTTATTTTCTATCAATGTTTCTGTTGGTTTTTTTTTTTTTGACCTGGGCAGCTGAAAATTATGTTTTCTTTTGTTTTATTAATGATCTTTGGAAAATAACTGAAATTTGCTGATTTGGATTTTTTTTATATATATATATATATATATATATATATTTTTTTTTTCATTCATAAAAAAATAAGATTACTTTTGATAGCTTAGAATCAGTAGATAATGCAAGAAAGAATAAAATTAAAAATTTGCTGATTTGGGTGTTATATATATATATGTGTGTGTGTGTGTATTTAATTTCATACGTAAAAAAATAAGTTTACTTTTGGTAGCTTAGAATCCTTAGATAATGCAAGAAAGAATAAAATTAAAAATGAAAATTTTTTTCATATAAAAACATGTTCATTGTTTGTGCCTGATAACCCACTTCATAGATTGGTCTAAATTAATGTCTTTCATTTCATTTTCCATTGTAAAACTTTAATAAGTGGTTTCTGGATTTGTCAGATAAATATTTTTAATTTCAAGATTTTTTTTCAGCTATATTTGTATGTGTTCAATAACATTGTTGCTTCAAGTTTTAAATTTACTTGTATTTTAGTTTGAGTGATTTAGTGATGCTAAATTTTTTAACGTGTAGGCCAGATTGTATTCGAAAGAGACAAACTCATTGTCTTCAATTTTTTCTTACATTATCCCTTCAGTAAGCTTAGGTGAGTCTAAATCGAATGATCATGGAAGTGACCTCAAGCCAATTCAGTCACTTCCTGTTAGATGGAAAAATAAGGAATTTGAGGTGCAAGATGAATCCTTGGATAGCTGTAAAGAATACACCATTACTTGTACAAATGAAGACTTTAAGCAGGTTTGTGAAGATAAGAAGGAAATCTGGACTGATAGTGACAATAAGCTAACGATTAGTCCTAGTGGTGAGGATAAGGACCGTGCCTCGGAAAGGAGCAGCAGTGATTCTGATGAACATCTAGAAGCAAGAGAGCAACAGAGTCCAGTAAAGCCTTCACCAAATCTTTCTGATGAATCAGTGTTTATTACTTGTGATTTATACGAATTCTTGGTGTCTTCCCTTCCCAATATAGTTAAAGGGTGTCAATGGGTGTTGTTGTACAGGTAAGTCTTGCAATTTCTGCAGTTCTCTGGTGTCAGCTGCTTTTTACTTTTGATTTTGGATTTTGATTGGGTATTAACTCTTTCAAATCAAGGGCAGTACGTTAAAACATGGTATATCACTCCGTACACTTATTCGTAAGAGCAGTGAGCTTCCTGGTCCTTGTTTGCTGGTATGTTGATGTTTATATGCTGTTGAATGCAATTGTCATTAGAGCTTGTGTATCTGAATTTTAATGCCTAATTAGTTTTTAATACATTGGAGTTATTTGTGTGGTGCTGTACAAATTCTAGATTACTGGAGATAGGCAAGGTGCTGTCTTTGGTGCAATGCTAGAATGCCCCTTGAAACCCACACCAAAGAGAAAATATCAAGTACGCTAGCAGACTTGTTTAAGTTATGAATATAGTTTTCTTTACAATATAAATTGGTTTCTTTTTCTGACTTGCTGTATATTTCCATGCTTCTGTGTCCTTTCATTTCTTACCATGTAAACTATGATTCTACCACCTTCTTAGCTTTATTTCTCTGGATTTGTAACAGGGAACAAACAAGACGTTTGTATTCACAACCATATATGGTGAACCAAGGCTATTCAGAGCAACTGGTATGCAATTTTAGCAAAGTATTTTATTTATATATGTATTAGATACTGTAGTGAACATGTTAAGACAAATCTAACTTATGCATGTAATTAGATAGGAAAAGAAGAATGATTGGTTTAATGTATACATGCTGATTGAAAGATGTGATTTCCATCATGCTGCTATTAAAAGGCTAAAATTTTAAAAAAGCTCTTGAATTTTGTTACTTTATTTAAATAAGTCCTTGTACTTTTATTGCATCTATATAAACTCTTAACTATTTATTTGAGTTCAAATAAGCCTTTAAACTTTAATTTGTACCTAGATAAGATCTTAACTTTTAATTTATATCTAAATGAGCTAGTAACATAAATCAATCTTTTATATGAGTGAGTAATCGATTTTTCAGTTGGGTTTAAAACATAACGTCCTACATAAAAAGGGCTGGTTAGATAGAATATATTATATAATTTTTAATTATGTGTATTATATATCATATATTTTAAAAAATTGCCAAATTAATTCAGTTGGTTTAATTCGTGATTCTAGGCATTGACCTAATCGAATAAACCGACTTATAAAAAATTAACTCAAATACGAAAGTGACTTAATCAAATCGAATTAATTGAATGTTGATTGGTTAAATCAGTTGAAAACAACTTTTATACATATGGAATCTTTTTGTTTGAAATAAGAGCTTATTTGAGTATAAATTAAAGTACAAGGGCTTATTTGGATACAATAATAATATGAGGGCTTATTTAAATAAAGTAACAAAGTTCACGGATTTTTTTAATATTTTAGCCCTATTAAGTCCTCCACATATGCAATGTGGATCCTTTTCTATCCTGTTTTTCTCTCAAATATGCCCAATGAAATGTGCTCGGTGAATTTGATTTACTACAAAATGCCAAATGTCAATTAAAGATTGATTTTTTGGGTCAGGCTCTTTGTTTCTTTCCAGAAACTAGATCGGATGTGATTGTGTTCTTGATGGATGGCATAAGCAATTAATAATTGTGTTTTAAGGATTAATATGCTGATTTTTCGTTGAGAGATTAGGGTTTTTTTTTTTTTTAATTTGATAAAGTTTTAAGCACTTTGCTTGAGGTGATGTTGATCAATTTTCGATGCTATTATAGGCTCTGATATTGTCTCATATTTATCTAAACAGGTGCCAATCGATATTATTATACATGTTTGAATGACTTGTTAGCACTTGGCGGTGGTGGAAACTTTGCTTTATGCTTGGATGGAGACCTGTAAGTTGCAATTTGCGGTTCTCCCTTTTAAAGTTCTGCCAACTAGTCTTTTATTAAAAACATTTTATATTCTTTTCCCATGATTGTGATTTTGTCTTTATAATAGATTAAGTGGAACTAGTGGACCTTGTGAAACATTTGGGAACTCGTGTTTGGCCCATAACGAAGAATTTGAGCTAAAGAATGTCGAGGTAATTGTTGTTTCTTATGACCATTATCAGTTATAATTGTTTTTGTTATCGGTTTCTCAACATTGATCATCTGATATGCTGTTGATTGAATCTCAAATAGGGTAATTCTCAAGTGAAAAAGTGATAAAAAGGCCAATGCATCTTCAATTTAAAAGTTTAAATGAAAGTTAAAAGGCAAATATTTAACAAACATATAATTTTGTACTACCAAAATTTACCCATACCAATGAAAGCCCTGACATGTGTACTATAAGTAAATGCATGCGGGAAACTTGTCTTGCCTGTTCTTTTGATACATACAACTTGGCAAAAAGTTTGGTTATGTAAGGCCAGCCTTTGTAACTCCTTTCAACCATAGGTGATGAAACAATTGCTTTGGTTCACCGAGATAGATCAATCAAGATCTCAATATTGGAATAGATTTATTCTAGATCCCGTATAACTATAGAATTAAAACTATGTTTGCCTGCACCTCTTAAAATTAGACTCGGGAATTTTAACAATAAGTTGGAGCTTCATTTACAAAGAATTCCTGTGCATTTCTTGTGGATATCCCATCTACTGTTTGCTGAACAATCATGATTTAAGTTCGAAACTTTTATATTTTTTTTTCTTCCATTTAAACTCGTCTGATTGCATCTTTTTTTTTTCATTCAACTTGCTTTTAACAACGCAGCTTTGGGGGTTCAGGCATGTATCACAATACTTCAACTGAAAGCAAATAGGAGGCTGAGATTTTAGCTCATCTGTTTTATAAGTTGCCATTCTTTATTCTTTGACTTGTACCATCCATACTTTGCCCTCCTTTTTGGGCTAAATATTTAATGTGATGGCAAATTGCTTGTAGTTGAAGATTAATATGGGTATGTCTTGAATGAAAAGGTTCTCTCATGGTGTTAATTGAAAGTGCCGGTGATTCTTTTTATTTCTGAGCATTTATCAGTCTCTATTTGATCCATTAATATTTCCAGCATTGATGAAAAGCCATAACAGGTAACAATAGACGATACCATTGCACCTATAAGCAATTGTTCAATTTATAGAGAAAAATGTAGCAATGTGAATACCCTTCATGTTCATGGTGGTGTGTGGAGTGTTACACGAATAGATTACCAGTGGATGGGTGAGAGAAAGAGAGAAATAGTCTGATTAGCCAGCATAAATAATAGTATAAAAAACTTGTACCATCCACTAGTAGTACCTTCTCTTTTTCTTTTTTTTGAGAAAATACTATAAATACTAGTTAAGGCAACATAATGACAAAATAATAATAATAATAATAATAATAACAACTCATTAAGTGTTGGCTAGCGGGGGAAAATTCCATTGGTGAGGTTTCAAATCTGGGAGTTGAAATTGTCTACATGTTTTGACTCGCTTTCATTTCTTCAAAAGCTTAGATGATACAGCGGGGCACATACAATCTGGAGGAATGGCCAAAACTGGTAGACGTTCATATCCTAGTCTCTCGGTGTTTGGGGTAACAGAAGCATGACACTAAGAACTAAACAGACCTGAAAATCTGGCGTTTTACTTAAATCATAAAACAGAACAGTCACAACTAGCAATTGCAAGTGTTCAGAGCCTACTTCCCAGATTTGCCAAAGAGAATGGGCCTGTTATGACTCTGTTGAAGTATCATCTTGAGGAAGGCCGATTATCCGGAGGTTGCGATCCATTGATCCCACTGCTAGGTACCTTGCATCTGGGCCAAATTTGACACAAGTTGCTCTACCTGCAAACAGAGAAGAATAAGGCACTTCAACTTCTGCTAGCAATTAGAAATGGATGCTAAGCAAAAAAAAAAAATGAACCTGTGCCAGACAAATCAGGTAAAGTTTTGATGCAATTCCATTCTGCTTTGACGCTGCCAACTTGATAAACTCTGGAAGCAGTATCAACAAGTGCCGTGAGAAAAGATATTTGAAACAACATTCAGGAGAGGAAGAGCTAGTGTGACTTACGAGAAAGGGACTTAACATGTTCTTTGAAATTTTAGTTTAAGAGATCCAACATTAGCACAAAAAATCTCCGGACAGCATTATAAGCACTCTATTGAAATGTCATGTGCATACAACAGATTATCCAATTTAAGTTTCGGTCTAGCAAGCTATCCTATGACAAGACTGTACACGAAGGCCTTATGAGCGCCTACCTTACATCTGAGCCTGCTATCGCAAGGTAACTTCCACTATGGTCAAAATCCACTGAAAAAAGAAAAGAACAGAATTAAAGCTGCTGTTAAACATGGCTCTTCATGATTACCAACTCTGATAACAAGAAACTAAATTTTTGCTCATTAAATTCACTGTTTTTCTTTTAAAGCTCTGAAATTGACATTGTGGAAAAGCAGTCTAAGGGAAAAACTAATTCACGTAGACAAAATAGTAAATGGGAGTTGGCCGAAAACATCAGATAACGTTGCTCACTCCGGAGAGTTAATCAATAGGAGACATGATATATAGCCTTGCAAGGTATGTTATCAAGATGTTACATACCAGAGTTAGTTGGTGTGTTTTGATCATATAACTCAAATGATCGAAAGTTCTTCAATTTGCGCAAATCCCACAACTTAACACCATCATGTGCAGCAGTCTGCGGTTAAAACATAAATCAGATTACGGAATTCAGGGCCATCAACTTAATGTGCATATTTGGCTAAATATTCTTACTGCAAGGAAGTAACCATTTTCCGAAAAAGATATGGTTGTTACTGCCCCAGTGTGCCCATCAAAGTTGGCAACATTTCCCTGTAGGGTAATAAAATAAAGAGAAAGCAGCTTTAAAAAATTGAAGACAGAAAATATCTGAAAATGTAAGTTCTGGTCTCATAACAAAGTTTCTACATACCCGACTTTTCACATCCCAAATTCTAACAGTAGCTCCAGTGGTGCCTGTTCCAAGGATGAGACCATCAGGATGAAAAGCAGCAGATGTATAGCCCATGGAATTTGAGGGGTCTTCAACCTGCAGATATAAAAATCTAACTCATTATAGGTTTTCCTCTTTAAAATAAATGAGATGGAAATTTGGTTCAAGGAAAATGAAAATCATTTTTTCACCACTTTAACAGTAAAGAAAACAGTGTCTACATATTTCCATTTAAAGTCCTATAGACATTTGGGGTAATTTTTAATATGTGCTAGAAATTTACAAGAAACTAAATGGTGACTACATTTCCATTGCTTGCCTAAAGACATTTAGGGGAAATTTGAATACATGCTAGAAATTCACAATAAACTACAAATAGTCCACATAACACTCTATGACTATGAAACACGATTAAAACTTCCCAGTTTAACTTTTGAGCACTCCATGAATCAATTAAACACAACTTATGTTTATTGTGAGAAACAAGCATCAGGGTCAACTAAAGAGATCCGAGGACTAATATAAGTTACTGTTATTTTAATAAGAGACCAATATGCTCCATTTACTTCATGAGCAATAAATAAGATGTTCACTCTAATGGAAAACCTTATAGACCAGAAAAAGGGAGAGAGGTAGAAAGATTAGGACCTGTGTCAAGCATAAGCCAGTGGAAAGATCATAAAAGCACCATGTTGTGTCAAGGGAAGCAGTTACAAAGTAGTTATTTGTGGCATGGACTGTGACAGCTTGCACCTGAAAGCATAGAAGATAGATTTATTCTCATGTCCACAAGAAAGCAAATAGCAGAACCAGATTCTGTTAACCATAGCAGCTGGTATTTCAGAATATGTAGATTTGAGCATATGATATTTACCTCAGCTGTATGATCCTTCAAAATGTGCCTGCAATCATAGTTTCCATCCTCAGACCCTTGCCAAATGCGAACAGTCTGCAACATTCAAAAACCAATCAAACAGAGATGCAAGCTAAAACATAAATACAGTACGGAACATTTTAGTTATGGCTAAATGATTAAGATGCCAACACTAAATCCTATTAAAAAAACTCTTATGGAACATAAACCTAAAATAAGGATGACAAAATAGGAACAAAAACTAGAATTTGAGACTTGAATAATTGGCTTACCTTATCTGCTGATCCACTTAAAAGTACATTGTTCTGAGCTACAAATCTTACACTTGTAACCTACCAAAGAAAAATGTAGTCAGAGAATAAATTTTAAAAGAAACATGAACAGAAGTCCTTGAAAACGGTAGAGGAAACTGAATAAACCTTCTTAGAGTGACCACTGAGTGTTGATAAAATCTCTCCAGATGTTCGATCAAAGAGTACAGCACTTGAATCAATTCCTCCTGTAGCAACGATGTCCTAACAACCAGAAGTAAAAGGAAGTTAATGGACAAGCTTTGAAGAATAGTAGAAATATTAAAACCAGAGCCTATTCCAATTTAAATTTTGCATTGTTATCTGTAAAATGGAATCCTATATGGATAATTTAACGTGATTTTAGATACTGGTTCATGTAGCCTACCCCAATCTATAGGGATAAAGGCTCTAATAATGACGATGATCTGTAAAATGGAATCCCTTAATATACATAAGTTCAGATTATAGCATTAGATGAATCCACTAAGCAATTTATACTCCTCTAAAAGCAAAAGAATGTAGTAAATAGACTGGCTCCTGGCACAGGTTTTTTGGTTCCACAGGCTGGATTAATAAGGCCTTAAAATGTAATGAAAGAATCAGAAATTGCTAGTCTAATAAGAAATGATTGCACAAAATTTCAAAATTTACATTCAAACCTTGTTTCTAACAGATCTATTTCTCATTTCCTTAGCTTTGGCAACTAAAAATCAAAGTCCACAACAATGTCTGACACATAATCACCCCCTGCCCAGTGAGATATAGAAAAAATTATAGTTTCATGAAAGGGATTTGAGTAAAAGGAGCACCACACCTTTGAAAGATTGATATCAATGGAAGTGATCCCTGGTTTGTTTGTCTTGTGAAGGGGATGACTGGAAAGTTGGGTATACCTCTCCATGCTATCAATGGGAGCCAATGTTGGAGGTATCTGAAAAGAAACACAAAGTAAATATTGGAGGGAAGAGGACCACAGATGTTATCTACAAAGAGATAGTTGCAATTAATCAAATACACAGGATGAAGAGTACCTGTCGCTTTTTACGCAGTTGTGACAGAGCTGCATTACACTCCGTTAACTCAGCAATAATGCTATCAGAAATCCCAGGATGCATTCTCTTTGCAGCAGGGCCCATATTTTCATCCTCTGCCACTACGAGAAAAAAAAAAAAACCTCAAATAAGATACCGGATTAGTTAAAGATAAACATTAATGAAACGCGTATTGAGAAAGAACCTCTTTTTCCATTGCTGAGAGCAGAAACATTGGCAGTAACTGCTGATGCCGGCAAGGGTGCTTGCCTCTCAGCCTGTGCAAGTAATGACCTGGCTTCATCCCTTTCCTTTTTAAGTCTTGCAATCACACGGCAGGCAGCATCATGCTGTGTAAAAAAATAATATATTGAATTACAGTATAATTAGATAAAACGAGAATCATGAAGGGAAAAAAAATTCAATAGGTTAGCTAAAACTCCATATCCTTTTATTATCAAATTTCGAATCACATGAATTTTTAAAAGAGATCTTTTTAATCGATTTATGTAACAGTTGAGCATAAGCATTATTAAAACAAAGCATCCTCAATAAAAGAACTGCACCACGGATGGTATATCAAAATTCAAGGGTTGAAAAGAAAAGCCATCACACAAACATTGGGTTAAATTACTCAGCTTCTTTGGGAATGTTATAAGAAATAAAATCACTGACAACATTGTAAAGCACATTTTGACAAAAGGAGCTTGCACCAGATTCTCAAAAAGATTTTTTGGTTCAATCGAGACTAAAGGTAACTAACATATAAAAGTTAATGCTCTCTCTAATGCAGTGATAGAACACAACATACAAAAACCAAGAAGTAAAACGGATTATAGGAAGGTCAAAAAGACAATTAAACACTGATAAACAAATTTTGTTACCTGGTAGAGTGCATGACTCAGCTCTTGCCTAGCTGTATGTAGTTGCTGCTCCAATGCAAAATTGGATAGCATTAAAGCATCCCATTCCTGCAATGTGAGAAGTAATGGAACATCAGAAGCATAACACTGAAGAAAATTCAATGCAAACATAACAAAACAAAGCATTCATTTCTAACTAAAAAACAACTGCAAAGTAAGACCCTTTTGTAAAATCAACTGCAGAATTGTTAATAAATACCGAACAAGTGAAAACCCCCCTCCCCACAGAGCACTCACATTGATAGATGCATAACAAAAATGAAAGGATGGTCTACAAACTTTAAGTATGCAATAATTTAAACTAATTCAGACCTAAAAAAACTGCATATGAAAACTATACTTGTATCAGGAAAACATACCTTCTGAAACATTCCGAGCATCCCAGGAATGCTAGCTGCTGCTAAAGATCTGGGCTTTACAATCTGCAAAAGCACCATAGAAACAAAGAAATCCACTCACAAAGAAGCAACGGAAACAAGTACTTGCAAGAAAAACACCAATAGTAAAATCACCTTGCCGGTTTTGACTGGGACAATGTCATCCATAGTAAGTGGCTCCCCTGTAACCGGACACTTCCCATAATCCTAATTAAAACAGCAAAACAAAATACTCTATGAAATATGAAACTAATTCATCCGAAAATTAAGTAAATAATCCTATACTTCCAACATAAATATAAAAATGTGAAATTTCAAGAAAAAAAAGGGTAAAACTTCTTTTTGGCGAGTTTACAGTTTTCTTAGTAAAATAAAAAAAAAACCGAATTTTGTTTTTTAAAAGTAGTAAAAAATGAGAAAGCGAACCGCAATGTGTCGCTCGATTAAGCGTTTCTCATAAAGCAAACCGGATAACTTGGAGACGACAGGCTCTTCCGGCACCTCGCCGGAAACTGCAGGGGCAACCAAAAACTCTCAGATCAAAAAAAGGGCAGCGGTTAACAAAAGAAAAACAAAGGAGAGAAAGAAGAGAGAGATGGAGCTTACTTGAACAGTTCATGGCAGGAATTCGGGTTTTTCGGCAGTGAACGCAGCTAAAATAATAGAAACTAAAAGAAGTAATTGGACAGGCAAAATGAAGCAGCAGCCACCAAGCAACCAGCAAAGCTAAAAGAGAGTGAGAAAGAAAAAGAGGAGAGCAAGGGAGAGCCGAAGAAGGAGGAGGATGAAGATGGGTCAACCGATTGGACATAATTCATCAGCTTTTGGGTCGATTTTTGGCCCAAAACAACACAACGGAATTTGGGCCAAACCAATGTTACCGTCGAACGGATTCAAAAAGAAATAGATGTTGTTCATGAATTGATCCCGGAACTTTGAACAAAATATTTCAAGTCCAATATTGAATCAAAATATTTTTTCTAATATATTTCAAAAATAATAATTTAATATTCTAATAAATTTTTATTTTATATAATCAAACCCAAATGACTACGGTTGATTCGGGTCATGGACATTTCTAATAAAAAAGAGATAAGACTTTGTTCACTGTATCATCATGGGAGTTCCTTTTAATCTTTGTAAGTGGGTTTAGAGGATTCGCGAATGTCCACTTGATAAATTATTTGATTAAGAAATGAACTTGTAATATTTATATAAATCAAAGTTAAAGAAACTTTTGTATTAGTGTATGAGATAATAGATTTAAAAGTATAATATTTGAATATAAAAGAAAATAATATTTAAAAAACTAAAATATTAATTTAATAGATATATATATATATATATATATTATGAGTTTATATTTGACATACCAACAATCAATTAACCATAATTTGATATCTCATTAATAAGTAAAGTTAAAAAATATATATATCTTTAAAAATAAATACAAATAAAATTTTTTAATTATTTTTAAGGGATTGAGTATTTTTTTTTATTTTTCTCATTTATAAAGTGGCATTTTGTAATTTATTGACATTGTATACATGCTATATACTTTCAGTATATCAAATATACAAATCATTTTTTATTACAATTGGTCTTATATTTTAACCTTTCATCTCGTTTATACTAATTATGATTTTTTTTTACCATTTTCTTTTATTTTATAAAACTTTTTTATTAGGAAAGTAAAAAAAAAAAAGAATTAATAGCAAAAGACAAGTAATAGAAGGAAGATCAAATAATATGGAAACTAGCTTTTAGTCGTGCAATGCATGAATTAGTTTTAATTATTTAAATTTGTAAATATATAAAATAATATTATTTAATTTATTTGTTTAAAGTATATATAAAATACATATAAATAATATAATTAAAATATTCAATCATAAAAAATTAAATATTTAATTAAAAAATTATAAAATTCAAAATAAACAAATATTAGGAAGAATAAAAAATAAAAACATATTATAAATAAAATTATTGATTACATCAACAAAATGTTAAAATAGAAATTAAAAGTATATTTTAACAATTTTCAAGCATTAGAGTAACATTTTTAGGTATATTTTTTTATTAACATAAATAATCATTATTTTATATATGCATTTTATATACATATAACATATATAAAGAATAATTATAACATAAAAGTATTTATATTTATATCTGAAAGTACAACAATTTGTGCAATGCACGGATTAATTTTAGCTTTTTAAATATGTATGTAACATATATGTTTAAAAATTTATATGTTTTATACATGATTTGTATTTATTTAGAAAAATAGTAATTTTAAATAATTAAATAATCGACATGATATTGATAGTTTATTTTTATACTTTTCAGTTTTGTTAATAATTTTTTAAAATAAATTAAAATAAAAATTATTTATTTCATAACATAAATAAATATCAATTAATATTTTATTTAGTTTTCCAAATAAATAGTATTAAAATTATATTTTTTTAAATATTTTGGATTAGATAGTTTTTAAAATTATTTTAAGAGAATTTTTTTTTTTTATAGATTGAGAATTTTTAAGGATTATAAATTTTAAGGCTTCGGCTTATGCTCACTTCCTTAATACCTTGCCTATGCCTGGCCCCAATCCAACTTGGCTGGCCTAACCCATAAACAGATCTAAATATAACTAATATATATTAAATATAATAAATAAAATTAAAAAATTTGTATATTTAAATATCTCTACTCCTCCAGTATTAAATATAAATAACGTACTACATTTATTACTTAATTATTAAATATAATATAGAAATCATATATATATATATATTATACAGAATATATTAAGTTTAATATATGATTAAATAATACCATAACATAAGTTCATTATAAAAATCAAATTTTAAAGCAATAAATTAAGTCAACTATTTAATATTTAATGCGTGTTATAAATTTGATAACTATTTAATACATATTTAATTATTGATTTAATACTTATTTGGTAACTGTTACAAAGCTTGCATGTCAAAAAATTAGACCATTCACATACGAGTCCACATTAGAAAAAAGGTACATGTATGCATGTACCTTGTAATATAATATATATATATATATATATATGATTATTGATTTAATACTTATTTGGTAACGGTTACAAAGCTTATATGTCAAAAAATTAGACTATTCACATAGAAGTCCACATAAAAAAAAAGTACATGTAAGCATGTACCTTGTAATATAATATATATATATAATTCCATGTATTACCTCAAATTTTGAAAATTAGTCCCTAAAATATAATTTAAAGGAATTAAATCCTCTTACTATATTAATTTGATAGCTGTGGCATTAAATCGGTCCGTTGACTTTGTCCAAAAAAAAAGGTCAAATTATATGGATTGTAACTATATTATGTTAAATTTTGAAATTTAGTCTTGTAATATATAATTTAAACAATTGAATTATTTTTCTATTTTAATTTGATAATCTTAACCCATCCGTTAAGATGAGACCATTAGTCTCCATTTATTTATGCACATGGTTGTCGACCTTAGCCACATGGTATCATATTGACGTGGCATTTTGGTTGAACTGAGAAAAAGATCAAATTATATAGATAGTTTCTGCACTATATAGGTTAAATTTTGAAAATTAGTCGTTGTAATACATAATTTAAAGAAATTGAATCCTCTTACTCTTTTAATTTGATAATCTCAATCCAATCATTAGATGAGTTTCTTAGTCTCTGTTAAATTTTCACATGTGATCATTGATATTGTCTACGTGACACTTATCATACAGACGTGATATTTTTAGCTTGACATAAAAAAATTTAAACAATCTATTTTTTTCATTTTCTCTATAACTCAACAGATTCTCTCTCTGAGTTTGGTCGGATATTGTTAAACAAAGCCTTTACATTGAAGCCAAAACTCTCAAAGTGGTTTCATGGCACAACTTTGAGCCAAAAGCAACAATTACTCAATACTCGTTCACTTTAATTTGCAAAATTTCATTTCATATCTTTAAATCCTTGTGATTTACTTTCATGCTTTTCAAATTTGTACAACTCAATTTCATGCCTGCCAATTTTTTATTATTTACATTCATGCCCCTTCATTTCTAATTATTTACTTTCTTACCCTTTAACTTTCATTTTCGCCATTTTGTGAGTTTTCTATCCCTTGCACTTTTAATTTAATCATTTGTTTTACTGGTTTTAAATTTTATTGTTTAAATTGCAAAATGAAAATATTGACTTTATGAATAAATCTAAGTTGACTAATTTTGTCTTAACATGGGCTAAGTTTGGTACTTATTTGAATAAATCTACATGTTAATTTGACTAGTATTTCCAGCTATAGTTCCAGCTATGCAAAAACTAAACAAAATTGTTAAAAGGAGGAAGTTATAAAGTGTTTTGGATCAACATGGCATATGAAGAGAACTTCCCAGTTAAGTATTGCACACTCACAAGTTTGATTAATATATAATATAAGCCTGTTTGTTATGGTTGGAGTACAATGAAGTTCGTTGCCATGAAGAATGCCTTTGCTTTCCATTTTTCTGCGAAAAGTTTGATTAGAAAACCAAAAAGAAAGAGAAAGACAAACCCAAAAGGCAAAAGTCCGGCAATATTTTTCCAGGATTTTGCATGAGGTATCTGCAATTGTGAAACCAGAAAAAAGAAAAAGAAAAAGAAACTAACATATAGCTTAGTGGGGTAGAAATTCTCCTGAAAAAAATATCACCAAACATGACATTTCTCTAGATAGCGACCTATATATACTGTATAGACTAGTGAGAATTTCAGAGGTTTAACCTGATTAGGAAGAAGATTGTGGGGACTTAAAGATGAATATTTGAAATGTTTATTGCCAGTTGATACACACCTTGCTTTAAAAAAGAGAGACATTCTAACTGATAAGACACTCAGAATTTTGATTTGAATACTGTTTCCAAGCAGAATATGTGACTGGCAAAGGAGTGAGGAAAATTTTATGTTATTCCCTGGAAATTTGATTTTAAGTATAGGTATAAGTCTTGCTTGCACGTCCGTGTCAGTCTCCATATGGATTGCATGAAATCTGATTTTAACAAAGGAACATTGTGTGAAAATAATGCAGATGCTTGGTGATCTTCATCTCCTGATGTTTGATTCCCTCTTTACACCAACAAGCTGCTTAAGAATTTAAGATTAAGTGAATAAATCACTTTACTTTCATTATAAACATGATTGGATTACTATCAGATTGGTGCACACCAGCAAGAAAAACTTGAATCAGGTATTCAGATTAAGCAGAAAGTTTTACAAATTGGACATAAAGTTTTGACAGGGAAAAAGACTCATATATGCCGTAGGCTAGCTATGGTTATTTAGTAATCAGTCAATATGGTTGGAAAGATGGAATCTAATAACATGACAAGAGTAAAATTTCTTGGATTGTATTGAGAGTTGATCAGGTACAAATCCATCTTCACTTTTGGCCTTTTGGATATGGTGCTCTAAAGGGATGGGACTGCAGATTGCCTGTTGCAAAACCATTGGAGAGAACAGCATATTTATAATCATACTTTCAGGGGTGAATCCCCCTTTTGTCTTGAATAATTATCATAACCTTAAAGAACACTGCTCTAGATATCATTTTTCTAATAAAAAATTACAGGGAAATTAACCTTGTGCTTGCAATGAATGTGTAATTTATATTTGTCAAACCTTTGAAAAGGACAAAACACTAGTTAATTAGAAAAAAAATTTTATCTGGTCAAGGTGTTCCTAGACTTCTCTCAGTACCAACTAGAATAACCTAACCTATAATCACTCAAAAGATTTTAACATTTGGACATATCCTTCAAGTAGATCTGAAAATCATAGATGTGATACGATGATATAATATTAAATCGACACGAATAAAAAATAAATTTTATATTTGATGTGTATACACGAAATTTTCGTATTTTACATGATACAAATACGAATTTTATACACGAATTATCAGTCCTACGTTAAAGAAAATACCTCAAGTGTATATCCTAGAGTTTCAATGCTCTATAATATTTCATAGCGCTTCTCTAGCTCTAGTGAAGTTGAGGGATCAAATGGAAACCCTTGGACCTTTCCACTCTGCAGTCTTAACCAACTGCAGTGCCAAACCAACCCTTAGTCAGTTCTGCTTAATTTGGCTAGACATTTCATGTTCCAGTTCTACTGCTTGTTGAATTTACTGCTAGTAGTACGTGGATTAGCCAAAAGCAAAGAAAAGTAAAGCATTAAGCAATATAAATGCAGGTAGCGAAAGCATAAAGAAAATACTACTAGCGCTGCACATCAATCATTATCTGCATCATGGGAGTGTCGCATGAGTCTTAAGTATCGATCCAGAAGCATAAGTGCTTTTCCATGTGAATAAGATTTATCCGTGCAACATCCTTACTTCTGTCCCCTCAAGGCCAAGAATCTATGTCATCTTTATTGTTGTGTGCGCGAGAGCCGTGTTAAAGGTAAAACACAATGTTAGATTCCAAGGTCTAGGATGTCTTTGCCTTTTTTATATTTCATTGGGCCATTAGGTAAGAATATTTCAGCTCTAGGAAAGATTTCCATCAAACAAGGAAAACCACATTCATGCTAACCAAAATTTTTTTGACCGAAATGGCCAAATGGAAGCTCTATGAAATACAATTGCATTGCTAATGGAAATGTTAGGGATTGATATAGGCTAGAGAACTCAACCAAAATTGCATCAAGCAGGTTTCAAAAACTAAGGGTGAGTTTGGCTTACTGAAGAACTCCAGTGCGATGTTAGATTTCTGAGTATGTCACTATTCCATTTTTACCTTTTTCCCTTCACACTTTTTTTTTTCATTTTATTATAATATCTTTAATGATCTTTTTTTTTTATGTAAGCCACGAGATATCTCTATATCACATTAGGTATGGGACCATTTTTCGCTTGCACTTCGTGACTAACGTTGACCCAAATGAATTTGATCTGGTGAGGTTTTGAATATGGGACTTTCCGATATGATTTATTCTTACTCAGGAACTAAGCGGGACCTTACACCACTAAGTCAATCCTTTGAGTTTTTAATAGTCATTTTTTTAACTATACTCACTTCACTTTTGTTGGGCCTCAAACAACAAATACGCGAAAACAATGTCACAATAACAATACCCACAACAATCAACAGTAATATCTCAAGCCAATAGTAATAATAAATCAAGCTACCAAGCCACAAATAATACGTAGGTAATAAAATGTAAATAAAACAATATCAAAATTTAACGTGGAAAACTCTCCAGTGTAGAGAGAAAAACCACGGGGCAAATCGAATAAAAATCCACTATGAGAAATAAGTAAATTACAAAGTTTCAATACCTTAAGCTTTTTGCCCAAAGCTTAGAGTTCCAATAATTGGCCTGAAAACAATAAAGTTTACCTCTTTAGATTCACTAAGATAATTTACCCAAAAAAATATCCAATTGTTATACAAGCTTATCTCTCCCCTTGCTCTCTCTATGGAACAAGAAAAAATATCACAAAGTCTAAAGCTTATTTTTTTCTCCCTTGTGTCGCCTCTCACCAAAAAAAAACTTCTCTCACTACTTTTACAAATTGTTTATGTAACACTTTATATAAAGAAAAAACAAATCTCTAACTGACTCTAAATAGGATTCTAATAACTAATGTGGGTTGGACCTCACACTCTAACAACTTTCACTTCTGCGATTAAATCCAAACACACCGCCACCGCTATTTTCATTCTTACTGAAACCAATCTAATTGTTAATTTAAATTAACCTTAAGTTAGGTTGGTATAAACACTAGCATGATATACGTACAAGGTCGAATAGCCTGACTAAATTTTTAGACATAAAGAGAAATTCCTGTCTCAATGCATGAAAAGACATTGAGATAGGTTAATCGCTGCTCCAAATCAACCTAGTACATATATTTTGTTCGAAGGATGCTTGTGAGAGTTGGTCTGTCTTTTGCACAGACAAAGAAATTAAAGGTGGAGCAAATTTCATTACATTCGTTTGAGTTTTGTTCTGGTCTAGTATTTGTTTTATGCCCCTGAGCTTCTTTTTATCGTGTTTTGGAGAGTTATGCCCACAGGCATTTCCAAAGGCATTTTTCTATCTTAATCAATTTGGCTTGAATCTTGAAAAAGAACTAGAAGAAGTGACACTGACTATGAGAGATAATTGAGAGTATAGCCCTTTAAAGGTGAGAGAACAAGTGCAGTGGAAGACCTCCTAGCCTTAGCCTGATGCTTCAAAGAGCGTGTCTTCCAACCAATTTCCCATGAAAATATAGAAAAATCATTTTTTTTTTAATTTCCAACTTAATAAGAAAACTTAAGTTGAGCACAAATGGTATTAAAAAAATGAATTGAGTATATTTACGGAAACAAGTAAGATTCGTGTTATCATTGATAAGAAAACTAAAAAAGTTGCAAAAGTATACCAACTTCTGAAAAAGGTGTCCCCCTATAGACAAGCTCTTCGTGAGCATGGATCATGGAAGGCTGCATGGGCACATGGAGGGTTATGAAAACCTTGGATACCTAACTCAGTAGCTTCAACCTAATTGGGTTTGATTCTGGTCTATAAGACAAGCAACTATGCATATATGCATAGACAACAAATTTATATAGACATACATGCTAAGAATATATTAGATATGATGTTTGACATACAGCATATCTAAATTTCATTTCTTTGTTTATACCTTACAAACATATAACAAGAATTAATAAAGTAAATACATATACTAGATGTTCTCATGGTTACATTCTTTTTAAACTAATTTGAAGTTTGACCTTGATTTAAACTAGTTTTATTATAATTACGATTTTCCTGCTTTAGCTAGAAGGGCAAATGTCTGAATTTATCGCTCTTTAATCCCCAAATTAAATTTTTTTATTGAAATATTACTCCATGAGAGGCATGTTATTTTTTCTCAAAAAATTAGATTATGATTGATGTAAGCAAATCGAACATTAATGAATATTATTATATTCATATTCGTTTGTTTATTTTTTTTAATATTGTTCGTATTCGATTCATATTCATTAAGTTCGTTCATGAACATTAACGAATATGTTAACAAACATGTGTTCTTTGAATATTGAACAAACATGTTTATAAATACGTATTTATAAATATTAAATGAACAAGTTTGTAAACACTAAACAAAAAAATTATACAAATAAACTGCATCACCCTAATATACATACATATATATATATATAAATGATGCCAAAAAAAATCTTACATAAACATGTAATTTTGATAATTACGTATTAAAATAATCTATGAGTAACTATGTAATTTAACAATTTACTATTTTTGAACAGTAAACAAACATTAAATTATTTATTAAATGAATAAGTTTGGAACAAATCTTAAATAAGTTTGTTTACAAACATAAATGAGCAAATCACACATCTGTTTGTGATCATTTGTTATGATTAATAATTGAATAGAAACCAAATATATTATCGAATTGTTTGTCGAATATTCTGTTCGTTTACATCCTAACTATGAACTCACCAAAAAATAAATAAAAAATTATTTTCGTGTTTACACAAATTTTGCTACTAAATAATAATGTATCCTATTTTCTCAATCTCTTCCATTTTTTCGTTTCCTTCGTACGTACACTATTAATGTTCACATTCTATCTTTTCTACTTACATTTCCTTTCTAAAAGAAATAATTTAATTTGTTTATTTTGTACATTTATGAATGTAAATGGGCATATATAATGCTAATTAAATCCCCCAACTAGAAGAAAACTTTTTTTTCCAATAATTGAAATTTTTTTATATATTAGGCTTTGTATGTTTTGTAGAAATGACTTTCAAAAAATTATTTTTGAAAAATTAAAGATTTTTTATTATTTAGATGAGTCAATAAAAAAATATTTTTTGTTGTTTGGTTGTTTTTTGAAAATCTATATTTTTCAAATGATATTGATTTAACTATTAAAATATTAAAAATTATATATTATTAATATATTTAAAATTTTTTTATTAATATTTGAAAAATATTTATATTATAAAGATAATATTTAATATTAAAGATTATTATTATTAAACACATAATACAAACCACTTATTATTATATTAATTAATATTTTAAATTATTTAAATAATATTATTACTGTTAAAATATTTTTTATATTAATCTCATAAGATTAATAATATTTATTGTTAAAATATTAATACTATTAAAAAAAATATTTCATATTGAAAATATTTTTTATTAAATTATAACAAAAATATTATTTATTTATATTAATTATTAAAATAGTAAGATAAATACATTTGTCAATAAAATATAAAAATATTTTTTAATTTTAAATTTACAATATTAAGAAATGATTGAAAATATTTATTTTATAAAAATAAAAAATAATTTTAATATAATAAATAATATTAAGTATTTAAATAATATAAAAATTCGTTATTATATTAATATTTACTATTAAATTAATAATATAATTATTGAAATATCAAGAATATTTTTATGTTTAATAATATAAAATTAAAATATTTAAAATTAAATATTAAAAGACTTTGAATGTTAATATTTTAAAAAATTTTAATTAAAATTAAACCAACAATATTTTTATCAATATAACAATATTTTATGAAGAGCCAATCCAAGCCTAAAAAATTATATACAAGTTCCGGTTAGAGTAAAATTATGCTCACAAACTTGCTAAATAATCATAGAATTTGTATATGATGCACTGACAGTGTATAGTTTTTATACACTGTCAATGCATCAGAGGTTGACACCTCATCAACAGGTCCTTATGGGCAAATTAAAAAAAATTATTTATATTTACATATAAGGACCTATTGATGAGGTGTCAACCTCTGGTGCATTGACAGTGTATAGAAATTATACACTGTCAGTGCATCATATATAAATCCATAATCATATCCAAACAGTTCTTTTCTGAAAAATGCTCTCTTTTTGAAATGATTTCTAGAAAAATGATATTATTTTCCGTTGATCAGGAAATCATTTTTTATTGATCAAATTTTTTTTTTCAAATGAACACAAAAAAAAAATATAGAAACCATTTTAAGAGAATCATTTTCTGTGAAATAAACGAGGCTTATTCCGAACAAATATTTTAATTAATACAAAAGAAGTTGTACAACCCCTCATTTTACTGTATACGATACAACCCTTTTATTTTAAGATAAAAATATTCTCCGAGGCAAAAAGCATATTAACCTAAAAAAATTTACTAAATTGACTCTCCATTTTCTTTCTCTTCTTCTTTCTCTCTTATCCTACCATTTTTCTCGATTTTTCTTACTTCTATTCATAAATGATATGATTTTTTTTTTTGAAAATGATTGAAAAATCGGCCATTGTTTTGTGTGACTCATGGAAGTATATTTCCGCGAGCATAAGTGGCTCTTGGAAGCTAGCTTCTTTGACTGCTACATGCCTAGCAGAAGGTGATGGTCTCGTGAAAGAAAAACAAAATTTATAAGCTCATCACCAAATTTCCCAAAAAATTAAAACAAAAACAAGAAAAAAATAGCTTAAAAACATACCTTGAAAAAGTGTGGTGTAGTAGTGAATGATATTCACAATTTTAGTGAAACTGAGAAGTAATTTTAGGAAGTTTTGAGTTTAGGTTTTTAATCTAAAAATGATAGATTTTGGAAATGAAATTTGATAGAAGTGATTGTAGGGAGGGCAAAATAAAAATTTCCACTAAAATTTGAGGGTTGTAAGGACTAAAGAGGTATTTATGTTAAAGTTTGGTTGTATTTATTAGCATCTAGAGGAAAATGGAGATCATATTTAGAATTCTCAACAAATAAAAGAAGAAGAATTGTGTTAGGTACTCAAACCCGAAGAGAGAGCCTAGCCCAAAAGATCGATCTAGTAGGTAGGAGAACCTCTCAAGCTTAAATATCCTTTCACAATTGCATGTGGAGTTGATGTGGGATCGTAACATTGCTCACTCATTGAGAAGCCGACGTCTACGTTAGCTCACTTTAAATGGCTTTCACTCTAGACTCTTCTCGAGACCAGGTAGCCCTTTTCTAAGTCGCTCCTTTTGCTCCACGGTGGCCCACTCTAAATGGCTTCACTCTGGACCTTATCAAGCACCAGGTAATCTTTTTCTAGGTCGTCTCCTCCGCTACATCGACTCTCAATGAAAGCACCAATGTTAGGTACTCAAGCCCAAAGAGAGAGCTTAGCTCAAAAGATCGGTCTAATAGATAAGAGAATCCCTCAAGCTTTAATATCCCTCCACAATTGTTTGTGGAGTTGACGTGGGATTATAACAAATTGTAACTATATTTCTTTACTTTTTATTGAAAAGCTATTCCACACGGATCTATAGTGGGAAAGTGAGCCAAAAAAGGCATGAAAACACCAAGTTTTAGCTGATCAAGGAAACTTTGGAATCGGCTTCCTTTCCAGGGCAATTAGTAAACCTCTAAATATTTAAAATGGATGCCCCCAACCCACCTTTATTTTATGGCAAATTTTAACCTTTTTTGTGTAAATTTAGCATTTAATTAAACTTTCATAAAATATACAAATAAGCAGAAGCAAAATATTATTGTACGATCAACTTCAACACCTAAAGGCTAAAATGAGGATTCAATGGTTTTTGCGTTTTTGGTATGTCAAAGGGGCCAAAAAAAAACTATTTAGTTCACACTAGCTTGCATTTATTATAGAATTATTGAATATATCATAATCTAATAGATGGTTTATACAGTTAATTAGTTACAAATACTTTGTAGATAAATGATTGTCTAAAATAGATATTTCACGTCAATATATATAATTTTTGTTCAAATCATGTCACGTAATTATATAATTAAAAAATTTTAATCATTTATTATTAGAGTTATTAATAAGCCTTTTGAAATAAATATTTGTCATTTAATTATCATATATGATATGTAATAAAATGATTGATTTTATGTAATAATATGATTGTGTGATGTGAATTGACTAAAAAAGATATACTGACGTGAAGTAACAGTTTTACACTCATTTATCCTTTTTTAACATGTGCAAAAAATTAATCAATTATGATATTTTTATGAGGACCAATTTAAATAAAAATACTTAAATGAACCAAAAATATTCTACTTAGATTGTGAAAATTAAGACTTTTATATTTGAAAAAAATCCAAAATTTTATTTAAAAAATAAAAAATTATGTATCAACCACCGAATCATGTTCGAATATTGAAAATGAAGTACGTACTAAACATCAAAATTAATAAATTACTGCTAGAATTTTTGTTTTTTTTCTCTCTGATGAAATGGATAATAAAAGATATTAAACAGATAATTATAAAGTTTTTTTTAGCTGCAATCTAATATCTCGAAAAGACATTTCTACGATGAATAATTATCTCATGGATTCATTCACCAAAAAAAAAAAATCTTTTGGATTTAAGGTCTAATTGGAATCATGTGACATTAAATTCATTGTTATCCTTCGTCGACAATTCCCAACATCGTCCTCCTAAGTTCTAGAATTTATTCCTTTGCCATAACCAAGGTACTGTTACATTCTTTCTTTTTGGCCCATAAGTACTGTTACATTCAACTATATTGTCATGTATGCATCATTTAGACTCAAGAAAAATACTCCAAGGAAAAAGTAAAAAAAAAAAAGCAACATAAATTCTTGATGGTAAACCCTACCCTTATTCCTCTTTTCTGTGATACCAAAAAGAAAATGCTACCTATAAAATTCATATGGTAAAAAAAATTATTATCCCATACATTAATAATATTTTTAATTTTTACAAGCGGGATTAACAGGATGACATATATCTTTTAAGAAATGTTAACAAAATTTAAAAACTAAATAAAAAGGAAAGTTTGATATGTGGTAGGCTTTTAACTTTACTTGTGAAATTAAAAAACTTCACTTTAAATGCATAAGATAATAATTCATAAAAACTGTGTACAAATTAAAAGTGTTAGACAATTTTTATATATACAAGAATTATTATCTAATAAACTATCAGTGAAGTTTTTAAACTCTACAATGAGATATATGTCAGTGTCACCAGCTTAACTCTGCTTGTAGAGTATAAAAACTCTATTGATAGTGTATTAGATAATAATCCTAAAAGTAATTGGTAAAAATGTGAAGTAAGAAATCTAAAATTTAATAAATGTAAAATAACATCATTTTAACTTGATCTGGTTAGGTCTGGGCAAACACAAAGGAGTCAATCACATGATAAAATTGAAAAGAGTAATTGTAGAAATCACATAATAAAATTTACTCAAAAGAGTAAATAATTATAATTAACTAAATTAGTAAATAATTAGATTAAATTCAGTTTTACACTTGATAAAACTCGAACTTGAAACTTCAAAGTCCTAAAAACATTTAATCAAAATCAATTGATAATAAAAGAAAGACCCAACTTGAATATAAAATTACAAAAAATTTAAAATTTAATAAATATGAGATAATAATATTTTAACAAAACACCATTGTAAAAAAAAAAAAAAACGTTAGTATCATTTGCTTCTTATTAATAGTAAAATTTAGCCATAAAGTTGATGCTTAGTCAAGTACATGTAGAGATGCTGATTATGTCATAATTCATAGACCGAATGTTGAGTCAATAGAGATAAAACAAATGTGAAAATCAAAAAAGACACAAAAAAATAAGAGTCCAAGCTAACTTGACGGCATTGATACGGTATAATAGAAGTCTTTCTACCGCACTGTACGTTTGTACATTGTATAATACCCAAGCCAAGCCACATGATTATAGCTTTTCCCACGACTTGTTTGGTACTGTAGTGTTGAATTTGCAAACAAGCGGGTTATTAGGGGAAATTTTCAGTTAAAAACAGCGAAAGATTTGGGTAAAGGCTTGGTCAACTCAGTTTCAGCTTGGCAAAATAACCAAGAATTATAAATTAAAAAAATCCACCCCCTCAGTGCCACGTCAACCAAAATTGCCAGGTGTCGTATGGATCAAGTGTCATCATCTTGGATTGCCACGTGGACAGGGAGTACAAACCCTTGGTCCATCGCAATTCTCGTGTTGACACAGAAGAGAGTGCCAGGGTGGGCACCCAGCCCCAAAAACTTCCCCAACTCCCTATATATAACTAGCGTTGGACACCCCAAACCTTCCATTTTCTTAGCTTTCTCACAACGTTTTTTCTTCTAAAAAATTACACCGAAAATAAAAAAAACAAAAACAAAACCCCGTTTTGTTCTTGTTTCTTTTCTTACATCTTGTAATTAATATCTTTGTTTTCTTGTTCAAATGGGTGTGTCTCTTTCATCTACCTTGGACTTGGTACATTTTAAGCTTAAGGTTGTAATTCAGTAGCAAAAGTATTTGCTTCCTTTTGTTTTTCTTTGACATTTGCCAATTCTTTCGAAGGAGCTTCGTTCAGGTTCATCGAAAAAGGCAAACAAACCATGTTGCAAGACATGATTCATCCGCCGGAGCAGCTTCCGATTGTAATTCTCGAATTCTTGAATGTGCATGATTATTGCATGGATGTTTCATGTTCAGAAATCTTTGTGTTCTTCATGATTTTCAAGTTGGAAACAAAGATTCTTTTCGTTAATGGCTTGTTTTTCATTTTTTTTACAAAGGGTTACGTTAGTTTCTGTCTAATACTTTCATCGGATATAGCTAGCTAGAATGATTCTAAAGCTGTATTTCTTTTTCATATCATTTTCATGCCTCTGATTTATTTTCTTGTACAGCTTTCATATGAATTTGTTTTATGTGAAATATTACAAGTTAACATTAACCAAATAATCCCACTGCGTTAGTTTTAGGCTTTGCTTCATTTCATCCTAAAGAAAAAAAAGAAGTTTCCTTTTCATTCAGCTTTTGATAAAGAAACGGTCAAAAAGCATTTTTTTTTTTGACAAGACGGTCAGGTATTTTGACTTGGTCTATTAATCTCATCTTCAAACCATCTTAAACTTTAAATCATCTGTTTATTCACTAACCAAATCATAGTTAAATTAGGGATATTTATTTCAATCTTTTATATATATAATAATCAGCGATTTCTCATAGATTCATGTTAAACTGTCATTTTCTTAGGGGCAGCACCATCTTGAAATCTAATCCTGTTTTTTTCCAGATTGTTGTTTCAACTTTTCTTTTGATCACTAAGGAATAAGTAACTTTTCATGCTTCTTATTAAAGCTTTCTAATTGTGATTCTCCCTTTAGTTAGATTGGGTGAAAGGCCCTAAAGACAGCATTTCACATGGAAAACATATATGGGGTTCTAGGTAGTTTTTTTTTGAATTTTTTTTGAATTTTTTTCAATTCCATTTGTTTGTTTAAAGTTAGGCTTTTTTCCATAAACTGAGCGAAAATAACATAGCATTAACTTCTTTCTTTGTTGAAATGCTTCTGATTTTTTGCGAACACTGGGGGCACTTTCAGTTCAAACAAGTCACATGCTGCACAGATACACAAAAATCTTTTTCTTCTTTGTACGGAATATCCACTATCGGGTTATCCTCCTTATGAGATTTATCTTTTCTGTTTCTGATCAAATATGGAAACCACATTGCAACCGTGCAACCACGCCCATGAACTTGGTGGATTTCCATCATCAGCCCATCAAATTCTCCTCCATGCATCCACAGAAAAGAGAGTTCTATTCTGACAAAAACATGGAAATTTTTTGAAAAGCAACGCGAGCTAGGATCAGCCTGTGGCCATGGCATAGCGTAGTTGTTAACCACACACTCTCTTCAGAGCACTAGGAAGTTCCAAGTAGACGATGAGGTTCTTCAAAGAGCATTAAGTTTAAAGTACTGGTTTCTTTATCAAACTGTCCGCTTAGACAAATCTCCAGAATTAGATTCAAACCCCATCAGATGAAAATATGAACAATCATGATACTTGTATGCCTAAAGAAAAGGTTATTTATTGATCTTTGCACATGTTGTAGTACTACTGCACTAGTTATTGTTTTTTTTTTTTTTTTGTGATCAATCTAAGCTTGGGTTTTGATTGTTTTGAACAGGAAGATATACCAAGCCCGATTAGTGGTCCGATTTTTTATTTTTCTGATACTGATCTCTTCTCAGAAGCCCTGCAAAACTCTGAGGTTACTTCGTCGAATTGTTGCTATGAAGAGAACTCTTCCTATGGGAATAATCTTACCATGCCACCGGATATTGAACAACTCAATGGCTACCAAGATAACAATGGAAATACTAACTCAGCTACACCTACTGCCACCAGCACTACCACCACCGCAAGCACCAACACAACTGCCACAGCTGCCACAACCAACAACAATCGCAATCTGTCCATAATCTTTGATTACCCGGATGAAATCGACAATGACATTTCTGCTTCTATAGACTTTTCTCACTCCCCTTCCTTTTCTGTCCCTCCATTTCTAACTCAACAGGACCAATTTGACCTATCTTTAGTGCAAGCTCAAATCCAATTAGCTGATGTTGCAGCTGATGGTCTCTCACAGTACGCTGCTGACCCAGTTGCCCCTCTTATGGGGCCTCCATTACCATCTGTTTTCGACGAAGATTGCCTGTCTTCTGTGCCTTCTTATGTACCTTTAAACTCTTCATCTCCTTCGTGCTCTTTTCTTGGTCCTGCCATGGCTAATTTCATGCCTGCTGGGGCCATGACTGCTGCATTGGCTGCTGATAGTTCTGGGATTTTCGCTGGGAGCATTCTTTTCGGTTCTGAACTGCAACCACAGGACTTGGAATATCAAGGTGATAATGGTGGAATTTTCTGTCCAGATCCAGTGCAGCGCGCTTTTAACCCTGGAGACTTACAGGTACTTGCTTAGTTTTCAACTTCTGAAAAATTAATGGAGCAGTCCATTAGGATTGTAGAACTTTCTTAGTTCTTCACTAGGAAGTTTCTCTCTAATCTGATAATACACTGTTTGCCCTTACAATGATTAACTACAGGTTGAAAACCACTGTTAATAGAAGGTTCTTATGAGTCACTTTCCTTACATGAAACTTGACATTGAAGGTTACTGCAAAACATTGAATTCTAGAACCAGAGGACATTTATGGAGGTTTCTGGTCCCCCTCCAAACTGTTAAATTCCTTGATTATGATTATGAATATTTATTCTCCTGCATGGGCAGGAGCATGATTTTGGGCTAAACTAAAGAGTACCAAGTACTGTTTTTGAGAATTCCTCCAAATCTGTCATCCCACGAAGATGGGGGAAATGATCTACTATAGCATTTAGCATTAAAAAGCAATACAGTTCATTTAACTTTGTAATCTTCTTTCTGATTGTTCCAAAAGGCCCTCGGCAGTGACAGTCAACAACTGGTGGGAGCAACTGCCAGCTCCACTCCTTTAGCATCAGAGATCTCAAGTTTGGAAGATTCAACTTTCAACAAAGTTGGAAAACTTTCTGTTGAGCAAAGGAAGGAGAAGATCCATAGGTACATGAAGAAAAGGAATGAGAGGAACTTCAGCAAGAAAATCAAGGTTCCTTCTCTCACCCTCTCATATCAACATCTATACGCATGGCACCTTGCATGGTTTTCTTTTTCTTTAATAGTTCCTTTGCCATTTGAAGAATTAAATTATAACTAATGTTACAATAAAATCTGCAGTATGCCTGCCGCAAGACACTAGCTGACAGCCGACCTCGGGTCAGAGGAAGGTTTGCAAAGAATGATGATTTTGGAGAGGCCCCAAGGCAAGCTTGTAGTAATCATGAAGAAGATGATGAGGATGAAGTAAGATGATTTTTTCTTTTCTTTGTAATATTCCAACTTTTTTTGCTTGAAGAATCGAGTACTGCATAGTTCTTTCTGATATGTATTGATGCTTTTGCTTTCATTTCCCAACAGGTTGTTGTGAAAGAAGAGGAAGACATGGTTGATTCCTCAGATATTTTTGCTCACATTAGTGGTGTCAACTCCTTCAAATGCAATTATCCTATCCAGTCCTGGATTTGAATAGTTCCATTAACAACAAGCCTACTACAATTTTGCAGGACCCCTGTTTCAGACAGGATTTCTCCATCTGAGTTTGATCTTAAAAAAAAAGGAAAAAAAAAAAGGAATAATTGGGTACTTTGGTATACAAATAATCAAGTCATGATACTATAGACAGTAAATAAAACTGTAACTTTTGTAGATATGTAAATCACCCCCTTGTATTAAGTTCAACGTTTGTGATCTGCACAATTGACAATCCTTTCTGTGATCTACTTGCCAGAAATCCCAAGTTTAAGAAATTAATTTCTATTAGATTGTGAGTTCAGAAGCACTTTTGATTGTTGAATTGCTTGACTCATGTCGTACAAACTGATTTCTTCAAAGTGAAAAACATTGGATGTTGGATGTTGCTAGCTGATGCCCTTTTGATCAATACATAATTTACATTTATGTAGTCAAATCCATTTGTGTGTGTTTTCCTTTTGGATGGGCAAATGGCAATACATTTATTTTGCATTTTTGGCCACATTTTTATTGTGAAAATATTGCTATGAACTTTCCTTTGACAAGTGGGCTTTTTTCAAAGCTTGCTTAGGCCTACAACTGGTCATGCTTCAACAAAACCCAAGTCTTGCTCGCCACAACTTTATAGCATATTAATGACATACACGCTTAAGAAGCCCAAGGCTTAGCAACAATTTTTTTCTTTGTTTGGAAAATAGATGATACTGTACCCCGAACATTCGAGTCAATGGTACGTGCATGTGTCATGTAGCTATTATTTTTTACCAGCCAAATCAGTTTATTGGGATTTGTGGAGTTATTTCGTATTCAATATGAAATTAAAGCACAACATTACAGTTGAATGCAAAAGAAATGGGATGTAAAGAAAAATGAAGGGGGTGCATTTAGCAGCCTTCATTTCTTATTCAACGAGCAAAGTTCCAGTCTCCCAACCCCTAATAATAATAATAATAATAATATTCTATCCTATTTGCATACCTCCAAACTAAATGAATAACATGTTGATGTTACTAATTCAATTAAATTCAAATAATCTATAAATTCAATGATCCAAAAACACTATTTTACCGTTTTTCCCCTCAAACCCCCTCTATCTTCAATGAATATGAGATTAATTAGACCCTTAGCTCAAAGTAATCGAATTGCTCAATGAAAGAATTTATTAATTACATTAACTTAAATTCAATAAATTTTTGGATACATATTTGTATCTTTTCTAGATGTTGAAAAACTAATGAAAAAAATACCATGATGTTTTATTATTAAAGTTGTTCTCTCTCAAGGTTTATGTGCTATGTAGTTCAAAAGTTCAACAAATACTGCTAACATCTACCACAAAAAAGTTGACTTTTGATAATGGTCCACTATGCCTTATGTCTTCAAGTACAACTTATTATGATGACAGTAAAGACTTCCCAATCACCCATCTTGCCATATATTGCAATTGAGATTTGAGTGGAGTTGCTATATATCCCATAAAACAACTATTCTTCATCATGCTTATTATGGTTTTTGTCGTAACGGCTTCGCGCTCGACGATTTTCGAAAAAGCGTTTAAAAACAAGAAGGGAGTCGCCACCAATCTTTTTTGACTAGGTGTGATTGGTCACCTAAAATATTTATCTTTTTAACAAAATCTCAAAATTAATTAAGTTTTATTAAAAAGACAATTTTTGGTCTGCGAAAACAAAATCGGGTCCGGGAGTACGGTTACGCGTGGGGAAGGATTAGCACCCCCACGACGCCCGTTAAAAAACGGTACCATCCTAAATACATGGTATCTTTTGATTTTAATAAAATAGTCTTGACTTTTGATTATATATATAAATTTAGAGTATTTGCTTGAAAAATTTCTGTTACGAAGAGATTTATTGTGAGAATCAACATGAACACCATTTATTGAAAAATTAAATCAAATATCCCAATACTCTGGTAATATTCGAAATAATTCCTCTCACCTAGAGATTTCTTAAGAATCACTACTTGTGAGTTCTATAGAATCTCATCTTCGGTGGTGCTCACGCTAACTTATAATTGATCGTATACATGTAGTTTCGATAAAAATGTATGGTGTATGTGAAACTTAAAAGAAATTTTATTTATTTTGATTTTATTAATGAAACTCTTGATATTGAAAATTTTGGCTAAATATCCCAATACTCTGGTAACATTTAGCTAATTCCTCTCACTTAGGGATCAGTCAAGAAATCACTACTTGTGAGTTTCATGACATCCCATCATCGTAAGAATTCCATTTATTTTAGAATTTTAATACTTATACACATGATGCAAGGATATAGTACATATTTTGATTTTTATTAATGAAACTCTTATTATTGAAAAATTTAACTAAATATCCCAATACTCTGGTAACATTTAGCTAATTCCTCTCACCTAGGGATCAGTCAAGAAATCACTACTTGTGAGTTTCAAGACATCTCATCCTCGGAAGAATTTCATTTATTTTGGAATTAAAATTTATTATCTTGATTCTTTTAATTATTCTATTATTACATATTTAATTATTTTAACTATCATTCTTTACTTTAGGAAAATTTACTATGATTAATTTTTATTATTTTTTTTATTTTTTTATTTTTTATGTAATTCTAAAAAATCCGCTTTTGTTTATTTCCCTTTATTGTTTTTATTGCCTCTTTTGTTTTTATTAGTTTTCACTTAATTAATATTTCTCTAAACACTTTTTATTTGTCAAAACTCTTTATTATATATATTTATTTATTCATTTTATTTTTGATCTCTTTCTTTTTTCTTTTTCTTTTTTTTTTAAAAAATATAAATAAATAAATAAGCATGAAATCGGATATTGAGAAATAATACCGAATATCCCAATACTCTAGTAACATTCGATATAATTCCCCTCACCTAAAGTTTTTCGAAGAATCGCTACTTGCGAGTTCAACGAAGACTTATCATCGGGATTTCTTACTTATTTTATTTTAATTTTATTATTATTCTTCATTTATTATTATTATTTTTTCCTTAACCCACATTTCATTTATCTAATAAAAAATTTATTTTTATTTTAAAAGTATGCTTTTATATATAATTTATATATACATTTTTTTATATATTTATTTATACATTCTAAAAAATATATATTTATATGTTTTAAGGCTATATACTTTCTATATTCACATATTTTAAAATTATATTATATATTTACATACACATCTTAAAACTATACATTTATTGTTAAGATTAATTCCATAATTAAGCTTAAGGTTATTAAATCTTAAAGTATTTTATATGTAAATAAATATTCATTTTTCATGCATAAAATAAATTTTCTAACAAAATAAATAAATAACTAAACAAATACTAAATAAATAAATAAAATTATAAATATATACCCAAATGGATTGGGATTAGAAGCTGTTGGGCCAAGGAAGGCCGGATCCACGGGCTGGAGCTGGTCGGCAAGTGGGTCGTAACGCCGGGTCGGGTCGCGATCAGTTTCCGCGGATCTCGGGTCGGGTCGGAGCGAAGCGCGGGTCCTCTGGGTCACCAAAACGCTGCGTTTAGTCCTCTATAAAAGCCCCATTTTTTTGGCCTCTCCTCATTTCTACCGATTTCTCCAAAAAAAAAACTCTAAAAACCTTCAAAAATCCTCTCAACTCCCTAGCCTCGCCGGATGATTTCCGTCGTGCCGGCAGCCGTGCGCCGCCGTAGGCCGGTCACCGGAGGTCTCCCCGAAGCCCAAAAAAATACTCCTCTAACCTACCCCTTACCGGATCTGGCCTCCGTTATACCCAAAAATAACCCTAACCCTACGAATCTAGCCCTTTCCGAAAACCTCTTTCCTCTGTTTGTTTTTTTGTTTTTTTCCTTTTTCTTTTTTTGTTTTTATCTGGTTAGATCTGGTTGTGGATATGGTTGCTTGCCCTTTTCATGTTTTTCTTGCAGGTTTTAGGTCTAGGGTTCCTAGATCTGAGATCCTAAGGGTCTCGGTTCTAGGGTTTGGGTTTGTTGTTTTTTTTTGTTAGGTTTTGGGTAGGTGATGGTGGCGATTTGATGGTGATGGTGGTGACGGTGATGAGTGGTGGTTGGGATCTGGCGGTGGTAGCTTGGTGATGGTAGCTCGGTGATCGTAGTGGTGAGTAGTGGCTACGGTGGTGGTTTAGGGTTTCTGTTTTTTTTGTATTTTGTTTTTTTTGAGTCCGTTCTCTCTGCCGGAAGAAGAAGGCCTGGAGAAAATCTGGTCCTCTTAAACTAATTTAGGATCATTCTTTGGTCCCAAGGATAAGAACCAATCTAGGTTCCTTCTATTGTTTCCCAGTCTTCCGGACAGTGTCTGAGATGGGATGGAGGGCTCGGGGAAGGTGAATTTTGGTGATGCCGAGACCTAGGGGGAAGGGTGGAGGACGCCGGCGTTTGGGAGTGCTGCCGGTGATGGACTTGCATTAAATGTGACTGTAATATATTAGTAATAATAATAACAGATATATAAAAATAATATTAATAAAAGTTAACAAATAAAAATAAGTAAAATAAAATAAAACAAATATAAATAATATATATAAGAATAAATAAATAAATAAATAATAAAAATAAAAATAATAAAAATAAATAAAACGAAAATAAAAATAAAAATAAAAATAAAAATAGAAATAACAATAATGAAACACATAGAATAATGATAATAAAATTAAAAATAAATAATAATGTATAATAATAATAAAAATAAATTAAAAATTAATAATAATAAAAACAAATAAAATGAAAATAAAAATAAAAACACATATATAATAATAATAATAATAATAATAATAATAATAATAATAATAATAATAATAATAATAATAATAATAATAATAATAATAATAATAATAATAATAAACACAAAAATAATAATAATAAAAATAACAATAATAATAAACACAAATAATAATAATAATAATAATAATAACAGTAATAATAATAACAATAATAAAAATAATATTAATATTGGAAAAGATAATAATAATAGAACTAATAATAATAGTGATATGAATAATAATAAAATAAATAAGAAAAATAAAATAAAAAAATAATAATAAGAATAAAATTTGTCAAAATAATTTGTGAAATCCGGACAAAATTAGGTGTCTACAGCTGCCCCTCTTTGCTTATTACTGAGGATCAGGAATAAAGCAAAGACAATAGACAACAATTTTGTCCGATTCAAGACCTAATCTTTTTTCTTCTCTCTTCTTTTCTCTTCTTTTTTCTTTTCTTTTCTTTTTTCTTCCTTTTCTCTCATTTTTTTTTTTTTTTTTGGTGTCCCTCTTACAACAGAGATAGCGAAATTTTAAAATTCGTCCTGAAAAGCTCCTCTTATAATGGAGGCGATGAAACTTTAAATTCTTTTTCTGAAATGTGCTCCTCTTGCAGCGGAGGCGATGGAACTTTAAATTCTTTTTCTGGAAAATGTGCTCCTCTTGCAGCAGAGGCGATGAAACTTTAAATTCTTATTCTGAAAATGTGCTCCTCTTGCAGCAGAGGCGATGAAACTTTAAATTCTTTTTCTGGAAAATGTGCTCCTCTTGCAGCAGAGGCGATGAAACTTTAAATTCTTCTTCTGAAAATGTGCTCCTCTTGCAGCAGAGGCGATGAAACTTTAAATCCCTTTTTTTTTTCTGAAAATGTGCTCCTCTTGCAGCAGAGGCGATGAAACTTTAAATTCTCTTCCTGAAAAAAGTGCTCCTCTTGCAGCAGAGGCGATGAAACTTTAAATTCTTCTTCTGAAAATGTGCTCCTCTTGCAGCAGAGGCGATGAAACTTTAAATTCTTTTTCTTCTGAGGTATGCTGAAACATTTTTTCTTCTTCTCCTCCCTTTTTTTTTCTTTTTTCTTTCTTTTTCCCTTCTTTTTTTTTATTTGTTTGTCTTTTTACCCGTTTGTTTTTCTTTTTTTGTGCTCTCTTTTTTTTCTTCTTTTTCTTTTTTCCTTCTTCTTCTTCTTCTTTTTTTTTTTTGAATTTGAATTCTCATAATGTGAATGAAATGCAAATACATGTATTGACAAAGTCATGCAATTCCTATTGTGGTAATCAAATTCTCAGGACTGTCCCTTTTGTGTCCTTTGATCCTTTCACCCGTATTTCACAAAATAGTTGTTACAAATTTCGAATTAGAGTTGGTTCAGAACATGTACTCGTTACAATTTTCAATTTCCTTTGTTTCATTACCTTATTTCTCTTTTTTCCTCTTTTCTCCCTTCTTCTTCTTTTCTTCGCTTTTTGCTTTTTTTTTTTTAGTAATGTTAGCAGATAGATTATCATTTTAATCATCTTCCTTTCAATTTGGTTAACAAGCGTTATGCATTCTTGCACTTTGTCGGTTAGTAGAATGACTAAAAGAACAACCAATTTTTAGAAGAAATGCATTTGTTATTAGGCTTGACAAGAGAAAATGACAACAAAAGTACAGTGGGGGGTAGCGAATGCCACAAGGATCAAGTGGTGAATTTCAAGGAATGGTGACCAAAACAAATAATGAATGTCTAGATAACCCTTCACGAACCAAACCGGTGCTTTCTTCGGAAAAAACTAATCCGTTGATGCCCCCTGTCACACTGAGTTCACCCAACTGATGCCATGCTCCGCATGATTTCGATCTCCAGTCGCTAATCTTTTCCGCATCCAAGCCGCCTTTTCGGGTTTTCAACTTGAATATCCCCCTTTAATCCAACTGCCCTTTTCGGGTTTTCAGTTTGAATTCTCCTTTCATTTTCCTTCTCTTTTTTCTCTTCTTTTTTTTTCTCTTTTTTTTTCTTCACGCGTAGTATTTCTTCACAGCGTCGGAATTTATCGGATTAGGCAAATCATTCCCATCCATCTCTGTCAAGATCAACGCCCCACCTGAGAACGCTCTTTTCACCACATATGGTCCTTCCCAATTTGGAGTCCATTTGCCCCGATTATCATGTTGATTTGGGAGTATCTTTTTCAACACCAATTCCCCTTCTCAGAAATGCCTAGGTCGAACCTTTTTATCATGGGCTCGCATCATTCTCTTCTGGTACATCTGACCATGACATAGTGCTGTAAGTCTTTTTTCTTCTATAAGATTCAGTTGTTCAAAGCGACTTCGAACCCATTCAGCCTCGTCCAAGTTTAGTTCCATTAAGACTCTTAGGGAGGGGATTTCTACCTCAACAGGCAGCACCGCTTCCATGCCGTAAACCAAAGAAAAAGGAGTTGCCCCAGTAGAGGTGCGCACTGACGTTCTATAAGCATGCAAAGCAAATGGTAGCTTCTCGTGCCAGTCTTTGTATGTGCTGGTCATCTTCCCCACAATCCTCTTAATATTCTTGTTGGCAGCCTCAACGGCTCCATTCATCTTCGGGCGATACGGGGCCGAGTTATGGTGCTTGATCTTGAACTGTGCACATACTTCCTTCATCATATCATTGTTCAAGTTGAGGGCATTGTCTGATATGATCCTTTCTGAGAGCCCGTACCGACATATTATCTCCTTCTTTAGGAACTTACAAACAGTAGACTTAGTCACATTGGCATAAGAGGCAGCTTCGACCCATTTTGTAAAGTAATCTATCATCACGAAAATGAATCTGTGCCCATTTGATGCCTTGGGAGAGATCGGTCCAATCACATCCATTCCCCACATAGAAAAAGGCCACGGTGGTGCTATGACGTTCAGTGAAGTCGGGGGGACTTGGATCTTGTCCGCATAGATTTGACACTTGTGGCATTTTCTAGCATAATCTATGCAATCTCTTTCTAGTGTAGTCCAATAGTAGCCTGCCCTCATAATCTGTCTAGCCATGAAATGACCATTTGCATGTGCCTCACAAGTTCCATTGTGTACCTCTTCCAAAATCCTTTTGGCTTCAGACGCGTTCACACATCTCAACAACATCTGATTCCGACCTCTTTTATACAAAACATCTCCATCAACAAGGAATCCTATTGCTAATCTTCTGAGGATCTTTTTGTCATTCTCCGATGCATGCTCTGGGTATTGTTGATTCTTAAGGTATTGCATGATGTCATAATACCAAGGTTGTCCATCCGCTTCCTCTTCAATACTAGAACAGTGGACTGAAGAATCTCTCATGCGCAGTTTGATTGGTGAAACATTTGCTTCTGTCTTCATTTTGAACATCGCAGCTAGTGTTGCCAAGGCATCGGCAACCTGGTTTTCTTCTCGAGATAAATGCTGGAAGATGATATTGTCAAATTGTTGTACCAGGTCAGCTATGTACTTCTGGTACTGAACTAGCTTATGATCCCTTGTTTCCCATTCGCCTCGTAATTGATAAATAACCAGTGCTGAATCTCCATAAACTTCCAAGTTCTTGATTCCCCTCTCGATTGTAGCTTCTAATCCCATTGTTCAGCCATGTTGTTGGTGCAGTTGAAATTTAATCTAGCTGTGGACGGGTAATACTTTCCATTTGGAGATATTAAAGCTGCCCCGATTCCATGTCCTAAGGCGTTGGAGGCGCCATCAAAGAACATTTTCCATGGTTTGCTGCCGGGCTCTTCCTTCTCTGCTTGAAAGACAGACATTATATCTTCATCTGGAAAATCTAGCCTGATGGGCTCATATTTGTCGGTAGCACGATCTGCGAGGAAGTCGGCTATTGCCCCACATTTAACTGCTTTTTGAGACACGTACACGATGTCATATTCAGAAAGCATAACTTGCCATCTAGCTAGTCTGCCTGACAATGATGGTTTCTCAAAGATGTACTTGAGGGGATCCAACCTAGCTATCAACCAAGTCGAATGATACAACATATATTGCCTCAATCTACGAGCAACCCAAGCCAATGCGCAACACATTTTTTCTATTGTAGTGTACTTGGCCTCGTAATCAGTGAACTTCTTGCTCAAGTAGTAGATAGCCCGTTCTTTCTTGCCCGTATCATCATGTTGGCCCAGTACGCATCCCATAGAGTGTTCATTGACAGTCATGTATAGCAACAAGGGTCTTCCAGCCGTCGGCGGTACTAGAACAGGTGGATTTGACAAGTACCTTTTCACCTTTTCAAAAGCCTCTTGGCATGCCTCGTTCCATTCGGATCTTGTTTCCGAAGCAACTTAAAAATGGGATCGTATTTAAGCGTAAGTTGCGAGATAAAACGGGAAATATAGTTCAATCTTCCCAAAAAACCTCTTACTTCCTTCTGTGTGCGTGGAGGCGACAGATTTTGTATCGAGCTGATTTTATCCGGGTCTACTTCAATTCCTTTTTCACTGACTACAAACCCCAACAACTTTCCTGATTTAACACCAAAAGTGCATTTGGCAGGGTTTAGCTTGAGCTGGAACTTCCGTAGCCTTTCGAACAGCTTTTTAAGATTGGCTACATGATCCTCTTCTCCTCGAGACTTAGCAATCATGTCATCTACATATACTTCTATCTCTTTATGCATCATGTCATGAAAGAGAGTTACCATTGCCCTTTGGTAGGTGGCCCCGACATTTTTTAAACTGAAAGGCATAACTTTATAGCAAAACGTGCCCCAAACTGTCACAAAAGTGGTTTTCTCCATGTCATCCTCGGCCATTTTAATCTGATTGTAGCCTGAAAAACCATCCATGAACGAAAATATGTAGTGTTGGGCTGTATTATCCACCAAGGTATCGATATGGGGCAAGGGGAAATTATCCTTAGGGCTAGCTCGGTTCAAGTCCCGATAATCCACACACATTCTGACTTTCCCATCCTTTTTCGGTACTGGCACTATGTTAGCCACCCATTCCGGATACTTGGCTACCTTTAAGAACCCTGCATCGAATTGCTTTTTTACCTCTTCCTTCACCTCCAACAACATCTCCGGCTTCATGCGCCTAAGTTTCTGTTGGACTGGCTTACATTCTGTTTTCAAAGGTAGACGGTGCTCCACAACATCAGTGTTTAACCCGGGCATGTCCTGATAAGACCAAGCAAAAACATCTACATATTCGCGCAGCAATTCCTCTAGTTTTTGCCTCTCAACCAAGGGAAGTGCTGTGCCCACTTTGACTTCTTTGACGTTCTCATCATCCCCTATGTTGACCATATCAATTACCTCTTTGTGGGGTTCAATTGGTTTTTTCTCTTGCTCAATCATTTTCAGTAGATCTGGAGACAAAGCATCATCGTCTGAATCTACATTGTTACCGAGTTCACCAACATGCATAGAATTTTTAAAATCAAACTCCGGATAGTCGCTAAGGTTATCTTCACATTCATTATTCATTTTCCTGAAAAAGTAAAAAAATTCGACAGATATGGTTGGTTGTTCATACCAATGGTAGTGAAGGAAAAGCAAAGATGAAGAAAGAAAAAAAACAGTTATATATATGATGAGAGATAAGAAGAAAGTGCTCAAAATGCATTGAACTTGTTAATTTATTGAAATGATGATGAAGATCCAGTTTACAAAAATCTTCCAAAGCTCTCTAGACCGAGATGTTGATAATCTACCTTACTACATTACAAAAGAAAAACAAAAAGATAGAAGGTATCCTTTCAACAATTCAGTCTTTCAGCTCTGTACCCCATAACATAATCATTCTTAAAACAAAAGTGGCCTTCCCTCCATGCACCCCTTTAGATTAGGAATCCGCGAGAAAATCCTTTCATCAATAACATAGTTCTCGCTTCCACCGCCTCTAATGAATCGGGGTGATAGCATCCGCCAAATCGAAATGTGTCATAGAGGTACGGGATCACCATCCTCTCCGATTCTTCTTCGTATCCTCGGAGGCGGGCTATTCTTTTTTTCCTTCTCTCTTCCAGAATCTTCTTTCTCTCTGAACCAGTGACCTTATATCCGAGGCCAAATCTGTCTTTGTTTTCCACAATCTTCACAGGTTTCCTAGGTCCTTGAAGATTTTTCCCTAAACCTTTCCCGACACGCCAGCCCTTTTGCAGTGTCTGTTTAACAACCATCTTGGCAGCGGTTGACAATCGAGGGGTGGGTATTCTTGATCCTTCTCCTACATAGGTTGCGTTCACGATTTCGAAAGCTCTGAAAGAACATTCCAATGCTTCCTCGGCTGCCTCAATGTAGGGCACAGATAAAGGCTTGGTGATCACGAGGTCTTCCTCTCCGGAGATAGAAATTTGTTTATCACCGACAACAAACTTCAGTTTCTGATGCAATGACGAAGGAACGGCACCCGCCGTGTGGATCCATGGTCTCCCCAATAAGAAACTGTATGACGGCGAGATATCCATTACCTGAAACTGAACGTTGAAAGTAACCGGCCCAATTTCAATCGGAATTTCAATATCGCCAACTACATCCCTTCTAGAACCATCAAAGGCCCTTACAACCATGTTACTCGGTTGTATGTAAGACAGGTCAACGGGCATCTTTTTTAACGTGGCCATAGGCATGACATTGATCGACGAGCCGTTGTCAATCAAAACCTTGGCGATTGTGTGACCCTTGCAGCTTGTGGTGATATTCAAGGCCTTAATACTCCCTCGCCCTTCCGGCGGAATTTCGTCATCACTGAAAGATATGAAATTTGTCGCTGTGATATTTCCCGCCAGCTGGTCCATACTGTCGACCGGAATATCATGAGGCACATAGGCTTGGTTCAACACCTTCATCAAGGCGTTTCGATATGATTCTGAATTTAACAGCAGAGATAATAGTGAAATTCGAGCAGGCATCTTGTTCAATTGCTCGACCACACTATATTCACTGTGCTTAATCAACTTTAAAAACTCCTTTGCATCGTCCTCTGATACTGGCTTTTGCAAGTTTCCTCCTTGGTCCTTGGAAAACGACGCCTGTTTCTCTTCTTTCTCCGCCAGATTGTCTTCTTCTTTCTCCTTTCCTTTCCCTTTTCGGGCCCTATCTAATATCTCCGGAGAATAGCACCTCCCACTCCGCGTAATTCCTCCTACCCCACTAATGTTTGCATTATCAGGCATATCTGACTTATCTGAGCTCGCGTTGTCTGACCCTCCAATCACTGCTTTGAACTCATATTTCCAGGGGACAGCCTTATTGTTTTTGTAAGGGAAAGAGCTTGGAATTTTGATTGTCATGGTCGGAGGAGTGACAAAGCTAGATTCCTCTTTCCCGGGGCTGGGCTTCTCCTTGTAGAACACGGTCATTGGTTTTCCCCATGGATAATCATTTTCTGAAGGTTCACTCGAAGCAGTACTCACTACACCTTCCTCCTCCTCCGTATAGAATTCAATCAAAGATGAATCCATCATTGATTGGACCACGTATCGAAAGTGGGGACAATTTTGGACAGAGTGACCCACGTGTCCCATATGATATTTGCAAGTCTGGCTTGAACTGAATTCATCTTGACAGACATCCGAGCCTAACGGTAGAGGTTGAATCATCTTGGCTTTGAATAAAACATCGAATACTAGACTCATCGGAGTCTTAACCTCTTCCACGTGTCTCTTTATACAACACTTCCTCCCAACTTTAGCCGCATTAACTGATCCTCCACTGTGACTAGGAAGTGGGTTAGCATTGATACTGGGTTCCACCTCCTTGGAAAGGTTAACCTTCCTGATTTGACCAAATCTTGCACCTTATACTTGAGAGCTGTGCAATTCTCCGTTGAATGACCCGGGTTTCCACCATGATAGTCACATCGAGCGCTGGGGTCATACCATCTCGGAAAAGGTGGTTTCATTGGCTCCATGTAAAGAGGTGCGAGCATGTGTCCTTTCACCAATTGTGGGAATAGGTCTGTATAGGACATAGGAATGGGGTCAATGGGAGGCCTTTCAACATTTCTTCGGGGAGGCCTTTGGTTAGCAGTTGGGTTACTGTTTGGCTGGTAAGGCTGGGCCGTAGGTGTTGGTGTATAGTACGGTGGTGGAGGACGAAAATTCGGCCGAAAAGTTGGTGGTTGTGATGGGCTTTGGTATGGAGCGGGAGAGACATTGTTTGAGGTCGGGAAATAGGGTTGGTAATATTGGTAAGGTTGAGGTGGTGGTCGAAAACGAGGTGGGTAAGGTGCATATCCTCTATATCGAGGTGTCGTATGGGTGACTGCTTGGGTTTCAGCCTCTTTCTTCTTGGATAACCCACCTTTCTTTGAATCACTGCCTTCCAACTTCCCGCTCTTGATCGCGCTTTCTATTATTTCTCCCGTGATAACCATGTCTGCAAAATTCTTTGTTGCATTCCCTATCATACGTTCATAATAGGGGGCCTTCAGAGTGTTTACAAACATCACCGTAATCTCCTTTTCGGTTAGAGGCGGCTGGACTTGGGATGCAATGTCCCTCCAACGTTGAGCGTATTCCTTGAAGCTTTCATTGGCCCTTTTTTCTATATTTTGCAGAGACAACCTGTCTGGGGCCATATCCATTACATGTTTGTACTGAGCAATAAACGCTCTAGCAAGATCATTCCAGTTGTGAATACGAGTACGATCTAGCTGCACATACCACCTAGCAGCTGACCCAGTGAGGCTGTCTTGAAATACATGTATTAACAACTTATCGTCGTGATTATAGGCAGCCATCTTGCGACAATACATGGTCACGTGGGTAATCGGGCACTTGGTCCCATCGTACTTCTCGAACTCAGGGGTTATAAATTTAGGAGGGATCACCACATCTGGAACCAAACACAATCCCATTGCGTCCACAGACCCATAGAAATCACTGCCCTCAATGGCCCGTAACCTCTCTTCTATGATGTTTAATTTTTTCGAGTCTGAATCGCCTTTTACCTCCGATACACTTCCTCTTAGTTTTTCCTGTTCCCTTGGATCGTCTAAGTCAGGGACTTGAATCGGATCGACTGGCCTTGTACCTTGAGTAGAGGGTATAGGTATTGTGATATGAGGTTGTGCAGAGGCGCTCGGTGCTCCTGGATACATGTATGCATAACCGCCCCTAGGTTGTGGTGGAGGTGGAGGTATGCCTTGTGAGGATTGGGCATAAGGTGGAGGTGGAGGTATGCCTTGTGAGGATTGGGCATAAAGTGGGGTAAATCCAGGAGGGTATTGAGGATTGTCATCTTCCCGGGGTTGATCAGTCCCTGGGTTAGGTGCTTCTTTAGCCACTTCTTTCTCCCGGTTCATCCTTGTCATCATCTCCATTAAAGCGGCTAACTGCCCTCGGATTTCTTCTTGTGCTTTCTCCATTCTATCCATCCTATTACCATGTTCTTCCTCCATTGCTCTTGAACGTGACCGGGTGTTGTACGAGTGTTTAGGAATTTGGGCTGAAATCTTGAATGTTGGAGCAATCCTTGAATCTTGATTACCACAATAAGGAACTAATTACTATATGATGCGATCTTTGAAATTTCACGTTTTATTTAAACCACATGAATAAATGAATGAATGTGATGAATGAATGTGATGCAAAATGAATGATACTTTGAGGGATATTTAAACCATAACAATTTCAACAAAAGGGAACTTTCATTCATTTAACAAGTCATTTGTTACATTCCAATCATATTCTGATTATATCCATAAAAACGACTAACTTGCTGATATTGATCCTTGGCTTCGTCTAGAAAGTTCAGCAACCTTTGCCCGTATTTTTCTGTTGGGAGGATTTCTTGTTTCAAGGCTTCGGCTTTATCAACCATTTCCCTCGCCTTTGTCACAACTTTACAAACTTGAGTGGCCATATGCTCTATATATTGCTGTCTCCCGAGGCTTCCCACTCTCCATGTCATGCTTGCATCCTGTGCCAAGTCATATCCATATCTCCAATTGTTTTCACTTTGTTCCCAATCTTCTATTATCACTTTGATGTGGTTCTTATGTTCTTGTAGTTGTTCCTCTAATATTTGAACCTTTTGCTGCAATGTAACTTTTTCATTATCTACCTCGACTTGCTTTCCTTTTTTCAACTTCTCCTTTAGTTCCTCATTTTCTTTCTGACATTGGGCTAACTTCCTCGCACTTGCTGAGTACATGCCTTCCCAATTTTGTCGTTCTTGGGACAAATAGACCACTTCTTCTTCACTTTTCTTGGCTTTGTGTGCCCAGTGTTCTACCCTTTTGTGCAAGTCTTCTAATTCCCTTTTCCTTTCACTTGAAGTTTGCATAATCCCTCCAACCTTCATTTCAGATCTCAACTTATTGTTCTCTAGATGCAAACTTTTGAGATCCTTGCTAGTGATGTTGTGTTCTTGTTGGACCTTCTTGAGCTTGGCTTCTCGCATTTCTACCTCATACCTGAGCTGTTCCTTCTCTCTTCGAAGCCTCAAATTCTCTTGCTTCCACCTTTCCTCATCTATCTTGAATTGTTGCCTGGCGATCTCGGCCTCGGATACTCCTATTTCCGGTTCTAAAGGTATGCTGCATTCTCTAAGGAGAAAAACTACCTCCCTCACTTGCTTTGCCCTCCACACTAAGTATTCTGGGGTAACTTTATCAGAGAGGGGCCCAAGGTTGATTCTTCGTGCTTGCTTCCATGATCGAACCACTTGCTCTCCCTTTTTCATTGCTTTTGGCTCACCATAAGAAAATTCCAAATCACTAAGCCCATGCGTTAGTGGAATGAACTGTTTAGCCCCGAACTGTCTTAGTACCATAAGTGGCGCGTAGCTTACCACTCCCCATGGTCCTAGAAGTTGCACCCACGATTCTTCTCCGCATCGATATAAGATCGGTACATGCGGCATCCAGGGTGTCATCCATACAACCTGTTTTTCTCCGAGTCTCTGCAGAAAATCCACCCATTCTTCCTTGCTTTTCGGTTTCGGCCATTTACTGTTGCAGAACTCTTTAACTGGAGCACGATGATGTAGGAAAGTTCTCTTAAAGGCCTTTTCCACACACTTGAAATGACTTTTAGCCCAAACATGCAGTAGCTGTGCACATCCCACAAATCGCCCTTCTCTGTTCCTCCGACAATAATTCAATGACCTGAAGGTTTCCACTAGTATGGCAGGTGCTGGATTCCCATTATTTTCGATTTGCTCAAAAAAGTCGATCACTGCTACTTCAATGTGCCCTAACACCTTAGGAAAGATAACCAAACCATAGATCGCTAAAGCAAAAGCCGCCAATCCTTGCTGGTCACTAAGATGTCCCTTGATAAATGCATGAAGAAAATCCCAGGGCATACAAACATTGGACCCCTTCTCCTTTTTATGAGAGTCTATGTCTTCCGGTCTGACTCCCATAAGTTTGGCTAGCTTCTTGCGGTATCCGAATTTTGGCTTTCGAACATAGATCTTATCCGGACTTTTCAGGTCAATACCTAACAGGACGGAGTACTCCTCTACTGTGGGTGTCAAGTCCATTCCGTTGAAAGAGAAGCACCTATGGGAGGGATCCCAAAACTGAATAGCAGCTCTGATTAGTGGTTCTTCAACTTTTACAGCAATTAAAGACTCTATTTGGCCATATTTTTCGTGGAAATCCTTCTTCCCTTCTTCACTGATTTGATCCCATAAGTTGGCTAAATCTATTAAATTATTTGGTTGGAGGTTTAGATTCACTTCTTGTGGGAGTGAGGACATGAAATTCCCAGTCAAGCAATCTCCTTTCACTTGTTGAACCTTTTCGGACCAAATTTGTACCTCCCGGTAGGAATCACATGGAACATTCACAGATGACGAACAAGCTAGCCTTTCTATGGATTCAGTGAAAAATTCCTCGTTGCAAAGAGCCATGGTTAAAATATCCCCTTATGTGACTATGTGATGCAAGAAGATTCATGCAAAAAAGAACAGAAAAACAAATACAAATCAGTATGTGCATAAACAATATAAACATGGAAATAAAAGCAGATAAAGGATGTGATGCTTATTTATGTCCTATCAAAGGTCACTCTCATAAAAGGGAAGGAATGGCTCTATCCTAGGTTGGTCTCCTCACAACATACTATATGCTGGTTTAAGGTTTCACATATCTACAAGGTTCCCAAATCATTCCATACTGTCGTCCACACTGGACTAGTAAGGAACAGATCTGAGTGGGAGTATTTCACTTGCCATTGCGGAGGTGATTACCTCACGAGAGCATAGCTACTTTACCCCCTCCTAAAGAGGACAGAACCCGGGTGTAGGGCTCATGTTATGCCAATGCACTTATGTATGCAACAATAAATGAGTATATGTCCTACTTTATTTATTCAACAACAACCTTATAAATAAAGAATGTAATGAATCAAATAATGGATGAGATGAAGGTTTTTTCTTTTTTATTTTAAGTTCTATGTAGAATTTATTTTTATTTTTATTCTTTCTTAAAAAGGAAAATTAAATTCAAATGCCAATCAAGACTATCAAATTAAAATTTAAGATACCATATGGCTATTCAATGGTTTGACCCTCTTAGCGTCCCCAGTGGAGTCGCCAAGCTGTCGTAACGGCTTCGCGCTCGACGATTTTCGAAAAAGCGTTTAAAAACAAGAAGGGAGTCGCCACCAATCTTTTTTGACTAGGTGTGATTGGTCACCTAAAATATTTATCTTTTTAACAAAATCTCAAAATTAATTAAGTTTTATTAAAAAGACAATTTTTGGTCTGCGAAAACAAAATCGGGTCCGGGAGTACGGTTACGCGTGGGGAAGGATTAGCACCCCCACGACGCCCGTTAAAAAACGGTACCATCCTAAATACATGGTATCTTTTGATTTTAATAAAATAGTCTTGACTTTTGATTATATATATAAATTTAGAGTATTTGCTTGAAAAATTTCTGTTACGAAGAGATTTATTGTGAGAATCAACATGAACACCATTTATTGAAAAATTAAATCAAATATCCCAATACTCTGGTAATATTCGAAATAATTCCTCTCACCTAGAGATTTCTTAAGAATCACTACTTGTGAGTTCTATAGAATCTCATCTTCGGTGGTGCTCACGCTAACTTATAATTGATCGTATACATGTAGTTTCGATAAAAATGTATGGTGTATGTGAAACTTAAAAGAAATTTTATTTATTTTGATTTTATTAATGAAACTCTTGATATTGAAAAATTTGGCTAAATATCCCAATACTCTGGTAACATTTAGCTAATTCCTCTCACCTAGGGATCAGTCAAGAAATCACTACTTGTGAGTTTCATGACATCCCATCATCGTAAGAATTCCATTTATTTTAGAATTTTAATACTTATACACATGATGCAAGGATATAGTACATATTTTGATTTTTATTAATGAAACTCTTATTATTGAAAAATTTAACTAAATATCCCAATACTCTGGTAACATTTAGCTAATTCCTCTCACCTAGGGATCAGTCAAGAAATCACTACTTGTGAGTTTCAAGACATCCCATCCTCGGAAGAATTTCATTTATTTTGGAATTAAAATTTATTATCTTGATTCTTTTAATTATTCTATTATTACATATTTAATTATTTTAACTATCATTCTTTACTTTAGGAAAATTTACTATGATTAATTTTTATTATTTTTATTATTTTTTTATTTTTTTATGTAATTCTAAAAAATCCGCTTTTGTTTATTTCCCTTTATTGTTTTTATTGCCTCTTTTGTTTTTATTAGTTTTCACTTAATTAATATTTCTCTAAACACTTTTTATTTGTCAAAACTCTTTATTATATATATTTATTTATTCATTTTATTTTTGATCTCTTTCTTTTTTCTTTTTCTTTTTTTTTTAAAATATAAATAAATAAATAAGCATGAAATCGGATATTGAGAAATAATACCGAATATCTCAATACTCTAGTAACATTCGATATAATTCCCCTCACCTAAAGTTTTTCGAAGAATCGCTACTTGCGAGTTCAACGAAGACTTATTATCGGGATTTCTTACTTATTTTATTTTAATTTTATTATTATTCTTCATTTATTATTATTATTTTTTCCTTAACCCACATTTCATTTATCTAATAAAAAATTTATTTTTATTTTAAAAGTATGCTTTTATATATAATTTATATATACATTATTTTTATATATTTATTTATACATTCTAAAAAATATATATTTATATGTTTTAAGGCTATATACTTTCTATATTCACATATTTTAAAATTATATTATATATTTACATACACATCTTAAAACTATACATTTATTGTTAAGATTAATTCCATAATTAAGCTTAAGGTTATTAAATCTTAAAGTATTTTATATGTAAATAAATATTCATTTTTCATGCATAAAATAAATTTTCTAACAAAATAAATAAATAACTAAACAAATACTAAATAAATAAATAAAATTATAAATATATACCCAAATGGATTGGGCTTAGAAGCTGTTGGGCCAAGGCAGGCCGGATCCACGGGCTGGAGCGGGTCGGCAAGTGGGTCGTAACGCCGGGTCGGGTTGCGATCGGTTTGCGCGGATCTCGGGTCGGGTCGGAGCGAAGCGCGGGTCCTCTGGGTCACCAAAACGCTGCGTTTAGTCCTCTATAAAAGCCTCATTTTTTTGGCCTCTCCTCATTTCTACCGATTTCTCAAAAAAAAAACTCTAAAAACCTTCAAAAATCCTCTCAACTCCCTAGCCTCGCCGGATGATTTCCGTCGTGCCGGCAGCCGTGCGCCGCCGTAGGCCGGTCACCGGAGGTCTCCCCGAAGCCCAAAAAAATACTCCTCTAACCTACCCCTTACCGGATCTGGCCTCCGTTATACCCAAAAATAACCCTAACCCTACGAATCTAGCCCTTTCCGAAAACCTCTTTCCTCTGTTTGTTTTTTTGTTTTTTTCCTTTTTCTTTTTTTGTTTTTATCTGGTTAGATCTGGTTGTGGATATGGTTGCTTGCCCTTTTCATGTTTTTCTTGCAGGTTTTAGGTCTAGGGTTCCTAGATCTGAGATCCTAAGGGTCTCGGTTCTAGGGTTTGGGTTTGTTGTTTTTTTTGGTTAGGTTTTGGGTAGGTGATGGTGGCGATTTGATGGTGATGGTGGTGACAGTGATGATTGGTGGTTGGGATCTGGCGGTGGTAGCTTGGTGATGGTAGCTCGGTGATCGTAGTGGTGAGTAGTGGCTACGGTGGTGGTTTAGGGTTTCTGTTTTTTTTGTATTTTTTTTTGAGTCCGTTCTCTCTGCCGGAAGAAAAAGGCCTGGAGAAAATCTGGTCATCTTAAACTAATTTAGGATCATTCTTTGGTCCCGAGGATAAGAACCAATCTAGGTTCCTTCTATTGTTTCCCAGTCTTCCGGACAGTGTCTGAGATGGGATGGGGGGCCTGGGGAAGGTGAATTTTGGTGATGCCGAGACCTAGGGGGAAGGGTGGAGGACGCCGGCGTTTGGGAGTGCTGCCGGTGATGGACTTGCATTAAATGTGACTGTAATATATTAGTAATAATAATAACAGATATATAAAAATAATATTAATAAAAGTTAACAAATAAAAATAAGTAAAATAAAATAAAACAAATAATATAAATAATATATATAAGAATAAATAAATAAAAAATAAAAATAAAAATAATAAAAATAAATAAAACGAAAATAAAAATAAAAATAAAAATAAAAATAAAAATAAAAATAGAAATAACAATAATGAAACACATAGAATAATGATAATAAAATTAAAAATAAATAATAATGTATAATAATAATAAAAATAAATTAAAAATTAATAATAATAAAAACAAATAAAATGAAAATAAAAATAAAACACACATATAATAATAATAATAATAATAATAATAATAATAATAATAATAATAATAATAATAATAATAAACACAAAAATAATAATAATAAAACACAAAAATAATAATAATAAAAATAACAATAATAATAAACACAAATAATAATAATAATAACAGTAATAATAATAACAATAATAAAAATAATATTAATATTGGAAAAGGTAATAATAATAGAACTAATAATAATAGTGATATGAATAATAATAAAATAAATAAGAAAAATAAAATAAAAAAAAATAATAATAAGAATAAAATTTGTCAAAATAATTTGTGAAATCCGGACAAAATTAGGTGTCTACAGTTTTAATGATCTCTAATTTGCATAATCATCGTAAGTAAGAATCTCCAGATCAGTGACAAAAAGTCACTAATCATAATAATTTACTTTGATTATCAAATGAATGATAATCTTTACATAAACAAAAACAAAAGAAGAATTGAAACAAGGGATAAGTTTTGTTTATAGTGGTCATGATCAAAACCTTGAAAATTTTGAAGCCCCTTGATGCAGTAATTTGACTATATGGAATGAACCTTAGGAAGTTAGATATGTTTTGGAACGTAGACTTTGATGAGTAAGACAAAAATAAGGCATTATTTTTTCAATAAGGTTGGTTTTTTATTTTCATAAAATTCAATAAGGTTGTTGGTTAGCCGGTTCCTAAGAAGATCACAGGGTTTTGTCTAATTTATGACCTTGTTGGATCCTCTTGTTTTATTTATTTATTTATTTGAATATTCAAAGTGCTTGGATTTTGGGATTAGACAAGTGAAATATGCTTTACTAAAGATTAGTGGTGTTTTTGCCTGCCGAAAGTAAATGCACCTAATGTAGACAAAAAGAGAAAATCAAATGCAATTTTTTTTTTAAATGACACACCGGGGAATGTTTTTATTTTTTTTATCATAACCTTATTGTTTCAATTTTCACGATTTTATAGTGTTTAATTAGGTAAATCAATTATAAAGTATATTGGATTTTAAGATTTTTTATTCAAATCCAAACTATGCATGTTTTCTATTTATGATCTTATTCAAATAGCAAGAGAAAAATATTAGATCCGAATTGATCCTTGTGAACTCAGTTCAATTTGATACAGATTGATTATTTGAATTTTGGATTTAGGTCGTTTTGAGTTTTATTTCAATTTGAACTTGAAATTTTTTATTTAAAATATAAAACTTGACTTTTGGTTTAAAAATTACAACATGCAAATTATTAACAATAAAGCATTCAGTTATGATCTAATCTTGAACCAATCCGATTGTATGTGATTTGATGATATTATCTATCCAAATTCACATCAATTTTTATAACTAGAATAAAACTGTTCCGTACTTATTTGAATCGATATTTTAATTTTTCCTCTACCTTAATTAATAACATACCTTTTCATTGACCGAATATTCAATGTCTAATACGATAAATTAAAAAATTACGTTTAGATGTAATTTTCTAAATACAAACAATGTTATGTAATTTTCTAATTCTCACATCACATCGAAACAAAAAGAATTTTCAATTGATGTAAGAGAGCCATGAAAATTCGATGGGAGTTTAGGCTGAAATTATATTGATTTAGACTACAATGAAGGGCTAAAAAAAATAGTTGCAAGGTAGTTGTCTAGTGTGGTAGTTAAATATCTAATCATAAATCAATTTTCTTTGTCTTTTCATTATCACATTTGATGCAAATAAAGACCGAAATTCCATGCATACAAGTATAACATCAGAAAGGTCAAAGAGTGTTAGACTACAAGGAAATCATGTGGTTTTGAAATTTGATTTTTTATTTTTGTACATGAGTAAATTTTGAATGTGCCAATAGGATGATTGTAGTTGTCCATGTCATGGCACCTAATCCCCAATTAGTGAAAGAACCATTCTTCACAAAATTCATGACTCATGGCCCATAATTTCACTCACCGCAATCTTAGCATACAAAACCGTGTTGGTCAACCCAATGCCTTATTGCATCACATTTTATTATAAATTTTTTAAGATTTGTGTACATTGAGAAAATCTCATAAATTATGTCAATTTTCTTTAATTAGACTTTATTTGATAGGAAGAAAATGTAATAATTAAATTATAAAATAAAAAAGTGGTTATGAAACCTAATAATTGGACTAACTAATTTTTTACCTTTATTTCCTTTCATCATTCCTATCTAGCATAATCTTAATATCATAAAATTTGATTGAAAATGTGATTATTTATTTACTTAGAAAACGACGAATACAGAGCTTGCTCAAAGCTATACATCAATAATTGAATCAAAAGTTTGGTAAGTTTAGTCTAGTTATTTATTAGTTTAATTAGTTATAATTATTTACTAGTTTACTTACTTTAAGTAAATTGATATTCATAATTACCGGTTCATTAGATGTAATATATTAATTATGATTGTAACTTCTAATAAAATGTACTACTAAAAAAAGTTTGGAAGAAAATACTGAATATGTTTTGAGCTAAATTAATGAAATGATTTGCTAACAAACTTCTAATATTATCATGCTTGAATTATAAATTAATCTTGAGAACTTTGTTTGTATAACTTTAAGAGTTTTCAATCATAGGATAACGCTTCATATGGAAGTCCTTAAAAATAAATATTAACAAAATTTTTAAATTTATTTTTAAAAGCCTATATACTTCGAGACTTTACTCCATTTATGAGGTGTTATCTTATAATTAACTGACAGTGTGTAAAAATTATACATTGTTAGTGTATCATATATAAACTCTTACTTTAAAGGATCTTCATGCACCTAAACCCAGCTCCTAACAAAAAAAAAAATCAGAATAGTTAGGATTTTATTCCAAGAGTAATCAAACTACATTGGTGTCTTTGATCTTTGTAATGTGTACATGTTTGGTTTATTTGACTACCTTGTTGGTTTACTTCTCTTTATTTGTTAAAGAAAGTGATTTATTCCGCTTTAACTTTCAACAAAATAGCTAAGCTTGTAGAATTTTCTATTACAAATAAAAATAATAATAAAAAAAAAGCTTAATTCACATGTGATTAAATTTTTGTTCTTTAATTTCATGAAATTAAATTTATGAATATTTTTATTTCATTATAATTACACTCATTAAATCTTAAAAGCAAATGAATGATATCCAATCATATAGTGCACAATATTTCTCATATTTTAAATAGATATTTTTTTTAAAAATCAATCTTTAATAATCCGAATATTTTTTTACTTTATCTTTAAATTTGCTGTTTTTTGGCTTTAATATCATATTTTGATATACTTAAATTCGAGTTTTATTAAAAGGGTTTTAGGCTCCATGAGAGTGTAAAAAATCGCGAAAGTATTAACACATAAATCTTAAAATATTGCCAACAACCACTTGTCTAGTGGCTAAGAATGAGTTGTGGCATATTGTAAGTCTTGGGTTCGAATCCAAGCACCTCAATCCCCAGTTATTTAATATTTCCTTATAACAAAAAAAATAAATCTTAAAATATTATTACCATAGTAATCAAAATCGTACAATACAATTCGATTCAGTATAAACTTAATATGTATCAATACAAAAAAATTAGTTTTTATATGCGTATCTATCGATACACAAGCGAATCCATCTGTATCGTATGATACATTTTATAGTGAAAATTGAGCTAGGTCCAAAAAAATCTGATCTGACCCAATAAGTTAAAAATGCAATTTTAATAATTTTTAACCTAAAAAACACTTAAAAATTTCTATATATAATTTAATCTTGAAATGTTAAAAAAAATTAAACTTTTTGTTAGTAAATTAAAAATAAAAAATATATAAAAATATTTTAAAAATATATACAATCGATAAATATGTTAAGAGTTTAAAAACAATCATACTTCTTATTTTATCATATATTTATTTAATCCTATTAATATGTATAATATTTTTGTATTTTTTTATTTATTTTATATGTATGTTTATATTATTTATAATTAATTTTAAAATTATTTATTATATCTTATGATACGATATTCAATATTTTATTTTTAAAAATAAAATTTTAATTCACGCTATCTTGATTTAATAACTATGATTATTACTAAAACAACGGTATAATACCAACTTGGCAGCACTTTGATCATTATCCCAAGTAATCAAAATCAATCTTCTTCTCTTGTCTCTCACCTTCACATCACATGTCACTGGAGAAATCCTTTTGTTTTGATTCAAGAAATTCAACTACAAAACCAATACAGAAACAGTATTGCAAAGTTTTTTTTTTTGTTATAACCAGTATTGCAAAGTTTAGTAAATAAGAAAACATTAAAGCAAGAAAGTCCATTTCAGTTGATGCGCTCCCTTCTTATTCAGCAAGTGGCCCTCTCTGTTGGCATTAGTGGTTTCTGTTCATATCCTGCGGTCCAGCTCACTTCCTCTTCTTTGTGTATTTTTCAATGGTGTCTTTACCAAGATTCCCCTTACCGGGATCTCTTTCATTTTCTTTGTATTGTATTTGCCAAAAGAATAAAAAATGGAAAAAAAGTGGGTCTTACTTGAAACCATGGAAGAACATGAAACCGAAATTCCACAACTAGTCACGTGGCTTACAACACCATTTTTCGACTCCACGCTCTCTTCTTTGTACTGTATTTGCCAAAAGAATAAAAAATGGAAAAAAAGTGGGTCTTACTTGAAACCATGGAAGAACATGAAACCGAAATTCCACAACTGGTCACGTGGCTTACAACACCATTTTCGACTCCACGCCCTCCACTACTTTTGCTTCAGTTCGGGGTGCTATGCTTTGTTTTGCTCTATCTTTTTTTTCTTAAGCAAAAAAACAAATCTTGATTAGCGCCTTAAACAGTTAACAGCTAACCAACTTTTCTCTTAACAAAAGCAAAAAAAAAGCTTGGAACCTAGTGTAGTTTGCTTCTTGCTTCTCTCTTTCTCACAAGCACAAAGCTGTCTTTTTAAGTATCATCTTGGTTGGGTCATGGGTGGTTATTCTTAACTTGGAGTTTCTAAGCTCTGGGTTAATGGGTGATTAAGTTCTTACTTTATTGGAAACAGCTGCTGCGTCTTATCTTTATCTGCTTGCTTGTCTATTGGATAGGGGTGTTTGATCTTTGTTTCTTGGATCCATTTCTTTGAGGTGAGAGAAAAAAGTTTCTCTTTTTACTTATTCTATTTATAAAGTTTGCTACTTCCTTGTTTACTTTATTTTTCTTCTAATTTTAATTTTGACTGTCTCTGTTTATTTCTGGTTTTTGGTACCTTAATTTTTTCTTTTTCTCTGCTATTTCCAAATTTTGTTCTTATAAAGTTCATAGAGAAGAGAAAGATTGAGTTTTTCGGTCAAGCGTTTTATTTTCAATTTTTTTACATAGCTGAGTTGCTTGGATTGATGGAGTTTCTTGAGTTCTACGTTTGACAGTGTTCAACCCCCATCAATTTTTTTTCACATGTTTGCAATTTAAGTTTTCTTCTCTCTGTCTTCTGTACTATTTGGATAGTAAGCTTGGTTGAGTTTAATTAAAGAAGGTATTAATTTCTAGTTATGGTGTTTTTCAATGTTTTTTCTGCTGTATTTTTCCATCAATGTTTTGTTTCAAAAAATTTTTTCCATCAATGTTTCTTTATTCCTTCCTTTTCCTGTTTTTAATCTTGATGTTGATGTAATCATGCCTTTTAAATTTGTATATGCCATAGTTTTTGATTCTTAAACAAAAAAGAAGTTTTACAGATCTTGATTTTGATTGCAAACTAATTTACTTAATTTACATTTGCTTGTTTTTATCCCATCTAGATACCATGAGAATAAATGAAAAAAGACGAAGGAAAGTAGAAGATATGTTCTTGTCTTTCTTGTTCATAACTTAGTATAGTTACATATATAAAAATTAAAGCTCCTTTCATTAGTTGATAAAGTTATTATCTGAGTCCAACACGTTCTGTTTGTTTCTCATCATTGAAAAAAAATACCCTCTCCAAGATTTGCATTAACCTTATTTTTCCTTGTTGAGGTAAGAATTGGTAGTGCACAAGTCATGGCTTTTTTTTCTTTTCATTTGTATTTGCTTCTTCTTTCAGTGCTATCTTGATGTAATTCTTCATCTTATTTTTCTGATTCTTAGTGAAGCACAAATTTGATAGGTGGAGGCTGTCGAACTCAAACCAACCATTTCGAGGCAGAAAATGGTAAGGAGGCGTGCCCATTATTAATGTACTATACTTAATTGGAGGCAGACGATGGACAACGCATTTTTTAGAGGTCAGAAAGATGAGCTGAGGAAAGAAGATTCACTGCAAAACTTGGAGGATAACGGGGATACTTCAGGGGATAATGGAATGGATTATTATGAATTAAAATTGAAAAAGCTGGGAAGAAGGGTAAATCCACAGCATTCTCTGGTATTGGATGTTAAAAGATTAAAAGCTGGAAAAAGTCTTATAAAGGGTTCATTCCTTCAGAGTATTTTTGGCATAGGGAATAAGATTCCAAGGCATGTGGTTACTCTAGATGAGAAATATCTTCGTCGCTGCCTGGAATTGATTCATATCAATGTAGCAAAAGCAACCCAATGCAACATCTCTGTGAACTTGAGCTCTGTAAAAATGGGAATTTTATCTGATGGACTAAATTCGGGTAAAATCAGGCATGGAGAGACATGTGATTTGGGCAGGTTGGTTTACGACTGTCCACTGGCAGTTGGGACTGGTGGTGTAGTCATTCATCCTGCAGAACAGTGGGTTTTAGGTTCAATAATGGGCAGTAGGAGTATGGCAAATATATTGAAGAGTCCATTGTTACAGAAATTGGGTGCATTGGATGTTGAACCAAGTTTGAATGATGTTAAAGGATTGATAAGTTACGACTTCAAGAGCTCTCCTGGTGGTATCATTAATTATTCCTCACATAAGCTAGGAAGTGAAACACCCATATCAGATACTCGTAAATATGGATATGAAACTATGCAGAAAAGGCTTGTTTCCGCGTCAAGTTCTAACTCAACATGCTCTGACCAGTCATCTTCTTCTACTTCTACAACAATATATCAAGGAATGCTTCAATGCACATGGAAGGGTGGGATTCCTTATTTTGTTTTCTCCCTGGATAATCAGAGGGAGGTATATGTAGCCAATTTGTCGAAGGAAGGAACAGCTCGTGGTAAGGGCCTGGACTATATGTACTTGTTCTATTCAGGCAAGGGTAATCATAAGGAACATGGGATTAGTGATAACGAGTCACACCTTGTTGGTAAGATGAAGGTATCTACGTCTTTCTCAATCTTCCCCCAAGATTCTAAAGTCATGGAGACAGAGTTTGTTTTGTTTAGTGGTAATGAAACTTTCAGTCGAGAACTGCAAACTTCAAGCCATAACCACAGGAAGAATAAGGGTCTACCCAAAAAGATGGTGGAAGTATTCAAGAGCAGTCACTCGCCCAAGCGGAGAATGATGTCTAGATTTCGTCGATCAAGTTCCATAATGGAGGATTCTTCTTGGGATCCCTGTGAAGATAAAGTAAACAATTCTGATGGTCTAGATGGGACAAATCTTTTGGAGGAACAACTTCCACCAAATCTTGAACTGACTGCCATTGTTGTGAGGGACCATTTCCCTGAAAATCTTCAGCCAGAAGTTGGAGGTTGGGGCTTAAATTTTCTGAGGAAGACAGGGGTTAAACAACCCGTAGACATCTTGGAAGCCTCAGTTCCTTCTGCTTGTTCTCGTGATACCAGTGAATGCTCGACAAGTCTGGATATTCTAGTTCCTGCAGGTATTCATGGTGGTCCAAGAACCAGCAATGGTGGCCCTTCCAGTCTTATTGAAAGATGGAGATCTGGTGGACGTTGTGACTGTGGTGGCTGGGACTTGGGCTGTCCACTGACAGTACTTAAAGCCAGATCAAGTAAAGATGGAGGTTTACCTTCAATAGATATGTCTGAGGCGTGCAAGCTATTTGATTTTTTCGTTCAGGTATATCAGTCTCTGTGTTTTCCTGTCTGTTATGATCTAAAACGATTAAAACTGTTAAGTTTTAGGCTTACTGTCAATCTTAGAAGCACAAGAACATATGATATATATGTTTGTCCAATTTCTCCTCAGTAGAACAGATTTACTTTTTCATGGTTTACAATCAAAGAACCTTATTAAAACCTGAACAAGCATTGTGATGACCATTGCCCCACTTCGAATTTTCAGGGTTCAGAGCATGGCTCTCCAACCTTGAGGATAGCAAATGTTCATGATGATGGCCTGTATTTTATTCATTTTCAGTCAACACTCTCAGCTCTGCAGTCTTTTGCAATTGCAGTGGCGTACATCCATACTCAAAGTCCCACTCTCCAACCAAAAAATGTACAGCACTTGAGATAGCAAGAATTTGAATTGAAGTTTATCTAGTTGTAACCCTCTTACTGTATTAAAGTAGTGTGTAAGTTGAAATTTAAGTATTTATACATGAATTGAGTTTGTTATTTTTATATTTTCTTGTAACTAGTTTGACTCTTTTCAGATTGTTGTCTTATATAGGTTGTCTATGATTGATTGGGAATTTTATCTTTTATTTCTCCGTTTTAAAGAATCTTGTATTTTGCTCCTTTTTATTGAATGTACAAGTGTTAGATGGAGTGAATTTTATACCAAATGTATTATATAGAATCTGTACTATGTAGTCATTAATATTTAGTAAAATTTGAAATTCTGTTTGAGCAACTTGAAATCATGTTCAAGCATAAGAATAACCAGAATGTAGCTCAGAAATTGCAAAATAAAGGATACATTTGCACATTAAATGTGATTACTTAATTTTTTGAGTAATTGTCTTCAAATAATCTTTATGTTAAGGTACTTTTTCACAGACTTTGTAATCACTATATTGTATCATGCTAGCGAAGGTGGGGGGAGGCTGGTCCTTCTGCCTAACTACTCCTTTGTTTGGTATTGCAGCATTCTCTTCAGGTAACATTGCCCTTCACACTCAAATTTGTTATGCTAGTTCACTCAGTTTTTCAATTTTTTTTCTCATGAATTCAGTTTCATTTATGCAAATGTTTTATCATTTTGCTTTTAACATTCTTTTGCTCGACACTCTTGGAAGCAAGCTCTCTCTTGAGAGTTGAGAGGGATAAACTTTTATGATAGGCTTACTCATGGTCTTAACGAGCTTGTTTTGGTAGTGTTACTTTCCTGTTTTCTCTGCTTTGTGTAGAATACACAAATATGTTTGTTACCGTAATCACAAATGTTATTGTGCAAATTGTTCACAGCTTATGACTAAGTCATTGGTGCCTCCTTGGGAAATGATGTGGAACAAATATTGGAAATATACCATTCAGCAAAAGTAAGAAAGACTTTAACATACTACCAAGGTTTGGATCCATTGCCTTGGATATGCCTCTATTATTCTTCATTACATGGGGCCAGGTATCTCTCTTCTTCAACTAAATCTACTAAGTTTTCACTTGCCTTTTGTTTTCATTCTGAAGGGACAAAGGTTTTTGGCAAATTCAGCAGTCTACTTGTAGTTGGGCCTGGAAGAACCTTCTCAAGTTGAGGTCTTACAGCTCCTCTTATGTCCTTTATCGAGGATCAGGCACGATGGATGGTGCCCAGGTCAGGAATTTTTAGTATCCCAAGCATGTCTTCGATCGTTTGGATGGCTGTTCTGGACAAATTACCTCTTCAGAGATACTACAATTGGGCTATTGTCACAGATACTTTCTGTTTCCTTCCTGAACAGGCTATTGAAGACAGATCATTTGTTCTTTGGCTGCCCTTTCTCCAAGCAAGATTGAAGTTCTATGGTGCTCTGGTATTAAGATCAGTGGGTTATTGGGATAGTGAGTTTGCTTGATACATCTGTGCTTAAGGGTAAGTCACTTAAGGTCCTTGTTCTCAAGATAGCTTGGAGTCCTTACATCAACTTTGTCTGGTGAGAGTGCAATAGCAGAAAGTAAGGTAAGCAGGGGCAAGGAGCAGACGTGGTGTTCAATAGCATCAATGATTCTGTGCGACTCATGCTGAGTCAGTCTACTCAAGTTGCTGCTGATGTAAATACTTTTCTGTACAAATTGGAGATTTTGAGATTCTTTCCGTACATGATACTTTAGTTTTAAATATTTGAATATGGCTTTGTACATTTGCCATTGTTTGCAGGACATTTCCCTGCTTGCTTGGATATATTAAATACCATTTATCCATAAAAAAAAACCCTACTAGTCCTACAACGAGATCCTTTTCTGCCTCACGATGCAAGCAGCTCAATCAGAAACTCACAAGATGCTTCAAACGACCCATTTGGACTATTTTGTGAAAGTCGGTCCTTTCATCCAAGCGATTACCAAACAACCATAGCTTACTACCATGCATTAGGAATTTCATGAAATCTCATCGTCTTATGTTTATACAAGATTCCTTTTGAATCTGTTTCCCTTTCAGTCCTGCTCAATACAAAGGAAAAAGAGCTCTTATACTGCTAATATATACAATTCATGTACGAGGAAATCTTGTTGTATGTTTCAAGCTTTTCTTCTTTCTCATGCTTTAGTGGTTATCCAGGCTTTTTCATTGCTGCGATGGAAGATCTACGTTGGGTAAGTTTCTTACATAAATAAGAAGATGAGCTTTGCCTATTAAAAAAAAATGTGCTTTGCAGTTCAATCTGCCGCGATATAGATGGATGAAACATAAGCAATGCATGTAGCATGTGGAGGAACTGTTCGGACAGTGTGGCCAAACGCCTTATCGCAAATTTGCTTATTAACCAAATCCATGTAAAAAGTATAACTATTGACGGTGTCATTCAATTTATCAAATTTACGAAGGAGGCCCATGTTGGGCTTAATCCCAATTTCAAAGTTGAGCTTAAGGCCCATCGTCACCTTCTACGGTTTGATCGGCGCAGATGCAAAACCCTAAAAAACCCTAATGTACCGTCTATATAAGGCTCAAAACCCTAGCTTTTCTGCTCTGTTTCTCTTCAGCCGTCGAAAATGTCGAAGCGAGGTCAGTGTCCATCTCTCTTTTTCTTTCTATGAAAACATTGTTTGTTTCATTTTCTTTTTCCGTTTGTTTCCCCAGAAAAAAGAGCAAAATAAAGGGAAAAAATCCAGCCTTTTCTATTTGCTTGCAAGATTCTAACCTTGTAAACAAAACCAAATCAGAATAACCCAGAAAGGAAATTTAGGTTTTTAGCTTTTGATTTATTAAATTTAAACAATAGCTGATAGCCGATTTAAAATGCTGAGGGTTATAAAAACATAAAAAAAAAATGAAAATTATGTGAGCACTGTTTATTTTTCATAAGCTCTTCGATTGCTTAAAAAGGTTTCATTTTATTTTTATTAGGACGTGGAGGGTCAGCTGGTAACAAGTTTAGGATGTCACTGGGTCTGCCAGTTGCAGCTACAGTGAACTGTGCTGATAACACTGGTGCTAAGAACCTCTACATCATCTCGGTGAAGGGAATCAAGGGCCGCCTTAACCGCTTGCCTTCTGCTTGTGTTGGAGATATGGTGATGGCTACGGTGAAGAAAGGGAAGCCTGATCTCAGGAAAAAGGTTTTGCCTGCTGTCATTGTGAGGCAGCGCAAGCCCTGGCGCAGAAAGCATGGTGTTTACATGTACTTCGAAGGTAAAATTTTTCTTGATGCCTTTGTGGTTCTGATTGTCTGTGGTTTGTGAATCACATGGTAAAGGAACTCGAATGAAATTAGTGATCTATTGGTGGTTATATACTCTTTTCTCTGGGATTGGGCAAGCATGTAGATACTATTGTGGATCTGTGCTGTTAAGTGGTGTTTAAACTGTTTACTGAAGATATAGTTCTTTGCTGGTTAAGCGGTGTCCCGATGCGTGCATTAACCTATGCATGCTATGATATGATGCTTCCTGAGACCAGCAAAATTATCTGTGGTTGACTATTTTTATCGAGTGAGATTTCTTTTATTTGGGATCTTCCTTTTCGCAATTCGATATAGTCTTCTCTTTTCTGAGAATTCTCACTGTTGTTTATAAACTGTTATAACATTTTTCTGTTGTTTTTGCTTTTCTCGTGGTTCCTATGCTGGTGATGTGGTGTTGAGATATTTTTGTCCAGGTTTCTTTACACCTCCCATACCCAGCTAAATTGATTTACCAACCTTACCCCAATACCAGGTGGTAACTATGGTTATCATCCCTGTCCAGGTTGGGACACTATAGAAACTGTTCGTTATTTTGGTTGTCTTGCGGTCCTCTTGTCGGAGGATGGCTGTTTAATGAGGTGCTGTGATGTTTGAAACAATTCTGCATGTCCTGAAAACGTGGTAGGCGTGATAATTAGTTAAAATAATGTCGTATCTCCAGACATAAGTCAGGTGTCTACTTCAATGTTCAATGGTTGATATAGTTACTAGTCTGGAAAACTGAGTGTGTCCATCATCGCAGATCCGTAAAGTTTTTGAAGCTTGCATGTGCTCCATTTGGGTCCTACATAATTTAAAAGTGCACATTATAATTGGAAATTAGATGCCTTGAAAACATTGTATTCTTGATAACAACCAAGGCTTGGTCTAGCAGTTGTTGCCTCTCCTTAAAAGGGATTAGGTCCAAGGTTCGAATCTCTTTTCCTCTTTTACCTTCCTATAAAACAAAAAAACACTGTAGTCTTGATAATTAGTTAAAATATCAATCACCAGACTTAAGTCAGGTATCTACTTCAATGTTCAGTGGTTGATACAGTTACTAGTCTGGAAAATTGAGTGTGTCCATCGTTGCAGATGCATTAAGTTTCTGAAGCTTGCATCTGTTACATTTGGGCCCTACATATTTTTAAATGTGAGCATTATAATCAGAAATTTGCATGTATTGAAAACATTGTAGACTTGATAATTGGTAAAAATATTGTCATATCACCAGACATAAGTCAGGTATCTACTTCAATGTTCAGTGGTTGATACAGTTACTAGTCTGGTAAACTAAGTGTCCATCGTTGCAGATGCATTAAGATTTCGAAGCTTGCATGTGCTCCATTTGGGCCCTACATGTTTTTAAATGTGCACATTATTATAAGAAATTCTGCAAGTCTTGAAAACAGTCTTGATTAGTTAAAATAATGTCATATTACCAGACATAAGTCAGGTATCTACTTTAATGTTCAATGGTTGATACAGTTACTTGTCTGGAAAAAGAAGTGTGTCCATCGTTGCAGATGCGTTAAGATTTTGAAGCTTGCATGTGCTCCATTTGGGCCCAACATATTTTTAGATGTGTGCATTATAACAGGAAACTCTTTAAGTCTTGAAAACATTTTAGTCTTAATAATTAGTTAATTTAATGTTAAATCACCCGAGATAAGTTACTTATCTATTTTAATGTCCCATTAAGATTTTGAAGCTTGAATGTGCTATGTTTTGGCCCTACATATTTTCAAATGTTCACGATAAACTTTGTCTTGCATTGAACATTTTGTTTCCATTACTCGATAATCGTATGAGATTGGCTGTTTTGGGTGTTCATAAACATATAGAATATCTATGCTTAGAGACACTGCATTTGATTAAAAAAATTTTAGATTTCTTTCAATTGATCTTGTTCTAAGAACTTGCTGATTCGGTTAAGTCATAACGCTCATGTGCATGTTCAAAATATGCTAATTTCTGATGTTTTTTTACCTTTTTTAAGTTTCTGATTCAAATCTTGTTTGGATTGCAGATAATGCTGGTGTTATTGTGAATCCAAAGGGAGAAATGAAAGGTACACAATACAGTCAATTCAAAAAGCATTTCAATAGACAACATCCAAATTTATAATGTCTGGATTAAATGATATTTTTCTTGAAATTGTCTTCTTGATGCAATTGTTGTAGGTTCGGCTATAACTGGTCCAATTGGAAAGGAGTGTGCTGATCTGTGGCCAAGGATTGCAAGTGCAGCCAATGCCATTGTTTAGGAACTCAAATTTTAGAGGTTTTGTTTCTCTGCAAGGGATTAATTATAGTCTACAGGATCAACATTTTGTTATATTTAGTTTTTGTTTCTTCAAAGTCCATTTGGATTGTTTTGATTTGATTTTGAATTTGAAGATTAAATGTAGTTAATGGAGAGGTTTTCCAGTGTTAATGTATGTGGCTGTTTTCTAAATGGTGTTGGAGTTGTATTTAATCAATGGGTTAAATATTGATTTAATCCTTTGTTTTACAACTTTCAACAGTCAATCCAAATTCATAATTAAACATATGAATTTTTATTTCGGTCTCATTTTGGTATTTGAGATTAACAATGTTAGTCAATTTGCATTAGATCTGGCAATGCAACGATATAAAAGGATATGAAATTGGTTAGAATTAAAATTTAGTAAAAATTGTATATAATGTAACATAAAGAAGTAAACGAGTTAATAGATTTAAACGATTTAAGTTATATGTTATATGTGAGTTATTTGAATTTGTTAACTTATATGTGAGTTATTCAAATTAGATTTGATTGATTATTTTGAGTTTGACTCGTTTGTTTTTAAATTGAGTTTGAGTTAAGGGTAACGAATAGAGTCAAGATTAACCTTTTTAATGCAAGTTTTATCGAATTTTTTAATATATATTAATATTTTATTTTTATAATATATGGTTTAAAAATAATTAATTGAGTTTATTGAATCAAGTTTGATCGGTTCGAATATTTTGTCGAATTGAGTTTGAGTTTTAAAAATCAAATTCAATTAAGCTTTCGCATAGCTCGAATTTGGTATTAAATCTCTCAATTCAACTCGATTATACTCTCAATGTAACATCTATGATTGCTAGAAGGAATAATGATTAGATTTGGGTTAATCTGGGCTGTTCAAGGGCCATATGGACTTGGGGGTAATATTGGGTCAAAGGGGATTAAAATTCTGATTTGATCTGAACAGATTTTTAATATTGTGATCTGTATCCAATTTAAATAAAAAAAATATTTGATTTGATTTGAATTTATGCAGATCGAATCGATTTTGGTTTTTGATATAAATAATTTTAATTTTTATTTCAATTTTTTCTTAGACTTTTTAATATATATATATATATATATATATATTTATATAAGTTAAAGCAGTTGACTTAAAGTAAAACTTCTTACATGGATTGTTATATTTATGATGCGGGTAAATTATTATAATTAAATAATAATTGTCCTTTTACAAGTTTAAAACATATAAAATTATCTTTTTAAATTAATTATATATTTCAATTTTTTAAAAGATAAACATTTATATCTATATATAGATTAAAATTAATAAAAATGACATACCATTTTAATATTACAAAACATAAAATGTATATCTATAGTTTTTATCGTTTTTTTTTATTTTTAAAAGAAAACATCTATATCTATATATCTATATATATTAAAATCAATATGAATAATATAATATAATATGCAATATTAATATAACAACATGCTACGTATTAGATTACTAATTGAATTTTTTTATCATTCTAAAAGCTAATATTTTTTTTTAATTTTTAAATATTTTTAATCAGTACGTAATATATAATCATTTCTTTTTTCCACATTAATATTAGAAAATATAACATCTATATTTACTTTTTTTACCAATTCAATTTTTTAATTGTCTGAATGATAACTTTTATATATATTAAAAATTTTAATTATGCCTTTTTAAGTTTCAAAATGATAGAAATCTTTCATTATTTATAAATATATTATTATTATAAAATAAAAGTTTTATTGTGTTTTTAATATTGAATTATTTATCCTTTTTTCAGTTACTTTATTCATGTATATTAATTTTATAAAATAATACCACATATTTCTTTAAATTTTTTTGACTTAAATCTATGTAATATCAATAAAATTTAAAAAAAATCAATTATTCATGCTACAACATACTATGATAGGCAAAATTTAAAAACTATATGTGAAATTACTTTCACGCATAGTAAATTATCATCACAGAAATTACTCATAGTATATATTAAAATTGAAACTCAAGACTTGAGTTTTGAAGTGTAAAATTTTGAAGAGTAGTTTGTTTACACTGACATGATGTTAATACATTCTATTTTTTGTAGAGTAGAAATAACTATTTAATTAAATTTTTTTAAAATTTGTTAACATTTAACTTAAATAAATAGAATATTAATAAAATATCTTAAGAAACAAATTGTAATTTTGAGACAGAAAGTACTAAGCTTACGGTGTCTAAGGTGTATCACTTTGATAATTAACTTGAATATTGAAAATTTCTGAAATAAGTATGTGTAATTTATATAATATGACTATCTATGTTATATTTTCATATTACAAATTTTATAACTGAAATTTAATTTAATCATATTGCAAATTAGTATTTTATCTATATCTTCTATACTATATGTGGAATCTATTGGATCATAAAGCAAAGTGACACATCATTCAAAGACAGCAAAAGATATGCAAGAATCATTTGTTACCTCTTTAGCTTAATAAGAATTCGTCGAAGAATCTCCATTTAAGAAAAATTGTATACGAGATTGATTTTAAGATGAAAAAATTTTCAATTTCTTCAAATTGAAGACATATTAAATATTATTTATATACTATTTTCATTCAATAAATTATAATATAAGTTTGATTTAATTTTTACAAAATTTACATAATTATATCCAATATATAATTTTTTTATATTACTGTGTTGTCATATACAAATAAATAAAAATATGTAATATACAAATGTTATCTTTTTCATAAACATAATAATTTATATTATAAAATTTCAAAAAATATATATTATTAATTAATTTTATTATTTAATTAATATATTTCTGTGTATCGCACAAGCTTAAAACTAGTTAAATATAAAACTTAATCTTTTGATTTAAATAGTGAAAACGACAAAATATTAAATAACAAAATTATTTAGATATGATATGTATCCGAATATCCACTTCGAATTGAATTAATTCAGTTTAATGATGTCATTATCCGAATCCAACCCAAATTTTGTTATTATGTAAGCCAAACCAATCTGAAACCCTCGGTTTGAGTTGTTATACAATTAGGAGGCGAGAGAAAAACTGTTTGAACTGATATTCTCAAGATTAGCAGTGCCATGTATGATTTGCAATACAATGCATGTGTCACATGATTATTACTTTCTTTTCTCAAAACCAACCTATTGTGTGCAGTGCCACTTTTTGTATGTCCAATGACCTTTTTTTTGTATTCGTTATATGATTGAAGCATTCAATATACTCTCTTTTAGAGGACATGGGTTGACATTTCTCATTCAGTCTCGTGACATCTTCATCACGACTAACCTCTTCGGGGCTCACCTTTCTCTATCCTTGATATGGAATCGAATGGTTAAAGGTTAGTTTTGATACTACTTGTCACGAGGTTATTATTTTTTCTCTACAAATCCTGCTTATTGAGATGTGCAGCGTCATCTCTTATATGCCAAATTACCTTCCCTTTCGTATTCGATATGAGATTAAAGCACCCAGTTTACTCACCTTTGGAGTGGTTATGTGACACATGTACGTACAAAAGGGAGAAGGAGAGAAGGAACTGAAATCATCCAAAATCTTCAAAATGAAAATATTCTCACACTTGTCTAATTTTCCTCTTGGTTTACTGCACAATTTTTTTTCCTTGTTTTTCATTCTTTTTCTTTCTAGGCTTTATTCTTTAGAACTTCTTGGGTTCTTCTATGAAATCTATTGCGAGTAAAATTGGGCTGTATCAAATAAATTTGGTAAAAACTAAAAAAAATATTTTGTGTTTGATGAATCAATATGAATTTTCACATGAACATAGTTTGATAGAATACAAACATAAAACATATACACAAATTGTTAGATTTAATTTGCATGTGGTTAAAATATCACTTCATTTTTATAATTAAAAATTAATTATTAAAAAAAAAGAGAAAAGAGAAAGAATTGGGAGAGTGAAGAGGACGGAGGAAAATGGAATTGAGAGGAAGGTGAGGGGAGGGAAAAGGGACAATGAATTGGTTGTTGGTTTAGAGTTCATATTTAAGGATAAAAATATTCTTAAATTAAAATACAGTTTTAACCCTAATAAAATCCTCAGACTATGGATCAATACCTGCACAAAAAACAGCTTGCACGGGGAGCCTAGCGAAGTTGCTTTAATAGTCTCATGTTTAACTCATCTCTTGATCTTAATGAGGTAAACTAAGTTATTACTGGAATAAATAAATTAGAATTTCACATGTCTACTTCCCTTTCAAATAAACAAACTAAAAATTTGTTGAATAAAGCTTCATACAACACAGGACCAGAGCAACCCAACATGAATGTTTGACATAAGAATATGATAAAATAAATCGAAAATGATTTACACCTTAACAGAGCAAAGAAAAGTCCTTCTAGTTCATATAAATATGAATTATGGGGTATGATGGATCTTGCACTGCCATTGTAACATTAGATCCAAAAACAACTTGACCCAAAATGAGAGCAAAACCACCAAGATTAATTCCAATAGATGAATCAACATATTGAGAATCAACTAAGCGATTGCCTGTTCTTGTCCTTTTTTGAGTTGAACCTCTGGTTCTCACTACTATAAGCAAATTGTGTTCAATTTACATTTTTGGATAATCATTTATCTTTTCTAGTAGTGCTTGGGTCAATGCAAGATTATTAGATACTAACCTGATATCCATTTGAATTATTTTCTATATGGCAGAGGTCTCATGCATGGTTTATACTGGGTTACGGAGCTGAACAAGGTGAAAAGTACGTCGTAGGTCATTGCATAGATATTTCGAAGTTCAAGTTCATTAATAAAGTTTTGGTTTGATTTTATAATTAGTTGATGCATAAATAGGTGGTGGTCGGGTGGCAGCAAACTGCTAAATGCTAATGCTTATTTGTCAGCTATTTTAGTTGTGAAGTACTATGTGTGAACACATAATTGAAATGGTAAATGTCTGCAAGCGTTGAGAGCAGCACTTGCTGAGTGTTTATGTCTTTGCGCAAGCTAGATTGCACTGAGACATGCTCCCAGTGCAAGCTGCCTTGGGCAGGGACAAGCTCTCCGCGCAAGTTAGCATGTGCTAGGACATGTTCCTAATGCAAGAAAGCTTGAGCAAGGAAGCTTGCGTTGGGACATGTTTCCAGATTTTGCTTGCTTTCTTTCTTCTGCTGTCTATAATAGTAGATTTTTTTTTTCATGTTGCTACTGAATCATGCTGTATGTAAAAGTGGATTTTCTTTTCTTTCATGTTACTGCTAAATAAAAAATCTCATTATTTGAAAGTTTTTCAATTTTTCTTTTTTGTTTTCTGTAAAATTCATCATGTGACAGAATTTTCATGGATTTAAGAAGAGATTTTTATGTTTTATGCAAAATTTCTACTGACAGTAAGAACCTATGTCAAATTAAACTTGACAAAGACTCATGCTTTTTCATGAGGAAGGATGATTTGGGAATTTTTCCCGACTTTAGTTCAGGTTTAGAAAAAGCGTAATAGCATATTGTACCCTCAACTTTTTACATAAAATGAAATTAAGCCTTCAACGTTTTATTGCGTGAAAATCAATTCATAAATTTTTATTTACTATAAATAAACCCTCAATCTTTCAAAATCATACAATTAAGTCCAAATATGTCAAATGATACTAATATCGTTAAGACATCTCATGTGAAAGTTGGCGTAAATAGCTTAATTAGTTGCCACGTGGCATACCACGTGTGCAATATTAACGGAAGTTAATGTTATTTAATAAATTTTGACATAATTGCATAGTCTTGAACAATTGAGGGTTTATTTATAGTAAAATAAAATTTTATGGATTGATTTCCTATAATGAAACATTGATGGCTTATTTTATTTTGTGTAAAACGTTGAGAGTATATTTGATTATTAAGCATTTTGAAAATAGGTTTAGAGTTTATGAGGAAGAAGACGACATTATTTGGAAAATGATGCAGGGATAAATTGGTAATTTTAATGGGTAAAAGTTGTATTTTTTGTGGTCTATAAAAGTGAAGTGCAGAGATGAAAAAATATAGTGGATTTCGAAATTCTAGTTAGTTTAAGGTGGATAGGTTGATTTACATACCACTCCAATTGGTGTCGATAGTATTTTTTTTTTGGTATATTTAAAAGTGAAGTTCCTTTGAAATATATTAAACTAATTAAGGACATGTATAGAGGTGTAAGGACACATGTGAGGACAGGTGGGGGGCAAACAAGTGAGTTTCCTATCACGGTGGGATTACACCAAGAGTCAGTGTTGAGTCCATTTTTGTTTGCAGTAGTTATGGACGAACTGACAAAATCCATCCAGGATAAGGTGCCTTGGTGTATGATGTTTGCAGATGATATTGTCCTATGTGCGGAAACTAGAGCGGAGATCAATACAAAGTTGGAATTATGGAGACAAACGTTGGAATCAAAAGGATTTAAACTAAGCAGAGTGAAGACTGAATACATGGAGTGTAAATTCAGTTCTAACCGACTGGAAGAGCATGATGTAGTGAAGTTAGATGGGGTGGCGATATCTAAGCGGGATAATTTTCGATACTTGAGATCAATAGTACAGATGGATGGAGAGATTGATGGTGATGTGACCTATAGGATCCAGGTTGGATGGAGTAAGTGAAGAAGTGCTACAGGTGTGTTGTGCGATAAAGGAATTCCTACATGGTTAAAAGACAAGTTTTATAGGACAGTTGTTAGACCAACATTGTTATATGGTAGTGAATGTTGGGCGACTAAGAGGCTACATACACAAAAGATGAGTGTAACAGGAATGAGAATGTTACGGTGGATATGTGGATATACAAGAAAGGATAGAATGAGAAATGATGATATTCGTAAGATGATTGGAGTGGTACCTATCGAAGACAAAATGTGTGAAAATCGTTTACGTTGGTTTGGACATGTAAGACGTAGACCTGTAGATGCTCCAGTTAGGAGAATAGAGGCTATGGATGTTGAGAGAAGGATTAAGACTAGAGGAAGACCGAAAAAGACTTGGAAGGAAGTAGTTTGGAAAGACATGGAGGCTTTAGAATTAGATGAGCAAATGACCTTGAATATGAATCTATGGAGGCAGAGAATACATATGGACGATCTAACGTGATTTTAGATATTGGTTCATATAGCCTATCTCAATCTATTGGGATAAAGGCTCTGATGATGATGATGATGATTTAAAAGTGAAGTGCATAGATGAAAAAATTGTAGTGGATTTAAAAATTCTCGTTGATTTAAGGTGGATTTAGTTTACACTCCAATTGGTGTCGATTTGTTCGATATATATTAATTCTAATAATTCAAGATTGATTATTAATCAGTCAATTATTTTTTTTTTTAACTTCTCTCCCTTTTCTCTTTTCCCTCGAGTCTTTCTTCCTTTTTCTTTTTTATTTTTTAATTTTTAATTTTAAAATATTTAAAATATTAAAAACTTTTTTAATATTTTAAATATTTTAAAATTTTTATGTTCTTAAAGGTAATTTTTAATTTAAAAAAAATCCTATTTTTAATATTTTTATTGTTAATAAGAATTTTTTAGATTTAATTTTTTTATTTTAAAAAATTAAAAATTTTCTTGTCATGTGGACGTGACAATGGTCGGTGTAGTTATTATTGATATTACATGTTAATTTGAATGGACGGTATGATTGATTCCAATCGATTTCAGTAAGATTAAAAATAACAATGATGATAAGATTGATGTTAATTGATGATATTTTTGGATTCAATCGCAATGATAACGAAAAGAAAAATAATAATTAAAATATTATATTAAAATTAAAAAAAAATGTATCATAAGGATAAAATAAAAAATGAGACACAATAAAATCTCTCATGGTGTCACGCAGAAGTCCACCGGACTCTTAAATAGAGGCTACGTTCGTTCTCATGTATCATGCTTCTATGGAAAATTCACATCATGTCATCAATATGTCTGAAATATAGAATGAAAAAAAAATGAAAGTTCGAATATTAAATTATAAATTTAAAATTTTAAAATATTATTATTGACAAAAAATGTAAAATACAAAGAACGAAGCAATATTTAACCTTTAATCAAATATTACCGGTAGCTGTGTAGGACACGCACTTGTGTTTCACACCTTATCTCCGGTCAACGTAAGATTATGGCCCAAGCAATGAATTGAGCAATAAATGTAATAAACGTTGGGAAGGTGAAGCAATTAATGTTTCATTAAAATTTCATTTCAGGCACGAAAAGTACTTCATTAAATAATTAATCAATGTTGGGCAAAAAAAAAAAAATCAATGGGAAAGGTGAAAATTTCTTGCTCGTCCTGTGGACACACATTTAATGTTCAACGTGATATTGAAATTGCTGTATTCTATCTTGGCAGACGACAAATATTAAAAGAGAAAGATTTATTCAATGCAACAAATGACAGAATTTGATACAGAAAGTTTGAAGACCCATATCCTGTGATTGGTCCGTCACATGCATAACAACATTTGAGGAAAAGAAAAAAAAACATTTGATAGCATCCACCACTGCTTTATTCAGCGGCTCTTTCTGTCACCACCCTTGTTCATGTTGGCAATGTACTCAAACAAACTCCCATCAAAACACCCTCTCACAGCTTCTTTAGACAGAAAGCCATTCTGATCCTTGGCAAGCCTATACAAAAGCGTCCATTCTCCCTTGGATGTTATCCTTCACAGCCAATCAAAATGAAACCACGTTAATTAAAGCATTAAGAAAGCATTTCTTGAATAAAGACACAAATTTCAACACTTGAACAAACCAGCCAATGAAGTCATATGACGCCCGATTCGCCTCCGTCATCCGCCACAGCTCTCCGAATGTTAACTTGTCAGGCTGTGTCCGAGCATACTTGCTAAAAATGTTCTCAAAGTTCACTGGCATAAACCTGAAACCCCATTGCGTAAGAAGGGTTAAGTAAAATGTTTTCTAGCTTTATGTTTTTTAACGTTCCAAATTTATGAGAATTTGATATGCTAACCTTCCTTCAGTGTCAAATGTTGCTGAATCACTCCCATGCTTAGCTTTGTGTATTCTGTCTATGTATATGGGAAAAAAGGGGTCTGGCAGCCATCCCTGTTAATATTATCAGTGCAATATCAGCAATTTTGTTGGGGTGTGTGTGTATATTCAGAAGAGAATACAAGTAAGCACAATAACTTACAGGGAGAGTGAGGTAACTCAATGCTACATTGATGATAATAGCTATAAAAAAACAGGAAAATGGATTGAAACCAAGATCTCGCAGACCTGGTTTTTACATAGTGAACATAAAATATGTCAAAAAGAGTAAAATAAAAATGAAACTATTAAATTGGAGGAAAAGAAACTCATATTAATTAGATTGTAATTTGGAAAAATTTACCTCTGTAAGTCTCCCAGGGATAAACAATTCCATCCTTGTCTTGATCAAAATAGGAAGCATGTTGCTGAAGAACACTCATTCCATTGTTCTTATGTCCTGGTGTTCCATTTGGGTGTTCCACATCAGGAGCTTCCAGTGCTCTAGCCAAGTCTGATTCCATTTTTTTGGTTAGTCAAAGAATAAAAAAAAAAAAAAGCTGACACATTAGGTTGAGCTGTGAATGTGTGATTCCTCATGGTACAGTGGTACAGTGGTACAGTGTAGAATTGCTGAAAGTTGGAAAGTAAAATCCTTCCATTCTAAACAAGAGAAGCATGCATCATTTCCTTAAGAACCCTTCCATTTTCTTCTACTTCATCCCGAGATATGAGTAGTTTTGAAGCTGATGAAAATTGAAACCAAGCGGAACAAGAATGAAACAGAGAATAAAAGCTTACAGGGTTTTGGTAAATTGTCTTCCAGGTCATCTCGAATCTTCCTTTCACTAGTCAATGGTGCTTTGGGTGCCTCAGTCTCAATAGCTTCATTCTCCATCCTTCTCACTTTCGTTTCTGTAATGACGTTGTGTCAGTTGTGAGTTTTCTCGTCAACAATGAATCTCCTTAAATAGTACAAGAAATCCATTAATCTTGTTGTGAATCTCAAAAGTCATTAAATTTTTTTATTATTATTATATAATTAATGCAGTATGGTTGTGATGATTCACAATTACTATAAAAATTTTATTTTATGATAGCAATTATCAATATGATCTACTAGATATTGTTTAATTATTATACTACACATAAAAAATGTCAAGGGATAAAAAGAAATACTACCTAGAGCAAAACATTGCACAAGCTTTGAGAAATAAGCATATTTCGTTTTTCACTTATCACTAATCCCTCACCGACTCCATGCAAATTGAAATAAAATTAAAGGACAGCGTGAACGTTGAGCTCGAAGCACGAGGTAATTTTTGAGATGAAATACAATAAAACCTTGAAGAATCACTCGTAAATATATTTGGTTTTTTTTGTTTATTAATTTTAACAAATGATCACAATTAGAGTTGTAATTCATTTGTTTATATTTACAAATAAATTCATTTAAGATTTGTTTAAAAATTTATTCATTTAGTGAATCATTTAATATTCATTTATTGTTTGATAATAATAAAATTTTAAATTATATAATTATTCATAAATTATTTTAATATGTAATTATCAAAATTATATATTTATGTAAATTTTTAAATTTGACATCATATATATTGGAATGAATATAATTTATTTGTATAGTGTACCAAAAATAAAGAATATAAATATGTTCATTCAATATCAAAAAAACATATATTCATAAATATATTTATTAATATTCATAAATAAATTTAATAAATATGAACTAAATACGAACAATATTAAAAGATAAACAAGTGAATACAAATAAAATAAGTTGATGTTGAATTTGCTTACCTCCTGTGAAATTGTAAAGGCAAAACGCTGAACCCCAAGGACCTCCGCTGCCGACTGCTCTCTTCCTTTTAGTATTAAAAACAAGAAAAAGTTGTATAGTATTTTTATTTAAATTGTCCCATCTAAATGAATTATTTATCATTAAAATTATTAATATAAATACATTTAATTATTTCATGTGATTTATAATAAATAATTAAAAATTTTAATAATAGCATCACATGACTTTAAAAAATTCAATTTGTCCTCTCCCACCGACTTAGAATTTAATTCAAATATTGAAATATACAAAAATTATTCGACCCGTGATTGTGAATTAAAAGTTAACATTTTTCTCGATAAACTATTCTCGGAGTTCTTTACGATAGAAAACTACTTTAAAATTTTTACTTTAATCGTGAAAAATGACATGTCCAATATCATGTCAATGTCAATGTTACGTCAACATTCGGCCTGTATATGAATTGGGTAGGGTCGGATTTGGACTGGTCTTAATTAGTATAGTACGAGCCTTCATGTGAGTTTAAATTCAGTCTGATTGAATTTTCAAATTTGACATTTTGTCGTAGTCTATTTTTACAAACAACAAAAGAACTCAAAATGGCCCGCCCAACTCACTTTTTTTAAAAAAAAAATTTTCCGATATAATGTTTATGTTAATCCGACAGGGAAAAAGTAGCTGGCGTCATTGTCGCATTCTTTTACTTAAACCTGAAAATTTTAAATACAATATAATAATGACATAAAAATAATACAAATAAATTATATAAAGGTGACGCAAATTGAAATTAAGTAAAAATTATATATAAATAAGTTAAATACTAAAAATAAAATTTTTGATTTTTCATGTTGACATGAATTTTAATATAAAATTTTCGTATTTTGTATAATATAAATATGATTTTACATGATACGAAAACGAATTATAAACATAAATGATCAGATCTATTCTTCCGAGTTATTTTTGGCAGAAATAAGGCACTCTTTTAATAGTTCAAGAGGAAATCATGAAAATACATAGAAGGAAATTAGAGACAAGTAAAAATTAAAAAAAAAAAACCAACAACTTGGGCTAGGCTGAATCTAGAACATGATAAACTCACTCCAAAATTACAAAGTTGTTTTAAAAAAGTGAAGAATCGGGTGAGAGTCATAGTTATTAAATCGATATATATATATATATATATATATATATAAATATATCGTGAATCGAAATTTTATTTTTAAGAATCAAGTATTGAGTATCGTATCGTATTGTAAGATACAGTAAATAATTTCAAAATTAATTATAAATAATATATACACATGTAAGATAACTAAAATATAAAAAATATTATACATATTATAGGATTAAGTAAGTATATGATAAAATTAAAAAGTATGATTTTTTTCAAACACTTAACATATTCATTAATAGTATATATTTTTAAATAATATTTTTATATATTTTTAATTTTTAATTTTTAATTTTCTAACAAAAAGTTTTTTTTTTTCAATATTTCAAGATTAAATTATATAGAAAATATGTTTTTAAGTTTTTTTAAGTTAAAAAACTATTAAAATTGCATTTTTAGCTAATTGATCAAATCAGATTTTTTTGGGCCTGGCCTAATGTTACTATAAAAGCGTATTGAAGTGAATCGGTGTATCGTACGATACGTATCGATTCGCTTGTGTATCAATAGATACGCTACCGATTCATGATAAAACCGATTCTTTGTATCGATACGTATCGAATATATAGTGAATCGAATCGAATCGTAAGATACGTCGCGTATCGTACGATTTTGATAACTGTGGTGAGAGTACTTTTAAAGTTGAGATCAAAGTCTAGTGAATTTTTAATCGAGTTTTATTTGTTAACCCAAATTCATTTAACAGACTTAATTTCTTTTTCAAATTCACCAAAAAAATTGAACAAGCCTTTGGATTTGGGCAGGTAGCCTAACCCAAGAACATGTTTAATCAATATTATGTTATATTTTTTAAAGGATGATTATTACATACACTGACAGTGAAGTTTTTTTATTCCACAAGCAGCGTTAAGATCATGACATATGTCCTATAAAAATATTAAAATAAATAAAATAGGACATGTTTCACGATCTTAACGTTGCTTGTGGAGTAAAAAAACTCCACTGTCAGGGTATGTAATAATTATTTTTTTTAAATAATAATTTAAATTAAAAATATTATTAAGTTTTAGTTGTTAGAACAAATAAAAAGATTTGCAAAAATTATTAATTCAATAATTAAATTACAAAGTAAGGAAATTATTATGAATGTCTGTTCGAATTCCAATATTGTTGCATGCTTTCTTAAAATACTATATTTGTAAATTGACTTTTCCAATATTGTACGTGAATCTCGGATGAACAAGCATTAAATACAAAAGAGTACGTTTAAAAACCTAACTTATAGCCTATTAATAAATAAAAACCATAGTTTATTCAAACAACAAATGTCTTTTTGAATCATTTTCAATGTACTAAAAAATTGGAAGATGACCAACGGTGCCTTGGTCTAGTGGTGCCAGGGGCTAGACTTGGTAGGGAGAACCACGGTTCGATCCCCCGCAAGCCCGTTGGGAGGAGTTTAAAACCTTAACCCCGGGACCCGCTCCGAGACCGGATTAGTCGACCCAGTGGGTTCGGATACCGGTTGGGAAACCAAAAAAAAAAAAAAATTGGAAGATGAAACATTAAGCCACAAAAGATTACATTTAAAAAAAATCGTAATCTATTTACATATGATACTATAACATTTAATACGGAAAACAAATCTGTCCATCTTTTGTAAGGAATAGTGTTTGCAATTAATTATATATATTTACTACGGTTATCAATAGACTGCAGTCTTTTGTTACTATAAAATTCTGAACAAAAAAAAAATAACTTTTATAAAAATATAAATTTATATACTTTTAATTTCTAACAACTACAGTTTGTAAAAAATTGTTCTTTTTTTGGTTTAATTATGTTTAAGTAAAAGTGTTGTTTTTGTTATTATAGAATATGCTTTTTATATAAACATAATTAGAGCTGTGATGTCTATAATCAGAAAACGATTAAAGTTTTAAAACCATAGTTAAAGATATTAGACTACGCTCGATTTCATTAACCATAATATACCTTTTTATGTATAGTAGTCTATGACATTTTTTCCAATAGTGTAATTAACAAGTTGATGAGTCAACAACATTTATTATCTTTATTTGGATGAGGAACTTCTTAATCAATTTTCTTTCGAAGTTTTTGTTAGAAAATTCTTTAAGTGGGCCTACATATGTCAATTAATTATACATTATAGGCAATTTGATATGTTTAGTCCATTTAAAAGTGATCATATAAATTTTGAGTTATTGGATTTTAGGGCATCTGATTTAGTATGAGTTTTGTAATGTGTAGAGACCTAATATTTTATTTTATTTTTATGATGGGCCAATATAAAATAAAATATATTACAGTATAAATAGGTTATAGTACGCAATCTAAACATAAGGTAATTCTTATTCTCATATTTCATCAATGAGTTAGATATAGTTTCTCTTGAAAGTTTAGATGTGGAAGACTGCTAACCACAATCAAGCAATTCCACTAAATTCAGGTATGCTTTCATATTAGCTTTCTTGATGATTGAACATGAAATTCTATATATTTGTCTGTATGATTTTCCGACGGTCTCTCCATTTTAGACTTGCTGATAGCAAAACCATTTTTTTATGACTTGCCTCTACCTTGATCTCCTGCAAAATAAGAAAAAGATTGCTTACCAAGGCATCCAAATATAATTGGAGAAGATACAGTACTTTCAGAAAACATACATATGAAAATCCTTTAATATGTTATTTGACAATTTAACTTACCAACAAAAAGCCACAAATCTTCTAATGTTTATTGTAACAGGAACTATACTACAAACAAGACTTCCAACTCTAATTTTTTTGTTGTTTGCCTAGCAATTTAACCAAATGAGACATTATGGTACATCCTTGGGCTTTCTTCTTCTTAGTTTGAGGGTCAAGTTGTTCAACACTTGTTTCAAGCTCTTTTGCCTGAAGTTCTTCGGAATCTGTTGTCCTTCCGGAAGTTGTTGTTCAACTTATATCACAATACACAACAACATTTGAAAGACTACGATAAAGGTTTATGATTTACGGTTAGAGTTGTTCAACAACATTAAAGTTAACTTTATGCACCCACAAACTTTACAAAAATAAAACAGTCAGATGTGAATTATTTCTCAAATGAGCAATGCATTACCTGAGACTATGTTTTAAATATTGAAGCATAAAAGACTATGTTTTAAATAAAAATAGTAGTCTTTTTTATATGAGACTATGATTTAAATAACAAATGTAGTTTTTTTATAGAACCCCTCTAAATTAATATTCGTGAAACTCATCATCAAGTATTAATTTAAAAGGGCTATTAATTTGAAGAGATTTACTAAATTATTGTTTTGTCTGAGAAAATCTGCCTATTTAGTTTTCAGACCCTTTAAACTAATCCAACAATTCTATAACATTTAATTTCCTTAAAAATATTATTTTGATTGAAAAATTCTTTAATAATCTCCTTACAAATATATCTTATATAATATAATTTATATCTTTTTAGTTCTTGAAATAAAAAAAAATCTTGAAGTGTTTTTCTAATTCTTGAGTATTATGTAATCTATTTTGTAATTTTTTTATCAAATTATTAATTTATATAACAATTGGCATTGAAATTTTACAGTAGCTAGATTTTAAAATAAAATTATTAATTATTATGATAGAGGGGTTTATTAATTTTTTTTAGAGATCCAAATTGGAACCATAATTTGTTATTAATTTAAAGAATACAATTTTGTTGTAACCATAGTCTTTATGTTAAAAACTATTATTTTTAATATAAACATAATCTTATATATAACTTCTTTTACTCAATTCTTCTTTGTAGCAAATTGTTCTTACGAATTAATCACTGGTAAAACAAGAAAATTTCTTGCTCGCCCAATCATTGTCAAACTGTCAAGTGGAAGACAATGGAGTAATCCAAGACTTATTTCATGTTCAATTTGATATTGAAATTACTCAATCATTTCTTCAAAGGAAATTGACCTCAAACTCCCCAGACGATAAATAAAAGAGTAAAAGATTTATTCAATAATAAATGACAAAGACTTTAACACAGAAATTGGGGATAGGAAGTAGCATTTGCTGATAGTTGCTGCTGCTCCTACCAGCAGCCACTACTGCTTTATTCAGCAGCGCTTTCGGCAATGTACTCAAACAAACTCCCATCAAAACACCCTCTCGCAGCTTCTTTGGACAGAAAACCATTCTGATCCTTGCAAGTATATACAAAAGCGTCCATTCTCCCTTGGATATTATCCTTCAAAGCAATAATGATCAAAATGAAACTACGTTAATTAAAACATTAAGAAGCTTTTCTTGAATCAAAAACACAAATTTCAGCATAAGGGTCATTGAAAAAACCAGCCAATGAAGCCATATGACGCCCGGTTTGCCGCAGTCATCAGCCACAGCTCTCCGAATGTTAACTTGTCAGGCTGTGTCAGAGCATACTTGCTTAAAATGTTCTCAAAGTTCATTGGCATAAATCTGAAATCCCATCGCATTATAAGAAGGGTTATTTAAAATATGTTCTAGCTTTATGTTTTTGATATGCTTGTTAAATTATCTCATTAATGTGGATTAATTAAGTATAATTAATATCATATAAGTTAATTTAGTAGTATGTTTTGTTTAAGGTGTGACTATAAATATAAATAATATATCTCTATTATAAATGTAATATATCTTTAATGGGATAGATATAGTACATGAACAATATAGTAGGAGGTCCTTATTGCTGGCACCACTATATAAGTGAAGACCCATTATTCATTTGTGATTAACGGAAGAAGTGCACAGCAGTAGCACTCTCCCTCTCCTCTCTCGTTCTTCATCATCCCTCACCATCATCTTCCTCCATTTGGCTTTCAGGCCACCATTGCAAACCCAACCACAACTGGCAGACCTCCGACGGAGGACCAGCGTCATTTCCTCTCCATGGCAGTGGCAACGTTGACCGAAATGGTGGTGATTATAGTGGGTTATGGCTTACCCACTAAAGGTTAGTTTTCTCCTCTTTATTATTGTGCTAATGAGCTTTGGTGGTTGAATTGTTCTAACAATTTAGTATCAGAGCATGTCCATTTTAAAGCCATTAGCCATTTTCGAAGAAAAAAAATGAAAATCTGTGATTTTTTTTTATTTTTGAGCATTTTCGGATTTTATGAAACCCATCCGATTTTCATGTGTTTTTTGCTTAAAAATTATAGATTTATTGTTGTAGAGGGTTTTAGGATTAAAAACCCATTTATTTTGGATCGAAAATGATTGAAATGGAGAGAGAAAACGCCGAGTAGGTTCAAATGACCCATTTTTCTGCAACTCGCCCTTTCTGGGCGAGGAAGACGTCGGGCGCGTGTAAACCACGCACCCGATAGCTGCAGCAAGGCTCCCGTGGGCGCCAATGCAAAATGAGGACACGCGCCCGCATCTGAAAATTAAAAAAAAAAGGAAAAATTTTTTTCTTTTTTCGACCATTGTTGGGCCATACGGGCTAGGCATTTGGGCCCGTTTTTTGGCCAATTTTTTTGGGCCGCTTTGGTGCCTTTTTTGGCCTGTTTTGGGGTTGTTTTTTGAGATTTAAATTGGGCTAAATTTTATGAGCTGATATATTTTGGACCATTATTGTTATTATTTTGGGCTTTTAATTTTAGAAATTAAAATGCTATTTTGTTTATTTTAATTATGTATTAACATTTATTTGATTTAGGCCAAATAACTTTGTTATACTATGGGCAATTATTTATTTAATTATTTAATTATTTTAAATGGTCATTTAGTATAAAATTAATTTTGGGCAATTAAAATTAATTGAGTTTAGGGTCATTTTGCCTAATTGACTTAGGGACCATATTCATTAATTAATTTTATTTGGCTATTAAATTTGAATTAATTAGTGGCAATTTTGCATAATTAATTAATAGGTCATTTTGGATTATGGTTTAATTGGCCATTTTGATTAATTAATTATGAGCCATTTGGATAATTAATTTTAGACAATTTTAGCCATAAGCCAAATTTTATTTAATAGTCATAATTAGTTGTTAAGCCCAAAATTAATGTGATATAAGTGAATTTTTGGAGGAATTAATTTTGGAGTAATTTCTAGAAATTTAATTACTCATTTAATTCATAATTCACTTAAATTTTGAAATATATATACTCATGCCCATAAATTACTAATATTTGGCCTAATTAAATAAGTTTAAATAAATTATTTGGGTATTTTGTTGAGCCATTTTGGATTATGATTTACCCATTTCGTTAATAATTTATTTAAATAAATAAACTCTCTAGAAATGAAAATTGCCTTATTATTTGAATATTCGCATTTATATGAAATTAAATTAATTAATTAATGTTGGACTTGAAATTGCTACATATGCTTCAGAAATTGCATATTTTGGATGTAGTTAATTTTAGTCAATAAATTTTGTGAATATTCTTAAAATTATAAATCATTAATTGGATTGACTAGTACTTGTCTGTCGCAGGAATAGTCATGAAGAATTTTTGACGATTTATTCTGATAATTTTAAGGATATAATAATAAGGCAATGGATAGTGATAGTTGCAGTTGCATAAATTTACTGAGGTCTCTAGAAGTGGCTAGTCTCTCCCTGTCGGATTGTTAGTTGCTTTTAGAGATGCTTGGGATTGAGAGGATTCTGGTTGGGATATGACACGGTCTTCCTACCCTGTCGGTGGGCGATCATTCAAGTTGTATTCAACTAGTTTTGTCTTATTCTCGGTGGTGTATTGTGGAATTTATCGAGTCATTCCACTAGCCTCTATATTGTGCAACTATCACATATCGAATTTCTAGCAGGATCAAATTAAATAGATAGTATGAATTATTCTCTATGGTTAGAGACATATGGAACTAGGAAGTAGTCTCGAGAGTCGATTTATCTTCTATACCCAATAATGTGAGCTCTTTGAGGACAATATTTGAAATTTCAGGAACACTCAAGTGGAAATTCTCTTATTATACAAGGTACACCATGAAAGAGTACATCAGAGGAAGTGTTCCGATTAGGAATAACCAAGAAGTATTTGTGGATACCATTAGAAAATAGTTCGCATAAGATGGATAAAGGTTGTTATAGGATTTTGATTCCATATATGGCAGATTTAATACTACTTCCTTTTGGGATGGAGAATTGGAGGTCTTCCAGTTTTACAGATCTCATTTAATGCAGAAGGAAGTATGGCATTTTAATATCAAAATTGATATTGTCATTCAAGAGTGGGAGATCTTTTGAATTAACAGATCTCATTCAGCCATAATGATGACATATGCCAATATTACTGTCAAAAGGAACATTATTAAAAGGTCTCAATAGAAGGTCATTTTAGAAGAAGAAATTTGCCAAGTCTATTTCCCATCCTAGTTTCCCCAACACCTCTAGATATCAATATGTGCCAATTCTGCGATAATCTTGGGCACAAGAGGGTAGATTGCAAGAGTCCTCTAGATTGGGATGTGCAAAAGGCATTTTGTTAGCTTTTATTTTGAATTAAATCTAGGAGATATGCCCTCTAACTATTGGTGTTTGATATCGGTGCTATTATTGATAAAACCATAAGCAACCAGAGATCGAATAAGGGAAAATTGTTGTGAATTGGGGCTATAGAGTTAGAACCCATATTGAAAACATAGCCAGATTGTTGTTACATTTTGAAGACAGTTTAGGAACTACTGTCAGTTTATACTTTTCATTCCGATAACAGAAAAGTATTTTGCTTAGTAACAACATATATATTGATTCTGGCATTCTGTGTGATGGATACACAATAGACTTGTACCTCTAATATTAGGCAAATTTTCTTCAATTGTGAGCAATGTGACAATCGATTCTAATTATGATAGAATAGATAAGAAATTTATCAAGTGGCGGCGTAAGAGTTACAGACATTTTGAGGCACACGAAGAGATTGCATTAAGGGAAAACTTACTGCTAATATTAAGGATGTGATTAGCATATATTGAGATGATTAGGAGCTGATATATACCGACATTTGTAGATCATTTCCACATACTGTATTCAGTGGATATAAATATTTCATCACCTTCACTAAAGACCATTTTGATTTAGGTTATATAGAGTGAAAGATCTGATCTTGTAGAGGCCTTAGGCATTCTGATTAATTCCGCTGCGCTGCTTAAGGCAATGATTAGACGGTAGTGATGAATTTTATGCTCAGTATAATGAAGCCAGGCGAAATCCTATACTAGTTTTTGAGTTAAGTGCAGTGTAGGATTATGTATTGACGCCTAGTCTGCATGCTTGGAATACTGACAAGGATGAGATTGCGGTAATAATCATTCGTACATTTTGATGTGGTACGATTTTTTGTTGAATCACTTCAAATATCCGAAATTTAGATGGAGTGAAATTATAGAAACTGCAATTCACATGCAAGGTTGATCTCCAAGCAAGATCAGTTCCTAAATGCATCCCAAGTTGTAGTCAGACATTAAGTCGATTTTATGCAGCTTCCTATGTTTAGGGTTATAAGGTAAGGCAAAAGAGCTATAACCCATAGTCAAGAAAACTTGATAAGAAAACTATCAGCGATAGTTTTGTTGGCTATTATATCGGCTAGAAAGATTCTAGATTTCATTTCTCGTTATCTGACACTAGAATCATTAAGTCTGACAATGTAATCTATTTAATGGATGACTTAAAGAGTGGGAGTTGTGAACTCCACAAAGTTATTATTAAAATACATTTTGTTGTGCCATTCTCATATATGCATCATCTTTTAATGATGAAAAGCCACAACCAAAGAAATCAATGATTGATCCCAATACCATATTTCGAACCTGCGCCTGACTTTACAGGGGAACATGAATGTAAGATTCATGTGTCTTCTGATTTTGAGGTTTGTCAGGAGACTATCCTGATTCGAACTCTTAGAGTTGGATATTAGTCACGCAGGATGTGTAAACATCTATACTGCATAAGGATGCATGAGATTTATTTTAGTTGTCACATCATTATAGACCAAAAGAGACTCAAGAAATTAGGTAGAGATTTAAAGCTAAATTTGGGCAAAGGTTTAAATAAGGAGAAGGAATTGGTTTTATGAAAACCTTATTTCCTGTTTCTACGTAAGATTCTTTTAGAATCATGATAGCAATTAGTAGCTCATTTCAACTAAGAGCTACATCTTGGATAGAAAAATATTTAAGTGAAGCAACCTAAAAGTTTGTAGTTCCTAGGGTGGAACATACATTTGAACTCAAGGAATTCATTTATGAACATTAAAAGGCATCCAGATTGTAACATATAAAGTTTAATGAGATTGTCATTTTGAGGAGAACATTATCATTTGATAATTGAATCCATTGCGAGGTCAGTGGGAGTTATGTGTTTATTGTGCTCTAAATTGATAATATCAAATAGCAGCCTATAGCGCTGACTTATTGTATGAGACATTTCATGTCGTCATGTCACTTTAGGATGAAGAGTCTAAGTGAGGCTCTATTTCGTTTTAAGGATTGAGATTCTCCGTGACATATTAATAGGCATACTCTGTTGGTCTCAAGAAACCTACATTATGGGTGTTAAGTAGGTTTACTGTATATTGTTCTCCTAATAAGACGTCATTTAGTGAAAAGTGACATATTGTGAAAATCTCAAAGTCCTCAAGATGATAATGAAAGAGCTCATATCGAGTGTGATGTATGCCTTATTGTGGGTAATCGGTGTATGCTCAAGTTTATATACATTTGGATATTGTGTATATTATAAATGTATTTTGGAGATATTTGAGCGATCCTGTAATAGAGAACCGGAAGACATTATGGGTGTTAAGTAGGTTTACTGTATATTGTTCTCCTAATAAGACGTCATTTAGTGAAAAGTGACATATTGTGAAAATCTCAAAGTCCTCAAGATGACAATGAAAGAGCTCATATCAAGTGTGATGTATGCCTTATTGTGGGTAATCGGTGTATGCTCAAGTTTATATACATTTGGATATTATGTATATTATAGATGTATTTTGGAGATATTTGAGCGATCTTGTAATAGAGAACCGGAAGCTATAAAAAGAGTATTCGGATATTGACAAATCTGACATTCTGAGTTTGGTCAGATATTCTGATGTTAATTTTGTAAGCTATCCAGATATTGAAAATTATTTTGGTTATATATATTTATGGATATAAAGGAGTTGTATTTTGGAAAGTATAAAGCAAACACTTACAGCATCCTTGATCGTGGAGGCTAAAAATGTAACATGTTGTAAAGTTATTTGATGGGCCATTTAAGCTGCAAAATTTCGTCTCAGGGCTGGTTTTGGGTGGTTGCCATTTCGAAGTCCTGGAGATGTACTGTGGTAATGCTGCAGCAAGTACTTTCTCTCTCAAAAGGTTAGGAGTTCCTCACACTCCAAAATGTTTAGATATCATCATTCAGTTTGTTAGAGAGAAATAGTGGAATCCATTGCTTGATTGGACGGTAGAGCACATAGTGAAAGAGCTCATTCTGGCTAGCTAAAAGTTTTGCTGCTTAAGTGCCTTGACGACATAGCACTTGTATAAGGCATATAGAGCCATTTGTCGTATTAAGTTAGTGGGAGCTCTATGTAATGAAATCAGTTATAACTGTATTAATGGATTCCCACTTGCCATATATGCATATTTTGTTTGCGCGCATTTTGATAAATATGGCATTCTGTTGGATGAGACATTCGGTATTAGTCTCAAATGCTTCCACTGAAGCAAGGCATCATTCGATTTAGATGTATGGACCTAATGAAAATGGATATTGTTTCTGTTTTCATATCATTTTCATTTCACACTAATACTACTATTTTTTGTTGCAGTCTTTATAAGTTTACGCATTTGTACCCTGTCGGTATGATGCATTTTGAAGCTTATAAAAGGCTTGTTGTTGTTAAAGTATGTATGAGTCTACACATTTGTACCCTTTCGGTACAACGTATTTAGAGGGCTTACGAATACATATTGAGATTATATGATATATTTTATTAATTAACTTAATTGTCCAAGTGGGAGAATATTGAATTATCTCATTAATGTGGATTAATTAAGTATAATTAATATCATATAAGTTAATTTAGTAGTATGTTTTGTTTAAGGTGTGACCATAATATAAATAATATATCTCTATTATAAATGTATTATATTTTTAATGGAACAGATATAGTACATGAACAATATTGTGGGAGGTCCCTACTGCTGGCACCACTATATAAGTGAAGGCCTATTATTCACTTGTTATTAACGGAAGAAGTGCACAGCAATAGCACTCTCCCTCTCCTCTCTCGTTCTTCATCATCCCTCACCATCATCTTCCTCAATTTGGCTTTCAGGCCACCATTGCAGACCCAACCACGACCGGCAGACCTCCGGCGGAGCACCGGCGTCATTTCCTCTCCATGGCAGTGGCAACATTGACCGAAATGGTGGTGATTATAGTGGATTATGGCTTACCCACTAAAGGTTAGTTTTCTCCTCTTTATTATTGTGCTAATGGGCTTTGGTGGATGAATTGTTCTAACAATGCTAACCTTCCTTCAGTGTCAAATGTTGCTGAATCACTCTCATGCTTAGCTTTGTGTATTCTATCTATGTAAATGGGAAATAACAAGTTTGGCAGCCACCCTTGTGAAAATTATCATGGAAATATCAGAAATAACAAGTTTGGGTATTATTATTATTATTATTATTATTATTATTATTATTATTATTATTATTATTATTATTATTATTATTATTATTATTATTATATAATGCAGTATGTTTGTGGTTGTGGTGAATTACAATTATTATAAAAATTTGGCTTAATAGCCAAAAAACCCCTCAACGTTTAGGGTCAAATGGAATTTGGCTCCTAACGTTTTATTGCATTGAATTCAGTCCAAATTGTTCTATTTCCATGTAAATTAAATCAAAACATGTCAAACTCATTGAATTCAGTATATTACCGTTAACGTCTGTTATTTTTGTACAGCTGGACGCTGATGTGGCGCTTACGTGGATGAACGTGATGATGTGGCATCTGACTTAACTGACGTGGCACTTAAAATTGCTGACGTGGCATTTTGAAAGATAAAAACACATTTTTTTAAATGCTTAAAACATCAAAAGAGAAATTTTTTTTAACTCATTATCAAAATCATATCAGTTTTTTAAACTTAAAAAACACTTTCTAAGCATTTTAACCACAAAACAACATCAAAGTATAGAAATTTTTAACCCACTGTCCAAATCGTATCAACTTTTTAACCCATTTTAAAACTTAAAAACACATTTTTTAACCCATTTTAACCACAAACAACATCAAAGCAATATCAAAATAGAAGTCAGATCAAAAATCAAAATAGATCAAATAACTAAGAGGCCAGAATCAATATGAATATTTCATTGGAATCAAGAGTTTAACATTATCAAATATGGAACCATAAACTGGAAATTAGCCATAAACACAAAAACCCATAAGTTGCAACAAACTAGAATTAAGCCTAAAACTAAATATCAAAAGACAATTAAGCCTACAATATATCTGCCGTAGCCAGATAACAAGTTTTACACTTCATGAAAGTTTCAATTTTAACAAAGAGTTCCACTTCAACGAAAAATCATCATGGACTCCCACTTCAACAAAAAATCACCATGGTCCTAGTTCTGATTCCTTCGTCAGTTGATGTCCCAAGCTATCAAGAGTAAAATATATATACACATCAATTCTTTTGAAAGAAGACAAAAGTATCCGGTAAAATTCAAAATATTCAGTATGCTCACCTATATTTACAAGATATGAGATCATTTTTTCCTTTCCTTTCCATCTTACATGCATTGTTTCTTATTGTGTTGGAGTCTGAGATACATCTTGCATAATCTTCATCAATATAAACAAATTATAAATAAGAAACACTTCCAGAACAACAAAAAACACAACATAATTAATAGTAATCTTCAACACTGCCTAAAAATAAAAATAAAAAAACAAAAATTAAAACAAAAACATTTTATCCTCTTAAATTAGTTACTGCAATCAGTAACTTTAAAAACCACTAAACAGAATACAAAGAAAAAAAGTAAAATCTGAAGACATAATAAAATCATTACAGGAACCTAACTACAAACCTAGAAGAAGCTATGAGAGGGTAGCAAAGCTTGAAGTAGAACCTAACAATGACTCTACCCACACTATACAAAACAACTAAAGGATTCAACACCATCAAAGCAGTAACACATTGCAAACAGCAGCAATAAACTACTCTAGCAAGCTCAAGATAGCCAAATTTAAACAACATTAAATAATACTAGAACAAAATCTCTCATTGAGCTAATAATTAATAAAATACCTAAACAATCATTAACCAATACTACATCAGTTCAGCCCACACCAAAATCATCAAAAGTATATCCCAGATTTAAGTTGTACTCCCATTTTAATCATTCTACAAGAGAGCAAGCCATGTAAAATACAACATCTAGATTGGAAGAAAGAATTTTACCTCTCCTGAAATAGGATTTGCAGAACTTTCTCCCAAACCAGCAGTGGTAGTTTCTTTGCCTGAAGCATTCCTTCTTCTTCCTTTTCCTCTTGCCCTTCCTCTTCCTCTTCCAGCAGCTTCTGTGCCTGAAGCAGTAGCAGTTTCTGTTGGTCCCGTGCCCCTACCATTTCCCCTGCCTCTTCCTTTTGTTGATTCAATAGAATCAATTATCTGCTGTGGAACCTACAAACAAGTTAAAAAAACAAAGGCACATCCAAAGTTAGAAAACAACTTAAGTAAGGCAAATGAAAAATTAGAAATTATTTTAGAAGCCACTTACAGAGCTAGATGAACTAACCAAGTTGCTTCTTTGAGGGCAGCCAGCTTTGTTGTGTCCTGGTTGTTTGCAAAGACGACAAGTCATGGTCATTCCTTTCTAGACATCTTACTCATATTCTTAGGCTCATCATGCTCTAGAATTCTTTTTCTCTTGGGCTTGCCTGGCATTCTTCTGATCAAAGGAGGCTGTATTTCTTCTAACCCAGATTTTGGCCATTCATTCTCACCATTAATAGGTTGTAACTCAAGATCATCAATTACTGCCTCTGCCTCTCCCTTGTTGCCATCCTCAGCCAACCCTACCCCTGTCCCTGTCCCTACCCCCACCCCATTATTTGGCTCACCTACTTATGGCCCATTGTTAGGCTCACCTACATTTACCCCACTATTAGGCTCAACAGCCTCTACCTCACTGTTAGGCTCACCTACCCCTACCCCACTATTAGGCTCAACAGCCTCTACCTCATTGTTGGGCTCACCTACACTAGCCCCTACTATATTTGGCTCAGGTCCAGGTAGTAAAGGGGGTGCATCTAATAAGATAGCCTCATCCACCCCATGATCCACATAAATATCACAACCACCCCACTTAATACATACAACAATTAGATCAATTGCTGAAGTGTCATCACACAATAACTTCAACCCATTCTCCAAATCCTCATCAGGAGCCTTATAAAAAATCCTACCAACATTCGAATAATTTCCTGTTCTAATTAACTTAACTAAGTAAGGATAAGATATTAAATTGGGATCATATTCAATTTCATCTACCTCATAATTGACATACTTTAGAACAGGATCACGCACAAATGTCCCCCCATGGTGGATTCTTAAATTGACAATCCTCCACATCCTGCCAAAACAGATAAAGTCAACATTAGTGACTAAGATAAAAAATGTTCAAAAATTAATTACTTTTAAAAAAATGCATTCCAAGTTGGGTACATTATGGACCACGTTGGACATTAATAAAAAAACATATCAGACAAAGCATGTGGGACCAGTCAAAGTTCTAAAGGAATCTAATAGCACTTGGACCACTCAACATTCAGAAAAAGTTGAGGAATCTAACTGTATATTGGACCAGACAGCAACCAAAAGTTCCAAAAGTCTACAAGAGCATCCTAACAAGATTTGATTTTAGCCTATAACAGCATCCTTGCCTTTCTATGAGTCTCCAACAAACTTATCTCCTCCTCTATCTCTAGATATCACTCATCTTTTCTCCACGAAGGCCTAAATCAGTCAATCCTTTTGTTGATAAACCCAGAATCACTGTAATCCTAACTCCACATACCCTAGCTCGCCAAAATCCCCTTTTCAAAACCCTAATCTGTAGTTCCTTAAACCTAAAATCCCTTATTCGAAAATCCCTAATCGAACCTTGAACTTCGAACACCTTGAATCCCAAAACCCTAACTCTTGCTAACCCAAAGTACCCTAAACCCAGAAACCCTAATTCGAAAATCCCAACTCCAACTTCAAACACCTTGAGTCTTGAATCGAGAAAACCTTGCTTCAAAAAAACCCCTAATTTCTTTTTCCCCAACTTCTAAAACCTAATTTTTGAAAACCCTAACTCCATGAATCACGAAACCATCTCGATCCCATTTCTCTGATTTCGATCCAAAACCTAACTCCAATATCATCCCGATCCTATTTCCCTAATTTCGATCCAAATCCCTAACTCCAAATCAACCCGATAATATTTCTCCAAATCAAAAACCCTAACTTTGAGACTCAAACGCAAACTCACCTTGATTTGAGTTTCCCCAGTCAAAATCCCACGCGGAAACTAACCCAGATTTGCCCAGAAAAATCGAAAGCCCTGCTTTAAAACTAGATTTTGACCTAACCCCAGAAAAATGAAAGCCTTATTTTTTTTTCACCCGAAAGGAATGAATCTCGATTCTAATCCCCAGTTTGTTTTCTATTTTTAGTGTTTATTTTGATCAGAATTTACTTATTTTTGTGTTGTTTCAAAAGAAAGAATTTGTGTTTTTTGTATACGTGGATAATTTTATCCACATCATGCATGTTATATATTACACATGTTATAAAAAGCCATGTCATCTTTTGTCCACCGAAATGCCACGTCAGCTTTATATCAAAAAGCCATATCAAATGCTACATCATCACATTAATACACGTAAATGCCACATCAGCATCCAATTGTACAAAAATAACAGACGTTATCTTGAGTTAACGGAAATATACTGAATTCAATGAGTTTGAAATGTTTTGATTTAATTTACATGGAAATAGAACAATTTGAACTGAATTCAATGCAATAAAACGTTAGGGGCTAAATTTCATTTGATCCTAAACGTTGAGGGGTTTTTTGGCTATTAAGCCTAAAAATTTTATTTAATGATAGCAGTTATAAACGTCATCTTTTTGAACTTTGAAGTAGATATTGTCGAATTATTATATTTTATATAAAAAAAATGTGAAGAGATAATAAGAAAGACTGTATATAGCGCAAAACTTTGCACAAGTTTGAACAATAAGGTTTCGTTTGCTTTACCGTTTTCATTTTTAAAAAATATTTTGCAGATTTTTGGTTATTTAATTCGCATAAAATGTAAAAATCAACAAAAAATTAATTACAGTCAACGAAAATTTTTTTGAAAATTATTTTCTTTTTTTGAAAATAAAAAACAATTTACAAACTTAAACGCTACTCACATCACCCTTAAAAAAAACACTTGCTGAAATCTAAACCCATATATAAAAATTGTTCGTTTCATTATTATTATTATTATTAATAAATTTGAAACATTATTAGTAATTAATTATGTGAATAAAATTATTTTAACATAAATATAAAATTTTCAAAAATAATTAAATAATAAAAAATATTTTTCAGTACATCAATTAAACAATAAAAAAATATCAATTTTGTTAAAAATTAATTTTTTAAAAATTATTTTCGATAAACCAAACAAACCAGCACATTTCGTTCTAAGCTCGCGGCAGGAGGTAACTTTGGTCTCATTCAATTTTGGACTGAAACGGAGGCCATATCGATGCGATTGGACTATTTTCTGTGGTCCAATCGCAATGATAGTTTTTTGACACCATTTTCTGTCACGTTTTAAATATATTTTTTATTATCCAACCGTACTTGCATGGTGTCGCTATGGTGCGATGGATGGACAACAAAAATGTGGTCCAATCGCATTGAGATGGTGTTATTGCATTGGATCCTTTAAGGGTCCATGCAATTTCCTCCACCCAATGGCAGCATATATTTCCAATTTTGGCTCCATTGCATATTATTTTTCTTTTTTTTAATCTTTGGGAAATATCTTTTTACTTTTTTTAATTTAAAATTTTAACTTAATAATCAAATATATCTTTTATGTTATCACAAAATAAAATTAAATTCTGAACGTTTAAATGTATAAAAATCCGTCATAATAATTGAATTAAGAATATTTTCGTTAAATCTTTTAATTTTCGTTACCTCTATCAGTAATAAAACTTAACGAAAATTAAAAAATTTAACGAAAATATCCTTAATTAAATTATTTTGTAACATTTATGATTGATTTTTATGCATTTAAACGTTGAAGACTTAATTCTATTTTGTGACAAAAGTGAAGGACATATTTAGTTCTTAAGCCTAAAACTTTTGAAATAATTTTGTTGATATAATATAAACAAATAAATATTATTATATATAACAAACTAATTAATATTTATAAAATAAAAAAATATTTGATATAATACTATCATTTTAGTATTTTATAATTTATTAAAAAATATTTTTGATATAAAGTAATTTCAGTAATTTTTTTAATTATTTATTAATTTCACAAATATAAAATATTGTACTATAAAAGTTCTTTTACACAAATTTTAATACAATATATTCTGTGGGGATTGTGCTTGACTTGAGACAGGAGCTTTGGTTTTACTTCAGCAACACTCCAATTGGCGGAATCTATGGGGTGGAAGTCACCATGAACAGAAATACAGGTGTGGTTTATTGGAAATGGCTCAATAGAGATGAAGGCCGAATGGTAGGAGCGTGTGTGGTTTGTTAAAGATACAAGGCTGATAACTTAAGCTCACCAGCGCTACCTCAACCTTTGCGTGTATCTAACAAAATATGGGCTGAAATCTCTATGGACATTGTGGAGGGATTGCTAAATTCCAATGGCAGATCTTCATAAACATAAAGATTTTGTTTCCTTGAAATAACGTCTATTTGATATATTTTTTTATACTTGGTTTGATAAAATTTATGATTTCATATTTTTTTTATTAGTATATCAGATGCATATATGTTTTATATTAGTTAAACATAAAGGATAATACTCAAGTAAGCCATCGAACTTTACTTAAAAATAGAAATAAGTCTATGGTATTTTATTCAATGTAATATTTAAAGTTACGAAAATTTATTTATTGTAATTAGAACTTTAATGGTATAAAATATTCAATTATTTGTTAAAATTTTTGGTTCAATGGTTTAATTTTTAGTAAATGTTTTTTTATTTTATTTGGATGATCTGAATGACAAATATTTAAAAAAATATATTATTTTAAAATTTTTGTCAATTGAACATTTATTCACCTAATTTTAAGATTTAATGAATTAATTAAAATCATACAAAGTTTATGACCTTTATTTCGTGCAATAAAAGATCAAAAATTTATTTGCATAATTTTAGTAAATTTGAGGATTTATTTGAATATTAAACTAAAATAAAAACATATAATTTTAAATTTTTAGTTGACATATTAAGTCTCAAGATCCGCCACTGCCAAAATCCAACGGTAAATGTTTCCTTTTGGTGGTAGTGGATAGGTTGAGTAAATATTGGCACTTCATGGCTCTAGCTCTATAGTGTTTAATAGGGATATGTTATTCATGTGCAAGTTTTTGCAAGAAATCTTTAAGAGGCATGGTACCCCTTTTTGTAGGTTTCTTAGGTCATGCTTAGGTGGATCATAAACATACAAATGTTAAATGCAATAGAAATAAAAAAAAATTACCTCTAGAAACCAATCCCAATAGATCTCTTTGATCAAAAACATTTATATTATACAAAAAACGTACCAAGAATCATATCAAGAATCATAAGAGATGTTTCAAGAAACATACTTAAGATTTAAATACAGTAATCTAAGGCTTACTTCTTGTTTATGATGCTTGATCTTCATGTCTTGAATCACAAACTGCCCCATGTGTGATGGTCTCTAATGTAAATCCACACAAGTAGCAACAAAGCCTTCAAGAGTTTAGATTGCCATGCTAGCAGTTTGAGTTTCATAAACTTACCTTGAGCCATCTCTCAATCTCTTGAAGCTCAAAGCCATGAAAAAACTTGAGCAAGAAAAGAAAGCAAGAGAGAGCATAGGCGACATACCCTTGGGTTAGGGTTTCCACCAATTGCTTATGGATCATCTTCTTAGGGAGGCCGATCATAATAGTCTATTTATAGGCTAGGGTAAAAGTGTTTCATTAATTTGCACATTGCCTTTTAACTCTTGAACTTATTTTAATTTCAATTGTATCCATCATTTCATTAAACTATTTAGTTAGAGGTTAGGTCCAAATTATATTTAAGAGTAGAGAACATAACTTAATTAAACTCTTTTAATTAAGTCCACTTAACCAAACATTTTTAAGTAAGCCCAATAATCTTTTTTAATTATAATTTGGCCTAATAATTTAATTAAAACTCTTTTAATTAAGTTTACTTAATTACACACATTTAATTAAGCCTAATTATAATTTTATCTAATAAGTTCAAATAGAAAATTCCAAATTTCTCTAGACTAATCCATTTTCATCTATTAGGCCTAGTCTATTTATAGTTTAGGGTAAAATTGTTTCATTAATTAGCACATTGCCTTTTAGTTCTTGAACTTATTTTAATTTCAATTGTGTCCATCATTGCATTAAACTATTTAGTTAGAAGTTAGGCCCAAATTATAATTAAGGATAGAAAACATAACTTAATTGAACTCTTTTAATTAAGTTCACTTAATCAAACATTTTTAGTTAAGCCCAATAATCTTTTTTAATTATAATTTGGCCTAACAATTTAATTAAAACTCTTTTAACCAGTAAAATTTTTTAATTTCACAAACAGAGTTAGAATTATGACATATGTCTTTTAAAAATATTAAAAAATTAAAAAAATAAATAAAATGAAATATATGTCATCATTTTAACCTTGCTTGTGAAGTCAAAAAACTCCATTGACAGTGGATAGGATAATTTTTCATTATAAATTATGTTTTATGTATCATTAATGAGTGTCCACATAAGGATGATGTGAGCAAGTACAAGTGGTTCACCTAAACATCTATATATGGTTACATTAAAAATAATAATGTAGCCGTGTGGGGACATATAACTTTGTTTGGCACGGACCTTATCTCAAGTCAATGTAAGATTTATGGCTCAAGAAATCAATAACCAAAAATTTATAATGAATGTAACCAAAAAAAAAAAAACAATTTATAATGTAAGACTTGAGAAGGGCATTTCTTTCGAGAATATGAAGCAATGAATGTTTCGATAAATTTACATATAAGTTAAGAAATATCTTTTGCTCAATTATTCTTTTTAGCTAATTCTTCTTGCCCTTAAAACAGAATTCCCCATTTATCCTCTAATTAATCAACGAGAAAAAGATTAAAAATTTTTTCTCACCCACGTTCGATGTGTTATTGAAATTGCTGTATCATATTTCGAAAGAAATTAACCTCAAACTTGGCAGACGATAAATAAAAAAATGTAAAAGATAATGTATTCAATAATACACATGTAGAGCACCATTTGATTGGTTTTAATTTTCTTTCATAAAAAATAAATAAAGAACACTGTTTTATTTTATCAGAACTGGTAATCCGGGGATAGGAAGCAGCATTTGCTGATACCAGCCGCCACCACCACCACTTCTTTATTCAGCGGCGCTTTCTGTCACCACCCTTATTCATTTTGGCAATGTACTCAAACAAACTCCCATCAAAACATCCTCTTATAGCTTCTTTAGACAGAAAGCCATTCTGATCCTTGGCAAGCCTATACAAAAGCGTCCATTCTCCCTTGGATATTAACCTTCAAAGCCCACGTTAATAAAAACATTAAGAAAGCATCCCTGGGATCAAAAACACAAATTTCAACACAAGGGTCATTGAACAAACCAGCCAACGAAGTCATATGACGCCCGATTTGCCTCAGTCATCCGCCACATCTCTCCGAATGATAACTTGTCAGGGTGTGTCCTAGCATACTTGCTAAAAATGTTCTCAAAGTTCACAGGCATAAACCTGAAACCCCATTGCGTAAGAAGGGTTAACTAAAAAATTTTCTAGCTTTATGTTTTATGTTTCGGATTTATGCGAATTTGATATGCTAACCTTCCTTCAGTGTCAAATGTTGCTGAATCACTTCCATGCTTAACTTTGTGTATTCTGTCTATGTATATGGGAAATAACAGGTTCGGTATCCATCCCTGTGAAAATTATCATGGCAATATCAGAAATTTGGTTGGGGATATAAATATATATATATATATATATATATATATATGTATAAGTATTTATAGAAGAGTATACAAGTTAGCATGATAACTTACAGGGAGAGTCCAATAACTCAATCCTACATTGATAAAAATTGAAATAAAGAAACAGGAAAATGGATTGAAACCAAGATCTCGCAGACCTGGTTTTGACACACAGAAGATAAAGTTTGTCAAAAGGAATAAACTAAAAATGATATTAAATTGGAAGAAAAGAAACTCATATTAATTAGATTGGAATTCGAAAAAATTTACCTCTGTAAGTCTCCCAGGGATAAACAATTCCATCCTTGTCTTGATCAAAATAGGAAGCATGTTGCTGAAGAACACTCATTCCATTGTTCTTATGTCCCGGTGTTCCATTTGGATGTTCCATGTCAGAAGCTTCCAGTGCTCTAGCCAAATCTGATACCATATTTTTGGTTAGTCATACAAAGAATAAAACTGACACATTAGATTAAGTTGTGAATGTCTGATTCCATACTGTAGAGAATTGTTAAAAGTTGGAAGGTAAAATATTGAGGACATAGTGTAAAATCCTTTCGTTCCTTTTTTTTTTTAAATAATGAATGCTTATAAGTATTGAGATTCAAAACTCAAACTCATAGAATTTTATATTTTAAAATTAAAAAAAAAAACGTTTGAAAATACTCAAAATGAAAATCAATTCTAAACAAGAGAAGGATAATCTTAATTTTTTCTATTCTTAATAATTTGTTCTCCTTTACAAACCCTTTCAATCCATTTCCTTCTTTTCCTTTACTCACTGCAATGTTCAATACAAATATATATTGTAAAATTAATGCATACTTCATCACAGGATATAAAATATTGGTTTTGCAACTAATGAAAATTGAAACCAAAAGGAAGAAGAAAGAAAGAGAGTAAAAGTTTACAGGGTTTTGGTATTTTGTCTTCCAGGTCATCTCGAATCTTCCTTTCCCTGGTCAATGGTGCTTTCGGTGCCTCAGTTGCAATACCTTCATTCGCCATTCTTTTCACTTCCTTTTCTTTTCCGATGTTGTGTCAATTGTGAGTTTTCTCACAACAATGAGGCTCCTTAAATAGTACAATAAATCCTATCTATTTGTGTAATTATAAATAAAATATTTTCCACTGGATTTGTTTAATTATTTTTATTCATATGAAAATGTCAAGAAGTAGTTGGATAATTCAAAATACTACATATAGAACAAAACATTATTTAATAGCCAACGCACCTCACAATCACATGTTTCAATGTTTTCTTTCAATTATTGTTGAATTGGTTATCAAATTAATGAGGCAAATTGCAATATCCAACGAAGAGTGACGTGAACGAAAAGTTGGCGGTATGAGCCATGCCATGAGGTAATTTCCATGATTTGGAGTAAAGTTGTGTATGCGACATGTAAATTAACGGTGAATCCAAGCGCTTGTGCCGCCGGCTGAGCTGCTTCTTTTAACTTTTTTAAAAAATAAAAAGTTCATATATATTATACACTAATAAATAATAATATATAATTTTTATTTTGTCAATACATCAAAAATTGACAGTTCTTCAATAAGCGAATTAAAGAAATACCAAACTTTTAAAAATAAATATAGATAATTTTTATCAATTTACTCAAAAAAAATTTATCAATGAAGTGTCAATCTCAAAAATATTAACAATATATAAAATTATACATTATCAACATATCATATATAAATTTAAAAATAAAATAATATATAAAATGATATATATATATATTATATCAAAATAAAAAATTAACGATTATCTTCTTCTTTTCTTTATTATTATTATTATTATTAATCATAAATTTGTCAATTCATTTCAATTCTCACACGTCACTCAACTAATGATATAAATTCGATAAATTTAATGCGGAGTTCAAACTGACCGCCCCTGTAGCCGTAATAATAATATTTGCTTAATTGGGCTACATGGCACCCTCTTCCTCCACAAATGATTCAAACTGACCGACCTCTCCTGCCGACTTTGAATTTCAACTCAGCCACCATTATGTACAAATTAAAACCGATTTGGCAAACATGTGCTGTTCTCCCTAATTTGGTAATTGCGTGCATTTTAGTGATTGCAATCTTTTTCAGTCTATTCTTTTGACAATGTCAAGATTGGTTCATTTATATAACAATTAACTAATTAGTTAATATTTGATACTTTCAATCAGTAAAAAATATATAATATTTTGCTTATCATACTATTGCCACGATCAAGTTGTTTAATAGTAATGGCGTAGACACAATGCAAAAGTAAGGTTATTTGACTCTACGGAAAATTGAAATTTGTTTACAATGTGTGTGTATATATCTATATGAGGAGGGATCCAGTTACACATGTGTAAAATAAATTTAGTTTTACACACTTTCATATCTTTTTATATGATTTATAATTTTTTAATCCGACCGTTGAATTTTATGTTCTATTCACATAGATCATACATACCAAATTTCAAATTAATCGAATACGTCTATCTATTTATTTCATAAAATAAAATTTCAACCGTTGATGTATATTGAAAAAAAATACTATTCTCGATTAAAATGATAGAAATAGCATATTGATTCAAAAATTTACATACATAATAATTATGAGTAGATTGTTAAATCCAACGGTTGGTTTGCAGAAATATTAATCCTATATGAAGATATAAAACTGTGTAAAACAAATTTGTTTTACATATGTGTAAGTGGATCCTTACTCATATATATATATATATATGAGGAGGGATCCACTTACACATGTGTAAAACAAATTTAGTTTTACACACTTTCATATCTTTTTATATGATTTATAATTTTTTAATCCGACTGTTGAATTTTATGGTCTATTCACATAGATCATGCATGCCAAATTTCAAATTAATCGAATACGTCTAACTATATATTTCGTAAAATAAAATTTCAACCATTGATATATATTGAAAAAAATACTATTCTCGATTAAAGTGATAGAAATAGCAGATTGATTCAAAAATTTACATACATAATAAATATGAGTAGGTTGTTAAATCCAACGGTTGGTTTGCAAAAATATTAATCCTATATGAAGATATGAAAGTGTGTAAAACAAATTTGTTTTACACATGTGTAAGCGGATCCCTCCTCTCTCTCTCTCTCTCTATATATATATATATATATATATATTATAGGATAAATAATAAATTAATCTCATGAAAAATAAAGTTTGAAATAAATTGATCCTATTGAAATAAAAATATAAAAATGAGTTAATATTATATTTATCCCCAAACTGTAGTGCTCTGTGCAATCTCTATGACTTTTATTTAAAGGAGTATTACAATTTAACTGTTTGTTTTAGACTATAATTTTATGCCATGTGTTGCAAGACCATTGGCTCTAAAAAAATAAAACAGAAAAAAAATCATATTTTGTTTTAAAACTATTATATTTCACATTTTTGTATGTTTCATTTTATTTGTTGTGAAGACTATTTTTTTAGCTTTTTAGTTTTTTTTTAAATTAAGTTTTTAATAGGTACTATTATCTTAAACTTTTAATTTTATCATATGTCATATGCTTATTGGTGCAAATTTTTTTTATAGTTTATATATAATGCACTGATAGTGTATAGAAGTTATGCATTGTCAGTCAACTACAGAATGACTCCTCATTAATGAGTAAAATTAAAATATGCAAGCTCTTAAAAATAAATATTAATAAAGTTTTTAAATTTATTTTTAAGAGCCTGCATATTTTTAAAGTTTTTGAGTACTGGGTAAAGATCTTCATATGGTCTTTATAAACTTAGAGAAAGCATATGATAAAGTGCCTAGGGAGGTATTATGATGGTCCTTAATGAAAAAAAAGAGTTTCTGTGAAATATATTAAACTAATTAAGAATATGAATGGAGATGTAAGGACACATGTGAGGGCCTCCTATCACAGTGTGATTACATCAAGCGTTACACTAAATCCATTCTTGTTTAGGGTAGTAATGGACAAATTGATAGAATTTATCCAAGATAAGGTACCTTAATGTATGATGTTTGCAAATGATATTGTCCTGTATTTTAAGATTAGAGTGGAGATCAATGTAAAGTTGGAACTATTACCACTATATTTAAGGCCGAAGAGAAAAGGTGGTTGATCCCACTCGACTCGTGGGTTTGGGCCCTTTGTTGGCTTCACAGCTTGAGAGCTTTGATAACACATGAGGAATGCCCACCTTCCTGTAGAAACGGAGCTGATCTCTTGACTACCGAATATCTTGGTAGGACTGCCTACCTTTGATTATAAAGGAGCATAATTGCTCAATTCTGAAAATCATGGGATAGTGGAGATTCCTAGAGATTCTCAAATTTTGCCTATAAAGAAAAGGTCAAATGCTGAGGGCAGGTACGAACACTTATCTAAGCTATTCATATCTTTACTTACACACTAGATATCTCTCACTGACTTAAGAATCAAAGAAGCCCCATTAGGAAAAAATCCAGTAGACTTTTATTTTGCATGTTGATCCAAGAAGGAAGAGTCAATCCATTACTAACAAGTTCCACAATCCTTTTTTGGCATCAATAGGAACTATGGAGACAGACACTAGAATCAAGATGGTTCAAACTAAGTAGAGTGAAGACTGAATACATAGAATGTGAATTCAGTTCAAACAAAAAGAAAGAGTAGAATGTAATGACGTTAGATGGGTGGTGATATCTAAGTGGGATCATTTTCAATATTTGGGGTTGATAGTATAGACGGATGAAGAGATTGATGGTGATGTGACCTACAGGACAGTTGTTAGACTAACATTGCTATATGATAGTGAATGTTGCGTGACTACGAGACTGCATACATAAAAGATGAGTGTAGCATAAATGCAAATATTGCGATGGATGTGTGGATATACGAGAAAGGATAGAATGAGAATTGAAAACATCCATAAGATGGTTGGAGTGGTACCTATTGAGGATAAAATGTGTGAAAGACATTTACATTGGTTTGGACATGTACGATATAGACCTGTAGATGCGTTATTTAGGAGAGTAGAAGCTATGAATGATGAAAGAATGGTTAAGGTTAGAGGAAAATTGAAAAAGACTTGGAAGGAAGTAATTTTGAAAGATATAAAGGTATTAGAGTTGATGAACACATTGCCTTGAATAGGAATGTGTATAAAAAGAAGAATTCTTATGGACGATTTGTCACGACCCAATGGCCATGACGTTTACTTGGTACTTACACTGACACCGAATACAAATTATAAAAGGAAAAAGAAAAATTTAGTTCGAAAATTTGTCCAAATGGTAAGATGAGTGTAAGGCTCCGGTATCTAAGGATGCCAAGATTCGAGCCTCAGTGAAAATGCGCCCGAGGGAATTAATCCTGAGTTCTTTAAGCCCCTTGGGATAAAGCCATGAGGTGGGTGACCGCCAAAGCGGACAGTACATAAGTGAGAGTGGGCGACCACTTATCTCGTGTGTCAAGATAAACCTGGGGTGAGGGTCGCCTAGGGGATGCTCGTCGATGGCCTATTGAAACGGGCAAGGTCTTGACACGATTTAACGTAGTTCAGATATTAGTTCATATAGCCTACCCCAATCTCTTGGGATAAAAGCTTTGATGATGACTATTCATTAATAAGGTGACACTATGTGATTAACCGACAATGTATAGAAGCTATATACTATCAGTGCATTATATATAAATATTTTTTTTAAGGTCTTGAATCTTTTAGCTCTTAAGCCTTTTTAATAATTTGAGGGTGAACATAAATTTTTATATTGTCGCTTTTTTTTAGATTTATATCTATTGTCCTTACAATTTTCTTAACGATAACGTGAGAAATTTATCATTATATATAAAAACAATTTCAAAGGATTGTTTGACTATCATGTAATAAGTTTTTTTACTCTACACTTGATATTTTTTAAAATATTTTTATTAATATTTTTTAATCAAGATAATAAATTTCAAAAATTAAGTAATACATAGTGAATACTTAATAATTAATTGATTATTTAATTGATACATAGTGAATACTTAATAATTAAGTAATACTTGCAATACATGTGAGTTATGTATTTTTCAAAAACCCATATAAATTAGACTTACAAATGCATTTATGTAATTTGTAAACGATTAAGTTTTATATATTTAATGTTGATTAATAAAATGTGAATATTCTTAATATTATATATTAAGAATAAAAAGTTTAAATGTTTAAATAAATAAAGGTTTATATATGATGCATTGATAGTGTATAGTTTTTATATATTGTTAATGCACCAGAGGGTGACACCTCATTTATATGCAAACTAAAAAGAAGTCATGCCCTTAAAAATAAATTCAAATAATTTTTTTTAATTTGCTCATAAAAGTTTATTGATGATGTGTCAACTTTTTGCTCATTGACAGTGTATATAAATTATACATTATTAGTGCATTATATATAAATCCAATAAATAATTATTTAATATTATTTAAATTATAAAATAAAAAATACAAGCTCTGAAATTCTTATATGTAATATGGATAATTATTCCATACACTGTTAGTGAAATTTTTTTATTCTACAAGCAGTGCTAGGATCGTGACACTGTTAGTATATCTCCTCATTTATGGAAATAAATATTTGGTTGACCAATTCCGGATATGGTCCATAATTTCACGGTGAATCTCAACTCAATATTTGGCTATTAAAACACGATTTTATGACGGTTAAAACGTGATTTTATTGCCATAATTAGCACGCTCTCATTACTATTTAAGGAGAGCTCCTTCCGGTCCCCAAGTACGTTAACCTAAAAACACACAAACACCATCTAGTGAGGTTTTGAGTGCTTGGAAGATTTGGAAGGTCTGTGATCGACACAGAGTAGACTGTCAGATTCGGCAATTGCTTCAACAGCAGAGTTACAGAGTGCAATGGCTGGAGGTTAGATCCTATCGCTTCCGCATTTTATTTGTTTAACATGTTTCATATTGTGTAGAAGCATGTTAGGCTTGTTATGATGCACTTACATTTGGCATCAGAGCCGTAGTTTAACCTCTGTCTTGCTAGAGATCTGTAGAAAAAAGCCATAAAAACCCATATTTTGAAACTTTAAGTCTCGGATTTCATAAAACTCATTCTGTTTTCCTGTGATTTTGGTTCAAATACTTTAGATCTATTGTTGTAAAGCTCTAGGGATGAAAAATACATGAAAAACGAGACTGTTTGAAGGGTTTTGTGCCGGGTCGGGTCAAAAGACCCAAAATTCTGCAAAACACCCATTCGGGTGAAGAAGAAGCCTCGGGCGCGTGAGTCACACGCGCCCGACAAGGGAAGAAAATGCGGGCGCGTGAGTCTCACGCGCCCGACAGGAGAGGAAATGCGGGCGCGTGAGTCTCACGCGCCCGATAGAGATAATGCGGGCGCGTGAGTCTCACGCGTCCGCCTGTTGTACAGTGCAGTGACACTGTGCAAAAAAAAAAAAAAAAAAACCTTTGGGCTTCGGGTTTTGGGCCACTGTTTGGGTCCTTATTTGGTTAGTTTTGGGCCATTTATTTTGGGCTCTTTTGGTTGATTATTTGGGCCATATGGATTAAATAAAAGGGTCATTTGGTTTATTTTAGACATTAAGGATTTATTTAATTTAAGTAAATTTAAATTATTTAATTTAGGCCAAATAATTATATTTTTTGATAGTTTTATATCAGATTTTCAATTCTGTAATTTTCATAATTTTATGAATAATTAGATTATTTTCACAAAATTAATATAATTATGAAAACTTCTCATTATTTGGATTTTATGAGGATTTTTCATAAATTTGGAATTTTTATTAATGCTATAATTTTAAATTGAATAATTTTGTGAAAATTATCATAAAATTATGATTAAATTATGAAAATTTGATTTTGAATGTGCATATGTGCTTATTTTGAATATGTATAATTTTGTTATTTTTTATACTAAAAGCACATGTAGCTAAGTTATTCATATTATTTGGAATTAAAATTGCCTTGTGTTAATTGCAATTTTTAAAATATGAATAAACTTAGAATTTTACCAATATGTCTAAGTGATTTATAGTTTATTTAATTAGGGCTTAGCCACAGCAACCTTAATTAAGTAAAATTATTTTGTAAAATCACATAATGATATTAGACATAAATTGTGATTAGTTATAAGGTTATAGTAAATTTTATCCCACAGGAATTTTTATTATAATTTTATAACTAATTAGGATAAAATATCAAATTAGTTTCTTAATTTACCCACAGGAATTAGGAAATGATATAATTTGATAGTTTTATCATTATGAAATAAATCTATTAGAATTAGAACTTTAGCCCACAGGCAAGTTTTATGTCTGAGATTCATTAATAAAATATGTTTACATTGGTAGACATAATTAAGTTTGCCTCAAAAATTCTAGATACATAAGCATGTTTATTTTCTATATGCAGTGTTTCCTCAGGCTAGTATTAACCTAGAAGTTCCCGAGCTGGATGGAGAGAACTACAAGGTTTGGAAGGAGAGAGTTCTCCTCCAATTAGGGTGCATGGATATAGACTATGCTATAAGGAAAGACGAGCCCGTATTGACTGAGACCAGCACTCCTGCTCAAGTAGCTTTACATGAACGTTGGGAGCGATCCAATCGCCTTAGTGTCATGTATATTAAGAGAAAGATATCTGCTGGGATACGTGGTTCAGTCGAACAGCATACCAACGTTAGGACCTTACTGAAGGCCATAGATGATCAATTTGTCACTTCAGACAAAGCGTTGGCCAGCACCCTGATAATGAAGTTCTCATCGATGAGGCTCACCAGTGTCAAAGGAGTGCGTGAGCACATAATGACCATGAGAGATATAGCGGCCCAACTCAAGAAGCTAGAGGTGGAGATGTCTGAGTCTTTTCTTGTGCACTACATATTGAACACTCTACCAAAGCAGTACGGACCATTCAAGATATCCTATAACACACATAAGGATAAGTGGACCATCAATGAATTGATGACCATGTGTGTTCAAGAGGAGGGAAGACTGCTTATGGAATCGGGTGAGAGTGCATTTTTTGCAAGCCAAGGAAAGACCAAGGATCGAGCCAAGAACAAGGGAAAAGGTAAAATCCCTGCCCAAGCTGATATTAAGAAAGAGTCCAAGTGTTTCTTCTGTAAAAAGAAGGGACACATGAAGAAGGACTGTGCCAAGCTTCAGCAGTGGCTCGTTAAGAAAGGTAATCCACTCTCATATGTTTGTTTTGAATCAAATATGGTTGAGGTTAATCATAACACATGGTGGATTGATTCTGGATCTACAATTCACATTTCGACTTCCTTACAGGGTATGACAAACCTAAGGAAGCCAGTGGGAAATGAGGAGAGCATCTATTCAGGAAACAAGATGCGCTCGCGTGTTGAAGGCGTTGGAACATGCACTTTAGTTCTTAGGAGTGGTTTTGTTTTGCAATTGGAAAAGACCTTTTATATTCCTAGTTTTTCGAGAAATTTAATCTCTGTTTCTAGGCTGGTACCTTATGGATATTCCTTTCAATTTTCAAATAAATCAGTATTGATATATTTTAAGTGTGATATTGTTGGGAATGGTACCTTATGTGATGGTCTTTTCTCTATTGATTTGCAAAATGACACTGCTCATAACGCCTTGCATGTTCAAACTGGTACTAAAAGATGTGTTATGAATGAGGACTCCTCTACGTTATGGCACCGGAGATTAGGTCATATCTCCATAAATAGAATTAAGAGATTGGTAAATGACGGAATACTTAGTACTCTCGATTTTACTGATTTCGACACTTGTGTGGATTGCATTAAGGGTAAGCAAACCAACAAGTCTAAGAAAGGTGCCAATAGGAGTTCAACCATATTAGAGATCATACATTCTGACATATGTTGTCCAGACATTGATGCATATGGTCAGAAATACTTCATCACCTTTATTGATGATTACTCGAGGTTCATGTATCTCTACATGCTTCATAACAAGAGCGAAGCATTAGATGCCTTTAAAATCTTTAAGGCTGAAGTAGAGAAACAATGTGGAAAACCCATAAAGATAGTAAGAACTGATAGAGGTGGGGAGTATTACGGTAGATACACTGAAGATGGACAAGCACCTGGACCATTTGCGAAGTTCCTTCAAGAAAATGGGATTGTTGCCCAATATACCATGCCTGGTTCACCGGATCAGAATGGTGTTGCAGAAAGAAGGAACCGAACTTTGATGGAAATGGTGCGTAGTATGCTTAGCAACTCGAAGTTGCCTAAGTCCTTGTGGATTGAAGCTCTTAAAACGGCAGCGTATATATTGAACCGGGTTCCAACCAAGGCTGTTCCAAAGACGCCTTTTGAATTATTCAAAGGTTGGAAACCGAGTTTGCGTCATATGCGCGTTTGGGGATGCCCTTCTGAGATAAGAGTTTACAACCCACAGGAAAAGAAACTGGATCCTAGGACCATAAGTGGGTATTTCATTGGATATGCCGAACGGTCCAAAGGCTACAGATTCTATTGTCCATCTCATAGCACTAGATTTGTGGAATCAAGGAACGCCAAGTTTCTTGAAAATGACTTAGTTAGTGGGAGCGATCAATCTCAAGACCTAGTTTCTGTGAGAGATCAACCCTCTACCTCGAGTCAAGGATTGGTTATCATGAACAATGTCCCTTCAGTACAACTGGACATTGAACAACCAATCGTTGAAGATCCACAAGTAGTTGATAACTTACCAGTAGACGAGGCTCCTCTGGATACACCAGAATTGAGTGAGCAACCAGTTGAACAACATGATCCTTCGGAGAATGTTGAACCAACATTAAGAAGGTCTACTAGGGAAAGGAAAACAGCTATTCCTAGCGATTATATTGTGTATCTACAAGAGTATGATTTCAATATTGGGCCCGTTAATGATCCAGAGACGTTTTCACAAGCCATGAACAGCAAAGAATCAAAACTTTGGTTCGATGCTATGAAGGATGAGATGGATTCGATGGCATCTAATGGAGTATGGGATCTTGTCGAGTTGCCTAATGGGGCCAGGGCTATAGGCTGTAAATGGGTCTTTAAGACCAAAACTGACTCATTAGGCAACATTGAACGTTATAAGGCAAGACTCGTAGCCAAAGGATTCACTCAAAAGGAGGGAATCGATTACAAGGAGACCTTCTCTCCTGTATCTAAGAAAGATTCTCTTCGCATCATAATGGCGCTTGTTGCACATTTTGACTTAGAGTTGCAACAAATGGATGTGAAAACGGCATTTCTCAATGGTGATCTAGAGGAAGAGGTTTATATGAAACAACCTGAAGGTTTTTCCTCTAGTAATGGTGAGCATTTGGTCTGTAAGCTCAAGAAATCCATATATGGGTTGAAACAAGCTTCCCGCCAATGGTATCTAAAATTCCATGAAGTCATCTCTTCATTTGGTTTCGTTGAGAACATCATGGATCAATGCATATACCAGAAGGTCAGTGGGAGCAAGATTTGTTTCCTTGTGCTATATGTGGATGATATTCTGCTTGCAACCAATGATAAGGGGATGCTACGTGAGGTGAAACAATTTCTTTCTGAGAACTTTGATATGAAGGATATGGGCGATGCATCTTATGTCATTGGCATTAAGATCCATAGAGACAGACATAGAGGTATATTAGGTCTGTCACAAGAAGCCTATATCAATAAAGTCTTGGAAAGATTCAGAATGAAAGATTGTTCACCAAGCCCAGCTCCCATTGTGAAGGGTGACAGGTTCAATTTGAGCCAGTGCCCGAAAAATGATCTTGAGCGGGAACAGATGAAGAACATTCCATATGCCTCAGCTGTTGGAAGCATTATGTATGCACAGGTCTGTACCAGGCCTGATATTGCTTTTGCTGTGGGAGTGTTGGGTAGATACAAAGTGACCCGGGGATGGACCACTGGAGAGCTGCGAAGAAGGTGCTTAGATATTTTCAAGGCACTAAGGATTACATGCTTATGTATAGACGGACTGATGAGTTGGAGGTGATTGGCTACTCAGACTCAGACTTTGCTGGCTGTGTTGATACCCGGAAATCAACATCCGGTTACATCTTCATGCTTGCCGGTGGAGCTGTTTCATGGAAGAGTGCTAAGCAGACACTGACTGCCACTTCCACTATGGAGGCCGAGTTCGTTTCCTGTTTTGAGGCTACCTCACATGGTGTATGGCTTAAGAGTTTCATTGGTGGGCTTAGAGTTGTTGACTCCATATCTAAGCCATTGAGGATATATTGTGACAATTCAGCTGCGGTATTCATGGCTAAGAACAATAAGAGTGGAAGTCGAAGTAAGCATATCGACATTAAGTACTTAGCCATTAGAGAACATGTTAGAGATAAAAGAGTGGTCATTGAACACGTTAGCACTGAATTGATGTTAGCTGATCCTTTGACTAAGGGCATGCCACCGTTTAAATTTAAGGATCATGTAGAGAGAATGGGACTTGGTCCCACATTTTGATTGTAATTGAAACTCTTATTAATAATATGATGTTTCTCATTTTGATTTGTATACACTAAAGTTTTATTTGAGAAATATCCTTGTTGTTTGGACCGAGAATAAACATAAGGTTTATTCATTAAGTAAAAATGGGTTGATTTAGAAACATTTTACATAGTAATACATGGAAGATAATACTCGCCACTTGAGGAACTGTCGCCATGATTCATGTGATTTGTTTCTTCTATAAGTGAAATATATGGACCAAGTGGGAGAATGTTAGTATATCTCCTCATTTATGGAAATAAATATTTGGTTGACCAATTCCGGATATGGTCCATAATTTCACGGTGAATCTCAACTCAATATTTGGCTATTAAAACACGATTTTATGATGGTTAAAACGTGATTTTATTGCCATAATTAGCACGCTCTCATTACTATTTAAGGAGGGCTCCTTCCGGTCCCCAAGTACGTTAACCTAAAAACACACAAACACCATCTAGTGAGGTTTTGAGTGCTTGGAAGATTTGGAAGGTCTGTGATCGACACAGAGTAGACTGTCAGATTCGGCAATTGCTTCAACAGCAGAGTTACAGAGTGCAATGGCTGGAGGTTAGATCCTATCGCTTCCGCATTTTATTTGTTTAACATGTTTCATATTGTGTAGAAGCATGTTAGGCTTGTTATGATGCACTTACAGACACGTGTCTTATTTTATTTATTTTTTATTTTTTAATATTTTTATAGGACATGTGTCACAATCTTAACATCGCTTGTGGAATAAAAATATTACACTGACAATATATGAAATAATTATCCATGTAATATATATAAGATAATTATTTCATACAATGTCAGTGAAATATTTTTATTTCACAAGCGATGTTAGGATCGTGACACGTGTCTTATATATATCTTATATTATTACATTACCTTTATTTTATTTTTTTTATTTGTAAGAAGTACAAAAAAAGAATGAAAAAAATTAAACCTTTGACCTAATTCTTTTTAAAGAGAGATATCAATTGCTAAGCATAGGTTGTTACGTTAACTTTATTTTTACATCTTGCATTAATATGCGGGTCCAATACTCATGGTATTTAATGGTACCCAATTATATATCCATTAAATAATGAGGCACCTGACTCTAATCCCTTTGTTTGATGTGATGATGTGTACAATGGACATGTACTATTCCGCCAATTGGATTGATATAACACGTAACAAAATTTTTTTTCATTTTTATTTTTTATTTTTTAATTTTTTTCCATTTGTTTCTCTACCACATATTTTTCTCTCTCTCTAAAAATACAAACCAGCCGCTATCATCTACCTACATTCCAGCAATAGGCTGCCGCACCCATCGTCGATCTCCTCCACCGGCCGCCGTTGATCGTCGCCATCGATCGTCGCTCACAGACTGCAATTTGCTTTAAAGGAGCACCGAATATATATACTCTCTCTATATATTTATATTTATATGGTTACTTCTCAAATATAATTTAGCTGTGTCGTCCGACCTGCACTTTTGTTTTGACACCCTTTCTCAAGTCTATGTAAGATCTATGGCTCATGAAATGAATAAACAACAATTTATTTATACTGTAAGACATGAAATGGGCATTTCTTTCACGAATATGAAGCAATAAATGCTTCATTAAATTTGCATGTAACTTAAGAAAGGATACAAACTTTCCTCAATTCGATTATACATTGACCAAGAATTTGACACAGAAATGTTTGAAGATCTTATTTGGTCTGCCACATCCAGAGCACAATTTGATTGGTTTTATTATATTTATTCTTTCAGAAAATAAGGAACACTTTTTTTATTTTATTAGAACTGGTAATCTGGGGATAGGAACTAGCATTTGCTGATACTTGCTGCTACTGCTACCAGCAGCCACCGGCCCACCACTGCTTTATTCAGCGGCTCTTTCTGTCACCACCCTTGTTCATTTTGGCAATGTATTCGAACAAACTCCCATCAAAACATGCCCTTATAGCTTCTTTAGACAGAAAACCATTTCGATCCTTGGCAAGCCTATACAAAAGCGTCCATTCTTCCTTGGATATTAACCTTCAAAGCCCACGTTAATTAAAACATTAAGAAAGCATCCCTTGGATCAAAAACACAAATTTCAACACAAGGGTCATTGAACAAACCAGCCAAGTAAATCATATGATGCCCGATTTGCCTCAGTCATCCGCCACATCTCTCCGAATGATAACTTGTCAGGGTGTGTCCTAGCATACTTGCTAAAAATGTTCTCAAAGTTCACTGGCATAAACCTGATACCCCATTGCATAAGAAGGGTTAACTAAAATATTTTCTAGCTTTATGTTTTTTATGTTTCGGATTTATGCGAATTTGATATGCTAACCTTCCTTAAGTGTCAAATGTTGCTGAATCACTTCCATGCTTAACTTTGTGTATTCTGTCTATGTATATGGGAAATAACAGGTTCGGTATCCATCCCTGTGAAAATTATCATGGCAATATCAGAAATTTAGTTGGGGATATATATATATATATATATATATATATATATATATATATATGTGTATGTATGTATAAATATTTATAGAAGAGTATACAAGTTAGCATGATAACTTACAGGGAGAGTCCAATAACTCAATCCTACATTGATGAGAATTGAAATAAACAAACAGGAAAATGGATTGAAACCAAGATCTCGCAGAGCTGGTTTTGACATAGTGAAGATAAAATTTGTCAAAAAGAGTAAATTAAAAATGAAATTAAATTGGAGGAAATTAGATTGGAATTTGGAAAATTTTACCTCTGTAGGTCTCCCAGGGATAAACAATTCCATCCTTGTTTTGATCAAAATAGGAAGCATGTTGCTGAAGAACAGTCATTCCATTGTTCTGGTGTCCTTGTGTTCCATTTGGATGTTCCATGTCAGGAGCTTCCAGTGCTCTAGCCAAATCTGATTCAAAGCATTGATACATTAGATTGAGTTGTGAGTCTCTGATTCCATAGACTACAGTAGGTACAGAATTGCTAAAATTGGAAGGTAAAAGATTCGAGGACATAGCATAAAATCCTTTTTTCTAAAATGAATGTTTCAAAAAACAAAATTTAAGTATTGATATTTGAAACTTAAACTTGCAGAATTTATATATTTTAAAATTAGGACATGATCGTTTAAATTATTACTCAAAATGAAAATCCTTTGGCTCTAGACAAGAGAAGCATAATCTTAATTTGTTCTAATCTTAATTTTTTTTCATTTCTTTTACAAACCCTTTCAATCCATTTCCTTCTTTTCCTTTACTCACTATGGGATTTGAAACTAATGAAAATTGAAACCAAAAGGAAGAAGAAAGAAAGAGAGTAAAAGTTTACAGGGTTTTGGTATTTTGTCTTCCAGGTCATCTCGAACCTTCCTTTCACTGGTCAATGGTGCTTTGGGTGCCTCAGTTGCAATACCTTCATTCGCCATTCTTTTCACTTCCTTTCCTTTTCTTTTCCGATGTTGTGTCAATTGTGAGTTTTCTCGTCAACAGTGAAGCTCCTTATATAGTACAACAAATCCTATCTATTTGTGTAATTATAAATGAAATATTTTGAAGTGTATATTGTTTGATTATTTTTAATCATATAAAAATGTCAAGTAGCAGTTGGATGACAAAAAAAAACTACATATAGAACAAAACATTGCACAAACTTTGAGAGATAGTTTTTCGCTAACCAACCGACCTCACGTACTTTAATGTTTTCTTGAAATTATTGTTGATTTGGTTGTCAAATTAATCCATGCAAATTCCAATATCCAACGAAAGGTGACGTAAACGTTGTTTGTGTTAGAGAAAAAAACTTTATTTTCACATTCGAGTTTAATATATTTATTTATTAAGATCGTTTATTAAATTTTTACGGTTGGACTCATATAATATATATGAGTTTATTTATGAATATGAAAGAAATATGTTCGTTCACAAATAATCGAATATGATCACAAATTTGTGTTCATAAAACATAAGCAAACATTTTTCTTATATTTCCTTAATCTTAGGATTTTTTTTTTAATTTTTAAAAAGGATTCAGTTGTAAAACAAAACGTTAGTAATGTGCATATATATGCTGAGCACTTTTACGTAACTATATGTTAAAATAAAATAAAATTAATGATTAACTTTTTATTATTATATCAATTTAATTAATCATATATATTTTTTAATTCATTTCAGTTCTCACGCATCAATCAATGGATGATTTGAATTCCATAAATTTAATGCATGATATTATATACATATATATATATATATGTGCGGCATGTGGTGAATTTAATCTGACCTATTCCACCAACTTTGAATTTCAACTCAGCCATCATAATTTACAAAAACCAATTTTGCAGACGTATGATTCTCCCTAATTTTGTTTTTATCTTGTTATCTAATTTTTTAGTGATTGTAATGCTTTTTAGCCTATGCTTTTGACAATGTCAACTTCGGTTCATGTGGACAATCATTAACTAATTAGTCAACATTCGATACTTTCAATCAATCAAACATAGTAATATATTATGCTTATCGTACCGTTGTGACGTGTGAGTTGTTTAGAAGACCTTTTTAATAAATTCTGATGTTTCTTGAGACGAGGGTTTCTATATGAACTTTAAAAAAAATTTATTTCGTACATTTTTAAAATTTTAAGGTAAACATATTCTCAAATAAAAAAGAATTTTAATCATGATGAAGTTGTTAAATTTTTTTAAAAAATTATCACCTTGTTTCTTTTTTGTCTTTTTCTCCCATCTCTCCACTTTCAATCTAAACCCTACTTATTTCCTAATTCTTTTCTTCTTTAAACTCTAAAATCAAGCAAAAAAATAAAAATGTTTGATAGTTTGTGTAAAATAACAAAACTTAATAGCCAAACATACATTAAATATTTTTCTCCAAATACATATAGATTTTCAATGTTTTATTCTATATAAATCATTCCATAAACTTTTTATTATTATAAATAAATCTCTAATATTTCAAAATCTTATAATTAAGTCTAAATCTGTTAAATGACACTAACTTCTATTTATATTACACATGCGGCATGCCATGTGCCACATAGGATATTTAAACGACAATTAGTGCTATTTAATAGATTTAAATTTAATTGCATGATTTTGAAAAGTTAATTTACGGTAAAATAAAAATTTATAGATTGATTTACATGAAATAAAATGTTGAAGATTTATATCCATTTTGAGTAAAAAGTTGAAGGTATATTTGACTATTATTCAAAAATCTATGATTATAGCATGGAAAAAAGAGGTAGATAATATGAAAAAAAAAGAAACAGTAAGATTTATGCAAAACAAAATGTTGAATTCGGTCAAATCCTCATTTTCCAATGCCCCACATGCAATACACTGTTTTTTGCACAAGCTTACTTGCGCAAAACAATGTTTCTCGTATCTTTCAAAAAAAAAAAACAATGTTTCTCGTACAAGTTTGCTTGCATGAGCCTATCAAAGTTAATTGTAAAATTCTTTAATTTTATCTAATTAGACAATCTTATAAATTCTCTAAACTTTTCTAATTTTATCTGTTGAATTTGAAGATTTTTACTGATTTTGTAAGAAAATTTGAAAATTTTGAGATTCTCAGAAATTAAGCTTGAGATTTTGAGAATTTTAAAAATTTTGGGATGATTTGATGAAAAATGCTGACAGAAAAGAAATTAAGGTGTATTTAGTTTAAGAATAAATTAATAATTCCATTACAATTTTGAGGTGTTTGAAAAGTTTTTTTTTAGATTGTGGTGTATTTAATAGTAAGGTTAAAGATTTTTTTTGATAGCGTATATAGAAATTCTATACATAAATCTTCATTGAGGGAACTTCTATTGTAAGGTCAAAATGTTTGACCTAGCTATGAGGTCAATATATATAAACACACATGATTATATGTAAATTTAGAATCATTAGACATAAAAAAAAGATTATCATATGTTTATGATACTTCTAATATATTTTACGCCTAATAGCACTAAATTTTTGCTTAATCATGTGTGTTTTTATCAGTAAAGTAAAAAATTTTAACCTTACTGTAAAATTCTCCATTGATTACATTTTTTTTTTTGAAAAATTTAGGAAGAGCTACATGTATGTGTATGGACCATAAAAGTTTTAAAACAAATATATATATATATATATATATATATATATATATATATATATATATATATAACCTAAAAGATTGGGTCAATGATGTAAAGCCGCCTAAGATTCTAACTGAGGATGATCCATAGCAAAAAATCCCGTGTTCGAATCCTCACTAGGTCAAATTTCCTTAGGCCAATGCTAGTCAAATAATACGAGTGGAGATTAATCTCATATTTAATGTGGTATGGGTACACCTCGTGGTTTACACCAATATACATATATATTGTTAGCTTTAAATTGACAAATATTTTGAAATGACAAAAACTTAGGTGATGAAAAATGTCTCATATTATATTATAAATTTGCTTAAATGGACACAATGTTAGAAAATCATTTGACAAAGTTTTGAACTAAAATTTTCAATTGAGAAAGTCAAGAAAATTGAAAGAATATTTTGAACTAAAGTCAAATCATAAAGACATCATTCTATCCCAAAACAGCCAACAAAAATGTGCAGGAAGGCTTGAGAGATCGATCCCCCCTGTTGAGGGATCGATCCCCAGATGGTAGAGAATGTCCTAAGGCCAAAAAATAGGCAAAGGATCGATCCCCATAGTGAAGGGATCGATCCCTAGTTGGCAGATTGGGCCAGCAAGCTTTCTAGAACTTAAGGATTGATCCCTTATGGCTAAAGATCGATCCTCTATCACGAGAACAGTGCCCAACGGCTAGTTTTTAAGGGTTTCAACAGGAAAAATTGCATTAAATGCTTCAACAACCGTTTCAAGCAGTTGGTGAACTATAAATAGAGGCATTTATGAAGATTAAAGGCAGAACAAGCACTCAGCAACTTCTCTAAGCTTCAAGAAAGAATTCAAAGCTGAAAAATCACCATTTGTATTTGATTTATGATATCCCACTTTGTACACCACCCACTCACATTAATTTCTACTATTCAAAGGGGTGTGCTAGCTTTGTAAGGTTATTGTCGTAACGGTTTCGCGCTCGACGATTTTAAAAACAATTAAAACAAGGGAGTCGCCACCAATCTTTTTTTGATTAGGTGTGATTGGTCACCTCAAAATTTTTATCTTTTTAACAAAATCTCAAAATTAATTAAGTTTTATTAAAAAGATAATTTTTTTTTGGTCTGCAAAAACAAAGTCGGATTCAGGAGTACGGTTATGTATGGGGAAGGATTAGCACCCCCACGACGCTCGTTAAAAAACGATACCATAGTAATAATGTGTTATCCTTTTTGTTCTAATAAAAATGTTTTTAATTTAATATTTAAAATTAATTCCTTTTTATTCCATTTTTGAAGCATTTTATTATTTATCAAAATTATTTTTTCATTTTCTAAAAAAGGTTAGATTTTGTTTATCGAAAGTGAGTGTGAACCGTTTTGTTTTGAATAATTAAATCAAATACTCCAATACTTTTGGCAGCATTCGAAATAATTTTTCTGACCTAGAGATTTCGTAAGAATCACTACTTGTGACTTCTACAGAATCTCATCCTCGGTAGATTCACTTTTATTTGGAAATTAAGTGAATGCATATGATGCAAACAAATAATATATGATGCAAATGAATTTTTTAATTTTTCATTATTTATTTGTTGATTTATTTATATTTCTTTGTTTTAAAAAAACTTATTCATTTTCTTTTTAAATAAAAATTTAAATTATTGAAAAATCATACTAAACATTCCAATACTTTTGGCAACATTTAGTAGACTCTTCTCACATAAGGATCAGTTAGGAATCACTACTTGTGACTTCTGTAACATCCCATCATCGGAAGAATTCATTTAATTAAATTTAAAATTTTATTATTAATTTCCCTTTTCCATTTTCTTTTAAAAAATTATTTATTTTTATATTTAATCAAAAAATTAAATTATTGAAAAATCATACTAAATGTTCAAATACTTTTAGCAACATTTAATACGACTCTTCTCACCTAGGGATCAGTTAGGAATCACTACTTGTGACTTCTGTAACATCCCATCATCAGGAACCTATTTACTTAAATTGAAGCTTTAGTATTATCTTTTATTTGTTTAGATTTAAAAAAACATTTATTTTTACTTTTTTAACAAAAATTTAAATTATTGAAAAATCACACTAAATATTCCAATACTTTTGGCAACATTTAGTGAAACTTCTCTCACCTAGGGATCAGTTAGGAATCACTACTTGTGACTTCTGTAACATCCCATCATCTGAAGAATTCATTTAATTAAATTTAAAATTCTATTATTAATTTCCCTTTTCGATTTTCTTTTAAAAAATTATTTATTTTTATATTTAATCAAAAAATTAAATTATTGAACAATCATACTAAATATTCAAATACTTTTGGCAACATTTAGTACGACTCTTCTCACCTATAAATAAGTTAGGAATCACTACTTGTGACTTCCGTAACATCCCATCATCGGGCGAATTTTTATTTAAATTGAACCAACACTTTTTAATACTCACTTTATCAATATATTAATTAATTCAAAAAAATATTTATTTATTATTATTGTTAGCTTTTTGAAATTTAAACATATGGATTCATGTTAATCAAATTCAAAACCAATATTTGTTGCTAATTCTAATTGAGATTTTTTTTTTAATTCTGTTATAAAAATAAAAATAAAAAATATGAAAATAAATAATGACACATAAGATAATAAGTTCACAAGTAAATAAACACAAATTAATCAAGATAAGAGTATAGCCAAATGATTTGGGTTTAAGAAAACCCAAGGAATACTCTTGAAAGTGGCCCAACTAACAGCCCAAGTTGAAAGGCCCAAAAAGGGAGGGTCCAGCAGCCTTTCAAGTATGGCCCAAGTAAGGTGGACCGGACCGGGTCAAGTGCGGGTCGTCCTTCTCCTGCGGGTCAGGCGAAGCCAGTTTGGAGCCGGGACGGGCGCGCGGATCCTGGGTCGGATCCGGATCAGCACGAGTCAGCCTCTCTTGCCCTTTTTTTTTTCACAGACTATAAAAGCCAAAAAAAATCATTTCTTCTCTTTTCTTAAAAAAAAACCTTAATTTTTTTTCTCAACTCTCTCATTCCTCTTTCCAAAACCTGGCGTCGGAGCCGCCGCTGGCACCACCGTCGACCGTCGCTGGTTGCCATCACAAGTGGCCAAATCCCAAAAAGCTCACCACTTTCCTCTTCTACTCGTCTTCCTCTTCTCGTTTCTGGCAACGATTTCCTATAAAAATACCCCTAAAGTCGTAGATCTGGAGCCAAAGCCGTCAGCTTCTCCACCTTTAACGGCCTCCCTCCACCGCTTGAACGACCTTCTCTTTTCGCTATGTACGTGGCCTCCTCCCTAACCCCTTCCTCATCAAATCTCGAAACCCAAACCCTTTGAAAACCCTTGAACCAAAACTCCCTCCCTTTTTTTTTTTTGCTGTTGTTAAAGCTTGTGTTTGGTTATTACTATTTGTTGTTTTTTTTTTCAGGTTACAGAATGGTTGGTTTGGGTTTTGGATCTGGTTTGGTTTCCTTTTTTTTTGTTTTGGTTGTTTCGGTTTGGTAAGGGTGGTTTTGGGTTGTGTGCGTGGTGAGGTTAAACGATAGGAAGTGGTTTGATTTGGGGCTCTGTATAGTGGTCTGGTCTCGGGTCTGGTTTTGGAAATGGCAATGGGAGTTTCGGTGATGCTCGGTGGTCGTTTAGGGATGAGGAAGGTGATGGGTGAGTGGTGTGTGATTGTGCCTCAGATCTTGGTTTGTTAGTGTTGAAAGGTGATGTGGAGGTTTGGGTAGTGTAGAGGGTTTTGGGTTTGAATGTGGGAGTAGTGGGTGGTTGTATTGTAGTTGTAATGCTCGGGTGGTGAAGCTAATGGTTGATGGCTGGTGGTTCACGATGGTGAGAGGTTGATGGCTGGTGGTTCACAGTGGTGAGAGGCAGTTATATACGGTGTCTGTGGGTTAGTCAGCCTCGGGTTGAGGCTTTTGGATTTTGGTTTTGGGTAGTGTCGTTATTGGTTTCTGAATGATGGTGAAGATGGTGATCGATGGCTGGGATTAGAGGAGCTGTGAAGGCTAGGTTCAGTGGTGATTTTAATCGAATTGGATAGCCTTTCTTTGTCCAATTCTTGGCTTTTGTCCTCTGGATTTTAACATTCAAGATTGGTAATTAGGGTGTTAGTTATTGGAATGGGGGAGAATGGCAGAGTGATGCAGCTGATGGATAGGGTTAGTGAAAGGGTGGAGGCATTGGCGGCTGGTAGCCGGCAAGTGGAAATGTCCATTCCCATTAAATGCAATGGACAACAAAAATAATAATAATAATAAATAATAATAAAAGTAATGAAGAGAAGAAAAGAAATGAAAAACAATAATAATAGTAGTAATAATAAAGAAAAGAAAAAGAAAATAAATAAATAAATAAATAAAATGAGAATAAATAAGTAAACAGGGGAGAGAGAAACAGAAAATTGGAAATAAAGAAAACAAATAAAAATAAAAAATTGCAGCCCATTTTTCTTTGGGCCTTGAAGCCCAAGCATTTGATTTGGACTTTGATAGTCCAATTAGACTCACTGCACAATGTTTGACCTAAGATTTTCAATGAACAATGTTACTGGGTAGGACAAAATTAAGTGTCTACAACTGCCCTTCTTTGCTCATTGCTGAAGATCAACAATAGAGCAAAGACAATAGACAACAATTTTGTCCGACTCAAGACTTAATCTCTTATTTCTCTTTTTTTTTTTTTTAAAAAGCTCCTCTTGCTATAGAGGCAATGAAACTGTAAAAATCTTTTTCTTAAAAAAAGCTCCTCTTACAGCAGAGGCGATAAAACTTTAAATTCTTTCTTGAAATGTGCTCCTCTTACAACAGAGACGATGAAACTTTAAAATTCTTTCATGAAAAAGCTCCCCTTGTTGCGAAGGCAATGACACTTCAAATTTTTTTTTGAAATGTGCTCATCTTGTAGCAGAGGCAATGAAACTTTAAAATTCTTCTGAAATTGAGAGATTTCACATCCAAAGATTTGATTTGGAGATTCACATCTGGAATTTCAACTTGGAGATTCACATCCAAAATTTTAACTTTGATTTGGAGATTCACATTCAAAGATTTGATTTAGAGATTCACATCCGAAATTTTAACTTGGAGATTCACATCCGAAATTTTAACTTGGAGATTCACATCCAAAGATTTGATTCGGAGATTCACATCCGAAATTTTAACTTAGAGATTCACATCCAGAATTTTAATTTGGAGGTTCACATCCAAAATTTTAATTTTGATTTGGTTTGAAGATTCACATCCAAATATTCAGATATTTACATTTGAAAATTTATTTAGAGATTCACATCCAAAGATTTGATTTGAAAATTCACATCTAAAATTTTAACTTGGATATTACACCTCAAAATTTGAAATTTTGATTTAGAGATTCACATCCAAAATTTTAACTTAAAGATTCACACCCAAGATTTTAACTTTAATTTGGAGATTCACATCCAAATCAAATTTTCCTCTCTTAAAATTCCTTATCTTGATTTTTCTTCAATTTCATCTTTAAATCTTATGTTTAATCTCATTTCAAATTTAATCTCGAACCTCCTCTTTAAAATATAGCCCTGAACCTTCTTCTTCTCCCTTTTTTTCAAACCTTCTTCTTCCTTTTTTTTTTTCAACTTTAAAATCTTATTCTTCCAACCTCATATTCTAATCTTACATTTTCTTGACAAGGATACATTCATGAACTCAATTTGAGGATTTGCATTGAAAATTCCAAACGTAAACTTTAATATAGAGATTCGCATCTTAAATTCAGAAATTCTCATCTAAAATTTTGAGTTGGAGATTCACATCTAAATATCCATTTTAGAGATTCACATCCGAAATTTCAGAGATTCTCATCTGAAATTTTGAGTTGGAGTTTCACATCAAAATATTAGATTCGGAGATTCACATTCGAAATTTTAACTTGGAGGTTGACATCCGAAAATTGAAATTTTGATTTGGAGATTCACATCCAAAGATTTGATTCAGAGATTCACATCCGGAATTTTACTTAGAGATTCACATCTAAAATTGAAATTTTGATTTAGATATTCACATACAAAAATTTGATTCGGAGATTCACATCCGAAATTTCATCTTTGATTTGGAGATTCACACCCAAAGATTTGATTCGGATATTCACATCCGAAATTTTATCTAAGAATTCAAAGATTCGCACCTGAAATTTTCTGAATTGGAGATTCATATCCAAATATTCATGTTAGATATTCTCAGTCGAAATTTCAGAGATTCTCACCTGAAATTTTCTGAATTGGAGATTCACATCCAAATATTTAGAGATTCTCATCTGATATGGTTTGGAGACTCATAGCCAAAAATTTATGTTTGGAAACTTCTCAGTTTCTTGATATATCATCCTTTTAAAAATCTTATCATTTTATCCTAAAATTTTAAGAATCCTGCTTCCTTTCTTTTTTCTTGTGCTTTGCGCCCCCCCTTTTTTTTTATCAAGAATGTACAAACTTTGTTCCTTAAAGGTGAAATTTTCATTTGTTTTTTTTTCTTAAATGTATGTGATGAATGCAATGCAAATGTCGAGAAATAAGACAAAAAGAAAAAGGGAAAGAGAAAGAAAAAGAAAAGAAAAGAAAAAAAATCAGAAGTTGCAGTAACAAGGTTCACAAGACCATCATTCTCACCTTTTTTGAATCTTTTCAAAACATAAACTTCCATACATCTACTAATTCCATGAAACACCATTAATTCTTGTTCCTTTTTCACCATTTGATCATATATTCATATTTTTTCGGCACACTTGCAAACCTTCCCATAGTTCTCATCTTTTCCTTCTTTGCCTCATATCATTTTTCGACTTTCCTCTTTTGTAATGCATTGGGCTTTCACAAATATTGTCAATTATTATTTATCGTCATTTTAATTTCATAACAGATGCAATGCCATCACATTTCTTTCAATAATCAAGAATATGCAGATTGGTTAAAAGTTGAAGGAAAGACATTTATGATGAAGTAAACAAGAACGAATTTAACCAAGAATAATAGGCAATTTCCATAGGCCAAGGGAAGGTAACAATATCTAAACAATGAATATTCAATCAATCTTGATAAACTAATCTAAGATTTTTCCAAAACTCTATTTGATTGACATTCTAATCATTTTGGTTACATCAATGCTTTGCCCCCCACTTCATGAAATCTTCAAGCAGTATTGGTTTCCCTTATAAAAGGCTATCTTCCCGAGATTTCAGCCAAATCTTCCATTCTTCTTTTAACTCAAATCACCCTTTCGGGTTTTCAACTTGAGCCCCTTCTTATTCTCCTCCTCTTTTTTTTCTTTTTTCTTTTTTTATTTTTCTTCTTTCTTTTTTTTTATTTTTTCATCATTTTTCTTTTTACATTTTCATTCTTCTTCAAGGACCATACTTATTCATAATCAACACACTTATCGAGCTCCAAATCATGAATTTGTAACACGTCTAGGCTCAATGTATGATTCCTTAACTCAAGCATTCAAATTCGATCAAAATAGACGTTTAAGGTACGTAATGTAGGTAAAGGTAAAGAGGTATGAAGGAAATGGATAAAATAGGCCCAAAATACGTGTTCCAAGGGTTTCAAGCCATAAGATCATTTTTCATCATATTAAGAATTTTAGCATTCTACCCCATTCTTTGTTTTTTCTTCTTTGGTTTCTTATTTCTCTTTCCATTCTTTTCCATTTATCTCTTCTTCTTTTTTTCTTTTGATTCTCTCTTTTCCTCATTTTCATCATTTCATTTTTTTTTTGAGGAATTCAAGCGTAAAGATATCTTTTTCTTTATCTTGCCCCTAAGGTTTCCAATGACTTGAAATTTTTTTGTGAGCAAATCTCACTTTATTTTTCTCAATTTTGCCCCCCAATGTGGAGGGTGATCCTTGGCGAGTTTCTTTAAAACATATATAACTATGAGGCTCAAAAGGGTAACAATGGATAATTTTTCTCATATGTGAAGGGTAAACCAAAGATGGTCATTTCTCATTTCAAACGTAAATACTCTTATCAAAGAATTATTGATTAAGCCAACACAACCTTGTGAAAAATCTACTATTAAATTGCACATCAATTTCAACTTTCCTTGTGTACACTCCAACGATTGATTTCAACATTCTCATCGATCATGGGGGACAAAATTGTCAATACAGAATTTTGAATTTTAAAGTTTTATCCCAGATTATTATCAAAATCGACATCATATTCATCTTTTAACAACAAAATTGGGCAAAGAATGGAAATTAATCATTTAGAAGCCAAAAGAAGGAGAAAAAAGGTAAAATATAGGCGAATGCACAAAAAATATAAGATTTCGAAGGGGAGAGAAAATATAATGAAAATGCGTCGATTACTCCGTTGAAATGACAAAAGATAAATGAAAGTTAATACACAAAAAGCGCTTTTCAGTTTATGGGCACTACAAAAAGAAACAGCTTTATATCACCATGAATGACCAACCAAAAAGTCTTCTTTTGCCCTCATATTGCAGTATGGTTAAGCGAAGAGTTCACATTAACATCCGTTCCTTCTTTTGTCTCAAAATCCAACAGACCAAATCTGATCAAACATTGCACCTTATGCTTGAAAGCAGGACAGCTTTCTATCGAATGACCCATATTTCCACTATGATAGTCACACCGAGCATTTGGGTCATACCACTCTGGATATAGAGGTTCCAAAGGTTTTAATTGGACTGGGGTGACAAGTTGGTTCTCGATGAGGTATTGAAACACTTCAGTGTAGGACCGAGGAATCGGATCAATGTCGGTCCTTCTCCGTTTATTTCGAGATCGTCTTTGGTTGCTTTGGGTAGGTATAGGTGTCCGGAGACCCATTTGGCAACTAGACTACGGGATTGGCTGACGAACATTCAAGCTTAGAGAGGTATTATTTATGGTGGGGTAATGGGTTTGGTACATTGGATAAGGATGATATGGACCAAAGTCTCCCACATGTTGCCCCTCATAATTCATAGCATGAACATCTCTTCCATTCCCCGATGTATCACCTTTTCTTGCATTCATGGCATCATCTCCTACAAGCTTGCCTCTCTTGATTGCATTCTCTATTATTTCACTAGAAATTACCATATTTGCAAAATTCTTGGTGGCATTACCGACCATCATTTCATAAAATGGTGCAGGGAGTGTATTGACAAACAAGATGGCGGTTTCTTTCTCTGTGAGGGGAGGTTGAACCTGGGCAGCTACATCCCTCCATCTTCGAGCATATTCTTTAAAGCTTTCCTCATGCTTCTTCTTCATGTCTTGTAAGGACAGGCGATCTGGTGCCAAATCTTCAATGTGCTTGTATTGAGCGATAAATGCCCGAGCCAATTCTTTCCATGAATGGATATAGGCTCGATCTAGTTGGGTGTACCACTTAGCAGCTAATCCGGTAAGACTGTCTTGAAAAATATGCACCAATAATTCATCATTCTGAGCATAGGCAGCCATTTTTCAGCAATACATCTTGATATGAGTTGTCAGGCATTTGGTCCCATCGTACTTTTCAAATTCTGGAACCTTAAATTTCGGTAGGATAACTACGCCCGGTACCAAACAAAGCTCGCTTGCATCCAAAGAACCATATAAATCCATCCTTTCGATAGCTCGTAATCTTTCTTCAAGGAGATCTAACTTCGTTTGAGGCTCTAAGTTCTCTTTCACTGTTGATGCACTCATCTTCAGTTTCTCTTGTTCTCTAGAATTATCTGAATCATGGACATAGATTGGGTCTGATGGCTTCCTCCTGGGGTTTGGAATGTTGTGCCTCGAAAATGGCATATGCTGTGAAGTATGGACTTGGGGTGGAATGGGACTATATGGATATGAACATTCACCTTCTTGTGCCCACCTTTCTTGAGTAGTTGCTTCCTGTGCTGGTCCCTTTCCTTTACTCATTTTGGCCATCATCTCCATCATTGCAGCCAACTGCCCCTTCATCTCTTCTTGTGCCTTTTTTATTTTCTCCATTTGGCTAGCTTGTCCTTCTTCCATGTCCTATACTTGTGAGAGTCTCGAATTGTTTTGTAACCTTTGATGGTCGAGAGCCCCTGAACCTTATTACCACGATTTTCTCTTAGTTAGAAATCCACATTATTATCTTGCTTTTATCTAAAAAAACTTTCTCTTATTTCTTTCAAAATTTTTGGAACAAACAAAATTTTGACATAGGCAAAGTAAGTCCTATGTTCGAGTCATGGCAGACGCGAATTGGGAATTTATTTCCGATAAAGCCTTGCGTGAGGTGGACCTGTGTGGTCATAGTGGGTAGCCCATCGCCTCACAGAGAGGACAGTACGGATGAGTAGCGTTGTCACAGCGATCGTTGTCGTGGGCCCAAAATGGGTGGCCATGGCCGGTTGGGCTGGGCCGTTACAGTATTTCCTCTTGATTTTGTCACTTTTACAAAGGGCTATGGGTATAGGTAGATACAGCTTGGTGAGTAGAACAAGATTGTAGAAGGTGATTTGGTGAAATAAGGTGGTTTTAATGGAGTTTTACAAGCTTTTCTTTTCTTTCTTTTCTTTTTTCTATGGTGGCCACGTGAAAAGAGAGGAAGAAGATGGAGGAATAGTGCCGGCTGACTTTAGGAGAAAATATAGAAGCTTCTTGATATGGCAAAACGACCATTTTGCCCTTGGTTATGAGATTTTTGAACAAAAATACCCTTAAGCTTCTGTAATTTTTATAACTATGTAATTGAACTTCAAAATTCAGATTTCATTACCAAAATTTCTTATTGGATGTATTTTGATGAATCATGGTGGTTTGGTTCGGGTTTGACCTACTGAGAAGGTAAAATCACGAAATTACCCCTATTAGGTAAATTGTGAAATTTATTGATTCTACCACCGATTCAATTCATCTGTTAACATAGCCTAGGACTTATTCCCATGTAGAATATCTTGCTTTAACCACTAGATCAAAATTCCATTTAGTTTGACCACAATTTATGAAAATGCCACCGAGCTATGTACTTAATCGTCATTTTCTAATTTGTTTTCATACTTCCCAAAAATAATCTAAATAAGGGATTTTAAGGTCTAAATTCTTACCGTAGGCTTATTGGACTCTCCGAATAATGTCGGTATAGTCTCACGTCCATCTGGGCACTATAGAGCCTGTGGGACCCACCTTACTATATTGGCTCGTACTTGCGAAATACACAATAACTGAATAGTGGTGAGTATCCCTACATGCATAACAGTATTAGAATCAGGGTTCTCACACATTTAGATAAAAAAATACAATTTTTTATTTTTTATATTTTTTCAAGATAATATTTAAATTTTACTATATATTCTTTTATAAGCTAATTATTCATTTTGGTCATAATTAATGTGAGTTAAAGGTAGTTGATTTGATAAGAATGATTTTTATGGTACTAACAACATGCCTTTCAAATAATATGTGATGTCATAATTTTTCTATTGATGCCTAAAAGCTCATTTTTTTAGGATGAAGTTAATTTTTTTTTTTAAAAAATTACAAGTTAAACTTATGCCCCGTAGTTAAATTCTTAGAATTTTTAAATTAAAATGAGAAAGTAAAGATGAAATTTATTTTATAAAAAAAAAAGATGAAATTTATCTTTTATCTTTTCTTAATTGATTTTAACAAATTTTAGTGGAGTTAATATAGAAAAATTATTAAATTTTTTTTTATGTTATTACATATATATTGTTTATTTTTAAAAATTGAGTGGGGTCAATTGACCCCACTCTCAGTAACGTGACTGCGCCATTGTTTGTATTAGAACTTTATTGTGTGTTAGTATAATTTTTATACTTTTCTAAAAATACTTTTGTTAAAGAATTTTTTTCCTTTTTAAATGATTCACATTACAATTTTTTTTATGTTCTTATTAATTTAAGATGATTTATTCATTTGCAAAGAGATCCATTTATATAAGTGTAAAACTAATTTAATTTTACATTATCTCATACCTTTTTATACGATTTATATATTTTTCTAAACCAACCATTAAATTTTATATGTTATTCCCTAAATCACAGTCATAATGTCTAAATCCTAAAACCTAACTGTTACACATAAATTTAAGAGTTGTCATTAATCATTTTTTTACCTAAATGTAATTGGTCACATATTTAGACCTAAGGATATCTTAAGCTCATGCGACTAAGGATTTCCAAAAATGATAAGCATTAGTCTACATCTTAAAGTTCAAGTTTGAGAGTTCGATTACATGCAAAGAAGGTTTTAAACATCCCATAACACCAATCCTATATGATACCAAATGATCTTTGATTATCGAAAGTTTTCCGTTTGTTTGATATTAATTTTGATATTTAAATATTATGAATATTTCCTAATATCCTTTTATGAATCTAATCCGATCTTAAAAAATTTCCCAGAGCCTCAGAGTAATCAAGGAGTACAACTGTCTTAGATTTCGTCATCAAATTGATTAAATGTTTTATGAAAAGTTAATCTCTAGTCTCTGTATCCATTTTTATCATTTTTAAAGTTTTTTTTATATTTTTAATTATTTTTTTATGTTTTATTTTATTTGAAAAACAATATTTAATTATATGTTATTTAAAATTCTCTTTAAACTTTCCATCCGTCTGGATTAATCTAAAACAAATTTCAAGAAATATCATTCGACTTTTTTGAAATTCCATATAAAGATAACTCACATTCATCAACAATTTATGGAATTTTAAATAAGTTTCAAATGATTACATTTACAAAGAGTTAAATTTACACTATTTTGCTAACCCAACTTGGCTTTCTAAACTCATATTTACATTTCTAATATTTTTATGTCTTATGCTTTTATGACTAATCCTAATAAAATTAGAAAATAAACAAATAAAAAAGATAAACAAAAAATGAACATTAAACAAGATTTAAAATACTTGGGTTTCGTGTAGTCCTGGAAGATGTTTTTATTGAATTTTGAACAAACACATGCTTTCCCTTTATTGTTGGGAGTTTTCGTAAGTAGATGCAAGTCTTGAGTGCTAAGCCAATTAATTAAATAGGCAGCTATGTATGACTTTATAAAAAAATAATAAATAATAAATGATTGTTGTTTACAACATCCAATTGTTTAAGGAGTGATCTCTAACTATGAACTAAAGCAAGCAAAGCACCGCAATATCAGCTTCTCGAATATGATACATTGATGTTGAATAAAGTGGTTTTAAAAGTTTGCTAGCTATAGCTAACAAGTAAAGCACTGCAATTGCAATATCAGCTTCTTGAAAGTGACATATTTATGTTTAATAAAGTGATTTTAAAAGCTAGCTAGCTATATTGCATTCAAGAATTTATTAAACATAAAATATAGCTATTGCTATAGCTTTTAAAATCACTTTATTAAACATAAATATATCACATTCAAGAAGCTGACATTGCAGTGCTTTGCTTGTTAGCTATAGCTATATAACTTTTAAAACCACTTTATTAAATATAAATATATTTGATCAAAAAAAATATATCATATTCAAGAAGCTGATATTTATAAGCAAAAAAAAAAAAAAAGCTGATATTGCGGTGCTTAATTTGCTTGTTTTAGTTCATAGTTAGAGATCACTCCTTATACAGTTGGATGTCGTGTTGCTAATGTCTTCAAAACCATCCATGTGCAAATAGAAAGGGTAGCTTGACACATACAAGAATGTAGAACCAAAGAGTGAAAGAAACAATAAATTTAGGCTTCCTATGGGAGCAGGTGAAATTCGGTGTGTGATCTTATCGCATTATCAATTTTATCATTTTTTATTTTTTTAATTTTAATATAATATCATTATTTTTTTTCTTTTCATTACATTTATCTCACTGTATGCAATTGCGTTCAAATATATTATCGTTTCACGTCAATCTAACTGTTATCGCTGTTTTCAGTCTTGCCAAAAATTTCATCATTACTGATATTTTTAATTTCACCAAAATTAATCGTACTGTCTATCCCAATTAATCTTTAATCATTGAAAGTTTAATTTAGTCTCTTGTAAAATTTTTTTTTTGAAGTTATTTATTGTTAAGTAGTGAGTCAAAACTTTTGTGACAGCCACTGGTAATGCAATGCAAGCAAGTGGAAGAGACCAAAGTTACTTAATTATTGTTAAATAATGCAATGCGAGCAGCCTCTTATGAACCAAAGGCTAACTGAAGAAAGTGGAAGAGACTGTAACCAAAAAAAAAAAAAAGAAAGTGGAAGAGAGGGAAAAAAAAAGGTATTACCAAAAATAATCTTTCTATTAAACGTCATCTCGTAAGAGTTTTTTACCAAACTAATATTTTTTAAAATTTTATTTCTCAAAATATAATACTTTTTGACATGTCATTTTTTTAATACTTAAAAAATATAAACATATATATTAATTAAAGCTGAATCAAAATATAATAAAAGAAAATAAATTTCACCGTTGACTTCTTTTTGCTCTCTCTCCATCTCTTTACTTTTTATCCTTTCTCCATCTTGTTAGTTTCTCACCTTGCTTAATAGAGGTACTTTGATTCTGTTTCTTATCTTTTCTTTTTTTTTTTGGCCAAATTTACTGAATTCAATTTTTAGTTTAAAATGAAATTTATTTGATTCGTTTTTTAGATTTGTCCTATTTTTCATTGATTGTATCTAATATAGAGTTTTATTAAATCCTTCTATTGTTATCGTAAAAATGAAAAATAAAACCCAGTTTTATCATTACCTGGTCTAATCAATTCTTTCATCTTCATCTTTCCTTCAAAGCTCAATGTGCATTTTTGATCCTCTTACTAACATATCGGTTTCCTCTATGTTCCATGACAACTCCAGTTTTTTAAATCACGAATAATGTTAAACGAAAGAAGGAAGATTTAAAAAATTAGGTAAATAAAAAAAAAGAAAAGTCGAAATTTAGACGATTTGTTGATTCCTACTGTTTAAGAACTAAAAGAGTAAAATTGACTCTTACATGTCTGTTAGCCATAATTGGAAAAGAAAAAGTAAAGTTGTTTTTACTTCTCAGGAAGATGACGTTGTTTAACGTATTGTTTTTACATGTGGCTTAGCATTTATTATTTTTCTATTTATTTTAAAAATTAAAAAATATGGCATATTGGTGACATTGCAAAAACTATTATATAATGGTAAATAAGTTTATTAATATGATACTTTGGAAATTAAGATTTTAAATGACAATATTAAGATAAAAAAACATATGAAAAGACTATGGTTTATGATTTTCTATTAAAATAAGTAGACTATGGTTTATGGTTTTCTATTCAAATGTAATCTTTTGTGATATGATATTTTGTCTTTTAAAATTAAAGATTCAAATACATGAAAAATCAATAGTTTCAAGTAAACGTTGCTTCAACGTCATCAATGAACAGGCATATTGTAGTTTCAATAAATTAAACTACGGTTTTATTTATTCATAAATTACAGTTTAAGTTTTTAAAAGTAATCTTTTCTATATGATACTTTGTCATTTAAGATTTAAGTACTTATAATATTGAAAAAGTCAATTTATTAACATAACATTTCAGGCCAAACATACCGCAAAACATAAAGTTTGAAGAAACATCCATCAGCCATTAGTCTTTCTCTTTCTTTTTATCTTTTTCTCTAACAATATTAGCTCTCTTCCTTAAAAATTAACTATGAAGAATAAAACTATCAAGTTCAAGTTGCGCAATAATACCATTGAATCTCTTCCAGATGGTGAAATAATAAATGAAAGCATAAATTATAAAGCTTTTAATGGAAGACAAAAAAGTTGACATCACTTTTAAAAACATTATATAAGAATAGAATGTAAATTATTTAAGTTGAAGGAAAGTTAAGACTATATTACTTAAAGTTTGCAATCTAAAATGTCACACACTAAAGTTAACCGCGTAAAAAACCATACACTCTAAGCTATATATATATATATATATATATGATATATATATTGATTTTCTTAGAGATGAGCAAAGCTATACATTCAATGCCATGTATGTATGATATTATATATATTGATTTTCTTAGAGATGAACAAGGCTATACACTCAAAGCTGTACACGTGTATGATATTATATTAATTAAGAATAAGCGAATGATATTGTATTAATTTGCTTAGAAATGACAGAAGGGCGAAGGGAGTTAGTGCTCTAAATTTTATTAGGAATGGGCGAAGAAAATAGGGGCTCCAAATTTTATTAGAAATGAACGAAGAAAATAAAGGCTCCAAATTTTATTGCTCTGAGTCTCACAATGTATTTGCTCTGAATCTAACAAATTCTAGTAGAAAAATTTTTAAGCAGAACAGAAAAATTCTTCAGCAGCATGTAAATGTACGAAATGTCGTACAAACTCTTTCTCTAATCATGAGTAAAATCCAACAAACTATCTAAATATTAAAAAATTATTAAGTGAATTTTTTTAAAACAATTATTAATTGAATCTTAATTCAAGCTTGGTATAATTCAATCTTTTCCTCGATTATATTTCAAAAAATCCATTATCATAATACAATATCTAATGGATCAGCACTATCGTTGTTTGTGATGGAATCATTGTGCACACGTGTAGCAACAAGCGTTGGGGGTGTCGACATTGGTGTTGAGGTTGATGGCGTAGTTAGTGCATTGTTTTGGGTTGGGAAAGAGGCAGTGACAAACAATCCTCTAGAGAAGTTGGACTGGAAACCTCCCTGGTAACTGCCGCTACCCTTCTCCAAAAGACCAGGAAATAACTGTCGCCGTGCAACCCTGTCACCACTCTCCAATGAACCACTATTTCCCGCATCAACCTGCGAACGTTGCCAGTGATTGGCATAAGCAATGGCCGATTGACCATAGCTTTCAAACCTCCGTTTCATAAGGGGAGAGGCTCGAAGCCAGAGTCCATATTGTGGGGGCTCCTCCACCACAGTAACTGTGTCACCAGTACCATGCTTATCGCAGTCCGTATCTGCATGATCCAAGTACCCACAATAATAGCAGAAATTGTGCAGACGCTCGTATGCTAATCTACCCCATGCTACTTGGCCAGAATCTAAACCATCCAACGCCACAAAACGCCTTAAAGGTTTAGTAACGTCAATACCAATTCTCAACCGCAGAAATCTAGCAGATGCAGGCGAGGAGAGATCAAAGTCAGAGAACAGGTAGCGGCCAATCTTATTCCCGATCCTCTCCGCCATTGTGGTATTATGCATCCCCAAGGGAAGACCATAAACACGCACCCAAAAGAGTGCCTCACGAAACACATAGTCAGTAGGTCGCAGATTGCCATCAAACTCCTGAAAAAGGAGAGTGTATCTATCAAAGGACCAGGGGCAACCGTCAAGAACTCTGTTCTTATCCCGCATAGTAGCAAACTTGAACAGAAACAGATTGTTGTCCAGAACCAAAGCAGTAGCCTCCTGTGATAGCCTCCACACCAATTTCATGGTCCCAAGGAGAGCCTCCTTGTTGAACTGCTTCCTCGTCAACAATGTGGCCACCAACCACTTTCGTTCCTCAGATTGATTCAGCGAGGATTGCACCCCGGCCGCATGAACATTATCCCGCTCCTCATCAGTGAGAGTGAAATTTCGCAGAAGATTGTTTATAGAATCATCCATCACAGTAAAACAAGAACCCAAAGATTCATTCACCAGAAGAGTAAAATCAAAGTGGAGCCGAACATGGCGTCAATAGTATGAAAATATCAATAACTGTAAAACTTAACTGTCAGAGAGAAACTTAACTGCCACAGAGAAACTCATCAATAAAAATCAGATGCCCCGGGGTGTACATTGGTTGAGTTGGTCGACATGTGCCGTGGGAAGGATGAAGGGGGTATGGGTTTCAGGGATTTCAGGAAGTTTAATTTAGCCATGCTAGCTAAGCAGGGGTGGCGTCTCTTAACGGAAACAAATTCTTTGGTATATTCAGTACTCAAAGCAAAGTATTTTCCTCAAACCTCTTTTCTGGAGGCCTCTGTTGGTAGGAATCCATCCTATATTTGGAAAAGTTTATGCCAAGCTAGGCAAGTATTGCAAGGTGGTCTCTTCTGGCGTGTTGGAACAGGAGCTTCTATCAGGATTTGGAGAGATCCATGGTTACCTTTTACTCCTAATGGCCTACCTATAACACAAAGGAGTAGTGGAAGCAGCGAAGGGCAGGTAGCTGACTTGCTTGATCCGCATACATTGGATTGGAATCAAGATCTGGTGTTTTTCATGTTTGAACGTGATGAGGCAGAAAGGATTCTCTCTCTGCCTAGGATACGTGTCCCATTAAGAGATATTCTTTCATGGAAATACACTAGGGATGGTCGATATACTGTTAAGAGTGGCTACAAAAGCCTCTGTCAGGAAACACTTGGCCCACCTTCTAGTGTTTATGATGCTATTTTCTGGAGGAGACTCTGGCACATTCATTTACCACCTAAAGTCAAACTTTTTCTATGGAGGTTGTGCAGAAATTTACTCCCATCAAGGCTTAATTTGTTTCAACGGCATGTACCTGTGGATCGAACTTGTCCTAGGTGTGGAGAGGCGGATGAAAGTATTCTTCATGCATTTCGTGATTGCTCACAAGCAGCGGAAATTTGGCGGTTAACTCAACCTGTTTGCCAACTACCACATACAGAGGCTGATGATTGGATTTTTCATTCTCTATCCTCTTTGACTGGTAAACATCGGCAGATCTTTGCTTTGACTCTTTGGAGTATATGGTTTGATAGAAATGCCCAGGTGCATGATGGAAGATGCAGGCAACCCCAACAAACTGTTTCTTTCGTGGCATCTTATTTGGAGGAATTTGAGAAAGCCAACATCGTTCCTCCCTCACACACACAACCCAGGATAATTCAACATTGGCAGCCACCAAAATCAGGATACTATAAGGTTAATTTCGATGGCTCCACAGATAATGCTGCTAGACGGGGAGGAATAGGAGTTGTTATTCGGGATGAACAGGCTCAAATGATTGGTGCTGCAGCAATCAATGTCCCTTGGCGATCTGACGTACTTGTAATGGAGTCTCTGGCAGCCTTCCATGCAACTCAGTTTGCATTGGATTTGGGTTTGAACAAGGTGATCCTGGAAGGGGATTCTCTAAGTACTATACAATAGCTACAGATGGCCACCAGTGATCTCTCGTATGTAGGCATGCTACACGAGGCAACTAAGACATTGTGCACTGGTTTCTTGATGTACGAATTCTCCCATGTACAGCGGTCTGGAAATGACGCTGCAAATCTTCTAGCTTCTTATGCTGTAGATTGTAATCAGGCTAAGATTTGGGTTGAGGAAACCTCTACTCTACTAAATAATATCTTAGCCTCTGATGTACATTTCATGAATACATGAATAAATAAAGTGTTTCACTCAAAAAAAAAATACATTATAATAATACAATACCTACTACAAATTAACTCTCCGTATAAATTCTACAACCTTTTAAAATTGACTCTTATAAACTCTTTTAAAAAGCGATTACTATAGGAATCATTGTAAAAAGTGAACCTTTTAAAATTGGCTCCAATAAACTTTTTTAAAACCTGAGTACATTAAAATTCATTATAAAAACTGATTTCACAACATTACTCAAATCAATCAAATAAATAAAAGATATCCCTAAATTTAATTTACTTGAAATGACAAGTTCTCTTACAACCACCCATCATATAACCATCCTTTGACCACTCATCTTATACTTGATTTCTTTTTCATTGGAATCCTATACTTGATTTCTATTTGCTGGATAGCTAGAACTGGAATGATATTCACATGGTTTGAAAAGGCAAGAAACCACATTAACCAGACAATTATTCAAATTACATGCCAAATCCATACCTCAACAAACCTTTCTCTTTTAAGAGCAACTCTTTTTGAGAGTATTTCTCTTGGAAATAAGCTAACAAGAGTCTTGCTTAAGATAGCATATACAAGATAAAGACCAGATGCAAATTAAACTAAAAGTACTTAGAAGTTTCTGGTTCTGAGGGAACTGGCATAGCATTAACTTAACCCATCTTACCCTGGCCACCCAGCTTCATTTTAGCGCAGTACTCAAACAAGCTACCGTCGAAGCAACGCCTCACGGCTTCCTTAGACAGCATGCGTTCCTCATCCCTGGCCAGGACATATAGAACCCCCCACTCCAGCTTACTAGCAATCCTGCATTTGCCATCCATGATCAAATTTTAGAGCAATACCAGAAGATAGTGATTTGAAATGGAAAAGAAAAGGGTTATGAAGGATCAAACCAGCCGAAGAAGTCGAATGCCTCTCGGTTCCCCTCGGTCATGTTCCAAAGCTCTCCAAGCGTAAGCTTGTTGGGTGTTGTACGAGCATATTTGCTGAACATGTGTTCAATGTTCATTGGAGTATACCTGCAATAGGCCAATTGCATGATAAGAATGGTAGAACAAGTTAATGCTTCCATTAGTTTTCATCAATTTCGTTAATTTCCTTTGTTCATGAAAAAACAAGAAATGCTTAATTATACCTCCCTTCGTTGTCATAAACGCCTGAGTCACTACCATGCTTGGCTCTGTGTATGTTGTGAATGTATATCGGGAAGAAAGGCGAAGGGAGCCACCCCTGCAAAAGCAACATTCACTATTTTCATACTTTAAGCTTCTGATCGGTAATTTCTTTGCAGGAGCACAAATATATACTTTGTAACTATAGATGCTATTGGATGCAAATATCCAGAAACAATTTCTATCTTAGCTTTGTGTATATTTATTTGCATTATTCAACTTTATAATTTGGTATGAATTTCTTTATTTACCATTAAATCAAATTACTTTCCCACCTTGCTTAGCTTTTTTTTCTCTTTCTCCTTATAACCAAGGGACAAATTTTCCATTCAAAATCAGGTAACAATCAATGGAATTGAAGCTACTCAAATTTCCATCTCAACATTCAAGTTCTAAGCTAGAAATCCGACAGCCTCAGGCTAATAGTCAGCAAAGCAAACTCACCGGAAGTGTAGCATAGCTCAATGCTCCATTGATAAGGATAGCCATAACAAGAGAAGCAATTGGATTAAAACCGATGGCTCGGAAACCTGTTTTAGAAATGAAAGTAAAAGATCATTTTAATTTGGTCAAACCATATTTGGAAATTTAATATATAAATATAGAATTGAGAAAGAATTTCAGCATTAATGAGATACTCGCCAGTGTAAGTCTCCCAAGGATAAATGATCCCATTGTCATCTTGGTCGAAAAATGCTGCATGCTGTTGAAGGACACTCAACTGGTTATGCCTGTGGCCTGGTGTTCCTTGCGGGTGTTCTATATCCGGAGCCACCAAAGCTCGAGGCATATCTGATTTTAAATAAATGTACATAGAAAATTAGCATCATTTCTTCAAGTAATGTCGTAAATTACAATTTATTCTTAAAGTTTCCCCATACAAGGAGTTCTTAAAGTTTAGACTTAATTTCATTCGTTTGTACTCAAATCAGAAATTTCTACAAAAAAACATTTGAACATTTGGCTCAATGATGATCATTTATACCTATATACAAAAATAGTACATAGAGTGAACAGAAAAATTAAATTCCCAGGACAATAATAAAATACTTTAAATAGAGATGGAGGGCTAGAACTTAGAAAAATAGTTTTAGACGAAGAACTAACAAGGTTTTGGAAGTTTGTCTTCCAGGTCATTTCTTACTCTCCTTTCGTAAGTCACGGGTGCAAAAGGAGCCTCAGTTGCCAGTGCTTCATTTTCCATGGTTGAATCCATTTCTTTCCCAATTTCTCAGTTTTTTTCTTTTGCCTCTTTGATTCTTCTGTATAAAGGGTAGCTTAGCATCTGTTTATATGAGTGAGAGTGAGCTGGTTGCGTAGCAGCCATGCAAGGAGAGCTTGTAGGCCTGTTGGCCATGTGGCCGAGCCATAGCATACAATTTCATGGCATTTACCTGTTTTCACAGTAACATTTGGCATCTTCTAAGAAAGGGGTCGGAAGCTGTCATCTATACCTTTTTAACAAAGTGATTAAAAATCAGCATCCGAATTTTTCTTTTCTTTTTTCATTTAAAGGAGGTTTACAAATCTTTAACTTTACAATTTTGGATCCTCATTTGGCTTATCAAATAAGCAAGAAAGTATCAAATTCCAAATATAATAATTGTGTTTCGTGCGGAGGAATAAGTTCCAGCGTTATTGTAGTGTTTCATCCCAAAATTTTTGTTGGAATAAAAGTTTGAGTAAATATTGTAAATGTATATTAATATAATGGATTATTATCCAATACCTACCAAGGGAATTTTATGATAAGATAAAAATTCATACACATGATTAAACATTAATTTAATGTTAATAGACATAAAATATATTTGAAATCTTGTAAATACACAAAAATAGATATACACTACCAATGAAGTTTTTAAATTCCACAAACAAAATTAAAATTTAAGATGATATTGACATATATCTTTAAGAAATATTAAAAAAATAAAAAAAATAAAGCAAGATACATTTACCATCTTAATTCCTTAAAAACTTTATTGACAGTGTATTAAATAATATTCATAATATAATTATTTAATCATAACATAATTATGTTCCTTTTTTTTGTTACAATGAAATATGTAATTATTTGAGATGGAATGAGATTACTTTGATTTGAATTTAAATTTTACAATATACTATAATTTATTATTAATCATTTGATCAAGAAATTGTTGATTACATCGTAATTATGCCGACGGTATTGTAATTGAATTTTACCAAAAGAGGAATCCAGTTTATAATCCAACTGATTCTTACGATTTTTAAAAGAATTTTTAATAAATTTAAATATCAAATTCTTTTATTTTTTGGAAAGAGAGAGCAAAAAACATAAAGGTTACTGAAATGGGCTTTCGAAAAGTAAGAAAGACCAAATGCAGCAGCCGATTGAAAACAAAAACCCAGCCTTTAATTATAGCGGAAGATCAAGGCCCATTAACAATCCAAAACCCAAAATTGAAATCTCTCTGTTTTTTTTTTTTCCACTTTCTCTTCGAATGGCCGAAAGAAAAGGAGAAGAAAAAGCAAAACCCAAAAAGTATGGCAAGTGAGGCGGCGATGGAAGTTAATGCCCCGGCGGAGGTTGCGGCGGTGGCAGTGGAGGCAGTAGCGACAGGGGCAGAGAGACAGCCACATAAGCTTGAAAGAAAGTGGACCTTTTGGTTTGATAACCAATCAAAGCCTAAACAAGGCGCCACTTGGGGTAGCTCTTTGCGCAAAGTTTACACCTTTGACTCCGTTGAAGAATTTTGGTGGTACTTTTTCTAAAACCCAATTCTCTTTCTTACCTATGCTTTTAAGATCTATTGATTTTTTCTTGTTGCTGGTTTTGATAATTGATTTTTTTATCCGTTGCTAAAAGGTTCTTTTCCATTTGGGTTTTCACTGTTGGGTTGTTTCCACTGATGTTCTTTTGTTGAAATTTTTTTATAACTATTGATTTATCGGATATTTGCTTTGTTTAAAAGAGAAAAGGGATATTTTTTATTTGGTTCCTAAGAAATTGATTGTCATTAAAGGTTGTTGTTTTCTAAGATATATTCATATCTGAATTGCTAGCATGACTTGAGTTAACGAAATTTGGTCATTTTTCTTATGATTCAGTTTATAGATACCTCTCTTGTTTAGCTTCAAGGGAACTTGAGTTGGTTGCTGTTATTTGATCCATTTCATTTTAGATTGTTTGATTTGAAAAGGTGAATCTCAAAATACTTTGTTATGTTTCAGTTTGTATGATCAAATATTCAAGCCTAGCAAGTTGCCTGCAAATGCTGATTTCCACTTGTTTAAGGCTGGAATTGAGCCCAAATGGGAAGATCCTGAATGTGCTAATGGAGGAAAGTGGTCTGTCACTAGCAACAGAAAGGCTAATCTTGATAACATGTGGCTTGAAACTGTAGGCATCTTTAGTCCTGACTGTTTTGTTTACCTATAAATATATATTATGTGGAGTAGATGGATGGTTTGCTCTTGTTTAATTAGGATCTATTGGGCTGTTTCTGATTGATTGTTTTTTGTTGGGCAGTTAATGGCATTGATTGGGGAGCAATTTGATGATGCGGATGAGATTTGTGGCGTAGTTGCTAGTGTGCGCCAAAGGCAGGACAAACTTGCATTATGGACCAAGGCAGCAACGAATGAGGCTGCTCAGGTCCATATCCTTGTAACCATTGATATTTGAATCGGAAAATTTTTGTTAGTTTAATCAGGAATCCTCTGTGTGAGAAACTATTTCACCATCTACATATCATCTTTACTGAATTAGTTTTATTGCTTTTTTTTTAGGTTACAAAATTAGTTTTATTGCTTGAATTCTTATGCTCATGAGCTTTTCTAATTTCTACTTGGAACTTTTTTCATTGATCGCTCTGAAAGAAATTGCTTACTTTACTTACATGAAATATATGCTCATACTGATAATGATGTTTCTATGTTTCCTATAAGTCAATGCATGTTTAAATCTATCTCTGATTGCTCATGCATTTTAGAAAATTTCTTTTCGTGTTTAAGGGGCTAAAGCTTTTGTTGCAAAGATGGATTGACATTTTCAATTAGAACGTAAAAAGAAGTGAAAGTATTTATCTTGATATAACAATTGGGCACCCTTTCAGTTAATCTATCGTCAAGGATTTGACAATTTTAGCTTGCTGGCATCCCCATTGTTGTTGTTGCACAGAGAGTCACATTTATAATTTAGTTTTGTGATCTTTCCCCTTCTAAAGCTCAATTTTTTTGCAAGTAACTATCTCATTTACATTATAAAGTTCATCCTACAAGTCCAGATCACATTGCCATGTTGTTGCAATGCATCATTTGCAGAAGCACAATGAAGCTGTGGTTGCATCTTGTCAGTCACCCCATGCTTTTGATGATTGATTGTCATATGTGAATTTCTTAATTCTGTGAATGGCAAATGTATTGATGGCATTAATTGGAACCCTGTGATCTAGATGGGCATCGGGAGGAAGTGGAAGGAGATAATTGACGTCAATGATAAAATTACTTATAGCTTCCATGTAAGTGTAATTTGAATGGTACTTGTGATTTTGAGTGCATATTCTCTTACTGCAACTCACTGTTGTATTTTGCAGGATGACTCAAGAAGGGAAAGATCAGCGAAAGGCCGATACAATGCTTGAACTCTTTGTTGGTCACTTTGTGGGGCTTGTACTTTCTATTGCCAAATTGTGGCATGTTGTACTGTAATTTGTTACCCATTCTTATGCTCTGTGCGCCGAGTACGCTAGTTAGTTTGACATTTTTTGCATGCTATTTTTTTTTTAATGTAACACAGTCAACAATCAAGTTTTTTGCTCAGATATTTTATAGTTTACATTTCTAGAAATTTATCATATTCCTTGAATACTTGATTCCTGTGTCATGTTCTGAATCTCATATGAATCTGTTGAATTTCCTGAAATCTTATGTCAGACTGTTGATTCAAATCTAAATCATTAAACTTGTTAAGTTCATTGATGGTGGTTGTTTCTGAGTTTTATTTCAATGGTCTGAAAATTAAATAGTACAACTAAACTGAAGGTTTACAAGTACATTCATGCGAAGAAAAGATATGTGGTTTTACACGCTGATTCTCAAGGAAAATCCTAGATGAATGTATATTTACATCTGGATGTCCTTTGAAATCAACTACAACTTGAACATCTCTAATAGTCAAGACAAAATACACGTGTGTGGCCATCATCATGCAAGGAATCCAAGCCTTTCCCCATTCTTTTTGGCCAGACGAATCAATCCTTGCCTTTGTTTAGCATCAGCCCCTATGGATTTGCAGAATTCAGTAATTACCTGAAAAACATTTGAAGAAAACAGAGGAATTCAATAACAATATCACAACTGTTGGGAATCTGGTTCGTTCCTAGCTCAGTAACTGTCTGGTTTAACTAAATGGACATGATTTTGGACATGGGTATGTTCCATTTTTCGAACACAAGTCAGAGCTGCAGAAACTTTTTCTAGATTTTCTCAGATCTCGATGTTTCTCAACCGAGTAAAGTTAAGTAAAGAGCTGGGAATAGTAAATGGCACCTGCGAGTGCAAGGCAATTGCTTTTCCTCTGAGCTGATTGAACCTTTTCTTGCCAATAATCTGGCGTGTGAGAACCACAACAGGCGCAAACAGACCTTTCCCTTCATTGACATTCCTCATCATAGGCTGTGATCTAACAGGCTTTCCAACTCGAACGTGGGTGGGAACTGACTTGGCCAGCATAGCATAGTCTTCACCAACTATTGAGTTACCGCAACTTCCTAAACCTCCCTTAAACCCCGTTGCCGAAATTGAAATAGCCATTAAAGCACCTCTTCAGAACCTCCTCTAGCTGCTATGAAACTCCAGATGTTGGTTTTCTCTATGTTGTTTAGAACGTGTGATTGTTTTTCTCTATGCAAAGAGAGGATATTTTTTGGTTGGGTTCTTTTATTGGAGCCTGGTGACTGGAGAAGTCCATTGAAGCATTAGGAGCCACACATGCTGGTGGCTTGGCTTTTAGTTTCGGGAACACTTGTATCAATTGCATACTATTTTGTAACTTATGGTCCCCAAATTTCCTAGAGAGGAAAATCTGGATCTGAATATCTAATGGCTCTAACTTGGAAGATGGGGGTCCATTAGATCATTCATAGGACGATCCTGGCCGTGGAATTTAGCAGGAATTATATTTCACGGTGGAAATAAATGTTGTAATATCTCTAATTATATGGACTAATTAAGTATAATTTATTATCATATAATTTATTTAGTAGTATAATTTATGTATAGTGTGACCATAATTATAAATAATATATCTCTATTATAAATGTATTATATCTTTAATGGGACAGATATAGTACATAAATAATATTGTGGGAGGTCCCTACTGCTGGCACCACTATATAAGTGAAGGCCCATTATTCACTTGTAAGAAAAATGGAGAAGTGAACAGGAGTAGCACTCTCCTCTCCTCTCTCGTTCTTCATCATCCCTCACCATCATCTTCCTCCATTTGGCTTTCAGACCACCATGGCACAGCAAATAGAGGATTGCCCGGCGTTGATGGATCTCCGGTGATGTCTTCCTCAGCTGGCAGAGGCGGCAATGGCGTGACAATGGTGGGTTTTGGTTCAACCCACCAAAGGTTAGATTTCTTCTTTTGTTATTGTGCTAATGGGCTTTGTGGACGAATTTGTTCCAACAATTGGCATCAGAGCATGTCCATCTCAAAGCCATTAGCTATTTTCGATGAAGAAAAGAAATATGTGCTTTTTTATTTTTTTGGGTTTTATTTCGTATTTATTGAAAACCCATGAAATTTATGCATTTTGAGCCAAATGAATGCAAGAAATTAGTTGTATGATGTTTAAGGATAAAGAAACCTTTTACTTTGAACCGAAAATGGTTGAAATGGGAGAGAAACGATCGGGTCGGGTAAAAAAATACCCATTTTTCTGCAACTTTCGCCCGTTTGGGCGAAGAAGATCGGGCGCGTGCAACACACGCGCTCGACAGCAGTTAAAATGGCGCGATGCGCCAATTAGAGAAGAACCACGCGCCCGCAACAGAAATAAAAAAAATGGTTTAATTCCTTTTTTTTCCATAACTCGTTTTTTGTTGGCCTTGTTTGACTTTGGGCCCTTCTTTTTTGATGTTTGGGCCATTAATTTGGCCTGGTTTTTTGGCCAACGGGTTTGGACCATTTTTTTTTGTTTAGTTTAATTAATCTTGGGCCAATTTTTTTTGAGTCAAGGGCTATTTTTTTAAGTAGGCCAATTTTTTTTTTGTTTGGTTTAATTATGTTAGGGCCACCAATTATTGAAGTAAAAAAAAAATGGCCATTTTATTTTATTTTAAGTAGGCCTTAATATTTAATGAGTTTTAGGCCAAAATAAATTTTGTGTTTATATTATGGGCATGATTTATTTATTTATTTATTTATTTTTTATTAGTTGGCCATTTAGTATTAATTTAATTTTGGGTAATTAAAATTAATTAATTTTGAGGCCATTTTGCCTAATTAATTTAGGGGCCATATTGATTAATTAATTTTATTTGGCTATTAAAGTTGGATTAATTGTTGGTTATTTTGCATAATTAATTAATATGTCATTTTGGATTATGGTTTAATTGGCTATTTTGATTAATTAATTATGAGCCATTTGGATAATTAATTTTAGACAATTTTGGCCATAAGCCAAATTTTATTTGATAGTCATAATTAGTTATTAAGCCCAAAATTAATATGATATAAGTGAATTTTTGGAGGAATTAATTTTGGAGTGATTTCTAGAAATTTAATTACTCATTTAATTCATAATTCACTTAAATTTTGAAATATATACTCATGCCCATAAATTACTAATATTTGGCCTAATTAAATAAGTTTAAATAAATTATTTGGGTATTTTGTTGAGCCATTTTGGATTATGGTTTACCCATTCGTTAATAATTTATTTAAACAAATAAACTCTCTAGAAATGAAAATTGCCTTATTATTTGAATGTTCGCATTTATATGAAATTAATTTAATTAATTGATATTTGATTTGAAATTACTACATATGCTTCAAGAATTGCATATTTTGGAGTAGTTAATTTTGGTCAATAAATTTTGTGAATATTCTTAAAATTATAAATCATTAATTAGATTGACTAGTACTTGCCTGTCGCAGGAATAGTCATGAAGATTTTTTGACGATTTATTCTGATAATTTTAAGGATATAATAATAAGGCAATGCATAGTGATAGTTGCAGTTGCATAAATTTACTGAGGTCTCTAGAAGTGGCTAGTCTCTCCCTGTCGGATTGTTATTTGCTTTTAGAGATGCTTGGGATTGAGAGGATTCTGGTTGGGATATGACACGGTCTTCCTACCCTGTCGGTGGGCGATTATTTAGGTTGTATTCAACTAGTTTTGTCTTATCCTCGGTAGTGTATTGTGGAATTTATCGAGTCATTCCACTGGCCTCCATATTGTGCAACTATCACATATCGAATTTCTAGCAGGATCAAATTAGATAGATAGTATGAATCATTCTCTACGGTTAGGGATATATTAAACTAGGAAGTAGTCCCGAGAGTCGATCTATCTTTTATACCCAATAATGTGAGTTCTTTGAGGACAAAATATTTGGAATTTCAGGACCACCTAAGAGGAAATTCTCTGATTATATAAGGTATACCATGAAAGAGTACATCAGAGAAAGTGTTCCGATTAGGAATAACCAAGAAGTATTTATGGATGCCATTAGAAAATAGTTCGCATAAGGTGGATAAAGGTTGCTATAGGATTTTGATTCCATATATGGCAGATTCAGTACTACTTCCTTCTGGGGTAGAGAGTGGGAGATATTCTAAGTTCACAGATCTCATTTAATGCAGAAGGAAGTATGGCATTTTAATATTAAAATTGATATTGTCATTCAAGAGTGGGAGATTTTTGAATTAACAGATCATTTTTGAATTAACAGATCTCATTCAGCCATAATGATGACATACGCCAATATTATTGCCAAAAGGAATATTATTAAAAGGTCTCAATAGAAGGTCATTTTAGAAGAAGAAATTTGCCAAGTTTACTTCCCATTCTAGTTTCACCAACACCTCTAAACATCAAAGTGTGCCACTTCTGTAATAATCCTGGACACAAGAGGGTAGATTGCAAGAGTCCTCTAGATTGGGATGTGTAAAAGACATTCCGTTAGCCTTTATTTTGAATCCAATCTAGAAGATATGCCCTCTAACTATTGGTGTTTGGATACCGGTGCTATTATTGATAAAGCCATAAGCAACCGGAGATAGAATAAGGGAAAATTGTTGTGAATTGGGGTTATAGAGTTAGAATCCATATTGAAAATATAGCCAGATTGTTGTTACATTTTGAAGACAATTTTGGAACTATTGTCAGTGTATACTTTTCATTTCGATAACAAAAAGTATTTCTAATTAGTAACAACATGTGTATTGATTCAGGCATTCTGCATGATGGATTGTACACAGTAGATTTGTACCCCAATATTGAACAAATTTTCTTCAATTGTGAATGATGTGACTATCGATTCAAATTATGATAGAATAAATAAGAAATCTGTCAAATAGTGGCGTAAGAGTTAGGGACATTTCGAGGCACATGAAGAGATTGTATTAAGGGAGATCTTGCTGCTAATATTAAGGACATGGTTAGTAGATATTGAAATAATTAGGAACTTAAGTATACCGACATTTGTAGATCATTTTCACATATTGTATTTAGTGGATATAAGTATTTCATCACTTTACTAACGACCATTTCGATGTAGGTCATATGGAGTAATAATTCTGATCTTATAGAGGCCTTAAGCATTCCGATTAATTCCGCTGCGCTGCTTAAGGCAATGATTAGACAGTAGTGATGAATATCATGCTCGGTATAATGAAACCAGGCAAAATCCTATACTAGTTTTTTGAGTTAAGTGCACTATAGGATTATGTATTGACGCCTAGTATGCATGTTTGGAATACCGACAAGGATGAGATTGCAGTAATAATCATTCGTACATTTTGATGTGGTACGATTTCTGTTGAATCACTTCAAATATCCGGAATTTAGATGGAGTGAAATTATAGAAACTGCAATTCACATGCAAGGTTGATCTCCAAGTAAGACCAGTTCCTAAATGCATCTCAAGTTGTAGTCAGACATTAAGCCGATTTTATGCCGCTTCCTGTGTTTAGGGTTATAAGGTAAGTCAAAAGAGCTATAACCCACAGTCAAGAAAACTTGACGAAAAAAAAAAACTATCAGCGGCAATTCTGTTGGCTTTTATATCGACTAGAAAGATTCTAGATTTTGTTTTCTGATTATGTGACACTAGAATTACTGAGTCTGACAATGCAATCCATTTAGAGAATAACTTAAAAGAGTGGGAGTTGTAAACTCCACAAAGTTGTTATTAAAATACATTTTTGTTGTGTCATTCTCATATATGCATCATCTTTTAATGATGAAAAGCCACAAACAAAAGGAATTAACGATTGATCCCAATACCATATTTTGAACCTGCACCTGACTTTACAGAGGAACATGAATGTAAGATTCATGTGTCCTCTGATTCTGATGTTTATCAAGAGACTATTCTGATTCGAACTCTTAGAGTTGAATATTAGTCACGCAGGATGAGTAAGCATCTATGTTGTACAAAGATGCATGGGATCTATTTTTGTTGTCACATCATTGTAGACCAAGTGAAACCCTAAAGATCAGGCTGAAAATTTTAAAGCTAAATTTTGCCAAGGCTTTAAATAAAGCAACCTAAAAGATTGTAGTTCCTAAGGTGGAACATACAATTTGCGAACTCAAGGAGTTCATTTATGAACATTGAAAGGCATCCAGATTGTAATATACATAAAGTTTGATGAGATTGTCACTTTGAGGAGAACATTATCGTTTGATAACTGGATCCATTGCGAGGTCAGTGGGAGTTATGTGCTTATTGTGCTCTAAATTGGTGATATCAAATAGCAGCCTATAACATTGACTTATTATATGAGACAAATTTCATGTCGTCTTGTCACTTAAAGATGAAGAATCTAAGTGAGGCTTTATTTTGTTTTAAGGCTTGAGATTCTTCGTGACATATCAATAGGCATACATTATTGGTCTCATGGAACCTATATTGAGTGTTGAGTAGGTTTATTGTATATTGTTCTCCTAATGAGACATCATTTAGTAAAAAGTGACATATTGTGAAAATCTCTAAGTCCTCAAGATAATAATGAAAAAGCTCATATCGAGTGTGATGTATGCCTTATTGTGGGTAATTAGTGTATGCTCAAGTTTATACACATTTGGATATTGTGTATGTTATAGGTGTATTTCGGAGATACTTGAGCGATCCTGTAATAGAGAACTGGAAGCTGTAAAGAGAGTATTTAGATATCAACAAATCTGACATTTTGGGTTTGGTCAGATATTCTGATGTTAATTTTGCACGCTATCTAGACATTGAAAATTATTTTGGTTTTATATTTATGGATATAAAGGAGCTGTATTTTGAAAAGTGTAAAACAAACAATTACAGCATCCTTGATCGTGGAGGCTAAAAATGTAACATGTTGTAAAGTTATTTGATGGGCCATTTAGGCTGCAGAATTTCGTCTCAAGGCTGGTTTTGTGTGGTTGCCATTTCGAAGTCCTGGAGATGTACTGTGGTAATGTTGCAGCAAGTATTTTCTCTCTCAAAAATACTAGGAGTTCCTCACACTCTAAATATTTAGATATCATCATTCGATTTTGTTAGAGAGAAAATAATAGAATCCATTACTTGATTGGATTATAGAGCACATGTTTTAAAGAGCTCATTCTGTCTAACTGAAAGTTTGGCTGCTAAAGTGCCTTGACGACATAGCACTTACATGAGGCATATTGAGCCATTGCTGTATTAAGTGAGTGGGAGCTCTGTATAATGAAATCAGTTATAACTGTATTAATGGATTCCTACTTGCCATATATGCATATTTTGTTTGCGCGCATTTTGATGAATATGGCATTCTGTTGGATGAGACATTCGATATTAGTCTCATATGCTTCTGTTGAAGCAAGACATCATTCAGTTTAGATGCATGGACCTAATGGAAATGGATATTGTTTCTGTTTTTTTTATATCATTTCCATTTCACACTAATACTACTATTTTTGTTGCAGTCTTTATAAGTTTACGCATTTGTACCCTGTCGGTATGATGCATTTTGAAGCTTATAAAAGGCTTGTTGTTGTTAAAGTATGTATGAGTCTACACATTTGTACCCTTTCGGTACAATGTATCTAGAGGGCTTACGAATACATATTGATATTATATGATATTTTGTTAATTAACTTGATTGTCCAAGTGGGAGAATGTTGTAATATCTCTAATTATATGGACTAATTAAGTATAATTTATTATCATATAATTTATTTAGTAGTATAATTTATGTATAGTGTGACCATAATTATAAATAATATATCTCTATTATAAATGTATTATATCTTTAATGGGACAGATATAGTACATAAATAATATTGTGGGAGGTCCCTACTGCTGGCACCACTATATAAGTGAAGGCTCATTATTCACTTGTAAGAAAAATGGAGAAGTGAACAGCAGTAGCACTCTCCTCTCCTCTCTCGTTCTTCATCATCCCTCACCATCATCTTCCTCCATTTGGCTTTCAGACCACCATGGCACAGCAAATAGAGGATTGCCCGGCGTTGATGGATCTCCGGTGATGTCTTCCTCAGCTGGCAGAGGCGGCAATGGCGTGACAATAGTGGGTTTTGGTTCAACCCACCAAAGGTTAGATTTCTTCTTTTGTTATTGTGCTAATGGGCTTTGTGGACGAATTTGTTCCAACAATAAAATCCCAAGACTTTTCATGGTTTTTGACCCCAGAAGGCAAGAACCATTTGGAATGAAGTACTTGAATTCAATACGTTGAAGCTTGCATTCCACGTCCCAACTTCTTGGATGCTGCCGCATGTGAATGTGAACAACATGCCATTTTGGAAGGCTAACAACCTGAATAGTTGGCAGGAAATGTGCGTAGAAAAGGGCAAACTCAATGCATGATGCTTTTACATTGTGCCATTTGGAGAGGGTAATATTTGGCCAAAAAAAAAGACTTACGAAGTCTGATTTCTCAACTGTTCTGAATCATACAGCAGAGGTGTAATGTAGTTTCTGTTCAAAGAATGTGTATGTCTACTGCTATTTTGTTTTAACCAGATGCAAAAACGAATCATAGAGAAAATTAGATGGAAAAACGAATGTTGAATACCAATAAGGGGCCTGTTAGATTGGCATACATCTATTTCAAGGAAAATTGATTTGCTCAAGTTGAAATTTTCACGTAGAACTTTGTTCATGCTAAGCAAATTGGACCGAATGGCAGAAGATAGGAACGATTTCAAGATCATCAAGACCTGCACAATGCTAGGTATATTTAGTGTTTTGATATTAATGATTTGGAGGTCGTTTGGTATCGTTTTTGTTTATTATTTTCTGTTTTTGTTTTCAATTTTTTTGGAAACAGCAGCAGAAAACTATGTTTGATAACATATTTCTGTTTTCAGAAAACGAAAATAAAAACAAGAATTTTCAAAATTGTTGGAAACAAGAATTTTATGTTTCCATTGTTTTCGAAAACATGTTTTTATTTCTAATACTGTTTATAAGTAAGTAAACAAAGTTTATATATTAATATAATATTAATATTTTTCATAATAAAAAATATAAAATAAAATTATTTAATTTCTTAAAATAAAATAATATTAAATTTTAATCTAAAATATTATTTAACTCAAAAATAAATATATTAAAATTAATAGATTTATTTTAATATAGAAAAGTTGTAAACGTAAAAAACGATTAAATATAAATTATATTGAACCATAATATTATAATATTATTTAATTTAAATTTATATAATAATTTATTTAATATATTATATATTTTCAATAATATAATTTATTATAATTTTGATATGTTAATAATTAATATTATTGCTAAGTATTATTATCAAATGTAATTAATTATTATTTTACTAAACAATATTATTATTTAATATTATATTCTTTCAATTAAATTTAAATATTTAATATTATTTAAATAATTTAATATTATTAAATAAGTGAATACTTAACATTAAATAATATTATTTATATTAAATATAATATGTTTTAATAGCTATATAATTTATTATAAATTAATTAGTTAAATATTTTATTTAATAATTTAATATTATTACAATTAAATAAAATAATATTATTAATTCATATTATTATTTAATATATAAATTTATAATTTTATAATCTCAATTATTATCTAATCAAAAGTAATATTAAAAAAATTATTTAATATTATTTTCAATTGAATTATTTTATATAATATTATTTAAATTATATTAAATTCTTGAATGATTAAATGAAAATATTTAATATTAGTATTAAATGTATAAAATAATATATTTTAATATTATGTCCATATTATTATTTAATAAATATATTATTTTATTTAATTTTTAAAATTATATTTTGTGAACTAAATATCAAATTAAATATTTATTTTCAAAATGTAACCATATTAATCAAACATATTTTTTATTTTCAAAATTTGAAAATAAAAACAGAAAAAGATCTCAAACAATTTTTTTTTTCAGTATCTCAATCGATCTTTTAGAGTCTAGGAGATTGTTGTGCTAATATTGTTTGAGGGATTTTTGTCTTTCATTCCTGGATCATGGAGCAACGAGTGTGGCCATGGGTTAATTTATTTTATTATTTTTTTGTTCATTGGGTTAATTTATTTTATTCAGGAAAAGATCGTACCACTTAATGAATTCATGTTTGGCCATAAGCTAATTAAAAACGTCTTTTTTTTTTGTTACATAATTAAAAACATCTTTTCAACCTCAGCCCAATGCCAATGCTGGCAAACAACAAAATGAATTTTGGCTTCCAAGCTAAAAAGCTGGTTTTGAATCAATTTCTCACAAAAGTAGTAGTATATTTCTGTACAACTCATCTTCTCATTATTTCATTAATGTCTCTTTGAACATCTTACTTCATGACAATTTTCTAGAGCAATCTCTTACAACGCTTTTTGCTCTCTCGTTTTCCAACCAGTAATTCGACAGCCATGCCAAATTGGGCTATGCAAAACAGCTACTAAATGGAGAAAAGTGAAAATAGAAAAGAGAATGAGTTTATGTTTTGGAAAATTTTATTAGGATATATTTTTTCAAAAAAATTGTTGTTATAAGATTTTTTTTAATAAATATTGGAGTTTAAAGAGTATGGTGTAAATAGAAATTCTCCAAATAAAGTTTTCCTCCAATTGTTTTCTAAAAAAAACACCGTAAAAGTCAGCTCTGATGAATCATGATCCGGCAGTGGACTTGAGTTTGCGTCTCCTTCCTCTCTACCCGATCGAGGACAAGAACACAGAGAAACCTCTAGCCAAAAAATGGTATCTTTAGCAGCCCATTTGTCAGCATGTCTTGTCCTTGCCTCTATAGGCATCAGACGCCTCGTTTTTTCCTCCTCTCTTTTCCTAAAAAACCCATCTTTTTTCAAATCAAAACCATGGTACTTCTCCAATCCCAAATGGAAAAACTTTGATCTTTACATCCTAGCAATTGCTCTTCCCCTCGCTTCTTTCTCTCAGATTTTCATTTTTCTCTCCATTTCAGGTCACCCCACTTACCGTTTCTCCTTTTTCCAGCAATTTGTTACCCTTTCTCTCTTCTGGGTACTTGTCATTTTCTTTGTTCTTCATGAACGTCTTGACCATTTTCTTTCCAATGAAAGTTTCGTCTTTATTTACGCTGCCATAGCCTTTCTCGTTGAGTATTCTATTATTGGGGTTGGGATCACGGGTCTTGGGACTGCTGTTTATGAATTGCTGGGTCAATTGACTCTTGTTTGTGCTGGTTCTTGCTTGGTTTTGTCTGTCAAACCAACCGCCTTCTTCGCTGAGTTTTTCTTGTGCACTGGATTGGTTTTTAAAGGAACTTGGTTGTTGCAAGCTGGTTTATCTTTGTACACTGATGCATATATTTTTAAAGGGTGTGACAAAATGGTGGTTTTGCCTGGTAGTCCTAATGCTGATGTTCATTGTGAGCTCAAAGAGGATAGAATGAGGGGTGTGGCTTTTGTGAATCTGTTGTTTGTTGTTCATGCAATTGGGGTTGTCATTGCTGGTTTTGTGATTTTTGGGCTTTTGTCAAGTTTTAAGAATCTGAGGTGTGGGGAGGCAAGTGGTCCATTGCTGGCCGAGCTTGAATCTGAAAGTACACTGATGCGCCCAAGTCATGAACTTGAGATGGAATGATCAGTATGTTTTTTGTTTACCTTCAGTCTCAATTAGTCTACTACACAATATTTTGCCTTTTTTTTTCGAGAGGGATTACTGGTTGGTTCCTTTTCTCTAAGTAGGAACTGAATTATAATTATCCTTTTTGTTATATACATACATTTTCTTGCCTGTTAATCCTTTTTATTTCTTTTATTTATGAAGTTGGAGTGCCTTTCTGGATGATTGGTTTGATTATTTGTAGTCAAAATCTCTTTTAAGCACTATTTATATAATCAATGATGTGGGACTAAGTGGCGTGGAATGAATTGCTCAATCATGTGTGTGATTGTCAAATATCAAGGGCTTTGTTTGTGCAAAGTTTGCAGAAAGTTAAAAACTAGAAACTCAGTCTGTTTTAATTGTTGGCTGGGAGCTTGCATCAGTAAATGTCTTTGTGATCTTGATCAAGTTTATAAGTGATGTGAATGTCAAATGGGCATGCTTTGGTGCGTGTTGCAGCAATATTGGATTATGGTGATATCAGAACTTCTTTATATACTACCTAGTTGTTTGGGGTATTATTGTTGCAGAACTTTTGTTTCTTTCATCTCTTATAGCAATATTAGATTTGTGAAGACAAAGGTTTTTGATACAATCAGAAGAGTAATGATAGTCGATTCATGTCACTAGTGGTAGTGTACTAACTATGATAAACAAGGATACATATGTATGTACAAAAGAGAAAGTTATTCTAGTTTAGAATACCCCATTGAAGATGAGAGCTTCGGCATTGTCAACCATTTTCTACGAAAGCGCCCAAAACCATGGATTTTAATCCGGAAACGTATTCTCTTGATCTTCCTCGTGAAGTCACGACATCTTCGTTTGAGGATTTTAGTTTTTGATGATAACTTGACCAGTTTTTTCAAGTATCTCCATCCTGCATTTTCTTCAAGGAAAAATATTATAATGAGAAAGAATCATTTCTAAAATATTTTATTTAGGTGTGTTTCCTCATATGTTGTTTCCACATGGCATAGACTAAATCATACAATTTAGCTTAGCTATGTACTGATTCATACCTTGAACCTTTTTAATGTGTCGATCTTCTTCTAAGCTTGAAATTTGCAGGACCTGTGGTTTGATTAAAGAGCATCACTGGCTATTTGAGATTGAGGTATGCTAGCTATATAACATGATTTTGTTTGTTTTTAAAGTAATTGAGTCATTGAATTCTTTGTGGCAGTACAATTGATGTGCAAACAAAGAATGGAAATATTTTTTGCTTCATTATTTGCTGCAACTAGTGGTAGACTGCAGACCCTCATTATGAGATTCCAAGATTTCAGCTTAGTACCTCAACCAAACTTTCCAACCGCCTTCTCATTCTTCTTTGTATGAAACCTCTGGTGCACTGTTGAACAATATTGCAAGAAGAGGACATTACAGCTCCAGTTCTTACAATTCCAAATATAAAGAAAACTTTTTCCAGTTGAAATGAAAATAGAGAACTGAAGGAAGGGTGATGGGAAAGCTGAAAGCAAGAAAGAAATATTACCTTGACATGGTGTTTCACATAGGCATAGAAATTTAATAGACTCCAGACAGTCTTGTCTAGTCTTTTAGCTTCAACATGGCGTGAAGATATATCTGTTAAACAAAAAAGCCAAGCGTATATGTCTTAGACTGGAAAATCAATCAGGCATGAAGAGCATCTATGCCTTGATTTCTTGGTCTTTGTCATGACTGGCTGAAGCTAGCAATTTTAACAATTAAAGGTGAGAAATCTATATTTTGAATAAATCTGTTCTGTATGTTGAAACTTTGAACAAAATAGATTGATCATGAAACTGAATCTTTCTGTAGTAATGGTTGATAAATGCTTGGAATGAGATTTAAAATTAATCTATTGATTTAAGATTGGACAATTTCATGTACCAAAAGAGACAAATCCTCCATTAGTGCTCAAATCTTCGAAAGGTTCCCCTCTAAGTTCTGGAGGAGGAATGGGTGACCAGCTGCAGGGAGGTGCTTTAGCCCATTTTTCCGAACTTCCCACATCCATGAGTTCCTGTCCAGGTAACAAATGAGGAAAAGTTCATTAGTTACAGCTATAATAAGAGTTACTTTTTCATGCTAGAAATCATAGAAAGCTTTGTGTTTGCAACCAGTAACCTGAAAGAAGGATGTTGCAATGATCACATCAGAATATTCTTTGAAACGCATGGGAAATACTGCTACTATTTTTCGAGTCTGCCAAAAAGATGTTATCATTCATTTAGGAAAAGCTGGAGCCGAAACGTAGATTCTGAAAATCTCATATAGGTAGAACTCTCATACTTTATAAATGCAAAGAATGTGCTTTTTCATTTTTCATGAAGTTGATGTTCTCCAGAAGGCTAGTGAGCCTTTCTTGGCTAAATTATATTTAGAAGGTGATGGGGATTTGGCAAATGGGAATCACCTGTCTGATGACATAGAAAGGTTCTCTGGGGTGATAAACAAGCTTGATCGGTTTGTACATCCCTTGAGATGTATCCCAAGAATTCACATTCTGCAACATTTCTTTCAGCTGAGAACTTAGTATCACGGCTTGGACAGAAGAAATTTCTGTAATTACCTTCACAGAGTCTGTACAAGGAAGAATACATATCTACAGTTTTAGTAAGCATGGACAAATTTCTTAGCTTCATATTGCAGTGACAAAGCCACCTTTTTGTTGTATAAGCCTTCAATTGAATATATTCAAGCAGAGCCTTATACTGCTTCTCCATTTGAGTGAAGGATATTCACAAACCTTTGCCACGGGGAATCTTGGAAAAATCAAGTCTTAGAGTAAGCTGGTATCCTTCTTGTGCAGGTTCTACAATATCCAGAACATTAGCGGAGATTTCCCTTACCATTTGCATGGTATATGGTGATAGCCCAGATGACAGTAGAGTAGTTGATATTGACAAGTAGGTAAGTTGTGGATCAGATGCTGAAGACTGTCAAAAATTAAAAGATGATTCTCAGAGTGACTTTTATCATTTGTTTCGGTTCAGTTTACATTGAAAATGACCTACGCAGTTGCAAAAAACACTGACAGAGACCAAAACATTCAGAGAGACATGTTGTTCCAAATTAATGTTACAATGTAATTATGCCTTGTTGTCTGATGCTATGCATTTAATTTTCCTGAATGCTAAAATTCTGCTGTATAAATCCTAGTTTCGAGGCTACAATTGCTTGGTTGGCGATTCTGAATCTAGAAATCAGCTGACAATGGCAAAACCGAAAAGGACATTGAGCACATGGGTAGACCAGACAGTTTGTGTATCATAATGGATCAAAGTCTGTTAGAAAATTACCTTAATGTGGTATTCCACAGAGCCAAATTCATACAAGTGATGATCAACCTCTATGGGCTTTTCTGCACTGCCATGAAAGGAATAACATTTATTATTAGAGCGGTTTCTGTTGGCAATAATGCACATTAGAAATAAGAATTCCTTCGCAAATTGACTGATCATTAGTTCATGAAACATATCCAAAAACTATTTTGTTTTTTGCTCTGGAAATGGACATTATGCTTTGTTCTCTTTACATACCAGAATGGAAGAACCACTCTCTAAAATGCAAGTGTTTGTAACTAAGGCTTGCAGCTTGGCCTAACGATTGTTATCTCTTAATTAACATTCGGCTAAGATTAATGGTTTACCTCTTTACCGCGTGTTTCCTTTCCTTGTCTAACAAGAAAAGGCAAATGACATGTAAGTGGAAGTCTCATTCCATCAATGTAAACTATGGCTTACCTGTATATTCTGAGAAGAATCTCCTTCAAAGCTGGCGATGCTCTCTCAAAGCTTACCATTTTGGAAAAAGAAGATACCCAATTCTTCTCCCTGGCCTGCTTCCTCAAACACTTGCACCCCAAATGTTGCAAAGTTTGAACAGTGGCAGAACTAAACTTAAAAAATGTTCTTGAGCAGAATGATTTGGTTGAGTGAAACGCAAGTTCAATGTTGCAATCATAATTAGCAACCTCTGAAGCAATCACCTACTTTCTCTTTTCTGTTTGCTTTACCATTAACTTATTTGTAGAGTAAGCCAAACTGATCACTTGTCAGCATCTACTTTTTCTGTAAATTTCGTCTTTGACCAGCTTCCATCATGATCTTTTGCAATCATAGATATGAAAATTGATTCATTTTTGCAATTAACCTTCTCATTCCTTTCAAAAGGTAGAATTTCACTTCAGATCTCCTTATATTAAGCTATGCCTCTCTTTATATTTTTTTGGGAAAACTTGGTTTGATTAGTGTGGCATACTCTAGCTAATGGAGATAAGTATTTTATAAGCCATTATTTATCCATTTTGAGTTCGTTTTTGATACACTGACATTTTAATTTTTTTTAATTTTACAAGAGATGTTAAGAGTACATTGCATATTCCACTTTCTTTTAGTTTTTTTTTTTTAATTTTTTAATATATATTAAGATATATGTTCTCTTGCTATCCCATGATCAGTGAAATCTAAGAATCATTTTTGCTCCCAAAAGTTGGTAATATTTGCAATCCATCCATACATAGAAGAGCATCAAACAAAATTTCTTTTTTTATCATTAAACCACACAAATATAGTTGACTTGTGTTCTTACAAACTTTACTATATATTACAAGTTTCATTGATAATTACCAAGTACCTAATATTAATTTTTTAGCCAAATCATCTTCAATGATAAATCACAATGGTTGAATCAAGATTTGGATGATCTTTATTAAGTTGTGATTGAATATTTGGTTTTACAAAATTATTACAAAAGTGAAACATTACTAGAACATCGAGAAGACGATTAATTTAAGATGTATATGTTGCAATTACTTTAAAATATAAAAAATATCTTTTATCCAACTCTTAATGTTTAGTTAGGTAAGGAGATTATTATTTTATATATGAATTTTTTTTTTTACTTTCATAAGTGAGTTTACATCATTGTCACTTGTTTATTTAAGGCTAAAATATTTTTTAAAAAAAATAAACAATTCTGCATGACTTAAGCCGTCTTTGTACTTTTTATCGTATCTGAATAAGTTTTATCTTTTAACTTTATTCAAATAAACCTTTATATCAATTTATTTAAGTAAAATATTTATTTTGGCACAAATTAAAGGTTAAGGATTTATTTAAGTTAAATTAAAGGTTAAGGGTTTATTGGAATGCAAATTAAAAGTTAAAGGTTCATTTGAATGTAATAAAAGTATAAGGACGTATCTAGATAAAGTGATAATTTTAAAGGCTTTTTTTTTTAAAAATTATAAAATGAAAGCATTAAAAAATGCATCAATTCAAAATACTAACATTTATAATTTTATTACTTAAATAAAAAATTTAGAAATAAATTTTGACAATTTGAATTTAATGAGATAAAAAATAACTATAAAAGAAACTAATGATATTAGAAAAAGGAAAAATATAAAGGAATATGCAATATGAGTGTAGATTTGTAAAAGTGTATAGATATATTTTTCTTTTTGAGTTTTGTATTTAACAGTAAACCATGTGTAATTAAGTAAAAAAAATTAAAGAGATTTTTCCAAAGAAAATATGAGTATCTTCAAATTCCTCTTAAATTTTGAATTTCTTCAATTTTTTTCAAAAAAAAAATAGATTTTATACTTTAAAATAGCCGATTATAATAAATTACTTGGAATCACTAATCTAAAAACATCCTTAAGTTGCATTTGAAATTTTGGATTTAAAAGAAAAGATTTGGATTTTAAATTTAGTATAGGATAAAGCACATGTAAATAAACCCTTTATGATTAAGATGACAATAGGTAGGGTGCCTGTTATATTTGAGCATCCATACTCGAATTAATTTAACTATCTTATTATTTTGATTTTTGCCATTCGAATCATACTCATTTAGTATAAAAAATACTCATTAATTATTCAAACTTTTTTTTTTGAAATAATCAGCTCAGATTTCGTTTATTCAACCAAATGATTCTGTTCAGCTACAATAATTTGATCTACTACATCAGGGTATTCCTCAATCCACACTTTTGGTTCACTGCATGTGAGTCCCAACTTAGCTAAACTATGGGCAGCCGTGTTCCCTCCCCTTTTTGTGTGCAGAAGTGTGCAGGATCTAAAACTCCTCATAAGTAATCTAGCATCAGCTGTAATTGTTCCTACGTATGAGCGGTCCACACCATTCGATAGCAGCCTTTGAATAATCAATAGGGAGTCCCCTTCTAGCCCTATATCCTGCAGTCCCAGGTCAAATGCAAACTCAATAGCTTTCAATGCTGCCAGTGATTCAGCAATGAGCGGGTCCGTACAATGTTGTGTTCTAGTAGCAAGAGCACCCATCACCTCTCCTCTATCATTTCGAACGATAACTCCAATGCCAGCTATATTTGTACCCTTGTTGATTGCTCCATCAAAGTTAACTTTGTATCAATCTTCTAGAGGTTTAATCCACTTAATATCATTCCTTTGTTGCACCGTTCTTCCTTGTCCATTTGCTGAGTTAAATTCCATAACATAGGATCGGACAAATCGAGCTATAGCTTTCGGCTCCCGCCTGATACCTTCATGCATTTCCTGATTCCTATCATTCCAGATGGCCCACAGAGTCAATGCATGTTGCTGAAATTGGCTTGTATCGCAGCCCTGGGCAAGTGAATAAAACCAGTCATTCCCTTCTTCTTCTTCTCTGCTATCCCATGTGATATGCAACTCTTTCCAAACATCCACCACAAAAGGACAGTAACGAAGTGCATGATCGATAGTCTCTTCTTTGTTCAGACATCGAGGGCAGGTGCCATTAGTCACCACCTTTCGTTTTAGCAGCTTCATCTTTATAGGTAAAATATTCTTCCTCGTACGCCAAAGAAAGACTTTGACTTTGTTTGGTACCTTGGCCGACCAAATTCTGTTCCATATGGAGCTGTCAGACAAACTACTTCCTCTCGTTGAGCCTTCCTCAGTTTCCTGTAGGTGATGGTAGTTGCTTCTAACTGAGTACACCCCATCTCTAGAAAAATGCCATACTACCCATTTAGGAATGTTTTGATTTTCAAATTTAAAATCACTTATTATAGAAAAAATGAAATTAATATATTTAAATTAACTCATAAAAAAATTTCAAATTAAAAATCATAATTACAATACTTAATAATTGACTTAAATCATAATTACTATTCCTAATGATTGACTTACTTAAAAATTACTTTAATAATTTTTTTTTATCAAAAAGCGGTAGTACTTTAATTATTAATGACTTATAAAATATATAATATTAAAAAAATATTATTTACAATCCAATTTGAGTAGTGAATATATTAAGATTGTTGTCGAAACTCATAACAAATACAAATTTTATTATCCAAATCTTATTCAAACTCACTTATATCATATCATAATTTTATTTAATCAGATTAAATAATTTAAGATACTGATTTATAAAGTACACATAGCCATCCCTATTTATGTTATTCTTACATTCATGAATTTGTTGGATACCTATTGTTTGATGAATTTAAAATATTTATAAATATTTAAAAATTTAAAATTAATTTTTTATACTTTTGCAGATCCATAAACATATTAAGTCTTAATTAAATTATACATAATACGTGCATTTCATTATCGTAATTTACATAAGAAATCAAATTCAAATTCAATTTTTTTCTTTCTGTATAATTCAATTTCAATCTCTTAAATTTGAATAAAAGTTTTGACTTTATGAAATGATCGTACAACAATATACGATAAACTAAGAACCGTCCAAAGGACCCGAACCACAAAAGAATCCCATCTATGTGACTAAAGTTTCATTGCACTCTCCCCAAACAATGACACCTCACCCAACAACAATGGTTACATGATTAATTTTAGAGTTAATATTCAACTAAAATTTTTAATTTTACAAAAAATAAAATTTGAACTTTTATCACATGAAATTAAAGGTATAAATTTTTATAATTTTAATTTTGTTTTTGAGAAAATCATTTTAATTTTATTTGTTAAATTTGATATGAATGAATACAATTCAATTATTAAAATAAAAGTCTTTCAATTATCTATTAATCTAAATAAATGTAAGTATTCTTTTTATAAATTATATCAATAATTTTAACAAAATATATAATAGAAAGATTTTAAATACACTCACGGTTTTTTTGCCTCTTTTGTTTATATTGATAAGTAATATATGGGACAGAGTAAGGTGCAGAGAAAAAATGAATTTATTTAGAAATTTTTTGTAAAATATTTAGTAGAATAAAAAATTTAATTACAATGGATTAAAAAATTTTAAATTTTAATTTTATGCAAGAAAAGATATCACCTTTTTTTTTTTACTAATGTGGGCCCGTTACTATGTTGTAGATTAAATAAAATTTTATTTTAAAATAAAATATTAAAATTTTATTATAATAGAAAATATAATTTTATAACTCTTTCATGATTTGAAATTGAATCATATTAATAACAACATAAAAATTATATAATAATGTAACTATATTTTAAAATTTATTTTAATTATTTAAATTCAACATTCTTCTTATAATTTTTTAATTATATTTTTTATTTATTAAAAAAACTATTGTGTTCTATTTCCTAAATAATTATATTTAATTATTTAATTCATTCAATTTTTTAACCTTATCAATTTTAAATTAATATTTTGATAAATTTAACATATGCATAAAATTAAGAAAGAAATAAATAAAAAAAAGTTAAAAATATTTTAGTTTTTATTATTATAATATTTTTATTACATTATAATATATTATTTAATGTATTATTTTTTATTCTTTCTATTTTTCTGGATTTTAATAAATAAAAATAAAAAATTAATGAATAAGTTAAAAATAAATTTTACAATATTATTTTTGTGTCCTTGACATTTGTCAACTAAAGAATCTTTAGGTTTCTTTTTATATTCGGTTATAGATAAAATTGGAGAAGTTGGCCAAATATTATCCTCGTAATTTTAACCAATTTTATTATTAAAAAAAACAATTTATCTGTTTCCCATCTTAGCAAAAATCCAAGGAAAATAACGATATTAACGAGACTACTTCAGCAGCCTTAACAATAATTGGCCCCCACCTCTCCATAATTTAAAATCCTGACCGTTGCTCTTAAATATTGATTGATTGAAAAATTATATTAATTAAAACAAACCAATAACGCGCTTCACTGTTTGCCAAACAGTACTCTGTTTTTTTTTTTCTTGCCCCTTCAAATTGTTTGAATTTCATACAAAAAAAGAGTTTTTTTCTGCTTTTTCTTTTTTGTCTTCCTGTATTTATATATATCAAATTATGGTTTTGGGTTTTGTTTCTTCATCTCTATATTTCATTTCAGGTTAAAAGCTTTTTTTTTAATTAGTGATTTAACTGATTTTCCATCACTTTCCCTGGAAATGAAATCCTGCTCCTTTGTATCTTATCCGGATTTGAATTCTCAAGTTTCATGATTTTCTTGTTTTCATCTTGAAAATTGAATTTTGCATTTTTATTGGTTTTTTTTGGTGTCAAAAACAAAGTCGTTGACTTTCCTGTTAGGATTTAGGAGATTGAAGGATTCCACTCTCTACCCATTCAAACCCAGAAAAAAATTTTGAATTTTGGGATTAGTGTTTTTTTTTTTTTCTGGGTTAAAATTTATCAGTTTTTGCTTTCTGGGTATCTGGGATTTTTGGAAAATCACAATCGAACACAGAGATCTCCTTCTTTGTTTCAATGGTTTCCGTTGAAAATCTTGTGAGTTAAAAAGGCTTATGAAAGTCTTGTCTTTTCACCTAGTTGGCCTAATGGGGTTTATGATTTATGATAAAAGAACCACTTTTTTTATACAATTTCCAATTTTTAAGGCTGTTTTGCTCGAAGATTATTGAGTTATAGATTTAAAGTTTTTGAGAATTGTGTTGTGTGGGGAGGTTTCAATTGTCCATGGATGCGGTCCATAACGATGTTAAGGATGTTAATGGACATAAAAACAGTACCTTAGGTACAATAGATTCTCTAAAAGTAGAAGATCATGCTGAAGGAGAAGATTACAGTGAGTCAAATTCTTTGTTGCCACCTAAAAAAGGTGAGATGTCAAGAAAACCTGAAAAGACACGGCGAAAAGTTCAATGGAATGATAAAAATGGGAATAAACTTGCGGAGATTCTCGAATTTGAACCAAGGTAATTTGGTTTTGTGGACTCCATCTTCTAATATATGCAGTACTTTCTTGATGTTCGAGACTTCTTATTATCTTTGGCTTGGTTTGTTGATATGTCATTTAGCTGATTTTGTCACTAGGTGAGCTTTTTGTTTGAATTTGTTTCCAATGGTACATTGATGAAGTGTTATGATCGTAGCTACTTTTATTGTTTTAAGTATGCAACAAATGTGTGTTTACCAGAAATTTCATCTTTGGGTGAAACTGAAAAGTAGTTTATCGTCATTCACTTGTTTGTATCTGCAAATCCCTTTTTCTTTTATTTTCTTTTCAGTTTGTCTTTAAACATGTTCTATGAGCTGGATATCATCTGGCTAGATGATAATTCAAAGAATAGAACAAATTGGTACAGAGCTGAAGATTTTATGTAGCATACAAGCTTCACTTGAAAGGCAATGTACTGTCATTCTCTTTTTCTGTTCTACATATCTATGATTGCAGAGATGGATTGACTTAAAGAAACATTTCTTTTGTATGCAAATGACTTTGAGGGTTTGCTTTAGGGGATATTTGCTGTAGTGATTATTGCTTATGTTAAATTTCCCATTGTTTTTTCCTATTCCAGCATGAATCTGAATTGAGGTCTAGTTGTAGTCGATCCCTTGTAATATGGACCTCACCAACACCTTAGGAAAAGTTTTTCAATTTTATTCTTATTTTGCCAAATGGCTTTTACAGCATGTATATCAGATACTTCTTGAATCATTGGTACATCTCTTCAAAAGTTGTCTTGGCATAAGCTATAGACAATATCTGAAGCTATATAACATGGTGAATTCCAGTGATATCGTGTTTTTATGTTCTATTTCTCTTATCTTCTGATCTAAGCCTTGTAGCGCATTGGTGTCCAACTATCCAAGTATATAGATTAGAGAATGCGGATATATCAAAGTCCTGACAGCTTAGTTTTCTGTTAGATTTTTTAAATTTGAAACATGAAAAACTTAATACAAGGGCTTTTCTCTCATAACGTGATTGGAATAGTTCTTGGTGTATTAAGTAGGAATTACTTGAGGGTTTTCTTTTTCACGCCAAAAATGTCATGTTATTCTTGAAAGAATATGAACAATACTGCAGTATTCTTTGATGTGCTTTGTTGTCTTTTTGAACGATAACTTTTTTCTTGTTTTCCATGTGAAATGAAAATATGTTTTAGAAACTAATGGAAAAGAGCCTTTGGTTTAGCATATATTTGCTCGGTGGATAACATTTGGTTCCATGCTTTCTTGAGGCAAGGTCAAATTGCAAAAGAAAACGATTACTCTGAGAATCATACTTGACCTTGCAATATGATTTACTTGACGTCAATAGTTGCTAATGCATTTGTCATTGATTCACTATTCTATCACACCCTGATGTCCTGTCTTTGCCTGCAGTGATGTGAGTGATTCTGATGTTGAGGATTCAGATTCCTGCCTATGTATCATATTGTAGATATAATACAGAACACCATTAGGAATTATCTGCTGGGAAAATCAATTTGGGCTTCAGTTTCAACCCCGATATTGATGATTTTTATATAAGATAACCCTGGTTTCAACTTTCTGTTGGAAAGATAGATTACAGGTCCAGAGGCTGAGCGAGGCAGTCTCTCATATATTTTGCAGTTTATCAAACTGAAGCTCCTCACCATTTAAAAGGGGGTTTTTCATGTGTTTCACTATGACCATATGCGAACTACATGGCCCTTAGCTCAGAGATGAAAGCATACAATGATGATGGTTGTCTTTCCATGAATCAGTATGATCCTTTTTGTTTTCTTTTTTGTTTTTTTTCCTTTATGTTGGTGTAACATCTAAGAGATCGCACTGCTCGATACTCACATACAATGAAATAGTTAATACTTAAATCTTATTTGCGTCTAAAGTTTTGTGCTATATTACTTTCTTCTGAATGTTAATAATCTACATTGCAAATTTCTTAGTTGCTAAATCTTAGATTCACGATGAGAAGAATTCCAATTTTGGCATAGTAACTAAGGTATTGACCTATGGAGCTTTGTTATTGTGGTTACTATTTGGCCGGCTTTGGATTTGTAACTTTCCTTAGAACTGCAGATGAATCCAAGATATGGTGTAGTTAAATTACATAAATTTGAGCACCGAAACATCTGAACTGATCCCAGCTTATTTTTTTTCACAGTGAGAGAATCATACAATATTGCAGAATGTGTGAGCTATGCAAATTCTGGTTGTCTTTGTTTCGAACAGATGCTTCCATTGAGCACGATATCTTGCATGATTGGTCGATTGGAACATATGTCGAGACTGTTACACCACTTGCTCCTGGGTTATCAGTCCTACTGGCTACAAGACATAAAACCTAAAATAAACCAAGAGAATCTATGTACGTTTAAATGTGGACTGGAACCTCTAACTCCAAACTGATAATATAAGTTTATATATGATGTACTGATAGTGTATACTGTCAGTCAACCATAAAATGATATTTCATTAATGAGTAAATCTTAAAAGTGCATAGGTTTTTAAAAATAAATTTAAAAAATTCATTAATATTTATTTTTAAAAACTTGCTTATAAAATGTCATTTTATGATTTGACTGACCATATATAGAAATGATATACTGTTAGTGCCATCGTATATAAACTCATTTAGTATATGCAAAGTTGTAATATAAACATATCTGCTCTTCTTTCGGCATCCTCTACCATCCTATTCAACCTTTCTCTGCAGGTTTTGTCATCTGCTGCTTTTGTTAAGAACTCTGTATCTTCCTTGTTTAAATGGTTCAACGTCAACAATGTTTTGACAAGCCTGCTGAAACTATTCAATTCAATTTCAACAAATTGTTCAATCCTTACACAAATAGTACAGCGTGAACAAATGGAGCCAAGGGCTACCGAAATTACCAAATCTTATCAAACAATCTTAAATGAATAAAAGAATCATAAACTGACACACAGAAAGACAGCAACCCAAACTTTTGCACACCTTTGCATCATAAGCTACACACTCTTTGGGAATAGGCTGAAACTGAATTCATAGCTTGTTCCATGTACTTTCATCGTACTCTTGAAAGTAATAGAGTATCTGATTAAAAGGCCTCCAAGTTGGTGATATCTAAGATTACCCTATCTTCTCTACTTCTCCAAGACAATGAGCTGTCAAATGGATTGCTGCAACTTTTGGTGCTACCTTTAGTTTTCTCATCAGTAGCCGGTGAAGTTAACCAGTTTGAGAGGCTAGCATCAACTGGGATATCTTGTAGTAGAGGTTTTGACTGATTATAATTTGAACTTAAGGGTATTTGTGGTTCTTCCTCCAGTGCAATATTCTCCTTCTTACTGTGCTTAGGAGGTGCTGCTGCTCTTGCTTTGATTTCTTTCCATTGAGCAGTATTTTCAACTGGATTCAGTACAGAACATAGATATTGGGTTCTGATGCTTGCATTTCCACACCCAAGCGACTTCAATTCTCCATCTGTTGAAGCACAAAGTGGCATTTTATCCATGGCCTTGCCGTCATCCAGTTGAACCAAAGAAGCTCCCTTTGCTGAATCCATGGCTAGAGAGTCAAATTGGTCCAAGAACTCTTCTCTTCTTCGTGAACTTCGATCATCAACATATCTGTCACCATCATCACTGCCATCTCCATCGTCAGAATCATAAAAATAATCATCTTCTTCTAGATCACTTTCCTCGTATGCCATTTCATCCTCTTCATCATAGCTTTCACTACAGTTTTGGTATCTATAGTTGCTAGGATAAGAACCCATCTGCAATGAATTTGAATCCCCCTCAGAGAGAGAGGGTAAGCTCCATTTTCCAGCTTCTGCTCCATTCTTTTCACTTTCTTTCTCTTCAACACTCTGTAAAAACTGATATGTAGCTGTTTCTTCAGGTGGTATCGGCTCATAGGTCTGAACATTCAAGTTAAAGCTCACTTTCTTCCTGATTTTGACGCTCAATCTCTCCTTAGGCTTATCACTGTAATCAACAAGAATAACTGAGTTTCTCATAAAACTACAAAATATGAGACTATAAACCAGCAACTGACCTCAGCTGAGAACTTGAGGAAATGGAGTTTGCTGGGATGTCAAGATTTAAAGAAACAGGGGAATCCAGGGGTTCATAGCTGACAAGTTTCTGCAAGAAAACCATTATATAGCAAAAACAAAACAGCAAATAAATGAAGTAGTCAAGCTGAAACTTCCAAGAAATGTTTGAAAAAAACAAAATATCTTACTGAATCTCCAGGGAGAATCCTGCTGGCTGGTTTTCTACGATTTCTTTTTGTAGAAATCCCAAAACAGCCAAGGAAACACCCCATTAGAAACTCTCCGAAGTTTTCACAGAAAACAAAGGAATGTTGGGGTAGAGTCAGACGAACGGATCCATGCTGGGAAAAATGGGTTCTCAAACGTTACAAAAACTCAAAGCTCAAAGCTCAAAGAAAGAGAAATGAATATGGGTGTTTTTAAAATCCATTTGGCTCCAACGGATTTCGAAAAATAAGAACGTTGGACCATTAATGATGATGGCAGAGACTAAAAGTTGAGGTGGGCGCACGATGGTGAGAAGAAAAACGTAAAGGACAAACAAGACTTTGGCTGTCCGTGGATCTGAAATGCGGCTGTCACTTGTCTCACTCACTGTTAGATTGCTGCCCTTCATCTTTTGTTAATCAAGTAGTATCTATGTTCCATTTAAGACATGGCAAGTTCGGATATATTTTCTTTAATCTCAACAAAAATTTAATTTTACCAACGTTCAAGCATTTGTCTATGCATACCTTCAGTTTGAAAAGCAGGGTCCAATGTTTGCCTGGTTAGTTTTTCAGTTGTACTAACTAGCGAGTCATTTTAAGTTTGTTAATTTAAAATATTAATATTAATAATTATTTTGTTTGGATAAATAAATTTTAAAAAGAATTTTAGAATATTAGAATTTGATGAAATAAAAAATAAGTATAAAAAAAGATTAAAAAAATATACAATATGGATATTATTAGATTTGTAAAAATATGTGGCCAAAAAAAAGATCAATAAAAATGTATAAATATTATTATTAATATAAAAAGTAAAAAATATATTATATTTAATTAAAATAATATATTTCTTTTTTAGTTTTATATTTGTTGTTGCACAAAACAACAATAAAAGTATGCTGACGTCGATATTCGTACTTAGTCTCCACGTGTCTCCAAGAAGCTTCTGTAAAACAAGAAAAGTCAGAGAGACGCAGGGGTGGTTCCCTGCGTAGACACTCCGATGCTTAAGTCAGCAAAAAGGTCTTCAATATTGGGAAGCGTAAAAGTCAGTAGTCAAAAATTAGAGAATAAAGTTGTACCTGGGGGCCTATTTATAGGCCAGCGTCCTAGGTTAATTGTTTAAGGATAAGTCTATCATCTTGCTAAGAGTTTGTGTCTCAATATAACACAAATTCCTTGAAAATCGGGAGCTTCCGGAGCCTGTCGCCGGCGAGAGACTAACACCACGTGGTACGCTGTGGCGTCAGGGTTCTGTCGCTCGCGGGAGCCGAGGTCAGGCGCCACGTGTCGCCTAGGACTATAGGCAACGGACTGTGGATCTGTCGCCAGGCGATAGGTATATGAGCGCCATGTGTTGCCTTATGATTGTAGGCGATAGACTGCGAGCCTGTCGCGGAGCGACAGGTATGATCAAACACCTCTACCTCTTTCGCCGAATGCCACGTGGGACAAAGAGCCTGTCGCGCTAGCGACAGGTGTGACGCGCTTTGCCTCTGTCGCCGATGGACACGTGGACCAATGAGTCTTTGCCATGTGGTAATCTCTGACGCTATTGGGCCTGGCCTAACACGGGTAGACTTTGTCATATCAATCGCTCCCCACTCTCTTGTTGGATTTCTCCAACAAAGAGAGTATAAATATATGTTTTTGGGCCTCAGCCCACAATTAGTAGTTCTCTTTGTTCTTTTGCAATTTCTTTGGTATTTTTTGCAGGTGAAAAATTCTACTCTGCGACAGGTGTGATCAAGCGCGACGTTTGGCATTCCCTGTCGCGGCTATATAAACTGCTTGGGACCCCACGAGAGAACGTACGAGAAAACCTCTGAGCAGCCATCTGTCGCCCATTTTTCCGCTCCTTCGCCACAAAGAGTCTTTCGCTCTCACGCCTGGAGTCTCTCGCTTATCTTATCGTCAGTAAGTATACCCCTGTCGCCTTATATATTCGCCTACCGCACTAGGTTTAGGTCTCCCGCAGGTGATTTGGCCTTCCGCGCAAGTTTCTTTTTCAGTAGGTCTGTCGCCCAAGGGGTCTGTCGTCTTACTAGGTCTGTCGCCCGAAGGGTCTGTCGCCCGAAGGGTCTGTCACCCAAAAGGGTCTGTCGCCTGTAGAGTCTGTCGCCGGGTAGTTTTTGCTTTCTTTTGCCATGTATTTGCTACGCCCGGGTAAAACACTTAAGACAGGTGGTCTTGTGTGTTCTTTGACAAATACTGACTTAGAGGATATTAGAACTCGTTTCCCTCTTCCCTCGGGTTATGGCTATAGACTTCCAGTGCAAGGGGAGGTCACGCCTGACTTGGTTAGAAATGGTGTGGTCGTCCATAAGGCTTCTTTGTCTTTTGGTTTTCGCTTCCTTCTTCCGGAGTTTGGCGAAGCATTTCTTAGATACAAGGACATCGTCCCGTGTCAACTCCACCCCCATGCGTGGGCTCAGCTGGTAGCGTTTTCCATAGTGTGTCATCATCTGGGTATTGTTCCAACTGTTCCCCTTTTAAGCGCCTTTTTTAGAGTTCGTAGGCTGAAAGGATTGATAACGTTCTCTCTTCAACGGTTAACAGTCGGCGAGTTTCCTAATAATAAAATCTTCTCGAATCTCCCCAATAAACTGCGCGGTTTTGAGAGCGAGTGGGTCGTTGTCGAGATTCCAAGCAATCTGCGGATTCGCTCTAGATGGAATCGTGATACCTCTGACCACTCACAGCGTTCGGAAAGGTTCAAGACAGAAATTTTAAGAGACCAATTTGGCGAGCCTATTCGGCAAATCTGTTCTACCGAGGAGCGTAATTTATATTCTCTTCTAACCCCGAAAAACATTGCCGCTGCCAGCTGGGGCGTAAGCAGGACCGTTCTTGAAGCTTCTGCTGCCCCATCTAACCTGCCTACAACTCCCCGTTTATCTGATGTTAGCCCTAGTCAGCCATCCCCGGTCCAAGTAGCCGAAGCATCTACCCCCGTGGGCCGCCTTGTAGATAAGTCCTCTTCAGATTCAGAGGACGAGACCCTTGAGGCTGCGGGTACTAGTGGTTATTCAGGGGATGGCCCTGAGTGGGCTCAGGCTGACGCCTTTGGGAGTCCCTTCGTTGATTTTCCGTTGGATTCGAATCTGGATAGTTTAGAGGACTTTGGTGGTTTTCTAGGTTTTCCATCCTTTTTTATTTCTTGTACACATGTGCGTGATGTTTCACTTGGTCGGCTAATCCTTTCTTTATATATTGTGCAGGCATGAACTTCCGAGATTTGATGCGTAGGAGGGATGCCGTCGTTGCTGCTCAAGCGGCTCCTCTTCCTCGATCGCCAGTTGGAGCCCCATCTGGACCGGCTCGTGCTCCTACTCCTCCTCCTCCCTCTACTGGTGAATCCAGCTATCCTACACAAGAGGCCGGGAGAAACAAACGGAAGAGGCCTCTTGTCCCTGATCGAGGTTCAGGCGATCGCGAGAGCTCCGAGTCCCAAAGGAGTGATCCAGTCCCTCAAGAAGGTGGCTCTCGTGTTGCTGAGGATAGGTCGGCTCCTCGCCAGCCGAGGCGTAAATACAAGAAGAGGCTGATTGTTGAAGCCTCAATGCCTACAAGACCAATCTTACCCAAGGTGGTAGACCCTACTTTGAGGCGCTATGTGATTAATAGTGGGGTCGTCGTAAGTGGGGACGATTTTCAGACCTATCCCGGAGTGAACAACAACGACAGCATCGAGGATGCCGGGATAGCGTCTCGTCTGGCTTGGAGCACCATTCTCCCTCGTGACGAGGCGGGGCTTTTTTCAAACATCCCGGAGGCGAAGGATAACTCTGATTATCTCGCTATGAAGGTAAGAGTTTTTGTGTTCGTTTGGTAACTAATTTCCCCGTCTAAACTTTTTTTGTTAAAAGATTTTATGAGTTACTTTTGTTTTTCGTCTTATCAGTCAGCTCAACAAATTGCAGCCGTCAACGCTCGGCACCGGGCTCTCAAGGAGCAAGCTAACAAAGAGATTCGCGAGCTTCGGGATCAAAAGATGGAGCTTTCAAACGAGGTCAACCAGCTTCGTCCTTATGTCAACAGGGTGGAGGAGGCAAACAAAAGGAACGCTGATCTCGAGCGAAAGAATGCTGATCTCGAGCGAAGGCTCCAAGAAGAGCAGGCGAAGGTGTCTTCCCTTCAAGGGTACCAAGAAGCTTATAACAAGGCCGTCGATGATCGGGGAGCCATGTAGAGGCAGCGAGATGAGGCTATTGAGGAGCTGCACAATATATTGGATCGTCAAAGAGAAGCTCGAATCGAAGTCGTTCGTGAATACTGCTTGTCCCAGCATTGTTTTGACAAGAAAGCGGCGTTCTCGACGGGATTTATTAAGTACGGTTTCTATTTGGCTCGCGCTTGGCTGGAGAAGCATCGGCCTAGTAAGGCTTTTCCTGAATTGCTCTTCACCGAGGAGGCTAAGTACTACGATGCTCCTTCTTGGACCAAGTATGAGCCCAACGCACAAAGTCCAGAGGCCTATTTAGCGGAAGGGGCCGTAGATAATCTGGACAACCTTGAGGGTCCGTGGCCTCCTCGACAGCCGCTACATACGCCTTAGTCTTCCGAAGCACTTGATCGATCTGAGCCTCCGGTAGTACGTGACGTCTCTGAGCCTATCGAGACAGGCAATCAGCCTGAGTCTATCGAGGCACTACTGGGGTTGGACAGCGACGAGTTCCAAATTTCAGATTCTGCTGCCGTTGATCCCGTGCCAGACTCTGCGGCCGTGGTTGGGCCTTCAAGTGACGTTCCTGCTTCCGGGGTGGCTTCCTCGTCTTCCCAGGATCATGGTTCTTTGACTCCTCCAGTTCCTGAGCCCCAAGCTTCTCGAAACGCTAGTGCCGATGTAGCACCTTCCCAGCCGGCTGATTCGGTCATTGCCGTAGATTAGAGTTTTGTAGTTTTTGTTTTGTTTGTTAACTCCGGTGTACAGATTCATTTTGAATGAAAAGTACCGTTTCATTTTGTAGCTCTTTCTCTTGCTTATGTGAATTTAGTAGAGTACCTTGTATGACTTTATTTTTACACCATGTTGCTCTCCAAGTTCTTGTTTGAAACAGTGTTGTCATTTCGTTCAAAGATGAACTTTTCTCGAGCGTTGTGCCTCGTAACTTGCTATACAGCTTGTACCTTTACCTTTTGTACGCACGTTTCGTATTAAAGACTGGTCTTTTGCCCATCTAGCGCATATTTCGATTAGGTACTTTTTGTTTGCCCGTCTCGCGCATTTTTCGCTTAGGGACTTTTTGTATTTGCCCGTCTCGCGCATTTTTCGCTTAGGGACTTTGTGTTTGCCCGTCTCGCGCATTTTTCGCTTAGGGACTTTGTTTTTGCCCGTCTCGCACATTTTTCGCTTAGGGACTTTAGTTTGCCCGTCTCGCGCATTTTTCGCTTAGGGACTTTGTTTTTGCCCGTCTCGCTCATTTTTCGCTTAGGGACTTTAGTTTGCCCGTTTCGCACATTTTTCGCTTAGGGACTTTGTTTTTGCCCGTCTCGCGCATTTTTCTCTTAGGGACTTTGTGTTTGCCCGTCTCGCGCATTTTTCGCTTAAGACTTTGTGTTTGCCCGTCTCGCGCATTTTTCGCTTAGGGACTTTGTTTTTGCCCGTCTCGCGCATTTTTCGCTTAAGGACTTTGTGTTTGCCAGCTGTTGCCTCATTTTAATTCCTGTAACACATAATCTGTCTCACATATTACGTTAGAGAATATAGGAAATGATTGGCTGGCCTTTATTAATGAATCAGAAAAATAATAACATCTGTAAAGTGATGTAGCAATAGATGGAAAAGTAAAGACAAGAATCAAAAAGCAAAAATTACAATGTTTACTGCCAATATAGCTTGAGATGGTTGGCATTCCACTTCTTTGAGATCTTCTTTCCTTGCAAGGTTTCCAAGGTACATGTGCTAGGTCCGACCATCTTTCTGATTCTGTATGGTCCTTCCCAATTAGCCCGGAGCTTTCCATCCTCCTTATGGGCATTTGTGATTGCTGACTTTCTCAGCACCATGTCTCCTTCTTGCATTTCTCTGTTCTTCACCCGTACATTGTAATAAGTAGCTACTCTCTGTTGGTAAGCAGCCAGTCTCATTTTTGCTTTGTCTCTCAGCTCGTCTAGCAGGTCTAGATTCTCTCTTAGTCCTTGAGAATTGAGTTCCTCGATGTAGGGGACCAACCGGGGTGACTCAGCTCCAACTTCTACTGGGATGAGGGCTTCAGTTCCATATACCAAATTGAACGGTGTTTCACCTGTTGACACTTTGCTTGTCGTTCTGTAGGCCCATAGGACACTTGGAAGCTCATCTACCCATGCTCCCTTTGCCTTGTCCAGCCTAGTCTTCAATCCATGCAGTATATTTCGATTGCTCACCTCTGCCTGCCCATTGGCCTGGGGGTAAGACACGGAAGATATTCTTAGGAGAATCTTCAGGCCACTACAAAAATTCCGGAAAGCGTCACAGTCAAACTGCTTCCCATGATCTGCATTTATCACGTGGGGGATCCCAAATCTGCAAATTATGTCTTTCCACACCATTGCTTCCACTTTCTTCTCAGAAATTGTAGCCAAAGGCTCCGCCTCTATCCAATTTGTGAAGTAGTCTGTGGCCACAAGCAAATACTTCCTTTGTCCCGAGCCTAGGGGAAATGGCCCCAGGATATCTAGTCCCCATTGTGCAAATGGAGTTGGTTGGAGTGTGTTTTGAAGAGCCGAAACAGGCGCGGTAGTTATAGGAGCGAATTTCTGACATTTTTTGCATCTTCTTACTTTATCTGTGGCATCCCTCCTCAGTGTAGGCCAATAAAACCCTGTGTGCAATATTTTCGAGACCAAGGCTCGAGCCCCTAAATGTTCACCGCATATTCCCTCATGAACTTCAGCTAAGGTGTACTCAGCCTGTTGGGGCCCTAGACACTTCAATAGGGGCATTGTAAATCCTCGTTTATAGAGTTCCCCATTCATCACGGTAAACCTGGCACTTTTTAACTTCAGCCTTCGAGCTTCGTCTCTGTTAGAGGGGAGTGTGCCCCCCAGTATGTAATCTTTGATTGGGCTTCTCCAATCGTCTCCGATTTCGACATCACAGACATCTTCTTCTTCAATGCTTGGTCTAGCGAGGGATTCTACTTTGACCATACCCCTTTTGACCCTTCTGGAAGAAGCCAATTTTGAAAGAGCGTCTGCATGGTTGTTCTCTGTTCGAGTTATCTGAGTCAGCTGGAAGCGCTTGAACGATTGTGCCAACAATTGTACCTTCTGTAGATAAGGGACTAAGGCGGGTTCTCTTGCTTCATACTCACCCGAGAACTGGTTTACCACCAATTGTGAATCGCTATGTGCCATTAAGTTGCTGACTCCTAGTTTCTCAGCAAGTCTCATCCCAGCTATCAAGGCTTCGTACTCGGCTGTATTGTTCGAACTTGGGAAATCGAAACGTAGGGAATACTCATAGGTTTCCCCTTCAGGCGATATTAGCACAATTCCAGCTCCACTGCCGTCCATGTTACGAGCTCCATCAACAAATAATTTCCACCAGACTAATTCTGTTTCCTCTTAGGCCTCTCGGCCAGTGCATTCTATGATGAATGCCAATGCCTGTCCTTTTATTGCTTGGCGAGGCTGGAAGTGAATGTCATATTCACTCAATTCGATAGCCCACTTAATCAGACGCTCGGAGTGTTCTGGTTTCTGCAGTATTTGCCTGAGGGGCTGGTCTGTTAAGATAGTCACCGAGTGAGCTTGGAAGTACGGTCGTAATTTTCGAGTTGCCATCACCAGGGATAAAGCTATTCTTTCAACTAAGGGGTATCTTGTCTCGGCATCTAGTAGGACTTTGCTTACATAATAAATCGGGCAATCTCTATCCCCATCTTTCTTTAGTAGGACTGCACTTACAGCTTTCTCTCCTACACCAAGGTACATAAGGAGGTGGTCTTCGGGATGTGGCCCGGATAACAGAAGCAACTCTTTCAGGTAGTCTTTCAACCTTTCAAAGGCGTCGTTGCACTCTTCCGTCCATTTGAAGTTCTTTCCTGCCTTTATCGCCTTGAAAAATGGTAGACTTCTTTCAGCTGATTTGGACAAGAAACGACTCAAGGCTGTTATTCTTCCTGTTAGACTTTGGACTCCTCTTACTGTATTAGGCGGCCTCATGTCCAAAATAGCTTGAACTTTCTCGGGATTAGCCTTTATCCCTCGATTAGTAATCATGAATCCCAGAAACTTTCCAGATCTCACCCTGAATGAGCATTTGTTGGGATTCAACTTCATCTTGTATTGTCGCAGCACATCGAATACCTTTGTCATTTTCTCGGCATGTGATTCTCCTTGTCTGCTTTTAATGATCATATCATCAACGTAAGCTTCCATGGTGTTGCCCAACAAGTCTTGGAACACCTTATTTACCATGCGTTGGTAGGTTGTACCCACGTTTTTCAAACCGAACGGCATCACTCGATAGCAATATGTCCCACCATCGGTAATGAACGAGGTCTTCTCCTCATCATCTGGATGCATCACAATTTGGTGGTACCCTGAAAAGGCATCCAAGAAGCTAAGTAGTTCATAACCACAAGTTTCGTCTACCAACTTGTCAATTCGAGGTAGTGGATATGAATCCTTAGGACAAGCTTTATTCAGATCTGTGAAATCCACACACATTCTCCATTTCCCGTTGGTTTTCTTCACCATCACAACATTAGCTAACCACTCTGGATAATTAACTTCTCTGATAAATCTTGCTTGCAACAACTTCGTTATTTCTTCGTTTATTGCCTGTTGCCTCTCTGGAGCAAAATTTCTCTTCTTCTGTTTTATCGGCTTTGCCCCTGAGATTACGTTCAACCGATGGCAAATAACTTCAGGGTCTATTCCAGGCATATCGGCTGGAGTCCATGCAAACACATCACAATTCTCTCTTAAGCATCGGACCATCTCCCTTTTTACTTCTTCAGGCAATTGGCTTCCTACGTACACTATTCTTTCTTCATCTTTCTCATCCAACCGGATTGCTTCCATTTCCTCATCAGGCTTTGGCTTAGGCTTTTCTTCGATCGTAAGGGTTTCCTTCCTCTGAATCCCTTTACTTGTGGTGGATGCGACATTACATGTCTTGGCTTTCCTTTGATCTCCTCGCACTTGTCCCACACCGCGGGGAGTCGAAAACTTGATTAACAAATAGCAGGGATGCACCACCACTCTCATGTCATTTAACAATGGCCGCCCGAGGATCATATTGTACGCCACGGAAGTTGATCTCACCACCATAAACAACGCTTGTCGAGTGACACACTTCGAGCTTTCCCCCAATGTTACAGGTAGCTGAACTGCGCCTTCCACCTTCACTTTTTCTCCTGAGAAGCCATACAACGGTGTGGTTACTGGCTTCAGTCTATCATTGGAGATATTCATTTTCTCAAAGCAACTCCAATAAATCAAATTTACCGAACTCCCATTATCAACTAAGATGCGACTCACTGGGTGTTTTGCTATTACTGCCGAAATCACCATTGGGTCATCATGAGGGATTATTACATCACCTCTGTCAGCTGGCGTGAAGGTGATGGGCTCTTCATCATGCTTTTCCTCCATTACTGAATTAATTTGATAAGCCTGTCGGGCGTAGGTCTTTCGAGACGAGGAAGAAGTGCCGGCTAACGACTCACCCCCGGATATTACGTTAATAGCTAGCCTAGTGGGTTCATTATCTTCCTCTCGATTCCTTCTTTCTACCCTTCTGTCACCGTCTCTTCTTTCCCCTTCATTTCGTCTGACAGGCCCTCTGTTTTCACCTCTTCTATCTCTGAAATTGTTTCCTCTGTTTTGTGCAGGATAGTTAGCTCTACCACCTCTCCATACGAAACGGTTTATTTTTCCCTCTCGTGCTAGCTTTTCTAGCTGATTCATCAGCTCCCTACACTTCTCAGTTGTGTGCCCATGTGCTGAATGGTAATCGCAGTACGACCTTAAATCACGGCCCAAATTCCCTGACGTCTTCTTTGGAGTCTATATAAGCCCTGATCCTTCAATTGCTGTCAACACTAAAGCTCGAGATTCGGTGAGTGGGGTATAGGAATTGTATTTCAGTGCGGGAGCTTTCTCAAACTTTCTCGGTTGGCTAGAAGATGCTTCAGTGACCTCTCTTCCTCATTTCCTTCCATCCTTAGTTTCTCCTATTGCCACCATTTTCATTACTTCCTCCTGGGTTACATATTTATGTGCGCGGGAAAGTAGGTCTGAGATGGTTGTTGGCTGATCTAGCGACAAGGATTCTTGCAATTTCTCAGACCTTGTCCCCTGTAACATGGCTGCCACGGCTAAACCGACTTGCAGATCTTGCACCTCCAAAGTAGCATCTCTGAACCGATCCACATAACTCTTCAATGACTCCTTAGCTCCCTGCTTAATAGTGAGCAGGTAGGTCGGTTCTTTCCTTCTCTGACTATTTACCGCAAACGCCTTGAGAAACTCACTTCGCAGTTGGTCGAAAGAGATAATGGACCCTTCAGGCAGGTTATTAAACCATTTCATCACATGTCCCGACAGAGTCAAGGAAAAGGCTCTACACATTATCTCGTCTTCCCATCCATGTAACAACATTAGTGCCTCATAGTTTTGCATATGGTCGTAGGGGTCCGTCTTTCCGGTGTAGGCGGTCATCTGCGACATTTTGAACTTTGGGGGCAGAGGTTTTTGCATGATGGTTGTGCAGAACGGTACTCTCCTCCTCTGGCTCTCTTCTGCAGACACTAACTTTTTCTCTTCCAGTACCTGTTCTATCATCTTCTTCATGTCCACGGGGGGAGCGAGCTGATTTCAGGCATGAGACGAATCAGGTAGGTCTTCGACTACTTCCTTGCCCTGAGCTTGAGGTGCGTTTGTTCGTACCATTTGCTTGCACCAAGTGGGGTCAAACTCCGACCCGGTTCCCCAAGTGCTTTGATCTTCTACCCCGTTCTTTCCAGCACCTCCAATACCATGGTCTAAGTTAGCACCATCAAAATTTGACAAGTCATGGTGGTGGGTGGTAGACCCTGTCGCCCAGTCAACGTCTTGTCGCCCAGACATCTGCCGCCCTACATGTGGAACCTACCGCCTGACCCCTGTCGCAGGCTCTAACTCTACTGCTTCTTCATTCTCTCGCTGGGTTCCTGCGACAGGCCTCTCGCTACCCTGTCGCCTGACCCCTATCGCAGGCTCTAAACCATATGCTTGCTCAGTCTCTCGCTGGGTGCCTGCGACATGCCTGCCGCTCCCCTGTCCTGCCGCACCCTGATGAATGTCGTGCTCTTCCACCGGGGGAACCTCTCGCCTACGAAAGGGGTCTGCCGCTGTCATGTCCTCCTGTCGCCCAAACATCTGCTGCGGGACACCTCTATTTGTTCCTCCTACTAAGTTCTGCACAGCAGGCGGCAGATCCAATGTCGGGAGAACTCCTTGGAACAAATCCACCATGGCTCGCAGCGCTTGGGTAGTTTCTTCGCTCTATCGCCTTAGAGCTTCGAATTCTGCCGCCGTCACAGTAATTCTTTCTTCCTCCCTGTTCACTTGGTTTGTCTAGCGAATTTGTTGTTCAGGGGAGCTCACAGAGTTTTCGTCACTTCCAGTCCTTACGTTTGTAGATCTTGTTCTCACCATCTTAGAAAATCTTGGCTTTTTATACGTTTCCCACAGACGACGCCAATTGTTGTTGCACAAAACAACAATAAAAGTATGCTGACGTCGATATTTGTACTTAGTCTCCACGTGTCTCCAAGAAGCTTCTGTAAAACAAGAAAAGTCAGAGAGACGCAGGGGTGGTTCCCTGCGTAGACACTCCGATGCTTAAGTCAGCAAAAAGGTCTTCAATATTGGGAAGCGTAAAAGCCAGTAGTCAAAAATTAGAGAATAAAGTTGTACCTGGGGGCCTATTTATAGGCCAGCGTCCTAGGTTAATTGTTTAAGGATAAGTCTATCATCTTGCTAAGAGTTTGTGTCTCAATATAACACAAATTCCTTGAAAACCGGGAGCTTCCGGAGCCTGTCGCCGGCGAGAGACTAACACCACGTGGTACGCTGTGGCGTCAGGGTTCTGTCGCTCGCGGGAGCTGAGGTCAGGCGCCACGTGTCGCCTATGACTATAGGAGACGGACTGTGGATCTGTCGCCAGGCGATAGGTATATGAGCGCCATGTGTCGCCTTATGATTGTAGGCGATAGACTGCGAGCCTGTCGCGGAGCGACAGGTATGATCAAACACCTCTACCTCTTTCGCTGAATGCCACGTGGGACAGCGCGACAGGTGTGACGCGCTTTGCCTCTGTCGCCGATGGACACGTGGACCAATGAGTCTTTGCCATGTGGTAATCTCTGACGCTATTGGGCCTGGCCTAACACAGATAGACTTTGTCATATCAATATTAATAGTGGATCATGTGTAAAACAAAGAAAGAATTGGAGAGATTTTAAAAAATCACCCTTTTAAAATGGATTTCAATAGAGAATTTGAGTATCTCATATTCTTCTTGAATTTCTTCTTAAATTTTGATAATGTAAAAATATTAATAATGTAGAAAAGTTTGAGTTAGAGACTTAGAATATCCTTATATCGTAGTATAAAAAAAACAAAAACAAATGACATACATGAACATGAATCATTACATTCCATTCTCATGCTAAATCAAATTATGATAATTGAAAAAAATGAATATTTTTATCATGCACAATTAGGGATGTAAATGGATACCACCTAAACGAATATTAGAGACTATTCGTTTCAATTAAATCAGGTTTAGATATCTTATAATCCGGTTATGATAGTAATTCTATTATCCATGTAAGGTTCAAATAGTGTTCTTAGGATACCTTAAACCTGAGCCTTATTAACTTTTTATTAAATTATATTTGTTTGTAGTTTCATAAACATATTTCTATGGGTTTCAAGTGTTAACTATTAAAATTTGTTGAATTATAACGAAACTTTTATGTTATTGTTTAATTTTACTTTTTAATTAATAGAAAATTAAATATTAGAATAATTATTTTTTTTAAAAGAGTTTGGGTTCAGGTAAGAGTTCGAGTCAATTAACGGGTTTATCAAAATTTTGATTAAATAATCAAATAATTAAACGGATTCAAATAATAAAAGAAAAGTATAAGATTTATTAGGGTAGGGTTTAGGTAATACACTTAAAAAAATAAAGTAAACTATATAAGGTTCGAGTTTTGTAATTAACAATTAAGTTCGGAATGAGTACCCAAAATTATTTAATATCCATTCCGTTTACATTCTTATACACAACTAAATAATGAAATAAGTGCCAACAACACTTGACTTAGTGGCTAAGAATGAATTGTGACATATTATAAGTTTTAAGTTCGAATTCAAGTACTTCTATCCCCAATTATTTAATATTTCCATTGTAACTAAAAAAATAATAAAATAAGTGAAAAAAAAAATCAAATGTTTCATCAGGTGCACCTCACGTGACATAAAAAAAGGTCCAAAATTCCAAAATCAAGCCAAAACGAGTGACCCCCATTCACTGCAGACTAAAGAGCTGTTTACACGTAAAAAAAAGAAAATAAAATCACAAACCGTCCATTCAAAAATATCCCACAATCTTCACCGTCCAAACCGCATACTCCAGCCCCCACATTTCCTTCCTTTCTTTTTTCTTCCCCACCGTAATTTCTCTCTATCTCAAACCCGAAAATCCGCCCACAAGCTTCCTCATCTTCTTCTTCTTCTTCTTCAAATCCCCAGAAACGCAAAAACCCCATCAAAAGAAAGATTAAAATCAAAAGTTTTTTTGTTAGATTTTAAGGAATAAAAGAGAGGAAAGAAAAAGAAGAGGTAAAAGGGGGAATGGATTCAGATCAGGGAAAGTTGTTCGTTGGAGGGATATCATGGGATACAGACGAGGATAAGCTAAGGGAATACTTTAGCCAATACAGCGAAGTTTTGCAGACTGTTGTTATGAGAGATAAGGCTACAGGAAGACCTCGAGGGTTTGGATTTGTTGTTTTCTCAGATCCTTCCGTTCTCGATACTGTTCTTCAAGACAAACACAACATCGATGGTAGAACGGTGAGATTCTTTTTGGGTTTCTTTTTTTTTTTTTTAATTTCTAGGTGATAGTTTTTGAGGGTTATTGTTATCTGCAATTTTCTTTTTACTGCTAATCTTTGGGGAAAATAAATTTGGTTTTTTTTCAATGTTATTTTGATATGTATTAATAAATATATGACTTTGGATTATGAATTATTGATTTTTCTGTTTGATGAGTGTGTGTTTCCCTTTTTTAAAATTTTGTTGTATTTTATTGTTATTTATGAACTTTAACAAGTTTTATGTTATTTTTTTTCTTAAGCTTGGAAAGATATTTGGATTTTCATAGTGTATGATATATATATTTTGATGCCAATTTTGTATTTAAGGTAGTGTTTGGTTAATTTAGGAACTGCTATTGCTTTTACATTGTGGAGGTGCATGGGAGTATTATTTGAGAGGAAACAAAATCTAATAGGATGTTAATTTCTTACTGGAATCTCAAGCGGCCTTCTTGCTGGAATAACAGAGTTTTCTATGAGTCAATATATGTCAGTGACTTTTTTTTTCTTTGTAGCAATTTGATGTTACAAGCGATCTCCCTTGAAAATACAAAATTTATTTCTTTCTCAATATTGGTGATTTGCATGAATGCTAGATGTTATCCAAGTTTGTGAATATGTCTGTATTCATATTGCCGTTGTCTGGGGCTTAAGATTAGTTCCCTATTATAAATGTATAATAACTGTTTCCCAGGTTGAGGCAAAGAGGGCGTTATCAAGAGAGGAGCAGCAAACTTCTGCTAGATCTGGAAATATTAGTCAGGGTAGAAGTTCTGGAAGTGGAATTATCAGGACCAAGAAGATTTTTGTTGGAGGGTTGCCACCTACCTTAACTGAAGATGGATTTCGACAATACTTTGAGGCTTATGGTAATGTAACTGATGTAGTAATCATGTATGACCAGAATACTCAGAGGCCTCGTGGATTTGGTTTTATCTCCTTTGACACCGAAGAAGCAGTTGATAGGGTTTTGCACAAGAATTTTCATGATTTGAATGGCAAGCAAGTTGAAGTCAAGCGGGCCCTTCCTAAAGATGCCAATCCAGGTGGGGTTAGCCGAACTATGAGTGGTGGTTCTGGTGGCAGTGGAGGTTACCAGGGTTATGGTGTTTCTGGTGGGAACACAAGTTCTTTTGATGGTCGTATGGACTCCAGTAGATACATGCAGGCTCAGAGTACTGGAGGTGGCTTTCCACCTTATGGTTCATCAGGATATGTTCCTGGTTATGGTTATGGTCCTGCTAATAATGGTGTTGGTTATGGTAGTTACGGCAGTTATGGTGGTGCAGGTGCTGGTTATGGTGCCCCTCCTGGTGCAGCTTATGGGAATCCCAATACTGGTTATGCAAGTGGCCCTCCTGGTGCCCCTAGAAGTTCATGGGGCACTCAAACGCCTTCTGGTTATGGTACTATGGGTTATGGGAATGCTGCTCCTTGGGGTGCCCCAAGTGCTGCTGCTGGTAGTGGTGGCCCAGGTTCAGCAGCTACTGGCCAATCTCCCACTGGAGCTACTGGGTATGGGAGTCAAGGCTATGGATATGGTGGGTATGGTGGAAATGATGGATCTTATGGGAGTGCTGGGTATGGGGCTGTTGGTGGTCGTTCTGGTGGTACTCCTAATAGTAATGCTGGTGGGGGAGATCTACAAGGGAGTGGTGGTGGCTACATGGGAAGTGGATATGGTGATGCAAATGGAAGTTCAGGGTACGGAAATGCATCATGGAGGTCTGATTCATCACAAGGTTCTGGAAATTATGGGGGCACTCCAACAAATGGTTCTCATGGTGGACAAGTCGGTTATGGTGGTGGGTACGGTGGTGCTCAGGGCCGACAAGCTCAACAACAGTGATTCAATCTATTGAAAGACAACTTGGTTTCATCCTCTTATGTGGATAATCTTTGCTCTTGTGATTATGATGGTATCTTATTCCCAGCAGCAATAGGAGATGCTGAAGTTGGATGTCAAATCACCTTGGGATCGGTTGGATTGCTTGAATCCCAGTAGTTTGCAATATCTATTTTGATAGTCATAATAAGTAGTTTTGAGGCATAATAGATGCCTTTCTTTAGTTTTGCTATTGAGTGTAGTTTAAATTTGGCTTGCTTTATATTTGCTTACTTGCTGCTCCAGTACTTTTCTTATCTACTCTAGTTTTTAAGTTATATAATTTTTATTTGTGTTGTCTGGCTGTTTTAAGTATTTTATTATTATTTATGTCATCTAGGACCTTTGATGATAGATAATTATGCTTGATTTGATATGACGAGTAGGGTAAGGAGATGTACCAAGGATTTTATTGATAGCAGTGGAGCTATGGGCCACTTGGGTTGATCACTTCGTAATGGTAGCGATAATCGTAGTGGTAGTTGACACTTGAGGATGGCATAATCATTTTCCCCCTGTATTTGCCCTTGTGTTGTACAGGAGGAGAGATGCTCAAGAGTTCAAAGGTGGAGTCAAGTGTCCACTCATGGCTGAACCCGAGCTTCGTGGTGTTGGTTGGTCGGTGTGGGGTTTGTTCAGCAGAGGACTTGGCTCAGTTGAAATTTTGAATTAACATGAGAGAAGCCCTTCACCATCCAGGTGCTGCTAACACTGCAAATTCTTGGCTTTTGAAGTCAAAATGTTTCCAGATCTTCATTTGGGTTTTTGTGAGGGTTTACTGAACATGGAAATGAATTTGTGAAGCAAACAGCCTGGGGTATGTTGACTCAAAGCTGTTAGCTATGTGTTGGATCAAGATTACATTATTCCCTAATTATATAGTGTGCCTTTTGATTCTTTGGAGTCCATCTTATAGTATGATTCTTATTAATAGAGCATCAGAAATTATGTCCTTAAAAGTTCCAATTGGTTTTGGAACAAATCATTTGAGTTTTTCCAGGCATTTAATGCTATTGGGGCCTTTCTTCCCTTCTACAGGAAAATAGGTTGAGCTCTTCTGAATGCTGTTGGTAACCTAGTGTTATTCATTATTTCATTTTTGATTTTTTATTATAACTAGTAGGTTTAATGGCCTACATAGGATTTTAGGTGACATTGCCTTGATATCAGGATTCAAGACCCTAAAACATTATTGTCCTTTTACATTTTAATTTTTTAGGCAACAAACCAATAATTTAGTGGAAGGCCAGTAGAGGCGCTTGCTTAGTAGTTTTAGTGTCAACCTAGACAGTTGCATTTAGTTTTGGTTGGTGGAAGGAGTTAGGATTGATGCTGCAAGCATTTGATTTGAGGATTTTAATGTTGAATGCCGTTACCATTGACAGGGATTTTATGCGTTCACCTGTTCTTTTCTTCTTTCTTGTGTGTGTGTGTTCAAAATCACCTGTGATCGGTCGGAAATATTAGATAGATACTCAGCCTCTCGTTAGCTGAAAACCTTGCGTATTGTATGTAAATCACAATTTTATTTAAACAATCAGCTAAGTATTGATTATTATTAATACATGTTCTTTGATAGTACATAAATAATTGACGATGGTCGATGCTGCAATGGTGGGTCGCAACAGTTTGGCTTCTTGCTTGAATTAGTGTGCTGAAGGAAAACCTTGGTATGGATAGCCAAATTGCCAGGGCGTGAGAATACAACCTAGAAATGTCCTACTATTGAGTTGAGCCTTTTTTTGTCGTTAACATATTGCGAACAATGAACAAGAACGACAGTATGTGGAACAAGTTTATACCTGGTGATTTCCAAGTGTGTATGACTTGAAACAAGCTGCTCAGTGATCTAAATAATATTTAAAGGATTCCAGAAGGCCTTCTTTATCTATGAAAGAAAACCGCCATTGACAAAGGCATCTGCAAGGCCTTAGTCAGCCTCTGTCACAACCTGGCAAAACGATTGTAATTAGTGGTGGGAATATTATATAGGAGAAAAAAAATGACTTCAAGGATTTACCTCTTAGTAAAATTGGGGATTGTGAACTTTCATAACAGTTTTAAGAGCACTTTCTCTTGCTTCCCTTGAATGTAAAAACTGTGCCCCCTTCCTCTAATGTACCGCTGATGCCACAGCACATTGTAAATGATTACCAAAACATTTCAAATTCACCATGGGTAGTAAATACAAATTTTCTAATACAAATATAACGAAAGAGTAGCCCTTTAATCGCTAAAGAACCCACATTATTCAGCCAGTCGACATATATTGTCCAAGGAATCTAGTAACGAAAGGCGAGCTCCTGTTTCCATGACAGATGGTACCATGCAGTTCGGCCTGTTAAGAGTAAAACACTGCTTTCCGAGGAGACCATTTGCAGTGGGCATAGCAGCCCGGAAAAACTAAATCCAGCTATGATTCTTGAAAGAAAATAATGGCAAAAGCAAAAGTGGTACACTTGTTTCACCAACATCCTGTAAATCATGGCAACAATTACATCATTCAAGGAGCTGAAGATAAACACGTTATAACTTTATAGAAAATCCAATGTCTTAGTAATTTTGACATGAGATTAAAGTTCCGTGTAAACACTAACAGGCAAGTTTCTTCTGCGATTCCATAAATGTGAGGCTATAAAGACAGTCTTTGTCTGTTCAATATCCTGAGATCCTAATGTCATAGTAAATTGAAAGATCATAAATTCAATTTTTTTAACAATGAGAGAACATGTTATAGATCTGTAACACATTGAGCCAGCATGTTAAACATGCTTTATTTTCTGCAGTTTTAACAAATTTCAATGCAGACCATGTTGATGGTTCTCCGGCAAAAATTTCTTGTCTTGACGTAGGAAAATATCACTGCCAACAGAGTCACCAAATGATTATGCATCAGCCGTTAATGTCCAAAACAACACAAATTTGTGCTTAAAGAGTACTCATATTAATGAAGTAAAGTGATCACATCATCAGCAGTCTGAACAGAATGTACTTCACAGGCAGTTCTTATATGACAGCCATGATTACATTTGAATAGAAATGAAATGGAAGCCATTATTAGCTTACATGCATCTATCAAACCTTGCCATTAGCCAACTTGAAGGAGTCAAAGAAGCAATTGATTAGTACCTTATTTACAAAATATGAGTGTCTCCTGACAATCAGCAATTGAGGGTTCCCGAATAGTTGCAATCAGAAACCAAATTAATCAACGAAAACTCTTTTACTTTGGCAATAATGAAGAAAACTCAAATATTTAGGGTTAGGGAAGACTCCATGGATGATTTTTAATGGTCAAACAAAAACTTGTTTTTTCGATATAACCCACGAGGTGTCTCCATAAAACGCTGAAAAGCTCAAACTTTTCCCGCAAAGTAGCACCATATCGAACAACACGCTGGCATCTATGAAAGAAATTAGTATCACATTGTTTATTACCACCACTTGTAATTGGGAAAAATAAATCGAGTCAACTTTAAAAGCTGAGGAAAGCATTGGATTTAATAAAGTGTTTGTGCTTCAGCTACTCACAAGATAAGCCTTCCGAAACTGTTTAGAGTAATTTCGCTACTTGATAAACTGTCCCAAGGTTTCATTAGGATCAAAATCTGGATTGTTTTCGAGTATTTCAGGATAACTGCAAGGTTTTATTCACAGTCCTGGCCTTTCTCAAGGCTCATAGAGAATGACATTTTGGATGCCTCCACATCAACTCCAAGGCTATCAAACAACTCCAAATAATTTGGATTCCTTGCCTTCCATGTTACATGCATTGTCAAAATACCTGAAATTGACACGTCATTAATATACAAACTAAAAAAAATACTAAGTCCTTTTGAGCAAGTTAAAAAAAAATTATTTGTATTTATTTAAAAAGGTTCGATATCTTTTAATTTACTAATTAATGAAATGTCAACATATAATTCTTTAATAGTTTATATAACCTATACACAATCAGTATATTATATCTAAATCTGTAAATTAATTACATTTTCTTTTATTAAATATAATTTTAACCATTTTCATTAAATACAATAATTCTTTCTAGATTAAATTAAAGGTAGTTTTTTTTAAATAATATTTATTAATTTTGACATCAACTAATTAAAATAATATTCTAATTTTCGACATCGGTTGTTTCCGGGTAATGGAATCTGATTATGATTTTTATTCATACCAAAAAAAAAAGATTATGATTTTTATAAGTGTCTCCCATTTTTTTATTTTTTATTTTCTTTTTCTTCTACTTTGATTTTAGATATTTAAAAAATGAAAAAATATTGATAATGTAAAAAAGTTAGAGTTAGAATATCCTTTTCTCATATATAAAAATATTGATATGAAACAATACGTTACATTCCCTCGTTCATAAAAAAATTATGATAATTAAAAAATTGAATAATTATCATGCACAACAAAATAATGAAGTAAGTAAAAAAAAAAAAGTTATGACGTCGACAAAAATAAAATCAAATGTTTCATCAGGTGCACCTCACGTGACATCAAATAAAAAATGCAAAATTCCAAAATCAAGCCAAAATGAGTGACCTAAAGGACTGTTTATACCGCCCGGCAAAAGAAAAAATCACTAACCGTCCATTCTAAAACATCCCACAATCTCCACCGTCCAAACGGCATACTCCAGCCCCTACATTTCCCTACTTTCTTTTTTCCTCCCCTAACCCTTCACCGCAATTTTTCTCTCTCCCCCAAGCCCGAAAATCCGCCCACAAATCTCTTCTTCTTCTTCTTCTTCAAATCCCTACAAACACAAAAACCCTACCGAAAGGAAGATTAAAATCAAAAGTTTTTTGTCAGATTTTAAGAAATAGAAGAGAGGAAAGAAGAAGAAGAGGTAAAAGGGGGAATGGATTCAGATCAGGGAAAGTTGTTCATTGGAGGGATATCATGGGATACAGACGAGGATAAGCTAAGGGAATACTTTAGCCAATATAGCGAAGTTTTGCAGACTGTTGTTATGAGAGATAAGACTACAGGAAGACCTCGAGGGTTTGGATTCGTTGTTTTCTCAGATCCTTCCATTCTCGATACTATTCTTCAAGAAAAACACACCATCGATGGTAGAACGGTGAGATTCTTTTTGGGCTTTTTGGTTTTTTTTTTTAATTTCTAGGTGATGGTTTTTTAGGGTTATTGTTATCTGCAATTTTCTTTTTACTGCTACTCTGGGGGATTAGGTTTTTTTCTAATTTTTTTATATTTATTAATAAATATATGACTTCGGATTATGAATAACTGAGTTTTCTGTTGATTTACTGTTTGATGAATGTGTGTTTCCAATTTTTTTAATTTTGTTGTATTTTATTGTTAATTAGAACTTTAACAAGTTTTATGTTATTTTTTCTTAAGTTTGTAAAGATATTTGGATTTCCATAGTGTATGATATATATATTTTAGTGCTTGGTTAATTTAGAAACTGCCATTGCTTTTGGATTATGAATAATTGAGTTTTCTGTTGATGTACTGTTTGATGAATGTGTGTTTCCATTTTTTTATTTTCGTTGTATTTTATTGTTAATTATGAACTTTAACAAGTTTTATGTTATTTTTTCTTAAGTTTGGAAAGATATTTGGATTTTCATAGTGTACGATATATTTATTTTAGTGCTTGGTTAATTTAGGAACTGCCATTGCTTTTAGATTGTGGAGGTGCATGGGAGTATTATTTGAGAGGAAAGCATTGCTAATAATGTGTTAGTTTCTGACTGTAATCTCAGGCAGCTTTCTTGCTGGAATAACAGAGTTTTGTATCAGTCAATATATGTCACAGTGATTTTGTTTTTCTTTGTTGCAATTTGATGTTACAAGTCATCTCCCTTGAAAATACGAACTTTATTTTCTTTCTCTAATATCGGTGATTTGCATGAATGCTAGATTTCATCCAGGTTTGTGAATTTATGTGTATTCATATTGCCCTTATCTGGTGCTTAAGATTATTTCCTTATTTTAATGTATAATAACTGTTTCCCAGGTTGAGGCAAAGAGGGCGTTATCGAGAGAGGAGCAGCAAACTTCTGCTAGATCTGCAAATATTAGTCAAGGTAGAAGCTCTGGAAGTGGTGGAAATATCAGGACCAAGAAGATTTTTGTTGGAGGGTTGCCACCTACCTTAACTGAAGATGGATTTCGTCAATACTTTGAGGCTTATGGTCATGTAACTGATGTAGTAATCATGTATGACCAGAGTACTCAGAGGCCTCGTGGATTCGGTTTTATCTCCTTTGACACTGAAGAAGCAGTTGATAGGGTTTTGCACAAGAATTTTCATGATTTGAATGGCAAGCAAGTTGAAGTGAAGCGGGCCCTTCCTAAAGATGCCAATCCAGGTGGGGTTAGCCGAACTATGAGTGGTGGTTCTGGTGGCAGTGGAGGTTACCAGGGTTATGGTGTTTCTGGTGGGAACACAAGTTCTTTTGATGGTCGTATGGACTCCAGTAGATACATGCAGGCCCAGAGTACAGGAGGTGGCTTTCCACCTTATGGTTCATCAGGATATGTACCTGGTTATGGTTATAGTCCTGCTAATAATGGTGTTGGTTATGGTAGTTATGGCAGTTATGGTGGTGCAGGTGCTGGTTATGGTGCCCCTCCTGGTGCAGCTTATGGGAATCCCAGTACTGGTTATGCAAGTGGCCCTCCTGGTGCCCCTAGAAGTTCATGGGGCACTCAAACGCCTTCTGGTTATGGTACTATGGGTTATGGGAATGCTGCTCCTTGGGGTGCCCCAAGTGCTGCTGCTGGTAGTGGTGGCCCAGGTTCAGCAGCTACTGGCCAATCTCCCACTGGAGCTGCTGGTTATGGGAGTCAAGGCTATGGATATGGTGGGTATGGTGGAAATGATGGATCTTATGGGATTACAGGGTATGGGGCTGTTGGTGGTCGTTCTGGTGGTACTCCTAATAGCAATGCTGGTGGTGCTGGTGGGGGAGATCTACAAGGGAGTGGTGGTGGCTACATGGGAAGTGGATACGGTGATGCAAATGGAAGTTCAGGGTATGGAAATGCATCATGGAGGTCTGATTCATCGCAAGGTTCTGGAAATTATGGGGGCTCTCAGGCAAATGGTTCTCATGGTGGACAAGTCGGTTATGGTGGTGGGTACGGCGGTGCTCAGGGCCGACAAGCTCAACAACAGTGATTCAATCTCTTGAAAGACAACTTCGTTTCATCCTCTTCTGTGGATAATCTTTGCTCTTGTGATTATGATGGTATCTTATTCCCAGCGGCAATAGGAGAGGCTGAAGTTGGATGTCAAATCACCTTGGGACCGGTTGGATTGCTTGAATCCCAGTAGTTTGCAATATCTATTTTGCTAGTCATAATAAGTAGTTTTGAGGCATAATAGATGCCTTTCTTTAGTTTTGCTATTGAGTGTAGTTTAAATTTGGCTTGCTTTATATTTGCTTACTTGCTGCTCCAGTACTTCTCTTATCTACTCTAGTTTTTAAGTTATATAACTTCTATTTGTGTTGTCTGGCTGATTTAAGTATTTTATTATTATTTATGTCATCTAGGACCTTCGATGATAGATAATTATGCTTGATTTGATATGACGAGTAGGGTAAGGAGATGTACCAAGGATTTTATTGATAGCAGTGGAGCTATGGGCCACTTGGGTTGATCACTTCGTAATGGTAGCGATAATCGTAGTGGTAGTTGACACTTGAGGATGGCATAATCATTTTCCCCCTGTATTTGCCCTTGTGTTGTACAGGAGGAGAGATGCTCAAGAGTTCAAAGGTGGAGTCAAGTGTCCACTCATGGCTGAACCCGAGCTTCGTGGTGTTGGTTGGTCGGTGTGGGGTTTGTTCAGCAGAGGACTTGGCTCAGTTGAAATTTTGAATTAACATGAGAGAAGCCCTTCACAATCCAGGTGCTGCCAACACTGCAAATTCTTGGCTTTTGAAGTTAAAATGTTTCTGGATCTTCATTCGGGTGTCTGTGAGGGTTTACTGAACATGGAAATGAATTTGTGAAGCAAACAACCTGGGGTATGTTGACTCAAAGCTGTTAGCTATGTGTTGGATGAAGATTACATTACTCACTAATTATTTAGTCTGCCTTTTGATTCTTTTTTGAGTCGATCTGACAGTATGATTTTTTATTATTAGAGCATTAGAAAAGTATGTCCTTAAAAGTTCCCATAGTTTTGGAACATATAATTTCAGTTTTTCTAAGCATTTTATGCTATTGGGGCCTTTCTTCCCTTCTACAGGCAAATAGGTTGAGCTCTTCTGAATGCTGTTGGTAACCTAGTATCATTTGCTATTTGATTTTTAATTTTTATTATAACTAGTAGGCTTAATGGCCTACATAGGATTTTAGGTAAATTCTCTTTGATATCATGATTCAAGACCCTAAAACATTTTTATCCTTTTGTATGTTAATTTTTAGGCAACAAACTAATAATTTAGTGGGAGGCCAGTAGAGGCGCTTGCTTAGTAGTTTGGAGTGTCAACCTAGGCAGCTGCTTTGCGTTTTGGTTGGTGGAAGGAGTTATGACTGAAGCTGGAAGCGTTTATTTTCAGGATTTTAATGTTGAATGCCTTTATCATTGACAGTGATTTTATACATTCACCTGTTCTTTCTTCTTCCCCGTCCTTTTTGTGTTTGTGTGTTAAAAATCGCCGGTCGTTGGCAGCAAATATTAGACGGAAACTCAAGCCCTCTCTTTAACTGAAAACGTTGCGTATTGTATGTAATCACAGTTTTATTTAAACAATCAGTTAAGTATTGGTTATCAATACATATGCTTTGGTTATTACAACAAGGAAGAGTTGAAAAAGCTGTAGTACGTAAATAATTGGCGATGGTCGATGCTGCAATGGTAGCTAGCAACAGTTTGGCTCCTTACTGGAACTAGTGTGCTGAAGGAAAACCTTGGTATGGATGGCCAAGTGCAGCCAAATTGCCAGGGCGTGAGAATACAACCTAGAAATGACCAACTGTTTAGTTGAACGTTTTCTTTTTCTGAGGTCATTAACTATTGCAAACAATGAACAATAACGACACTGTCTGGAATAAGTCTGTACCTGGTGATTTCCAAGTGTGTACGTCTTAAAGCCAGCTGCGCAGTAATCAAAATAATATTCCCAAGTTCTCACGAACTTATCATCGAACCCTAAAGCCATAATTTCGCTGAGAAAAGAAAAAAAGAAACCCAGAATTGAATGCATTACCATAAAAAACCTGAATGCTTGTTCTCATTTTGGAAATCATATGTTCGCATTTCCGATTCTGTTTCTAGCGGTATTATCGAAGTACTGAAATATGTTAAGCTACCACATTACCTCTGATTCTCCAGTAAATTCTTCTTCCAACATCGCAGTGTTTGATAGTAATGTGCTCCGATATTTTCCACATGCTCCACACTGCAAATGTAGAACAAATAGAAAGTAAATTTGAGATAGAACACTGGCTTAACAACAGTGGTCTTTTACCTGAGTCTGGATGCAGCAGCCATGCCGGATATAATCCTGTTCAGGGAAGGCACGCATGCACCAGGGAAGATATATTCCTTAATGAATTCTGAACTTTGCTTGTACTGGTTGAAACGCTCCTCCGGCATTGATGAGAACTGGGGAAATATATATCAGTCTTTACCATTAGCGTTATGTTATCAATCAGTATATACATTTTGGCAAAATGCATGTTTTCTGTTATTGCTTCCCGGTTCATTATGTTACCTGAATGACAATTAGCCCATCCTCCGCCAACACTGACTCACAGCAACCGAAAAACTCTTCGACATATTCATCGCCAACATGTTCTATCATCTCGCTGAAGAAACCAATAGAAATTCAACTCACTCATTAACCTGTTGGATATTGGAAAATATAAATTTGATGGCCGAAGAACTCACCAGGATATGATTCTGTCATATTTGTGCGTATCAGGTAATTGGCGGTAGTCACAAAGTAGTAATTTGATGTTTCCCTGATCATGAAGAAAGTAAGGAGATGAAGAAAGAAAGGAAGAAAGAAAGGGCAAATTCTAATGGTGTTATTTGGAGGCCGAAGCCAGTGAGATGATATGGACCTGAAGTCCAGCTTCCTTTACTTTTTCTTCTGCAAATTTCAGTTGCTCTTGTGATAGAGTGATGCCAGTGTATTTGCATCCGGTTCGTCTCACAACTTCAATGCCAAATCTTCCCCAACCGCATCCAATTTCAAGAACTTCATGCTCCTTCTCGATTCTTGCCTATATATGTCATCAGAAGGGAAAACAATGAAACAAGTTACTACAGAAGGAAAAGGAAAGAATACAATAGAGCTATTATCAAGTCTTACTTTATCAATCAGAGTTGATATTTTTCTTAGCTGGGCAACCTTCAAGTCTTCATCTACCATCTATGAAACAATTCAACATAACAATCACCAGTTTTGAAGTGAAAAGATTCCTCTGTTCTGTTGATGCACACTACTCAAATAAAACCATGAAAAATTAATTGTTATCTTGACCTTAAATATCCCACAGGAGTATGACATTGTTTCATCCAGGAACAAGGAAAAAAGTTCATTACTCTGCAAATCACCATTTGAGAAGAATTTAAGCTTCATTTGATAAGTTAAAGTCAAGACGAACACTACTATGTCATAATCCTGTACCAGATCATAATGACGAGAAATGTTTCTACGTGCTTGTGTAAGACTGTTACGCCTCAAGGCATGCTTGAAGAAATACTTTGCAGACGCTATGCCAGCTGTGAACAATGAAGGTGTCCACCAACCCCTGCAACCAAATCAGTGCAAATAATCAATGAACTAAGTTTCTCTCTGGCTTAATGCTAGTATTGTATTCCAGGTTCTTTGCAGTTTTAGCAAACCTGTTTTTATTTAGTCTTGTGACTGAAGAAGTCGAATCTCTATTAGCAATGAGTATCTGCATAGTAACTAAATTTAGATTCTGATAAAGTATATCAGAAAAATATAATTCAGGGCAGAATGACAGATTTGGTTCTCTTATCTTACAGTCAAAAATTTCAGAAGGCCTTCTTCTTTATCTATGAAAGAAAAATCTCCGTTGACAAAGGCATCTGCAAGGCCTAAATCAGCCTCTGTCATAACCTGGTAAAACATTGTAATTAGTGGTGGGAATATTATTTAGGAAAGAAGAAATGATTTCAAGTATGTACCTTCCAGTAAAACTGGGGATTGTGAACTTTCAGAACAGTTTTAAGAGAACATTTTCTCATGCTTCCCTTGAATGTAAAAACTGTGCCCCCTTCCTCTAATACACTGGTGATGCCACAGCACATAGTAAATGATTATCACAACATTTCAAATTCACCATGGGTGGTAAAAACCAGATTCTCTAATAAAAATATAAGGAAAGAATAAAGAATGTAGGTCAAAATGAACATGAGAATTTTGTTAAAGAGATGAAATAAATCGTGTAGTGCAGACGGGAGAAACAAAATACATGAATCATTACAGGCAAAAACAAAAATGATAAGAAATGATGCCCTTTAATCGTTTGAAAACTAACATTATGCAGCCAGTTGATATGTATTGTCCAAGGAATCTTGTAACGAAAAGGCGAGCTCCTGTTTCCAAGACAGAGGGCACCATGTGGTTTGGCCTGTTAAGAGCAAAACACTGCTTTCCGAGGAGACCATTTGCAGTGACCGTAGCAGCCTGAAAAGAATTGCAGGCCTTAGCCGTAAACTATGGAATTACAGTTTCCAGCTACAATTCTTGACAGAGAATAGTGGCAACAGCAAAGATGGAATTACAGGCAACTTCCCTCATGTATAAGAGGTTGAGCATCACATAGTCAATATGTGTAAGACCCGAATTTTATTATACTATATACCATATTTGTACATGATTGATAGTGGAAATTAATTCTTTTAGTAAAATTAAAGAATCATTGAATGTGAATTTCCACTTTGCATTTTAAGTCATGATGTATAGTATGGTTGATAAAAGAAAGAAAAACAAATATCAATTGTAACAAGGAATATATGGGACTAAATCTTGATAAAAGGTCAAGATAGTATATATAAGGTATGAAAGCATTAAATGAAGTTTGAGTCAATGTGAAAGATTGAAAACGAAATGGAAAGTATAAGAAGGGAATTAATGGCTGGAGGACAAAATAAAGAAAAGAATGAGAAGGTAGCCAATGAACGTTGGCTAGAAGAGGATTGGCGTGGAGAAGAGAAGAAAAGAAAAGAGAAAAGTCAAGGAAAGGGGTTGATAGTGGACTTCTCGCCACTTCCCTTCTCCTGATAAATTTAACCAGACAATAAATGGCAAAGAAGAGTTAGTCAAAAACGGGATTTTAGTAAGGACTTTACACTGTTCTTTTTGGCTGCAGTTTCTTTGGTTTTTAATGCATGAAATGATGAAGAAAACAAGATAAGGAAACAGGTGGTTGGTTCTAACAAGATTAACTTGGCTATATAAGGAGGAATATGTGAGAAGAAGAACCAACGTAGCAACTTCATCTTCTCCAGAAAACTCCTCGCCAGTCTATTTTCACTGCAAGCTCACATGCAGTCCTCCCATTTCTCTCATATATAAGCCATGAAAACTTCATTTTTAGTTAGCCAAACCCCTCCGCAGTGTTGAAAAGCCAAGGAACAAGAGAAGTAAAGCTATAGGAGGCAAGAAAACATCCTGTTTTTGGAAGAGCAACTGGGTTAAGGTGAGTTCCATAATTTCTATGGTTCTCTTGATATTCAATACTGGATTTCTATGTTTTATAACGTAATAAACATAGATATAACCTTGTTTTAGCTAAATCTTGCTAGAATATATAAGAACTAGAACAAGGTGTAGTCTGAATCGAGAATAGACAATGAAAATACTAAGAATAATGATAATGGCGAACTAAAATGCAAGAGCATAGCCACTCGAATTGATTGGGCGAACTCCCATGTTGGGCGAACTCCCACAAATAAGCCATATGAATGGCGAGAATGATTGGGCGAGCTCCCAAGAATAGATCAATTATAGAAGGGCGAGCTCTATGGGCGAATGGCAAACTCAATCTCGCCAAAGTGTCCCAAATATTAGGAAAATATAAATAGTTTAGAAAATATTCGAAAAAGGAATATTAATAGTTTTAATAAATTTGTGCAGACGGGAATTGAGAAAGGCGAACGAAAAGCAAAGCTTCCTCAGACGAGATAAGGGAGTTGCATGTGAAGTCCATGCATGTCCTGTGAAGTAAAAATGTTATGAAATATTATGAAATTGTTTTGTTTTATGACATGCTGGATAAATTATATACTGATTTGGGCAAGCTAAAAACCCACCCCTTTATATGGTTAGGCAAACTGGCCCTTCTGTTTTTGATGTTAGGCGAACTGGTATTGGTGGGCGAGCCACTTGGGCGAGCTCACTTTTTATATTTTGAAGTCTTGGGCGAGTAGCCTTGTTTAAGAAGAAATCGGGCGAGCTAAAGTGGCGAACCCTTTTAAGGTTGTTTTGGGGTGGGCGACCCCTGTCTTATTATGGGTGGGCGAGTTGACATGGCAATGCCAAAAAGGGCGAGCCTTGGGGCGAGCCAGATTAGTTTGTTTTAAATTGCCAAGGGTTGGCGGGCGAACACAAGTTCACCGTACTTGGCGAGCCGTACTTGGCGAACTGATTTATGAATATTTTTCTCAACGAAAAATGAATTATTTTTAATTTTTTGAAAATAGAAATATGAAACCTTTTTTTTAGGCTAGTTGAACTATTGGCGAGTTGACCAATTGGCTAGTTAACCTATGGGCGAGTTGACTATTGGCGAGTTGACCATGGGCGAACTAGCCATGGGAGAGCCAGTTTAACCCGTGCCTTTCTCACAAGGAAAATGTTGAGATTACGGGCTATTTTACTATTCAAATCTTTTGGAAATCAAATCATTTTGTGGAAATGATAAAAGTGATTTTTGAGACTTTAGGCCCTGAGTTCATGCTTTATCATTCATGTAATTGCGTGACCCACCTGGGGCATTGGCTCAGGCCAATGGACCAACGAGTGCACCTCAGGGAGTCACAAGGCTGATAGACCCGCCAAGTCATCAGCGGACTCGAAGTCACTTGGCAAGTGGACCCGAGGACCACCTATAGATTATGGCCATAGATCTAGCTGAGATAGCCGTGAGGGGCGGTGGCCTACGGGTGCACCCCAAAAGCAGACGACTTATGTTCCTGAAGGAACAGAGCATGATTTATTTATTGTCTAGTCTCAACTTATTGTTTTTTTATGGGTTGATGGTTAAGATAATTAATTTGTAGTGGGAAGATAGCTGTTATTTTATAAAGCAGTATACACCTTCCTTACTGAGCACGTTATCGCTCACTCCCTATTTTCCACTCCACAGATTATTGGGTTCAGGCTAAGAGAATTACCTTACAGAGATCTGATATCGAAGGTATGTTGTATTCTTTTGTATATTCAGTAATATGGTACAGTACTACTCTAAATTAAAGGGAATGTATATACCTCTTAAGGTAATAATTTAATAATTCTTATAAAAGTGATAGGAATTGATAAGCATCACAGACAGCCCAACCGGTAAGTGAGTGTAATTAATAAATGAATATTCCGTATTTTGTGGATTTGGGATGTTACAATATGATGTGACAATAATTGAAGATTCAAGTGCATTGCATGTAAGTTCCCCACATAAGTTAACTACTTAGTCAGTAGTGTTTTATAGGAAATAAAAGACTTGAGATTAGTTTCATAACCTCTTAAAACTTCCTATTATGGTCCTATATTTTATTATCTTTATCTAATAAATTTTAAATTATTTATCCATATCTACAAGTGATAACTACCCACTAATTGAATTACGTTTTTCAATGGGAAGACGTATATAAAGAAAAATATAGAGTATTGGGTTCCTAATCTGAGCATTCTGAAAAACACACCATTAGTGAGTTTGCTTAAGATTAGAAGATCAAATACGAAAGGCACGCAGTTTTATCGCAGCTCAATATTTTCGATATAAATGACTGGAGGTTAGTATCCTGTTCCGCATTTATAATTTATGATGTGTTGTTTTCGGTGTCGACACATTAGATAAATCGATTAAGATTTCTTACAGTTGGTATCCAAGCCTTTAAAACCTCTGCCTTGATTTTGTTTGATATTTGGTGCGACTAATTTTCTTGAACTCAAACTTTGACACTGTCTTGCATTCGGTTTCTGCACTATGAAGGAGAACTACAATTAGCTTGAACTGCTTATTTCTATTTTCTACACGTTGCTGCTGCTCTCATTTGCTTTTAATAATATTATCTGCCTCTCACCTCTTGTATTTAAGAGTAACCTTCTTGCTAATAAAGAGGCATTGTAAAGCATAAAAAAAGGGTTATTAATAATAATAAAACGTGTGGTTGTTATGGAACCTTTTATTTGGCAAACAGAGGAAGATGAACATTGTTCTTACGAATTTAATTTGTTTGGGAATTGAGCCTTTGCATTTTCATAGCTAGCTAGGCTACTATTTTTGTAATTGCTATCCACTTAACAATTGAAAAGGCAAATTCTTTCTTTCTTTTTCATCTATTTTGGTGATTTATTTGGATTAGCTTTCTGTTACTGTTTCTAGACAAATAAATTAATCTTGTATTATGATTGTGGACAAGAATTTAAGAGCGTTGATTATTAAATTAATTATAAAAAATTAAAATTATATCATTATTTGATTCATGATATATTTTTGTATGCTTGAATTTTATGTGTAAGTAATGAATGTATGTATACAATATTATTTGTTCATAATATGTTAATTGTATACATGATTGAAAAATTATTATTTATGCATAAAATTTGATGTCATGTGATCCATATAATTTTTCTTGATCAAGGAATAGCCACAACATCTTTGATTAAGTTAAATTATATATAAAGTATATTCGGTCACATATAGAAAAATGACATTAATTGTAATTAATCATATTTAATATAATAAATTTTATCCGACATGAATTTTTGTTATATTTGTGTGATTAATTAGGATGAAATAACAAATTATTTTTCTTAATTTACCCACAGGAATTAAGAAAAGGAATATAATTTGATAGTTTCATCATAAAGTTTATATATGAATCTGTTTAAATTAGAACTTCTCCCACAGGCAGTTTTATATGTTATTTGATTCATATTTTAATGCATGATTTACATTGGTAAAGCATGATATATGTTTATTTGCCTCAAATTTGTAACATAAGCGTGAATGTTTGATTTATTTGCAGTTATACAACCTCTGAATTTTTCTGATGATAAATGTGATGTTCCCTATTTAAGTGGTGATAACTATAAGATATGGAAGGAGAGAGTTCTTCTTCAATTAGGGTGCATGGACATTGATTATGCCATTAGGAAGGATGAACCACTTGTACCTACTGATACTAGCCCTCAGGGTGCGATTGCACTATATGAACGATGGGAGTGATCTAATCGCTTAAGTATGATGTTCATAAGGACACGTATATCGGCTAGTATTCGTAGTTCAATCCCTGAGTGTAAAAATGTCAAGGAATTGCTAAAGGCTATTGATGAACAGTATGAGTCTTCGGATAAGGCACTAGCTAGTACCCTAATGACAAAGTTATCATCTATGAAGCTCACTAGTGTTAGAGGTGTGCGTGAGCACATCATGCAGATGAGGGACATAGTGGCTCAATTGAAGTCTCTTGAGGTTGAGATGTCTGAATCTTTCCTTGTGCACTTTATTCTGAATTCCCTTCCACAACAATATGGACCTTTCAAAATTTCTTACAAAACACATAAGCAAAAATGGTCAATAAATGAACTCTTGACCATGTGTATTCAAGAGGAAGGGAGGTTGCTAATGGAAATGGGTGAAAATGCACATATGGCAACACAAGGAAAGAACAAAGCGCAAGCCAAACAAAAGGGAAAGGGTAAAATACCTATCCAGATTGAGAAGAAAGAGTCCAAGTGTTTTTTTTGTAAAAAGAAGGGACACATGAAGAAGGACTGCAACAAATATAAGGCTTGGCTTGAAAAGAAAGGTAATCCAATCTCACTTGTTTGTTATGAATCTAATATGGTTGATGTTTGTCATAACACTTAGTGTATTGATTCTGGTTCTACAATCCATGTTTCAAATACCTTGCAGGGTTTTCTAAACCAAAGGAAACCAATGGCCAGTGAGCAATGCATCTATTCAGGAAACAAGATGCGTTCTCAAGTGGAAGCAGTAGGGACGTGCAGATTAGTTTTAGATACTAGTTTTGTTTTGAATTTGGAAAGAACCTTTTATATTCCATGTTACTCTAGAAATTTAATTTCAGTTTCAAGACTTATACCACTTGGATTTTCTTTTGAATTTTATGAAAATACTTTTCGCTTGCTTTATAAATCTAGTGTTGTTGGAAATGGGATGTTGATTGATGGTTTATTTCGAATTCATTTACAAAATAGTATTTCAAATAGTATAATGCACGTCCAAGACAATGTTAGTATTAAACAATGTGTTATGAATGTAAAGTCCTCTATGTTGTGGCATCGGAGATTAAGATATATCTCCATAGAGAGAATTAAAAGGTTAGTGAATGATGGAGTACTTAGTACTTTGGATTTTACTGACTTTGATACTTGTGTGGACTGCATAAAGGGAAAGGAGACCAACAAGACAAAGAAAGGTGCCAAAAGGAGTTCAGACATATTAGAGATCATACATACGGACATTTGTAGTCCGGATATGGACTCATATGGTCAGAAATACTTCATCTCATTCATAAATGATTATTCATGATACATGTATCTCTACTTGCTTCATAATAAGAACGAAGCATTAGATGCTTTTAAAGTTTTCAAAGCAGAAGTAGAGAAACAATGTGGAAAGCAAATTAAGATCGTGAGATCAGATAGAGGTGGAGAATACTATGGTAGATATACTGAGGATGGACAAGCGCTTGGTCCATTTGCAAGGTTTCTTGAAGAGCATGGGATTCAAGCCCAATACACTATGCCTGGATCTCCAGACCAAAATGGTGTAGCAGAAAGAAGAAACCAAACCTTGATGGACATGGTGCGGAGTATGCTTAGCAACTCCAAGCTTCCTAAATCCTTGAGGACCGAAGCTCTTAAAACGGCAGTGTATATATTAAACCGGGTTCCAACTAAAGCTGTTCCAAAAACACCTTTTGAATTATGGAAAGGTTGGAAACCGAGTTTGCGACATATACGCGTTTGCGGATGCCTGTTTGAAGTAAGAGTTTATAATCCACAAGAAAAGAAATTGGACCCAAGGACTATAAGTGGGTATTTCATTGGATATGCTGAAAAGTCTAAAGGTTACAGATTTTATTGTCCATCACATGTCACTAGAATTGTGGAATCAAGAAATGCAAAGTTTCTTGAAAATGACTTGATTAGTGGGAGTGATCAATCTCGGAACGTAGTTTCTAAGAAGGATCATTCAGATATTCAAGCTCCCATTTCAAGTGACAAATTGGTTGTTGTTCATAACTTCCCTCAAGTTCAAATGGATGTTGAACAACCAATCATTGAAGCTCCATAAGTTGCAGATGACAATCCAGTAGATCCAGTTGTTCAACAATTACCAGAGATTGTTGAGCAACCAGTTGTGCAACATACTCCACAGGAGGATGCTGACACAACATTAAGAAGATCAACTAGAATGAAGAAATCATCAATACCTAATGATTACATTGTGTATCTACAAGAGTCTGACTATAATTTTGGAGCCGAAGATGACCCTGAAACATTTTCACAAGCCATGAGTTGTAGTAAATCTGAATTTTGGTACAATGCCATGAAAGATGAGTTGATTTCTATGGCATCTAATGGAGTCTGGGATCTTGTTGAGTTGCCTAATGGTGCAAAGGCCATTGGATGTAAATGGGTCTTTAAAACAAAGAAGGACTCATTAGGCAACACTGATAGATATAAGGCAAGACTCGTAGCTAAAGGATTCACTCAAAAGGAAGGAATCGATTACACAGAAACTTTTTCCCCTATATCAAAGAAAGATTTTCTTCGTGTTGTTATGGCATTGGTTGCTCATTTTGACTTGGAACTGCATCAAATGGATGTGAAAACTGCATTCTTGAATGGAGACCTAAAGGAGGAGGTTTATATGAAACAACCGGAAGGATTCTGTAACAGCCCGTTACCACATTTTTCACGTATTTCCATACAACTATTACCGGTTGGCCTGTCTGCGATGCCAATAACATTCTACAATGATAGTGATAAATAATAATATTTATTTATCAAATACGGAATACGAAATTTCTTTTCATTATTCCTTACATCTGACATCCCCTATTGTCTTTTTCTCAATAAAGTAGTACTGTATACATATGTCTGAAATGTAAAAGAGAAGTGACTGTACCTGTCATATTTGACATAAGTTGCCCCCGCGCTTTATATGTAGCTATCCATATGGGAGCTAATTCTCTCAAACTCTGTGTTTCTTTATCTGTGGAGTTAAAACAAAGGGATGAGCGATTCATACGCTCAGTAAAGGAAACATATGCTGCTTTATAAAACCAAAACTATATACCACAAAGTATTTGTTTTTCCTAACATCATATCAAGTAGGAAAACAGTGGATATAGTAACCAGTACTCTCAAAACATCATTCAAATCACTGGCTAATCTGTTTACTTTAAAATGTAGTAAACAGTAAATAGGATTTAACAAATACTCTCAGTAAACAGAAATCAACAAGTTGAGACTAGGCATCACCCTATAAATAAGTCATGCTATCATCGTTCCCCCTCCCTCTTGCGAGAACGGAATCTACCGCTAATTGGGGTGCACCCGTAGGCCATCGCCCCTCACGGTTATCTCTGCTAGATCTATGGCCATAATCTATAGGTGGTCCTCGGGTCCACTTGCCAAGTGACCTCGAGACCGTTGATGACTTGGCGGGTCCATCAGCCTTGTGACGCCCTGAGGTGCACTCGTTGGTCCATCGACCGAGCCACCGCCCCAGGCGGGTCACGCAATAGTAATGCATGAATTCGGGGCCTAAAGTCTCAAAATCAAATTATATCTCATGGAAAACCTTTAAGGAATTATTTCAGCCATATTATCATTTTTTCAAAATGATTTGATTTCCAAAAAGGGTTAGGCTTTCTGTTTACAAAACACCTTGGAAACATTCCAAAATCTCAACGTTTAAAACCTTCGCCCATGGTTAGCTCGCCCAACATGGCTCGCCCATGGCAGCTCGCCCAGTGGGGTGAACTTGTGTTCGCCCGCCAACCTTACTTTTAAAATCAACAAGCAACAATGGCTCGCCCTCAGTGGCTCGCCCATGACCAGTTCGCCCATTATGGCATTACCATGGTCAGTTCGCCCAACTGCAACACTTCCATGGTCAACTCGCCCAGTGGATACTACTATGGTCAACTCGCCCAGTGCGAAGAACTTGTGTTCGCCCGCCCAACTTTGCTTTTAAAATCAGAAAGCAAAACTGGCTCGCCCTTAATGGCTCGCCCATTTGTCAATTCGCCCAAAAATGGTTTATATTTTCTATTTTTCAAAGATATTTAAAATGGCTCATTTTCGTTGGAAACACCATAGAAATCTGTTCGCCATGGTCAGCTCGCCCAAAATGGCTCGCCCATGGTCACACCAAAATGGGGTGAACAAGTGTTCGCCCGCCACCCTCTGTATTTCAACAAAATACTGGCTCGCCACATTCGGCTCACCCATAGTTTTCTTATCAAAACGGGTCGCCCGCCCTTAAAAATTATCGGGATTTACTCGCCCAACATAAAAACACAAGGGCTCGCCAGCCCTGTACCAATTCGCCCAACTCAAAATATAAGAGTAGACTTTTAGCTCACCCAAATCAAAACAATTATCAAAATAATGCATGTCATAAAACAAAACAATTTTTCAATAATTTCTATGAAATTTACTCCACAGGACATGCATTCATTTCACACACATCTCCCTTACCTGATATTACGAAGCCTTGCTTCGCCTTGGTTCTTGCTCGCCAATAGCCATTCCAAATTCCCGGCTGCAAATAATATATAATTTCCATTAATATTTTCTATTAATTGGGCGAGACATGAGAAAATCAACCAGCTCGCCCATAGGCACATCTTATTAGCTCGTCAACCGAGCTCGCCATTCATCAAATGACTTACACGTGGGAACTCGCCCAACATTCTCGCCATTCATATATTGTTTAGAAGGAGCTCGCCCACTATTTCAACTCGCCATGCCAACTTGGTTTTATTGTGGGAGTTCACCCACTAGTCAACTCGCCCTATGCTTATGCATTTGAGCTCGCCCATGAATTCACTTCACTAGAGTTGGGCGATCTCGCCCATTTGAACAAAGACTTTACCTTGGCGAGTTCATTATTATCTACTCGTCTCATTGGCGAGTACTAATTTTCATCATTGGCGATCACAATAGTCGCCATTCTCGTCACTTATTCCATGATTTTCCTTGTTTTCATATTTTCTAAGGATCTAACTAAAACAAGGTTGCATTCTATGTTTATTACTTTGTAAAACATAGAAATCTATTATTGAATCTCAAGAACACTTTTAGAAATATGAAACTCACCTCAACCAACTGCACTTCCAGAACAGATTGTTTTCTGTCTTTTGTTGGCCTCCTTTTGCTTATTCCTTCAGCTCATCAACTATGGAGGAAAGGTTTTATAAGCATGTTTACCGGTTTAGCCAACTTAAGGTTTGAAGTTTAGTAAATCAGGCATGATAGAAATGAAAGGAATCAGAACATAAACTGGCAGTTGCACAGCTCTCGTGAAGAAGATGAAGTTTGCCAAATGAGTTTTCCTCAAGCGTTTCTTCTTATATAGCCATGCTAAACCAATCCGAAGCTACCGCCTGTCCCTTATCCTGTTTCCTTCATCATTTTCACGTCTTTCATGCATTTAATGCATGAAGAAAACTGAAGCACAAGTGGCGTGAAAGTCCTCCTTCCACACGCCTTTTTCTCATGCTATTGACTTTGTTTTACTCCTCAACCAATAAGTATAATTCCTTTATTGACTTTACATCCTCTCTATTAATTGTCTCCAACCGTATGGCGTCCAAAGTCAATTTTTGCTGCGCGGTTCTAATTCATTATTTCATTTTGTCCGTGCTAATTTCAGTTCGCCTAGTCAACTTGAGCCCTCAGCTCGCCCATTCTATTTCAATATTAGTTCGCCAACAATATTTGGCGATTTACAAGCTGATTTCCTTGGCGACTATTGTTATACTCGCCCATTTGCTATGACTCAAGCCACAAATTGGCGATCACATTGATTTGGCATTGTAACTTTGGCGAGTACCTTGTTGCCTCACTTGCCTACTAGGCTATCAACTAAATCAACACGTAGTGGCGAACTCTTATACTCGCCCTTGCCATCATCCAGCTCACCATCACTATTGGCGATCTGCTCGCCCATTGGCGAACGAACTCTCTTGCTCACTCGTTGGCGAGCTATTATGTATACTCGCCCATATATTATTTCACCATAATTGCTCCATTCACTACTCAATTTAAAGAGCCTTTTACCCAAGTGGAAATCGATATTCTTTATTTATTTAATTTCCATTATCACTTTTATGAAATTAGACTCTACAGTAGTGTAGAATCGGATCTTACAGATTCTCCTCTAGTAATAGTGAGCATTTGGTATGCAAGCTCAAGAAATCCATATATGGATTGAAACAAGCCTCCCGTCAATGGTATTTAAAATTCCATGATGTCATCTCTTCATTCGGTTTTATAGAGAACATCATAGATCAATGCATATATCACAAGGTTAGTGGGAGTAAAATTTGTTTCCTTGTCCTATATGTGGATGATATCTTACTTGCAACCAATGATAAAGGGTTGCTACATGAGGTGAAGCAATTTCTCTCTAAGAAATTTGATATGAAGGATATGGGTGAGGCATCTTATGTCATTGGCATTAAGATCCATAGAGACAGGCCTCAAGGTATCCTAGGACTGTCTCAAGAGTCCTATATCAATAAGGTTCTTGAGAGATTTAGGATGAAAGATTGCTCACCAAGTGTAGCACCAATAGTAAAGGGTGACAGGTTCAATTTGAACCAGTGCTCGAAAAATGAACTTGAAAGGGAACAAATGCAAAACATTCCATATGCTTCAGTTGTTGGAAGCCTAATGTATGCTCAGGTTTGCACAAGACCTGACATTGCATTTGTAGTCGGAATGTTAGGAAGATATTAGAGTAATCAGGGTATGGACCACTGGAGAGCTGCAAAGAAAGTAATGAGGTACCTTCAAGGGACCAAAGATTACATGCTTATGTATAGACGAACTGACAACCTAGAGGTAGTTGGTTATTCAGATTCAGACTTCGCTGGATGTGTTGATTCACGAAAATCAACATCTGGATATGTTTTCATGCTTGCTGGCGGAGCCATATCTTGGAGGAGTGCAAAGTAGTCTTTAGTTGCTACTTCTACCATGGAGACTGAGTTTGTTTCTTGTTTTGAGGCTACCTCACATGGTGTATGGTTGAAGAGTTTCATATCTGGGCTTAGAATTATGGATTCCATTTCAAAGCCATTAAGAATATACTATGACAATTCAGCTGCGATTTTCTTGGCTAAAAACAACAAAAGTGGTAGTCGAAGTAAACATATCGACATTAAGTATTTAGCCATAAGAGAACATGTTAAAGAGAATATAGTGGTCATTGAGCATGTTAGCACTAAATTGATGATAGCAGATCCTTTAACAAAAGGCATGCCACCAAAAGGTTTTAAGGATCATGTAGTGCGAATGGAACTTGGTTCCATCTTGTGAATTAGTTGTATGGATAACTTTTATTTGTAATGAAACTCTTATTCATTTGTTTTGTTTTCTCAATATTTGGTGCACATATTGGTTATTGAGAATAACAATAAATTATGGACCTAGAATAAACATAAGGTTTATTCATTAAGATATGTTATCACATATAGGCTGATATTGAAGAGATGAAATATATTGTAGTACATGGAAGATATTACTCATTCTTAGAGGACTTGTCGCCATGATTCATGTATTTTGTTTCTTTAATTTAAGCATAAGGATTCATAGATTATGGATGGAACAACAAATATAATAAAATATACAGACCAAGTGGGAGAATGTAAGTTCCCCACATACGTTAACTACTTAGTCAGTAGTGTTTTATAGGAAATAAAAGACTTGAGGTTAGTTTCATAACCTCTTAAAACTTCTTATTGTGGTCCTATATTTTATTATCTTTATCTAATAAATTTTAAATTATTTATCCATATCTACAAGTGATAACTACCCACTAATTGAATTACGTTTTTAATGGGAAGACGTATATAAAGAAAAATATAGGGTATTGGGTCTCTAATCTGAGCATTCTGAAAAACACACCATTAGTGAGTTTGCTTAAGATTAGAAGATCAAATACGAAAGGCACTCAGTTTTATCGCAGCTCAATATTTTCGATATCAATGGTGGGAGGTTAGTATCCTGTTTCGCATTTATAATTTATGATGTGTTGTTTTTGGTGTCGACACATTAGATAAATCGATTAAGATTTCTTACATTGCAGCCTAAACGTAGAAGCTTTTACCTGCGGCTAGTAGAACTTAATCATTGAAACTATTTGTTATGAGCAGAACTCACTACTACCTTTAATTTGTCTTCCTGGAAGTCATTTCCTGAAACAATTGTAAACAGGTTACTTAGAGGAGTCAGTGAACAATATCTTTAGAACTTTCACTATCAGGTTTTGAGATGCATGGAAGTATGAATGTCTCAGAGCAATTGAGGATTGAGAACTGAGTTGAGATATTAGTTTAAAATGAAAATGGTGTTTTCCAATTTTCTGGACAGCATGCATAAATGCATTGTTTACTGCCAACAAGAACAAACGACCAGTTTAGAAAACCACCGGAAAATGGAAGCATTCATCCCGGTCTGGAAAAAAATTGACCGAAAATGTTACTGAAAACATTGTCTCTGTGTATACGGCTAGATAAATTAGTGGAGTAAACTCACCACAAAACCAGATTCCTCTCTTCCCCTGAATCTGATTAAGCAGAAGAGAAGCTTTTGATGCAGCAATAGATGGGATTGGATGACCAGTTGACCACTTAAGCAAGGTTTGTTTTGGGATTTTATCTGGATTGATGGTTACAAAAAATGGTACACTTGTTTCACCAACATCCTGTGAATCATGGCAACCAACAATTAGATCATTCAAGAGGCTGAAAATTACCTTAGTTACTTCTCATCCTGATTACAGTAATACTGTAGAGTCCAATGCAATCATTTCTTAAGATGCAGTGTCTGCTTTCAAATTGAAAGATCATAAATTCAATTTTTTTAACACTGAGAGAACATGTTACAGACCTGTAGCACATTAAGCCAGTATGTTAAACATGCTTTATTTTCTGCAGTTTTAACAAAGTTCAATGCAGACCATGTCGATGGGTTCTCCGGCATAAATTTCTTGTCCTGATGTAGGAAAATATCACTGCCAACAAAGTCACCAAATGATTGTGCATCAGCAGATAATCGGCTTGACATTATATCAGAAATTTATAAATTTCAGTAGCTCATTTTCCATCAGAAAGGAAATACAAAATATTTATAAGCACACTTAAAAAGTATAAAAATCAATCTACAGTAAGTGAATTTCTACTGTGAAATAATAGGACTATAATTAGACTTGAGCAAATACTGATACCTGTAGGCATATTGTAATGCACCAAGTACTCTCAGTTCATCAAATGTTGCTTGGTTCCCTAATAATCTCATGGCAGCTCGAGCGTCAACAGCCAATATGCATCCATTGTACTTTTCTTGGAAACCATCTCCACATACAATACTAACACCTGCTAAGCCTTCTTTCAATTATATTTGGATCTCACTAAAATTTCCGACATGAAAATATTGCCTTAAATCCAGGTCATGCCTAAAGAAATTGCGACATGCATGGCTAATGTCCTAAACAACATAAATTTGTTCTTAAAGATTACTAGTGACGAAGTAAAAATATGTACCATCATCAGAAGTCTGAACAGAATGTACTTCACAAGCAGTTCTTATTTGACAGCCTCTGCTCTCCAGCATTTCTCTGACCTGAATACATTTGAATGGAGATGAAATGGGAGCCATTGTTAGCTTACATGCATCTATCAAACCTTGCCATTAGGAAAACTGGAAACTTGAAGGAGTTAAAGAAACAATAGATTAGCACCTTATTTACAAAATATGAATGTCTTCTGACAGTCAGCAATCGAGTATGCCCAAATAGCTGCAGTCAGAAAACTCAAATAGTCAGGGTTAGGGAAGACTCCATGGATGATTTCTTAATAGGTCAAACAAAGACTTTTATATTGTTGAAATGGAAGATAGTGTCATACCTCATATAGATGATAGCTGCGAAAAGTTGAAAGAGTGTAGAAGGCTGAAAAGCTCATAACTTCTTCCACAAGGCAGCCCCATATCGAACAGCATATTGGCATCTATGAAAGAAAATTAGTATGACATGGTTTATCACAACTTGTAAATGGGAATTAAAAATAAACTGAATCAACTTTAAAAGCTGAGGCAAGTATTGGACTGACTGAATATAGTGCTTCAGCTACTCACAAGATAAGCCTTCTGAAACAGTTCAGAGTAATTTCGCGACTTGATAAACTGTCCCAAGGTTTCATTATGATCAACATCTGGATTGTTTTCAAGCATTTCAAGATAACTGCAATGATTCCAATGAAATTCATAACTTCGTGGGGTTGTCTATGCATATTCATAAGCTCATGTTGGATTGAAAATCATAAGAAGAATGATTTACCTAATCAAATCATCCTTGAATTTAATAATTTCCCTAAGCATTTTCCAAAAGTATGGATTCAACACATTCTTCTTCTGAGCAAACAAGCTTGAAAAACCATTTCGACTGCCCCATTCACAGTCCCGGCCTTCCTCAAGACTTACAGAGAATGACATTTTGGATGCCTCCACATCAACTCCAAGGCCATCAAACAACTCCAAACTACTTGGATTCGTTGCCTGCCATGTTACTTAACCAACTGCTCATCAATAGTTTTATCAAAAATATAAACACAAGAATCTTCAACAAAAATTTTCCCAGCTAAATGGAGTATTAAGAAAATAAAAAATAAATAAAATGGAACACATGTAATCATCCTAATTCCGTTTATGGAGTTAAAAAACTCCACTAACAATAGATATAATAATTTTCCTATATATATATATATGTCAATTCCATTTAAGTCCTTGAGGTTTACACTTAATTCAACTTTAGTCTATTAGTATAAAAATGAGCACTTCATCCCAAATTTTTCGATTTCACAAGACAAGTAAATCTTTCTACTAGTCAATCGTCAAGTAAACTGTTAAAAATTAAATTTGACACATTTTACCTTTGAATCATTTGGAATACTTTAAATACTCAATAATATCATATTCCCAAGCATCAACAATAAATTTTATTACTATTTATTATTTTTAAATATTTTTTAAATATTATCATATGTGAGATTTTTATTTTTAATATTAAATAAGGATATTATGGAACTTAAATGAAGAAAAATGTTTATTTTTTATTTATTTTTACTTTTAATTTATTTCTTTATTTATTTACTTCTAATAAAAATGTAAATAACCTAATTTAAAATAACATAACATAAAATGATTTATATTTAAATTGTTCAAAATAAATATAATTTAAAATTTGAAACATCAATTGAAATTTTTAAAATTTAAATTAAGTATAATTGTATTTTTAATAATTAATAAAATTAAATCTGATATATTTGAGAAGAAAATCATGGAATGAATAATGCTTGTGAAAAATAGTGAAAAAAATTAAAGAAACGTGAAATATAGAGGGAAAATAGAAAAATAAATAATTATTTGTATTGAAAAGTTTAAGATTGAATAATTTTGTAATTGCTTACATTACATTAACTTTTGTTTATGGTATTAAGTTATTTGAGATGAAGTGTCCATTTTTAATACTAATGGATTAAAGTTGAATTAGGTTCAAACTCTAAAGATTTGGATGAAATTTACCAATTATAAATTGCCATGTCTTATATATAAACCTTTTTCAATTTAAAATGAGAAGCTAATTTAGAGTTCAGAGACTGAACCCTTATCACTAGACGAGGGCAATTGTTTTCTTTTTTTTACAAAAGAAGTCGAAACCTGAGAATATTGGAATGGATTGGAAATGCTAAGATTGGATCTCAAACTTGTTGAATGCTACATTTTAAGAATCATTATATGAACCATTTGAGTTAAGTCTTTGATTCTCATTTGTTGGTGTTGGTGTTAATGAGATTTAGAGAGTACAAAAACCAACAATTAAAACTTAATCTAATGATTGTTACCCCATCTTAAAAAGAATTAAGTCTAAGGTTCGATTATCTCTTGATACCTCCTATGAATAAAAGAGAGAGAGAGAGAAAGAGAGAGAGCACGGAAACCTGTATGTTGAATTGGGTAAATGTGGCTATGGATAACAAATGCAAAGCTCGAGTTTTTTGGATTGCTTTAATTTTTAATCAGTAAAGACAAAGTTTAACTCTTTTGCTTGTAGTTTGGCTAGGCAGGAGTGTGATCTTCATGGGGCATATGCGTGGGTGAGTTTAACTATTTTGTATTCCGGATATTTACTTTATTTCTCAATGAAAATTATTTTTTTGAGCGCTAAAAATTATTTTTTAATTAAAAAACGATTCCGGTAACCCGTTGGTTATGACTCAGTTAGCAACGTAAATTGAGTTAGTGGAAAGAGCCATCGGGTTTGACCTTCCACTAAACACATTTTTGGAGAGAGGTGAAGAGCCTTAACTGTGACTAAACTCCAAATAAGATTAGTCTCAGACTGTTAAAACATACGAGTATAATTGTGTTTTACACTAAAAAAAAAACGATTCTAGCACTCTATTAACGAATTTATATATAATAAAGTATTTGTTAAGCAAGCTAAGCAGTGTACAAAATAGCTTGAAATATGTGAATTTGGTAAAAAGAATGGTACTCTGGACAGCAAGATTTGTTTATTTCTCAAATTTCAAACCAGCTTTTTGAAAATCAATGATCCATAAATTTAGCTCAAACTCAGCAGAATTAAAGTCGTATGAATGATCTCATGCCAACCTTGAATTCCGCACGAGTTTTGTTTTGTAAAACATTGTTAAGTGATAAGTTATATGTATAGTCAATGCCTTTGATTTGTTATACGATTAAATTTGATTAAGAAACTTCACCAAATAGACGTCGACCCAAATTTAGTATAAAGTTGATTAAGAAACTTCACCAAATAGACGTCGAGCCAAATTAAGTATAACTTGTAAAGAAGATATAGTTGAGGTAGAAGATTGTCCGACGAAGTAACCCATGTAGTTGGCTAGTTGCTTCTGAAACAACACTTTTTCTGTTTGAATGAAATCACTGTTTATCTAAAAGAAAAAACCTTTACCAAATTGTAACAAAAAAAAACTTCAGCAAATCTACGTTCGATTTAACATACATAATAAACATACAAGCATAATATATAAATTAATTTGATAATATTATATCTAATATCCATTCATTATGTATCATAATTTAACTTTTGCTCAAATGAATTTTTTATTTATATTTTTGTTTTTCTAAATGAAGTGGGTAATTCTATAGTAAGATCGTTCTTGTTGTAAGATTAATATATTTTTTGCCTATTTTAAGCTGATTTTCATATTAAAAATATCGTAAACACATAAAAATAAATGTAAAATTGGAGTCAATAAACGTAAATAAATGAAAATAAATGTAATACACGAAAATAATTGTAAATTTAATATCAATAGGTATAAATTAGGTTAATCATATCGTAAATAAGGTAAACACATGAAAAAAAGTATAAACTTAACATTAATAGACATAAAATAGGTTAAGCTTACAATATAATTGATCTTTTTGTAGAATTCTACGAATGAAAGAAATTGTTTTTAAAACTTAATAATAGTTAACATAATATTGTAATTTATAAACTATTTGGTGTGTATATAAATTTACATATGTTTTGGATATTTAATGTTTAACTAAATAATGGGCGGTTATCTTATCTCGAATTCCAGTTGGAGATCTTCAAAATAAAATCTCATACTATAACTATTAGATTTTATATAATATCAATATTAAATAATCTTAAACTTATTATGTGTAAACCAAGTTCAAACACTTTGAAGTTCGAATATAGTAGGCATTTTTAAGTTGGATGATTAATTATTCGTAAAAGCTTAAATTTATAGAAAAAGACCAAACTATTATATTTAAGTTTTAACGCGTTCCTCCACGTGCCAAACCGGATGAATATTAATAAGCTTGCATGTAAATTCAGGTGTACAAAAACTGCAAATTAAAGAAAGATTAAAGAAGTATTGAACAGTTCAGATGAGCAATAAGACACTGAATGAAGAAATATTAGAAGTAATAAAATCTTTTAGGAATTCTACCTAAAAGCTCAAGTTTTTAGTATAATCTGTGACTCAATTTCGCATGTATAGTTAATTAATTAATTATTATCTTCGAACTAAAGAAAAAGCAAAAAGAAAGGTTTAGGCTATTAATATAGAATAGAAAGTTAAAGAGAGATGAAAGGGAGAAAGAATGGAAAAAATTAATAGTGAGGAGAATATTTGAACGAAGTTAACTAGGAGGAAAAACTTACATGATCAAAGATCATGAAACCAAGGTCTAAATCAATGGCATCAAATTTAACAGTCATGGCATGGCCACCTAATTGCTCTTCTTTCTCATAAATCACAGCCTTAGCACCTGCTTTGGAAAGAATGTGAGCTGAAACCACCCCACCAATCCCACCTCCGATCACAGCCACCTTCATTATATAGAGAGAGATATGAAAACCAAAAAATTAACTTTGGTCTCGAATATCTGATCAATGAATAATAGGAAGGACATATGTTAAGCTAAATATAAGCGTCTAGAAGTTTGAGTTTAAATTCGAGTTCGTGTCCGAGAAAGAGAGAGAAAGATTGTTTGTAAAGTACTACCAATTGCCATTAATGTTCCAAAGCAACACTTTCAATTCCATAATTACCATTCGTGGACTATAGATTTAAGACTAACTTTTACTCATACAATGCACGAACTAATTTTAATCATTTAATTTCTAAATATATAGAATAATATTATTTAATATATATTTAATGTATATATAAAATGATTATTATTTAATATATTGTTAGTTAAATTTTTTTCCGTAAACCACGAGGTGTGCCCATACCATACCATACTCGGTATGAAATTAATTTCAGCTCAGGTTGCGTGGTTGGCACTGACCCTAAGGAATTTTGACCTAGTGAGGAAGTTTAAATGAAATTCTTAAACTTCACAAATTATGTTAAAATTATGACGTCAAATACCTTTCCTTTATTTATTTTTTTATTTTTTTAATATTCATAAAGATTATGTATCATCATCTTTGCACCATTTGTGGAGTTTAGAAACTTGATTGATAGTATATTAGATAACAATATTATATAAAATACATATAATATAATAAAGTATCCAATCATAAAAGAATTAAATATTTAATTAAAAAAATTATAAAATTCAAAACATAAGATAAACAAATATTGGCAAAAATAAAAAATGAAAACATTATAAATAATATCATTAAGCACATCAAAAAAATGTTAAAATAAAAATTAAATGTATATTTTAAAAATTTTCAAGTGTTAGAGCAACATTTTGAGGTAGATTTTTATTATTGACCTAAATAATTATAATTATAAATATGCATTTTATATACATATAATATATATTTATATATATATGCATTCTTATATATATAATTGATTCTACCTATTAAATAAGTATATTATATGTATATAAAATGCATATTTATATACAAAAGAATGATTATAACATATTTATATAATTAATTTTATCTATTAAATATGTGTATTAACATATATATTTGTAAATTTATATGTTTTATACATGAATTTTATTTATTTAAAAATAATAATTTAAATATTTAATAATATATATACATGATATTGATACCTTACTTTTACACTTTTCAGTTTTGTTAATAAAATATTTTTAAATAAATTAAAATTATTTATTTTATAATATAAATAAATATTAATTAATATTTTATTTAGTTTTTCATAAAGATAATATTAAAATTATATATTTTAAACTTTTTGGATTGGCTAGTATTTAAAATTACTTGAAGATAATTTTATTTAAAAGATTGAGAAATTGTAGCAATAAAAAAAAATTTAAGAAAGTAGGGAAAGCATTTATTTATTTATTTATTTTTACTTACATATAAGTTAATGGATTGTTATCTGTCATTCAAAGTGAATATCTAAGTAAGAATCTATGTAAACATCCTGCTATATTTATTATGTACCTTGTAATATAAAATTTCTATATTAGAATGGACCTATATATATAATTTCTGACTTTGATAAATTGAACCTTGTCAATTTGGACTCCTAGTTTATTGACATATATAGTAATACATATGGCATAATCATTGGTTAATTTTTGTTTCTAACTAAGACCTTTTTAATTTGTGAAATTGAATATCTACTTTAATTATACCTGTCAATTAAATAAATATGCTTTAAATACTATTGGCTAATTCTTATTTTCTCATTGGGATCTGTTTATGACATTTGTTAATTTCATTGTCTATTTTTGAAACATTTATCATCCAACCTGTAAGTTTTATTGCCTGTGGTTTTATTGGAGCGGTTATGTCAATAAATAGAGGTTTATTTTTCAATAAAATATACGCGTATTTGCCTCTGTCATTGTGGCGTGTCATTTTTTTCTTCTTTGCTCTCTCAAGTTTTACCTGAGGGTAAATGAGCAGAATATTCAAAGAATCATTTATAAATCTGTTCGATTTTTATTCGTTTATATTCGTATATTAAGCTTAATGAATGAATATAAACAACATTTTAGTACTCATTTATTAAACAAATCGAACGTGAATACAACTGCGGTTCTTTTGTTTTTGTTCGCGAATAGGTTCATTTATATCCGTTTATTGTTCGTTCATTTAGAGTGTCATTATGTTCATTTATAACTTATTTATTTAAAATATTATTTGCTGTTCATTTATAGTTTGCTTGTTATTTATTAAAATACTAAAATTACTTATATTATATAAGTTATATAATATATACCTTATTTTTAAGACATTAACATAAAAAATTAGTATTAATTCTTAAACATATTTATACAATACAACTTTGTTGGCTTAAAAATTAATAAAATATAATAATAAAATAATTATAAAATTGAATTAGTTAATTATGCTTAAAATAATTATTTTTTTAAAAATATTTTAAACATAATATACTAAATTAAATTAATAAGAATATCATAATAAATTAAGATCTCATTCTTATCCAGTGACTATTTATATATACATTATACATATGTGTATATACACACACACATATATATATGTATGATACTTTAATATATGTATACGTGTATAATACAAATTAGACTTAAAATTGTAATTATCAATTTTAATGGAACATTGCTGACTTAAGTTGTATTAGATAATTTCAATTTGCACGTGAAATTTAATCTTTATGTAAGATTTTTAATATTTAATATTTAATTTATTCTCATAAATACTTGTTCATGAACATGTGTTTGTAAATATATTTGTTTAATGATTTATGAACATTTGTTCGCGAAAACGTTCTTTTACATATTCGTGAACTGATTAAAAAAATTAACAAATAATTTCTACCAAACAAATAAACAAATATGAACCGACTCCTTAAAAAATACAAACAGCATTAAAAAAACAAACAAACGAATAAAAATATTAGTTTATTCGTTCATGTTCAATTTGTTTACTGCTATAGTTTTGCCTGTTGTTGCAAGTTTTCTTCAGACATCTCGCTTCATTGTTTTTGTCATTTTTTTATTACTTTCTGTCCATTTCAAAATCTATCAAGAGTCGTGGGGAAATAAAAATATAAAAAGAATAAAAGGTTGGTGCCTTTCTTGTAAAATTTAAAAATGACATGAAATAGTTTGAACTCAACCACCACTCAAAAAATAAAAAAAACGTCAAACGCTAATCAACTAAACATTCAGATAATGAAGATTTAATGTAATCCTTTCAACTCATTATTTTCAAGTTCACTAACTTCTTCGTCAAGAATTATTTTTCTATCAAAATTCTTGTCTGACAAGCCTTCTTGTTTATCAAGCAATTACTTTGGCAATCCCTTGTATATCTAAAAAATACACCATCAAATCTTTTAATATTTCAAAGATTTGAAAATTTTAAGATTTGAGTTGCAGTTTCCAAAAAAAAAAATCAATAAAATTGAATCTAAACTTTGAAATGACCGAATCCAAACTCGCATGAAGCCGCCTATCTGCCTCTAGCATATATCATTAAGCCATGTCTAAAACTTTAGTGGAAACCTTACTCGTATTGAACACCAGTGAACACAATGTGTCACGCCTCGAATCCGGGACATAATAGATGCCGCACACTTATAAGAAATAATCTCACAGATATACAAGGCATTTATCATACTAAAATTTAATCCTTTTAAATATATCTAAACTGAAATATCATAAATGATCAAAAGGAGTTTACAAAACTTCAATTTACTACTAAAGCCAACAAAAAATTTGACATGTTCTCAAATCTCAATCTAATCGTAAACTTAAAAGTATTGAGACATATCCTAAACTCCAAAGCGTCACTCCCCAACATTTCCGTGGACATTATCAACATCAAAACCTGTAAGATGTTAAGAAAAGGGGTGAGTACAACTACTCAGTAAGTAACCGATATCCCAACAGTTGGATTAAGCATGTCGTAAAAATACTAGGCTAAAATATCAATGTAAAGATTCAAAATCAATGTTGGGTAATCTTATATTTAATCACATAATTTATTCAAATTCATATATTCAGATTTCAGAACTATACAGAATTTCACAGATGCCAAAACTGAACAAAACCTTCACAAATCAAAATTTTCAGGTCTCCTGTAACATGCCATGGCCACGCTTAACCCTTGTGGCACAGGTCAGAATCAGAACAGAAACCACAATTAACCTTGGTGGTTCGGGTCAGAGATATCAGAAGCAACTAATAGTTGCATATAATAGAACAGAGAGCCACTATTCTTAACCGGTGGTTCGGTTAGAAACAAGTATCATTTAACAGAATACATGTCGACATGGCCAACATTTAACCCCTATTGGCAGGGTCAGAGCACAACCATACTAGGAGACAAAACGAAACATTTTCAAATTATTCCATATATACAAAACATTATTACTATTTCTTCTAACATATTTCATACAAAGCAAATTTCGTCCATCATTCCAAAGCAAATTTCGTATTTCCAAAATAAAAATATATGTAAGTACATTATAACGAACTTCAAAAATCAAAGTGACTAAATCATGTATCATCCAAAACGTATCTTATGCAGAGCAAATTTCGCATTTCTTCTCAAAATATCTTGTACAAAAAATTATATTCTCAAGGACAATTATATACAAATACTTGAATAAAACCATATTCGAAAAGTCAATACCAAACTTCTTTCACAATTCATAACAAAGAAATCACATAAACATACGTTTGCACGCTTAACCCATTTTTAAAAAATTCATAGGACAAAACTATATTTTTACATAGCATACAAAACATATCTCATATTAAGGTTAATTTTAAGGGTGTCAAAACACCGGAGGGATATCAAGTCATTTACCTGAACTCGCTAAATTGAATCCAAAACAAAGCTTTAAGATTGCTCGGAGCCTATTATTCAAAAATATTTAATATTAGGAAAACACGCTATCAATTAGACGTAAGCTACACTATCTGACAGAAGCTGACAACTTATATTATATTCGCTAAATGATTATAACTCGATAAATTATGAACTAGTGTGACTGACGTTATTTGACGAAGGCTAAAAAAATTGTACTCTCTTCACAATACAAAATTTTCTCAAATTTTAAATCTCTTATTATTTTTTTCTTCTGAAAACTAAATCCCTAACTACACAAAGTAACCATAAAAATTAAATGGTACCTTTACTCACCTTGGTCTTCTTGCACTGACAATAATAACAACTAGTTCCCTTCTAATATTTTTCTTTTCTCTCGTTCAGCTTGGCATTATGGCAGCCAAGCTTCAATCTTTTTCTTTCTTTTCTTTTCGACGCCCCAGTGTTGTTCACGCTACTCGATTTTGCTGGCTTTGACCTTTCCAATTTCTTTTCTTTTTACTCTTTTCGGAGTCGCTCAAGCGTCTCTACACTCCTGTCTATTTTCCTTTTCTTTTTGGCTTATTATTGCTTCTATTTCGGAGCTTCACACCGCCCTTGTTTCTTTTCTTTCTATTTCATTTTGTTACATTATATTCTAACCTAAAAACTAAGGCCGGTGCCCACTACAGTTTTTGGGTTTCTTTCTATCCTCTTTTTTTTGTCTAGGTGGGCTTATGCTTGGGCTTGGGTATTACATAATGCGATATATATATAGTTATATAACTTCTATTTAAGAGGATATACATCAAAATTCAAAACAAAGATGTGGAGAAATGAAGCATAAAAGGCCAGGTAGTAACAACCAACAGTGAATTTATCCTGTTTGAATTAATACGACTGTGCTGAAGGGAAACCTTGGTATGGATCACCTAGTGCAGCAAAATTGCTAGGGCATTTAACATGATATAGGGCATACAGAGGAGTAATCTTGTATTTAGTGCTTTGCCGGTTTAGTATTAGTTGGTGTTGCTTAGCTGGCCTAGCTCAGTTATTTACCGATTTGTTAGGTTTGCTAAGTACTATTTATTAACACTAGAATGACCCCCGCTCTTAGATGCGGGGAGGGAGGAGGGATTTTTTTTTGGGCAAAATGAAGAATAAAGGAAATTAAATTAAGATGAAAAGAGAAAAAATCTACCTGTATATTGATAATAGTTGATAACATCATATCAGAGCAAAGCTAGAAAAACAAAAAGGGAAATAAAGAGTTAAATGATTTTTCCATAAACAAAGTTCAAAGTTTAGATAGATAAGAAAAACAGTTTTAGGATCTGACATGAAATTGCCTAATCAAGACCTTCGTTAGATTATAACTTCGAAATTTGCGGGCTGAACTTTGTTAAGGGTAGAGTCATGAACCTTGATTTTGTTATCACTTGGAAAATTTTCTCCAACACCGTAAAAATGATTTATTGTGATCTATGTATGTATATCGCATGTTCTATGTTTTAAATTCTCCTGGGATAAAAAATGTTGAGTAGGTGCTTAGAAAAGCAATGTTTGGAAAATTGCCTATCGGATGAAAAGAGATCAAAAAAAGAAATTGTTAGACTATCATCATCACTGTAATGAAAGTACATATAAGAATCAAACTTTTTAGAACTACAAAGTGATAGAATTTTAGTTGATCATTACTAATATGCACTTTATGTTGTTCTTGGTCATGGTACATTGTAAAAAAAGGTAAATCAACATTGATGTCACATTTTATTCTAGACCAAACCTCAACACAGAAGGCTTCAAATTTAAATTCAGATTCAAAGGTTGAATCTTCGACTTTACAAAAAACTGGATGGATTGGTAGTTGTTGGGTAGATGTGATTGGGATTGCTTTGGATTTGATATTCTTTTAATCTTGTTGGCTGCTATACAGGTGTTGTCTCCTGGATAATGGTTGGAAAACAACAGTAATAGGAGTTGAATAGAAATTGTCAACAACATTTAGGCATCAAGGAAAAATAAAGAATTTCATAAACCAAATAAGCATTAAAAAACATGTTTTTTATAGCATTCTCCTTCAAACTCATGTTCTCTATAAAATTCACCAACCAATTAATGGTCTTAACAAAACCTTACAGCAATCAATCATTAAAATAGAGAAAAAAATCATGCGTGGTTCATTAGATTTTGTTTCATTTATTGTTTCAACATCGTTTAGAGTTTTATTAACGGCATCTAAATCCCAAAATTTCTATAGAAAAAGAACTGTCATGTTGGAATAGAATATTGAACAAAAGAAACATATTCATCCAAGCATAGATGTCATAGTTTAAGTACAATGACATATCATAATACACATTGAAACAAAAAAAATGAAAAAAAATGAAAAAACTGAAGACTTAGATATAACTTACGTGTACGTGTTTGATGGAGTCTAACTTTCTTGGAAACACAAATCAGCGAAGTTGCATGCTTCCTCTTCCATCCTGATGTGGGTCAATTCCAAAAAATAATATCTTATTAAACCCTTTTAAAAGAAAATTCAAGTAAATATAATTTAAAAATAAAAAAACCAGATAATTTTAAGAAACATCCCAAAATTAACCGAATAGGTAGATAAGCATCATGACGAAACAATAACAACATAGAATCAGAAATATAATTCTTGAAACTCATGCCTTTTGTAAAATTAACCAAGCAATTAATCGTCCAAAGAAATTCATATAGCAATAAATCATGACATACAGGAAAGAATCATATCTGATTCATTAGATTTTGAGTTTCACTTTCCACTCCAACATTGTCCAAAGCATCATTAACGACACCTAAATGTAAATTTTTTTTGAGAAAGAAAAGATAATTTTAATGGGAATACCAAGTTGGAATAGAACTTTAGAGAAAATAATCATATTTATCCAAGCATTGATGTAATAGTTTAAATATCACCATAAGTCAACATAGGCTTTTCAAACCAAGATATCTTGAAGGATAACATCAAAAGCTCTAAGTCCAACTTAAATTTATTGCATTTCCACGCTTCAGATCATGCTATTTGTATTTCACTTTATGTAAAAATCATTGGCCTACTTCACCGAAATAACAAAGAATAAACAAATGTTAATAACCTAAACAAAAGAAAGAGAAAATATAAGCATCCATCATGGGAAAAAAGTTTTTCCATGATTTAAAGGAGTTAGCATGTTAAGATTGAAAATCATTTGCAATTTCAAGATGATGTACTGCTAAGAAACTCTAAGTTGGATGGTGAAAATGAAGCAAATGATAGATATTTAAGAGGCCTGCCATTGGAAAAAATCTCATATAGTGAAGAATATATAGAATTTTTACATCATTCAATAGGAAATCAAACTATTTTCACTCTCATTAAAAAGGGTTTTAAAGAAGAGCAAGTCTTAGTTATACTTGTAATGAGGCGACGATTGTCCAAGCTATGAAATGGGCTGTAGTTTGATCCTCACCTATAATCTTTCTGCAGAATGTCTATTAGCCAGGATGCTAATAGACAAAACAAACATGAGAAATTATTTGGTTAGAAAATCAAAATCCATGAAAGATTGGTGAATTTTTTTTTATTTTACAAATGAAATCAATACATATAATTATAAAAAAAGTCAAGTTGAAATAAGGGTGCATGATAACCTCTAGATCCCTTTGTGATCACTTATTATCCGGTCCATAGTAGCAATTCTTGTGGTTTTGGGAGGAGAAGCAGTTTGAAACTTGATTTGCATTAGCTTAGCTGTATTCAACTTCCATAAAAAAAATGACAACAATGTCTAAACATTCAATATCAATAGCATAAATAAATGCAAATAAGGAGAGCAAACATGATTTATGGATGTAAATTTTCAACTTTCATATCTTAAAAAGATATATATACATTTATATGACAACCATGTTTGCAGTCCATCATGTTAAAACTGTTAATCTATAAAGCAAAAATTTTGATGTTAGATAATTTCATTATCACAATAAGAAAATAGATGCAAGTAAGGAGAGTAAACATGATTAATATAGGTAAATTTTCATCAAATTCATGAAAATCAAATTGTTAACCTAGAAAAAAAACTAACCTTCAAACTATTTTTTAAATCATGATGTTAAGCAATAAACAACAATCATCGTTTATTCAATTGGTGCAAAAAACTAACCTTCAAAATATTCTTGTGCCCACAACTATATAAATAATAAAAGCCTTTGACATTTATTCAACCGTATCACCATATAAAATACTTTACAAACAGAGGTATTAAGACAAATAAACAGACATCACAAACAAAAAATTACTAATAAAAAAAAATAAGAATTTTCCCAAATGTTTGCACAAAAGATTAGAATCACATAGAAAAATCCAAAACTCAAAGATTTGTAGTTAATTATAACTAAAAATAGTAATTATAATAGTTTGGTGGTGATAAAGACCAATAAATTGAATGTCACTTCATTAGACCAACTTTACAATCTATTGGGTGCTTGTATAAAAAATAAAAAACTTGAATTCACACCAAGAAAGTTCAGGAGTTACAATCATACAAAAAAACTGACTAACAAATTCAATCAAAAAACTGAAAAAAAGTGAAAAGTTGAAACATCAAAATGTAAAAGAAAACGGAAAAAAAAAGGAAAAGTAATTACCAGAGGCAATGGCGGAGAGGAAATCATCTGTGGTGGCCAACACAAAAATAGAGATGATGAAAAAAATGAACTGAGAAAAACGAAGGAAGACATCACTTTCAGTCATAGGATCAAAACCCATGCAGAGGTGATGACTTCTGACCCATAGCGATGCTGAAGCTAGAAGATCTTTTGTTTGGAGGCGGACGCATGGTTCTCATTGTTATTTAATCCACCGCACATGGTTGCATCACACCAATTAACAGAAGCAATTGTGAGCCTGCAAAAATGAAGAGAAAATAAGAGGATTCATGAGCAAGCAAGCAAGTAAAATATGCCCAAGGTTGCTTTTTTTTTTTTTTATATCTACAAAAAAGGACACATATTGTTCCATGGAGCTAAGGTCCAAAATATGGAAGAAACAGGTGTTTCCACAACTCTACCACCCGGTCAATTCCGTTCCACTTAATCCCTATTTCATGGCCACATATCTTTCCGGCTAAGTAATGGGAAACCTTTCTCCTCTTACATGAATCCAATTTTCATTTCATCCGGGAAAAGCCATCTTTTTCTCAACAATGTCTTTGTCATTTGATCCAATAGCCTTCCGTTAGATAGGAACAGATTTGATAAATAATGATAACTCTCGGATGGAGTATTAGAACGGAAAAACCCATTAGATAATGAACTATTGGTTCTAAGCCATCTCTGGCGATGAATCAACAATTCGAAGTGCTTTTCTTGCGTATTCTTGATAAACCAGCGTTTATATATAGATGTAGGAGGATCTGTTTGGGAAGTAAGAAGCCCCTTTGGCATCTCTTCATCTGCAAAGAATTCTCGGTGTGAAAACACAAAAAGGAAGAAAGAAAGAAATGGGTAAAAGACAGAAAAATAGAGAAATGGGACCCACAACAAAAATACTTAAGCCAATGACCATCATGAAAAGCTGAAAACGTGGCCAAAAGAGAAAGCAAGAATTCGGACGTACCAGGTTCCAGCTTTCTCACCATTTTTAAGTACCATCAATTTGTTTTTGTATTTCCAAAATTCTTATTAATATAATTTATTGTAAGGCATTTCACATAAAATCTCCTATTTTTAGACCTATACCTCCAAATATTTTCTGTTATCCATTTTTTTTCATTGAAAAAAAAATCCTCATTAAAGAAAAGAGCAAGCTAACTTGTCTCATTGAAGACAACATAATTTGAAAAGTAAACTAAGAACGTCAAACAACATTTTGAAAAGTAAGTTTGAAAACATTTCCAATGCAAAAGAAAGCTGAACATTTCCAATGCAAAAGAAAGCCAATAACTTTATTTTTAAAAAATATATTATAATACTTAATATTTTATAAGTCAAAAGATATATTAATTTTTCTTGTTCTTGACTAAACAAAATTCTCAATTAAAACCTTATATAACATATAGGCCTTATAGCCAACGATCAAGTTGGCATTTCCCTGGATACTAATAGCCCAACAAATTTCCTAAGCATATCAATGTTTTTGATCGTGAAGGAATGTGCAACTATAGTTATAGCAATATATGTTAGCATGTAAACTTTTATGACAACAAATAGTAGTACAAAGGATATTTCCACACATATTTTATCCGAATCACAAAAAATATTGTGCAGAATACCTAGTTTCTAACAAAATTTTGTTAATAGAATGGAATACTTACTCGCTCGCAAGAGTCATAAACATCAGGAATTTGACAATACATCAAACTATCTGCAACAAAGTCCAGAATCAGTAAAGCCAATGCTTTATAGGAATATTATCCTCACAACAATAAAACTACAAAGAAAAAAATTAAAAAAAAATTACCTACATGGGGAGCATTAATGAAGAGTAAGCATTCTTGTTTCAGGTGCCATATCTATGCAATCACCATCAACAATTATACCTACAACACCGTGTAACATCAGGTTAGAGTTATTAAGCAGAATTGAAAAAAAAAAAGCACACTTGCAAGCGTTCAAACTAAGTCTAGCAGTGATAGCTATTCAAGATCAAGACACTAGTCTCAAGCGATTGATATTGAGTGCTAATTGGATGAAGTTTATTCTTATTCTTATTCACAACAACAAGCATACTCTTAATTATTCCTACGTGCCAGCCCTGAACTGAAACAAATCATAATCAATTTTCTTTCGCATATATTATCATCATGAGAATTAAACTTCTTCAATGCTCCAAAATTCATCTAAATGACATTATGATTTCAAATTATTAAATAAATAAGTGGCATCCTCAAATATTACCAATAAGAACAAAACTTAAAAAAAAAAGTGTCATACCTCCAGTAACAGTGGCAAAAAGAGCACCTTTACCTTTACAACCTGAAAAAAGAATGAAAAATTTTTTAAGAAAAAATTTTTAAAAACATCAAACAGAATCACTTCAAGAAAATCACCACCAAGCTTTCAACCAGTCAAACCGATCAACTGTGCTTTTTTTAGTGAATTATGTAGCCTCTTTGTTGAATCAAAGAAATTAAGATAAGCATGGTTTTCTATTTTAATTTTGAGTGTTCAAAAGAAATAAACACTTATAGAATTCACTAACCACAATCAATTTTTCTATACCAATTTTAATTTTATCTTATTCAAAATAAACTTAGAAACGTTAACTATTTCTTTATGAGATTTCACATAAAACAAAAAATTATTAAATAAAAGAAAATTAAAAGGAAAAAGAAAAGAAAAAACCATTATATCTAGAAACTGATGAAGACCCAGAGCTCCTAAGAAAGTTCTTTTAGGACCTGCTTTGAATGGGAAAAAAAAAAAGAAAAAGAAAATAGAATAAGCAATTGGATGAATGAAGCCTGTAAACAAAAAGAACGAGCATCTTGAAGAGAATGAATGCAAAGAAACAGAGGAAGTGAGAAGAGGAAAAGATAGTCCACCATCATGAACGTGAATTTCGACCCACGATTTCTTTTCTACTTTTCTTTTTCTTCGATTCATCTAATGCTTCGAGTTGTGCTATTGAAACAATAGATCTAGGGATTTCAACGGAACCCAAATTTGGGATCTATTTTTTGGGGGGCGTCAATGGGAGACAGAAAATGAGAGAAATTTTTTATGAACAGCGTATAAATCTTGTAAGAGAAAGAGAAAGTGAAAAAAGTGGTAAATGGTTCTAGAGATAAACATTTTTCAAAGACAGTAAAAGCAAATGTGACCAAAAAAAGGGTAAAAACATGAATGGCAGGATTTTCACATGGGCCTGCATCATGGGACCCATACGGAGAAGCCTAATTATTAATTTAGACGGTAAATAAACAGAAGACATCGGAAAAAGCATAGGAGAGTGAGGGCAAAAGAGGGATTTAATTGATTCTGAACAGAAAAGCAAAAAATTGGCGGCAAGTAATAATCACTTATTAGAGCAAAGGCAAGAAGCAAAGACGAAAAAAAAAAGCTATAAACTGATGACAAAGCGAGACCCAACAACCAAAATCAACGTGGCAATAAAAAAGCTGGCAACGCGTTCAATGGAGAAGCGAAGAACTTGGTCGGACTAGTTTCCTTGCTTTTTCACTGGCAGAAACAATAAATTCTGTTTAAATCATTTAATGAAAATAAACATTTTACTTATAAACAGACAAAAAACAGAGGTTAAATGGAGAAATACGTGGCAAAACGATAAGGCGCGTGGCTTTCCAATTTTTATATATATGATTTACCTTTTTATAAGAGAAAAAATTTTAGTGAATTGAGTCAATACTGCCCAGGTTCGATGTGTGTGGCAGAACATATGTAAGCACCGACTTAAAGACCTCCTGGGGGATGAGGGTTGTGCAATGAGAGAGCGTGGGGTGGTTAACATTATCTATTTTAAAGGAATGAAGCAGAAGTGGATCCCTTGTCTAATTTGGGACATATTTATTGACAATGTTGTTAGATGTTGACTAAAATTCTATTGGGAATCAATTTGGATTCTAATAAAATTCTATTGGTTAGAGAATTACTTAGTGGTTAAGTTTATTTAGAGATAAATATTCTTAATAGATTAGATTTCTTAGTGAATAAGAATTCTTAGTGATCAAGTAACTTGGCTCTATAAATATAGAGTGGGTCTTAATCTTTAGAGTGTGATTGAGAGAGATATATAATCACTATGTAATTTCTATGTGAGAGATGGGTTTGTAGGGGTTTGGGAAAGAGTTGGAGAAAAGTTCTATGAGTTAAACACTATGGAACAGAAACTAAGTTTGCTTCGGAGCTTAGGTTTAGTGTTTATTTTAAGGTGTTTTATATTCTTTATAATCTCTATGTTTTATAGTAGTTTTTTTTCTCTTATCGTGGATGTAGACACTTGGGCCGAACCATGTTAAATTTTATTTTTTGTGTGTTTGATTTAATTTAGCATTGGTCTCATTTGTTCGTGGAATACAATTTTGCTTAAAAAATCCAGACAAATGTATGAGGAACTGACACTTGATGAAAAAGGTTGAGGTAAGCGAAAGCAAATTGTAGAACCAAGAAAGAAGGTTCGTTTACAAAGCATAGAGGCAATTTAGTTTCATTTCCTGTAAATAAAAAAAAATGTTATGATGTATCTTTTATTGCTTTTTTAAATCATTAAGTTTACTATTATTACTAAGTTTAATATTTCATTAACTGTTGTTTTTCACGTGTGTAGTCAAATAAGCTGCAGCAATCGATCTCCTATCTTGAAATGTTCAACTGCACCCACAAACACGCAAGAGGAGCTGGTGATTTCATGGACAACAAATCCAAAGTTGTAAGTGTAAATGGTTAATAAAATGCATAATTCGGTTAAAATATCCATGTTTTATTATAATGTATCATCTATTAGTATGATAATTATTTCAAATTTATTATAGGAGGCATATACTGCTTCATTATCTCATAAGTATGGTGAACTCATCTACTCATCCGGACTTCGATCCTCAAGCTTGGATCGAAGCTATCAGAGGGGCTACAACTACGTGCACTCATGTTTCTGGGTTTGGATTTTGGCAGTCTGCTAGAAATATAGGTGTGTGTATCCAAATAACAAAAATAAATTCAGCTAATTTAATGCATGGTTACCAATACTGATTAAGCCACAAATCGGTAATTTTTAAATAAATGTAAGGAAAAAACAAAAAAGAAAAAGGAAGCTAGCAACCCAGTTTGAATGGTACAATATCTCATTTTAAGAGAAAAGAACAAGATGCTGAAGGGAACCCATTGTATGGATTGCCAAGTGCAGCTACATTTCCAGGGTGTGAAAATACAACCTACAATGTAAGATTAGCTCAACCATTTACATGTTCTGATGACAATGGCATAGAAAATCACAATTTCCAATAAATGCATGGTATCAAACAGTTTATAAGATGTAGTTATAGGTGGAAAATACATGTGCCAGTGCCAGAAACTCACCTGGTAATTTCCTAGAGTATTTGACTTGAAACCAGCTGCGCAATAATCAAAATAATATTCCCATGTTCGAATGAACTTCTCGTTGAATCCCAAGGCAAGGATTTTGCTAAGAATAACAGAATCAAAGTGCAGATTTCTTAGAGGTTCTGAGATCATGCTTATTCTAGAAACAAAATTCAGAACAGGCTAAGTCTTAATTTCAGGATTATGTCTTATTTATAGCATACAGATGTAATGGCATACCTCTTATTCTCCAAGAAATTCTTTCTCCAATATCTAAGCGTTTGGTAGTAATGAAGCCCTATGTTTTCCACATGCTCCACACTATAATTTTTACAACTTCCTCAGTTTTTAAGAGAAACAAAATTGTATGACATTAACATTAAATGGTTATCTACGGAATAATGCATCATACCAAAGTCTGGATGTAGCACTCATGGCTGATGCTATCCTAGTCAATGAAGGTAGGCATCCACCAGGGAAGATGTATTCCTTGATAAAATCTGAACTTCGTCTGTACTCATCATAGCGTTCTTCTGGAATTGATATGAACTGTAGAACCATGAACCAACCCAAGCATTAGAAAAAATGTTTAAAACAAAATAAATGTTGTAATTATGTAGCTAAATACCGAAATGCAAGGCAGAAATTCTTTTGTTTGTTCTCAAATTGTAATTACCTGTAAAACAAAAAGTCCGTCTTCTGCCAACACTGATTCACAGCAACCAAAGAACTCCTCCATGTATTCATGGCCAACAGCTTCTATCATCTCACTGGAAATGGCCATGTCCAATCCATTTATGATCTTTGTTTTGGTATATAACGGTAAAATTGGTGGTAAAAGAACTTACCAAGATATTATTCTGTCGTACTTGTGGGTGCTGGGCAGTTGCCTATAGTCACAGAGTTGAAATCTTATATTGTCCTGACAATTAAAGATAAATATTCTGAATTGGAATCCAAGGAAGCTAATTTCAAAATTATGCCATTCCAGAAAATGCAGAGATACTGATGTCTAAGAACCCTTGAAGGTCATCTGATGCAATTGCCAGAGCCATGCTAACTCAAAACGGTGCTAAAGCTATACAAAATTTACGATAACTAACCGAAGTATTTGCTAATTAAGAACATAGTCAAGACACAAAAACATATATTATAGCTCTGTAGGAAAAAAAGAAAAAGACTGCAGTTTGATTTATGGCAAAGAAAATAAGTCTGGATGTTTTGCTGACTTGTGTATAATACCAGATCATTTGCAGCTTATCCTTTTTACTTTAATTTTAATAACAAGACAGACAGCTTAACTTTCTGACAATAGTTTTCAGCTTATCAGATAGATACCTGAAGTCCAGCTTCCTTCACTCTCGCTTCTGCAAATTTTAGTTGCTCCTCTGATAAAGTAATGCCGGTATATTTGCATCCAGTTCGTTTGACAACCTCAATAGCTAAGCCTCCCCAACCACATCCAATCTCGAGAATTTCATGCTTACCATGAATTCTTGCCTGGATTAGATGAAAAGGAAGACTTGCTAGATGATAGTGGCACGGTTAGAAAGTCCAAAATATGATGGCATGATTATCCCTTACGGGACTTACTTTTTCAATCAGAAGAGAGATCTTTCTTTGTTGTGCATCTTTCAAATCTTCATCTTCTGTCTATAAAACATGCAAAATAACTAGTTACCAAGAATCTATATTTAATAAATAATTCCAAAACATCCCAAGTAAGAAAGTTTTCTTTATACTTATTGACAATGAGTCCTAGCTACCTTAAAAACTGCACAGGAGTAAGTCATTGTTTCATCCAAGAATAGAGAGAAAAGGTCATTACTCTAGGAACACAAACCAGAAAACAATTGTAAGCATTTGGGTTGTCTTAATAAGCTGCAAATAATCATAAAAAAGAAAATACTTACCAGGTCATAATGACGAGAAATGTTCCTACGAGCTTGTGTGAGAGTGTTTTGCCTTAAGACATGCTTGAAGAAATACTTTGCTGATGTTAAACCAGCTGTAAACAACAAAGGCGTCCACCAACCCCTAAACCAAAAGAGTTAGTGTTGGTTTAAAAAGAAAAGAAGAGCAGTAACTGCAGAAAGAGAAGGAAAATAACACAAAGAAAATAGGCTGAAAAGTTTACTACTACATCATTTTGACAAGCCAAATCCGATTTAAATACATAAACGAATAATTGAAAATTCCTAAGAAAATGCATTACACAACTAGCATGTTCTCCTACTTTCTTGCCACTACAATCCACTTCACAACTAGCATGTTCTCCTAGTCTCTTGCCATTACACAACTAACATGTTCTCCTAGTCTCTTGCCACTAAAATCCACTACTTCCATGAAAGCAACTACTTGATGCACAACTTCAACACTCCTCCTTGCTTCAATAGTTGCAGACTCCAAGCTTCTTTCTCAACAATTCAAATCTGTTTTCAGGGAGTGCTTTGGTGAATATGTCAGCAATCTGATCATTAGTCTTGCAATACAACAAGCATACTTCACCATTCTTTTGTACTTCCCTTAAGAAATACAACTTAATATTAAAATGTTTTGTCTTCCCATGGAAGACAGGATTGTTGGAGATTGCAATTGCTGCTTGATTATCAACAAACACCTTTGTACTCTCCTTTTGCTCCATATGCAAATCAGTCAAGACTTTTCTAAGCCATAAGGTTTGATTCACAGCTGCAGTGGCGGCAATGAACTCAGCTTCAGTCGTCGATTGTGCCACAGTCTCCTGCTTCTTGGAACTCCATGAGAACACTCCTAAGCCAAAAGTGAAAAAGTACCCTGAGGTACTCTTCATATCATCTAAGGACCTTGCCCAATCATTATCAGAATACCCATGAAACAGAAAATTATGATTATAACAATACAAAACTCCGTAACCAAGAGTCCCTTTGACATATCTAAGAACACGTTTGGCTGCTTCTACCCAAAATTGTTTAGGAGGCCCTTTCTCGTACAACATGCATCTGGCCATCTCCATTATGGTTCTATTCTTCCTTTCGCTAACTCCATTCTGCTGTAGAGTGTAAGGAGCAATCAGCTGGTGCTCAATGCCAACCTCATCACAGAATAAATTGAACTGTTTTGATGTATACTCTTTGCCATTGTCTGATCTCAAGACTTGAATTCTGCAGTTACTCTAATTCTCAATCCATGCTTTGAACTTCCAAAATACTTTTGCAACCTCTGTCTTGAACCTAAGGAAGTAAATCCAACACATTCTTGTTAAATCATCAATGAAAACAATGTAGTATTTACTTCCCTTTAAGGATGGAGTTCTCTGAGGTCCACAGAGGTCTGTATGAATCAACTGCAACTTCTGCGATGCTCTCCAAGTTGTCTGTGAAAATGGCAGCCTTCTTTGCTTGCCAAATTGACATGCACTGCAACTTGATGAAAACTCTTCCAGTGAAGGTAAGCCTTGCACCAGCTCTATTTTCTTCATGTATAGAAGTGCTGCATGATTGAAGTGCCCTAGCCTCTTATGCCAAAGTTCTGTAGTATTGATTGAGCTTGAGTATGCAGCTTGCTCCTCCTCCATTAAGTCCAAGGAGAAACTTTTACCTTTCATTCTGACTCTGAACATATCATGACCATCTGCATCCTTAATCAAACATATCTTGTCTTCAAATATCACTTTGAAGCCTTTATCTAGCAGCTGACCCACACTTAACAAATTTTGATTAATATCAGGTACATAAAACACATCAGTTATGATTCTAGTACCTGAACAGCTTTCAATGGCAACAATCCCTTTCCCTTTAACAGCAATACAGTCACCATTACCAATTTTGACTTGTATTGTTACAGATCTATCAAGCTCCTTGAAAAGCTCTTCATCATAAGTCATGTGATTGGTGCAGCCACTATCAATTAGCCAGCTTCCACTTGAGTTGTTGGTTGCAAAACAAGTTGCCACAAATAGCTGCTCCTCTTCTTGTTGATCTGCAACTTGAGCCTCATTCTTCTGCTGTTGATTTTTGTTCCTGCAGATTTTCTCAATATGGCCCAGTTGATTGCATTTTCTGCATCTCACATCAGGTTTTCTCCAACACTTGACTTGAGGATGATTCTTTCTTCCATAATACTGACAAGGAGGGTATACTCCTTTGTTGTTGTTGCCTCCACTACTACTGTCATTGTTTGCAGCAGCATCATTTGAGTTAGCAGAACTTTTCTTCCATTTCTTTTTCTTTCCTTTCTTGCCTTCATTGATCTGCAACTGTGCTTGCAGAGCTCCTTCCACTGAGCCTTCATGTCTCATCATTCTCCTTTGTTCTTGTGCCTGTAAAGCATTCAACAACTCTGCCAAGGTGATACTTGACAGGTCCTTAGAATTCTCCAATGAGGAAATTGTTGCCTCAAATCTTTCAGGTATAGTAACAAGGATTTTTTGCACAATCCTACTATCAGGAAAATCAGTACCAAGCAATCTTACCTTATTGACAATGCTTAGAAGTCTGTCAGAATATTCTTTGATTGTTTCTGACTCCTTCATCCTCTGCATTTCAAATTCCCTTACCAAGTTCAGCACCTGCATCCCTCTGATTCTCTCATTGCCAGCATACTCTTCTTTGAGAAAATCCCAGATCTCTTTGGCTGACTTGAAGGTCATAATTCTGGTGAAGATTGTTGGTGAGACGTTGAAAACAGACAGGCTCTTGCCTTTGACTTTCGTTGCCTCTTTTCTTTGTGATTCTTCAACTGTGCAAGTGTTGGATTGTTTGGCAGAGGAGGAATCTCGTAATCCTCTTCAACTGCATCCCAGAGGTCACTTGCATCCAAATATGCTTCCATTTTAACTGCCCAAACTTGATAATTCTCTCCATCAAATACAGTCGGAGCAGCAACTGCAAATGGTGTTTTTGTGTCCATTGTTTTGATGGCTTTTTTAAGAGAAGAAATTTGGCTTATGGTCCCTTAAGAAAATAGGCTCGGATACCACTTTGTTGGTTTAAAAAGAAAAGAAGAGCAGTAACTGCAGAAAGAGAAGGAAAATAACACAAAGAAAATAGGCTGAAAAGTTTACTACTACATCATTTTGACAAGCCAAATCCGATTTAAATACATAAACGAATAACTGAAAATTCCTAAGAAAATGCATTACACAACTAGCATGTTCTCCTACTTTCTTGCCACTACAATCCACTTCACAACTAGCATGTTCTCCTAGTCTCTTGCCATTACACAACTAACATGTTCTCCTAGTCTCTTGCCACTAAAATCCACTACTTCCATGAAAGCAACTACTTGATGCACAACTTCAACAGTTAGGTACTCAATCAACTGGGAGTTATTAGGAGAAGAATATACAGATAATATATTCTTGAGGTCTACAAGTAACAGTATACCTTTTCTTGCTCAGTTTTGAGTTGGAAGAAATCAAATCTCTGTTGGCAATGAGAATCTGCAGTTAACAAGACAAATTTTAAGAAAGTAAATACCAGTAGGTATAAGTCAACTAATTTCTAACATCGTGTCAATTTTCTTACCATGACAAAATTTAAAAGACCATCATTTTTATCAACAAAACAAAAATCTCCATTGATGTATGCATCTGCAAGGCCTAAATCTGCCTCTGTCATAACCTGACAAAGCAATTTTAGTTCTCATCAATTACTGAAAAATCATGCATAATGAAACCATGTCATTAAATTTTGTCAAATATATCACATACCAAACATCATTCCATGCTATTTTCCATGACTGATTTATTTCAAAGTATTTACCTTCCAATAAAAATGTGGATTGTGAACCTTAATAACAGTTTTTAGAGAACATATTTTGCTAGTTCCTTCAAAGGTAAACATTGTGCCACCTTGCTCCAATAAACTGTTCATGAAAAAAAAATACAAAATATTAATTACTATTATAAACTCACAAAGTGATGTTCATGAAGTGCCTGGAAAAGTCTAAACATAGTCCAAGAGCTATTTCATTTATCCCTTTAGCCAGTTCAAACCATGCTCATAGAGATTATTTATGCAGCTTCGGGCACTGAAAATAAATTAATCATGAAGGACAATGAAAAGAGTGCATAAAACCTTTTAAGAACTCACATTACACAGCCAGTTGATATAAAATGACTGAGGAATCTAGTAACAAAAAGGCGTGCTCCTGTTTCCACCAGAGAGGGTACCATATGCTTTGGATTGCTCAGAACAGAACAAGCTTTTCCCAGCACACCATTTGCAGCAACCATCCCGGCCTGGAGAGAAGTAAACCTCATTCGTGGACTACATTATAATAAATAATTTCTCTCAAAAAAGTAAAGCCCTTAGTGAAAACATACTAGGATAACTCTCTAATCATATGGGGTATCAACATGAAATAATTTGATAACATGGTATGATAAGAAATAATTGCAATTCATCTTGCAAAGAAGCAAATTTTTACAGACCAAGTTTTGAATAAAATATGATTAAAAGTAATCTCTACCTTTAGTCCATCTTCATGGAAGCCATAGCCTGAAAGGAAAGTTAGTTAAGTTAATATGACGAATTATTTTAAGATTTCAACAAGTGGCATCGAAGCCTAACAATAGAAAATAGTTATGGCATACATCTGCATTAAAACATGCATCAAATCACCAATGATATTTCTCAAAGACAAATAATGAGAAGGTATGATTGTAATAAATATTTCTAATTTTCCTAGATGACTGACAATCAGCAAATTAAAAGACTATGCATTGTCCCCTAGTAAAAAGGATACTTTAGTTACAATTTACGACTTGCAGGAACATATTTATAATCCATATTTTTTATCAAAGATCCATATTCAGATTTACTTGAGCTCAGATGTATACTCTGCATATATAACTGATGAAGAGGAAGTTTGAAACATAAAATGTCATTAACAAAAACAGACAGCCTGCGGAGGCTCTTTTACAACCGAATCTGCTCACCCTGGTATGCTCCACAGAACCAAATTCCTCTCTTCCCCTGAATCTGATCAAGCTCAAGCGAAGCTCTTGTTGCAGCAACAGATGGTACTGGATGGCCTGTTCTCCACTTAAGTAAGGTATGCTTTGGCTTATATTCCGGATTGAGAGTTACAAGAAAAGGTAGGCTTGTTTCTCCAAGATTCTGCAGGTTCACATACATTGCAGACAATCTTAGACCATTTAAATGGTATAGGGCAACGGACTCGAGTTTTATATTTAAGCAAAGAGAAAATATTACCAACCTGAAGCACATTGAGCCAGTATGTCAAACATACTTTCTTGTCTGTACTTCCAAGAAAATTCCATGCACTCCATGCTGCTGGGTTTTTGGGCATTAGACTTTTGTCACGATGAAGAAAAAGATCACTGCCAGAAGAAAATCACAAAAGAATTTGCAAAATTGACTTGAGTAACCATCAACTTTCAATAGCTCACTTCCCAGAATAATAGATGCATGATCAAAAAGGGGAAAAATTGAGTGATTATCTATCAAATATTTTTCCATGGTAATTTCTTTCAGTGTCAACTTGTACATCGACATGTTCATATCTAAAATCCTGAAATTTAAAAGGTCAAAATAATTCTTTTTCTTAAAAAAAAAAAAAGGTGGAAATACTTAATAGAAGTGAAGAACTCTTTCATGGTATATATTGATAACAGATTCAGTAAATGGGAAGACAGGTACCTATAGACATATTGGAAAGCACCAAGAACTCTCAATTCATCATATTTTGCTTGGTTCCCCAACAATCTCAAAGCATCCGGTGCATGAACAGCCATTATGCAACCTTCATATGATTCTTGAGAGTCATCTCCACACAATACAGTGCAACCTGTAATAAACCTTCACAATTACCAGTGGACCCACAAAATGTTTCCGACATGAGAAAAATCTCAGTATAAATTTCTTATCTGCCATATTTGTACTGTTTTAAGAAATAGTTTTTCAGTTGATTGCAGAGCAGAAATCAAGTTACTGTTGATAATCTGAAAAAAGGCTTCGTTCAAACATGTTTTTTTGGCACAATCCAAGCAAATGCTCGAGCAAAACATTGAATTTAAGTACTTACCTTCAGCATCACTCAAAACAGAATGTACTTCACAACCAGTTCTTATTTGACAACCTCTGCTCTCCAACTCTTCTCTAACCTGATGATGTTTTGCCAATACGCAAACAGCAAAATAACGTATTTAGAGCTTACATCTAATGCATGTGACAGTGAATTTGGATACGTTGAGGACAAATTAATTTAGCTGTAGCTAAGGAGCAATCTAAAAAGAGGAAATGGAAAGGCAAACTAGCACCTTATTGACATAACAATGTGAACGCCATCTAACAGTCATCCACTGTGGCCGTCCAAAGAGCTAATAAAGATAAACGAAAGTAATATGATCAAATCCAGATTCTGACAAAAAGCTCTAGTACCATAACATAGATTCTCACCAACAGTTGAAATACTTCATTTGTAAAGGAATGTTTGTGTACCTGAAGTAGATGATGATTGAGGCAAAATGAAAGAATAGAGAAAGCTGAAAACCCCAAAACTCTTTCTGTAGGGCAGGACCATATTGAACCACAAACCGGCACCTACAAAACTACAACATTGTCATTGCTATTTGGCCATTTGCTACTAAGATAGTATGTAGACAGTCTCCGATCTCACCAGATAAGCCTTCTGAAATAGTTCGGAGTAACCCCGTGACTTGATGAACTGTCCCAACGTTTCATTGCGATCAACATCTGGGTTGTTTTCAAGCAGTTCAAGATAACTGCAAAAAGGTAAGTGAAAATGATCTAATGTAACAAGTTAAGATTCCAAAAAAGACTAGACATTAATTAATGGAAGGTGTCTTGCCATTGCTCACCTAAGAACATCATTCTTGAACTTGATGATTTCTCTAAGCATTTGCCAGAAGTATGGGTTGAGTATGTTCATTTTCTGTGCAAATAAGCTTGACAAACCATTTCGGCTGCCCCATTCACAGCCTTCATCCAGGCTCACTGAGAATGACATATCAGATGGCTCCATATCAACTCCAAGACTCTCAAAGAACTCCATCATATTTGGATACGTTACCTGCCGAAGATAGTGTCATCACATTGAAAAACATTGCATAGTGCCGTAGACATATCCAGTAATATTTATGAAACACTATCTTAACAGAAATTCTCAACTATATATTACTGTAGGAAAGTTTTAACATCGGTTTATGACATTGAAAAAGGCCTAGAATCAAATATAATTGATCAAATCTCTTGCTTGTTTTAGTCATCTAGGAGCCATGCTAGTTAACAAAGGCTAAATTTTTAGCTGCCATTTCTTGATCATTTTTTTCTCTCATGTTCATTGATTGAAGGTCATAACCCCTTAAATACAAAGCTATACACTTTCTTCCCCTCATCAAAGTCGTTAGATGGATATGAAGCCAAAGGTTCAATGTCTCTCGAAGCTTTGGGATTATTCTATTGTGTGTTAAGCCTAATAATTAACTTGCATCCCCTTCCTCTTTGTATCTCCCTATGAATCAAAACAACAAAAAAAAGGTGCATCGAATTAGGAGAAATTTTCTCATACATTAAAAGCACAACTGACATAAAGCCCCACTTATGAAACTAAAAAAATTCATGGCAAGTGTATAAAAAATAAAGAGTTAATTTGATGCATTGGTAGTGTAAGATCCAATTTTACACTACTATAGACTCTAATTTCATGAAATTGATATTAAAAATTAAATAAATAATGAATATTGATTTCACTTAAGTGAAAAGCTCCTTAACTTAGGATGAAAAGGGAGCAATTTCTGTGAAATACTTGACGGGCGAGTACCATGAAGAAACGGCTCGCCAATGGGTGAGCAAGGTAATGGTGTGATCGCCAATGGATTATGGCGAGGGCGAATGGTAAGTTCGCCGAGTTAATTGGTAGGATGATCGTCCAATTGAACTTAGAATTGATCACCCAATGAGTTAGAGGGCGAATAGGATTCAATGGCCTCATTGGCGAATAGGTGAGTTCGCCAAGGCTGTGATTAGATGATGGACTGTGTGTGGCGAGGATTGTGATCGCCCAAAGAATGTATTTGGCGAGTAATGTGGTCGCCCATATAGAAGCACAAATGATAGCCTAGCAAAGGAAATCATTTTGTAAATTCCAGATATTGAGTTGGCGAACTGAAATCGAGTTGGTGAGCTGAAGGTCTCCAGAATGAGGAGGCGAACTGAAATCAGTATGGACAAAATGAAAATAGATTCAAACCATTTTGCAGCCAAAATTGACTTTGTAAGTCATACAGTTGAAGACAATAAATTGAGAAAGAATAAAGTTAATAAAGGAAGTAACCTCATTGGTTGAGGAATAAGACAAAAGGTGAAATAAGTCAAGAAAAGAGGCTGTGGACTTCACGCCATTGGCTTCTCGGTTTAGACAATTAATGACAAGTGAAGTAAGTCAAAATGTGCAGAGAATAGCATCTCATATCCGTTCCTTTTGCTGCAGTTTTTCTTCTGTTTTAAATGAATGAAAGACGTGAAATAAATGAAAGAAGGTGGGATAAGGCCAAGTGAAGGGCTCTGATTGGATAGCATGGCTATATAAGGAGAAACAATTGAGGAAGACCGGCTTAGCAAACTTCATCTTCCTCCCGAAAACTATGCAACTGCAAGTTTATGTTATTCCTTCCAATCTTGCCATGCTTGATTTATTAAGCTTTACTCTTCAGTTGGCTAAACAAATAAACCTTCCTCCATCGTTGATGAACTAAAAGGGTAAACAAAGTAAAGCCAACATGAGACAGAAAGTGATTTGTTCTGGAAGTGCAGTTGATTGAGGTGAGATTTAATGGTTTCGTGAGATTGAATGATATATTTCTATGATTTCAAGTATGAGAAGCATGATTTTAGTGTCGCTTTTGATTTATTCTTATTGGATCATAGAAATAGAATAAATTCATATCTTGAAGTAGATGAAGAATAAAATGAAACTGGGTTGAAATTGTAGTAGAATGATGGGAAAATACTGGAAAAGTGATGAGAATGGCGACTATAGTGATCGCCCATGTTAAAAGTTAGTAATCGCCAATAAAGCGAGTAGGAAATAATGAACTCGCCAAAGTTGTTGTTCAAGTGGGCGAGGTCGCCCAACGCTAGTCTAATTCATGGGCGAGCTCACTTCTGAATAGAAAACAGTGTAGGGAGAGCCCAAATAGAAGTTCATTGGGCGAGTTGAATTGTGGGCGAACTCCCACATTTAAGCCAATAAAGGCATGGCGAAGTGAATGTTGGGCGAACTACAAAATAAATTGATGGAGATTAATGGTGGGCGATCTCCCACTTGTTAGCCCTTTGATGAATGGCGAGCTCGATAGGGCGAGCTAGTAAGAGCTTTGTTGGGCAAGTAGTCATTTGATTTATCTCAATCTCGCCAAGTGATATAAAATGAAAATATTAATAGTTTTAATAAACTATTTTGCAGCCGGGAATTATGGACTCGGTAAAAGCGATCGGAAAGGCGATCGGGAAGCAAGGCTTCGTTGAACCAGGTAAGGGAGATGTGTGTGAAGTGAATGCATGTCCTGTGGAGTAAATTTTATGAAAATATTGAGATAAATGTTTTGTTTTCTGACATGCATTGGTTTGATAATTGTTGTGATAATGGGTGTGAATTGGGCGAGCTAAAATCCGACCATTATGTTATAATTGAGTACAGAGCGGGCGAGCCCTTGTTTTCTAAGATTGGGCGAACTGTTACGGCGGGCGAGCAAAAACTTTTATCATTTTGGGCGTAGAACCCTTTTTTTTATATTTTGGGCGAGTGGCTATGTTTTAGATAGAAAAATCCGGGCGAGCTAAATGGGCGAACCTTTTAATGTGGCTTTGGGGCGGGCGACCCCTGTTTTCATGTAATGGGCGAATTGACCATGGAGTGCCGCTTTTGGGCGAGTTGACCATGGCAACTTTATGATGGGCGAGCCGTTGGGGCAAGTCAGTTTTACTTGTTTTTAAAAGCAATGGTTGGCGGGCGACTACTTGTCACCCCACTTTCTAATTTGCCCTGGACGAGCTGACCATGGGCGAGCAGGTTTTAAAGGTTGAGATTTTGAAAGGTTGTCAAGATGTTTTGTAAACAGAAAGTCTAAACCTTTTTTAAAATCAAATCATTTTGAGAAAATGATAATATGGTGAGATAATTCCATAAAAGTTTTCATGAGAGATAAAGTGATTTTTGAGACTTTAGGCCCTGAGTTCATGCTTTATTATTCATGTAGTTGCGTGACCTGCCTGGGGCAGTGGCTCGGGTTGATGGACCTACGGGTGCACCTCAGGGCGTCACAGGGCTGATGGACCCGCCAAGTCATCAGCGGTCTCGAGGTCATTTGGCAAGTGGACCGAGGACCATCTATAGATTATGGCCATAGATCTAGCTGAGATAGCCGTGAGGGGCGGTGGCCTACGGGTGCACCCCAAAAACGGACGAATTATGTTCCTGGGGGGAACGGAGCATGATTTAGTTATTGCCTAGTCTCAACTTGTTGATTTCTGTTTACTGAAAGGATTTATTGAATCCTGTTAATACATTTTAAAGTAAACTGTTTAGCCAGTGATTTGACTGGTGTATCGAAAGTGTTGGTAACTATATCCACTATTTTCCTATTTGATGTGATTTTTGGAAAACAAATAAATTGTGGAATATGGTTTTGGTTTTATAAAACAACATATGTCTCATTTACTGAGCGTACGAATCACTCACCCCTTTGTTTTGACTCCACAAATAAAAGACACGAAGTTGAGAAAATTAGCTCCCATATGGATAGCTACACATCAAGCACAGGGGGCAACTTATGTCAAATATGATAGGTATAGTCACTTCTCTTTTACATTTCAGACATATGTATACAGTACTACTTTACTGAGACAAAGATAATAGGGGATGTCAGATGTAAGTAATAATGAAAAGAAATTTCATATTCCATATTTGATAAATAAATATTATTATTGTAGAATGTTATTAGCATCGCAGACAGCCCAATCGGTAAAGTTGTATGGAAATACGTGAAAAATGTGGTAACGGGCTGTTACAGGTAGTATATAGCTTATGTACATTGTTAATCAATCACAGAATGTCATCTAATTAATAAACAAAATTAAAAAAATGCAAATAGTTAAAAATAAATATTAACAATTAATATTTCATTTGAAGGGTTTGTGCATTTTTAAACTTATTTTACTTATTAATAAGGAGATATTTTATGATTAACTGACACTCTACAGAGACTATGCATTATCAGTATATCAAATATAACCCCAAAAAAGTTCATATTTTAAAGCTTCCATCTCGTAAATATTGTTTATAACAATATTTTTTCAAGTATGTTAGTAAGAAATAAATTATTTGAAAAAGTGCCAACAATTTTTTATCAAATGATTAAGCAAAAGTTGTAGCATATTATAAGTAATTTGTTGGAACTCAAACAATCTCAATCTCTTCTCTCAATTATCAAAAAAATTGAAAGAAGTTCAAATGATGAATGATGGGATGATTTTCTTAATATCATATATAGACCTGCTCATGGGCCGGGCCGGGCCGGGCTCGGGTCGGGCCCATGACAGGTAATAATAAAGTTTTTACACACCCAAGCCTGGCCCGGCTCGACATTCGGGCTTGATTTTTCTGTTCAAGCCCGTTTTCATTTTTATACTACAAGCCCGAGCCCGACCAGAAAATAATTTTTTTATATTTTAATTTTATTTGTTTTTTATTATTTTATACCCTTTAAAATTTAATTTAATTTGTCAAATTTTATATATCAATTTTCATATTAAATATTTATAATCATATTTATTATTCAATAATATTTTATATACATATAATTATATTATATTTAGTAAATATATATAAAAATTTAATTAATATTGAAAAAGATATATATAAAATAAAAAATAATAATAATTCGGGCTGGGCCCGAGCTTTGAAAGGCAAGCCCGAGGCCCGGCCCGTTTAAAATTTTGCCCAAGCCCGTTTTTTTATCAAATATTTTTGTTCAAGTCCGACTAAATTTAGAACGGGCTTTCAAGTTTGGGCAGATAGCCCGGTCCTTGAGCAGGTCTAATCATATACCCACGCAGATAAATGCAATCATTTTCCTGGTATTTTAGAAAAGATATCCCAAAAGACCTTTTAATTTTTGTGAATAGCATCTTGTTTAAGCAATGCCATGAGCTATCTCTAGACATAAAAGCTAAATAAAGCCTAAGCCAACAAAACAACCCGCCACCCTTAATACTTTCTAAATTCTGTACTAATTTTTTTTCTACACGAGAAAAAAAAATTCAACTGAAAACTGTCAAACAAATTTCATAAAATATAATTTTTACCGTAAGACCGTTTACTTTTGGACAGCTTTTATTATGATCTCAAAGAATATATAATAAAATAAGTAAAAAATAAAAAAATTCGTTTTTAATAAAATGACAATGTCACATGTTGTACTTTTTAAATTACTTTTTTTTTTATTTTTTAATACATCTTAAGAATATGAAACATTCTGTGGAGTCTAAAAATATTATCCACACGACAGCTTGGGAAATAATTTTTTGAAAATAAATATAGACTTAAATTTTGGCAGTATGGACTCGGACTGGATGCTGCATACTCAGACCCTGCCTGAAGACAGACGAAATATTTATTCTTTATGGGTTCAAGCACCATCCTTTGATTCTAAAATAATCTAACTAATCCAATATTCCAAACGTGCTCTATTTTTCTTAGATTAAAGAGATTTGTAATTTGGGTATTATTACTTACAATGATAAAACATTAAACAAAAATCCAAAAATACATTTGCTTCTATCCCTTATGATTATCTATAAAACAAAATGCTTATATGAAAAGGTCCAAACCACATGGCAGGCTTGGGATGGCTATGGCCCACACTATTTATTGGACCAACCATCTACATTAAGACATTTCGTATCCACCAAAAACAAGTATTCTTTTTTTTTTGGTACATACCAAAAACAAGTATTCTTAATTCAACAAGAAAGTGACAATTCCCCCCTGTTGTCTTGTTCCTTTTCCTCATTTCTTTTTCTTACCAATCTTTGTTAATGTCATTAATGGTATTAGGTTTCAATTAATTTCGAGATTCAAACTCGAAAATTTACCTACTTTGATATCTGAATTAATGGCTTAACTACTTATGGGACCAACCATTTACATAAGATACTTCTTATACGACAAAAAGTACTAGCATTCTATGTCCAACAAGAAAGTGACAATTCACCCCTCTTGTCTTGTACCTTTTCCTAAATTTGCAGCCACTCCATGTCTCGTTTCTTTTTCTTTTTTTTTCAACGAAGGAACACACTAAGTGTGAAATTCCTTATAAACACATATACCGCACACAATGTAAGCAATGTGAGATAGTGAAAAATCCACATATATGCAACACACACACACGCAAGAAAACAAATGTTTTATCCACACACAACACACATCACACAAATGCATGACATATGCTTTTTTTTGTTTCTTTTTCTTACAATTCTTTGCCATGTCATTAGTGATATTACGCTACACAGTAATATATATATATATATATATATATATATATATATATATCTTTTGCTCTCCTTTTCACATATTCAGTTCAATTAATTTCAAGATTCAAACTCGAATATTTTAGAATAAAAATTTAAATTCTATCTACTTTTTAGTAAAAAAAATAAAATAATAGTGGAATTGTTCGTCTGATTGGAAAGGGTTAATGTTTTAATCTTTCAATTATAGTAAAATTTCTCTAAATTAATTATTTTAAATTAATAATATTTTTAAATTAATAAAAAATTATGATCTCAACTAGTGTCACTATAGAAAGTTAATAAATTCCTCTATCATAATAATTAATAATATTATTTTAAAACCTAATGTAAGTTTTCAGTTCCAACTATCATATAAATTAGTAATTTGATAAAAAAATATAAAAAATATTACATAATATTTAAGAACTATAAAAACAATTCAAAGAATTTCTTTTCAAGAACTAAAAAATTATAAAATCTATAAAATAAAACATACTTGTAAGGAGATTTTAAAAGAATTTATCAATTAAGATGAGATTTTTAAGAAAAATGCTAGAGTTTTTAGAAGAGTTTTAAGCATGTAAAAATTAAACAGACACGTTTTATTAAGACAAAATGCTATAAAAAAAAATAACAATTTACAATGTAAAACCTTTCAAATTAATAACTCCTCTAAAGTAATATTCAATGATGAGTCTTAAGAGTATTAATTTAGAGGGTTCTACTATATATTAGTTTCGCCGTATTGGCACTTAAAGAATAAAAATTATTATGTTGGTACTTGAACTTATATTCTGTCACGCAATTTGGTAACTAAAGACTAATATTGCTAGTAAATATAATAACGTGACATGTAAAACCAATAAAATTGTGACATGCGGCAATAAATGCCACATAATGGGTTTGAGGCAACATGAAAGAGAAAAAATATTTTATTTAGAAAAATTCAAAATTGCAAAAATATTTTAAAATCTTTACAAAATATAAAAAATAAAAAAAATCAAAAAAATATGAAAAATATAAACATTTAATAAATAAAAATTTAAAAATTAAGTTAATATTTTCAAAAAAATCTGAAGTTTAAAAAATAATGATTTTTTAAAAATAAAACTTTTAAAATTTTTTATACAAAAAAAGAAGGAAAAAGGGAATTGGGGAGAAAGGGGAAGGAAGGTTGAGGAGAAACAAGGGGAGAGAGAGAGAGAGAGAGAGAGAGGGGGGGGGGGGGGGGGAACTGGCCGGCCAGTTGCTCTTAATTATGTTGAGGTTGATCTGTTGGACCAAACATTGCACTATGATATTGAATGTATGATAACTAAGAGAATACATACACAAAAGATAGCGTAGTAAAAATGTGAATATTGCAGTAAATGCGCGAATATACAAAAAATGATGAAATGACAAATGAAAACATTCACAAAAAGTTTGGAGTGATATTTGTTGAAGATAAGCAAAAATTATTTACATTGGTTTGAATACATGATTTAAACCTGTGGACGCTCCAGTAAAGAAAGTGAAGACCACGTATGATGAAAAAATAGTCAAAATTAGGGGAAAATTGAAAAAAAAATTTAGAAAGAAGTCATTTGTAAAACTATGATGGCACAAGAATCATGAGAATTAGAAGAAGACATTAGTTTGGATAGGATCTTGAATGGGCATAAGTGGAGGAGAAGAATTTATGTTAAAACTTAACATGAATTCATATATTGATTGATATAAACTAATCCTAATATTAAGATAAAAGCTTTGGAGACAATAATGTTTAGGCATTCTGAGAAAAAATAAAGAGTAAAAAATAAGAGATTAGAAAGAAAATTAAAAGAGAAGTTACTTACACGATTAAAAACCATGAAACCAAGGTCTAAATCAACACCATCAAAGTTTACAGTCTTGGCATGGCCACCCAAGTAATCTTCCTTCTCATAAAGCACCACATTCACACCTTCTTTGGCAAGAACATAGGCTGCCACCAAGCCACTAATCCCAGCTCCAATCACTGCTACCCTCATCTTTCACACTATTGCTCACAACCCTGCCAAATTCTTGACCTGCAATTTTTTAGTTGAAAAAAGCTTAGGACAATGCAAGTTTCTGATGCTAATTAACTTCATGTTAATTGTTCAGTGAAATATTTTAGGACCCCAAGCTTTGTTGAAAAAACCCACCAAAAAGAGTACAGGCAATGTCAAGAAATGCCATGAACCCTTTTGAGGTACAGTGATTTTCAGTTTCTTTGGGTAAATGATGCTGTCATTTTCAGACCTTTGGTCTTAAAGAAAGCTAGTTGCTGCTTAATCTTGACTGAGTAAAGCTATGGGATGTTCAGAGTGACTTCAATCTAAACTAGGAAATCTGTATAGCAATGTTTGAAAGTGTGAGACAGAAACAAGGAATCAAGATGATGCAAAAAATACCTGAAAAAGTTCGAAGTTTTCAAAGATTCAAAGAAGGGTCAATACTCACTACTACTTCAAAACTGCAGAAATTGAACCAGTCATTGCAACAGAAACCAACAATTTACTCTTTTTCTTTTCTCTTATGAAATGGATGTTGAAATGCAAGATTTGTGGAAAATACAAAGCGAGGAAGAAGAGAAAAGAAAATGCAAAGAGAAAAATAATAGAAAGAAAGAAAGAAAGCAGATAGCAGATAGCAGATGGCAGCAGGCCACAACTCTATCCCTTGACTCTGAAGATGCTATCAAGCTAAACTATTGCAGCCAGTTGCCAGTTGCCAGTAGATAAGCTAAATGTGGTGTGGTTGATTCAGTAGTTGCCTTCTTCTATTAGTAATTGTTCACATAGCGTGCAAAACAGCAGTTAAAATTCAGTTAAAAATTTACTCGGTGATTTCTTTAGTTTCTTGTTTATACTAGTAATCAAACCTTTTCCAATGTACAATCATTGACTTAAATGGATCGACTAATTGGACAGTTCGAGAGCATGCATTTGATTTGAAAAACATGGGGAAATTTGGATAGATGGTGGATGACTAATTTGCCCTTTAAGATGGTAGAAAATTGACGATGTAGCTCTTTTATTTTTTCCTTCGGTGAAGAAGAAATAATGTCTTTAATGGTATTTAATTTTATTTAATAATTTTCTAAAAACAAAAAATAGTAAAACTATCGATATTTTTTTATTAATTTCCCATAGCTTGTCTTGACCAAACCTTTTTTTCATTGTATATAGATCAATCCTATAGGATATTGTTTTGTTTAAAAAGATTAAATCTTAGAAAAATAAAAGAAAAAATTACAGATGCTGACCTCCAATCTTAATCTTGTGAGAATTCATGTCTTAATAGATTCATAACTAATGAAATCTTATCTTAATTTTAGAGAAAAAAAATCTTTTAAATTTCTTTTAATTTCAAATTCCAACTTTATTAAGTGGGTGTTTCCTTCAATTATATGTTGAGTTTTTTATTGTTAATTTGATTTTTCCATTAATTAGTTTCTTCATTTTTATATGTTATAATTAATTTACAAGTATACTGTTACTGTACATGTAATTTTATAAAAAGAGTGTATTCTTTTTATTAAGAATTTTAAAAGAATCATAGTGCATTGTGCTTATAAAAAGAACAATAAAAAAATTACATAAAAATGCACCGCTAGATACAATTCGATTAAATGACGGTGCATGCCTTGACAGCATGTTATGAATTTCTGCAAGCAGAGCGTTGGAGTCCTCATCTTTTGCTTTGCCTTTTTGCAGCTGTTGTGGCGTCTACGTAGTTCACTTGGACACCGCCTATTGTTATGAATTTCTGAGGCCATGACAGCATGGGCGCCTAATTCAGGTACGACAGCTTTATTGGCCGCAACATCATTAGCTAGACATATCGCCTAGCTTTTAACCCTAGCGGCTAGATATTAACAAAAATCGTCAGCGCTTATTTTTGCTAATATCATTTCTCTCGCTCTGATTGGATTAAATGTTTAATACATATTAGAATGAGTTCATAACATAAAATTAATTATAAAATTTTTTTTGGTCGAAAACCTCCCGATATCCACCTTCGGTAACTAATCTGGAGTCGCGAGAAGCAGAGCGTGGTTAGGCAGTCCCTCTCCTAACACTGGCACTCCATACATAAGTCAGGATTCGAACCTTGACCTTGCTTAAGGAAGAGAGCCGCTAGCCACTCACACCAATCAGTTGTTGGTAAATTAATTATAAATTTATACAACATGTTATAATAATATTTAAATGTAAGAAAATATATTGATAATTGAATTGAATTTATATATATAAATAGTTTTTTATTAATATTAAGAAAACTATCTTATTTATCAAAAAGGCGAGCAAAGTATAACAAGATGATTTTTTTAATTTAATTTTTAGAACTTCAAAATTAATTATTTTAAAAATATAAATTAATAAAAATAATATGTATGCTTCATTGCTTTTTTACGAAAAAAATTGTTAAAAATATTTAAAAATTAATCTAAAAAAAAAGAAAAAAAGAAATTTGAAATCCATTTAAAAACCTATCTATTTCTACAAAATAATCTAAAAATACTTTTGACCCAACTAATTAGTTTTTATTATAAAAAAATCCAAAATATACTTACTTAACAAACTAAACTATATTATTAATTTTTAAAATAATCTAATGAGAAATAAAGAAAAATAAGTTGAGGATTACTTAATTAGCATTTTTGGTGAAAAAAAAAAGAATAGATTTTTTCTTCCTGACTAACCACGTTTGCATCCATATAAACACAAACCCCAGGTCCCAATGCCCAAAACTCAACAATATTAGCTTCTTAACTCATTTTCTTACCAACTCAAAAAAAAAAAAAACAAATGTCAACATATCCATCAATGGGATTCTTTTTATATGTTTTTATGGATTTAGGTATAATTAGATCTGACAATTTCTTTTTATAATTTGTGTTTATATCATGTAAAATATAAAAATTTTGTATCAAAATCCGTATCGACATAAAAAATAAAAACTTTATTTTTAGTTTTTATCATATTCATATATAACTTTTACTTAATTTTAATTCATGACACATTTATGTCTTTTATTCGTATCGTTTTCGTATCATATCAACGTATCATATCTAGGAATGTCAAATCTCCATATAATAGGTTACTTGTTCTAACTATAGCCTATAGGTAATGAATGGTTTATATCTTAATGTTCAATTCTAGAAGTATGGTTATATGAAGAAGAACCATATCTTCCATCCGATTGTAATCTAAAATTCTCTTAATTTTAACTTTTATTTAAATAGTCTTATAAGTATCTTTAGTATCATCTATCAAGCTGGTCTAATAACATAAAAGTTTTTTCTCACCTCAAGAATATTTTAGTAGGACAAATCGTCTTAGTTAAAGAGACTCCACTATTGAATTCTTTAAGTATATTATGAAATTTCTAATTTGACTCACTACCCAATTCTTGTCATCTTAATTATTTTATATTTATTTTTTATTTTTCCTTATTATATTACTATTTTTTACCTTTTATTTTTTATATTTTTATTTTATTATTATTCTAAAAATAAACATAAATTATTTGATATTGAAAATTTTTTTAAACCTTTCATTAAGCTGATCAGGTTATAAAAAGATCTCTCCTTGTCTAAGAAAAATTACCCAAGCGCAATTTTCTTGAAATTCTATCATCGAGATAATCCATACCTATTATTGATTTAGTTATAAATATTTAAAAAATACTTTAAATTTTTTATGTTTTATTTTTCATTAATTAATGAGTACAAATTATTGGAAATTGAAAACAGCTTTTTAAATCTTTTATCTAGCTAGTTTGATCTTAAAGGAAATTTCTTCACCAAAGAATTTCCAAGAACATTACTCAAGCACAACTTTATTGAAATTCTATCATTGGAATGATTTATCCCATCCCTATAATTTAATCATATTTAATTTTATTCCTCTAGGTTAATTTGGTTTTCTGATTGCTTACTTATTATTATTATTTAATGACTAATCCTAACCTAACCCTAAAACCATATCTTTATATCAAACACATTAATATCATAAATAAAAACAAATAATCACATACAATTAAATAAAATACTAATTAAACTAATTGATTTAAGTAATACAATTAATACAATTAATCCAAATAAACATATCATGATTCAATAATTTGATTAATTAATAATTAATCAAATTTAATCTAATCATTTAATCCTTAAAAAATTATTAATTAATCAACCTTAATTTAATCTAGTAAATAATAATAGAAATAAAATACAAAATAAATCACAATAAGAAGAAAAAGAAAAGAGAAGCATATGGGTCGGGTCAGCAAGGCAAGTCGAGCGTGGGTTCAAGCGGATGTGGGTCTGACCTTTTTGGAAGCCCCAAGGTTAAAACGATGCCGCTTCAATTTGTTATAAATAAAAGGCTTAATAGCCAAATAAGTCCTCAACCTTTAGCCCAAAATGGAATTCAGCCCTCAACGTTTTATTGCATGAAATTCAGTCCATAAACTTTTATTTCAGTGAAAATAGACCAAATCTATTAAATGAACTAACTGCTGTTAGTTTTGCATACGTGGCATGCCACGTGGCAGCTAACTAAGCTATCCACGTCAGCTGCCACGTATGCAAAATTAACAGCAGTTAGTGTCATTTAACAGATTTTGACTTAATTGCATAATCGTAAAAGGTTGAGGGTTTATTTGCATTAAAATAAAAGTTTATAGACTGAATTTCATGCAATAAAACGTTGAGGGCTGAATTCCATTTTGGGCTAAAGATTGAGGGCTTATTTGGCTATTAAGCCTAAATAAAAAGCGCAAAAGCTTCTTTCCTTTCAATTTTTGCCTGACTCTCGCTCTTCTACCAAAATCCTTCTTCGATTTCTCTCTAAAATAAATCGAGGACAACTGAGAATCTGTTAGTGTTTTCGATGTCCCTCCATGTGAGAACTCAAATTTTTATACAAATAAAGTGAATATGTGAGTTATTGAATCCTATTTGATCATCGAATTGAAATTTTTCAATTTTTGATCTAATAAGTTGAGCTTTCGTACAGGTATGTCTGTTGGCCTCACGGAAGTGTACACTCATTTAAATACGTCTAAATTATCATATATTGATGTTATATCTTCTCAAATAAGCCAATTTTAATTATTTGAAATTATTTGAATTTAATAATCTTATCTTGAAATACGTGAAATAAATTGAAAAATGACGATTTTTTTTCATAGACCACTGGATCAAGCAGTCAAAACCAACTCTATGTTTTGACTATTGGGGTTTAATTGAGTGATGTCAAGTCTTTAAATTGTCATATCAGGCCCGTATTGAAAAATTTTATGATAGTACCAAAAAGGGTAAAACTGAACGAAAACCCCAAGGAACATGTACATGGCCGGCCCACTATCTCAAGTAACCAGTCTGAACCAGTTGATGAACTAGGCCAAGCTGGTCTAATTCATCACTTAAAGATTGATGAACTGGTTCGGCTCAGTGAACCGATTCATCTTAAATCGGGCCGAACCAGGCCAAACTAGCTGGCCTTGTTTTTTTTTTTTTTTGTTTTTTAATTTCTAAATTTTATATTAATTAATTTAATAAAAATAAATATATATTAATATATTTTGATAATTTAATCTTCAAAATTTATTTTTAACAATAATTTATTATAAAGTTGTTGTAATTTATTTAATTAATGTAACAATAATTTAAAGATAAATTACTATAAAATTATCTAATAAAATTATTGTTATAGTAAACTAAAGTTATATTATGATATTATGATAAAGTTATTATGATATTTGATTCAAAATATAAATAATGTTATGATGATAAAGTGATAAAGTTACTTATTTAATAAAGTTGTTAGTTTTAAAAAAATTATATTACTTCTAAAATTTTTAAATTTTGTTAAACTTATTTATTACATTTAAAATGTAATTTACTTATCGTTTAAAATATAAGTAAGTATATCATTTTGGATTTAAAATATTTATTCATTTATTTAATATGTTTTTAAAATATTCATTCATTTTGTATTTTAAATATTTATTTATTTTTTAAACATAGATAAGCATATCATTAATTAATTTGGTATTTAATAATAATAATAATAATAATAATAATAATAATAATAATAATAATAATAATAATAATAATAATAATAATAATAAAAAATTAAAATAACAAAGGATAAAAAGGAGATATGAGACCAAAGATTTTTACGTGGAAAGCCCCTTCAACAGTTAGAAGGGTAAAAACCACGTGACTGTAGTCCATGAAAATATTTACTATGACTAAATTTATTTACAATTTTACATAAAATTTACAAAAAAAAAAGATTATTACCTATTCTTTATAATTTATACGGATTGCTTTAGAAATTTCTTCCTTCTTCTCTGAATTATTATCAACAAATTCATTGGCTATTCCAAGTTCGACATTGCAGGATTCCGTGTCAAACCAATCTTTAAGGCATATTAACATGCACAATGAATTCAGATTAAGCGTGGTTTAACGGTCTCTAATAATTCTTCCACATGTTGAGAATGCAGATTCTGAAGCAACAGAAAAAACTTGCACCGCAAAAACATCTCGGGTCATGGAAGCTAAAATTGAAAATTGTATTTGGTTGTCTTTCCACCATTGAAGAAGATCAAAGTTTTCAGCTATAGAAAAATCTTGACTTAAAAAAAATCCTATCTCATTGAAGTTAGAACTTCGTCGAGTTGTTGATCTAAAGCTACTAGTTTTTTCCCTCCCTCCCTCTGAAATTGACATTGCAACAACTTGCTTTTGCAGTTGCGCAGGCTTGTGCAGTGACATGCTTTAATTTTAAAAAAAAATTTGAATCGGACCGGTTCAAACCAAAATTGGTTTAGTTTGGACCAGGACCTACCGGTCCTGATCCTTAAATGGGCCAGGCCTTATTCAGCCTGGTCCTAAAAAGATTTGAACCAGTTACAATCGGTTTCAGTTATCAGGCCGGGTCGACTCAATCTGATTTAGAGCTGGATCAAGCCAACTCGCCTCAATAACCACCTCTACCACTCAGCCACTCCCCTATTTCTTAGGAGAAGTCCTAAACTATATACAATCATAAACATTCCTCAAGGCCTTTTCCCTTGATGGGCCTGGTTATGCATGGGCTAGCCTTAATTATGTTTGTGGGATGGATTTTAGTTATTTTCATACAAAATAAGAATTTAATTAAATAAATAAAATACTTTAAAGATAAGGATCTTTTTAATTAGAAAAAAATTCAAATTCTCCTAATTACGTTACATTCGGATATTAATGTAACAAAAAATAATAGAGTAATAAAATGAAAAATAAGAGAGTTAAATATATTTACCTGGAATAGTAATGATTTGTACTAGTAAGAATTTGCTATCTTAAGTGTGAAAACCAGCCTATCTTTCTCGTTTTCATGGCACTACAACGTTCGCAAACCCATCAAACCAGCGGTGCTTTGTTTTATTTTCTCTCTCTTTCCTTAACACAAAAATGCTATCATTCAGAACCAACAAAATCTCACTTTATTTTCTCTCTCCTTATAAAAAGAATTGCAATCCCTTCTTCCATTCGTTCTCTGTCCCTCCGGTTACTGAGCAGTGAACCCCTCCCTTCATTCCCCCACCCCTTTTAGCCATGGCCCCCCAATCCCGTCGGGAGTTCTTCTCAGCTCCCCTCCATGGCCGCACCACCACCATCTCCGCCTCCATTTCCACCTCAAATGACAACAATATGGACCTTGCATGGCCTTTTGGTAAGCTTGAAGGTCTTAACCGTGATGAGCTCCGTGAAGCAGCCTACGAAATATTCTTCACAGCTTGCCGTTCATCGCCAGGCTTCGGAGGTCGAAATGCATTAACGTTTTACCCTTCACATGATCATCATGGAAATGGGGATGGAGGAAGTGGTTCTGGATTACACGGGTCAGGGCCACCAAGCGGGCGGGTGAATGGGGTGGTGACGACCCCTACGAGTAGGGTTAAAAGGGCCTTGGGGTTGAAGATGTTGAAAAAATCACGTTCCAGGAGGATGTCAATGTCTTCTGTGAGTTTTGGCTGCGGCGGCGGCGGCGGTGGTGGTGGAGGGTCCTCGCCATCGTCGCCTGTTTCTCATGGACATGGTGCTTCTGGTTCTGGCCCTGGAGCTGGAATGGGGTTTTCTACGTTGCCGTCGAGGCCAAGGCGGCCTTTGACGTCGGCGGAGATTATGAGGCTGCAAATGAGGGTGACAGAACAGAGTGACAGTAGGCTTAGGAAGACTCTCATGAGAACCCTCGTCGGCCAAGTATGTATAAATCAATTTTACTAGCTCCATATATACGTTAATGCATATCATTTTTGTTTGTATTATATATTTCAATTAATTTCTTTGATTGGATTTAGTAATTTGGAATAAAAGAAGCCGGGATTTGAATTATAGAATTAATATAAATTATATGATAAAACATATATAATTATATAATATATGGGTGACTGGGAATTTTGAAATATTTATAAGAAGTTATGAATTTAAAATTTATTTTTTTAAATTCTTTTATGTATATAATTATACTGAATCTTAGTTAATTTATGCGTATTGCATGTTATTCTCACAATTTAAAATTTTAGCACTAAAATTTCATTTTAATTTACAATTTTGAAGTTTATGAGACATGTCTTGCAAGAAACAATTTAACTCATGTCTTCAGTTGAATCCATGTTAAAAATAATACTAATTAATGATAATCACATCTTGTTCTTAAAATTAAGACGTCGAAATTGATTCTAGTTTTAAGTTTTCCAGTGATAAATTAGAATGACATATATTGCTAGCAACGTTTTATTTTTTGAAGAGAAAAAATAGTAGAAACTGAAACTGATAAAAAAAACGATGAACTCATATCAAAATCATCTTAAGATTTTAATCATCACTAGTATGTATTCATATTATTTGAAAGACATATAATTAATATCATAAGCTCATTCTCGTCAAATCAATTATCACATTAACTCATATTAGTTATAGCAAAATAAATAATTTACTTAAAAAATACATAATAAAAATTAAATATTATCTTAAAAAAATTATAAAAAGGGAAATAGGAAAACAAATAAATAATATTTATAAAAACCATTTTATTTTTAATCTAAAGGGTTTTAATCTAATTTTCCCATTAAAACCAAATTAATCATTTTCAAGAAGCTATAGAAAAATTCATAAAAAAGAACAGATAAAAAGTAAAAAACTTTAATAAAATAATTTAGCCAAAAAATGATAAAATAATTTTTTTGTTAAATTTAGGATTAAAATTTGATATTTAAGAGTGTATAATACTTATCCAATGCCTTTTAAAAATAATTATGTGTCATTTTCTTATTGGTACCTAAACATTTTTTAAGATGAACCTAATATAATTTAATCTCAAAAATTAAAAATGAAAGCATTGGTTGTTGCAATTCTAATAATGTATGGAATTCAAAAAGGGTTTAAATGGCTCTTTAATAATTAGGACACAATCATTTTTCTATAGATATGGTTAATAGCTTAGTATTCTGTTGATAGAATATGGCACTCTTAATTTTAAAAATGAGATTATGTCCCTGAAAATCTTAATTATAAGATTGAAATCAAATCTGCGAGCATAATTAATTAAGCTCTAATCAATTTCTCTGTTGCTGAATTCATATTGGTTTCAACAGATGGGTAGGAGATCAGAGACTATCATCCTTCCGCTTGAGCTTCTTCGCCACCTTAAACCATCCGAATTCAGTGACTTGCACGAATACCATCTTTGGCAAAAGCGTCAGCTCAAAATCCTGGAAGCAGGCCTCCTTCTCCACCCATCAATCCCCATAGACAAATCAAATTCTTTCGCGATGCGTTTGCGTGAGATAATCCGAGCCAGCGATTCCAAGTCTATAGACACCGGCAAGAACTCTGAAACGATGCGAACATTGTGCGACACTGTTGTTACTTTATCCTGGCGAAGTACCAATGATACTCCAGCTGATGTCTGCCATTGGGCCGATGGATTCCCTCTCAACATCCACATCTACACTTCTCTCCTTCAGGCCATTTTTGATATCAAGGATGAGACATTAGTCCTGGACGAGGTTGATGAGTTGCTAGAACTGATGAAAAAGACATGGTCGACATTGGGGATCAACAGGCCAATCCACAATGCTTGTTTCACTTGGGTGCTTTTTCAGCAATATGTTTATACTAACCAGATGGAGCCTGATCTTCTTTCTGCTGCATATACAATGTTGACAGAGGTGGCAAGTGATGCTCGGAAATCCGACAGAGAGGCAACGTATGTGAAATTGTTGTCTTCCATGTTAGTTTCCATGCAGAATTGGGCGGAGAAGAGGTTGCTTCATTACCATGAATATTTCAACAGAGGAACTATTGGTGGAACTGAAAATCTTTTGCCTTTGGCGTTGCTATCAACAAAGATTTTAGGTGAAGATGTTACAATCATGGAAGGGGAAGGGAGTAAGAAAGGGGACACAATGCTTGTGGATTCAACCCGTGATCGCGTAGATCATTATATTCGATCTTCTGTGAAAAATGCATTTGCAAAGGTGAGTAATATACATATAAGCAGGCGGCTATATCTTTTACCAAATACTCATTTCTTGGCATAAATATTGTTTAAGCTTAGTCCTTTGTTGATTTCTATAGATGATAGAAAATGAAAATGTCAAACATGCAACTGGGGAAGAAAGAGAAAAACCCAGTGTAGCTCTAGTTCAATTGGCTAAAGAAACTGAGGATTTGGCTGCGAAAGAGAGGGGGCTATTTAGTCCCATATTGAAGAGATGGCATCCAATTGCGGCTGGAGTTGCGGCTGTGACACTGCACCAATGCTATGGGGCAGTGTTGAAGCAATATTTAGCTGGGATAAGTGTGCTGAACAGTGAGATAGTTGGGGTACTAGAAAGAGCTGCAAAACTCGAAAAAGTTTTGGTTCAAATGGTGGTTGAAGATTCTGAAGAGTGTGAAGATGGAGGGAAAGGGATTGTCAGAGAAATGACTCCATATGAAGTTGATTCGATTATATTGAGGCTCTTGAGACAATGGATAGATGAAAGATTAAAGACAGGGAAAGAGTTGATTTGCAAAGCAAAAGAAACTGAAGTAAGTCACTGCTTATAGAGTTTACAGGTGAAAAAACAAATAATCTATGATTAAGCTTACTAAATCTGTTGCAATTTATGTTGCAGACCTGGAACCCCAAGTCCAAATCTGAGCCATATGCACAATCAGCAATGCAGCTGATGAGATGGGCCAAGGAAATGGTGAATGATTTCTTTGAAATTCCAAGTGGAATCACAGATGATTCAATTCTTGATCTAGTTGAAGGTTTAGAGCAGCTTTTCCAAGAATACACTACCTTTGTAGCATTATGCGGTGAGAACCACCTCATTGTGTTTGGTATACCGTTTTAAGCTTGCTCGTTTACCATTTCGTATAGGAAGGAAACATTTCTCATTGATTGCACATTCTTTTCAGGGACAAAGCAGAGTTATCTCCCTACACTTCCTCCTCTAACCAGATGCAACCGAGGATCAAAATTCTTCAAGCTCTGGAGAAAGGCTAGTCCTTGCACTGTTGGAGTGGTAGAGATGCACCAATTTATTTCTTTAGATGGTCACTGTCCTCGCCCATCGACAAGCCGTGGGACACAACGCCTTTACGTGCGACTTAATACGTTGCACTATCTAATCTCTCACCTCCATTCTCTTGATAAAACTCTGACTCTTTCACCTAGAGTCTCAACACGGAGCCGTTTCATCAGCCACAGGCACCACGGTGCTTCATCTTCCTACTTGGAACATGTTAATGGATCCATTCAGTCTGCCTGTGATCATGTATCAGAAGTTGCTGCGTACCGCCTTATCTTCCTCGACTCGAATTCTGTTTTCTATGAGAGTCTTTATGTTGGTGATGTAGCCAATGCAAGAATTAGACCTGCAATCAGAATTCTAAAGCAGAATCTCACCCTTCTTACAGCAATACTCACCGACTGGGCTCAAGCATTAGCAATGAAAGAAGTTATGAAAGCATCGTTTGAAGCATTTCTTATGGTTTTGCTCGCTGGGGGACCTTCAAGGATATTTCATCGGTCTGATCACGAGATGATTGAGGAGGATTTTGACAGCTTTAAGAGGGTATTCTGTACTTGTGGAGAAGGCTTGATATCTGAGGATGTAGTCCAGAGGGAAGCCGAGACAGTTGAAGGGGTAATAACATTGATGGGCCAATGCACTGAACAACTAACGGAAGATTTCAGCATTGTGACTTGTGAAACTAGTGGAATAGGTATCACAGGGACAGGACAAAAGCTACCTTTGCCACCAACAACAGGAAGGTGGAATAGAGCGGATCCAAACACAATATTAAGGGTCTTGTGCCATAGGAATGACAGAGTAGCGAATCAGTTCTTAAAGAAGTCATTTCAATTGGCAAAAAGGAAATGATATCAAAGAGTACAATGCATAGATTGCATATTTGAAGCAGAGGTTTTGTGGTTTGTGGTATTGATTTTCGTTGATCTAATTGCATTTAAGATTGAAGGAAATCTCAAAGGAGCATATTGCATCGAACTTGATTAACTTCAATGTTATCTCAAGATCTTCTTGGGGTGTAGAGAGAGAGCAAATGGACAAGATTCTTTTATTTCATTTTAATTCTTTATAGCATTAGGCATATTTGTTGTATAAAGATCATGAGGGTAATTCATCAGAGTAAAAATGAAATATGAAAGGATATCAATTTTTTTCTCTTTCTTTTGCTATAATCATACTTTACCTTGTACCTTGATTTTTTTTAAAGGATAATTTTATCTTAGATCATGCATTTTTTCACTTAATAATTATTTTCCATTTTTTCTTTTGAAGAAATGTAAACAATGTATTCTTTCTAGTCTTGACATCCTTACTCGAATCAAGCAAATTCAAACACAATATTGCATTGAATTACTATCAAAAAGCTAAGGTTGATGAAGCTCCATCAGTAGACCAGGCCAGGAATTTCAGCTCTGACATTCTAAAGGACAAGTGATAGTATCCAACGTGTTAATTCCATCAACCTATTCCCTCGATTCTTCTTGATTTGATGCCTTCAATCTCATCATCTTCAGTTCTTCTGTAAGCACATGCATTGAGTCTGAAACTTCAGCCTTGTAGACATAAAACTTGATTACTACCAAGAAGAAAATGAAGTTCAAGAAGTTGAGTATCACGAAAAATGCATAATAGTAGTCAAGATGAGATTTGTTTAGGTTATTCAAGATCCATCCTTGGTGGCCATGCTTTCTGGTGATATGGGAAACCGTTGAAAGAAGAAAACTGCTGAGAAAATTTCCAATTCCCAGACTAGTAGTTGAATATGAAGTACCAAGACTCTTCATGCTTTCCGGTGCTTGATCATAGAAAAATTCAATCTTTGCCACCTCTAAAAATGCATCAGCTGTTCCCATTAGCACAAATTGGGGAAGCAAAATGAATATGGTTAGTGGAAGTTGCCCTCCATTTTCAACTAAGCCATGTTCCCTGGCCACACTGAGTCTGTGCCTCTCAGTGAGAGAAGCAATTGTCATGATTATGATATGGAGAACAAGACCAATTCCCATCCTTTGAAGGAGAGTGATGCCTCTTGGATTTTTAGTCACCTTCTGCATAATTGGAACGAAGCAACGATCATAGAGGACAACACAAACAAGCATAGAAATTGTCACAAATCCAGCTAAACTTGCAGGGGGGATCTTGAAGCTGCCAATATGTCTTTCAAGGGTGGTGCCTTGTTTTACAAAGAGAGTATTTATTTGAGCAATCATGGTGCTTGGCACAAAAGTGGCAATCAATATTGGGATCATTCTCAACATTTGTTTAGTTTCCTCTACTTGGGTTACTGAGCATAGCATGCATGGATCCATGGAGCCTGTTCTCACAGCAGCCTTGTTCAGAAACCTACATTTATGGACAAAGTGAACATATGATCAGAAGATTACAAATCAAAATGACAGAAAATTTTAGATTACTGAACACATGTAACAAATGCTAACAACAATCTACACTAACCTCAGTGTTGGTGTTGAATCAATCCTGAACTTTCCTTTCCTAGCATACTCTTCCAGGTTAAGTTCATAAAGTTCTTTAGGGTCAATAGGAAGAGGCACTTTCCATTTCCTTATGGCAGCTATTATGACCATAGCCATCCTTGTGAAAGGACTCCCCGCGGGCACCTTGTGCCTATAGAAGGGCGTACCTGCCAGGAAAATCAGAACTGAAATCACCAGCCCAATTGTGGGCAGTCCATATCCTAAGGTCCACCCAACATTGTCCTGAATGTATACAAGAACTGTGTTGGCAAAGAGTGTCCCACAGAATATGCTGAACATCCACCAATTGAAGAAGGATAGCTTATGAGCCTTCTCCTTGGGATGGAAATCATCGAATTGGTCGGCTCCGATCGTGGAAATGTTTGGCTTGGTGCCGCCAGTTCCAACAGCTAGAGTATAAAGTGCACCAAAAAATACCGCTAACTGTAGTATTGATGCCTTCTTGCAATCTTCTACATTGGCTTCGTGACAGCTTGGTGGTTTTAGTCCAGGGAGTGACACTGATAATGTTAGCAATAACATTCCCTGTGATCAATCATTGGGTTTATTAGTAACTTTTTATTCTCTCAATACTATTGATTTGTTTCTTTTGTACTATAATTAAATTGTAAGCATATTAGCCAAGTTCAATCACATAGTTCATCACAGAATGATCCTACCAGATACAAAAAAAATCTCGCCATAAGGTGGATAAGCTCATTACCTAAATGATAATTCTTCTTAGAACAAAAGAAAAGAATTAAGGTCGGAACCTTAGATTTCAATCCAAATCTCATCTAACCCTTAACCAAAATCATAATTTTAAAATGTTAATTTCAATCCTCATTCCATTAACAAAGTTGGGTTACCAACCAATTTGAAAACATACAAATTAATTGAATCTTAATGTAAAAATTTGGAACTAGGGTTTATCTATTGCCTCGGGCATACAAGTTCTAGTCCACTCTCTACAAACATTCATGCAACAACTATTCAAGAAACACATATAAAAAGTCTACTTTGTCTTCTAATTTTGTTCCTGTCGAAAGTAAGTTGATAGATCCAAGCCGACCAATTATAGACGGACAACATTCAAGTTGTGGCATAGATCCGTGGTCCACTTGACAAATTTGTCAAAATTTTCCAATCAATATTCAACATATAGTTAAAGTTTTACATGCTGTTCATGTTTGACTGCAAATTTATATTTTTTTCCGTAATTTGACTACAAAAAACAGTTTTTGTGAGCATCCTGAGAGATTTCAAACCATTAACATCACAACATCTTTATTTGATATATAGTACATTAGCACCGTATAAATCAATTATAATTTTTTAGTAATACATTTTTATTAAAAATTACAATTATAATCAACATATTAAATTTATTAAATTCATAATTATGAAATTACTTTACTGATCAAACTAAATAAACTAATAAATAATTAGAACTAACTAAACTAATAAATAACTAGATTAAACTCAAGCTCACACATGATGAAACTTGCACATAGAAGTATAATCTTAAAACTTTAGGATCTCCTCCTTGCCATTAAGTCAATATCTCATTAGCAAACCAATTATAATTTGACTGGCTTAATACTAAGCAAACTTTAAAATAATGGGTGTGATTTTACTAATTTATTAATAATTAAAATTGGTACATTGAGTATTTGTCCCATAATTGTGTATATTCAAGTCTCAAGAGTCAAGATGCAAATTTAAAACTTAATTTTTATAAGTTTCAAATTCAAACCCTAGGAAGGTAATAAATACACAATAATTATAGGTTAATAATTAAGATTATTTATCTAAAAAAAGAGATTATCTCATACAGGTAACAAATGCCTTTAACAAATATTAAAAAAAATTTAATTAAATAAAAGTAAAATGTGGCAGTTTTTTAATCTTGCTTATGAAATTAAAAAATTTGTGTATGAGATAATAATCTTAATAATTAATTACAATTATAAAAGTTAAGATTGATTAGCATATAATTTTTTTAAAAATAGTCAAAAATATTATCACGCTTTGTTGGCATTTATTTTTCTTTTATAATTTTAAAGGCACATATTCTCTCAGGCTATTGCATCAAAATTTTATTTTATTTTATTTTATTTTTTTGATGAAACATCAAAATTTTATTTTGAAAATACATATTTTTCCTTAGTAGATTAAAATCTTGATTTGGGAAGAGAACTCGTTCTCTTATCGATTGAACGTAACGTGAGTAAATTTTCTCATTTGTTTCCCGTGTAACTAAATAGACTCATGATTGATGTATACATATGCATGCATTATGCGTACGAAAAGATTTTTATCATGAATCTGGTATAGTGAATAGTGAGTATTATAAGAATATCTTAAAGATATATGGTATGTTTATTTTCCGAAGTAAAGCTCGTGATTTTTTGGTCGTCAGTCATGGAATATATGTAAATGAGATCAGCAATGATGAACATACCGAGATATAAATTATAGACGCAATGACAAATGTCCAATAGCGACCAAGATGAGCATCTGCAAAGTAGGCACCCAAGATTGGAGTCATCCAAATCGTGCCAACCCAATTGGTGACATTGTTGGCCGACTTGACAGTGCCTTGATGAAGCTTCCTCGTCAAATAGAGGACAAGATTGGATGATATTCCGTAATACGCCATGCGTTCAAAGACTTCATACACTGCACGAATGCCAAAAAGACAAAAAAACGTTTTCCAATTAAGCTGCTGCGGCCGGGGAGTGTACAGTTTTGTGTAGGCTTTCCAGCTGTTGATAATCATGTGCTGATTAACTGGTTTGGGTTTGGGTTGCTTTTTCGAGGTCCATTAGGCAAAAGTGCAGGTGATGAGGGGTCCATGAAATAATGGGAAAAAAAATCTAATAATTGACTAGCTAGGAGCACTGTTTGAAAGATTCAGTTTCAGGATTTTTTATCTTTAGAGAAGCTTGAAACTCAAAATTTTAAGTGGGATCTTTTTCCTGTCTAATATGGTTTATTTTATAGTATCGTTTTAAAAAGTGGGTTCTGATTCTTGTATTATTTTTATAAGAAGGAAACGTAATGGAGCTTTTCTGATCGTGCTTAAAAAACAGTCGGTCATGGCAGGCATGAAGTTACCTGAACCCTGGAGGAGAGAAAGACTATTTTTTTTCTTTTTACAATAGAAATATTTGACAATTGAAAATTGAGATAAAATTTTTTGACTTCAAATTCAACTAAGATGTTACAATTTTTTTTTAATTACTCAATTAAGAGATTGTTGATCAAGAAAAAAGAGCAGGTGTTGATGATATGGAGATGGGGGTCATATAATTCTGAAGGATATGGATCTCAGTCAAATCTAATTGGGGTGGAAAAGGAAAACTGAAACCGAATAAATGCCTTCAAAAGAAATGCAAAAGTGGGTTGTAGGAAGCTTCTCTTTTAATTATTTGGCAGTTGAACCAAATAATCATTAATGCTTATCAAACTGCATACTTTCTTCCGATGAAAAAATACTTTGAAGTTTCAACTTTTGTTGGACGTTGAGTTGAGGAGGGAGAAGAAAATGTGAGAGAAAATTGGAGTTAGAGAAATTACCGACAACAAAGGAGCAAGCGGTCCATCCACCTCTCTTGGATCTACGGACTGGGTTTCCTTTGAGGTCAACTGTGCCATCTTGAGTGTAATCATCTATGCCTTCTTCAGCTGCCATTAAAGGACAACCAAGTTAGCTGCCTTTAGTTTTTTGGAAGAACTAATCTGGGTTCTTTATATTCAGTCTTTTAGTCTCGCAAAAAGGAACTTGCTTCCATCCCCTCCTTTTGTAGACGCTCAATTTGACTCACTAAAGACACTTCCCAACCGTCTTAGATATTTAGTCATTTTATATATGGCTTTATTACATCCAGTTTTGCACACAAAATTCTCCATGTGAGATAGTGAAAATACGTGCATACAACCTCAACCAATGGTAGCTCAATGGGAATATCCACGTGGAACCTCTTGAGGGCTTTTTTTTTATCTTTATTTTTTAAAGTTTTTTTTACATATTTTGTTTTTTATTTTTTAAAAATTCTTTTTTCATATTCTTTTCCTTTTCTATTTTTTAAAGTTAGTTATTTTTTTATTTCATTTTTTATTTTTTCTTTAATTAGTTGAGGTATTTTTCATTTTTTCTTACTACATAGGAGTGTTTATATTTTAGTTTTAATCAAATTAATGGATTGAACTGGTTTAATTTGACTAATTGATTGGCTACTGAATTAATTTCATTTGATTATCAAAAATGATTTTAAAAAGTTTTGATTTTTGATTTATTTGATTTTCACCAAATTAACTAAAATTTTAATCCAAATATATAAAAAAAAACTCAAATTTTGGAAGAAAGTGATAACATTGAAGATATCCATATGACACATGCCTTGCTCTCCATTCCTTTTTTTTTTATTCTTTTTTAATATTCAACTTTTTTTATCTTTTATTTTTTTTTATTTGATGAGTAAAGGTGTTCATATTTTAATTTTAACCGAATTAATCGATTGATCCAATTCACTTCTATTAATTTATCGCGTGACCGAACAAATTTTAATCAGTTATCGAAAATGATTTTGAAGAAATTTTGGTTTTGATTATTTCAGTTCAAAATCGAATTAATCAAAGATCTAATTGAAATATATATAAAACATAAATATAGAATTAAAACTACGTGAAATCCAAATATATGTTTAAGTTTAATGTTATTGTAATTTTTAACTTAATATTTTGGTTAATATTTTGTTTGATGATTTTATGTAGTTTGTTTCGAATATAAGAAATCAGAAGATTAAAATATAATTTAACTTAAGTATATTTTATTATTCGCTTGATTTAAAGTTTAATCAATTGAGCCTTCTTTTTTTTGCTAGTGTCACGACCCGCGACCTCTACTTTTAATCAAATAACAATTAAATATCAACTAACTTTTTCTCTTTCACATAAGGGGCTGTTAGGCAGTCTGTCAATGTCATCCTTTCTTCTTTTTATACTTTATACATTATCACTCATGACATGAAATAAATGTTTCACATTGAAAGGTATTTTTCATTTATATATATACAAATAAGCCAATTTCATCAGGATCTCACATAACTTACATATCCTATATTACCAATTGATCTAATATACATTAATGTAATATTGTACTGTATGCTAATCGAAGTACACGGCAAACCGATTATACCTTCAATGAATAATTGGGAAGCGTATCCTGAAGGTAGACTATAAGATTCCAAAAGTGAGCTCCTCTATCTGGAGCGGGAATCACTTCAAATAATCTGTATGAAAAATGATTGTAAATGAGTGAGTTTACGCTCAGTAAGAAACATATGTAAAAGAGCGTACTATGCAGTTTTCTTGCTTAGCTCTATGATGTCATGTAAAAGCTCTTATAAAACATGTACCATATACTTTCTTCAAATATCATATACACATAAAATCAAATAATTCAAATACTTTCAAATAATTCGATTCACTTGGAATCACATATACAAATACAAACAACTTCAAATGCAAATAGCTTCACATACTTTCAAATAGATGGGAGACGATTAACTTCCAATAGAGTCATGCACCAAGTAAATCTCATAAGGGATACCACACATATATCCCGTAAGGGATAATCCCAAGAGATGTCAATATAAGTGGCATACCCACGTATGGGCCAAGGATCCTCCCCAAAGCTAAATACACATAAGAGACATATGGTCATTGTCTATAGACCACAGTGAACACTAGTCAAGTGACATCTGTGGCACTGAGGACCAGACTAAGGTTCCTCACCTAAGTACAAATACACGTAATATGCATGATCACCAAAGGAGTCTATGGTCTCCAAAACATTTATCATATAACTTTTTGCAAATACAAATATGCTCGTATAAATTGGGCTTGAGAACCTCTTTTTCAAATAGGGCAGTCGGCTGCTATGACATAAATCGCTTTATTGAATTTCTTTTCTTTTTAAAATTCAAATATTTCTTTTTTGAAAAACCAATAGGGTAGTCGACTGGTCGGTTAGGGTAGTCAACTGGTTCGCAAACAAAAAGTTTTTCGAGAAAATACAGTCGATTGGCTCATTACCAGTCGACTGGTTTCGCAAACAGAATGCTTCTGAAAACAGAGCAATCGACTAGCTCTATAGGTAGTCGGTTGGTTTTGAAACAAAATGCTTTTTGAAGAAAAGCAATCGACTGGCATCCTTAGCAGTTGACTAGGTCGAAACAGAATGCTTTCTGGAAAATAGCAGTCGACTGCTATATAAGGCGGTCGACTGGTTTGAGTCGATTTTGGAAAATTTCACGCTTCAGCTTTCTTTAGGCAGTCAGCTGCTATTTAAGGCAATCGGCTGTCCCTAGCCAAATTGTTACTAAGAGTAAATTCGAGAATTTAAATTTCCTGCACTTAAAACAGCCTTTGCTTCATACCAAAACATGCAACCAAAACAGACATAGCCACCCTACGTCCGTTACACATATTCCTTACCTTAAATAACTCTAAAATTGCAATCACTTGGTTGTACCAATGATTTCCTCTTCACTTCTTCAAAGCTACAAATATCATAAAGATTCAAACCTTTAAGAAATCTCTATAATTATACTATACCAACTTTACACAACTCCAAACCATGGATATAATCAAATGAAATCACTTCTTCTCTTACCTTAGTCAATCACCAAAACATCAGCAAATTAGATCTCCTCAATTTCTTTGATTTAGCCTTTCATATTACACATATAGCTTGAGCTAGTGGCAAGGAGCGATTTTCATTAAGTGAGCTTAACAATTCGATGGGAGGTGATGATTGTTTGTCAAGGTAAGTGAAATGGAAACTTGAAGAAATTTTGAGAGAAGGAGCAAGATGGCTGCCGGCCTTGGGAGGGAGATGAAGATGACTCATCAACATCTCATAAATTCTCATTTAATGCATCTTCATCCCATTTACATGTTAGCCATTAAATTTTGACCATCAATTTCATTATTCCTTCCATGTCCCATATATCATTTATACATCAAAATTTCATATTTATTTAATCATTCTAACTTGAAATACTATACAAATATGAAAAAATTACAGGAAATTGGGGATTTCACAGCTAGTTATTATTAGCTTCAATATCTATAAAAATTTGGTTTAACGAAAAATATATAGTCCATTCAAGTTGTCATTACAAGACAATTAGAGTTTAGGTAATAATTTTCCTAAAATAAATGAAAGGAGTTGGGCTTGATTGGATCAAGTATAAGTGAGGTAATAAGGGACATAGAGTGAGCCCAAGCTCAGTTCGACTCGACTTTTTTGGTTTGAATTTTTACCCAAGCCCGTTTGTACATACAAATATACAATGAATTAGTTTAAATTCATCTAAACTTGCCTAAATACTCTTAATTTTTTTTTTAAAAATTATAATAAAATATTAAAATATTAGAATAAATAATAGTTAATAAGTATAACACAATATGTTAAAATAAAGGATAATTAGCCTAAAATAAATTCTTATAAAAAAATTACAAGAAACATGAAAATTTAAAACTAAAGTCTAAAAAATTGTACAAGTTCAAATTAAATTAAACAAAAATAATTAAAAGTAATTAAAAATGAACTAGTATAAAAAATATTAAAAAAATTTTAATGATTGGGCCGAGCTGAGTTTGGACTTGAAATGGTGAATCCAAGCCCGACTTAATTTTTCATTGAACATTGATTTTCAAACTTAATCCATTTAACAAGCTTAATATTTTTGTCCAAATCTACTAAAAAATTGGACTGACCTTTGGGTTTGTACGGATAACTTGACTCTTGAATAAGTCTATTGAATTCATTCTTAAAATTTTAAAAAATTATTCATGTTTTAATAAATAAATTTTATTATGGTAGTAAAAAATAATAATTATAGATTTATTTTCTTATTTTATAATTTTTTCTTATTTTTATGGGACAAAACCTTAATCACATCCACTTAAAAAGTTTTGAGACTTTTATGAAACAAGTTAAAGAATAGAGACTAAACTAAAATCTAAGTGAAAGGTTTTAGACTACAAGTGTACTTTACCCGTAAACTATTAGATTATCTGAAATTCTGAACGTTGGTTTCTAATTTCTAATTTGAGCATGGTGGTTAATGACACTTACAGATAGAGGTTCATCAATGTTAGAAAAAAAAGGTAAATATTTAAAACTATTACAAAATAAATTCTTGAAATACTTTTTTTCTTTACAGGCTCTGTTTAAGTTTAAGAAATAAATTTTTAATTTTATTTTTTATTCTTTAAACTTTTTAAAATACAGTTGGTACATAAAATTAAAAAATTATTTCATCTCACCGTCAATGCTACGCTCATTACCTAAACGCGTATGCCATTACTTATTTTAATACCATCACTACTACACGCAATTTGATCGCTACTTTTTATTTTTTTTTTTTCCCTCAGTCAAATAAGGAATTTTATTTATATTAAGAGTCATGAATTGGATTAGCTAACAGTTGGACAGACATAAAACAATTTAAAAACAAGACAGATAATATAAAATCGTCCGAACATCAAGAACAGCAGAAAAATCCAAACCCCCATAGCAAAATTCCACGATCACCATTTACCACCATGCAACGAAATTCTCAACTCCCTCAAAACTAGCCTTTGCAAAGGCATCAACCATCCCATGGCCTCATTTAAAACCTTCAAGAATTCAACTTTTGAAATTTCAAAAGTCATAGAATTAATATAAGAACAGACCGGATATAATCTTTAAGACCTCATTTCTTGTTTTCTCACCCATTTTAAAGTAACCATAGAGTCAGATTCAATAATAAGGCCCTAACATTGAGTTTTTTTGTTTTGAAAAATATTAAGTTGTTTTCCAAATGGATTGAGTGTGGAATCATAAATATTGGCTTATGGGTTTTTAACTTGTAAAGGTAATAGTGATTGTTGAATTTTAGATTTGTTAGTAATGCGGTAAGTGGATTGTGGATATTATTATGATCTTTTTTAAGTGGATGCCATTCTACTCGATCAATTGCATTTTAGGTTTTGATAATTGAGATATAAAGAAAGAAAAGGAAGAAATCTTAAGAAAGAAGAATGGTATAACAAAACTGTGGGAGAAAATAAATAAATGCAATTGTTTGATGAGAGAAGTGCATTTTAAAAAATTAGATAATGAGAAAAAGAAAAAAGAAAAAGGAAAAAAAGATAATGATAAAGAGAGAAAATAGATAATGATGTTAGCATAAATATAATAAAACAAGCATCAGGGTAGTTAAATGTAAATTTTCAAACATTAAGAGGTTAATTTAGTTTTGGCCAAAAAAGAGAGGTTAATTTAGTTTGGATTAATCACAAGATATTTTTCTATAATTAAAAAAGCGAGAGAGCGGGTTTTTTTGATTTCTTTGGTGTACGGTGGGCAAGAACTCACACTTTGGGTCCAAATCCAAAAGTCAACTTTCCATAGTCATTAGCTTTACTAGTGTGAATCACTCTATGAGATGTCCTACCTACTAGGAATCTTAAATAAATTTTCAACATCATTGGCCTTTTACTAGAGAATCACCCAAAATTTTGGCCAATTTATACCCTCACCCACTCCTCTAATGTACTAAGGTTGGGAATCATAATTAGACTCATCTTTCTTCTTCAAAAGCTTGTTTCTCCTATATATATATATATATATATATATATATATATATATACGCGCGCGCACGCGCGCATGATGTAACATCTAATTAAAAATTTGAGAGTTTTAAATGGAAGGTATTGGATTTGAATTTAAATAGGAGAGATGAATCTACAAAATAGAGATAAGTAGATTATTTAAAATCATATATGTATAAAAAAATTATAGATACATGTGACAGATAATGATGTTAAAGTAATGTTAAAGTTGCTTAAAGCTCGATAACCTAGATATATTTTTAATGCTACCTTAATCTGGCATCCTTTAAGAATATGAAGACTTGAAGTTCCATTTTCTAGAACAAACAAGATTTCTTCCTTTCGGCAACCAGCCAGCCCCCCTTTCTTCCCCTCTTTAAATTGCAGGATAAATTCATCAATTTCAGACCTAGCCATTAGCCAATATTCCCAACCACCCAAATAGTGACAATATTAAACTGTAATAAATACATTTTTCTTCAATGAAATTCAAGTTTTATTATTTTCGTTTCTTTTTTTCAATTTTAAAATGACCCCATATAATTTTTTTATGAAAAGGAAATCGCAACTTAAAAATATGAAAAAAATTGTAAATGTTAAAATTCAAATCCCGAACTTATAAAAAATCTTTTAAAAAATTTATATAAATCGATTGAATTAAATCTCAAATTCTCTCCATATAAATTATCTTAACAATTATAGAAAACAACTATCAAAAGCTTCACATATTTTTATATGATAATTCTTTATGACTTGTCTAAATAATTGAAGGTTGAACAGAATAGTCCATCCTACCCAGACGTTGAAGAAATCTTAATAGTGATTGATCATATATGAATTAATAATATATAGTACAAAGGATTAATTGTGTTCACACCCTGGATTATGAAGTTAGTTGCAGTACAGCCCTCCAAACTAATTTGTAGTATCCTAATTGGATTTATGTTTAAAATTAAATTTCAATTTGAAAGTATATATAATATTTAAAACTTGAGAAAGATAATAAAGTTATAAGATGAAAGAGGATTAATCTATGTTATTATTTAATAATAAATTTTGATACTTATTTAAAAAAATGGACAAAATATAAATTAGCTATAAGCAATTCTAATGTCTCTCTGCCATTGTAACACCTTTTTGTTTGAATTCTAATTAGAAGATTAAATTCTCTATCTTTTTCAATGCAATTATAAGAAATTAGGAAAAGGTGCCAGTAAAATGAATAGCAAAACAATTTTATTTTTTCGGGATACTGGATACATAAGGATATTAGCTGTCATTCTATTAATGAGCATGCTTGTCAATGAATTTATGATTAATGTTACTTTTTAATACTTGAGACTATCACAAATTGAATTTTAAACACTGAATTTATGAATTTAGTTATTTGATGTAACTTTTAAAGTTAAAATAAAAAAAATATTTGAACTTTATCACTTTATCTAAATCAACTTTTATACTTTTATTCATTAAAATAATCCTCTAATAATTATTTTATATTGGAATAAATCTTTAACTTTTAATTTATATTTAAATAAGCTTTTAATTTTTAATTTACACCTAAATAAACCTTTAACATAAGTTAATTTTTTGTTTGAAATAAAAGTTTATTTAGGTTAAAAAATATAAAGACTCTTTGGATACAATAAAAGTGTAGAACTTAAGAAAAATAATATAGTTCTAAGATTTTTTTTAATTTAACCAAGTTTTAATTAAAAGAATTTGTACTTATAATAAGAAAATTTGCTTTAAGGTGGTTGTTGACACCTAATTTTATCTCATTAGTGTTATTATTATTAGCATTATTATTTTTTCTTCTTTTATTATTATTATTATTTATATTATTATTATTTTTTATATTATTATTTTTATTTTTGTTTTTTGTCCAATCTGCCATCAGCCCCTGCCAGCCCCTCTCCCGAGGCTGTCCATCAGCCATTGCCGCCTGACACCAGCGCCGGCCAGCTACTTTACCCCATCCCATCACAGCAAACCCTATACCAATCCTTCCTACAAAGACCCCAAGACCGAGCCCCATTTAGCTAGAGAGGGGATTGAAGCTTAAAGCTCGAACTGCGGAACCCACACCCAAAGGCCGAAACCTTCCCTCAATCCTCGGCTCACCATTTTTGTAACCTCACCTCGGCCTTCACTCACCAAAACCCAAACCACCCTTACCAAGCCAAACAAACAAAACAAAAAAGGGAAACCGAACCAGATCCAAGACCCAAACCACCCATTCCGCAACCTGAAAAAAAAAAAAAACAACAACCAGCAACCTCAAGCACATCTAGAACTTCGAACAAAAAAAAAGAGAAGAAAAAAGGGAAAGATCTTTTCGGGGGGTTCAAATCTAGGTGGTTAGAGAGCCTTTTTGGTAAAACGGTGGCTAGATTTGGGCTCAGGGAGTGGAAAACTTCCGAAAAGTGGTTTCCTTTTTGATTTCTAGCCACCGACAGTGACGACGGACGGCGGCCAGAAATTGCACGAGGAGAGCTTCAAAAGCTCTGAAATTTTTTTGTGAAAGAAAGGAAAAATGAAGAAATAAAAAAAAAGAGAAAAAAAAAGAGAGGTTTTTATAGCTGAAAAAAAAAGGGGAAGAAGGAGGATCCGCGCGTGGACTCGGATCCGACTCGGGATCCGCTCGCCCAGACCGTCGAGGAGGGAAAGATCCGCGCGCCCGACCCGACTCCAACCCTGTTCGCCTGACCCACGTGCTAGTCAAGCCGACCCGACACCCGACCCGTGCACCCGTTTCCGACCCGGTATGCGACCCGCGCCCAGCCCAGCCGAGTCAGCCCACTTGAACCTACTTTTGGGCTTGATTTTATTATTTTTATTATTATTATTATTATTATTATTATTATTATTATTATTATTATTAATGCATGTTGTAAAATAAAAGTTTTTTGAAAAATTTTCTTTTATTTGCATTTTCATTAATTATTATTATTGATTAGAAAATGTATTTAAAAATAATGAAATTTAAATTTGAATAAATAATAAAATTTAAGTTTAATTAAACAAATTGTCTGATGATGGGATGTTAGGAAGTCACAAGTAGTGATTCCTAACTGATTTCTAGGTGAGAAGAGTCTACTAAATGTTGCCAAAAGTATTGGAATATTTAGTGTGATTTTTCAATACATGAATTTTTAAAATAAAAACAAATAATATTTCAAAAATAATAATAATAAAAAATAAATATATTAAATAAGAAAATAAAAATGCATGTGCGTCATTCATTATCTGTATGCATCATATGCATTCATGTAAATTTAAAAATGTGAACCTACCGATGATAAGATTCTATAGAAGTCACAAGTAGTGATTCTTAGGTGAGGAAAATTATTTCAAATGTTACCAAAAGTATTGGATTATTTGATTTAATCTTTCAATAAAAGGGGTTCATGTTTATTTTCAAAATGAAACTTATTTTAAAAATATATAATAATTTTTAATCAATTATGCAAATAATATGAGCTCTTCCGATGATGAGATTCTATAGAAGTCACAAGTAGTGATTCTTAAGAAATCTCTAGATGAGAAAAATTATTTCAAATATTATCAAAAGTATTGAGGTATTTGATTTAATTTTTCAATACAAAAAGGTTCACATTTATTTTTGAAAAATAAAATTTAACTTTTTTAAAATAAAACAAAAATGATTTTTTACAAATAAAAAAATGACTTTGAATAAAAAGAATAAAATTGATTGCAATAAAATAGGAATTATTTTTAAATATTAATTCAAGACCATTTTATTAAAATTAAAGGATAACACATTATTACAATGGTACCGTTTTTTTAACGGGCGTCGTGGGGGTGCTAATTCTTCCCTACACGCAACCGTACTCCCGGATCCAATTTTGTTTTCGCAGGCCCTTAAATTGTCTTTTTAATAAAACTTAATTAATTTTGAGATTTTGTTAAAAAGATAAATATTTTTAGGTGACCAATCACACCTAGTCAAAAAGATTGGTGGCGACTACCCTTGTTTTTTAATATTTTCAAAATCGTCGAGCGCGAAACCGTTACAACAGTGATAAAACTACTAAAAGTGATATAATAAGATAAATTTGCTTGGATGTCCATGGGCATAAAGTATAGTTAATTACAATTATAACGTATAATCGCCTCTTTTTTTTTTAATTTACAAAATGGGATTGAAATTTCAAATCTTTATACAAGATAGTACTTACTTGTATCATTCAATTAAATTAATTTCAAGAAACAATTCAGTGATTAAAGTTCAAACCTTATTATTATTATTATTTGGTTTATAAAGAGATACAAAGGAAGAAAGGGGATTCGAACATTAGATTTATTTTTTTAAAGAGTGATAACAATCATTAAATTAAACAGTGGTTGTTAAGTTTAAACTTATTAATTTTTCAAAGTTTAAAAATTGAGTTCTAATGAACAATATAAGATTTATAAGCTAGGAGAAAACTATGTACCACTGTATACACGTGTATCTGACTCCAAAATTGATTCAAATGCTCAAAAATGGTTATTATCAAGCACTATCATTAACCGGATATAATAGAGGTATAATCAAAACATGTGGGAGATTTTGTCAAAGAAATGTTCACTCTATGACACATTGAGCTCGCTTTTTGAACATTGAGACTGAAAAATTAAATTAAATTAATAAATTTATTAAGCCAAAGTTTGATTCAAATTTAATTTAAAACCACTTTTAAAGCATATTATTAAAAAATTAAATTAATAAATTTAGGCTAACTTATAAAAATAAATTAAAATTAATTAAATATCATAATTGGAACACTTAATAAATTAATTTAATTAAATATTACGTTAATAATAAATCATTTATAAATAAAATATCTAATGTTGCAAAATTTATTTATAATCTAGTTCGGATGATAAGTACCCTAATATCTCTATCCGAACCAATGACAAGTAGTTAAAACCCTACCCAAACCTAATTGTATTATATTATAGTCCTATTTAATTAAATGAAGTAATACAGAATACCTGTTTATAGAATACAGAACTTGGATCAAAATGAGCTTTTAAACGTAAAACCATTTTCAAAGGTACCTCATCAATAAACTAAGCTTGATTTTTGTTCTTATTGTCTCTGATCTCTACAATGTGTAATTTGTAGCTTAACTAGTTCTATTATTGCGATATATTATTGAGATCAATGCAAAGGGAAAAACCGAAGAGGAAGATTGTGAGGATATTATTTTCAAGCCTTTCTTAATCGGTTTCTAGAAAGAGTGACTGTCTCAGCCAAACTCTAAGGTCTTCGTTTTTTTCCCATTTCATTTTCTTATTTAATTTTTTGATTAAGAAATGCTGTACCATAAGATATTTTTAGCTCACCAAGTTATATTCGAAAAAAAGTTGGACGAGCTCTATATAGTTAAAACTTAAATTATTACATGCATATGACTTAATTCAATTAATAAAGAGAAATTATTTATTGTTTTTAATCAAGTTCAATTTTTGTGAAAAACACATCAGAAATAAAATTCTAAATGCACTAAATTAATATAGAGAGTTTATTTTTAAGATCATTCGAAAAAAATTTGCATACAGATAAATTTTGAAAACAGCGTTAACTATATTATGATAAATAATAAAAAACAATATGTTATTAAAAGAGAGAACTTAAATTACAAAGAATATCAAGATAATTCCATATCAATTATCATCCAAATCATTGACAATGAACGTTTTGATTTCATCCAAAAATCTTCGAAGACATATTTTAGCAGAATTGAAACCAACAAAATATACTATCAGCTTAGATAATGACATTTGTGAAAATTGAGAACCTTGCAAAAGTTGATGGATGAAAATTGAAAACTTGGGTCCATCAGTTTCATCAACCTGGTCCCTTCATATTTGAATTATTAGCATTTGTCAAATAAAAATATTTGAGGAGCATTGAGACAAAGGCAGTAAAGAAAATTAAAAGCTCATACGAAACCGTTGAACTTGAACAGATCTTTAATTTGTTCTTTACATATGTTAGAAGAAATATTTTATCCATTGATTTGAATAAAACAATACAGAATTATCTTATTTATTTACAAAGAATTCTTACCAATTAAAAATAAAACCAGCCTATCATAATTATGCAATCCTATATATTATTTTAATTAAAGAAGAGTAATCTCTTAAATTATAATTGATTACATAATTATATAATATTACATTAACAATATGTAATTATGTTTGAACCAAATAAATTAAAATTTTCTTATAAAATCTTATTTTTTTAAAAAATAAATTTCGATAAATGTTAATATTATATTAGCAGTACATATCTTGGCATTGTGAATGTCAGGGACTACAAAAGGTAAGAAACTAAAAAATTAAATAAAAAAATTTTATGCAAATAAATTTATAGGTTTATGTGAATATTAAAAGAAGACTTAATAACCAAATATACTCTCAACTTTTTACATAAAATGAAAATAAGCCCTCAACCTTTAATTTTATTGTATAAACCCTTAACCTTTAAAAATAATACAATTAAGTCTAAATTAGTTATAAATTTTAACAGTAAAATAAAAAAGTTAAAGGCTTATAAAACTTTAACCTTTTTATTTATTTTACTTAATTATATTATTTTAAAAGATCGAAGACTTATTTTTAGTAAAATAAAATTTATGGACCCTAACCTCCAAAATTGGAATTTCAGAGCGGCCATAATCCTCTTGAAAATCCATTAGCATCCTCTTCGAAAAAAAAAGTCAAATCATAATCCACGTGTGACCCTATCAGCCACACTACTACTAATCCTAGGTTCGACAATAATCAACAAATCAATTTTATACGTTCTTTTATACTCCATAATGAGCCTTTCAAACTCATTGTTGCCAGCATCACAACAATTCCAAAATAGCACAGACATGATAAAAGTATAAATAGAAGTACCACTAAGGGCTTAAATAACATCCTAGGGCTGTTGTTACGCTGTTGAACTGGTATATCATTCACCATATTGGTTGTTTCCTAGACTGCAACATCACGTACATTATCCATTATAGTAACAATTGCATGACCATGCAAATTCTTCCCCTGCAACTTTTCTTGACGCATCATTAATGTTGGACGCTTAGGCTAAGGTAATAGTAAAGGCCCATCTGTTACCACCATGAGTTTCCTCTCACTGTCAAGAGAAATGGGCTCAGCATTTGAAGGCCTATCATTACTAACAGGCTCACATGTTTTGGTCGAAGATGACCTAGACCCAGCTACAAATTGGAAGTTGGAAACAGAATTAGTTCCTAGCACAATGGGAAAAGTATCCAATGTGGAAGTATCCTTGATTGTAGAATTGACTCTAAGAGCTTGCTTGAGAGCTATATCTTTATTTTTTTTGCCTGTTTATCATTACCCCCTATAGTTCTTAGCATTTTGAGCTCCTATATTAAAACTTCCCATAAATTTCTCCTTAATCACCTCCTCTTGCTTCCCTCTTGCCAAATTGGCAAATCAATTATTAGATTTCACCTCCAATGGCTGTATCTTCTGTTTTCCATTTTTGATATCATCCTTGCCTGGAAACTTCCTGGTTCTCCTTTGGAAAATCATCCATGGACCAAAGTTTGTTTCGATCGGTGTATCCTCTCCTGCTCTTGCCTCCTTCGACTGAGGTTGATTGCACTGAACCATAGGACAATTATCAATCCTATATCCCCTGGTGCCACACTAAAAACAAACAGTATGAAACCCTTCAAACTCAATTTTCTGAATATGCCTCCCAATAAGAACTTTTGACAACAAGGACCTTTAGAGATCAATTTCAACACATATTCTGGCAAATTTACCCCAAATAGCCTCTTCAATATTCCTATCAATTTTAATGACACGTTTGACACATGATCCCTTCCTGGACAAAGGCGGTTAAATTGTAATACTCCGTAGCAAGATCAGGAAGTCTGATCTAGGCAATAACCTTCTCTATCTAGTCTTTCGCCGGGTCAAAATTCGACATCCATTGTCTAACTGTTAAATAATGACCACCAATAATCCAGGGGCCACCTTCCAGTACATGAACATAATCCTCTCTTCTCTCAAAATTGAAGAGAAAATAATCATAGCCTAAACCCACCACCTTATGCCTCCAAGATAAACTCCATAATTGTTTAATTTTATTAAAAAGAGCTTGGAAACCCATAGCTTTTCCTTGTAACCTGACTATAATAGAAGTATGCCATGATCTTGGAATCTGACCTTCAGGACTATCTTCATCATCAGATACTTCCTCATCAAATTGCATATCCAAGCTCGAACCAGTTGAATCCCAATTATTCCATTCCTTCGAGTTTAAGTCACCATCATCGCCAGTAAGCATATCCCTTATGAAGATTTTTGTCCTTCACCAATTTGTTGCTCCTGGATGTTATCCTCGTCGATGGATTCCAATTCCACATCTCCCTCAATCGATGCTCTACACCGCTTCACCTTTTTCTTAGTACATTTGCGAATCTCACTAGCAGTGTTGTGTGAATCAATATATATGTTGGCTTGCTAGAGAGCTTTTGAGACAAGTCATTAGGCAGATTTTTTATTCTACTTCTATTCAACAATAAATCTCTAATACTATGTTTGGATAGACATTAGAAAAGGAAAAGAATGGAAAGAAAAAAAATGTGAGGAAAGGAAATGAAAGGAAATGGTACATGTATCCTTTGTTTGGATAGCTAAAATTAATAAAAAAATGAAAAGAAAGTAATCCTAACAACTTTTGTTTGGTTAAGCAATGAAAAGGAAAGTAAGCAATAGAAAGGAAAAGAAATGATTCATTATAATTTTTTTTCAATTATAACCTCTTTTGTTTTAAATTTTATAATATAATAAGGTTAAAATTGATATTTTACCTGTTAAAATTTTTTGAAGTGTCATTTTCTTCTCATTTGCCCCAAATTAGAGTTTTTAAAAAATTGAACAAGTCAAAGGAAAGTAAGAGGTGCTCACTCCCTCTCTCTTTCCTTTCTTTTTTTTTGGCCAAAGCTCTCTTTCCTTTCTTTAGTTAAAAAATTTTTCCAAACAAGAAAAAAATTTTCAACCATTGTTTTACTTAACTCTTTTTTTTTTCTTTTCTCACAGATAAAATATTAATTTAGAAGAGTTTTACTGTGTTTAATTAAAAGAAAAAAAATCTCGTCTATTTGACCGAAAGGAGAAAACCATTAAACAAATTGGGCCTAATTCAAAGCTCAAAGTCTAAGAGAGATGGAAAATATCTGTATGACGATAAAGAGCTCGCTTGTCCCCTAGACAGCCGGAATAAACACTTCCCAAATAAAAAACCCTCACACTCCACTCCGTCTCAAGACTCAGCTCTCAACATGGTACAAACCCTAACCCGTGTAGCCACCTCCACCCTCACGCACCACCTCACTATCTCCTTCCTCCTCCCCAAGCACCTCTTCTCTACCACCTCTATCACCCACCCTCCTCCCATTCCTTCTCTATTACTGTACATGTAATTTTATGAAAAGAGTGTATTTTTTTATTAGGAATTTTTAAAAAATCATAGTACATTGTGCTTATAAAAGGAACATTTTACGTATATTATTATCTTTTTTTATGAATAATTATTATATATATAGCAAGTAAAATTTTTGTACTAAAAAAAAGTTAAACTTTTGACATATATTTTATAAAAATATTAAAAAAATAAAAAATGTAGACACTTAATTTTGTCCGAAACTATAAATGTATTTGGATTAGATCTTGTTTCAGTCTTAGTGATTTGAGATTGAAATTTACTCGATTTAATCAGGCGCTTGAATTAATTTCGAGTAATTTGGCTTCCGAGATGAATTCAAAGCTTAAATTAGTTCAAGTATCATGAAGATCGAATTTTGTCTTTCAAGATCGATTCCAAATTTGTCCTAAATAATTGGGCTGAAGGCCAAAATCCAATAATCCAAATTAATTGAAGTTGGGTTGTTAAAATCAAACAAATTAAAATTAAAATTAAAAAATTAATTAGTATTTTAAATATTTATTTATTTATTAGATTATTTGTAAAAAAAAAAGAAAAAAGAAGAGTCGGCACCAGCCTAAAAAATTTGTCAGTCACTCTTGACAAATTTTTTAGTGCTTGAAAGTCTTTTGAAAATTGATCATAACCCTTAAATTTTAAGGATTTGATCTGTTTTTATTGATTAAGAACATGTTGAAAGATGCTCGAAGGAGATAAAAGAAAACATGGGGATCGGTTTCAAAAGGGATTCCTGTTTCAAGACCCTAAAAACCTTCCTCTACAAGCCCTCTGCCTTCACGATAGACTCACCATTTTCAAACATGTTTTCTCCTGCATTTAAGAATACTAAGAAAATCAAACATTATTGGGTCTGAAAACCAGCGGAACAATGGATTATAATCCTTAGATTCAAAGATTTCATCTGATTTTTTTGACTAAAAATGTCTATAAATAGCTTGAAGAAGATTGGAGATAAACACAGAGACAATGAGATAAGAGACAAAAACAAAGAGAAAAAACAGAGTTTGAAAAAAACCGAAGACCCCATTCTGCCGACCACCCGAGCTTCACCACACCCAGTCATTACAACCTACACTGCCCACCCACGCCTAAAGTCTTTATTGCACTTCATCCATCCACACTTCAAGCCACCCAAAACCCACAATCAGAATACCAAAAAAAATAGAAAAATCACCAAAAAAAATAGCATCAATTTCCAGCAAATAATACTGATAACAAAAGATCCAAATCGATTCTCACTTAGCAACTCTAAATACACAAAATCAAGAGACAGGCGACATCAAGTAGTACCGATGGAAAGTCGCGTGGAGACTGAAGCAAAGGAGCAGCGATTGCAACACTGTGACGCCGTTAGGTGCTAGTCGCTGGTCGTTCACTATTTTGGTTCAAAGGAAAACCGAAAACCCGATTGAAAGTAAAAAAAATTAAAGAGAAGAAAAGTCTTACCCGATAACTGTGAGCATTCCATTTAAACTCTTGGCTTTTGAATTTTTTACTTTACTGTTTGTACTTATCTAATGCCATATGCCACATATATATGTGGATTATATTTTTGGGTTGGGGTTAAATCATTGTTATGGGTTAATGGGTCATGTACGTAGACAATGGCTTTGAATGGGCTTAGTTCATATGATGTGTGTATTTTTATTTTGGGCTTAAAAATATAATATGTAGATAAATGATCATGAGCTTATGAAAGATTAAAATTAAAAATGAATGATCATTGGGTTAATATATATATATATATATATATATATATATATATATGAATAAATGATCAAGTTAATATATATTTAAAATGTTTTAATCATTATTCTTTAAATAAGAAATATAGGAAAGTAGTACAATAAATTTATTTTAATATATTTTCTATTGCAAAGAAAATAATAATAATAAATAAATAATAACAACAACAATAATGGTCTAAAAAGAAAATAATAATATTGAAATATATAATTAAATAAATAAAAGGAAGAAATGAAAAGCCTAATCCAAATTTGACCAAAGTGTTGGAAAATTTGGAACAAAAATTAATAACTTTAATCTTCTAAATTCAATCAAAGTGTTGAAGAATGTAGAAAAATTTTCGCTAAAACTTATAAAGTTTAAATAAAAATATAGTGAATTAGTCCAACTCAAAATTAAAGAAAGCGACAATAATGAATAATCCTTAAAACAAAAATGTAAATTTTCTCAGATAATGACAGTAAATGAAACTCCAACTAGAATAAAATTTCTCAAGTATGTGATATTCAGAAAATTCTAGGCATGAAGATGTTCCTTTTGGATTTGACCAAAGCGTTGGAAAATTTGGAGGAATAATTTTAATGTCAAAATTTTATTTATAAAAAATAACAATAAAAAATGAAAATATTTGATTAATCTGATGATAGAGCCTCTTCACGAAGACGAGTGTGTCCCGTGAATACTCTTAAGGTGCAAAATTTACTTAGGAATTCAATCAAAATGTTGGAGAATATCCTAAGAAAAATGTCAATATTTAATTATTAAATAATAAAAAGAAAATTTTAATTAAGCACAAAAGACCATTTAAATTAAGATTGCTTAAGATAAAACATGATTAATTGGTACCGTCCATTGGACGGGCATTGTGGGGGTGCTAGTACCTTCCTCACACGTAACCGTACTCCCGAACCCAAATTTTGGAACGTAGATCAGTGTACTTCTCTTTAGTTTTGAATAGGTGACCAATCACACCTAGGTTAAAATTGATTGGTGGTGACTCCATAACTTTATGTCTAGCGATTAGGTTCTCGGACAAAAATCGTTACGACATAAAATAAAATATATATCATGATCTATTAAATGATGGTGCATGCCTTGAAAGTTTAGGCAGCCAGTCTTTAGTGTTTAAGATGGCAAGCAGAGCATTGGAGTCCACATCTTTTGTTTCACCTTTTGCAGTTGTTGGGGCATCTACATAGTTCACATGGACACCGCCTATTGTTATGAATTTCTGAAGCCACAACGACATGGACACCTAATTCAAGTAGGTCAGTATTGGCCGCAGCATTAATAGCTAGACATATCATTTAGTTTTTTTTTTTGTTCATAGGAATGTACAAGGAAAAATGAGAGAATTGAACCTTAGACTTAAGTTCTTTCTAAAGAAAAGTAATAATTATTAGGCCAAGTCTTGGTTGTTATTATCTAGTTTTTTTAACCCTAACAGCTAGACATTAACAAAAGTCGTCAGCAATTATTTTTATTTAGGTATAATTAGATCTGGTACTTCTTTTTTATAATTTGTATTTATGTCATATAAAATATAAAAATTTTGTGTCAAAATTGTGCTGATACAAAAAATAAAAAAAATCTTATTTTTAGTTTTTATCATATTCATATACAAATTTTACTTAATTTTAATCAGTGATACTTTCGTATCTTTTATTCGTATCGTTTTTGTGTTATGTCTAAGATTGTCAGGTCTCCATATAATAGGTTATCTATTCTAACTATAGCCTATAGATAATGAATGGTTTATATCTTAATGCTTAATTCTAGGAGTATGGTTACATGAAGAAGCACCACATCTTCCATCCAAGATTGTGGTCTAAAATTATCTTAATTTTACTTTTTATTTATATAGTCTTATAAGTAGACCAGGCGATTTTAGACTCGATACGGTGACATGATATGAATAAAAGACACGAAAGTGACACGGACTAAAATTGAGTAAAAATCATATATGAATATGTTAAATGCTAAAAATAAGGTTTTTAGTTTTTTGTGTCGACATGAATTTTAATACGAAATTTTTGTATTTTACACGATACAATACGATTTTACATGACATGAAAATGAATTATTGACACGAATTGTCAAGTCTACTTATAAGTATCTTTAGTATCATCTATCAAGCTGATCTAATAACATAAAAGTTTTTCCTCACCTCAAGAGTATTTCAATAGGACAAATCGCCTTAGTTGAAGAGACTCCACTGTTGAATTCTTTAAGTATATTATGATATTTCTAAATTGACTCACTACCCAATTCTTGTCATCTTAATTATTTTTTTTTATTTTTTTATTTTTCCTTATTATATTACTAGTCTTTACCTTTATTTTTTTATATTTTTATTTTATTATTATTCTAAAAATAAACATAAATTATTTGACATTGAAAATTTTTTTTAAACCTTTCATTAAGCTGATCAAGTTATAAAAAGAACTCTCCTCATCTAAGAATTTCTAAGAAAATTACTCAAGCACAATCTTCTTGAAATTCTATCCTCCACATAATCCATACCTATTCTTGATTTAGTTATAAATATTTAAAAAATACTTTAAAATTTTTTTTATGTTTTATTTTTTCACTAATTGATTAGTACAAATTGTTGGACATTGAAAATAGCCTTAAAATCTTTTATCTAGCTATAGGAATATAAACGGGTCAGTTACTGGGGATACCCGAACCCAATTAGTTTTTATAATACTCGAACCCAATTAACTATCTGATTATTTTGATTTGTGTTATTCATACCCTAACCCTATAAAATAGAAAATACTTGTTTAATTACCCGAACCCGTTAATTACCCATTTATTAAGTCAAAGTTTGACTTTCAAATTTAAAATTAAAATCAATTTTGGAATAACTTAATTTAAAAAATTAAATTAATAAATTTAATTTAACTCATAAAAATAAATTAAAGTTAAAAATCATAATTATAATATTTAATGAATTGATTTAATTAAATACAACATTAATAATAAATAATTATATATAAAAAATATAATTATCATATTAATTATTATTTATAATCAGATTTGGGTAGCGGGTACCCTAAGATAACTACCCTAAGATAACTACCCGAACCTTACCCAAACCCGTGACGAGTAGTAATTTCATTATCTGAACCCGATTATATATTACCTTAACCCTACTTAATTGAGTCAGGTAGTACTAAGTACCCATTTATAAGGTATCCATTGACATCCCTATCTAGCTAGTTTGATCTTAAAGGAAATTTCTTCACCAAAGAATTTCCAAGAACGTTACTCAAGCACAACTTTATTGAAATTCTATCATTGTAATAATTTATCCCCATCCCTATAATTTAATCATATTTTATTTAATTAATAACAAATTTCCTATACATGGTATTACTCTAGTTTAATTTTGGTTTTCTAATTGTTTATTTATTTTATTATTATTATTATTAGTATTATTATTATGACTAATCCTAATCTAACCCTAAAACCATATATTTATATAAAACACATTAATATCATAAATAAAAGCAAAGAATCACATACAATTAAATAGAATCGCATACAATTAAACTAATTGATTTAAGTAATACAATTAATCCAAATAAACATATCATGTTTCAATAATTTGATTGACTAATAATTAATCTAATTTAATCTAATCATTGAATCTTTTAAACAAATTATTGATTCTCCAATCTTAATTTAATCCAGTAAATAATAATTGTCGTAACGATTTTTGTCCGGAGACTTAATCGCTAGACGTAACGTTATGGAGTCGCCACCAATCAGTTTTAACTTAGGTGTGATTGGCCACTTATTCAAAGCTAAGGATAAGTGCATTGATCTACGTTCCAAAATTTGGGTTCGGGAGTATGGTTACGTGTGAGGAAGGTATTAGCACTCCCACAACGCCCGTCCAATGGACGGTACCAATTAATCATGTTTTATTTTTAGCAATCTTGATTTAAATGGTCTTTTATTCTTAATTAAATTTTCTTTTTATTATTTTCCTTAGGATATTCTCCAACACTTTGATCGAATTCCCAAGGAAATTTTGTTACCTCAAGAGTATTCACGGGACACACTTATCCTTGTGAAGAGGCTCCGTCGTCGGTCTAATATATTATGTTTTTAATTTTCTATCAAAATTATAATTTTATTTACTCTTGGAATGAAAATCTTTAATATTGAAATTATTTTCCCTAAATTTTCCAATGCTTTGGTCAAATTTAGAAGAAATATCTTCTTACCTAAGAATTTTCGAAATATCGCACACTTGCGAAATTCTAAAATTTTATCATCAGTTAAGTTTTCATTTACTACTATTTTCTAAGAAAATATACATCTTTATTTAAAGATTATTCATTATTATCATTTTCTTAAAAATTCTTTGAATTAGACAAATTCCTTTTATAAGTTTTTGTGAAAAATTTCCCTACATCCTTCAACACTTTGATCGAATGTAGAGAATTGAAGTTATTAATTTTTGTTCCTAATTTTCCAACACTTTGGTGAAATTTGAAAAATGATTTTTATTTTTTATAATTATAGATTTATTTTCAATTTACTAGCTCGCCTGAAACAGTTCGCCTCGCACAAAATAACTTATGTACTAGAGCTCACCCGAAATAGCTCTCTTTTCCTAATAGCTCGCCCGTGAAACAGCTCCCCATGCACGAGTTATCTACAAGAGCTCGCCCTATACAAGTAGAGCATGGAGAGCTCGCCTACTCAGTAGAGCTTGCGCCATACAATTGAACTAGTGCGTTGCGAGATCGGCTACCACTTAATTCGCCATACACGTGGACTAACGCATAGTGAGATCGCCAACCACTATAGCTCACCCATAAAAGTAAACTAGTGCGTAGTGAGATCGCCCGCCCACTATAGATCGCCCATACATGTGAACTGGTGCGTAGTGAGTTCGCCCATACAATTGAACTAGTGCAGTGAGCTCGCCCGCAAGGATAGCGAATAAGATTTGGGCGAGGTATATTTATCTAGACACGAGATTTATTTAAAATTTCTTAAATGAAGAAGGCATAGTACACTTACAGTGTTCGGCTCGTTGAATTTTTGTTGAGCTTGCCTTTCAATTTTCTGGATTGGTCGCCACTAGTCCAACCAAAGTCGCCTCTCGCTACCACACTTTCTTCTTCCTAGTAACAAATATGGGTAGTACTCACCGTCGTCCACGCATCCTGTTCACTGCTCCAGTCACAGTCCCAATCACACCAGAACTGAACTTGAGATTTTTGCCATTAAAGGTAGTTGAGTTCTCTCTTTCTCTCTGTCTCTCTCTCAATATTTTTTGTCTCTGTATATCTCTCTTTCTTTTCTCTCTGTCTCTCCGTTTTTCTATCTCGTTCTCTGATCTCCTTTAGACTATTTATAAGCATTTTTAGTCAAGAAAAATCAGACGAAATCTTTGAAACCAGGGACTATAATCCATTGTTCCGCTGGTTTTTTCTGAGCATTCTTAAATGCTTGCTTGACATTCTTGGTTTTTCCATGTGGATGTAGAGTTGCAGAGGATCTTGGAACCAATCTCCCTTTCTTCTTCATCTTTTCTGAGCAACTTTTAGTCAATAAAATCGGAGCAAATTAATTTTCAGAAGACTTTCACTCCAAATGAGGTTTGTCTAAAGGTCGGCGAGATAGTAGAGCTAAGCTTAGGGTGGCTGTCTGACAGCCTTCACGCTGGTGTTGTTGACATTGTTCTTTCTTTCTTTTTTTCTTTTCCTCGAGCAGCTTTTTATGTATTCCTTAGTCAACAAAAGCGGATCAAATCTCTAAGAGATTATGATTACTTTACACAGTCGGTGTCAGTGAAGTTGGTGAGACAGCAGGGATCTGGCGACCTCAAGGCTGGCGAACACCCATCTGCAAACTGGGGACCTCAAGGCTGGCGAACACCAATCGGCGAACTCTATTTATTTATTTATTTTTTATACCCTTTTTTTTAATTATTTATTTATTTATTTATTTATTTATTTATTTAATGTTATTATTTTTTTTAATACCGATTTTCTTTTCCCTTTTTTATTTTATATTTTAACAAATTCAAATATATGATTAAATAGATTTATTATTCAAGACAAAATTAAGTGTCTACAGTTGCCCCTCTTTGCGCATTGCTGAGAATCTGGAATAGGGCAAGGACAATAGACAACAATTTTGTACGGCTCATGGTCTACTTCTCTTGTCTTTAAGTTTAACAATCTTCTTCTGACCAAAAGCTCTTCACTTTAATTTGGCTCATTTCTCATGAGGTGAGTGACTTACAAAAATAAACTGGGCTCCTCTTTTTAAGAGGCTCACGACTTTTGAAAATAAACTGGGCTCTTCTCTTTTAAGAGGCTCACGACTTTTGAAAAATAAACTGGGCTCCTTTCTTTCAAGAGACTCACGACTTTTGAAAAATAAACTGGGCTCCTTTCTTTCAAGAGGCTCACGACTTTGAAAATAAACTGGGCTCCTCTCTTTCAAGAGGCTCACGACTTTTGAAAAATAAACTAGGCTCCTCTCTTTCAAGAGGCTCACAACTTTGAAAATAAACTGGGCTCCTCTCTTTCAAGAGGCTCACGGCTTTTGAAAAATAAATTGGGCTCCTCTCTTTCAAGAGGCTCACGACTTTTGAAAAATAAACTGGGCTCCTCTCTTTCAAGAGGCTCACGACTTTTGAAAAAAAAAGGATATTCGTAGAAGGTTCTTGATTGATCATAGTTTAGCCTTTTCCTATCTAAAGGTAACTCTATGTTTGGCTAGTTATATACCCAAATCCTACCCAAGGGGTTTTTATTCACATGTACTATTGCATTATCGTGATGCAAATATTCTCATAGGGATGATGTCACAAATGATTAATGAGATGTATTGTACAATTTTTGTGGATGTGTATATAAAATGTGTATGCTTATTAAAGGGATGCAACACCTATTATGAGATAAATTTTAATTCCGAGTTTCACAATCTTATGCCCTTTTTCCTTTCTCTTCTTTTCCTTTTCTTTTCATCATTCTCCCAAGATGACCTTCAACCTTTGCATTCATACATTCTTAATCCTATGTTGTGCCAGCTAGGTTTCATCACTTAATCTCAAACTTCCTTTAATCGTCATTCAGCTGGTACCATCATATTTTTCCTTATTTACATCTCACTCTTGTTATTGTTAAATCTCTTTTAAGTAATTCGAAAAGTAAGTGGATCTTCTTATGCTTTCATAATTTTATGCACTATGAGATATACTGTAATTGTGAATTTCTTTCAAAAGATGGGTAAATGAAGATGAGTGTTAAGTTAAGACGACAAAGGAGGAATGTGTTCTTATTCAAATGGAAGGTAATTTAAACAGATACAATGAAATGGTTGATCAAAGTTCCACACGAGGATACCCTTACAATAATTATTCTGATAATTGTGAATTAATCTAAAAATCTTCTTTTGACCTCACTGTCTAGCCGATGGCTTTAAGCTTCAGAGAATACCTCAGACTGAACTCTGCCCCTCTTTGCTTATGACCATGTGAGATATTTGGCTACCAACCTCATGTACCATTGCTTTCTATCTAAGTCGACCTTTTTCGGGTTTTCAACTCAAACGCTCCCATTTGGGTTCAAATCGCCCTTTTGGATTTTCATCTTGAACCCCTCCTTATATATATATTTCTCTTTTTTTTTGTTTTGTTTTTTTGTGTGTTTTTTTTATGCATAATACTTCTTTACTGCATCAGCATTTATTGGATTGGGAAGGTCTCTTCCGTCCATTTCTGCCAAAATCAATGCTCCTTCTAAGAATGCTTTTCTTACTACAAAAGGGCCTTCCTAATTTAGAGTCCATTTGCCCCGCGGGTTAGGAATATTAGGTAGAATCTTTTTCAAAACCAAATCCCCTTCTGGAAAATTTCTGGGACGAACCTTCTTGTCGTGTGCTCGCATCATCCTCTTCTGATACAATTGTCCGTGACATAGCGCTTTGAGTCTTTTTTCCTCAATAAGGTTCAATTGCTCATACCGAGCTCGGACCCATTCAGCTTCGTCCAATTCAACTTCCATAAGGACACGCAAAGAAGGAATTTCCACTTCAATAGGCAAAACTGCCTCCATCCCATATACTAATGAAAACGAGGTGGCTCCTGTGGATGTGCGAACCGATGTACGGTAAGCGTGCAGAGCAAAAGGCAACTTCTCATGCTAATCTTTGTATGTATCTGTCATCTTTTGAATGATTTTCTTGAGATTTTTATTTGCAGCTTCGACAGCTCCATTCATTTTTGGACGATGAGGCGCCGAACTGTGATGCTTAATATGAAATTGGGCACATGCTTCCTCAATCAACTTATTATTGAAATTCAGAGCATTGTTTGAAATGATCCTTTCTGGTAGCCCATACCGGCAAATTATCTCTTTCTTGAAAAACTTGCACACTATAGACTTTGTTACACTGGCATAAGATGCTGCTTCCACCCATTTCGTGAAGTAATCAATCATTACCAAAATGAAGCGGTGTCCATTTGAAGCTTTAGGGGTAATTGGTCCAATCACATCCATTCCCCATGTTGAAAATGGCTAAGGAGTTGTCATGACCTATAAGGATGTGGGAGGGGTATTTATCTTACTGGCATATATTTGACATTTATGACAACTTCGAGCAAAGTTGATGCAATCACTTTCCATTGTCATCCAATAATATCCGGCCCTTATAATTTGTCGAGCCATCATGTGACCATTTGCATGTGATCCACAAACCCCTTCGTGAATTTCTTTGAGTATTCTTTTGGCCTCTATGGCATCCACACACCTTAGCAATACTTGATCTTTCCCCTTTTTGTATAAAATTTCACCATCCCAGAAGAATTCCATGGCCATTCTTCTCAAAGTCTTTTTGTCATTTTCTGATGCCCCTTTTGGACACTGGTGATGCTTTATGTATTGCAATATATCATGATACCATGGTTTCCCATCTATCTCTTCTTCTACATTTGAGCAATGTGCTGGTGATCCATGTATGCTCATCTTGATGGGACAAATTTTAGCGCCTGAATTTACTTTGAACATCGCAGCCAAAGTAGCCAATGCGTCAGCCATTTGGTTTTCTTCTCGAGGCAAATGCTTAAAACAAATTTTCTTGAAATGTTTAACTAGATCGGTCACAAATTCACAATATTGGACCAATTTTGAATCTCTTGTTTCCCATTCACCTAGCAATTGATAAATTACTAAGGCTGAATCTCCATATACTTCCAGTACTTTAATACCTTTGTCGATTGCAGCTCGGAGCCTTACGATACAAGCCTCATATTCTGCCATATTATTAGTGTAGTCAAAATCCAATTTTGCAGTGAATGGACAACAATCTCCTTCAGGGGATACTAAAACTGCCCCAACACCGTGCCCAAAAGCATTAGATGCCCCATCAAAGTACATTCTCCAAACAAGTTCTTCTGCGGAACCTTCAACATTTACTTGTGATATGGCCATTAAATCCTCATAAGGGAAATCAAAATCCATTGGTTCATACTTTTCTTCAGCTTGATCTGCAAGGAAATCAGCAATTATACTACCTTTAATGGCCTTTTGAGTCATATAGACAATGTCATGCTCGGAAAGCAACACTTGCCACCTTGCTATCTTCCCGGATAATGAAGGTTTCTCGAAGAAATACTTAATAGGGTTCAATTTTGAAATTAGCCATGTGGTATGATGAAGCATGTACTGTCTTAGTCTACGAGCTATCCAGGCCATAGCGCAACACATTTTCTCCAACGAAGAATACCTGGCTTCATAGTCAATGAACTTCTTGCTCAAATAGTAGATAGCCCGCTCTTTTCTTCCAGTTTCATCATGTTACCCCAACACACATCCCATGAAATTTTCATGCACTGTTACATACAAGATGAGAGGCCTCCTTGGCACAGGTGGCACCAACACCGGAGGATTTGAAAGGTACTCTTTAACCTTGTCGAATGCTATTTGGCATTTGTCATTCCATTCTCCTGGGTCCCGTTTTCGGAGGAGTTTGAAGATTGGATCACACTTAGCAGTGAGTTGGGAAATAAAGCGTGCGATGTAATTCAATCTTCCTAAGAATCCTCTTACTTCGTTTTGGGTACGAGGCGATGATAAATTCTGGATGGCATGTATCTTATCGAGATCCACTTCTATACCCCGTTCACTGACTACAAATCCCAATAGCTTTCCTGATGTCACTCCGAAAGTACATTTGGCCAGGATGAGCTTAAGTTGGAATTTTCTCAACCTTTCAAATAATCTGTTAAGGTTGGCAACATGATTTTCTTCTTCCTAGGACTTTGCAATCATATCATCAACATAGACTTCTATCTCCTTATGCATCATGTCATGAAACAAGGTTACCATGGCTCTCTGATAAGTTACACCAGCATTTTTCAACCCAAATGGCATGACCTTGTAACAAAATGTTCCCCACATAGTCACAAAAGTGGTCTTTTCCATATCTTCAGAGGCCATTTTGATTGGATTATAACCCGAGAAACCATCCATAAAAGAGAATAAAGAATGTCCAGTCGTGGTATCGACTAGGGTATCAATATGTGGCAGGGGAAAGTTGTCTTCGGACTGGCCCTATTTAAATCACGATAATCCACACACATTCGTACCTTTTCGTCTTTTTTAGGAACTGGAACAATATTTGCTACCCATTCAGGATATTTTGCCACCTCTAAGAATCCCGCATCAAACTGCTTCTTGACTTCTTCTTTGATTTTTAACAACATTTCAGGCTTCATTCTTCTCAACTTTTGCTGAATTGGCTTGCATTCTGGTCTTACTGGCAGCTTATGAACCACAATATCAGAATTTAGACTCGGCATGTCCTGATACGACCATGCGAACACATCGGCATACTCATGGAGTAAGCTTATCAGCTCTTTCCTTATGGACGATGATAGAAATGTGCCGATTTTAACCTCTTTTCTTACTTCGTCACTCCCCAAATTTAAGGTCTCAATGGGTTCCTGATAGGGTATAATTTGCTTTTCTTCTTGTTCCACTAGTCTTGTAAGTTCAGGAGGCAATGTATCATCATCAATATCCTCTTCTTCATTAACTTCACCAGCACAAACAGTTGATTTTGAAATATCATCACAATGGCCTTCATATTCATTGTTTGGGTACCTGCATATGGGGCAAAAGTTGGCAAAATATAGATGGACTCGAATATGCATGGGCAGAAAAGATGCAAATGAAAGAATTCACATGTAAAAAGGTATGACAAAAGGCCAGATTTTTTTGAAATAGAAATAGCCCTACATAAGAGACCTTGATACCCTTGGGCAGGTGTAATCAGGCTTTACTTATTGAATCACTTTGGCAGAGATTTAGTGATAACAGGAAGATCGATGTAATGTCAATTCCTCAGCTGAAAGCCTGGCGAGCAAGGGCGCACTTTCGAACTCTTTGGGACCTCTTCTTTATCTGTGTTTACCATCTGGATAGACAAATTCTCGAATTCCTCAACAAGCTCATCCTTGTTAGCCTTTACTAGGTCTGGATAAATGTATCCCACAGAATGAAAAACATCCTCTAGAGGAGGAAACACCATCGGTTCAGTTTCGTTATTGACCCCTTTAAATTTAGCCATTCTTCTTTCCCTTTTCCTTTCCAAAAACTTTCTCCTCTCTAGCCTAGTTGGCTTGTAGCCAAGACTAAATCTATCATCCTTTACTTTTGTTGTCAAAGCTCGTTTTATCCCTTGCAAGTTCTTTCCTAATCCTGCTCCAACATAACACTCTTTCCCAATAGTTTGTTGAATTCCTGACATTGTGGCGCTGGACAACTGTGGCATTGGTATCTTAGATCCTTCTTCTATGTATGTAGCATTTACAAATTTCAAGGACCTGAAAGAACATTCTGGTGCATTCTCATTCACCTCAATATATGGGGCAGTGGAGGAAACTGTAGCAATCATATCTTCTTCTCCCACTATACCTACCATTTTTTCATCTATTATAAATTTGACTATTTGGTGTAAAGTCGAGGGGACTGCTCCAGCTGAATGTATCCATGGACGCCCAAGAAGGCAATTATATGCGGGGTTAATGTCCATGACTTGAAATTCCACATTGTAGACACTAGGGCCAATTTGAATTGAAATTTCTACGGTCCCTGTTACTCCTCGACGTGTACCATCGAATGCTTTTACTACCATATGACTTTTCCTCATGTGCGACTCATCCACAGGTAATTTGGACAGAGTTCCTAGAGGCATAACATTTAGAGCTGAGCCATTGTCGATTAGGACTCTAGGTAGGATGTAGTCTTTGCAAGTGGTAGTAATATGCAAGGCTTTGTAACTGCCTCTTCCATCGGGCGGGATCTCATCATCACTGAAGGATATAAAATTGTCCGCCACGATATTTCCAACAAGTCGATCTATCTTTTCTACTGACACATCATGGGGTACATATGCTTGATTGAGCACTCGTAGAAGAGCTTCCCGGTGGGGTTCTGAATTCAGTAATAGAGAAAGCAGAGTGATGCTCGCTGGCGTACGATTCAACTGATCTACTATGTTGAACTCACTGTGCTTGATGAATTTCAAGAACTCTGAAGCTTCTTTTTCAGACACCGGTTTGCTTCGTTGCTCCCTGAATTCTTTTTCTTCACCTTCAAAAGGGATTTCTCTATTACTTTCTTCGTCTTCTCCCTCTTTAGCCTTTCCTTTTTGAATTTTCTTGAACATTTCAGGTGTGTAACATCTCCCACTTTGGGTAATTCCTCCTGTGCCTGTTATATCCACTGCAGCTGTAGTGTTTGTTGTAGTGGCCAAAGGAATGCTAACTGACCCTTGAGTGGCGATATTGCAATTGTAGTTCCATGGGACTGCCTGACTATTCTTGTAAGGAAAAGGACTTGGAACCTCAATGGTTATCTTTGGCAGTTGAAATTTAGGCTTGGAATCAATTATAGGCTCCTTCTTATCCTCATAATAGATAGTCAATGGTTTCCACCGAACGGGACCTGTTTCTTTTTCAATGACATTGACTGATTCTATTTCTACTTCTTCGTAAAATTCTGCAATACCCTCATCCATCAAGCCTTGCACCTTTTGGCGAAACTCTTGACAATTCTGGATTTCATGCCCCACATTCTTGTGGAACTCACAAAACTTTCCCTGTTTAGGCATCTTTTCATTATCTACCTAGATTAGTTTTGCCTTTACCATTGCGTCGAACACCACCTTCATTGGCGTTTTAACCTCATAAACGCTTTTCTTGACCCAACGATCCTCCTCTTCAATTATGGCGTTTACTTTACCCTCCTCATGATCGGGGAGTGGGTTTTTGTTTACACTTGGTTCTCCCTTCTTCCTAAAATTCAATATTCCTACCTTAATAAGAGTTTGAACTTTGTGTTTCAAAGTAGTGCAATTTTCTGTTGAATGACCTGGAATCCCGTAGTGATAATCACAGTGGGCATTTGAATCATACCACGCAGGGTAGGGAGGTTTAAGAGGTTCTATATAAACTGGTGCAAGGAAGTGGTTTTCGATTAATTGAGGTAAAAGGTCTGTGTAGGTCATAGGGATTGGATCAAAAAGTTGCCTATCTCGACTGAATTTTTGCCTTCTCTGATTGTCATCTAGCGGGTTGGCAGGTGGAGGTCGTTGAGCTAATGTGGATGTGATTGGTGAATTGAGAGCCCTCGGCCGATAATTGGGGTTATATGTTGGTCTTGAAATTGATTGGTATGGGTATGGTCCTACTGTGACATTGTTTGCAGGTGGGTAATAAGGTGGATAAATCGGGTAAGGAGAATAGGGGGTAGGGTTTCTAGGCGGTTGGCCTCCAACAGTCATAGCGTGGACATCACCTTCTTTTTTTTTGAATGTTGCACCCTTCTTGGATCCTCCACTATCAGGTACCTCTATCTTACATTCTTTATGGCATTTTCAATCATTTCCCCAGAGATTACCATGTCATCAAAACTTTTTGTGGCACTTCCAGTCAACTTACCATAATAGGGTTCCTGGAGGGTACTAATAAACAACATAGTTGTCTCCTTTTTAGTAATAGTTGGTTGCACTTGAGAAGCTACATCTCTCCATCGCCGGGCGTATTCTTTGAAAGGTTCATTGGCTTTCTTTTCCATATTTTGGAGTATCATCCTATCGGGAGCTGTATCCACCACATGCTGATACTGAGCCATAAATGCCCTAGTGAGATCTTTCCATGAATGTATATGGTTCCCGTCTAACTGGACATACCACCTTGCAGCGGATCCAGTAAGGCTGTCCTGAAAATAATGGATCAACAACTTATCATTGTGAGTATACCCCGCCATCTTTCGAACGAACATTGTGATGTGGGCTGATGGACATTTTGTTCCACCATACTTTTCAAAGTTAGGAGTCTTAAATTTTAGGGGGAACACTAAGTTAGACACTAGGCTGAGTTCTCCTGCATCAATTCTACCAAATGTGTCCTTTCCTTCTAGTGCTCTAAGCCTTTCTTCTAGGAGGTCATATTTATGTTCTATCCCTACTCCAGAACCAACTTCGGGGATTGCCTTTCTCAATTTTTCTTGCTCACTTGGGTTATCAAGATTTGGGACAAAAATAGGATCTACAGGATTACCTCCAGGACCTGATCCCACTTGCCCTTGATTAGATTGGCCCATTAGTGGGTTTACCCTACTAAAAGCATAAGGTCGACCACCCTGGGGTGGCATCACTCGTTGGTAGCCTTCTTGGCCAGGTTGAACATGTGTTAGGGTAAATCCTGGAAGGTACAATGGCTCCTCTTGCCCATCTCCTTGATTATGCATTTCCTCTCTAGCTGTAGAAGTTTCCACCATATTTTTGCCTTTGGCCATCCCTCTCATTAATTCCATCATTTCAACCATCTGTTTCCTCATATCTTCTTGCATCTCAACTATTTTCCCCCTCATTTCCTCTTGTGCTTTCTCCATTCTGTCTATCTTCATTTGTTGTTCATTTTCCATATTCCTAGATTGTAGACGAGTGTTGTATGGATGAATAGCAATTCTCGCTGGTTGAGCTATCTTTACACCTTTATTACCCAGAACTTCTGGAATTAGGGCATGTTTATTTTATTTTTAAACAAAGTCATTTATGCGTGCTAATGTATGAATGAATGAAATGGGGAAGTATTTGCCACATAACTAACAAAAGATTCTTTTATTAGATTTTAGAAGTTATTTTACAACAAAAGTCCAAACTACATCCATGAAAAGTCTAGTCTCTAAGCCCTTGGTTTCCTCATGAAGTTCATAATCTGTAAGTAATGGTCTTGTGCTTCATCTAGAAACTCTGATAAACGATGACCATGATCAGTAATTGGATTCACTCCTGGCTTTAGCTCTCGCACCCTTTCCTCCATTTCCTCAGCTTTCCTGGCAGCCATGCTAATTTGCTCGAATAAATGCTTCAGATGCTGTTGTTGCAAAAAATGAGCACGTATCCATTCCTCACGTTCATCAGCCAAGACTCGCAGGTCGTCAACTTCTTCTTGGAGTGTTATGACATGGCTTTGAGATTCTGATAGTGTCTTTCCCATCATTTGCATTTGAGCTTGCATATGGGCCCTTTCACTTTCCAGTTGCTTGTACTCAAGATTGTTTTGACTCTTTACTTGGAGTTGTTCATTTTCCCTTTGTATACGACTCAATTCAGCAGTGGTGGATGAGATTGTACTATTCATATCCTTTAATAGTGTCCTCCATTCATTGCACTCTTCTTGGATCCTCTTGCTCCAATGCTCTGAATTACTTTGCATCTCATGCTTGAGTCTTTTGTTTTCACATTCCAGCTTGTTTTTCTCTTCCTGAAGTTTTCGCTTTGCCCTTTCTATCTCTATTTCTGGATCTTGAAGCACCGATTTCATAGGACAAGTGGGTATGCTCACTTGAAGAATGACCACATCCTTTCCTCGCCTTGCATGCCACACGAAGTATTCTGGGGATGAAATGTCAGTACGTCTCCCTCCATCCAACCTATTGGTATGCTTCCATGCTTGAATAGCTTTTGCAATCTTCATTGATGCATCGGCCTCTGTGTATGAGAACTCTATTTTATTAAGGCCGAAGGTTGCTGGGACAAACTGCTCATATCCAAACTGACGCCTCACCATGACAGGACAGTAGCTAACTGCTCCCCATAAGCCCAAAAGAGGCACCCAGAATTCATCTCCATAACTATATAAAACTGAATCAAACGGCATCCAAAGAGCTCTCCATATTAATCCACTACTAGTGAGGCTTTGGAAGAATGGCACCCACTCGTCTCTAGTTTTTTGCTGAGGCCAACTATTCTCACAAAACTCCTTAATAGGGACTCGAAAAGACATGAACGGCTTACAGAACTTGCCCCCATTGCATTCAAAATGACTTTTTGCCTAAATAGTTAATAGTTGTGCACATCCAAGGAAGCGTCCTTCTCCTTTTCATCGACAAAAACTTAAGGATCTGATAGTTTCAGCTAAGATTGCTGGAGTAGGATTGACATTATGTTCAACTTGCTCAAAGAAGTCTACTATAGCGACATCAATGCTAATTATGACCTTCGGGAATATCACCATACCATAGAGAGCTAAGGCAAACAATCTCATACCCTGGTCATCATCAAGATGCTTGCAGATGAAATCCCGTAAGAAAGTCCAAGGAAAACAAGTATTTTCACCTTTAGTTCTGATTTGAGCATCAATGGCTTGTACCCCTAATCCCATCATTATGGCAAGCTTTTTACGATAGCCGATCTTCTTGTTTTTCCAGTAAACTTTATCTTGATCCGTTTTTCAGATATTAAAGCAAAGCAACGCAGAGTAGTCCTCTATTGTTGGTACCATGTCCACTTCATTAAAGACAAAGCACCTATAAGAAGGGTCCCAGAACTGTGTCATGGCTTTGAGGAGCTGGCTATCAATGACCACTGGTAAGAGGAGTGCTAGGTGCCCATATTTCCTTTGGAAAGCTTCCCTCCTTGGGTAATCCCAGTGTTTCCAGATATTTCCCAAGTCTTCTAAATTGTTCTGCCTGAGGTCGAGGTAGACTTTTTCTGGGAGAGTAGACATGTAATTTGCTGGCAAACAGTCTCCATTCTTATGCTGAGCTACTTCTGATCTAGTTTTCAGACTGATGCAAGGTTCCTCTAGGGACTCGAGAGATGGTTGACTTTCCATGGATGTAGAGTTAGCCATGCAGCAACTACTTCCCGTGACAATATCTTTTAACATAAGTGCATATAAATTAAAGTATGTAAAGTATATGAACATATTATTTTCAAAAAGATAATGAACACCCATACATGTGAATACCACTCTCCTTCATGTGTTTCTAACTTCAGGTTCTTAAAGGTTTTGGCATAATTCTAACTTAAGGTCGGTACCTTAGGTTTTTTTATATGCATGGTTCAGGTTTTATCGTTTGGCTAATAGGTTCCCAAATTGTTCCTCATTGACGTCCACATAGGACTAGTAAGGCACCCCGATCCTCGCCCATCAGGCTCAAACGGAAAGCGTTCAATTTGAGTGGGAGTTATTCGCTAGTCCATGTGGAGGTTACTACCTCACGAGAATGTAGCTACTCACTCCCTCCTAAAGAGGACAGAGCTCGGGACTTAGAGCTTATGCATGCAAATGCACGTGTTGTGTGTGTGAAGGAACATACCAACATATAACCCTCATCTTAGATGCCCTAACAATTTATGAACGATAATATATCAAGTAAAAAATAACATAATTAATAAAATTCAAAAGCAAACAACATTATTTCAAACTTAATGAATTTAAACACCAATTAAGACCATTAAACCAAGGCTTAAAATATCACATAATTAATTAATGGTTTGATTCTCAACGTCCCCAGTGGAGTGGCCAAGCTGTCGTAACGATTTTTGTCCGGAGACCTAATCGCTAGACGTAGCGTTATGGAGTCGCCACCAATTAGTTTTAGCTTAGGTGTGATTGGCCACCTATTCAAAGCTAAGGATAAGTGCATTGATCTACGTTCCAAAATTTGGGTTCGGGAGTACGGTTACGTGTGAGGAAGGTATTAGCACTCCCACAACGCCCGTCCAATGGATGGTACTAATTAATCATGTTTTATCTTTAGCAATCTTGATTTAAATGGTCTTTTATTCTTAATTAAATTTTGTTTTTATTATTTTCCTTAGGATATTCTCCAACACTTTGATCGAATTCCCAAGGAAATTTTGTTAACTCAAAAGTATTCACGGGACACACTCATCCTTGTGAAGAGGCTCCGTCGTCGGTCTAATATATTATGTTTTTAATTTTCTATCAAAATTATAATTTTATTTACTCTTGGAATGAAAATCTTTAATATCGAAATTATTTTCCCTAAATTTTCCAACGCTTTGGTCAAATTTAGAAGAAATATCTTCTTACCTAAGAATTTTCTAAATATCTCACACTTGCGAAATTCTAAAATTTTATCATCAGTTAAGTTTTCATTTACTACTATTATCTAAGAAAATATACATTTTTATTTAAAGATTATTCATTATTATCATTTTCTTAAAAATTCTTTGAATTAGACAAATTCCTTTTATAAGTTTTTGTGAAAAATTTCCCTACATCCTTCAACACTTTGATCGAATGTAGAGAATTGAAGTTATTAGTTTTTGTTCCAAAATTTCCAACACTTTGGTGAAACTTGAAAAATGATTTTTATTTTTTATAATTATAGATTTATTTTCAATTTATTAGCTCGCTTGAAACAGTTCGCCTCGCACAAAATAACTTATGTACTAGAGCTCGCCCGAAATAACTCTCTTTTCCTAATAGCTCGCCCGTGAAACAGCTCCCCATGCACGAGTTATCTACAAGAGCTCGCCCTATACAAGTAGAGCATGGAGAGCTCGCCTACTCAGTAGAGCTTGCGCCATACAATTGAACTAGTGCGTTGCGAGATCGCCTACCACTTAATTCGCCATACACGTGGACTAACGCGTAGTGAGATCGCCAACCACTATAGCTCACCCATAAAAGTAAACTAGCGCGTAGTGAGATCGCCCGCCCACTATAGATCGCCCATACATGTGAACTGGTGCGTAGCGAGTTCGCCCATACAATTGAACTAGTGCAGTGAGCTCGCCTGCAAGGATAGCGAATAAGATTTGGGCGAGGTATATTTATCTAGACATGGGATTTATTTAAAATTTCTTAAATGAAGAAGGCAGAGTACACTTACAGTGTTTGGCTCGTTGAAGTTTTGTTGAGCTTGCCTTTCAATTTTCTGGATTAGTCGCCACTAGTCCAACCAAAGTCGCCTCTCGCTACCACACTTTCTTCTTCCCAGTAACAAATATGGGTACTGCTCACCGTCGTCCACGCATCCTCTTCACTACTCCAGTCACCGTCCCAATCACACCAGAACTGAACTTGAGATTTTTGCTATTGAAGGTAGTTGAGTTCTCTCTTTCTCTCTGTCTCTCTCTTAATATTTTCTGTCTCTGTATATCTCTCTTTCTTTTCTCTCTGTCTCTCCGTTTTTCTGTCTCCTTCTCTAATCTCCTTTAGACTATTTATAAGCATTTTTAGTCAAGAAAAATCAGACGAAATCTTTGAAACCAGGGACTATAATCCATTGTTCCGCTGGTTTTTTCTGAGCATTCTTAAATGCTTGCTTGACATTCTTGGTTTTTCCATGTGGATGTAGAGTTGCAGAGGATCTTGGATCTGATCTCCCTTTCTTCTTCATCTTTTCCGAGCAACTTTTAGTCAATAAAATCGGAGCAAATTAATTTTCAGAAGACTTTCACTCCAAATGAGGTTTGTCTAGAGGTCAGCGAGGATAGCAGAGCTAAGCTTAGGGTGGCTGTCTGACAGCCTTCATTCCGGTGTTGTTGACATTGTTCTTTCTTTCTTTTTTTCTTTTCCTCGAGCAGCTTTTTATGTATTCCTTAGTCAACAAAAGCGGATCAAATCTCTAAGAGATTATGATTACTTTACACAGTCGGTGTCAGTGAAGTTGGTGAGACAGTAGGGATCCGGCGACCTTAAGGCTAGCGAACACCCATCTACGAACTGGCGACCTCAAGGCTGGCGAACACCAATCGGCGAACTCTATTTATTTATTTTTTTATACCCTTTTTTTAATTATTTATTATTAATTTATTTATTTATTTATTTATTTTATGTTATTATTTTTTTTAATACCGATTTTCTTTTCCCTTTTTTATTTTATTTTTTAACAAATTCAAATATATGATTAAATATATTTATTATTCCGGACAAAATTAAGTGTCTACAATAATAGAAATAAAATACAAAATAAATCACAATAAAAAGAAAAAGAAAAGAGAAGCATATGGATCGAGTCAGCAAGGCAAGTCGAGCGTGAGTTGAAGCGGATGTGGGTCTGACCTTTTTGGAAGCCCCAAGGTTAAACGATGCCGTTTCAATTTGTTATAAAAAGCCCAAAATTTTCTTTCCTTTTAAAATTTGCCTAACCCTCACTCTTTTTACCAAAATCCTTTTTCGATTTCTCTCTAAAATGAATTGAGAGCAACCAAGAATCGGTTAGTATTTTCGTTGTCCCTCCATCTGAGAACTCAATTTTTTATACAAACAAAGTGAATATGTAACCTATTGAATTATATTTGATCGTCGAATTGAAATTTTTCAGTTTTTGGTCCAATAAGTCGAGCTTTCATACGGACAGGTCTATGGGCCTCACAAAAGCGCACACTCATTCAAATACGTCTGAATCATCATATATTGATGCTATTTCATCCCAAATAAGCCAATTTTACTTATTTGAAATTATTTGAATTCAATTACAGCTTATCTTAAAATACGTAAAACAAATTAAAAAAATGACGATTTTGTTTATAGATCACAGGATCAAGCGGTCAAAACCAACTCTATGATTTGACTATTGGGGTCAAATTGAGCAATGTCAAACCTTTGAATTGTCATGTCAAGTCCCGTATCGAAAAATTTTACGATAAGACCAAAAAAGGTTAAACCGAGCGAAAATCCTAAGGAACATGTACATAGTCGGCCAACATCATTAATATGCTTAGTATCACACAATTTAGCTTCTAAATTATTTTTATAAAAATAAATGTCATGTTACGACATTGTCTTACCGATCTTCGATACTAGCTCGGGCTAGACATGAAATTTTTTCTTTCTCCTTAAATCAACCTACAAAACAATAGTTTATTAGAGTTGTTCCTAGTGAGACTTGCTCCAATACTTAAGTTAGTGAGGGTTTTATAGTAAGGTAAGGAATTCAAAAAGTAAGAGAATATAGCTCGGTGTTCATACATTGTCCTCTAGATAGCTTCTCCCTTTATAGAAGCATGCATGCCACCTACTTCTTTAGTGCGTAATTCGTGCAAAGGTGGGTGGTTATGGCCAAACTGTTTGAGGGTGGGTGGGCGAGTACATAAACTCTCATATTTCACAAGAGAAGTCCTCGACCAGATCCAATCATAAAACATTCCTCAAGGCCTTCTACGTTGATGGGCCTGGTTGGGCACGGGCTAGCCTTGAATATGCTTGGACTGGCCTACCAGGTATTTAGGTAGTAACAAAACCTTTGTTTGTGGAACGGATTTTAGTTCTCTTCATGCAAAATAAGAATTTAATTAAATAAATAAACCAGTTTAAAGATTTAATTGGATATAATAGAAGAATAAAAACTTATTTGAAAACTTTTCGACAAAAAAAAAAACTTATTTGAAAACTTGAAAAAGTATAATGGTCTTTTTAATTAGAAAAAAATTCAAATTCTCCTAATTACATTACATTCGGATATTAATGTAACAAAAAATAAGAGTAATAAACTGAAAAATAAGAGAGTTAAATATATTTACCTGGAATACTAATGATTTATACTAGTAAGATTTGCTATCTCAAGTGTGAAAGCCAGCCTATCTTTCTCGTTTTCATGGCTCTACAACGTTCGGAAACCCATCAAGCCAACGGTGCTTTGTTTTATTTTCTTCTCTCTTTCCTTAACAAAAAAATGCTATCATTCAGAACCAACAAAATCTCACTTTATTTTCTCTCTCTTTATAAAAAGAATTGCAATCCCTTCTTCCAGTCGTTCTCTGTCCCTCCGGTTACTGAGCAGTCCTTCATTCCCCCACCCCTTTTAGCCATGGCCCCCCAATCCCGTCGGGAGTTCTTCTCAGTTCCTCTCCATGGCCGCACCACCACCGCCTCCACCTCCATTTCCACCTCAAATGACAACAATATGGACCTTGCATGGCCTTTTGGTAAGCTTGAAGGTCTTGACCGTGATGACCTCCGTGAAGCAGCCTACGAAATATTCTTCACAGCTTGCCGTTCATCTCCAGGCTTTGGAGGTCGAAATGCATTAACGTTTTACTCTTCACATGATCATCATGGAAATGGGGATGGACGAAGTGGTTCTGGATTTCACGGGTCAGGGCCCCCGAGCGGGCGGGTGAATGGGGTGGTGACGTCCCTTACGAGTAGGGTTAAAAGGGCCTTGGGTTGAAAAGATCACGTTCCAGGAGGATGTCAATGTCCTCTGTGAGTTTTGGCAGCGGCGGTGGTGGTGGTGGTGGAGGGTCCTCGCCATCGTCGCCTGTTTCTCATGGACACAGTGCTTCTGGTTCTGGCCCTGGAGCTGGAATGGGGTTTTCTACAATGCCGTCGAGGCCAAGGCGGCCTTTGACGTCGGCGGAGATTATGAGGCTGCAAATGAGGGTGACATAACAGAGTGACAGTAGGCTTAGGAAGACTCTCATGAGAACCCTCGTCGGCCAAGTATGTATAAATCAATTTTACTAGCTCCATATATACGTTAATGCATGTCATTTTTGTTTGTATTATATATTCCAATTAATTTCTTTGATTGGATTTAGTAATTTGGAATAAAAGAAGCTGGGATTTGAATTACAGAATTAATATAAATTATATGATAAAACATAGATAATTATATTTATAAGAATTTTGAAATATTTATAAGAATTTATGAATTTAAAATTTATATTTTTAAATTCTTTTATATCTATAATTATACTGAATCTTAGTTAATTTATGCGTATTGCATGTTATTCTCACAATTTAAAATTTTAGCATTAAAATTTCATTTCAATTTACAATTTTGAAGTTTATGAGACATGTCTTGCAAGAAAAAATTTAACTCATGTCTTCAGTCGAATCCATGTTAAAAAAAATACTAATTAATGATAATCACATCTTATTCTTAAACTTAAGACGTCGAAATTGATTCTCGTTTTAAGTTTTCCAGTTATAAAATAGAATGACATATATTGCAAGAAACATTTTATTTTTTGAAGAGAAAAATTAAAGTAGAAATTGAAACTGATAAAACAAATTAACTTATATCAAAATCATCTTAAAAAATGAGTTTTTAAACATCACTAGTATGTATTTCATATTATTTGAAAGACATAATATCATAAACTCATTCTCATCAAATCAATAATCACATTAACTCACATTAATTATGGCAAAATAAATAATTTACTTTAAAAATACATAATAAAAATTAAATATTATCTTGAAAAAGGAAAATAGGAAAACAAATAAATACTATTGATAAAAACAATTTTATTTTTAATCGAAAGGGTTTAAATCTAACTTTTAAAACCACTCTCCCATTAAAACCAAATTAATTTCTTTCAAGAAACTATAGAAAAAATAATAAAAAAAGGACAGATAAAAAGTGAAAAACTTTAATAAAATAATTTTTTTTTGTTAATTTTAGGATTAAAATTTGATATTTAAAAGTGTATAATACTAATTCAATGCCTTTTAAAAATAATTTTGTGTCATTTTTGCAATGGTACCTAAAACATTTTTTAAGATGAATCTTATATAATTTAATCTCAAAAATTAAAAATGAAAGTTGTAGACACCTAATTTTGTCCGAACAATTTCCTTAAATTAAAAAAATCAAAAAAATAAACTGATAAAAAGAAACAAGTCAATTTTGGTCAAATCTTAAGTTGGAACCCCATGCATCCCATGCAAACTCTAAAATTAAAAATTTCAAATTTGAAAATCTCATGTGAAGCACATGCAAAATTCACACATTCAAGAGTTGACTAAAGTTGATATTGTTGCCAAAAATAAAAAAAATTTGTTGCTTAAAAAGAAAAAGAATAATCAGCCATTAAATCAATGAATAAATCAACAAAAAGAAGGAAATTGGTTGAAATTAAATCTGAAAATTCATTGCCCAAAATAAAAAAAAAATAAAAAGGAAATAATTTAAAAGGGGTCAAACAAAAAATAAATGATAAAATAAAGATCCCATAATTTTGGGGTCAATACCTTAAAATTAGGATTTTTCTTTCTAAAAAAATGGAAAGTGTGACATCCCCGTCACTTCATCTTATCACTTATCTTTTTCCTTCTTTATTTAGATTTAGTTCGTGCAGTGTCCTTCTCTTCTTATCCTTAAGCTAATTATTTAATAGCTTATGTAACATTCTTACTCAATTACCATAAACATAAAAAATGATATATATACATATCATTCCATTTTCCATAGGATCTCATACATCGTCTTAACTTACATCCCCGACATCTTATATACATAAAGACTACTTGTACTGTACCGTAGCTGAATTAAACTTTACTATACATAAACATGTAAGTATACCTTCTGTGCTAACCAGGAAGCGTCTCGAGAAGGTACACTGCAATCTTTCTAAATTAAAGCTCCTCTACTCGGAGCGAGGTCTACTTCAGGTAATCTGTAGGAAAAATAGTCGTAAAAGGGTGAGTTTACGCTCAGTAAGAAAAGTATGTAAAAGAGCGTACCATGCCTTTATATGCATTTTTCCTACTTGGCTCTATAATGTCATGTAAAGCATTATAAAGCATGCATCCTACTTCTTCTTTAAACCATCGTACTTCATACATACTTTAAAACATATATCATATACTTCTTCATACATACATCTTGTACTTGAAATAGATGGAGACTAGGTACAATGTTTAAGCGATTGAGTCGTCACATGAACCGTTCATTCCCATTCATATGACTCATATGACTCTAATCATACATTAGTACAGTAGTGCACTCCGTATAGGTCAGGGATTCTCTCCTGCCTTTATAATTTCCACAGTGAACACTTGTCAGGTGTCACATGTGGGATTGAGGACCGGACTAGGGTTCCTCGCTCAACATACATATTACTGAGGACTTGATCAGAGTCACCCAGCCATCAGAAATGCATAATCATTACGCAGTCCATAGTCTCAAAACATTATATTATACTTTTTCCAGAAAACACTTTTGTGTTTAAATAACTTAAGCTTGAAAGCTCTTTTCATGCATGGCAGTCGACTGGTCTTATAGGGCAGTCGGCTGCTACTTCATAACTTCCTTTCTCGAAATTATTTTCATTTAAATTTCGGTATTTTCATATCTGAAAATACAAGAGGGCAGTCGACTGGTCAATATAGCAGTCGACTGGTTTTCAGACAGAATGTTTCTTAAGAAATAGCAGTCGACTGGCCCATATAGCAGTCGACTGTTTTTGAAACAGAATACATCTCGAAAAATAGCAGTCGACTGGTTCTATAGGCAGTCGACTGGTTTGAAACAGAATGCATCTTGAAAAATAGCAGTCGACTGTCTCATATAGTAGTCGACTGGTTTGAAACAGAATACTTCTGGGAAAATAGCAGTCGACTGGCTTACATAGCAGTCGACTGGTTTGCATCGGTTTTCGAAAAACGACGTTTTTGTTGTCTCTAGGCAGTCGGCTGCTACTTAAGGCAGTCGGCTGCTCCTAACCTAATTGGTACTAGGAGACAAGTCCGAAATTGCATCTTTTCCTGTTCAAAACAACTAGTACATCTCTCCAAAGCATGTAAAATCATCATAAAACATGCGGACATAGCCGCCTTACGTCCGTTACATAAATTCCTTACCTTGATTTCTTCGGAAACGCGAAATCACTTGATGCGTAACCCTAGCTTTCACTTCTTTAAATCTAAAATCATCACATCATATTAAACCTTAAATTAAACCACATACACATGTTATACTAACTCAAAACAACTTCACATCAACAACGAAATTGCAAGAATCATCCTCTTCTTTTACCTTCACTAGAGACCAAAACTTCAAATCTTGAGATCTCTTCCAATACTTGGAATCAATCCTTCAAACTTCAGATATCACCTAGTCTAACGACGAGGATCGTTTTTCGTTAACTGAACTTAATGAATTAGTGAGGCAGTAAGGTGGTTTGGCAAGGAGCTTGGAATGGAAAACTTGGAAACTTGGAGATGGAACGAGAGGGATGGGGCTGGCAAGGGGCTGACGTTGGTGATGGCTGGTGAGGGTGATGACTATGCATGTTTGCATTAAATGCTTCCTTATCCATCATCAATCTCAGCCATGCACTTCTCCCTTTGACTCATTTGACCCATTAATTTCCTCTTTTCCTCCTTCTCATCTCAGCCATTCATTAAATCACAAATCAAAATTTCTGATTTTATTTCTTTTCTCATACCTTAATTAAATTTCTGATATCAACATGCTTCATTTGACTTATTGACATTCAACTTTATTATTTCTTCTATATTCCATTCATCATGCATACATTATTCATACCTCAATTACACATCAATCTTCATATTCATTTAATCATATTAACTTAGAAATACTTTACAAACATGGAGGAATTACATGAAAATTAGGGATCTCACATCCTCCCCACCTTAGAAAATTTGGTCCTCCAAATTTGCCTTAGTTTATCATATGAATAATTCTGGATACCTTTCCTTCATTAAGCTCTCTAGCTCCCATGTAGCTTCTTCCATTGTATGGTATTGCCAGAGCACTTTAACTAACGAGATCGTCTTAGACCTCAAAACTTTCTCTTTTCTGTCCAAAATCTGAATTGGTTTCTCTACATAACTCATATCTTCCCTTATCTCCAAGGGTTCATATTCTATGACATGAGACGGATCTGGATTATATTTCCGAAGCATCGATACATGAAACACATTATGCACTCCCGATAGCTCCGGAGGCAATGCCAATCTATAGGCAACATCGCCTATTCGATCTAAGACCTCAAATGGACCGATGTAACGAGGACTCAGCTTACCTCGCCGACCAAATCTCATAATTCCTTTGGATGGAGAAACCTTCAAGAATACATAATCTCCAACCATGAACTCAAGTGGCCTCCGTCGAGCATCTGCATAGCTCTTTTGTCTACTTTGAGCTGTCTTAAGCCTCTGACAAATCAACTTAACATCTTCTGATGCTTGCTCGACTAGATCTGGAGCTAATAACTTACGTTCGCCCACTTCTTCCCACCCAATCGGAGATCGACACCTTCTTCCATACAGAGCTTCATATGGTGCCATCCCGATGCTTGCATGATAACTATTATTGTATGCAAACTCAGCCAATGGCAGATGGTCATCCCAGGAGCCTTTAAAGTCCATAGCACAAGCCCTCAACATATCCTCGAGCGTCTGAATCGTGCGCTCGGACTGTCCATCAGTCTGCGGATGAAAAGCTGTGCTAAAACTTAACTTAGATCCCATGGCTTCTTGAAAATGCTCCCAGAAATGGGAAGTAAACCTGGAATCTCTATCAGAAGTGATGCTCACTGGAACACCGTGTAGTCTTACAACATCTTTTACATACATATCTGCCAAAGTATTGAGTGTATCAGTTGACTTCATAGGCAGGAAGTGAGCTGATTTTGTCAATCTATCGACAATCACCCAAATACCATCATGATTCTTCTTGGTTCTGGGTAACCCCATAATAAAATCCATCGTAATGTGTTCCCACTTCCACATAGGTATAGGCAGAGGGTGCAGTAATCCTGCTGGCTTTTGGTGCTCTACCTTGACCTGTTGACATGTGAGACATTTTGCTACAAAATCTGCTATGTCTCTCTTCATGCCATTCCACCAATACACCTTGCGAAGATTATAATACATCTTCATACTTCCTGGGTGCAACGTGTACTTAGTGGCATGTGTTTCAGTTAAAATCAGCTTCTTCAATTCATCATCATTAGGAACACATATACGACTTTTAAACCTCAAAATTCCATCACTACCAAGATTGAACTCTGAGATCATACCTGGCTGCATCTGATTTATAGCCTCAATGCATCTATCATCTTTCTTTTGAGCACTTCGGATTCTATTCATCAATTCTGGCTCAATCCTCAAACTAGCCATCATTCCAATTTGCTCATAATTCATGACATTAAGGTTGAGGCTTGCAAATTGCTCAATTAATTCATGCTCTTTTATCATCATATACGACACCATACTTACATGCTTCCGGCTCAGAGCATCCGCCACCACATTAGCTTTCCCCGGGTGGTACAAGATCTCACAGTCGTAATCCTTTAGAAGCTCGAGCCATCTTCTTTGTCTCATATTCAATTCTCTTTGAGAGAACAAGTATTTCAGACTTTTATGATCCGTAAAAATCTGAAATCTCTCACCATATAAATAATGCCTCCATATTTTCAGGGCAAACACTACTGCAGCTAACTCCAAATCATGAGTCGGGTAGTTCTTTTCATGGTCCTTCAATTGTCTGGAACCATAGGCCACTACCTTACCGTGCTGCATCAACACACATCCCAAACCTTGCCCTGAGGCATCACTATACACCGCCAATCCACCTGAACCACTAGGGATGGTAAGGATCGGTGCAGTCGTTAGCCTGCGCTTCAACTCTTGAAAGCTACTTTCACAGGCTTCATTCCACTTATACTTCACTTCCTTGCGCGTCAAGCGTGTCAGTGGAGCAGCTAGCTTCGAGAAATTCTCTACAAACCTTCTATAGTAGCCAGCTAAACCCAAGAAACTCCTAATCTCCGTCACAGTCTTCGGTCTTTCCCATTGAACCACCGCTTCAATCTTTGATGGATCAACTGAGACACCCTCTTTACTGATCACATGACCTAAAAAGGAGATCTGGTTCAACCAGAAATCGCACTTACTTAGCTTGGCATACAATCCTCTATCCTTGAGGGTTTGCAAAACTATCTTTAAATGCTGCTCATGCTCTTCCCGAGACCTCGAGTAGACCAAAATGTCATCGATGAAGACAATGACAAACTGGTCCAGGTACTGCTTGAATACATCATTCATCAGATTCATGAAAGCTGCAGGTGCATTGGTCAGACCAAACGGCATCACTAGGAATTCATAGTGACCATACCGTGTCCGAAATGCAGTCTTAGGGATATCTTCATCTCGAATCTTCAACTGGTGATATCCCGATCTCAAGTCTATCTTGGAAAAGACTTGTGCACCCTTAAGCTGATCAAAGAGGTCGTCAATTCTAGGAAGAGGGTACTTGTTCTTGATCGTCACTTTATTCAGCCACTGGTAGTCAATACATAACCTCATACTACCGTCCTTCTTCCGGACAAAAAGCACAGGAGCACCCCAAGGGGATACGCTGGGTCGTATGAATCCCTTGTCTAGCAACTCCTGAAGCTGTTTCTTAAGTTCTTCCAATTCTACCAAAGCCATCCGGTAAGGAGCTCTTGATATAGGCTCAGTCCCCGGCACCAAATCAATAGTGAACTCCACTTCTCTATCCGGAGGAAGTCCTGGAAGATCATTCGGAAATACTTCTGGAAAATCTTGGACTACAGGAATATCCTTGAGTCCGGGACGTTTCTGATCTACGTCCTCCACATAAGCAATGAATCCTTCACATCATCATACATATTATTCATTATTTTCATTTGCAAACAATTCAAAATCAAACGTTCTTTCATATTAATTACTTGCAAAATTTACAACATAGCTAACAGGTGAAGAGAATGTTACGCTCTTAGCATAACAGTCCACTATGACATGATTATTAGCTAACCAATCCATACCCAAAATAACATCAAACCCATACATATTCAGTAGGATTAGGTCAGCCTTAGATTCTCTTTCTCCTACCCGCAGCTTACAATCTCTATACACTAACTCTGTCATTTGTGATTCCTTAAAAGGTGTGCTTATCCTTAACAAGTGTCCTACAGTCTCAGGCTCAACAGGTATTTTCATGGCAAACTTAGGAGACACAAAAGAATGCGTAGAGCCTGGATCAAACAATGCCATGACATTCACATCAAATAGGTAAATTGTACCTTTAATCACTTTGGACGAGGCATCGGCAGACTCTTCGTCGATGGCAAACACTCGTCCTTGGGTCACAGCTTTCTTCCCCTTCTCGGCAGCAGTGGCCTTAGGTTGCGGTTTAGGGGTCTTATCTGATTCCTCAGGCATCTTCGGATCTCTTTGAGGGCAATCCTTAATCATGTGCCCTTTCTCCCCACATCTAAAACAAGCGCCACTCGCCAAGCGACATGGTTGTGATCCATGAAACTTCCCGCACTGCTCACATCTTTGCATTGTACTCTTTTGCGAGCTAGCGGTACTTCCAACTTGAATTCGGGATCGCTCATCACTTATCTTGATCCCCGTAGCTTTAGGAGTACCTATATCATTATCATTATTATCATAACTCCAATTTCGATATTATTCCATATAACCATTAAATTAATTTAAAGATCATCTTTCTATACTTTACTTACCTATAGAAACTCCTTCAGATCGTCTACTCCTCCGATGTGGATACCTATCACTCTGAGTTTTCTCATCCGACTTCCGCTTCATCGGTTCCTTGCCCTTACCCTTGGCTCGGAAGTCAGCATGATGCAAATCATAGTCCTGCTCACACAACTGAGCCTTACGGACAGCTTCTCCATAGGTGGTGATATCCATCGGATACAGTTTAGATCTAATCGGGGACTTCAATCCCTCGATGAACCGGTATATCTTATGTCCTTCATCTCTGAGGACCTCTGGATCAAACCTACTCAAGGTAATAAACTTCGATTCATACTGATTCACTGTCATCGTACCTTGAGTCAAGCTGAGAAACTCAATCTTCAATCTATTCTGATCGGTGCGTGGGATATACTGCTCATGGAAAGCTTCTACAAATCTATCCCACGTGATCTCCTCATATCGGGCCTCTAACACGGTCCGAGTGGCTTGCCACCAATATTCAGCATCATCTACTAATAGGTAAGCAGCCAATCCTACTTTCTCCCTTTCGGAGCAGGGCATATATTCAAAAGATTTTAGGACAGCTTTCATCCAGTTCTCAGCTATCAACAAATCTCTTTCCCCCTTAAACTTGGGCGGATCCAACTTCTTGAATTCCTTAATCAATGCCACACTGCAATAAGCTCTAGGATCCCGCCTTCCAGTAACTGGGACTGGTGGGGTTACTTCAGTAGGAGGGGTAACAGTTGCAGTTGCTTGAGTGCTTGTGGCCACATTCGGGAAATTAGACATAAACTGGTTGAACATCGTGGCCATGTTCTCCATATGCTTTTCCATTTTCGCTAGCCTTGTGTTTGGGCTATGCGGTGGAGATGGATGAGGAGACGGAACTGGGGGCTCTTCAGTGCGACCCCGTCCTCTTCCTCTACTTGTACCTCTTCTTCGTGAGCTCATACTGTAAATATAATCATCATTGGGCTCTTTAGTATAACTAGAAATAGCTATACTATACATTTATATTCAGACAAGTACAGTACAATCGGGGAATATACTCTATTTCTAGCTTCTCGACACTGACAAACCTCAATCTAAACTGCTCTGATACCACTCTGTGACATCCCCGTCACTTCATCTTATCACTTATCTTTTTCCTTCTTTATTTAGATTTAGTTCGTGCAGTGTCCTTCTCTTCTTATCCTTAAGCTAATTATTTAATAGCTTATGTAACATTCTTACTCAATTACCATAAACATAAAAAATGATATATATACATATCATTCCATTTTCCACAGGATCTCATACATCGTCTTAACTTACATCCCCGACATCTTATATACATAAAGACTACTTGTACTGTACCGTAGCTGAATTAAACTTTACTATACATAAACATGTAAGTATACCTTCTGTGCTAACCAGGAAGCGTCTCGAGAAGGTACACTGCAATCTTTCTAAATTAAAGCTCCTCTACTCGGAGCGAGGTCTACTTCAGGTAATCTGTAGGAAAAATAGTCGTAAAAGGGTGAGTTTACGCTCAGTAAGAAAAGTATGTAAAAGAGCGTACTATGCCTCTATATGCATTTTTCCTACTTGGCTCTATAATGTCATGTAAAGCATTATAAAGCATGCATCCTACTTCTTCTTTAAACCATCGTACTTCATACATACTTTAAAACATATATCATATACTTCTTCATACATACATCTTGTACTTGAAATAGATGGAGACTAGGTACAATGTTTAAGCGATTGAGTCGTCACATGAACCGTTCATTCCCATTCATATGACTCATATGACTCTAATCATGCATTAGTACAGTAGTGCACTCCGTATAGGTCAAGGATTCTCTCCTGCCTTTATAATTTCCACAGTGAACACTTGTCAGGTGTCACATGTGGGATTGAGGACCGGACTAGGGTTCCTCGCTCAACATACATATTACTGAGGACTTGATCAGAGTCACCCAGCCATCAGAAATGCATAATCATTACGCAGTCCATAGTCTCAAAACATTATATTATACTTTTTCCAGAAAACACTTTTGTGTTTAAATAACTTAAGCTTGAAAGCTCTTTTCATGCATGGCAGTCGACTGGTCTTATAGGGCAGTCGGCTGCTACTTCATAACTTCCTTTCTCGAAATTATTTTCATTTAAATTTCGGTATTTTCATATCTGAAAATACAAGAGGGCAGTCGACTGGTCAATATAGCAGTCGACTGGTTTTCAGACAGAATGTTTCTTAAGAAATAGCAGTCGACTGGCCCATATAGCAGTCGACTGTTTTTGAAACAGAATACATCTCGAAAAATAGCAGTCGACTGGTTCTATAGGCAGTCGACTGGTTTGAAACAGAATGCATCTTGAAAAATAGCAGTCGACTGTCTCATATAGCAGTCGACTGGTTTGAAACAGAATACTTCTGGGAAAATAGCAGTCGACTGGCTTACATAGCAGTCGACTGGTTTGCATCGGTTTTCGAAAAATGACATTTTTGTTGTCTCTAGGCAGTCGGCTGCTACTTAAGGCAGTCGGCTGCTCCTAACCTAATTGGTACTAGGAGACAAGTCCGAAATTGCATCTTTTCCTGTTCAAAACAACTAGTACATCTCTCCAAAGCATGTAAAATCATCATAAAACATGCGGACATAGCCGCCTTACGTCCGTTACATAAATTCCTTACCTTGATTTCTTCGGAAACGCGAAATCACTTGATGCGTAACCCTAGCTTTCACTTCTTTAAATCTGAAATCATCACATCATATTAAACCTTAAATTAAACCACATACACATGTTATACTAACTCAAAACAACTTCACATCAACAACGAAATTGCAAGAATCATCCTCTTCTTTTACCTTCACTAGAGACCAAAACTTCAAATCTTGAGATCTCTTCCAATACTTGGAATCAATCCTTCAAACTTCAGATATCACCTAGTCTAACGACGAGGATCGTTTTTCGTTAACTGAACTTAATGAATTAGTGAGGCAGTAAGGTGGTTTGGCAAGGAGCTTGGAATGGAAAACTTGGAAACTTGGAGATGGAACGAGAGGGATAGGGCTGGCAAGGGGCTGACGTTGGTGATGGCTGGTGAGGGTGATGACTATGCTTGTTTGCATTAAATGCTTCCTTATCCATCATCAATCTCAGCCATGCACTTCTCCCTTTGACTCATTTGACCCATTAATTTCCTCTTTTCCTCCTTCTCATCTCAGCCATTCATTAAATCACAAATCAAAATTTCTGATTTTATTTCTTTTCTCATACCTTAATTAAATTTCTGATATCAACATGCTTCATTTGACTTATTGACATTCAACTTTATTATTTCTTCTATATTCCATTCATCATGCATACATTATTCATACCTCAATTACACATCAATCTTCATATTCATTTAATCATATTAACTTAGAAATACTTTACAAACATGGAGGAATTACATGAAAATTAGGGATCTCACAGAAAGAGACAAAAATAAATATAGGGCTACACGGTTATAGAGAGGGAAATAGAGAGAAAGATACAAAAAAAAATAAAAAAAATCTGAATTGTTTTCTACCAGACGACACCATCACTCCATCGTGGCTTGAACCCAAGCCTTTGCTTCTGCCAATCTACACTGCAAAAAGCCGTTTCTACCTTGTCTTCGTGCCTCGTGTAACTTTGCTGCTGTCCAATTTCTACACCGCCACAGCTTCCTTGCTCGCATCGCCTCACTTTGGCTGCGTGAATAATCATCTTCCTCAAGCAATCAAAGAAGCCTCTTACTGTTGCTAGCTTTGTTTACTCTTTTTACGTTAGTCGCTGAGTTCGGTTGACAGAGAAAGCTAGAGTTCCTTGCGCACGTGAGCAGGAAAGGCAAGTGAAGTTTGTCTTCTTTTGATATGCTATTTCGTTTTTGTTTTATGCATTATTATATTATTTTTGTTGGTTTATTTGATTAACTCTTTAATGCTTTAGGTAAGATTGAAATTAATCAGTTGACTAATCGACTTAAATAATTTGCAATAGTTAATAATTCTTTTAATTCTTACGTTTAGGTATTTATGAAATAGAATAAAATATAATTTTTGCTATATTAAAGATTTGTAAAAAAAAAAGGGGGGAAGCAATTATTAAAATGACATGGCTAATCATAGTTCACAAACATAAATTTAGATATAGGTTTAAATCAAATTATCCAATAATATGAGAGTAATTTAATTTTTTCCGACAATGAAATTTTAAAGGTACTGCGCTTGAGTAGTACTTTTAGATATCTTGAGGTAAGAACGTTCTTTTTAAGTCTTACCAGCTTGATGGAAGATTTAAAAAGATATTTCCGATATTTAAAATTCAAATTTATTATTAAAAATTGAAATAAGAATCAATTAAAATTAATTACAATTAAAAGAATAAAAAAATCAAATTAGAAATAAAGAATTATAAAAATTAATATATTTAGAAATAAAATAGAATAAAATAATAAAAATACAAATTATCCAACGACGGAATTCTAAAAGGACTGCGCTTGAGTAGTACTTTTAGATGTCTTGAGGTGAGGAGAGTTCTTTTAAGTCTTGCCAACTTGATGGAAGATTTAAAGGACATTTCCAAGATTTGATAAATTAAATTATAAAAATAAAAATTAAATTAAAATGAAAAATAGCAAATTAAAACTAAGTTCATTATAAAAAATTAAAAAATAAAAATTAAATCAATACATTAGAATTAGATAATTAAAAATTAGAAAAGAATTAAAATAAATAGAAATAAAATTATGTTAAATTTGAATAAATATGATTCCGATGACGGAATTCTAAAGGGACTGCGCTTGAGTACTACTTTTAGATGTCTTGAAGTGAGGAGGCTCTTTTTAGGTCTTACCAGCTTGATGGAAGATTTAAGGGGATATTTCCAATATTTAACAAATCAATTTAATTATAAAAAAATAAAAATTAAATTACATTAAAAAAAAGTAAATTGAAATTAAGTTCATTATAATAAATAATAAAAATCAAATTAATTAATTAGAATTAAAATTAGAAAAGAATTACAGAAATTAAATTAAATTAAATTAAATATTTTAATAGATGTGAATTATTCTAAGGATGGAATTTAAAGGGAATTGCGCTTGAGTAGTTTCTTTAAAAATTCCTAAGGTGAGAAAATTTTCTTTAAGGTCTTACCAGCTTGATGGAAGGTCTTTAAGAGAATTTTCAATATAAAATAATTCATGTTTATTTAAATATATAAATATGTGAAATAATAATTTATATAAAAAATAATAATAGAATAAAATAAGATAAAATAATAAATAGAAATTGAATAGGAGTCAAAATAGGGTTTGCATAAAATATTTAATCAATCCGACGACGGAGCCTCTTCAAGAAAGGCGATTGGTCCTACTTGAATACTCTTGAGGTGAGAAAAACTTTTAGGTTATCCAACCAGCTTGATGGAGGAGACTTAAAAGATTTTTCAATATTTAATTATATCGAGATTAAAGTAAAAAGGCAAAATTAGGATAACCTTAGATTATTTGGTACCATTTTAGGATGGGCGTTGTGAGGGTACTAATCCTTCCTCACACGTAACCGTACTCCTGAACTTAGAACTCTTAACGTAGACCAAGCCTTATCCTTAGTTTGAATAGGTGACCAATCACACCTAGGTTAGAATGGTTGGTGGCGACTTCGTAGTTTTATGTCTAGCTATTAGGTTTCCCGAAACTTAATACGTTATGACAAAAGTATTGGTTGTTGCAATTCCAATAATGTATGGAATTCAAAAAGGGTTTAAATGGCTCTTTAATAATTAGGACACAATAACTTTTCTATAGATTTGGTTAATAACTTAGTGTTCTAAGAATAGAATATAACACTCTTAATTTTAAAAATGAGATTATGTCCCTGAAAATCTTAATTATAAGATTGAAATCAAATCTGCGAGCATAATTAATTAAGCTCTAATCAATTTCTCTGTTGCTGAATTCATATTGGTTTCAACAGATGGTTAGGAGATCAGAGACTATCATCCTTCCGCTTGAGCTTCTTCGCCACCTTAAACCATCCGAATTCAATGACTCGCACGAATACCATCTTTGGCAAAAGCGTCAGCTCAAAATCCTGGAAGCAGGCCTCTTTCTGCACCCATCAATCCCCATAGACAAATCAAATTCTTTCGCGATGCGTTTGCGAGAGATAATCGGAGCCAGCGATTCCAAGCCTATGGACACCGGCAAGAACTCTGACACGATGCGAACATTATGCGACAATGTTGTTTCTTTATCCTGGCGAAGTACCAATGGTACTCCTACTGATGTCTGCCATTGGGCCGATGGATTCCCTCTCAACATCCACATCTACACTTCACTCCTTCAGGCCATTTTTGATATCAAGGATGAGACATTAGTCCTGAACGAGGTTGATGAGTTGCTAGAACTGATGAAAAAGACATGGTCGACATTGGGGATCAACAGGTCAATCCACAATGCTTGTTTCACTGGGTGCTTTTTCAGCAATATGTTTATACTAACCAGATGGAGTCTGATCTTCTTTCTGCTGCATATTCAATGTTGACAGATGTCAGAATCATTCATCAATGTATTGAAAAACTTGTGTTTAACAGTTTACAAAGAATGTATTTATACTGAGTCCTCAAGCAGTATCTTTAACGAACTAAGAAAACTAACTTCATAACAGAATACTCAACTAACTTCCAGCTAGATGTCCAGCTCATCAACTAATCCAGCTACATAAAAAGAAAAATCAAATTTCTTTTAGTTATATTCTCTGTTAGCCCCCCTCAAGCTGGAGTAAAGAGATTGTGTAACCCTAGCTTGGATGATAAAGAATGAAAGGTAGCTGAAGTAAGTGGTTTGGTGAAGAGATCAGCCAACTGGGAAGATGAAGGCACATGAAGTAATCGAAGTACTCCAGCTTGGATCTTCTGGCGAATGAGATGGCAATCAATCTCAATGTGTTTCGTTCTCTCATGAAATACAGGGTTCTCAGCAATGGCAATAGCTGATTTATTGTCACAATAGAGAACAGCAGGAGTGGAGTGAGGCACTTGAAGGTCCTGAAGCAAATATAACAACCACTGCAACTCACAAGTCAATGATGCTATAGCCTTATACTCTACTTCTGAAGATGATCTGGAAACTGTTTGTTGTTTCTTCGATTTCCATGAGATAAGAGCAGGACCAAGAAATACACAAAAACCTGTGACTGACCTCCTGGTGTCAGCACATGTAGCCCAGTCTGAGTCACTGAATGCTTTAAGCTTTAAATCAGATTGAGCAGGGAAAAACAAGCCTTGACCAGGTGTGCTTTTGATGTATCGAAGAATTCGATGGGCTGCTGCTAAGTGCATGTCAGTAGGGCTGTCTAGAAACTGAGACAATTGTTGCACTGCAAAAGAAATATCAAGTCTTGTGGTTGTTAAGTAAAGAAGTCGACCAATTAATCTTCTGTATAACAGAGGGTCTTCAAGTGGTGTGCCAATGGTTTTGGATAGCTTCTGAGAGGGAACCATCGAAGCATCTGCTGGTTTGCAACCCAAGAAACCACTATCCTGCAAAATTTCCAAGGCATACTTCCTTTGGCACAGGTTGATGCCATAAGCTGTTCTAGCTACCTCAAGACCAAGGAAATCTTTGAGCTTGCCCAAGTCCTTGATCTTGAATGCCATATCAAGATATAACTTCATTTCATCAATAAGGGCTGCATCACTGCTGGCCAAGATAACATCATCTACATATACTAATAAGGCAATAAATGAAGATCCAACATGCTTGACAAATAGAGAATGGTCGAATGGAGCTTGTATGAAGCCTTTTTCAATCAATGCCGAACTTAGTTTATGATACCATTGTCTCCCTGCCTGTTTCAAGCCATAAAGGGACTTCAGTAACCGGCATACCTTTCTATTAGCAATTGAATAACCAAGGGGCAAGGTCATGTATACTTCTTCATTGAGATCTCCATGTAGAAAGGCATTGTTTATGTCTAATTGCTGAAGATGCCAACCTTTTGCTGCAGAGATGGCTAAGAGTGTACGAATGGTAGTCATCTTAGCCACAGGTGAAAAAGTATCTGTAAAATCAATCCCTGCTTGTTGAGTGTAGTCTTTGGCTACTAACCTTGCTTTATACCTCTCTACTGTTCCATCAGCTTTGTATTTGACCTTGTACACCCATTTACAGCCGATTGTCTACTTTGATGGAGGCAAATCAGTGAACGTCCATGTGTTATTTGCTTGAAGTGCTTGTATTTCATCTGCTATAGCTTTTCTCCAACACTCATGTTGGATTGCTTGCTCATAGGTTTTAGGTTTTGGAATGGTTGTTATGGCAACTGAAAAAACTTTATGTGAAACAGAACATTTATCATAATTGAGAACAGTAGATAAGGTATGAGGTGTACCAAATTTCTTCACTGCAGAATCCAAAACATGTGGATGAGTAGTCTTAGCCAGGTAACAATGGAACTCTCTCAAATATGTAGGTTGAGTCTTGGATCTAGTGGACCTTCTTAGGGGTGACTGATGCTCTACATTATACCTATGACTGGTACTGTGTTGGTCTGCAGTATTTGGAGAGGTATTTGGGGAGATATTATGATCAATATTTGAGTTTGAAGGTGAATTGGAAAAGTGGTCTACAGCAGTATCTAAACTAGATATGTTGAAAGATGGTAAAGAAAAATTATCCAGTTGCTGTGTAGAGTCATTTGAAACAGAAGATGAAAAAGGAAAGATTGATTCATAGAAGATGACATCCCTAGAGATGAAGACCTCATTATTTGTCAAAGAATAAAGTTTGTAACCTTTAGTTCCAGCTGGTAAACCAATAAAAATGCATTTAACAGCTCTAGGTTCAAACTTTAGTCTATGTTGAGCCAATGTTGAGGCATAGCACAGGCAACCAAAGACCTTGAGGTGAGAAAATGTAGGAGGCCTTTTGTATAAGAGTTCGTAAGGTGTTTTATTTTGTATAATATGAGAAGGTATTCTGTTTATGAGGTGAATGGCATGGCCTACACAGTCTGACCAAAAACGTTCAAATAAATTTGCTTGAAACCTGAGTGACCTAGCCACATTCATGATGTGTTGGTGTTTTCTCTCGACAATGCTGTTTTGTTGGGGTGTTTGCACACATGAAGTTTGGTGAATGATTCCTTTAGAAAGGTAAAAAGAGGACATATTAAATTCTTAAGCATTGTCAGTTCTGATGACTTTAATTTTCACTGTAAATTAGGTTTCAACAAAAGAACAGAAGTTTTGCAATAAAGACCTGGCCTCACTTTTTAATTTCATGAAGTAAGTCCATGTGTGCCTGCTATGATCATCAACAATGGTCAAGAAATATTTGTGACCATATAGTGAGGTAACATGATAGGGTCCCCAAATATCAACATGTATAAGATCGAAACAGTGACTTGAAGTAGATTTGCTTATGGGAAAAACATTTCTTTTCTGTCTAGCAAGATGACAGACATCACAAGGAGAATTATTTTGTGGACAGATTGTAGGATCTAAAGTACTCAGAATTCTTATTCTAGGATTGGATGCATGTCCTAAACAATAATGCCAAACATCTATGTTTACATTTTGAGATACAATTTGAGAACAGGATGACACTTTAATCCTTGAAGAGGCAAGTGGTAAAGGTTTAACTAATTTGTGGAGTCCTTGGTGTTGCTTAGCTAATCCAATCATCCTCCAGGTTTTGAGATCCTGTATAATGCAGAAATCAGATTGAAACATTAGGAAACAATGAAGTTGTGTTGTTAATTTGCTGACAGAAATTAGGTTAAACGAAAAGCTAGGAACAAAAAGGGCTTCTTGTAGTGTAAAATTTGTAGCCAGCTGAACCAGTCCAGTATGAGATACTGGTGCATACTGACCATTTGGAAGCTTAACATGGGAATTTTTCACAGGTCTGCAAGATGTAAAAAGGTCAATGGAGCAAATAATATGGTCTGTTGCACCGGTGTCAAGAAAAAAATCATAGGAAGGCAATGAATTGTTACTGGTGCAATCAGTAAAGATACCTGAGTCATTGGAAGATGAGCATACAACCTTGCTGGATGCATTAACCTTAGCTACTGGAGAAGAAGCTATTTTAGATGAATGAAGCAAATCAAGCAGCCTCATGTATTGATCCTTAGTGAATGGCATACAGGCAGAGTCTATCTTCTGGTTTTCTGAAGAGTCTACAACCTCAACTTGATTAACAGCCCTTTCACCTTGGTTTAAAAATCCAGGCTTGTATCTTGGTTTGAAACCTGGTGGATAACCATGTTTCTTGTAGCACTTTTCGACAGTATGCCCCATGTATCCGCAATGAGTGCAAACAGGTTTCTTAGCACCAGGATTGAACTTCTTGGTTGATACAGTATGAGGAGTAACAAATGCTTTGCTGGCAAAGGCATTAGATTCAATCTTTTGTGAAGAAATGGGCTGAGTAACAGATTGAAATTGTCTTTCTTGCTGAATAACCATAGCAAAGACCTTATTGATTGGTGGCAAAGGCTCAAGAAGCATCACTTGAGACCTTACAACAGCAAAGTTTTCGTGGAGCCCCTTCAGAAACCTTATAACATAATCATTCTCCTGGTATTTTCTTGCCATTTCCAAGGCTTGGCAGGAGCACCTTGGATTGCAAGAACAGCTCAAGATTAGTCTGAGATTCATTAATTCATCCCACAGAACCTTTAGATTTGTGAAGTAGTCAGTTACAGAAAGATCACCTTGATGAAATGAATAGATCTCCTCTTGGAGTTCTGCAATTCGAAAAGCATCACCTTGGGAAAACCTATCTCTCAAATCACGCCATACATCAATGGCATTGTCGAACCAGATTACACTTGTCGTAACGGCTTCGCGCTCAACGAATTTTTGAAAAAGGACGTTTAAAAACAAAAGGGGAGTCGCCACTAATCTTTTTTATTAGGTGTGATTGGTCACCTGAAAATGTTTATATTTTCAACAAAATCTCAAAATTAATTAAGTTTTATTAAAAAGATAATCTTTTGGTCTGCGAAACAAAAATTGGGTTCGGGGGTACGGTTACGCGTGGGGAAGGATTAGCACCCCCACGACGCCCGTTAAAAAACGGTATCATCCTAACTACATGGTATCTTTTGATTTTGATAAGATAGTCTTGGCTTTTGGTTATAAAAAAAATTAGCGTGTTTGCTTGAAAAATTACTGTTATAAAGAGGTTTATTATAAAAGTCAACATGAACACCATTTATTGAAAGATTAGATCAAATATCCCAATACTCTGGTAACATTTGAAATAATTCCTCTCACCTAGAGATTTCATAAGAATCACTACTTGTGAGTTCTAGGGAATCTCATCTTCGATGGCGCTCACGCTATTTTATGCTCGATCGTATACGCATGCAGTATTGATGAGAATGTATAATGCATATGAAACTTAAAAGAAATTTTACTTATTTTGATTTAATTAATGAAACTCTTGATATTGAGAAATTTGGCTAAATATCCCAATACTCTGGTAACATTTAGCTAATTCCTCTCACCTAGGGATCAGTCAAGAAATCATTACTTGTGAGTTTCATGACATCCCATCATCGGAAGAATTCCATTTATTTTGAAATTAAGATTTATGCATATGATGCAAGCATGTAGCATATGGTGCATATGGAACTATAAAAAGAACTTTATGTTTAATTTTTATTAATGAAATTCTTAATATTGAAAATTTTAACTAAATATGCCAATACTCTGGTAACATTTAGCTAATTCCTCTCACCTAAGGATCAGTCAAGAAATCACTACTTGTGAGTTTCATGACATCCCATCATCGGAAGAATTTCATTTATTTTAGCTTTTAATATTTATGCATATGGGAGTATAAAAAGAACTTTATATTTTAATTTTTACTAATGAAACTCTTATTATTGAAAATTTTAGCTAAGTATCCCAATACTCTGGTAACATTTAGCTAATTCCTCTCACCTAGGGATCAGTCAAGAAATCACTACTTGTGAGTTTCATGACATCCCATCATCGGAAGAATTCCGTTTATTATCTTGATTCTTATTCCCTTTTATTAAAATTCTATTACTACTTATTTAGTTAATTTAACTACCTTTCTTTACCTTTGGAAATTTTACTATGATTAAATTTTATTGGTTTAATTATTTTATATTTATGTATTTCTAAAAATCCCCTTTTGTTTATTTCTCTCAATTGTTTTTATTAATTTTCATTTAATTAATATTTCTCTAAACACTCTTTCTTTGTCAAGACTCATTATTATATATATTTATTTATTCATTTTATTATTATTAATTTTTAATTTTTTTTAATTTAATTAAATTAATTAATTTTTTAAAAAAATAAAAATAAATAAATAAATAAGCATGAAATTGGATATTGAGGAATAATACCGAATATCCCAATACTCTGGTAACATTCGATATAATTCCCCTCATCTAAAGTTTTTCGAAGAATCGCTACTTGCGAGTTCTACGAAAACTTATCATCGAGATTCCATAATTATTTTATTTATTTGATTATTATTCTTTATTTATTATTATTATTTTTTCCTTAACCCACATTTCATTTATCTAATAAAAAATTTATTTTTATTTTAAAAATATGCTTTTATATATAATTTTTATATATATACACTTTTTATATATTTATTTATACATTCTAAAAAATATATATTTATATGTTTTAGGGCTATATACTTTCTATATTCACATATTTTAAAATTATATTATATATTTACATACACATCTTAAAACTATACATTTATTGTAAAGATTAATTCCGTTATTAAGCTTAAGGTTATTAAATCTTAAAGTATTTTATATGTAAATAAATATTCATTTTTTCATGCATAAAATAAATTTTCTAACAAAATAAATAAATAACTAAACAAATACTAAATAAATAAATAAAATTATAAATATATACCCAAATGGATTGGGCTTAGAAGTTGTTGGGCCAAGGCAGGCCGGATCCACGGGCTGGAGCGGGTCGGCACGCGGGTCGTACCGCCGGGTCGGGTCGGGTCGCGATACGCGGGTCTAGGGCGAAGCGGAGAACCGGGTCACGGGCGGTTTGCGCGGATCTCGGATCCGGGTCGCAGGTCGCACGCGGGTCAGCCGGTTAAAACGCACCGTTTTGATGCTTTATAAAAGGCCCCATTTTTTTTTCTTCTTTCATTTTGCCCGGCCTTTCCCAAAAAAAAGGTTCAGAAACCCCAAAATCCTCTCAACCCTCCTTCCCCGGGGCGATTTCCGGCCGCCATACGCCGCCGTACGTCGGCTACCGGTGGTTCTCGTCGTAACCTAAAACGCTCCCCTCATCTCCCTCATAACAGATCTGGGCTAAGCTTCCCCTACGAACAAACCTAACTTCACAAATCTAGCCGTACGAAAACCTCCTTCCTCTGTTTGTGTTGTTTTTTTTTTGTGTTTGTTTTTTGGTTGGATCTGGTTGTGGCTGTTTGTATTTTTGCTCTTCTTGCAGGTTTTAGATCTAGGGTTTCCAGATCTGAGATACTAAGGGTCTCGGTTCTAGTGTTTGGGGTTTGTTTTTTTTTTTTGGTTAGATTTTGGGTAGGTGGTTGTGTTTGTTTGGTGGTGATGGTGGTGATGGTGATGAGGGTTGGGTTCTGTCAGGGATGGTCTCGGTTGTGGTGATGATTTGAGGGGTTCGGTGATGAACGTGTTTGAGGGGTTCGGTGATGAGTGTGTTTGAAGGGTTTGGTGGTGAGTGGGGAGGGTGGTGACGGTGATGATGGTTGCTGGTTTTTTGTATCTCTGAGTCTGTTTTTTCTCAAGAAAAAAGAAGCCCCAACCGGACGAAAATCTAAGTCTCTTAAACAGATTCAGGATCAACCTTTGATCCGGAGGGTTAGAACCGATCTAGGTTCTTTCCATTGTTTTACAGTCCTCAAGGCAATGTCAGGATGGGATGGTTTGCTTGGGAAGATGAATTTGGGTGGCAGCCGAGGCATAGGGGGAAGGGTTGGAACCGCCGGCGGCTCTGGCAGAAGATCTGGATGATGGATGGGAGATGGCTGGTGGTACCGGTGGCTTAGAGTCTAGGGAACAAAAAATAATAATAATAATAATAATAATAATAATAATAATAATAATAATAATAATAATAATAATAATAATAATAATAATAATAAAAAAAAAAAAAAAACAGTTACAATAATAAAAATAAAAATAAAAATAATAATAATAATAATAATAATAATATCAAATAATAATAATAAAAGTGATAACAATAATAACAAAATAAAAATAAAAAACAAATATATAAAAATAATAATAATAATGAAAACAAATAACAATAAAAATAATTATAAAAATAAAAGCAGAAAAATAAAAATAAAATAAATAAGAAAATCAAAATTTACTCATTTTAATGAGCTTTGAAGCCCAATGTTTTTAATTTGAACTTAGATAGTCCAATTGAGTATAAAATTACCAATTTGGACAAAATTTGGTGTCTACAGCTGCCCATCTTTGCTCATTGTTGAGTATCAGGAATAGAGCAAAGACAATAGACAACAATTTTGTCCAACTCAACACCTAATCCTTCTCCTTCTCTCTCTCCTTTTTTTTTTGTTTTTCTTCTTTCTTCTGTTTTTTTTTCTTTCCTTCTTCTTTTTTTGGTGTTTTTCTTACAATCAGAGGTAGCGAAATTTTAAAATTCTTCCTAGAAATGTGCTCCTCTTGTAGCAGAGGCGATGAAACTTTAAATTCTTTTTTTTCTGAAATGTGCTCCTCTTGCAGCAGAGGCGATGAAACTTTAAATTCTTCTTTTCTGAAATGTGCTCCTCTTGCAGCAGAGGCGATGAAACTTTAAATTCTTCCTGGAAATGTGCTCCTCTTGCAGCAGAGGCGATGGAACTTTAAAGTAATAGTTTTTTTTTTTTGCATTTTGTTTTTCTTCTTCTTTTTTTTTTTGAAATTTTTTGAATTTCTTTTTCTTCCTTTCTTTTTTTTTTATATATATAAATATATATATACACACATACTTAACAATATTTCTCTTACTAAAGGCTCTTCACTTTAGCATTAATCAATGACTTTAAGATTGCATCCAAAGAATTTCGAAACCGTACTCTAATAACTTAGAATTTGTACCTGAAAGATTTGAGATTTGTACCCGAAGGACTTAAAATTTTGCCCGGAGGACTTGGGATTGTTGCCCGGAGGACTTGAAATTTATGCCCGGAGGACTTGAAATTTATGCCCGGAGGTCTTAGAATTGTGCCCGGAGGACTTGAGATTTATGCCCGGAGGACTTGGAATTTGGTGCCCGGAGGACTTGAAATTTATGCCCGGAGGTCTTAGAATTGTTCCCGAAGGACTTGGAATTTTGTGCCCGGAGGACTTGAAATTTATGCCCGGAGGTCTTAGAATTGGGCCCGAAGGACTTGGAATTTTGTGCCCGGAGGACTTGAAATTTATGCCCGGAGGTCTTAGAATTGTGCCCGGAGGACTTGAGATTTGTGCCCGGAGGACTTATGATTTGTGCCCGGAGGACTTATGATTTGTGCCCGGAGTACTTGAAATTTATGCTCGGAGGACTTGAAATTTATGCCCGGAGGTCTTAGAATTTTGTGCCCGGAGGACTTGAAATTTATGCCCGGAGGTCTTAGAATTGTGCCCGGAGGACTTGAGATTTGTGCCCGGAGGACTTATGATTTGTGCCCGGAGGACTTATGATTTGTGCCCGGAGGACTTATGATTTGTGCCCGGAGGTCTTAGAATTGTGCCCGGAGGACTTGAGATTTATGCCCGGAGGTCTTAGAATTGTGCCCGGAGGACTTGAAATTTTATGCTCGGAGGACTTGAAATTTATGCCCGGAGGTCTTAGAATTGTGCCCGGAGGACTTGAAATTTTATGCCCGGAGGTCTTAGAATTGTGCCCGGAGGACTTGAGATTTATGCCCGGAGGACTTGGAATTTTGTGCCCGGAGGACTTGAAATTTATGCCCGGAGGTCTTAGAATTGTGCCCGGAGGACTTGGAATTTTGTGTCCGGAGGACTTGGAATTTATGCCCGGAGGTCTTACAATTGTGCCCGGAGGACTTGGAATTTAAATTTGAAATTTTTGAAAATCTTTCTTCAACCTTAATTAAACATAGCACTAATCAAACTGGATTTGAAAATTTCTTTATCATGAATAAACTTGACCTTCTTTTTTTGTTTTGAAAAAAAAAAAAGGTTGTATAACCTTCAAAATTTTGATTGGATGTTGTCGAGTCTTTAGCTTGAGAAACATGTTTTAATCTCAAATTTTTACACAAAACTTTCAATGCTGATGCTGTATGATACTGTGTATGTATGCATGTATGCATGGCACTCAATCCTGTACATTCTAACTTCCAAAACTCTTTCCTATATTGCCAAAGAGGCACATCACTTGTCTTTTGTATTTTCTTTGCCCCAACATGATCATGAAAGTTTCCCATTTCTGCCGAGTTCTTGTACCTCATCATAGCCTGTTGACGAAAAGCGCTAAAAATTTTCCACATAACTATTTTCCAAAGGGAATAAATCCAAATTTCACAAGTGATACTTGATCCTCTCGAGAAATTAGTGATCGCTTTTCAAGATGAGTGACATAAATCCTGTTTGGATCTTTTCAACTGGACAATTGAAAGTTTGGTGCACTAGGATGTTCTTTTTTTGGGGGACATTTTGCCACTTATCCAAAAAAAACAATGGTTTTTTTTTTGGTTTAAAATAGTTTTCTCAAAATACCACCACTTTTTCTCCCTCTTTTTTTGTTTTGTTTTTTTTTTTAACAAAATTTTAAACAAGAAATTTGTAACTTGGTTTGACAATCTCTTAAATTCTCGAATAATGGCGTTCCACTAATGCCAAGATGAGGTATGACTGACTGAGGTCTTTTCTGTTTTTAGGAAGAGTATGTACAAGAAGAAAGGTTCAAAAAATGTCAGGCAATCAAGTGACATCGGAAACTTTGGATATTTCGAGGATTTCTCATGGACAATTGGTTCTTTTTCCATGTTTTCAATTCGTGTCACTGCTTGGTTTGTTGCTCTGAAAGTTCATTGTTTGCTATAGACTGCCCTTTTCGGGTTTGCACCCTAAAGCTGCGCTCTTTCTTTTGTTTTCTTTTCTCTATTTTTTTGATTGATTGCTTTACCATGCATTCAAGAATTCAAATTTCATTCAAACCAGAGAATGGAGAGAATCTTCCAAAGAAGAGTTCTTCGATACAAGCATCCATACTTGATCAAAATGGACTTTTAAGCACGTAATGTAGGCCATGGTTCGGGGTTTTGAAAGAATAGATAAGCAGGCCCAAAATGTGTTTGAAGGTGATCAATCCAAGGATCATTTCTTCTCATATAGACATCTATCATTTACATGCTTCGAAACACCTTTTCTCTTTATACTTTTCTAGGTATTTCCTCTTTTTCTTCTTTTCTTTCTTTCTTTTTTTTCTTTCTCTTTTTTTTTTTCAAAATCCTATTCATCCTTTGAAGCATCTTTCTTTGCGTACTTTCTCATGTATCCTTCCTCCTTTCTCTTTCTTTTTTCTTTTTTATTGATTCCTATCCAAACTTTCCAAAACATAGTAAATCTTATTTGATCGAAAACAAAAGCTTAATCATTTATTTTCTTTGAAAAGATACTTTCTGCACATGCCCCCCAGTGTAGAGGGTGATCCTTGAGGAGGTTTATTTTGAAAGAAATTATCAGGCTCAAAAGGGGCAGCAAAAGGATAATATTCGTATTTGTGAATGGGATGTGAAAGATGGCCATTTATCATTTCAAATTAAGATGCTTATATTGAAAAGCAATTCTTAGGACAAGTTTTTCTTTTGGCTTTTGAAATCCTCTTACTATCATGTTTGCATGGTGTCACGATCAATTTCATTTTTCCTTCTTCTTTTTTTTTCCTTTTCTTTTTCTTTTTTTTTTCTTTTTTTTTTCGATTTTCTTGTAATGCACCCCTTTAGTATGACAGAGCTTGACCTTACACACCACATATTCATTTAAGGAAAAAAAAAGTGATGCGCAACTCGAGGTATTATGCAGATGGACATCGATGGAAAATTCTCAACTTTGGTTCTGTTTTTTTCTTTTTTTTTCTCTTTTTTTTTTTCAAAACATGGGCAAAGGCATCTTGGGGGTACAAGATTGAAGAATCTGGGATTTGTACAAGAATTTAGGTGGAAATGTATTTCACAATGATCTTGCCACGATCGACCGCCATTGTCCAGAATCTTTGAGATTGTCATTGATTCCCAAAAAATTCTCAAAAAGTTTTGCAAATCAATCATTTCTTTGAAAATCATTAACAGTAAAGCCCTATCATGGTCAAAGTGAAAACAAATTGGACTTTCAAAACCTTATGCCCCAATTTAGCTTTTTGGCTTCCGAGTGACTTAGGTTTTGTGAAGATATGATCCAGGAATGATTTAAGACATTCATCTTTGATAGTAATCACCAATTTTCTTAGAATCATTTTTATCGTTAATGTGAAGAAAAGAAACATTCTTATCTCATGCCACTGGAAAATGAATTATGCAAAAAGTTGTGCTCATACAATTGTCACCTAGGCCAATGGCAATGACAAGCATTTTTCAACAAAATACAAACTCTAAAATCTTGACATTTCAGATTCTTCCAATCTAGTTTCTCATCATGACCTAACTTTGCATCAAAGTGGACTTCCACTGATCCATAAGTTCTTGAGTCAAGATTCCCCCATTGATAAGCTCTTCAACCCTTTCCTTCAATTGCCTGCATTTTTCTGTTGAATGCCCAATTGCCCCCATGTGATAGTCACATCTACTATTCAGATCATAACTCTTGGACCATGGGTTTGGGGCTGTTCTCAAAGAAACAGGGGTCAAATATTGGTTTTTCACTAGGAAGGGTAAAAGGTCGGAGATTGGAATTGGGATTTTTCCTTGGTTGCTTCTTGGTCTCTTTTTATTGTTCATCGGTTGTTGAGGAGGTTGAGCTGCTGGCCTAGGCATAAAGGTAGGTGCATGAGCAACCGTTGGAGGGTAAGAGTTTGCTTGGAATCCTGGTTGCGGGATTGGTGAATAAAGATAAGGATCACAGGAAGCATTGTTCGAGGTTGGATGATATGATGGGTGAGACATATAGGGATTATATGGAATGGAATTTCTGGGAAATTGTCCCTCAAATGTCGCAGCTTGCACTTCTTCTACCATTCTTTCGAGTCTATTATCGACCATATCACCTATCTTGATCTTGCCTCTCCTGATTGCACTCTCAATCATCTCTCCGGAAGCCACCATGTCAGCAAAATTCTTAGTAACACTCCCAATCATTCTATCATAATATGGTGCCTGGAGTGTACTAAGAAATAGAGTTGCTGTCTCTTTTTCCGTGAGGGGAGGCTGGATCTGGGTGGCAACATTCTTCCATCTCTGGGCGTATTCTCTAAAGCCTTCAGTAGCTTTCTTCTCCATAGTTTGCAAGGATAAACGATCTGGGGCCAAATCCACAACATGCTTATATTGAGCGACAAATGCCCTTGCCAAATCTTCCCATGAGTGAACATCGCCCCTGCCCAATTGTGTATACCACCTAGCAGCAGATCCTTTAAGGCTATCTTGGAAAACATGGATCAATAGTTTGTCATCATGCACATGTGCTGCCATCTTTCTACAGTACATAGTGATATGGGCTTTCGGACATGTAGTCCCATCGTACTTCTCAAATTCTGGGGCTTTGAACTTTAAAGGAATGATCACACCAGGTACTAGAGATAATCTAGTTGCATCTAAAGATCCATGAAAATCCATTCCTTCAACAATTCGAAGCCTTTCTTCTATAAGCTCTATCTTTTGCCGAGAATTTGAGCCTTCTTCCACTCGTGGCATCCCTTGCTCTTTGTGACTATCCAAATTAGCAACATGAATTGGTTCGAAGGGGTTCATGGTAGGAATTGCATGCCCTTGATACTGATTAGGGTCGACTGAAGATGGCATATTAGGGCACACATAATCTTTGATGGGCATTGCTTGTGGCTCCTGAGATGTTTGGGTTTCTCGTGAGCCATTGTTAGTGGGACAAAAAGAATCCTCAGCATTTTGCAACTGATGCCCCTCTTGAGTAGCTAGTCCTCCCCTTTTTCCATCGTTCAACTTTTCCAACAAACCTGCCATCTGTGATAATTGCTCTCTTATCTCTTGCTGTGCTTTTTCCATCCTTTCCATTCGAATCATTTCTGTCTCTTCCATGGTCCAAAACTATCTCCAAAGCTTTTCGATGTTCAAGCCACTTGACACCTGATCCAGCATAACCCTCAATTAAATGTCATGCTTGCCATGCAAATATGAAACTTTTATTGTATTGAAATTATGATTCTAAAAAAGTTTCAACCTTGTTATTATTTCATAGTGTCACAAATTGTACACCAACTGAAAATTGCCGTTTGACCATCCATTTGGTTTGATCACCCTCTCTTTTTTTATTTTTTATTTTTTTTAGGAACAATTATCAAGATCGTATTATGCACATATGAACGAAATGAATGCAAACTTATATAAAATCTTGTAACACTCATATTCATAAAGGAATTGTTTACAAGATTCAAAAGTTCATTACTAAACTCCCTACTGTTCTAACGACCCTTACATTCAAAGTTTTTTCAAAAAGAAATTTCACAACAACAGCTGCTTTTTCATCCTCTGAACTCTAATCAAGCATGGCAAATTCCTGGCTGACCACTTCCCCTATATCAAGCAATTTTGCGTCAATCAATCCCTTCACCTTATACTTGAAAGCCTTGCAATCTTCGATGGAGTGCCCAATATTTCCTGCGTGGTACTCACATCTTGCATTTGCGTTGTACCATATTGGGTATGGAGGCTCCAAGGGTGTTAAGAATACAAGGGCAATAAGGTGCCTTTCAAGCAGATAGGGGAAAAGTTTGCCATATGTTATAGGTAAAGGGTCAAGCTGCGCGAGCTTCATCTTCTTGGATTGTTTTTGGCCAAGAGTTTGATTTTTAACTTGAGCAGGTGGTGGCATGAAAGTTAAGGTGTTAGGAATTTGCGGAAAAGGTGGTCGAGTAGAATTGGCATGAGTATACGGATTCATGGATGAACAGGTATGCAGAGGTTGGGCGAGACTAGGAGATCCTGTTCCAAAAGCTTGAACATGTGGTTGAAAAGTAATGGGTCGAGGATAAAAGTTTGGCCATGGACCTATTCGTGGAGATCGAACAAAAGTAGGTGGTCCTGTTTGGAGTGCTTGGATAGGTGGCTGATGAAGGTTAGGGTTTTGTAATGACCTACTTGGTATGGATTGTTTGAGGCCATAAGGTTCAGCTTTAGTTGTAAGGCCCTTAAGTTCATCCATTACTTTTTTCACCCTTTTCATAGCCTCTTCTACCACAGGATCATCGTCTGGACAGTTGAGAGCATCGGAGTGTCCTTGGCAAGCCATTTCATGAAGAGTCGATTGGTCTTCGCTTGCTGACGATTCAACGTGTAATTGTCTTGGAAGTGACGATGACCCTTGGGGATGGACTACTTTAGTCTCTCCAAAGCTTTCAAGCATCTTCATTATCTTAGCTAGCTTTCCTTTTATCTCTCGTATATCATGTCCAAACTCCTCTTGATTATTCTCCAAAGCAGTAAGTCTAGCTTCTAATTGATCTCCCATGTCTTTGACCTCCTTTAACCTAAAAAATGAATACCCTCCTTATTATGTGATGTATTAATGTAATGAGATATGCCATGCTAAAATCAAAATTTTCTCCTATTTAAGTTCAATAAATGAATTCTTCTCTCTCTTCTTTTTTGAGTTTGATGATTTCTTTTTTTTCCTCTTTTTTTTAATAGATTTTTCTTTTGTTTTTTTTTTTGTATTTAAAAGAGAAAAATCTTATTTTCACACCATGATTTATTTCTTTTAACTTCCCTTTTTATTTTTTTGAAGAAATGTGATAATGAAAAAAAAATTTTTGTATATGCATAAGTTCCAAAAAAAAATAAGAAATGTATTTTGTGGTATTAAAGAATGAAGAGATATTTTCTTGTTGTTTTTATACAAAGAAGAAAGATTGAGTAAATCTTGGCTCTATTCTTTAAAATTGTAAAATTGTGAAATTGTGAAATTTTTTTTGAGAATGATATAGAAATATATATATATATATCTTGATTTTATGAAAATACGAATTTTGAAAAATGATTCGAGTTATGATATGAAGAAGATAGTAAAAATGTTCCCTTATGTGTCCTAATCTTAGGATAATTTCTGCGAAAATTGGATGTGGCTCTACCTAAGGCTGGCCTTTTGAGGCTTTTTATATGCTGAGCTTGGTTTTAAGAAACTAAAGGTTCCCAAATCATCTCTTACTAACGTCCACTCTGGACTAGTAGAGAAATAATTTGAGTGGGAGTATTTCATTTGCCATTGCGGAGGTGATTACCTCACGAGAGCAAAGGTACTCTACTCCCTCCTAAAAAGGACGGAACCCGGGTATAGGGCTCATGTTATGCAAATGCATGTGCAAGTGTGTGAATGAGGGAACATTTATCAAACCATAACCCTTATTCTACAATGCCCCAACAATTTATTAAGAATAAGTATATACAAATATAAAACATAAAATAAATAACATAAAATGCAAATGCAAACAAAATCATTTTCAAAATCCAAGTGAATTAAGTTTAAATATCATTCAAGACTATTAAATTAAAACTTTGGATAACACATAATTAATGAATGGCTTGACCCTCAAAAGCGTCCCCAGTGGAGTCGCCAAGCTGTCGTAACGGCTTCGCGCTCGACGAATTTTTGAAAAAGGACGCTTAAAAACAAAAGGGGAGTTGCCACCAATCTTTTTTATTAGGTGTGATTGGTCACCTGAAAATGTTTATCTTTTCAACAAAATCTCAAAATTAATTAAGTTTTATTAAAAAGATAATCTTTTGGTCTGCGAAACAAAAATTGGGTTCGGGGGTACGGTTACGCGTGGGGAAGGATTAGCACCCCCATGACGCCCGTTAAAAAACGGTACCATCCTAACTACATGGTATCTTTTGATTTTGATAAGATAGTCTTGGCTTTTGGTTATAAAAAAAATTAGCGTGTTTGCTTGAAAAATTACTGTTATAAAGAGGTTTATTATAAAAGTCAACATGAACACCATTTATTGAAAGATTAGATCAAATATCCCAATACTCTGGTAACATTTGAAATAATTCCTCTCACCTAGAGATTTCTTAAGAATCACTACTTGTGAGTTCTAGGGAATCTCATCTTCGGTGGCGCTCACGCTATTTTATGCTCGATCGTATACGCATGCAGTATTGATGAGAATGTATAATGCATATGAAACTTAAAAGAAATTTTACTTATTTTGATTTAATTAATGAAACTCTTGATATTGAGAAATTTGGCTAAACATCCCAATACTCTGGTAACAATTCCTCTCACCTAGGGATCAGTCAAGAAATCATTACTTGTGAGTTTCATGACATCCCATCATCGGAAGAATTCCATTTATTTTGAAATTAAGATTTATGCATATGATGCAAGCATATAGCATATGGTGCATATGGAACTATAAAAAGAACTTTATGTTTAATTTTTATTAATGAAATTCTTAATATTGAAAATTTTAACTAAATATGTCAATACTCTGGTAACATTTAGCTAATTCCTCTCACCTAAGGATCAGTCAAGAAATCACTACTTGTGAGTTTCATGACATCCCATCATCGGAAGAATTTCATTTATTTTAGCTTTTAATATTTATGCATACGGGAGTATAAAAAGAACTTTATATTTTAATTTTTACTAATGAAACTCTTATTATTGAAAAATTTAGCTAAGTATCCCAATACTCTGGTAACATTTAGCTAATTCCTCTCACCTAGGGATCAGTCAAGAAATCACTACTTGTGAGTTTCATGACATCCCATCATCGGAAGAATTCCGTTTATTATCTTGATTCTTATTCCCTTTTATTAAAATTCTATTACTACTTATTTAGTTAATTTAACTACCTTTCTTTACCTTTGGAAATTTTACTATGATTAAATTTTATTGGTTTAATTATTTTATATTTATGTATTTCTAAAAATCCCCTTTTGTTTATTTCTCTCAATTGTTTTTATTAATTTTCATTTAATTAATATTTCTCTAAACACTCTTTCTTTGTCAAGACTCATTATTATATATATTTATTTATTCATTTTATTATTATTAATTTTTAATTTTTTTAATTTAATTAAATTAATTAATTTTTTTAAAAAATAAAAATAAATAAATAAATAAGCATGAAATTGGATATTGAGGAATAATACCAAATATCCCAATACTCTGGTAACATTCGATATAATTCCCCTCATCTAAAGTTTTTTGAAGAATCGCTACTTGCGAGTTCTACGAAGACTTATCATCGAGATTCCATACTTATTTTATTTATTTGATTATTATTCTTTATTTATTATTATTATTTTTTCCTTAACCCACATTTCATTTATCTAATAAAAAATTTATTTTTATTTTAAAAATATGCTTTTATATATAATTTATATATATATACACTTTTTATATATTTATTTATACATTCTAAAAAATATATATTTATATGTTTTAGGGCTATATACTTTCTATATTCACATATTTTAAAATTATATTATATATTTACATACACATCTTAAAACTATACATTTATTGTAAAGATTAATTCCGTTATTAAGCTTAAGGTTATTAAATCTTAAAGTATTTTATATGTAAATAAATATTCATTTTTTCATGCATAAAATAAATTTTCTAACAAAATAAATAAATAACTAAACAAATACTAAATAAATAAATAAAATTATAAATATATACCCAAATGGATTGGGCTTAGAAGCTGTTGGGCCAAGGCAGGCCGGATCCACGGGCTGGAGCGGGTCGGCACGCGGGTCGTACCGCCGGGTCGGGTCGGGTCGCGATACGCGGGTCTAGGGCGAAGCGGAGAACCGGGTCACGGGCGGTTTGTGCGGATCTCGGATCCGGGTCGCAGGTCGCACGCGGGTCAGCCGGTTAAAACGCACCGTTTTGATGCTTTATAAAAGGCCCCATTTTTTTTTCTTCTTTCATTTTGCCCAGCCTTTCCCAAAAAAAGGTTCAGAAACCCCAAAATCCTCTCAACCCTCCTTCCCCGGGGCGATTTCCGGCCGCCGTACGCCGCCGTACGTCGGCTACCGGTGGTCCTCGTCGTAACCTAAAACGCTCCCCTCATCTCCCTCATAACAGATCTGGGCTAAGCTTCCCCTACGAACAAACCTAACTTCACAAATCTAGCCGTACGAAAACCTCCTTCCTCTGTTTGTGTTGTTTTTATTTTGTGTTTGTTTTTTGGTTGGATCTGGTTGTGGCTGTTTGTATTTTTGCTCTTCTTGCAGGTTTTAGATCTAGGGTTTCCAGATCTGAGATCCTAAGGGTCTCGGTTCTAGGGTTTGGAGTTTTTTTTTGGTTAGATTTTGGGTAGGTGGTTGTGTTTGTTTGGTGGTGATGGTGGTGATGGTGATGAGGGTTGGGTTCTGTCAGGGATGGTCTCGGTTGTGGTGATGATTTGAGGGGTTCGGTGATGAACATGTTTGAGGGGTTCGGTGATGAGTGTGTTTGAAGGATTTGGTGGTGAGTGGGGAGGGTGGTGACGGTGGTGAGTGGGGAGGGTGGTGACGGTGATGATGGTTGCTGGTTTTTTGTATCTCTGAGTCTGTTTTTTCTCAAGAAAAAAGAAGCCCCAACCGGACGAAAATCTAAGTCTCTTAAACAGATTCAGGATCAACCTTTGATCCGGAGGGTTAGAACCGATCTAGGTTCTTTCCATTGTTTTACAGTCCTCAAGGCAATGTCAGGATGGGATGGTTTGCTTGGGAAGATGAATTTGGGTGGCAGCCGAGGCATAGGGGGAAGGGTTGGAACCGCCGGCGGCTCTGGCAGAAGATCTGGATGATGGATGGGAGATGGCTGGTGGTACCGGTGGCTTAGAGTCTAGGGAACAAAAAATAATAATAATAATAATAATAATAATAATAATAATAATAATAATAATAATATCAAATAATAATAATAAAAGTGATAACAATAATAACAAAATAAAAATAAAAAACAAATATATAAAAATAATAATAATAATGAAAACAAATAACAATAAAAATAATTATAAAAATAAAAGCAGAAAAATAAAAATAAAATAAATAAGAAAATCAAAATTTACTCATTTTAATGAGCTTTGAAGCCCAATGTTTTTAATTTGAACTTAGAGAGTCCAATTGAGTATAAAATTACCAATTTGGACAAAATTTAGTGTCTACAACACTCTTGGCTATAGAGGTTGAAACAGAATGAAGAAGCCAAGAATGCACCAGAGTGTTACACCTTTCCCAGGCAGAGTACAGAGGATTAGTCTTGGATGGAATTGTGATGGAGCCATCCACAAATTGAAACTTGTTCTTGGAAAGAAGGGCCATCTTCATCGATCGGCTCCATGAATGATAATTGGATCCACTAAGGATCGAGGATACAAGAATGAGAGATGGATTCTCGCTTGGATGAATAAAGAAATGGCTAGAACTTGCATCAGTAGTCATTGCTACAAGATAAAGGCTGTTTGGATTAATGGAAAAGGGAAAATACCGAGAAAAAGCTTCAAGATTGAAGGAAAATTTGTTAGCTCCGATACCATGTCAGAATCATTCATCAATGTATTGAAAAACTTGTGTTTAACAGTTTACAAAGAATGTATTTATACTGAGTCCTCAAGCAGTATCTTTAACTAACTAAGAAAACTAACTTCATAACAGAACACTCAACTAACTTCCAGCTAGATGTCAAGCTCATCAACTAATCCAGCTACATAAAAAGAAAAATCAATTTTCTTTTAGTTATATTCTCTGTTAACAGAGGTGGCAAGTGATGCTCGGAAGTCTGACAGAGAGGCAACGTATGTGAAATTATTGTCTTCCATGTTAGTTTCCATGCAGAATTGGGCGGAGAAGAGGTTGCTTCATTACCATGAATATTTCAACAGAGGAACTATTGGTGGAGCTGAAAATCTTTTGCCTTTGGCGTTGTTATCAACAAAGATTTTACGTGAAGATGTTACAATCACGGAAGGGGAGTAAGAAAGGGGACACAATGCTTGTGGATTCAACCCGTGATCGCGTAGATCATTATATTCGATCTTCTGTGACAAATGCATTTGCAAAGGTGAGTAATATACATATAAGCAGGCAGCTATATCTTTTACCAAATACTCATTTCTTGGCATAAATATTGTTTAAGCTTAGTCCTTTGTTGATTTCTATAGATGATAGAAAATGAAAATGTCAAACGTGCAACTGGGGAAGAAAGAGAAAAACCTAGTGTAGCTCTAGTTCAATTGGATAAAGAAACTGAGGATTTGGCTGCGAGAGAGAGGGGGCTATTTAGTCCCATATTGAAGAGATGGCATCCAATTGCGGCTGGAGTTGCGGCTGTGACACTGCACCAATGCTATGGGGCCGTGTTGAAGCAATATTTAGCTGGGACAAGTGTGCTGAACAGTGAGAGAGTTGGGGTACTAAAAAGAGCTGCAAAACTCGAAAAAGTTTTGGTTCAAATGGTGGTTTAAGATTCTGAAGAGTGTGAAGATGGATGGAAAGGGATTGTCAAAGAAATGACTCCGTACGAAGTTGATTCGATTATATTGAGGCTCTTGAGACAATGGATGGATGAAAGATTAAAGACAGGGAAAGAGTTGCTTTGCAGAGCAAAAGAAACTGAAGTAAGTCACCGCTTATAGAGTTTACGGGTGAAAAAACAAATAATCTATGATTAAGCTTACTAAATCTGTTGCAATTTGTGTTGCAGACCTGGAACCCCAAGTCCAAATCTGAGCCATATGCACAGTCAGCAATGCAGCTGATGAGATGGGCCAAGGAAATGGTGAATGATTTCTTTGAAATTCCAATTGGAATCATAGATGATTCAATTCTTGATCTAGTTGAAGGTTTAGAGCAGCTGATGAGAACCACCTCATTGTGTTTGGTATACCGTTTTAAGCTTGCTAGTTTACCATTTCGTATAGGAAGGAAACCTTTCCCATTGTTGCACATTCTTTTCAGGGACAAAGCAGAGTTATCTCCCTACACTTCCTCCTCTAACCAGATGTAACCGAGGATCGAAATTCTTCAAGCTCTGGAGAAAGGCTAGTCCGTGCAGTGTTGGAGTGGTAGAGATGCACCAATTTATTTCTTTAGATGGTCACTGTCCTCGCCATCGACAAGCCGAGGGACACAAAGCCTTTACGTGCGCCTTAATACGTTGCACTATATAATCTCTCACCTCCATTCTCTTGATAAAACTCTGACTCTTTCACCTAGAGTCTCAACACGGAGCCCTTTCATCAGCCACAGGCACCACGGTGCTTCATCTTCCTACTTGGAACATGTTAATGGATCCATTCAGTCTGCCTGTGATCATGTCTCAGAAGTTGCTGCTTACCGCCTTATCTTCCTCGACTCGAATTCTGTTTTCTTTGAGTCTTTATATTGGTGATGTAGCCAATGCAAGAATTAGACCCGTAATCAGAATTCTAAAGCAGAATCTCACCCTTCTTACAGCAATACTCACAGACCGGGCTCAAGCATTGGCAATGAAAGAAGTTATGAAAGCATCGTTTGAAGCATTTCTTATGGTTTTGCTCGCTGGGGGACCTTCAAGGATATTTCATCGGTCCGATCACGAGATGATTGAGGAGGATTTTGACAGCTTGAGGAGGGTATTCTGTACTTGTGGAGAAGGCTTGATATCTGAGGATGTAGTCCAGAGGGAAGCCGAGACAGTTGAAGGGGTAATAACATTGATGGGCCAATGCACCGAACAACTAACGGAAGATTTCAGCATTGTGACTTGTGAAACTAGTGGAATAGGTATCACAGGGACAGGACAAAAGCTACCTTTGCCATCAACAACAGGAAAGTGGAATAGAGCGGATCCAAACACAATATTAAGGTTCTTGTGCCATAGGAATGACAGAGTAGCGAATCAGTTCTTAAAGAAGTCATTTCAATTGGCAAAAAGGAAATGATATCAAAGAGGACAATGCATAGATTGCATATTTGAAGCAGAGGTTTTGTGGTTTGTGGTATTGATTTTCGTTGATCTAATTGCATTTAAGATTGAAGGAAATCTCAAAGGAGCATATTGCATCGAACTTGATTAACTTCAATGTTAACTCAAGATCTTCTTGGGGTGTAGAGAGAGAGCAAATGTACAAGATTCTTTTATTTCATTTTAATTCTTTATAGCATTAGGCATATTTGTTGTATAAAGATCACGAGGGTAATTCATCAGAGTTTTTTTTCTTTCTTTGCTGTACTTATACTTTACCTTGGACCCTGATTTTTTTTTAAAGGATAACTTTATCTTAAGATAATGCATTTTTTCACTTTAATTAATTTCCATTTTTTCTTTTCAAGAAATGTAAACAATGTATTCTTTCTAGTCATGACATCCTTACTCGGATCAAGCAAATTCAAACACATTGCATTGAATTACTATCAAAAAGCTAAGGTTGATGAAGCTCCATCAGTAGACCAGGCCAGGAATTTCAGCTCTGACATTCTAAAGGACAAGTGATAGTATCCAACGTGTTAATTCCATCAACCTATTCCCTAGATTCTTCTTGATTTGTTGCCTTCAATCTCATCACCTTCAGTTCTTCTGTAAGCACATGCATTGAGTCTGAAACTTCAGCCTTGTAGACATAAAACTTGATTACTACCAAGAAGAAAATGAAGTTCAAGAAGTTCAGTATCGCGAAAAATGCATAATAGTAGTCAAGATGAGATTTGTTTAGGTTATTCAAGATCCATCCTTGGTGACCATGCTTTCTGGTGATATGGGAAACTGTTGAAAGAAGAAAACTGCTGAGAAAATTTCCAATTCCCAGACTAGTAGATGAATATGAAGTACCAAGACTCTTCATGCTTTCCGGTGCTTGATCATAGAAAAATTCAATCTTTGCCACATCTAAAAATGCATCAGCTGTTCCCATTAGCACAAATTGGGGAAGCAAAATGAATATGGTTAGTGGAAGTTGCCCTCCATTTTCAACTAAACCATGCTCCCTGGCCACACTAAGTCTGTGCCTCTCAGTGAAAGAAGCAATTATCATGATTATGATATGGAGAACAAAACCAATTCCCATCCTTTGAAGGAGAGTGATGCCTCTTGGATTTTTAGTCACCTTCTGCATTATCGGGACGAAGCAACGATCATAGAGGACAACACAAACAAGCATAGAAATTGTCACAAATCCAGCTAAACTTGCAGGGGGGATCTTGAAGCTGCCAATATGTCTTTCGAGGGTGGTGCCTTGTTTTACAAAGAGAGTATTTATTTGAGCAACCATGGTGCTTGGAACAAAAGTGGCAATCAATATTGGGATCATTCTCAACATTTGTTTAGTTTCCTCTACTTGGGTTACTGAGCATAGCATCCACGGATCCATGGAGCCTGTTCTCACCGCAGCCTTGTTCAGAAACCTACATTTATGGACAAAGTGAACACATAATCAGAATACTACAAATCAAAATGACAGAAAATTTTAGATTACTGAACACATGTAACAAATGCTAACAACAGTCTACACTAACCTCAGTGTTGGTGTTGAATCAATCCTGAACTTTCCTTTCCTAGCATACTCTTCCAGGTCAAATTCATTAAGTTCTTTAGGGTCAATAGGAAGAGGTACTTTCCATTTCCTTATGGCAGCTACTATGACCATTGCCATCCTTGTGAAAGGACTCCCCGCGGGCACCTTGTGCCTATAGAAGGGCGTACCTGCCAGGAAAATCAGAACTGAAGTCACCAGCCCAATTGTGGGCAGTCCATATCCTAAGGTCCACCCAACATTGTCCTGAATGTATACAAGAACTGTGTTGGCAAAGAGTGTCCCACAGAAGATGCTGAACATCCACCAATTGAAGAAAGACAGCTTATGAGCCTTCTCCTTGAGATGGAAATCATCGAATTGGTCGGCTCCAATAGTCGAAATGTTTGGCTTGGTGCCGCCAGTTCCTACAGCTAGAGTATAAAGTGCACCAAAAAATACCGCTAACTGTAGTGTTGATGCCTTCTTGCAATCTTCTACATTGGCTTGGTGACAGCTTGGTGGTTTTAGTCCAGGGAGTGACACTGATAATGTTAGCAATAACATTCCCTGTGATCAAGCATTGGGTTTATTAGTAACTTTTTATTCTCTTAATACTATTGATTTGTTTCTTTTATACTATAATTAAATTGTAAGCATATTAGCCAAATTTAATCACAGAGTTCATCACAGAGTGATCCTACCAGATTTAAAAAAACCTCGCCATAAAGTGGATAAGCTCATTACCTAAATCATAATTCTTCTTAGTACAGAAGAAAAGAATTAAGGTCGGAACCTTAGATTTCAATCCAAATCTCATCTAACCCTTTACCTAAATCATAATTTTAAAATCTTAATTTCAATCCTCATTCCATTAACACAGTTGGTTGACCAACCAATTTGAAAACATACAAATTAATTGAATCTTAATGTAAAAATTTGGAACTAGGGTTTATCTATTGCCTCGGGCATTGAAGTTCTAGTCTACTCTCTGCAAACATTCATGCAACAACTAATTAAGAAACACATATAAAAAGTCTACTTTCTCTTCTAATTTTGTCCCTATCCAAAGTAAGTTGATAGATACAAGCTGACTAATTGTAGACGGACAACCTTCAAGTTGTGGCAGAGTTCCGTGGTCCACTTGACAAATTTGTCAAAAGTTTCCATTCAATATTCAACATATAGTTAAAGTTTTACATGCTGTCCATGTTTGACTGCAAATTTATATTTTTTTTTCGTAATTTGACTATAATAAATATTTTTAGTAAACATCCTTAGAGATTTCAAACCATTAACGTCACAACATCTTCATTTGCTATATAATACATTAGCACCGAATAAATCAATTATAATTTTTTTAGTACTATATTTTTATTAAAAATTACAATCAGAATCAACATATTAAATTTATTAAATTCATAATTATGAAAATTACTTTACTAATCGAACTAAATAAACTAATAAATAATTAGAACTAACTAAACTAATAAATAATTAGATTAAACTCAAGCTCACACATAATGAAACTTGAACATAGAAGTATGACCTCAAAACCTCAAGATCTCCTCTTTGCCATTAAGTCAATATCTCATTAGCAAACCAATTATAATTTGACTGGCTTAATACTAAGCAAACACTAAAATAATGGGTGTGGTTTTGCTAATTTATTAATAATTAAAATTGGTACATTGGGTGTTTGGTCCCATAATTGTATATAGTCAAAAGTCTCAAGAATCAAGATGCAAATTTAAAACTTAAATTTTATAAGTCTCAAATTCAAACCTTAGGAAGGTAATAAATACACAATAATTGTAGGTTAATAATTAAGATTATTTATCTAAAAAAAATTAAGATTATTATCTCATATAGGTAACAAATACTTTTAAGAAATATTAAAAAAATTTAATTAGAAAAAGTAAAATATGTGACAGTTTTTTAATCTCACTTATGAAATTAAAAAATTTGTGTATGAGATAATAATCTTAATAATTAATTACAATTATAAAAGTTGAGATTGATTTGCATATAATTTTTTTAAAAATAGTCAAAAATATTATCACGCTTTGTTGGCATTTATTTTTCTTTTATAATTTTAAAGGCACATATTCTCTCAGGTCATTGCATCAAAATTTTATTTTGAAAATACATATTTTTCCTTAGTAGATTAAAATCTTGATTTGGAAAGAGAACTCGTTCTGTTATCAATTGAACGTAACGTAAGTAAATTTTCTCATTTGTTTCACGTGTAACTAAATAGACTCATGATTGATGTATACATATGCATGCATTATGCGTACGAAAAGATTTTTATCATGAATATGGTATAAAGTGAGTATTATGAATATCTTAAAGATATATGGTATGTTTATTTTCCGAACTAAAGCTCGTCAGTCATGAAATAAATGTAAATGAGATCAGCAATAATGAACATACCGAGATATAAATTATAGACGCAATGACAAATGTCCAATAGCGACCAAGATGAGCATCTGCAAGGTAGGCACCCAAGATTGGAGTCATCCAAATCGTGCCAACCCAATTAGTGACATTGTTGGCCGACTTGACAGTGCCTTGATGAAGCTTCCTCGTCAAATAGAGGACAAGATTGGATGATATTCCGTAATACGCCATGCGTTCAAAGACTTCATACACTGCACGAATGTCAAAAGACGAAAAAAGTTTTCCAATTAAGCTGCTGCGGCCGGGGAATATACAGTTTTGGGTAGGCTTTCCAGCTGTTGATAATCATGTGCTGATTAACTGGTTTGGGTTTGGGTTTGGGTTGCTTTTTCGGAGGTCCATGATGCAAACGTGCAGGTGATGAGGGGTCCATGAAATAATAGGAAAAAAAATCTAATAATTGACTAGCTAGGAGCACTGTTTGAAAGATTCAGTTTCAGGATTTTTTATCTTTAGAGAAGCTTGAAACTCAAAGTTTTAAGTGAGATCTTTTTCCTGTCTAATATGGTTTATTTTATAGTATCGTTTTAAAAAGTGGGTTCTGATCCTTGTATTATTTTTATAAGAAGGAAACATAATGGAGCTTTTCTGATCATGCTTAAAAAACAGTAGGACGTGGCAGGCATGAAGCTATCTGAACTCTGGAGAAGAGAGACGACTTTTTTTTTTCACAAGGGTAATATTCGATAATTGAAAATTGAGATGAAATTACGTAGTTTCGAATTCAAATTTTATAATATATATTATAAATTTTTTAATCACTTGAAAAAAAATAATTGTTGACGAAGAAAACCAGCGTTGCTGACGGAAAGATGGGGTCATTTAATTCCGAAGGATATAGATCTCAGTCAAATCCATTGGAAGTGGAAAACGAATACTGAAACCCAATAAATGGCTTCAAAAGAAATGCAAAAGGAGGTTGTAGGAAGCTTCTCTTTTGATTATTTGGCAGTTGGACCAAATAATCATTAATGCTTATCAAATGCCATAATCAAGTACACAAGCAAAGCGTACAACCTCATTCAATGTTCAAATCAAGAGAGCATAGATCGTCTTGATCCTGAATATGAACACTCCAAAAAGACTACTACTTTCACAGCAAAAATCTAGAGAAGTGATTGTCCTAAAAAGAGAAGATTCGATCAACTCCTATAACAGTTATCATCACGGTGAAATGGTTTCATCATGTGACAAAAGCAAAAAGGATTTTCCTCCCATGACAAAAGCACTTTGAAGTTTCAACTTTTGTTTGAAGTTGAGTTGAGGAGGGAGAAGAAAACGTGAGAGAAAATTGAAGTTAGTGAACTTACCGACAACAAAGGAGCAAGCGGTCCATCCACCTCTCTTGGATCTACGGACTGGGTTTCCTTTGAGGTCCACTGTGCCATCTTGAGTGTAATCATCTATGCCTTCTGCGGCTGCCATTAATGGACAACCAAGCTAGCTGCCTTTTTTTTTTGGGAAGAACTAATCTGGGTTCTTTATATTCAGTCGTTTAGTCTTGCAAAGAGGAGTTTGCTTCTATCCACTCCATTTGTAGACACCCAATTTTATTCATACTTCCCAACTATCTTAGATTTTTAATTACCAAGTTGCCCTCACTCTTGCTTTATTTTCTTTTGCTTTGACTTGAGTTAGGAAAGTATTGTGTCATTTTATATATGGCTTTACTACATCCAGTTTTGCACACAAAAACTCCATGTGAGATCGTGACCTCAACCAGTTGTAGCTCAATGGAAATGTCCACGTGGAACCCTTGACGTTTTTTTTAATTTCTTTTTGTTTTTTATCTTTACTAGAAAGTTACCTCAACTTCGTTGCAGACGTTTAAATTTAAAATATATATTTTTTAAATTTAATTATTCAATTATTTAAAATTTTTTTAAAAGAATACATCCAACTCACACTTAAGATTTGGGTTTAACTATTATAATAAATTAAATTTATTTTAAAATATTGATATATCTCTCAAATTATTATAATTATTTAAAATTATAATATTTTTTAATAAGATTTATTATATTTTGTTATCATTAAAAAGTATATTATGTTATTATTTTTTATTAATATTTTATTTATCTAATAAAGTAAAAAATCCATAATTTTAATAATAAAAATTAATTATTTTTATGATCATTTGAAATTATTTTTTATCGGAATAAATTTTAAGAATTTTCACACACTTTAGTAAAGTTGATTATAATAAAAATCCTCTAAATTAATATTTTTGACCCATCAGTGAATATTGATTTAGAAAGTTTATTAATTTAAAAGGTTTTACTTTGTGAATTGTTATTGTCTTCAAAAACGTGTCTATTTAATTTTCATATTTAAATCCTTCTTTAAATCCCTCTAATAACTATAACTTTTAATTTCATAAAAATCTCCTTTCAAATATATATATATATATATATATATATATATATATATATATATTAATATATCTAATACTTTTTTATTTCTTAAAATAAAAAATCTCAAATATAGTAATATTTTACAAATTAACATCTTGAAGTATTTTCTAGTTCTTGAATATTATATAATATATTTTGTATTTTTTATCAAATTATTAATTTATGCGATAATTGGGATTGAAAGTTACACTAAGTTTTAAAATAAAATTATTAATTATTATGATAGAGGAATTTATTAATTTTTTTATTGGTCCGAGTTGGGACCATGATCTTTTATTAATTTAAAAATATTATTAATTTAAAGAGGATTAATTTATAGGAGTTCTAGTGTATAAGAAACTAAAAATATATATTTTAAAACTTGCCATTGCAAATTCTAAAATAATTTTCATCGTTGGAGATTTTTCAAATAATTGTTTCTTTTTTAGCATTTAACATAAAAGTTTAAATTATATATCTAATAAGTGAACATGTTTAAAAAATAAGAAATAAAATTAAACTAATTACATTTTTTGTTGAACTTGTTTACTTAAAATATATTATAGTGAAAGTTTGAATAACAAAAATGTGGTACTCAAATACCCTTTAGATTTTATTTTGACATATCAAAACCAAATTATGACTTATTTAAAAAAAAAAACAAATCATTCATTCAATCCGTAAAAATAAACATTAATCTCAAAAGGAAGTTTTTAAATATATATTTATATATTTCATTTTAATTAATAAGTATATTTTTTTCTTTTTTTAAATATTATTTCTCAAAATTATTTTAAAAAAGTAATTTCATTTACTAAACGTACATATTATATTTTTTCCTTAAAATCATTTAAATTATATTATTTTTTATTTAGACTATTTATAAAAAATAAAAAATAGATATTTATTACGTCTTTTTATCTACAGCTACTGGTGTGTGTGTATAAAGTTGCCATATGATATTTTTAAATTTGAATTTTAAAACAATTATTCTTTTTAAAAGAATATTATTGGGTAAATCACATCCACTTTCTTAACTTTTAGCCATAATTCAACTTCAGTACTAGTTTCAAAAATGGACATTCCACCTTAAACTTTTTTGTGTCACATGACAACTAAATCTCTTCGTTAGTTAATCGTTAAGCCAACTGTTAAAAGCTTAATTTTATGATTATTTTAACACTAAGACTACTTGAAAAGCTTTAAATATTACCACAACTAGAAATGAAGTCAAATTAACTAAGAGGTACTACTAGAAAGGTATTTATTTTTTACTTTTAATTTATTTTTTGTTTATTTATTTGTTTATTGTTTATTATTTATTATTTTTGTGTTTTATGCTATACACTAAGTTTGTGGATTTCTTTGCTTATTATTTATTATTTATTAATTTAATATTTATTATTTTTGTGTTTTATATTATGTATTAGTTTGTGGATTTATTTGTTTATTATTTATTATTTACTTATTATTTATTAGTTATTATTTAGTATAAACCCTATAACTAACTATTGGCACAATTTATTATCAAGGAGTTTAGGGTAAAATTCAAAAATTATTGTCATGCCTTCTTCAAGCAATAGTCATGCACTAGAATATGATATTTAATTTCAAAACAAATATGTTTCTGCAAAGTTTAAATTTTTACTTTTTCCAATCGACCCAAAGTTCCTTTCAGTTGATACTTTTACTGCTTGCCTTTTGCTAATTGTTTTTGTTTCATAAAAATCCAAATTTTAAAGTAATTGTTCCATTAAAAAAGTATTTGTTCTTAAAAAATATTATTTTTTAAGAAAAATAAAATTCTAATTTTTTAAAGAACAAAATACTTTTTATTTGTTACGGAACAATTATTTTAAAAATTTGGATTTTTATGAAGCAAAAGCAATTACAATAAAAGCTAGTAAAAGTTACAACTGAAAGGAGTTTTGGGTCGATTGGAAAAAGTAAAAATTGAAACTTTGCAGAACATATTTATTTTGAAATTGAATATCAGATTCTGGTGTATGACTATTGCTTAAAAAAAGTATGATAATAATCTTTGAATTTTACCCTAAACTCCTAGATAATAAATTGTATCAATGGTTAGTTATGGGATTTATACTAAATAATAAATAATAAACAATAACTAATAACTAATAAATAATAAATAATAAACAAATAAATCTATAAACTTAGTGCAAAACATAAAACACAAAAATAATAAATAATCAATAATAAGCAAATAAATCCACAAACTTAGTGCATAACATAAAATACAAAAACAATAAACAATAAACAATAAACAATAAACAAACAAATTAAAAGTAAAAATAAATACCTTTTTAGTAGTACCTCTTAGTGAATCTAATTTCATTTTTGGTTGTGGTAGTATTTAAAACTTTTCAAATAGTCTCAATGGTAAAATAGTCATAAATTTAAGTTTTTAACAGTTGACCTAATGGTTGACTAACAGAAGGATTTAGTTGTCTCGTGACATAAAAAAGTTTGAGACGAAGTGTCCATTTTTTAAACTAATGGACTGGAATTGAATTATAGACAAATGTCAAGGAGATAGATGTAATTTATCCAATATTATTTGTATAATTATTTGTACTTCTTTTAATCATTAGTGTATGTCCATTTGAATATTAGATTTATTATACTTATATTAATACGATAAAATAAATAAATTTAATAAGAATAATAGTTAAAAGTTATACTTAAATAATATTTTATCTTTTTAATCAAATTTGATCTTAGTCTCTCAGCATGATTTGTTCTTACTATCAAAAATTAAGTTTCATTGTTCATGTTTGTTTTAAAGAGATTTTTTTTTATTTTTACAAATTTATTTTCATTATCAATAAATTAATTAATTATGAGTGAAATTGCACTATTGCAGCCTTCAATTTTGGGACTGATTTATTAGCAGTTGAAATTACTTTTTTGTCCTTTGGACAGTTGTCAACACAAGAATCTTTTGGAGATTCTTTTTATATATAGTTATAGATTTTTTTAAGGTTTTTTTTTCATATTTTGTTTTTTATTTTTTAAAAATTATTTTTTTTTATTTTTTCCTTTTCTATTTTTTAAAGTTGGTTATTTTTTATTTCATTTTTTATTTAATTAGTTGAGGTATTTTTCATTTTTTTCTCACTATATGGGAGTGTTTATATTTCAGTTTTAATCGAATTAATGGATTGAACTGGTTTAATTTGACTAATCAATTGGCTACTGAATTAATTTCATTTGATAATCAAAAATGATTTTTAAAAAATTTGATTTTCAACTAATTTGATTTTCACCAAATTAACTAAAATTTTAATCCAAATATTAAAAACTCAAATTTTGGAAGAAAGTGATAACAATGAAGATATCCATATGACACATACCTTGCTCTCCATTCCTTTTTTTTAATTCTTTTTTAATATTCAACTTTTTTATGTTTTATTTTTTTTATTTGATGATTAAAGGTGTTCATATTTTAATTTTAACCGAATTAATCAATTGAACCAATTGACTTCTATTAATTTATCGTGTGACTGAATTAATTTCAATCAATTATCGAAAATGATTTTGAAGAAATTTTGATTTTGATTATTTCAGTTCAAAATCGAATTAATCAAAGCTCTAATTGAAATATATATTAAAAATAAATATAAAATTAAAACTATGTGAAATCCAAATATATGTTTAAGTTTAGTGTTGTTAGAACTTTTAACTTAATATTTTGGTTAATATTTTGTTTGATGATTTTATGTAATTTGTTTCAAATGTAAGAAATTAGGAGATTAAAATATAATTTAGAGTTTGTATATGATGCACTGACAATGTATAGAAACCAGTGTATAGTTTCTATACACTGTCAATGCATCAGAGGTTGACACCTTATCAATAGGCCCTTATGGGCAAATTAAAAAAATTTAGTTATATTTGCATATAAAGGCTTATTAATGAGGTGTCACCTTCTGGTACATTGACAGTGTATAGAAACTATACACTATCAGTGCATCATATGTAAATCTTATAATTTAACTTAAGTTTATTTTATTTGCTTGATTTAAAAATTAATCAATTGAGCTCTTTTTTTTTGCCAGTTGTTATCAGCTTCAATATCTATAAAAATTTGGTTTAGCAAAAAAATATATAGTCCATTCAAGGTGTCATAACAAGACAATTAGAGTTTAGGTAATAATTTTCCTAAAAAAAAATTTTTAACAATCTCGAACCGAGGCTGAACGATGATGGAGGAATCTTTACGAGGAAGATCAAATGAAGAAGAGGATCTGTTAGCCAGATCAACGAAACGATTTAAGTCATCTATTGATCCTATTGCGGAAGAAAGCGAAGGAGTTAATAATACCGACAAGGTATCATTCAAGGATATTGTAATGGGATGTGTGAGTCATGATGAGAAACATGTAGCAGAGGAAGATTATTTTCCATCAGAGGAAGATGATGTGATTACTGTCTCTACGATGGTGTCTGAGATACACCGTGACTATATCCGAAGGCCTTGGAGGAATTGTTTGATCATCAAGCGTCTAGGGAGATCAATCGGCTACAAAATTCTTGATTAGAAGATTAAGAAGCTATGGAATCCGAAAGGGGATTATGACTTAGTGGACTTGGGTGAAGGTTTTTTCCTAATTAAGTTTATGACCATGGAGGATTTGCGCTTTGTTATTGAAGAAGGACCATGTATCATCTTTGGCCATTACTTAATAGTTAGGAAATGGCAACCAGAATTCAGATCATGTTCTGCGTCGATTGAGGGCTAGTTTGGATAGAAGGTACAATCCGGTAAAATTGAAATGAGAGAAATGATTACCGTAAGTATAAGTTTTATTAATAAAATATTTAAAAAAAGGAATAAAAAAATAATTTTACAAGTTTTTTTTTATTTTTTTGTGATTTTTTATTTTGTTTTATGTGAAAGATTCTATGCACCGCATCGCATCGAAGGTGCCATGGAATCCAAATCAGCCCTGACTCAACTGCTGTTTGGGTTCGATTCCCTGAGTTACCTATTGAATATTATGATGAGAGGATCCTGAGAGCTATGGGAAATATGATCGGTAAAACCATTAAAGTTGATAAGAATACCAGATATGCTGTAAGAGGTAAATTTGCAAGAGTGTGTGTGGAAGTTGATGTGAATCAACCTTTAATTCCGAAGATTCAACTTGATGGACACTGGCAAAAGTTGGAATACGAGGGCCTTCAACTTACATGCTTTCGTTGTGGAAGGGTAGGGCACTCTGGTGTTTGTCCCTTCCAGAGTAGAGATGGGAATGGTGGTTTTGCCATGGGAGATGACAGACATGCGGAGCATGTCGAGGAGAGAGGGGTGCAGGAGACTGTGGTGGATCAGCATACAGTAGATTTCGGCCCTTGGATGATTGTTCAAAATAGGAAACCTAGGAGAGCGGCTAGCCATAATCTCGCTAATGCAGGAGCTAAAAATCAGCAAGGATCTCGGTTTGATATACTTTCGAATCATGTTGTGGAGGAGATTGGGCATGATATGGAAATTGAATTTGCAATTGAGAGACAGTTGATACATGAAGCTGATATAGGTGGACGTACTTTGCATGGTAATAAGGCAGAAGGACACTTGTGGCATAAGGGCCAAAGTAATGGGAATAAAGAAAATGCCCAAAAAGTAAGAGATGGCAAAGCTGGGGGAAATAATAGTAGACCTGAGATAGGCCCAAGCAAAAATTTTATAACTGGACAAGGATCTCAAGTGATGAACTCTAATATTCATTTAGCCAATAATCGAAAGGCTAAATCTGATGAGAAACAAATGGAGGGGCCTAAAAGGGTTTCTGTAGTGAGACATGCTTATCCAAACAACTTTCAAATTACTGAAGTAGAGGGATCTGTGTTAGTATATCTCCATAATTAGGGAAATAATTGTTTGGTTGACCAATTCCGGATATGGTCCATAATTTCACGCTGAATCTCAACTCAATATTTGGCTATTAAAACACGATTTTGTGATGGTTAAAACGTGATTTTATTGCCATAATTAGCATGCCCTCGTTAGTAATATAAGAGGGCTCCTTCCGGTCCCCAAGTACGTTAACCTAAAACACACAAACACCATCTAGTGAGGTTTTGAGTGCTTGGAAGACTTGGAAGGCCTGTGATCGACATAGAGGAGATTGTCAGATTCGTAATCGCTTCAACAGCAGAGTTACAGAGTGCAATGGCTGGAGGTTAGATCCTATCGCTTTCGCATTTTATTTGTTTAACATGTTTCATATTGTGTAGAAGCATGTTAGGCTTGTTTGATGTACTTACATTTGGCATCAGAGCCGTAGTTTAACCTCTGTCTTGCTAGAGATCTGTAGAAAGAAGCTAAAAAACCCATATTTTGAAACTTTAACTCTCGGATTTCTTGAAACCCATTCTGTTTTCATGTATTTTTGGCTTAAATATTTTAGATCTATTGTTGTAAAGCTCTAGGGATGAAAAATACGTGAAAAACGGGACTGTTTGAAGGGTTTTGTGCCGGGTCGGGTCGAAAAGACCCAAAAATTCTGGAAGAAGCCCTTTCGGGCGAAGAAGAAGATCGGGCGCGTGAGATCCACGCGCCCGATGGTGTAAACGGGCGCGTGGATCTCACGCGCCCGATAGTGGAGAAGCGGGCGCGTGGTTGTCACGCGCCCAAGGGTTGAAGGCGGGCGCGTGACAACCACGCGCCCGCCTTGGTTACACAGTACAACCGTACTGTAAAAAGAAAAAAAAAAGGAAATTAATCCTTATTGGGCTATCCGATTTTGGGCCATTATTTGGGCTATTTTTGGTTAGTTTTGGTCCATTTATTTTGGGCCATTTGGTTAATTATTTGGATATATAAATTAAATAAAAGGTTATTTGGTTTATTTATTTTAGGCCTTAAGGATTTATTTAATTTAAGTAATTGAAATTATTTAATTTAGGCCAAATAATTATATTTTGATAGTTTTATATCAAATTTTCAGTTCTGTAATTTTCATAATTTTATGAATAATTGGATTATTTTCACAAAATTAATATAATTATGAAAACTTCTCATTATTTTGGATTTTATGAGAATTTTTCATGAATTTGGAATTTTTATAAATGCTATAATTTTAAATTGAATAATTTTGTGAAAATTATCATAAAATTATGATTAAATTATGAAAATTTGATTTGAATGTGTATATGTGCTCATTTTGAATGTGTATAATTTTGTTATTTTTATACTAGAAGCACATGTAGCTAAGTTTGTTCATATTATTAAGAATTAAAATTGTCTTATGTTAATTGCAATTTTAAAATATGAATAAATTTAGAATTTGCCAATATGTCTCAGTGATTTATAATTTATTTAATTAGGGCTTAGCCACAGCAACCTTAATTAAGTAAAATTATTTTTGTAAAATCACATAATGATATTAGACATAAATTGTAATTAGTTATAAGGTTATGATAAATTTTATCCCACAGGAATTTTTATTATAATTTTATAACTAATTAGGATAAAATGTCAAATTAGTTTCTTAATTTACCCACAGGGATTAGGAAATGATATAATTTGATAGTTTTATCATTATGATATAAATCTATTAGAATTAGAACTTTAGCCCACAGGCAAGTTTTATGTCTAAGATTTATTAATAAAATATGTTTACATTGGTAGACATAATTAAGTTTGCCTCAAAAATTCTAGATACATAAGCATGTTTATTTTCTATATGCAGTGTTTCCTCAGGCTAGTATTAACCTAGAAGTTCTCGAGCTGGATGGAGAGAACTACAAGGTTTGGAAGGAGAGAGTTCTCCTCCAATTAGGGTGCATGGATATAGACTATGCTATAAGGAAAGACGAGCCCGTATTGACTGAGACCAGCACTCCTACTGAAGTAGCTTTACATGAACGCTGGGAGCGATCCAATCGCCTTAGTGCCATGTATATTAAGACAAAAATATCTGCTGGGATACGTGGTTCTGTCGAACAGCATACCAACGTTAGGACCTTACTGAAGGCCATAGATGATCAATTTGTCACTTCAGACAAAGCGTTGGCCAGCACCCTAATAATGAAGTTCTCATCGATGAGGCTCACCAATGTCAAAGGAGTGCGCGAGCACATAATGGCCATGAGAGATATAGCGGCCCAACTCAAGAAGCTAGAGGTGGAGATGTCTGAGTCCTTTCTTGTGCACTATATATAGAACACTCTTCCAAAGCAGTACGGACCATTCAAGATATCCTACAACACACATAAGGATAAGTGGACCATCAATGAATTGATGACCATGTGTGTTCAAGAGGAGGGAAAGCTGCTTATGGAATCGGGTGAAAGTGCATTTTTTGCAAGCCAAGGAAAGACTAAAGATCGAGCCAAGAACAAGGGAAAAGGGAAAATCCCTGCCCAAGCTGACATTAAGAAAGAGTCCAAGTGTTTCTTCTGTAAAAAGAAGGGACACATGAAGAAGGACTGTGCCAAGCTTCAGCAGTGGCTCGTTAAGAAAGGTAATCCACTCTCATATGTTTGTTTTGAATCAAATATGGTTGAAGTTAATCATAACACATGGTGGATTGATTCTGGATCTACAATTCACATTTCGACTTCCTTACAGGGTATGACAAACCTAAGGAAGCCAGTGGGAAATGAGGAGAGCATCTATTCAGGAAACAAGATGCGCTCGCGTGTTGAAGGCGTTGGAACATGCACTTTAGTTCTTAGGAGTGGTTTTGTTATGCAATTAGAAAAGACCTTTTATATTCCTAGTTTCTCGAGAAATTTAATCTCTGTTTCTAGGTTGGTACCTTATGGATATTCCTTTCAATTTTCAAATAAATCAATATTGATATATTTTAAGTCTGATATTGTTGGGAATGGTACCTTATGTGATGGTCTTTTCTCTATTGATTTGCAAAATGATACTGCTCATAACGCCTTGCATGTTCAAACTGGCACTAAAAGATGTGTTATGAATGAGGACTCCTCCACATTATGGCACCGGAGATTAGGTCATATCTCCATAAATAGAATTAAGAGATTGGTAAATGATGGAATACTTAGTACTCTCGATTTTACTGATTTCGACACTTGTGTGGATTGCATTAAGGGTAAGCAAACCAACAAGTCGAAGAAAGGTGCCAATAGGAGTTCAACCATATTAGAGATCATACATTCTGACATATGTTGTCCAGACATTGATGCATATGGTCAGAAATACTTCATCACCTTTATTGATGATTACTCGAGGTTTATGTATCTCTACATGCTTCATAACAAGAGCGAAGCATTAGATGCCTTTAAAATCTTTAAGGCTGAAGTAGAGAAATAATGTGGAAAACCCATAAAGATAGTAAGAACTGATAGAGGTGGGGAGTATTACGGTAGATACACTGAAGATGGACAAGCACCTGGACCATTTGCGAAGTTCCTTCAAGAAAATGGGATTGTTGCCCAATATACCATGCCTGGTTCACCGGATCAGAATGGTGTTGCAGAAAGAAGGAACCGAACTTTGACGGAAATGGTGCGTAGTATGCTTAGCAACTCGAAGTTGCCTAAGTCCTTGTGGATTGAAGCTCTTAAAACGGCAGCGTATATATTGAACCGGGTTCCAACCAAGGCTGTTCCAAAGACGCCTTTTGAATTATTCAAAGGTTGGAAACCGAGTTTGCGTCATATGCGCGTTTGGGGATGCCCTTCTGAGATAAGAGTTTACAACCCACAGGAAAAGAAACTGGATCCTAGGACCATAAGTGGGTATTTCATCGGACATGTCGAACGGTCCAAAGGCTACAGATTCTATTGTCCATCTCATAGCACTAGATTTGTGGAATCAAGAAACGCCAAGTTTCTTGAAAATGACTTAGTTAGTGGGAGCGATCAATCTCAAGACCTAGTTTCTGTAAGAGATTAACCCTCTACCTCGAGTCAAGGATTGATTATCATGAATAATGTCCCTTCAGTGCAACTGGACATTGAACAATCAATCATTGAAGATCCACAAGTAGTTGATAACTTACCGGTAGACGAGGCTCCTCTGGATACACCAGAATTGAGTGAGCAACCAGTTGAACAACATGATCCTTCGGAGAATGTTGAACCAACATTAAGAAGGTCTACTAGGGAAAGGAAATCAGCTATTCCTAGTGATTATATTGTGTATCTACAAGAGTATGATTTCAATATTGGGCCCGTTAATGATCCAGAGACGTTTTCACAAGCCATGAACAGCAAAGAATCAAAACTTTGGTTCGATGCTATAAAGGATGAGATGGATTCGATGGCATCTAATGGAGTATGGGATCTTGTCGAGTTGCCTAATGGGGCCAGGGCTATAGGCTGTAAATGGGTCTTTAAGACCAAGACTGACTCATTAGGCAACATTGAGCGTTATAAGGCAAGACTCGTAGCCAAAGGATTCACTCAAAAGGAGGGAGTCGATTACAAGGAGACCTTCTCTCCTGTATCTAAGAAAGATTCTCTCTGCATCATAATGGCGCTTGTTGCACATTTTGACTTAGAGTTGCAACAAATGGATGTGAAAACGGCATTTCTCAATGGTGATCTAGAGGAAGAGGTTTACATGAAACAACCTGAAGGTTTTTCGTCTAGTAATGGTGAGCATTTGGTCTGTAAGCTGAAGAAATCCATATATGGGTTGAAACAAGCTTCCCGCCAATGGTATCTAAAATTCCATGAAGTCATCTCTTCATTTGGTTTCGTTGAGAACATCATGGATCAATGTATATACTAGAAGGTCAGTGGGAGCAAGATTTGTTTCCTTGTGCTATATGTGGATGATATTCTGCTTGCAACCAATGATAAGGGGATGCTACATGAGGTGAAACAATTTCTTTTTGAGAACTTTGATATGAAAGATATGGGTGATGCATCTTATGTCATTGGCATTAAGATCCATAGAGACAGACATAAAGGTATATTAGGTCTGTCACATGAAGCCTATATCAATAAAGTCTTGGAAAGATTCAGGATGAAAGATTGTTCACCAAACCCAGCTCCCATTGTGAAGGGTGACAGGTTCAATTTGAACCAGTGCCCGAAAAATGATCTTGAGCGGGAACAGATGAAGAACATTCCATATGCCTCAGCTGTTGGAAGCATTATGTATGCACAGGTCTGTACCAGGCCTGATATTGCTTTTGCTGTTGGAGTTTTGGGTAGATACCAAAGTGACCCGAGGATGGACCACTGGAGAGCTGCGAAGAAGGTGCTTAGATATTTTCAAGGCACTAAGGATTACATGCTTATGTATAGACGGACTGATGAGTTGGAAGTGATTGGCTACTCAGACTCAGACTTTGCTGGCTGTGTTGATACCCGGAAATCAACATCCGGTTACATCTTCATGCTTGCCAGTGGAGCTGTTTCATGGAAGAGTGCTAAGCAGACACTGACTGCCACTTCTACTATGGAGGCCGAGTTCGTTTCTTGTTTTGAGGCTACCTCACATGGTGTATGGCTTAAGAGTTTCATTGGTGGGCTTAGAGTTGTTGACTCCATATCTAAGCCATTGAGGATATATTGTGACAATTCAGCTGCGGTATTCATGGCTAAGAACAATAAGAGTGGAAGTCGAAGTAAGCATATCGACATTAAGTACTTAGCCATTAGAGAACGTGTTAGAGATAAAAGAGTGGTCATTGAACACGTTAGCACTGAATTGATGTTAGCTGATCCTTTGACTAAGGGCATGCCACCATTTAAATTTAAGGATCATGTAGAGAGAATGGGACTTGGTCCCACATTTTGATTGTAATTGAAACTCTTATTAATAATATGATGTTTCTCATTTTTTATTTGTATACACTAAAGTTTATTTGAGAAATATCCTTGTTGTTGACCGAGAATAAACATAAGGTTTATTCATTAAGTATAAATGAGTTGATTTAGAAACATTTTACATAGTAATACATGGAAGATAATACTCACCATTAGAGGAACTGTCGCCATGATTCATGTGATTTGTTTCTTCTATAAGTGAAATATATGGACCAAGTGGGAGAATGTTAGTATATCTCCATAATTAGGGAAATAATTGTTTGGTTGACCAATTCCGGATATGGTCCATAATTTCACGCTGAATCTCAACTCAATATTTGGCTATTAAAACACGATTTTGTGATGGTTAAAACGTGATTTTATTGCCATAATTAGCATGCCCTCGTTAGTAATATAAGAGGGCTCCTTCCGATCCCCAAGTACGTTAACCTAAAACACACAAACACCATCTAGTGAGGTTTTGAGTGCTTGGAAGACTTGGAAGGCCTGTGATCGACATAGAGGAGATTGTCAGATTCGCAATCGCTTCAACAGCAGAGTTACAGAGTGCAATGGCTGGAGGTTAGATCCTATCGCTTCCGCATTTTATTTGTTTAACATGTTTCATATTGTGTAGAAGCATGTTAGGCTTGTTTGATGTACTTACAATCTGCAAATGGGGTCGACACTGTTATGTGTATGGATGAGGTAATAGCTGGGAAGGTTGATTCGATGAGGTTGGACTTGGAAATGGAGGGTGGCTCAGACTACTGTTCGCGGGAGCCACCTAATCTAGTAATCTCTAGAACATATGGTCGAGAAACACAGGTTGGGACTGACGATTCCGGACTTAAAACTTTAGCAATGTTTGAAGATGGTAGTGGTCAGGGGTTTAACGCTCTTCCTAGAGAGCATGATGCTCTAGGTTTGAATTAATAAGTTTTACCCATGAATATTATCCTTTGGAATTGTAGAGGAGCAGCTAGCGGGGAATTCTTGCGAAGCATGTAAGAGTTATTGCGATTATTTAGACTGGATATCTTGGTTGTATTGGAACCAAGAATCGGGAAGCTTAAGTTTAGTAAGTTTTACATTTCAGAGTCCATTGGTTTCTCGGGTGGCATTTGGTTGTGTTGGGATGAATCTATGGGGACTTTAGAACTGGTAGCGTTAGATAGGCAAGTGATACTAGTTCACAGGCCAGGTGAAGAAGCCTGGTTGTTATCGGCAATATACGCGAGTCCAGTTTTCAATCGACGTAGAACACTATGGACCAACTTGATTGAATTTGCAAATGTGAATACATTACCGTGGTTGCTGTTAGGTGACTTTAACGAAGTAGGGAGCAGTTCTAAGAAAAAAGGTGGGGCCGGAATTGTCATGAACAGGTTAACGATGTTTAACAATATGGTTAACTCTTGTGGCTTGATAGATTTGGGATTTTAAGGGCAGCGCTATACATGGTGCAACAATCGTGGGGGGCTAGCCAGGATTCATGAGTGGCTGGACAAAGCCTATGCTAATGAGTAATGACAAATGGAGGCTTAAATACCCTGAAGCATTGGTGAAGCATCTCCCTAGGACACTCTCGAACCATTGCCCACTTCAGTTGCAATGTGATGCTAGGATACAGTGCACAAGAGAGAATAGACCATTCCGATTCCAAGCTATGTGGATGTCTAATCTGGAGTTTGATGAAGTTGTTAGCTCAGGTCGGGGAAAGGAGCCGACTGATATTGCGGTAAAGGTTAAAAAGCTAGTCTTAGATATTAAAGTGTGGAATGTACTAAAATTTGGGAATCTATTCGGGAAGAAGAAACAGTAGAGAGCGAGAATAGGAGGGATACAAAGAGCACTCGAGCGGCATAGGTCGCATTAGCTGGAAGTTTTTGAAAGATCTTTGATCAAACAATATAACGAAATTTTGAAACAAGAAGTATTCTGGTTTCAAAAGTCCAGAGTACAGTGGATTGTGGATGAGAGAAATACCAAGTACTTCCATCTGTCTACGGTGAAGAGGCATAGGAGAAATAAAATTACAATGCTAATGGATGCCTCAGGTGAGTGGATTCAGGATTAGGATTGGCTGAAGAGTATAGTTTGTAGCTTTTTTAAACAATTATACTGTGTTATGGGGAAACAAGAGCTCGGCTGCTAGGAGTACACTGTCCGAGGCTTGGTAGTGATATTTGTGGTGATCTTGATAGAAATGTAGAGATAGAAGAAATAAGAACAGCTTTGTTCCAAATGAAGGCGTGGAAAGCTCCTGGCACAGATGGTTTTCAGGCTGATTCTTATCAACGATATTGGGATGTGACGAAGGCAGCTCTACAGTCCTTGATTTGTGAGGCTTTCAATACAGGTTCTTTTAATCCAACACTAAATGAAACTCTCCTTACCCTGATTCCTAAGGTTCAAGTACCAGAATATGTGAAGCAGTTTAGTCTTATTAGCCTCTGTTGTGTTCCTTATAAGATTCTGTCTAAGGTACTAGTGAATAGGTTGAGACCCTTCTTAAATGATATTATTGGGCCGTTACAGTCGAGTTTTATACCAGGGAGGCAAGCAACAGATAACATTCTCATCGCACACGAGTTGATACATACAATTAGGTCTAAGTCGAAGAATGGTTTGATTGATATAAAGATTGATTTAAAGAAGGCGTATGATCGTGTTCGTTGGGATTTTTGGAAGAATCCTTAACAGATTTTGGATTTTCTGAAAAATGGAAGAGACTAAACATGTTTTGTGTTAGAAATACTTCCCTAGCAGTGCTATGGAATGGAGAGAAGATGGAGGCTTTTAAACATGAGAGAGGGCTGCAACAAGGGGATCCATTTTCACCATACCTGTTTATTCTGTGTATGGAAAGACTCGGCCATCTGATTGAGTATGCAGTCAAGGAAGGTTCATGGAAACCTATCTTTGTTCGAAGAGGAGGTCTTGCAGTCTCACATTTATTATTTGCTGATGATCTCTTCTTGTTTGGCAGCGCCACGGAAGGTCAGGTAAGATGAATGAAAGAGATAATGGATAAATTCTATGAGGTGTCAGGTGTAAAGGCGAGCTTTGAGAAATCAAAATTATTTGTATCTCCAAAAGCCCACGCTGTGGTGGCAAGGAAGGCGAGCAAAATTTTTAATATTGGCGTCACTAAGGATTTAGGGAAGTACTTGGGGGTACCTTTAATTCATGGGAGAGTCACTAGGAAGACTTATCAGGAAGTTGTCGAAAAGGTCAGTTATAAACTAGCTGGATGGAAGGCTAAATGTCTTAGTTTAGCGGCCATGGCAACTTTTATAAAATCTGTAGCATCTTCTATCCCATCTTATCAAATGATGACAACAATGCTACCTAAGTCGGTGAATGAATCTATTGATAGGATGAATAAATCTTTTTTATGGAGTGGCTTTTCTAAGAGAAGGGGGTTACATCTAGTTAGCTGGAGCAATGTTTGTTTGCCAAAAAAATTTGGGGGCCTGGGACTGAGGTGTATGGATAGGCAGAATAGGGCATTAATAAAGAAAGCATGGAGAATGATTACTACAGAATCTATGAGCTTCTGGGTTTGGTTTTTGAAACAAAAATATGATGTAGATGGTGACATTGTTAGATATGCTTGTCAAGAAAGGCATACGATGGGTACATGGTCCAAGTCTTGGAGGGATTTGATAGAAGCTTGTAGATGTCTAGCGGGTGGCCTCAGAAGAAGAATAGGGAATGGAGATACTACTCTATTCTGGACTGATGCTTGGCTTGACAAGCCATTGATTGAGTGTGACTGAGGTGTATGGATAGGCAGAATAGGGCATTAATAAAGAAAGCATGGAGAATGATTACAGAATCTATGAGCTTCTGGGTTTGGTTTTTGAAACAAAAATATGATGTAGATGGTGACATTGTTAGATATGCTTGTCAAGAAAGGCATACGATGGGTACATGGTCCAAGTCTTGGAGGGATTTGATAGAAGCTTGTAGATGTCTAGCGGGTGGCCTCAGAAGAAGAATAGGGAATGGAGATACTACTCTATTCTGGACTGATGCTTGGCTTGACAAGCCATTGATTGAGTGTGACTGAGGTGTATGGATAGGCAGAATAGGGCATTAATAAAGAAAGCATGGAGAATGATTACAAAATCTATGAGCTTCTGGGTTTGGTTTTTGAAACAAAAATATGATGTAGATGGTGACATTGTTAGATATGCTTGTCAAGAAAGGCATACGATGGGTACGTGGTCCAAGTCTTGGAGGGATTTGATAGAAGCTTGTAGATGTCTAGCGGGTGGCCTCAGAAGAAGAATAGGGAATGGAGATACTACTCTATTCTGGACTGATGCTTGGCTTGACAAGCCATTGATTGAGTGTGCGGTGGCCAATGTTGATATTATAGATAAATCCACCAAGGTGAGTCAATTTTTAGATGATCAAGGCAACTGGAATTCTCAGCTCTTGTATCTACGTTTCTTATGCACTACACAAGTTAATATGCGCTCTTTAGTCAATGGGAGCACACAATATTTATAAACATGTATTTTTACATAAGCATCCTACATAGCAAGAACCACAAAATGTCGTAATTCACTATTTTCTAAATCTTGTTACCACAACAATAATCAAATTAACAATTCTCCATGGCCTCAATGAACCTATCACACATCAATTAACCATCTCTCAAAAATACTTCAAGACACAAAAGTCACCTTACAATGATCATTATACTCGGTGAATCACGACACTCCTCATGTATATCACAAATACTGTTTTCAAGACCTCATTATCGTAGTGTCATAGAGTAACTAACCTATGTAGCCTATTTCCACAAGGTCACACTCCAAGTTTTTTTTTTTTTCCACTTAATTTACTCGATGGGTCATAATTCACTTTTCCACAAGAAAGTAGTTCACCACAGGCACTCCACGTTCCATAATCATTGATTATGTTCACTCATGATCAGGTTTCCACTTTCTTACTTGCATCAACCATTGCATAGTATGATAAAATCATACGCGTCAATTCCAGTCCATCCCCACATGAGTCTTTCACTTCCTCAACAATCCACATAATAGCATAATCTTAACTCTTACCTTTGCAATACACAAATGTATTTGTATACAATTACATAAGTAAATGTACTCTTAGTGTATAAGACATCACAAGCAAAATTCTTACTTTCATCGTCTCAATCTCAAATCAATCTTATAAATTGGCTCATCCAATAAGTCATTAATCATAGGTAGAAGTTATTCATTCTTAATTGTCGCTTGATTTAACTGCTTATAATCTATATACAATTTCAAGCTGTCGTCTATCTTTTTCACTACCAATATCGGAGCCTTTATGGTGATACACTTGGGTGTGTAAAACCCTTCTCTAGCAACTCTCGTAGTTGCTTTTTAAGTTATTCCTGCATTGATCAATGTCCTCCCAACACATGAGGGAGCTTTTCTCTATCATTCTCTCTATCTCATATCATATTAAAGTCCTGTAATTTGAAGAATAGTTTTCCATATTATCACTTATCTTAAAGATCGTATCGTTCTCGTATCAATTTCAAAGCTTAATACTCAATAGGTCCACCGAATTGGACATATCTCATTAGATCACACATTGTGACCTTTTATCCTCTTATAATTTAGAAACTATCAAACTGAGTTAAGACCAGTGCCAAGACATGATGGTCTCTAGTTTCTTATTTCACATAATCTTAACTTCTACATCAATTTATTATCTTACACGACATGCTCTAATGATCTCAAATTTCCATTTAAAGACCTCTTTATAACACATTACGTTCATTTTGACTCTAATAGTAAGAAATCTGAAGAGCCTTGTAGGTTCTGAATCCACATAGTTCAAAATCATAAGGTTCAATTCATTAGACTCTCAAGGTGCATGTAATTCAAAGAGGCAAATTTCAATAGGCAAATAATTTGAAATTCATGTAGTCTCCAATTCACATATTTTCTAAATCACATTGTTTTCTGAAGGTCATACACTTCTCAACATATACAAGATCTTGAACGTCACCGTTACCGAAGTTGGTCGTTTGTGAGGATAGATGGGTAGGGGGACACACTGGAGATGGGACTTTGACGGTAAAATCTGCTTACATAACAGAGTTGGTGCAAGATCTGCACTTAGAAGAACAACATGTTGGTTGGCTGTGGAAGACCCCTACACCTCAACGATGGCTTCATTTTGTTTGGTTGGCGTGGAGAGATCGGCTAGCAACTAACTAGCTACGGTTTGAGCGGGGGTGTGCTAGTTCTTAATTTTGTGAATTATGCAATGGATCATTGGAGTGCACACTGCACCTTCTTAGGGACTGCTCAGTAGCGGCAGAGGTTTAGAAAAAATTGTTAGTCAATTGAAACATGAATGGTTTTTTTCAGCTTTCCTTGTCAGAGTGGTTGGTAAGGAATTTGGGTAATAAAGATGATTGGAGAGTTGGGAATGTAGACTGGAGGTGCATCTTTATTACGGTTATATAGAAAATATGATGTAGTTGATGTAAAGCAGTCTTTAATGAAGATGGAACTAGAACTACAGATGCAGATAGGATGGTGGCAAATATTCTTGCTGGAGCTGTGGAGGTACATTAAACCTGGGCTCCAAAAGAAAAAAAGTGCAATAACGAAATGTTTATCAGCTGGGCGTTGCCGAATGAAGGAGTAATCAAGATAAATACTGATGTGCTGTCCGAGGTAATCCGGGAATAGCAGGTGCAGGGGGCTTACTGAGATAGAATGCTGGTCAATGGATAGCAGGTTTTAGAGCCCACCTTGGCTATTGTTCAAACACAGCGGCTGAGCTTTATGCTGTTAGACACGGTCTGCTCTTGGCGTGGGATTTGGGTTTTCGTTCTGTGATTTGCGAAATAGATGCGAAAGCTGTTCTACAGATTATACAGGGAGCTAATATCCTGTTGCACACTCTTGGTTGTGTAATTGATGATATAAGACAACTTAGAGCGAGGCAATTGCAAAACACACTCTTGGTTGTGTAATTAATTAATTTTTTTTTATTTTTTTTATTTTTTTCATCACACCAAGTAAAACCTTAGTGAATGCAATTTCTGCGCGGACGCCCTTGTGAAATTAGCTTGCGAGATGGATAATGATTTTGAACTGTTTCAGGATCCTCCGAATTTTCTTATGCCCTACTTAGAGGCTGATGCACGAGGGGTGGCGTATTCAAGGGGCTTTACTTTCGGTTAGGTTTATTTGTTTCTTTACATTTCTCATGTGTAACAAAAAAAAAATATTTTTCCTAAAATAAACGAGAAGAGTCGTGCTTCATTGGACCAGGTTTATGGAAGGTAATTAAAGACTTATAGTGGGCCTAAGTCTAGTTAGATTCGACTTTTCTTATTTAAGTTTTTGCCCAAACCCATTTTTACGTATAAATATACAATGAATAAGCTTAAATTTATCTAAATTCACTCAAATACTATTAATTTTTTAAAAAATAATATAAAAAATATTAAAATAAATAATAGTTACTAGGTATAACACATATGTTAAAATAAAGGATAATTAGCCTAAAATTTAAAATTAAAGTCTAAAAAAATAATACAAGTTCAAATTAAATTAAACAAAAAATAATTAAAAGTAATTAATAAAATGAACTAGGATAAAAAAATATTTAAAAAATTATAATGATAGGGCTGAGCTGAGCTTAGACTTAAAATGATAAACCCAAGCTCGACTTGATTTTTCATTGAATATTGATTTTCAAACCTAATCTATTTAACAAGCTTAAAATTTTTGTCCAAACCTATTAAAAAATTAGACTGACCTTTGAGTTTGCATGGGTAACCGGACCCATAAACGAATCTATTGAATTCATTCTTAAAATTTTAAAAATTTAGTCATGTTTTAATAAATAAAATTTATTATGATGTAATAAATAATAATTATAGATTTATTTTCTTATTTTACAATTTTTTCTTATTTTTATAGGACAGCACTTTAATGACACCCTCTTAAAAAGTTTTGAGACTTTTATGAAATAATATAAAGAATAGGGACTGCTGAATTGAAATTTAAGTGAAAGGTTTTAGACTACAAAACCAAAAGTCAACTTTCTATAGTCATTAGCTTTACTAGTGTGAACCACTCTCTCAGAGGATGCTCTACCTGCTACGAATCTTAAATTAATTTTCAACATCATTGACCTTTTACGAGAGAATCACCCAAAATTTTGGCCAATTTATACCCTCACCCACTCCTCTAATGTACTAAGGTTGGGAATCATAATTTAGACTCATCTTTCTTCTTCAAAAGCTTGTTTCTCCCCTCTCTCTCTCTCTCTCTCTCTCTATATATATATATATATATGTATATATACACACACGCATAATGTAACATCTAATTAAAAATTTGAGAGTTTTAAAAGGAAGGTATTGGATTTGAATTTAAATAGGAGAGATGAATCTACAAAATAGAGATAAGTAGATTATTTTTTTTTCGGTTTAGACCATCCGGTATCCCCATACTTTTGGTATAGGACTAATCCGGATTCGAGCCGGACAGGACCCAAAGGGCGGCAAAGCTCTCCCTCAAGAGTTTTAACACAGCTGCATACCCAGAGACTCGAACGATAAGTAGATTATTTAAAATCATATATTTATAAAAAAATTATAGATACATGTGACAGATAATGATGTTAAAGTAATGTTAAAGTTGCTTAAAGCTCGATAACCTAGATATATTTTTAATGCTACCTTAATATGGCATCCTTTAAGAATATGAAGACTTGAAGTTCCATTTTCTAGAACAAACAAGACTTCTTCCTTTCGGCAACCAGCCAGCCCCCCTTTCTTCCCCTCTTTAAATTGCAGGATAAATTCATCAATTTCAGACCTAGCCATTAGCCAATATTCCCAACCACCCAAATAGTGACAATATTAAACTGTAATAAATACATTTTTCTTCAATGAAATTCAAGTTTTATTATTTTCGTTTCTTTTTTTCAATTTTAAAATGACCCCATATAATTTTTTTATGAAAAGGAAATCGCAACTTAAAAATATGAAAAAAAATTGTAAATGTTAAAATTCAAATCCCGAACTTATAAAAAATCTTTTAAAAATTTATATAAATCGATTGAATTAAATCTCAAATTCTCTCCATATAAATTATCTTAACAATTATAAAAAAACAACTATCAAAAGCTTCACATATTTTTATATGATAATTCTTTATGACTTGTCTAAATAATTGAAGGTTGAACAGAATAGTCCATCCTACCCAGACGTTGAAGAAATCTTAATAGTGATTGATCATATATGAATTAATAATATATAGTACAAAGGATTAATTGTGTTCACGCCCTGGATTATGAAGTTAGTTGCAATATAGCCCTCCAAACTAATTTGTAGTATCCTAATTGGATTTATGTTTAAAATTAAATTTCAATTTGAAAGTATATATAATATTTAAAACTTGAGAAAGATAATAATGTTATAAGATGAAAGAGGATTAATCTATGTTATTATTTAATAATAAATTTTGATACTTATTTAAAAAAATGGACAAAATGTAAATTAGCTATAAGCAATTCTAATGTCTCTCTGCCATTGTAACACCTTTTTGTTTGAATTCTAATTAGAAGATTAAATTCGCTCTCTTTTTCAATGCAATTATAAGAAATTAGGAAAAGGTGCCAGTAAAATGAATAGCAAAACAATTTTATTTTTTCGGGATACTGGATACATGAGGATATTAACTGTCATTCTATTAATGAGTACGCTTGTCAATGAATTTATGATTAATGTTACTTTTTAATACTTGAAACTATCACAAATTGAATTTTAAACACTGAATTTATCAATTTAGTTATTTGATGTAACTTTTAAAGTTAAAAAAAAAAAAAATTATTTGAACTTTATCACTTTATCTAAATCAACTTTTATACTTTTATTCATTAAAATAATCCTCTAATAATTATTTTATATTGGAATAAATCTTTAACTTTTAATTTATATCTAAATAAGTTTTTAATTTTTAATTTACACCTAAATAAACCTTTAACATAAGTTAATTTTTTGTTTCAAATAAAAGTTTATTTAGGTTAAAAAATATAAAGACTCTTTGGATACAATAAAAGTGTAGAACTTAAGAAAAATAATATAGTTCTGAGATTTTTTTTTTAATTTAACCAAGTTTTAATTAAAAGAATTTGTACTTATAATAAGAAAATTTGCTTTAAAGTGGTTGTTGACACCTAATTTTGTCTCATTAGTGTTATTATTATTATTAGCATTATTATTTTTTCTTCTTTTATTATTATTATTATTATTTTTTATATTATTATTTTATTTTTGTTTTTTGTTTTTTGTCCAATCTGCCATCAGCCCCTGCTAGCCCCTCTCCCGAGGCTGTCCATCAGCCACTGCTGCCTGACACCAGCGCCGGCCAGCTACTCTACCCCATCCCATCACAGCAAACTCTATAACAATCCTTCCTACAAAGATCCCAAGACCGAGCCCCATTTAGCCAGAGAGGGGACCGAAGCTTAAAGCTCAGACTGCGGAAACCACACCCAAAGGCCGAAACCCTCCCTCAATCCTCGGCTCACCATTTTCGTAACCTCACCTCGACCTTCACTCACCAAAACCCAAACCACCCTTACCAAGCCAAAACAAACAAAACAAAAAAGGAAAACCGAACCAGATCCAAGACCCAAACCACCCATTCCGCAACCTAAAAAAAAAAAAAACAACAACCAGCAACCTCAACTACATCTAGAACTTCGAACAAAAAAAAAGAGAAGAAAAAAGGGAAAGATCTTTTCGGGGGGTTCAAATCTAGGTGGTTAGAGAGCTTTTTTGGTAAAACGGTGGCTAGATTTAGGCTCAGGGAGTGGAAAACTTTCGAAAAGTGATTTCCTTTTTGATTTTTGGCCACTGGCAGCGGCAGCGGATGGCGGCCAGAAATCGCACGGGGAGAGCTTCAAAAGCTCTAAATTTTTTTTTTTGAAAGAAAGGAAAAATGAAGAAAAAAAAGAGAAAAAAAAAGAGAGGTTTTTATAGTTGAAAAAAAAAGGGAAGAAGGAGGATCCGTGCGTGGACTCAGATCTGACCCGGGATCCGCTCGCCCGAACCGTCGAGAAGGGAAAGATCTGTGTGCCAAGCTGACCCAACCCGGGGATCCGCGCTCCCGACCCGACTCCAACCCTTTTCACCTAACCCACGTGCTAGTCAAGCCGACCCGACACCCGACCTGTGCACTCGTTTTCGACCCGATATGTGACCCGCGCCCAGCCCAGCCGAGTCAGCCCACTTGAACCTACTTTTGGGCTTGATTTTTTGGGCCATTTTCTATGGTTTTCCTTTGAGTTTAAGCCTCATTGTAGGTATATTTTTCTTAATTTAGTAATTTTGGATTATTATTATTATTATTATTATTATTATTATTATTATTATTATTATTATTATTATTATTATTATTATTATTATTATTATTAATGCATGTTGTAAAATTAAAGTTTTTTGAAAAATTTTCTTTTATTTGCATTTTTATTAATTATTATTATTGATTAGAAAATGTATTTAAAAATAATGAAATTTAAATTTGAATAAATAATAAAATTTAAGTTTAATTAAACAAATTGTCCGATGATGGGATGTTACGGAAGTCACAAGTAGTGATTCTTAGTTGATCCCTAGGTAAGAAGAGTATACTAAATGTTGCCAAAAGTATTGGAATATTTAGTGTGATTTTTCAATACATGAATTTTTAAAATAAAAACAACTAATATTTCAAAAATAATAATAATAAAATATATATTAAATAAGAAAATAAAAATGCATGTGCATCATTCATTATTTGTGTACATCATATGCATTCATGTAAATTTAAAAATGTGAACCTACAGATGATGAGATTTTATAGAAGTCACAAGTAGTGATTCTTAAGAAATCTCTAGGTGAAGAAAATTATTTCAAATGTTACAAAAAGTATTGGAATATTTGATTTAATCTTTCAATAAAAGGGGTTCATGTTTATTTTCAAAATGAAACTTATTTTAAAAATATATAATAATTTTTAATCAATTATGCAAATAATGTGAGCTCTTCCGATGATGAATTCTATAGAAGTCACAAGTAGTGATTCTTAAGAAATCTCTAGGTGAGAAAAATTATTTCAAATATTACCAAAAATATTGAGGTATTTGATTTAATTTTTCAATATAAAAAGGTTCACATTTATTTTTGAAAAATAAAATTTAACTTTTTTAAAATAAAACAAAAATGATTTTTTACAAATAAAAAATGACTTTGAATAAAAAGAATAAAATTGATTGCAATAAAATAGGAATTATTTTTAAATATTAATTCAAGATCATTTTATTAAAATTAAAGGATAACACATGATTACAATGGTACCGTTTTTTTAATGGGTGTCATGGGGGTGCTAATCCTTCCCCACGCGCAACCGTACTCCCGGATCCAATTTTGTTTTCACAGACCCTTAAATTGTCTTTTTAATAAAACTTAATTAATTTTGAGATTTTGTTAAAAAGATAAATATTTTTAGGTGACTAATCACACCTAGTCAAAAAGATTGATGGCGACTCCCCTTGTTTTTTAATATTTTCAAAATCGTCGAGCGCGAAACCGTTACAACAGTGGTAAAACTACTAAAATTGATATAATAAGATAAATTTGCTTGGATGTCCATGGGCATAAAGTATAGTTAATTACAATTATAACGTATAATCGCCTCTTTTTTTTTTTAATTTACAAAAGGGGATTGAAATTCAAATCTTTATACAAGATAGTACTTACTTGTATCATTCAATTAAATTAATTTCAAGAAACAATTCAGTGATTAAAGTTCAAACCTTATTATTATTATTATTATTTGGTTTATAAAGAGATACAAAGGAAGAAAGGGGATTCGAATATTAGATTTTTTTTTTTAAAGAGTGATAATAATCATTAAATTAAACAGTGGTTGTTAAGTTTAAACTTATTAATTTTTCAAAGTTAATTTAAAAATTGAGTTCTAATGAACAATATAAGATTTATAAGCTAGGAGAAAACTATGTACCACTGTATACACGTGTATCTGACTCCAAAATTGATTCAAATGCTCAAAAATGGTTATTATCAAGCACTATCATTAACCGGATATAATAGAGGTATAATCAAAACATGTGGGAGATTTTGTCAAAGAAATGTTCACTCTATGACACATTGAGCTCGCTTTTTGAACATTGAGACTGAAAAATTAAATTAAATTAATAAATTTATTAAGCCAAAGTTTGATTCAAATTTAATTTAAAACCACTTTTAAAGCATATTATTAAAAAATTAAATTAATAAATTTAAGCTAACTCATAAAAATAAATTAAAATTAATTAAATATCATAATTGGAACACTTAATAAATTAATTTAATTAAATATTACGTAAATAATAAATCATTTATAAATAAATATATAATATTGCAAAATTTATTTATAATCTAGTTCGGATAATAAGTATCCTAATATCACTATCCGAACCAATGACAAGTAGTTAAAACCCTACCCAAACCTAATTGTATTATATTATAGTCCTATTTAATTAAATGAAGTAATACAGAATACCTGTTTATAGAATACAGAACTTGGATCAAAATGAGCTTTTAAACGTAAAACCATTTTCAAAGGTACCTCAACAATAAACTAAGCTTGATTTTTGTTCTTATTGTCTCTGATCTCTACAATGTGTAATTTGTAGCTTAACTAGTTCTATTAATGCGATATATTATTGAGATAAATTATCGACCATTGAAACAAATTTGGATCGATGCAAAGGGAAAAACAGAAGAGTAAGATTGTGAGGATATTATTTTCAAGCCTTTCTTCATCGGTTTCTAGAAAGAGTGACTGTCTCATCCAAACTCTAAGGTCTTCGTTTTTTTCCCATTTCATTTTCTTATTTAATTTTTTGATTAAGAAATGCTGTACCATAAGATATTTTTAGCTCACCAAGTTGTATTAGAAAAAAAGTTGGACGAGCTATATGTAGTTAAAACTTAAATTATTACATGCATATGACTTAATTCAATTAATAAAGAGAAATTTTTTTTATTTTTTTAATCAAGTTCAATCACTACAAAAAAATGAACCTTCAGCGACGGAATTAGCGACGAAAAATTCCGTCGCTGATAGTTAAATTCCGTCGCTGATGGTCTTTAGCGACGGATTACCGACGAAAATTTTTCTGTTGGAAAAATCGATGTCGCTAATGCTCACTCCGTCGCTAAAACTTCATTTCCGTCGGTAATTCCATCCCTAATTAGCAACGAAATTTTTTTACATCAGCGACGGATTTTATGTCATTAGTGACGGAAAATTCCGTCGCTAAAAACATAATTTCGCCTTTTAATTTACATGAAAATCTATTGCTAAAAGGCATCAGCGACGGAAATTTCTATCGCTGATAGTTTTATTATTATTTTATTTTATAAAAATATCCGTCGCTAAAAGGAATCAGCGACGGAATTTTCGTCGCTAATTTCGTCGCTGATAGTTTGTTATTTTTGTTAATTCAATAAATATTCTGTCACTAAAGAGCATCAGCGACGGAAATTTCGTCGCTAATTTGATGAATTTTTTCACTTATTTGACAAATTTTGTTGCTAATTTCTATGAATTTCGTCAAAAAAAATTTTCTGGAATTAATTATTTATGTGTATATATATATATAGAGAGAGAGAGAGAGAGAGAGAGAGAGAGAGAGAGACATTTAAAATAAACCAAATATTTATACTTAAATCCAAAACATTATCTTAAAATAAATTAACTAAAAAAAACAAAAATACATTATCTTCAACTTCATTATCACCACTACCATCAGCACCTCACCATATCATCATCATCATCTGTAAGTAAAAAACAAAAAAAAAACATAAGTATTAAAGTTTATCATATAAAAAAATTAACAACATAAATATAAAAGAAAAATATAGTAAATTTACAAAAAAAAAGGAAAAAAAAGGAAAGAGGGATAAAGAAGAAAAACTAAGAAAAAAACCAAAAGATGGACAAAAAAGAAGATAGGGAGGAGTGAAGAGGAGAGAAAATAGAGAATAGGAGAATATATAGAGTCTTTGGCGCACATACAGAGGAATTACTCACGGAATTATTGACGGATTAGCGATGGAAATTCCGTCGCTAATACTATGTCAAAATATTTTCCGTTACAGCTCAGGCGGGAAAAATTCAAAAAATTGGAATTAGCGACGAAAATTTCCGTCGCTAATTTCAATTTTTAATTTTCGTATTAAATAATCAGTGACGGAATTTTCCATCACTGAAAACAATCAACAACTGAATTTTTCGTCGCTGAAAAGCAACAGCGACGGAATTAGCTATGAAAAAAATCCATTGCTGATGTCTTAAATTCGAAAAAAAATAAAAATAAAATAATAAATAAATTTCTTCATTAAGCATCAGCGACAGATTTTTTTTTGTAGCTAATTCCGTCGCTAAAAAGCAACAGCAACGGAATTAGCTACGGAAAAAATCCGTCGCTAAATTCATAAAAGTTTTTCACGATTACAAGAAAAAATATGTATAAAAATTAGCGACGGAATTTCTCCGTCGCTAATTCTGTCTAATTTCATAAACGTATTCTTAGAAATATTAATGCATATTTAGCGACGGAAAAAATTCCGTCACTAAATGCAACAAGCTATTTCACGTAGTCAATGGAGATATGTATAAAAATTAGCAACAGAATTTTTTCGTCGCTAATTCTGTTGCTAAAGCTCATTAGCGACGGAAAAATTCCGTCGCTAATTTCATAAAAGTTTTTCACGCTTACAAGAAAAAATATGTATAAAAAAATTCCGTCGCTAAAAAATTCCGTCACTAATTTCATTAACGTATTTTTAGAAATATTAATGCATATTTAGCGACGGAATTAGTGACGGAAAAAATTTCGTCGCTAAATCCTGTGACTAGTTTTGGATATAGCAATAGAAATTTCTGTCGCTAATTCCGTCGGTAATATTTGGCGCCATAGTACAGTACCTCCAGCCATAATTAGCGACGGAAAATATTCCGTCGCTAATTACCTACAGATTTCCGTCGCTAATATCAGCATAAATACTATCGCTAATCCGTCATTAATCCGTCGCTGAAAGTTAATTTTCTTGTAGTGAATTTTTGTAAAAAACACATCAGAAATAAAATTCTAAATGCACTAAATTAATATAGAGAGTTTATTTTTAAGATCATTCGAAAAAAAATTTATATACAGATAAATTCTGAAAACAGCGCTAACTATATTATGATTAATAGTAAAAAACAATATGTTATTAAAAGAGAGAACTTAAATTACAAAGAATATCCAGATAATTCCATATCAATTATCATCCAAATCATTGAAAATGAACGTTTTGATTCCATCCAAAAATCTTCGAAGACATATTTTAGTAGAATTGAAACCAACAAAATATACTCTCAGCTTAGATAATGACATTTGTGAAGATTGAGAACCTTGTAAAAGTTGATGGATGAAAATTGAAAACTTGGGTCCATCAGTTTCATCAACCTGGTCCCTTCATATTTGAATTATTAGCATTTGTCAAATAAAAATATTTGAGGGAGCATTGAGACAAAGACAGTAAAGAAAATTAAAAAAAAAAAAAAGTTCATACGAAATCGTTGAACTTGAACATATCTTTAATTTGTTCTTTACATATGTTAGAAGGAATATTTTATCCATTGATTTGAATGAAAACAATACAGAATTATCTTATTTATTTACAAAGAATTCTTATCAATTAAAAATAAAACCAGCCTATCATAATTATGCAATCCTATATATTATTTTAATTAAAGAACAGTAATCTCTTAAATTATAATTGACTACATAATTATGTAATATTACATTAACAATATGTAATTATGTTTGAACCAAATAAATTAAAATTTTCTTAAAAAATCTTATTTTAAAAAAAATAAAATTTCCATAAATGTTAATATTAGCAAAACATATCTTGGCATTGTGAATGATAGGGAATACAAAAGGTAAGAAACTAAAAAATTAAATAAAAAAATTTTATGCAAATAAATTTATAGGTTTATGTGGATATTAAAAAAAGACTTAATAATCAAATATGCTCTCATCTTTTTACATAAAATGAAAATAAGCCCCCAACCTTTAATTTTATTGTATAAACTCCTAACCTTTCAAAATGATGCAATTAAATCTAAATCAGTTATAAATTTTAATAGTAAAATAAAAAAGTTGAAGGCTTATAAAACCTTAATCTTTTTATTTATTTTACTTAATTATATTATTTTAAAAGATCAAAGACTTATGTATGGTAAAATAAAATTTTTGGACCTTAACTTCCAAAATTGGAATTCCAGAGCAACCATAATCCTCTTGAAAATCCATTAGCATCTGCTTTGAAAAAAAAGGTCAAATCGTAATCGACGTGTGACCCTATCAGCCACACTACTATTGATCCTAGGTTCAACAATAATCAACAAATCAATTTTATACATTCTTTTATACTCCATAATGAGCCTTTCAAACTCACTATTGCCAGCATTACAACAATTCCAAAATAGCAGAGACTGTAGGAATTTATTAAAACCTCACCAAGTCACTAACACGAAATTAAACGAGATAAAAACTGACCTGGATGCGGGCGAGACCTCAATCCCGCTAAATCATATTATCACGTTGTTGAAGTCCTCTCCGATAGCATTCCATTGACTGTCTTCATACCTGAAACGGAGATAAAACGAAAAAGTGAGAGAGAGAGAGGTAGAGAGAGAGGGAGAAACTACTCTCATCCCTCTTCAACGAAAGTTATGAAACTTAATGGGCCAGCCTCATATATATAGAGGTTGAGAGTAGGGACCTCCCTCTATGGGATTCATGTACAAACCCATCCCATTATAGGTTTATACATATATTATATATTTAATATAATTAATTATAGGTCACACTTTATACAAAATTATACTACTAATAAATATTATATGAAATTAATTACACTTAATTAGTCCAGACAAATAGGGATATTACAACATTCTCCCACTTGGACAATTAAGTTAATTAATGAAAACATCATATAATATCATCATGTATTCATAAGCCCTCTAAATACATTGTACCGAAAGGATATAAATGTGTAGACTCATACATACTTTAACAACAATAACAATAAACCTTTATAAGCTTCAAAATGCATCATACCGACAGGGTACAAATGCGTAAACTTATAAAGACTGCAACAAAAAATAGGAGTATTAGTGTGAAATGGAAATGATATGAAAAGCAAAATCAATATCCATTTCCATTAGGTCCATGCATCTAAACTGAATGATGCCTTGCTTCAACAGAAGCATATGAGACTAATATCGAATGTCTCATCCAACAGAATGTCATATTCATCAAAATGCGCGCAAACAAAATATGCATATATGGCAAGTGGGGAATCCATTAATACAGTTATAACTGATTTCATTACATAGAGCTCCCACTAACTTAATACAACAAATGGCTCCATATGCCTTATACAAGTGCTATGTCGTCAAAGCACTTAAGCAGCCAAACTTTCAGTTAGCCAGAATGAGCTCTTTCATTATGTGCTCTACCATCCAATCAAGCAACGGATTCCATTATTTTCTCTCTAACAAAATCGAATGATGACATCTAAATATTTAGAGTGTGAGGAACTCCTAGTATTTTAAGAGAGAAAATACTTGCTGCAACATTACCACAGTACATCTCTAGGACTTCGAAATGGCAACCACACAAAACCAACCCTGAGATGAAATTTTGTAGCCTAAATGGCCCATCATGTAGCTTTACAACATGCTACATATTTAGCCTCCATAATCAAGGATGCTGTAAGTGTTTGCTTTACACTTTCCAAAATACAGTTCCTTTATATCCATAAATATATATAACCAAAATAATTTTCAATATCTGGATAGCTTGCTAAATTAACATCAGAATATCTGACCAAACTTAAAATGTCAGATTTATCAATATCCAAATACTCTCTTTATAGTTTCCAGTTCTTTATTACAGGATCGCTCAAGTATTTCCGAAATACACTTATAACATACACAATGTCCAAATGTGTATAAGCTTGAGCATACAGTAATTACCCACAATAAGGCATACACAATATTCGATATAAGCTCTTTCATTTTCACTTTGAGGACTTTTAGATTTTCACAATATATCACTTTTCAATAAATGGCGTCTTAATAGGAGAACAATATACAATAAACCTACTTAATACTCAATGTAGGTTCTATGAGACCAATAATGTATGCCTATTGATATATCACGAAGAATCTCAATCCTTAAAACGAAATGGAGCCTCACTTAGATTCTTCATCTTGAAGTGACATGACGACATGGAATGTCTCATACAATAGGTCAGTGCTATAGGCTGCTATTTGACATCATCAATTTAGAGCACAATAAGCACATAACTCCCACTGACCTCGCAATGGATCCAATTATCAAACGATAATGTTCTCCTTAAAATGACAATCTCATTCTTTATATATTACAATCTGGATGCCTTTTAATGTTCGCAAATGAACTCTTTGAGTTTGCAAACTATATGTTCCACCTTGGGAACCACAATCTTTTAGGTTGCTTTATTTAAAGCCTTGGCCGAATTTGACTTTAAATCATCTACTTAATCTCTAGAGTCTCCCTTTTGGTCTACAATGATGTAACAATTGAAATAGATCCCATGCATCCTTATACAACATAGATGCTTACTTATCCTGCGTGACTAATATCCAACTCTTAGAGTTCGAATCAGTATAGTCTTCCGACAAATATCAGAATAGAAAACACATGAATTTCATATTCATGTTCTTCTGTAAAGTCAGGTGCAGGTTCAAAATATGGTATTGGGATCAATCGTTGATTCTTTTGGTTTGTAGCCTTTCATCATCAAAGATAACGTATATATGGGACTGGCATAACGAAATGTATTTCAATAATGACTTTGTGAAGTTCACAACTCCCACTCTTTAAGTCATCCAATAAATAGATTGCATTGTCAGACTCAATAATTCTAGTGCCACATATTAGAAAACCAAATCTAGAATCATTCTAGTCGATATAATAATCAACAGAATTGCCGCTGATAGTTTTCTTATCAAGTTTTCTTGACTATGGGTTATAGCTCTTTTGCCTTACCTTATAACCCTAAACACAGAAAACGGCATAAAATCGGCTTAATGTCTGACTATAACTTGGGATTCATTTAGGAACTGGTCTTGCTTGGAGATCAACTTTGAATGTGAATTGTAGTTTTAATTTCACTCCACCCGAATTTTAAAGATTTGGAGTGATTAACATAAATCGTACTAGATCAAAATGTACGATTGACTGCAACTATAATCTCATTCTGTTTCAATATTCCAAGCATCGTACACTAGGCGTCAATATATAATCCTATAGTGCACTTAACCAAAAACCGGTATATGATTTCGCCTAGCTTCATTATACCGAACATGATATTCATCACTACTGTCTGATCATTGCCTTAAGCAGCGCAGCGGAATTAATCAGAATGCCTAAGGCCTCTATAAGATCAAATCCATTACTCCATATGACCTATATCGAAATGGTCGTTAGTAAAGTGATGAAACACTTATATCCACTAAATACAATATGTGAAAATGATCTACAAATGTCGGTATACATAAGTTCCTAATTATTTCAATATCTACTAATCATGTCCTTAATATTAGCAGCAAGATCTCCCTTAATACAATCTCTTCATGTGCCTCGAAATGTCCCTAACCCATGCCACAACTTAATAGATTTCTTATCTATCCTATCATAATCAAAATCTACAGTCACATCATTCACTATTGAAGAAAATTTGCCCAAATATTGGGGTACAAGTCCACTGTGTATCCATCACGCAAAACGCCAGAATCAATATATATGTTGTTACTTAGCAAAATACTTTTCTGTTCCAAAACTGTCTTCAAAATGTAACAACAATCTGGCTATATTTTCAATATGGATTCTAACTCTATAACCCCAATTCACAACAATTTTCCTTTATTCTATCTCTGGTTGCTTATGGCTTTATCAATAATAGCACCGGTATCCAAACACTAATAGTTAGAGGGCATATCTCCTAGATTGGATTCAAAATAAAAGCTAACAGAATGCCTTTTACACATCCCAATCTAGAGGACTCTTGCAATCTACCCTCTTGTGCCCAGGATTATTACAGAAGTGGCACACATTGATATTTAGAGGTGTTGGTGAAACTAGAATGGGAAATAGACTTGGCAAATTTCTTCTTCTAAAATGACCTTTTATTGAGACCTATTAATAATATTTCCTTTTGGCAGTAATATTTGGCATATGTCATCATTATGGCTAAATGAGATCTGTTAACTCGAAAGATCTTCCATTCTTGAATGACAATATCAATTTTGATATTAAAATGTCATGCTTCCTTCTGCATTAAATGAGATCTGTAAAACTGGAAGATCTCCAATTCTCCATCCCAGAAGGAAGTAGTACTGAATCTGCCATATATGGAATCAAAATCATATAGCAACCTTTATCCATCTTATGCGAACTATTTTCTAATGGCATCCATAAATACTTCTTGGTTTTCATTAATTGGAACACTTTCTCTGATATGCTCATTAATGACATGCCCTTATAATCAGAAAATTCTTACTTGAGTGTTCCTAAATTTCAAATATTTTGTCCTCAAAGGGCTCACATTTTGGGTATAGAAGATAGATCGGTTCTCGGGACTACTTCATAGTTTAATATATATATCCCTAACCGTAGAGAATAATTCATACTATCTATCTAATTTGATCCTAATAGAGATTTTATATGTGATAGTTGCACAATATGGAGGCTAGTGGAATAACTTAATAAATATCAATTTTATTCCACAATACACTACAGAAGATAAGACAAAACTAGTTGAATACAACCTTAATGATCGCCCACCGACAGGGTAGGAAGACCGTGTCATATCCCAACTAAAATCCTCTCAGTCCCAAGCATCTCTAAAAGCAACTAACAATCCGACAGGGAGAGACTAGCCACTTCTAAAGACATTAGTAAATTATGCAACTGCAACTATCACTATGCATTGCCTCATTATTATATCCTTAAAATTATCAGAATAAATCGTCAAAAATCTTTATGACTATTCCTGCGACAGGCAAGTACTAGTCAATCCAATTAATGATTTATAATTTTAAGAATATTCACAAAATTTATTGACCAAAATTAACTACATCCAAAATATGCAATTTCTGAAGCATATGTAGTAATTTCAAGTCCAACATTAATTAATTAAATTAATTCAACATAAATGTGAATATTCAAATAATAAGGCAATTTTCATTCCTAGAGAGTTTATTTATTTAAATAAATTATTAACGCAATGGGTAAATCATAATCCAAAATGGCTCAACAAAATACCCCAATAATTTATTTAAACTTATTTAATTAGGCCAAATATTAGTAATTTATGGGCATGAATATATATTTCAAAATTAAGTGAATTATGAATTAAATAAGTAATTGAATTCCCAAAAATTACCTCAAAATAATTCCTCCAAAATTCACTTATACACCTTTAATTTTGGGCTTAACAAATAATTATGGCTATTAAATAAATTTGGCTTATGGCCAAAATTGTCCAAAATAATTAACCGAATGTCCCATAATCAATTAATCAAAAAAAAACCGGCCATTAAAATCATAATCTAAAATTGCCTTTTAATTAATTATGCAAAATAGCCATAAATTAATCTAAATTTAATAGCCAAATAAAATTAATTAATCAACATGGCCCCTAAATTAATTAGGCAAAATGACCTCAAAATTAACTAATTTTAATTGCCCAAAATTAATTTAATACTAAATGGCTAATTAATAAAATTAAATATAAGCCCATGATTTAATAAAAAATAATTTTTGCCTAAATTAATTAAAACATTAAGGCCTAATCAAAATAAAACAAATAGTCTTTTGTTTTATTTTATTTTATTTTTAATAATGGGTGGCCCCAAAAATTAAACAAATAAGGGCCCTAACATAATTAAACCAAAAAAAAAATTGGCCCACTTAAAAGAGTAGCCCAGCCAAAATTACCAAAATTGGCCCAAAATTAAAAAATTTGCCCCAAAAAATTGGGCCCCAAAATCCAAAAAAAAATAAATAAATAAGGCCAAAAATCGTATGGCCCAAAGAAAAAAAATTTAATGAATTTTTTTTTAATTTTCATTGACGAGCGCGTGCTTTACACGCGCCCGCACAGCAAAATTGAGGCGCGCACCGCGCGCCTCACGAAGGAATCGGGCGCGTGCACTCCACGCGCCCGACCATCTTCTCCACCCGTTTCGAGTGTTTGCAGAAAATGGGTCACAGATCCGACCCGGTTCGATTTTAGCCATTTTTTAGCCTTATTTTTGCACCGAATTAAGGGGTTTTTCACCCTTAAATATCATACAACATGAATTTAACAATTTTAAGTCAAAAATTATATGAAATGGCATGGGTTTCAAAAAACCCAAAATCCAAAAACTTCAAAACCGAAGCTTCCATGGCTTCTGTTGTCCAAACCAGTAATGGTTAGTGACTTTGGTGAGTCTGGCTCTGATGCCAATTGTAGGAATTTATTAAAACCTCACCAAGTCACTAACACGAAATTAAACGCGATAAAAATTGACCTGGATGCGGGCGAGAGCTCAATCCCGCTATATCATATTATCACGTTGTTGAAGCCCTCTCCGATAGCATTCCATTGACTGTCTTCATACCTGAAACGGAGATAAAACGAAAAAGTGAGAGAGAGAGAGGTAGAGAGAGAGGGAGAAACTACTCTCATCCCTCTTCAACGAAAATTATGAAACTTAATGGGCCAGCCTCATATATATAGAGGTTGAGAGTAGGGACCTCCCTCCATGGGATTCATGTACAAACCCATCTCATTATAGGTTTATACATATATTATATATTTAATATAATTAATTATAGGTCACACTTTATACAAAATTATACTACTAATAAATATTATATGAAATTAATTACACTTAATTAGTCCAGACAAATAGGGATATTACAACAGAGACATGATAAAAGTATAAATAGAAGTACCACTAAGGGCTTAAATAACATCCATAGGGCTGTTGTTACTCTGTTGAATTGGTATATCATTCACCATATTGGTTGTTTCCTAGGCTGCACCATCGCGTACATTATCCATTGTAGTAACAATCGCATGACCATGCAAATTCTTCCCTTGCAACTTTTCTTGACGCATCATTAATGTCGAACGCTTAGGCTAAGGTAATAGGAAAGGCCTATCTGTTACCGCCACGAGTTTCCTCTCACTGTCAAGAGAAATGGGCTCAACATTTGAAGGCCTATCATTATTAACAGGCTCACATGTTTTGGTCGAAAATGACCTAGACCGAGCTACAAATTGGAAGTTGGAAACAAAATTAGTTCCTAGCATAGTAGGAAAAGTATCCAATGTGGAAGTATCCTTGAATGTAGAATTGACTCTAATAGCTTGCTTAAGAGCTATATCCTTTTTTTTTTGCCTGTTTATCATTACCCCCCGTAGTTCTTAGCATTTTGAGCTCCTATATTAAAACTTCCCATAAATTTCTCATCAATCACCTCCTCTTGCTTCCCTCTTGCCAAATTGGCAAATCTATTATTAGATTTCACCTCCAATAGCTGTATCTTTTGTTTTCCATTTTTGATGTCATCCTTGCCAGGAAACTTCCTGGTTCTCCTTTGGACAATCATCCATGAACCAAAGTTTGTTTCAGTCAGTGTAGCCTCTTCTGCTCTTGCCTCCTCCACAGCCTCCTTTGACAGAGGTTGATTGCACTGAACCATAGGACAATTATCAATCCTATATCCCCCATTGCCACACTAAAACAAACAGTATGAAACCCCTTAAACTCAATTTTCTGAATATGCCTCCCAATAAGAACTTTTGACTCCAAGGACCTTGGAGATCAATTTCAACACATATTCTGGCAAATTTACCCCAAATAGCCTCTTCAGTATTCCTATCCATTTTAATGACACGTTTGACACATGATCCCATAGTGGACAAAGGCAGTTAAATTGTAATACTCCATAGCAAGATCAGGAAGTCTGATCTAGGCAATAACCTTCTCCATCTTATCTTTTGTCGAGTCAAAATTTGACATCCATTGTCTAACTGTTAAAAAATGACCACCAATAATCCAAGGGCCACCTTCCAGTGCATGAACATAATCCTCTCTTCTCTCAAACTTGAAGAGAAAATAATCATAGCCTAAATCCGCCACCTTATACCTCCAAGATAAACTCCATAATTGTTTAATTCTATTAAAAAGAGCTTGGAAACCCATAGCTTTTCCTTGTAACCTGACTATAATAAAAGTATGCCATGATCTACGCTTTGCTCTTTTCTTCTCTTTAGAGAAAACAATCTTGGAATCTGACCTTCTGGACTATCTTCATCATCAGATACTTCCTCATCAAATTGCATATCCAAGCTCGAACCAGTTGAATCCCAATCATTCAATTCCTTCGAGTTTAAGTCACCATCACCAGTAAGCATATACCTTATGAAGATTTTTGTCCTTCACCAATTTGTTGCTCCTGGATGTTATCCTCGTCGATGGATTCCAAGTCCACATCTCCCTCAATCGGTGCTCTACATCGCTTCACCTTTTTCTTCGTACATTTGAGAATCTCACTAGCAGTGTTGTGTGAATCAATATATATGTTGGCTTGCTAGAGAGCTTTTGAGACAACTCATTAGGCAAATTTTTTATTCTACTTCTATTCAATAATAAATCTCTAATATTATGTTTGGATAGACATTAGTAAAGGAAAAGAATGGAAAGAAAAAGAATGTGAGGAAATGAAATGAAAGGAAAGGAAATGGTGCATGTAGTCTTTGTTTGGATAGCTAAAATTAATAAAACATGAAAAGAAAGTAATCTTAACAACTTTTGTTGGGTTAAGTAATGAAAAGGAAAGTAAGCAATAAAAAGGAAAAAAATGATTCATTATAATTTTTTTTCAATTATAATCTCTTTTATTTTAAATTTTATAATATAGTAAGATTAAATTTGATATTTTATCTATTAAAATTTTTTTGAAGTTTCATTTTCTTCTCATTTATCCCAAATTAGAGTTTTAAAAAAATCGAATAAATCAAAAGAAAGTAAGGTGTGCTTACTCCCCCTCTTTTCTTTCCTTAATTAAAAAAATATTTTGAAACAAGAAAAAAGTTTTCAACCCTTGTTTTACTTAATTTTTTTTTTCTTCCTCACCCATAAAATACTAATTTAGAAGTGTTTTATTGTGTTTAATTAAAAGAAAAAAACTCTTGTCTATTTGACCGAAGAGAGAAATTGGGCCTAATTCAAAGCCCAAATTCTAAGAGAGATGGAAAATATCTGTATGATGATAAAGAGCTCGCTTGTCCACTAGACAGCCGAAAAAAACATTTCCCAAATCAAAAACCCTCACACTCCACTCCGTCTCAAGACTCAGCTCTCAACATGGTACAAACCCTAACCCGTGTCGCCACCTTCACCCTCACGCGCCACCTCTCTATCTCCTGCCTCCTCCCCAAGCGCCTCTTCTCTACCATCTCCATCACCCACCCTCCTCCCGTTCCTTCTCTCCTCTTCTCCCGTCGCCCTCTTAGCCCTCTTTCCCACGCCGTCCGATCTCTACCTGTCGGTCCTTCGCGCTTCACCACCATCAGATGCCGCGTCAACCGGTCTGGAAACTCTGCTTACTCCCCGCTGAACTCCGGCTCAAACTTCAGTGACCGGCCACCTACCGAAATGGCGCCACTTTTTCCCGGGTGTGATTATGAGCATTGGCTTATTGTTATGGATAAGCCCGGTGGAGAAGGAGCTACGAAGCAGGAAATGATTGATTGCTATATTAAAACCCTTGCTAAAGTCGTTGGCAGGTAATTTTTATAATCTTTTGGTGGATTTTTGGGTGTTTGGTTGCTGAGGAAGTGTGGGAATGAGAGGAAAATGATGGGTTGAGTTTGAAACGGAAAATAATATCTTGGGTTTTTAAGTTGGTTATTTTTCTGGGTTTGGCTTCGCTTTCTTAAAGATTTATTTTTTAGTGGGATTGTTATGTAATATAATTTTATTTCTGAATTTGGACTTCTTTGATATTGCTCACATTATTTTGACTTAGTTTCTGTTTTTCAAGATTATCTTGTTTGAGTTATTTGTTATTACTCTGTGTTAGTGAGGAAGAAGCTAAGAAGAAGATCTACAACGTTTCTTGTGAGAGGTACTTTGGATTTGGGTGCGAGATTGATGAGGAGACCTCAAATAAGCTTGAAGGTCCTGCTTTAGGTTTTCCTGGAGTTGGTGGATTTATTTTTTTTCTCTTCCAGATGGAAAATTATGTTCTATAATAAATAAATTTTGTTCTGTTCTTATGAACAGGATTGCCTGGTGTTCTCTTTGTGCTTCCGGATTCTTATGTCGACGCTGAAAACAAGGACTATGGGGGTAAGCCTTTCAGGAATAATTTATTTTTGCAAAAACTGAGGACATGTGCATCCATTCTGACATATGCTTTTCACTTAACCTTCCTTCTGAGATCTTATGTCAATGTCTATTGATCTTATATGTATACAGGCATCTTTTTTGCTGGTTTATGGTTAAGTTTTGTTAAACTGCTTGCTTTTCTTAATATTTTGACTATGCAATTGCATTTTAAAACTTGCTTTTGCTTGTATGTTGTTTCTTAAAATCTGAAAACTGCAATTGCCTAATAGTATATATGAAAGCTAAATTATGCATGGGAATATTCTATTTAATTTAATTGATCTCAGTGAGGTACTTAGCATGCAAAAATATTTATCAAGAGTGTAACAGGGAATGCCAGGTTCCATTTTAGATAGCATATGCTGGTCCATCTTGGCAAAGCTAAAAAGCCTTGTAGGTAATGATTAGTTTTGAATGCTAATGGACTTAGATCAAATTTATCTCTCTTGTGTCTTTGTGCTTCTTTTCTACATGGAGCTCAGATGAGTGAGGGGGAGACATTAGTATATGGTTTGCACCATCAAATGTGGAAGAAGTTCTTGATAAGTGTTTTGGTGTTTTACCTAGGCATTTAGTCCATCTTGGCAAAGCTAAAACGTCTTATAGGCAATGTTTAGTTTTGAATGCTAATGGACTTATATCAAACACTTCTTACACGGCTCTCTGCACTCATTGCTACATGGAGATTAGATCAGTGGAGATTAAACATTAGTTTATGGTTTGCACAAATAGCTGAGTGTGGTCTCCTTTGACAAATAACCAAGCATTTGTCTCGTATCTCTTATCATTTAATTTCTTTTTTGATTCTTATGCTTTGTTTGGGTCTGTGTAAAAGTTTCCTTATCTTTTCTATTCAATAGTCATGGCTACTTTGGCGATGGGAGTAGCATTATGTGATAAGAGTGCCAGTCATTAACCTCTGGCCATGTTGACCAATGAAATGCTATCAGTTAGGTATTTAGCAACAATAGTAACTTGTACTAATAGATTTATGCTTTTCAGAAGATAGCATTGGTCCATTTTGTTAAAGCTAAAAAGTCTCATTGGTAATGTTTAGCTTTGAATGCTAATGAACTTAGATCAGGTTTCTCTATTACCGGTTCTGTACTTCTGATGCTCTATGGAGCTGCAGCTCGGAGAAGATGAAACTTAATAGCTTTGATATATTTATTTATTTTATATATATAGGCTTACTCAAGCATGAAATGTGTCAGCATTTGCATATCATGTGCATCCTTTGTTATTTATCAACGAGATGAAGTAAATATTTTGCATTGGAAGCTTGGATCTATTTAAGAGCTTGTAAACCCTTTAACCCAGTCCATCTTGGCAAAGCTACTAGCCTTGAGTTGGTAATGTGTAGCTTTGAATGCTAATGGACTCACATTGAAGTTATCTCAGTAGTCTTCTGTGCTTAAATTTTAGGAGTTGCAGAGTTATTGGAGAAGACACATTAATTTGCTTTTGCATAATTCTATGGTTCTCATGATTGTTTTTGTTAGTCAGTATTGTGGTTCTCAGAAGGGAAATAAATGATACATAAACTTCTAAGATATAATACTTTTTAAGTTGAATATCTTGATTTAAAAAAAAAAAAAGGATTTAGTCCTCCGTGTTTGTTAATCTCTTGTTTCATATTTCGTATATTGGTTCATTTTACCTCACATTTTATGTTAGTTGCATAGATTAAGGGTTTATATTTGGGATTCAGTTGCAAAGTTAAAAAAATCCTTTTCAACTTGTTTTTGTTGTTTTTCAATCATAGATGGATCGATGACAATGGATTGTATTTGACATTTGCATCTCTCACTTTGCAGCTGAATTGTTTGTTAACGGCGAGATTGTTCAAAGGACACCTGAAAGACAAAGGAGGGTGGACCCACAGCCCCAGAGAGCCCAAGACAGACCAAGATACAACGACAGGACTCGATATGTCCGTCGCAGAGAGAACATGCGGTGAAACATTTTAGTACCAAAAAACAATGGCTGTATAGAAATCTTGGTAGTAGTGAGTTCTCTTATGTGTTCCTGGAAGCCTTATTGTGAGGAGTTCTTATTCTGAAATTGAATGTTCCATAACTTTTGTCATATGAACTATAATAAGAAGGCATTCTCAGTGTAGAACTTAAAGTCCTTGGATTATTTTCCTTCTTATGTTTCAAAGGTGGCGACGCACTTCCAATTTATAAGTGCTTTTAATGCATTTTCCGAGCATGAAAGAAAAAGGGGAAAGGAGATGTAGAAATTTAAAATTCCATTCGAAGGAGAAAAACATAAATTTGCTTGTGCAGGGTCAATCCTCTGGCTCGTCATTATAACTTTTCCCAAGTCCCTAGCATTCCTCGACTCAAAGAAGATGAAATTAAAATATTAAAATTATTTTTACATTAAATAATACTTTTATTAATATATATTTAAAAATTATTATATATATGTTTTAATATTGTTTTATATTTTAAAATTGTTTTTAATAAAAAATGACACATTTTTATATTAAAATAATATATTTAAAACTTTAAATGACAAAAGATTTTAATAATTATTATATATCATAATTATGAAAAATAATTTATTTTACATTTATATTAGTAATTTATTTATGTTTTAACATACTTACAAGATGATGATTATTACTAAAAATATTAAAATAAATAAAATAAAAAATAAAGTTAAAAAAACTTAAAATAAAAAAAGGACAAAAGAATCGGATTTAGTGAAGCATCGTAGTTGCAACACGTTAGAGGCTTCCACTGTGCCGCAAACGACGGCACCCGAACGAGTGGTACACTCTGATTGGGGCAAAATGTATTCTAACCGTGCCGCCACCGGAAGTTCGGTGAAAACCAAACGGACTTTAGTGAAAAAAAGAAAAAGTAATTTTCTTTTTATACCATTGAAAGAAAAAAAAAAAACTTCCATTCCTTCCATTTACGGATAACTATATTAATTCAGTTTCTAGGTCTTCTACCAGCACCTCTACCACCCTACTGGTCTTGTCTTTCTTTGCCTTGACCACCTCCGTTCCTCAAGGGACAACCTTTCAAGTGGCCCAGTTTTTCTCTATTCTCCGTTGCGTCTCTTAGCATTTTTCTCTTAAAAAAATTGGAACTTTGGGAGAAAGTATGAATTTTTTTTTCGTACTTCATTTCCCTCTTTTGGGTATTTGTTAACTTTAAAGAGTAGAATTATTGTTTTCTTTTTTATTGTTTTAGTATGTCTAAGAAATGGTTACTTGTGGCTTAGAAGTTAAAATGCTCGGGATTTTTTTTTCCTTCGTCGTAAAACTTTGCTGGGAAATTTTAGTAATGTTTGCACCAATGAAAATGGTATTAACAATCTCAAATTCTTTAGTTACATAGGTTGCTAATTTCTTCATAATTCTATATAAAGAAGGGATTTTTTTTTCTTAGTGTATTTGCAGTAAATGGAGAAGTTTTGAATACTTAAAAGATTATGGCATTGAAGCTGTCTTGTGCTATTCATCTTGGTTATAGGGCTGATAGCTTTGTGTGTCTTTTTAGCAAATTTGACAAGTAAGAAGTATAGTTAGAACACTTAGCGATATGGGCGGATCAAGTTGGTTTAGAGAAAAGCATGAGAAAGGTGGTGAGATGCCACTACATGATTCCCATGAAGGAACTTCTGCCCGGACAAGGCCTTTCGGCTATGATGGGATTATGTTCAAGGGAAATAATAAAAAACTTAATGAGAATGCTGAAAATATCAAAGAAGGTAATAGAGATATGGGTAGGATGGCAAAGAACAGCCTAATCCAGAATGATTTTAATCTTAACGAATCGGAATGAGGGCACAGACATGGTAAAGATTTTTCTCGTGGTCATGAAAAGCACCTATTAGAGGAACTGGAAAAGAGAAGTTCCCATGAGAAAGTAGAGAATGCATCTAGGAGAAACTATAGAATGTCTAAAAGAAAATTAGGGAGAATCATGAGTCAAAAATGAGATTGAAGTCTGAAGTGAGAAAAGATACGGGTGTTAAGGATGAAGGCAAATATGAGAAACAAATTCATGTGAATACAAAAAATGACCGATCAACTGGTGGTTCTAAAAATGTAGATGAAAAGATGCATTCAACAGATTTAGTGGAGAGGGATAGGCATGCAGGCAGAAATGAAAGGAAATCTGAGAAAGACAGCAAGAGAAAGCATCAAACTGGAGGTGATGACCAACCTAGAGAAAGGAATCCTACAAAAAACAAGATATACGAAAGTGAGGCATGCTTCAGAAACTAGTGACAGAAAGGAGAAGAAAGAATCATCGAGATCCCATTATAAGGAATCACACCATAAAAGGAGAAGGTCACAGAGCCGAGAGCGTGAGGAAAGGCATAAAAGATCTATTTCTATCTCACCAAGGTCGCACAAATGTGCATCTCATAATGTGTCAGAGCATGAACTGTTCCCACATGGTGTAAAAGGGAGGTCAGGAAGACAGCATTCTGATGACAGAAGCAGAATGACAAGTAATGGTTCAAGTGGCCACCAAAGGCGACATGGTGGATCCACAAGTGGCCTTGGTGGCTGCTCTCCAAGGAAGAGAAAGACTGAAGCTGCTGTTAGGACGCCCTCCCCTGCTCATCGTTCCGCTGAGAAGAGAACAGCTAAGTGGGATATTACGCCTGCAGAAACAGAAAAGAAGGTTTCTGGTTCAGTTTCTTCTTCTATTTTACAGGAATCAATTCAAACGGTTTCCTCAAACATGCACGTAGTAGTCACTGCTGTTCCTAGTGTTTCAATGACAGGGAAGCCTCTTGTTGTGGCTTCGCCCAGCACTTTATCATCAAAACATACTGTCTCCTTTGACTCAGTTCAGCTAACAGAAGCTAACAGGCCTATGAGAAGGCCTTATGTAGAAAATGTGCCAGCTTCAGCCTCTGAGGAAGCTATTATGGAATCCTTTGATAATTTTTTGCTTTCATCTGGAGCTAATCATATTCGAGGAGCCAAACCATGTATTAGCTGTATTGTATGTCTCTGATACATATTTTTTAATGTACATTTTACTTTTGTAAAAAAAATATGAGTGCAACATAGGAAGATTTCATGTTATGCCTTACAAATTGCAAATACAAAAAGAAAAGGGCCAGGCTCTTGTTGAATTCCTTACGCCAGAGGATGCTTCTGCAGCATTTTCTTTTGATGGCTGTACCTGCCCTGGTTCCATTCTCATAATCAGATGCCCTAAAGACTTTGTTGAAGTGGTACTACAAATGAAACTCTATTTATTTGATTCTTGCTTTGGAATTTTTTTTTTCTTTTCAGGTTTATACAGATTTCCTCCTTTGTTGTTTGTTTATATCAGGTTTATACATATTATTAACACTGCAAATATTTGGCTCAAAAAAATGTACGACTAGAAATTTGTTAATTAGTCTGTCTTTGTAATTATTGTTGTTGGTATAATGACTTATTGGAATGTTCTGTCAATGAACTAATTTATTTTTGAGCAATTTTATGTATATATTCTTTGGTACTGTCCTTAGATCATGTTGATTAGAAGTTTGCAATGTTCTCGATTATTCCTTGTCATCTACTGAAGTAATTATGATTTTCTTTTCCCTATAGTTTAATGTGCAATCCTTAATTTGTTCTTTAATTTGTTTAGATTTTTTACTATATTTTCACTTGTATTTATTATTCCCTCTTTAAATCCATAAACTTGACACTTAGTGGTGTATGCCTGCTGCACACTGATACAAGTGAAGGATTTTAAGGTGCCGTTTGGCTTACTGGTGCAGTGCAGCAGGTAGCCCTCCCCACCATAGTGAACCCCTTATTTTACACTAGACCCATGTGCCAAATGCACCCTATCTCCATGGTATTGTTCCATTATGATATTGATTTTCAATGTTTCTGTATGTCAGGGTGCTTGTTTGCTATTAGAATTTTATTGGTAATTTCATTCATCAACTAACCTGGATGATTTTTATTTGCTAGTACATTTCTACTGCATTGCATATATATAATAATTGTAACTCAATTAGTGCTTTCTGTTCAGCCAAAAAAAGGCTTTTACGTTTCTACTGCTTTCCTGTCTCTGAGGTATATTGTGGTTACCATCCTAGCAGGTTTTCAGACAGTCGCTATTTTCATGCAGACTGGTGAACCGGAGAAATCAGAAGCAACAGTAATCACAGTCAGTGATATCGCAAAGGATTCATATCTGTTGGCTTAAAAAAGGAAAGAAGAGCAGTAACTGCAGAAAGAGAAGGAAAATAACACAAAGAAAATAGGCTGAAAAGTTTTTTCACATCATTTTGACAAGCCAAATCCGATTTAAATACATAAATGAATAACTGAAAATTCCTAAGAAAATGCATTACACAACTAGCATGTTCTCCTACTTTCTTGCCACTACAATCCACTTCACAACTAGCATGTTCTCCTAGTCTCTTGCCACTACATAGCTAACATGTTCTCCTAGTCTCTTGCCACTAAAATCCACGACTTCCATGAAAGCAACTACTTGATGCACAACTTCAACAATATCACAAGGTATGTATTGATATCTTTTGCAGTAAAATGACTTATATTGCCTACCATTGAAGCACCACCAGTATTTCTGTAATTTTTATAGCTATATTGCTGTTTTTTTTTTCCTTCTATTTTTGGTGTTGCGAAATTACCTTATCCACCTTTTGCTGATGTCATTCAACTTACTTATACTGGTTTTTATGGCTATCTTAATGTATTATTTCCTTTTGTTGTGAGTTTGGTGCAGATCTTCATTGGTGGAATTTCAAAGGCTCTTTCATCTGAAATGGTAATATGATTGTAAAATTCTAAATGCTGCTCAGAAATTAGCTCTAGAGCTCTTATATTCCTGCATCACCTTCCTCTTCTCTGCTATTTATCCTTTCTTTGTTCTCATTTTTATTAATAATTTTATTACTCTTTTAAGCTGACTAGGTTTTGTATACCGTTTCATCTTATGGAGAATGCTAGTGCCTTTGGTCCTTTAAAGGCATATCTCTTTGAGATCAATGAGGATCTTAGTGAAAGATATGCTATTCTTGAGGTAACATGGAATGTGTTTACTTCATTTTATACTTGTCTTTTGGCAAATAAGTGTCAAACATTTTGTGCAAATGAGTCTCAAATCATCGTAGCTGTTATCTCTACTCTTTCTCTTTTTTACTTCTGTTCTTTCCTTATGCATAGCTTTTATTCTTTTCTTGTTATTCAATCTTTTCTTTTATTTGCATAAATGAATCTGATCTGCCAAACTTGAGTGTCTGATAACTTAATATATCAGTATGTAGATCAATCTGTTACTCAGAAAGCCTGCGCGGGTCTGAATGGAATGAAGTTGGGAGGGCAGGTAATCACTGCAGTTCAGGCTGTTCCCAATGGTTCATCCTTGGTACCACACAAATGCTGTTGCTTTTCTTACAAGCTTTAGCTTTTTCATTAGCCATGATGTTACGTGGACATTTGTACTAACTAGAAAAAACATGTCCTAGGGAAATGGTGGAGACCAACAATCCTGTGTTATCCCTCAACTCGCAAGGCCACTTCTTCAGAAGCCTACTCAAGTCCTTAAACTTAAAAATCTGGTAAAGTATATGGATTAGATGCATGTGTAGTTATGTTGGTAACGATCTTTTTCTTTTTCTTTTGGTGGCTAGACAATTTTATTTCTAGTCCTCTCACTGATTTTATTTTTTCCTGAAAGGAAAACCATATTTCTTAATGTAATTCTTGTCCTTGTATTTGTGGCTTAGTTCCCAAAGGACTTGTCACTGTCTGCAGCAGATGTGGAAGAAGTACTAGAAGATGTGCGGTTAGAATGTTCCAGGTCTGACAAAAAAACACTGCAACCGAATTCTCTCTTTTCGTTATCATATTCCTTTTTTGGGTTACTCTGAAATATATATACGTTGAACCATCAACCTTGCAGGTTTGGTTCTATTAAATCTGTTAATGTTGTCAAGCATGCAAACAGTATCATGACAACTGGAGATAACAAAATGGAGGATAATACAAGGAAAATCGGGACCAGTCACAACCTAGAAGATGATGAAATTAATGTTGAAACAGAGACAATGGAAGAAGTTACTGGTGGAAACTATGGAGGAGCTGCTGGGATAAAATTTCCAACTAAATCTCACGAGGTAATGGCTGGCAACAGCTATAATGATGAGAAACCTATGGACAATGAGTTATGTCAACAAGGTGAGTTTGAAGGTAACATCAATAGCGAAGCCATAAACCACGGGAGCTTGGATGCCAAGCCATTTCAGCCTGGGGGGCTTGATAGCAACACTGCTGCTGGAGCCCAGCTTGATAATGAAATGGCTGTTGAAGATCTGGGGTTGGAGACTGTAGACAAGACAATTTCTCAAGAGGTTTCTAATCTGATGAATACCTCAAAAGAGGAATCAGATTATCAATCTGACAGGAATGCTGATACAATTCAAAGTGAAGCCAGAAATACTGACATGAAATGGCAGCCAAAGAAAAATTAAATCTGGAGGGAGTCAATGGAAAGATACCAGAATGTCACACTGAGATGGGAGTCGAAGATCCTGTCTCTAAGAGAGAGTCTATAACAATTTTTCAACAGATCCCTAAGCTGCTGGATACCCCAAAAGAGGAACCAGACTCTCAATATGACAAGGTTGCTGGTAATATTCAAAGTGAATTCATAAATTTCGAAAAGAAATTGTTGCCCAAAGAAGACCTGCAGCTGGAGCAAGCCGATGGAAAGTTACCAGAAGCTGTTGATGATTCTGCTGGTAATGTGAGAATGAAATCAGATACCATCAGTAAGGATGAAAATAGCAAGGAAAACAATTTGAAACAGATTTTTGAGCCTGGCTGTGTGTTTGTTGAGTATGGAAGAATAGAAGCATCATGCATGGCTTCGCACTCTTTACATGGCTGGTTGTTTGATGACTGGATTGTGACAGTGGAGTACACTGGTCCAGATTCTTACCGGTTGAAATTTCCAAAATGAATTGGATCACTGCAATTGGAGATATACCGCTTCACCTAAGCTTTAAACTCTTGCTGTGCTTATTTTTGTAGTATGTTCTGCATCATCATGCTACATTGGAGTCTTGCCTGTCATTGCAGTAGGCCTCCTCCATGACGCAAGGAAATCTTACTTTGACTAGCTAGGATTTAGAAATTTTTTTCGGAGGCTAGGTTGGCTTCAAATAGTCTCTAATTTTTCGTGTGCATGTAGCAATTCGTTACAATATATGAGGCACGCCCGGGAAGGAAGATGAGCTACATCTATCTGACCAGCTTGCTACTGCTCGCTCCATATCTACTATATTTTTCACCTTTCTGTCCAAGTAGATATACCATTGATACTTGGACGTTTGTGTATTACACACTGGTGTATTTTTAGTCTTGTAAGAAGAGGGCCACTGACTATTTTTTCCCCCTTCATCACCATTAATACAGGCTTATCATATCTTGATCACATTGCAGATTGTTTTGTTAACCATCAACACTTACAAAAAAAAATAAAACAAGAGGCCTGTCCATGGATTGGGCGGCCGTTGAAAACTGAAAATTAGTCTGATTTTTTAGTCGGGTTGGACAAAAAAATAAGCCATGAACAGGTTTGGATAAAAAAAGTTTAGGTTCGATGACTTTTCGGGCTGAGCTCGAGCTTTGCTTATGAAAATTTAGGTCTGGCCCAAATATAATTAAATTATTAAAATATTTAACTTATTTTTACTAAATATAATATAATTATATGTATTTAAAATATTTTTCATTAATAAACACTATAATATAAAATATGAAAATTGACATACAAAGTTTGACAAATCAAATTAAACTTTAAAAGAATAAAATAATTTAAAAAAAAAAGAATTAAAATGCAAACAAAAAAATGGGGCTCAGTCGGGCTCATGTAGAAAATATGTAAAATAAGTTTAGACTAAAACTTAAGCCCGAATGATTGCACTGGATCAAATTCGAACTTGCATATTGTTCGTTAATATATAATGTAAATTTGACTTGAATCCGACTCAATCCATGAACACCTCTACCCTGGCGTCTTCTAGCTGGTTAACTTAACATATCTGAATGCAAAAGCAGTAGCATCCGAAAACAAATACATGAAATTGGAAACATAAAATTTACTTTTTATCTTTCTTGAAAAGGAGATCATTTTCTTCTCTTGGCATGCAACAAAAAAAATCATTTTCATTTCTTTGAAGGTGGGTTAGTTAACCATCCGCTGGACTTGTAGTGTTTGGGTCGAACTCCGTGTTTCGGCTCGGCCCCTTTTGAGACCATTGTAATATAAAAAGAAAACCCAAATGAAAAAGGTAAACAAAATCATTGTCCACACGGTTTTCCTTTTGCCTACCCACAAACGAACGGATAAACAGGAAAGCTGAAAGACAGACAAAGCAAAAATGGCAACGTTGGTTACTTCGGGAAGTACTTCAGTTCTTAGGTTTCACAAACCAGAGCCTCTAAAGACGAGGCCATCTTCACAGCTTCTGAGTTTTGTTACTTCTCAACTTAGTGGCATCAAAATCTCCTACACCCTTCCTGACGTGGCACCTGCAAAACCCATATCCTCACCTTTCACTCCTGCTCTCCAGCCTGTTGCTCGTAAATCCTTTCTCTGTTGTTTTTTAATTCAGAACATTTTTTAATTTTATTTCAGTTTTTATAATTAAGTTTACGGGTTTGTTTAATTTTGCACTTTCCTTTTTGTCTTTGTTCCACTATGTGAAATTTCATTGTGGTATCGCAAATCAACAATTTTGAAGTGGAAGTGGGTGTTTTTAGGAGAGTGGTAGTGAAATTTTCCAAAAAATAATGTCTGGGTTTGTTGAAAGGAATGAAATTTCATATGGAAACGTGAACTTGATTGATTTAAGTTGCATTCTGGACAAATATATAAAAGACATAAATACCAGCTAAAATCTTTGAATTGTTTGAATTTGACAATTTTTTATTGCCGACTCTTTTCATTACACGTTATGCTAATTCTAAGCTGGAATCCATTGTGAATTAGAGTTATGGAAGTTAAAATGCATGTGTTTTCTCTGAGTTGTTTAGTATATTGGCCTTTTTAAATGAGCTTTTGATTGAACTCCTCTTATTGTTGGTATTGATTTTAATTAGAGCCATTTAATTGATTGGGGACAATGAATAGAACTTCATATCTTGATCAATCTTCTCAGGCAGAGTATGCCCTTTGACTGGAAAGAAGGCAAACAAAGCTAACAGAGTTTCCTTCTCAAACCACAAGACAAAAAAATTGCAGTTTGTCAACCTTCAATATAAGAAGGTTTGGTGGGAAGCTGGTAAGCGCTACGTAAAGCTGCGGTTGTCAACAAAGGCATTGAAGACCATAGAGAAGAATGGACTGGATGCTGTTGCTAAGAAGGCTGGGATAGATCTTCGCAAGGAATGATGAGTTACCAAATTCTTAGATTCCAGTTTACTTGGAAAACTATTTTCAAGAAACCATATTGTTGGTAAAGCTTTGGCTAATTTCTTTTCTGATCTCTTGTTTTGATTTCGACTTCCTATGTAACTCTTTTTAGCCAGATATGTTGAATCCTTTTGTTAAAATGAGAAGATCATGATTCTGATCAGTAGCTGCATTTGTGAGAAAAATGCAGAAGTTGGTTTTAGTTGGTTAAAACTATTTCAATCCTTGTGGCTTCTGATTCATTTTGCTGTAAATTGGGTAATAGAAATGCTCAACTATTGTGTGTATCAAACAGGAATTTGTGTTACTTTTCTTCATTGCTTGGAGGATGAAGCATAAACTACAGATTCTTGTATAACTAGGCATAGAAGGTTATGCGTGGTTAAATATTGAGATTTGAAATTATTGCTTATGAATAGATACAATTGGATCGATGAAATTTCAGTTTCAAGAACCATTATCTTGATGCATGATTACATCTAGATTTGCAATTCAGATAATTGAGAAATGTCATCACCTTCAAACGGCATCTATGCAGGTGCGTTCATCTTTGTATGTAACGAACAAAAAGAGGGAGAATTTTTTCTTTTCTTCTCCATTGTCAGCTAATAAGTGATGAGTATTTTCAGCAACTGATCTAAGGTAACTTAGAATCTAGTTTCTGTTGATTTAACTGAGAAAAGAATAAAGATCTTAGTTTCCTTCTTCTGATTCTCCCTTCAGCAATACGTATATACTCCCCAGATCTGCAGCTGTATGAAAAGTGAAGGAATAATGAATCCTAACCAATAAGTTCACAGAAGATATTGTTTTTTGTTCGAATGAAGGTAAAGAGGTAATGGAGAATTGAACTTTAGGTCAAATTTTGATTGTTAAATTCAAAAAAGTAAGCGCTAGATAAATCAATCAAATGAGTTCTCTGGTACTTGAATAATGATGGCATATTTTCATATTAAACACTAAATTTAACCATCTTTTGACAATTTCTTAATTGTTTTTTCACTACGTTAGTATGTTAACATATAATTGGTATGCAATAATGAATGTTCAAGTCTTTGTCTGATATGCTTAAGGGTATAAATGAGTCAAAACACTCAAGCTACTTGTGAGCTATTTGAGCTTTACTTGATAATTATATAAATTCGATTCGTTTGCTTTCAAATTGAATTAAAGTATGAATTATTTGAGTAACAATTTGAGCTGAGTTCAAATATATTGATTAAATTAAAGTATGAACTATTTGAGTAACAATTTGAGATGAGTTCAAATATATTAATACTCAATTTGAAAAGCTCGCGAGCTTGATAAAATTTTTTAATATATATATTTTTTATATTTTATTATTAATTTATTATTTTATCTTATTATATATGATTGAAAAATAACAAATCGATCCTATTGAATCAAACTCAAACTTAAAAACTTTAACTCGATCGAGCTCGAATTAAATTTCGAGTTTTCAAGTTGAACATAACTCGAGTTTTGAGTTTTAACCCTTCAAATAAGATAAATTGCATGTATTTTAAGTTTTTTTTTTCTATTTTACAGTTTTTTCATCTCTTAAAATTTTCCTTTTTACTCCACAGTCCACTCCATTCTTGCTGTAGTACTTGCAATAACAAACAAAATTACATTCTTTTTATATCACCATTTACCAGCATATAACATATAAGATAATTTTGGAATGAAAATATTTAAAGCAATATAAATTGAAGCATGGCAAATCATAATAACATACCATCTCCACCCCCTCCTCTGCTTTTTTCTTTTTCCATATCTGTATATGCTAGACAATCTAAGCTAAGATGTACAAAATGACATGACGCAAATTACATACAAAATTCAGACATGGCTGAGGCTAGCAGTGAAAACAGAGTGAAGATAAAGCTGTTCATCTAAAAGGTTCAATTGGTGCAGACTCTTCAAGAAGAGCAGCAGCCTCGAAGCATTCTGCAGCCTCAATGGCTGATGCACCAACATCAGCCTTGTAGAGCAAACCCAGATTGTACCAGGCAGCCGGGTTTGTTCTGTCAAGTCGAAGTGCATCAGTCAGAAAACTTCTCACTATGGGCATTGACTGGCCACCAAGCCGTCTGAGGATGCAAGCAGTAGATATCAAGCTTGGAACATGTGTGGGTTCGACATCTAATGCCTTCCTGTACGATGTCAAAGCTTCCTGGTGGCACCCCTTTGCTTCGTTGAGTAAGCCTAACGAAATCACCACCAAGTTTTAGCTAACAACAATCACCATCTATAAGATTATTATAATTCTTCCTTCCTCCAATAATAGCCACAGTCAGCATATGTTCAAGCAAAGACGGAACAAGAGAACTAAAGAAGCAAGAAATTTAACTGAGACTCCAGCTTTGCAAGTACAATTGATTATTGATTAGGATGACAAGTTGAGAACAAACTGCCAGCAACGTGTATGTAATCGACATTACAAGAGATAAATGAAGTATGTGTATACCTGTAGAGTACCATCTAGAAGCAGAATAAGGACTGATAGCCTTGGATTTTGACAGACAGACCTCAGCATCCCGCCATTGTGACAAGCTTGTGTACACATTTGCTAGATCATGCCACGTTTCCATTTCCAAGCTTCTATCCCACTTTCCCTTAGCCTGTAAGGGATAAAAAGACCAACTTAGCCCAGAATTCTTTAACACTTCTAACCTTTTTAGTTTCATGCTAGTGCAATTCACTCTCACTCAATTTGATGAAAGCTTCTATAGTTACACAAAACACATGGATGATGCAATTAATATCTTTTGCCGCATCAATATGCATGAGGATCAGAAACCTACAACACATTGTCACTCCTATTGAAATGAAATTCTTAATTATCATATCCAAAACTACCTCAGTTTATACTACAATACATTCAACGCAAATGAAACTCTTTGCAGATTTTAAGTGGCTCAGATAACATGCAATCTCACTCTCAAGCTGAAAATAAGAATAAAGATTCAAATTTTTTACTCTATTTAATCTAATGCTTTACATGGCTCTCAAGTTCAGGAGGGTCTAAGCACAGTGGGCCACTTGCAGGAATAAAAAAGTAAGATGCTCAATAATCTCTTTACTAGTTTGATGGTAATAGTACCATCAACTAGACACTTGAGGTTACTATGAAATTGATGAGAAATATATGTACTTATCTCAAAGTAACAAGTTTTTCTATCAGAGAAGAAAGTCAATTTATTTGATTTTTCAACTCCTTTCATCAAATCGCCAACAAGTTGGAAGTTTAACCCTTTTTAGCAAATTCAACTTCAAAAGAATAAACTTGATAACATGGTATGTTTAGCCTACCTTTAGAAGTTTCTTTCCAGCACCCAAGCTTTTATATTGAACTTGGAGAACAGCAAGAAGATGAGTATATGTCTCAACTGCATTTTTTAACTCGCCCTGTGCAATCTGAAGTTTAGCTTTGGTTCTCAACAGTTCTCCTTGATCCCATTTCCCAGTTTGGTCAAGAGCAGCATTAATTACGGTCTCTGCATCAACAAACCGTTTTTGAGCTGATAAAATCCGAGCCAAAAGGACATATCCTTTAACACTAGACCCTGCTTCAAGTTTCAACAGTTGCTTTGTGTAATAAAGTGCTACATCCAACTTTCTCTGCTCTGCATTTTCTAGACAAAGATGGAATAAAACATACGGATCCCTTTCTCTCGTTATCTTTTCTGCAGTTTCCAGCACCTCAATCGTTTCAGACTGCTTTAAAACTCTCTCAGAATCAGAAGAAATTAGCCTAGATTGAGCTGACAATAAAACTCCCAGTATGCAGTTTGCTTTGCTCACCATCTGCCTACATCTGCCATTCAACCCAGCAAGTGCTTTTCGTGCCCAGTTTATCCCTTCCTCAATAGAACTCATACTCTCCCCACAAATTTTTGAGGCTAGCAATAATTCCAGAATGCAGTCTGGGTCGTCTCTGCTATTCAGAAGATTCTGCAACAGATTCAAAGCAATTATGTCCTCACCTTCCCCATAGTAGCAGAGAGCCAAAGTACAATATTTTTCTTTTCTTTTCAGGATCTCTGGATGCAATTGTTCAACCTGATGAGCTATGGCTCTTAGTTCCCCTGAAACAGATAGAGCAAAAGCAAGATGATCCAAGATTGATGGATCCCAACCAATCCTTTTGAGAAGAAATTTTCTCAGTAGAATTAGTAATAAGAGAATAGCCTCTTCTATGTTGTTTCTTGGCACAAAGGAGCCTTCCATCTGCGAACGGAGGTTTGGAGGGCTTGCTTCAGCACCACTGTATAAAAGCAATACAGCAAATTCCTTCTCTAGTTTTGCTTTGGTTACAGCATCAACATTCCAGTAATAGAGGAGAGCCCGGCGGTATGACAAGATAGCTTCTTGGAGATCTCCTGCAAGTTTCCATAGCTCTGGAAGCAATTCCACAGCTTTGTTTAAAATTTCCTGTAATTTACAATCTGTTGAGAAGTTGTCGGGCAGGCCCTCCGGCAATGCAGATTCAACAGTGTCCAATATAACTTTGCATGATTGAGCAGCTTCTGTAAAAATATCAGGAAAACATTATAAAACGATGACTATGCAGTGATGATTACCACACTGAACCATCAAAGAAGCCAAAAATTTTATGTCTTTCAGTTTCTATTATGTCACTGAATTAACTAGTATTGCATGAGAGATCTTCAAAATAAATAAGTAGAAAGATAATGAAGGGCATACCTCCAAACCTTCCAAGGTGCTGCAACGATTTTGTTTTCAGAAAAATAGCTTCAAGAAGTAAGCTAACAGCATGCATAGACATGGCTGGAGCAGCGTCACTTTGTGAGCGATGATGATTTTGTTCACATCTTCTAGAAAGGGAGGCTTTCATCTTGGAAGTCACTGCAGCAACATCTATTCCTTCAAACACATGAAGTGCAGCTTCTATATTTCCTTTTTGATACTCAAGCCTTCCTAACAATGCCCTTGCTTCCTATAGATTAAGCTATTTGTTAGCTAAATCTAAGCACTGCAAATCAATATAATATATAGGCTTTGCTTCCTAACAATGCCCTTGCTCCCTAGGAATTTCCTTAAATGTCAAAGATCAAGAGAGTGCAAAAGAGACAAATAAAAATTAAAAAAACTCTTATAATGGTGAAAACCAAGAGAGAAAATTTAGATGCTATCAACCTCATAGTTCAAATAACCACTCTCGCGAAGAGATGACTCAGCTTCTTCAATATTGCTGTTGTCAACCTTTGTCTCCACCATCTCACCTGCTCTAGACGAGTAACCACTCACTGAATAGTCCCGAGTCGCTAGGGACTCAGAAGAAGAAATAGTATCATCAACTCTTAATTGCTGTCCTAACCACATGCACATCATCATTTTCTGAAACCTCACTCGAATACCAAATCTCTGCTTATTTATCCAATCCTTGATTGCCATACCGTTTTGCTACACTTGAAATCCTTCAACAATAACATCAAGATAACAAACCATGTAAAATTAGGAGTATTCCAAGAACATAAACACCATAAAATACAAGGATTAGCTAGCACCAGTTATATATATATAGTGAGATACAAATGAAACTGTCCAGAAAGCTCTTCAGCAGAAATGCTTAATCATCTACCTAAAGGAGAAGAAAATTGACCTTTTTATGCTATTGAAATAAGATGAACTCTTGATAAGAGATTTAAACCACAATTCCAAATCTTAGCAACTTTATAAATACTAGAAGCACTTAAGCTCTAAAATTCTGAACCAAGAATTTGAAGTCAAAATCACATGTTGAAACGAGAAAAGAAAACCCACCTATTTTCCTGCAACCCAGCTTAAGAAAACCACCATAACCACCCAGCTACTGGGCTTAAACAGCCAATTTTCTCATCAAAGATAAGAGTGCAACTAAATAACAAAAAAAAAACCAGAAATATTCAACTCAAACACGATGAATTCGGATCAACTCGCACCACAAAAAAAAATAAAATAAAATACCATAAATTGAAAGCTACAGTTGGAGGTAAAACACAAGTGAAAATAATCACCCATTACATCATCATACAAAGAAAAGACGAAATGGGGTTAAGAATAGCTAAGAAGAAAGTACCTTTCCACAGTCAAGAAACATTGACTGAGCCCACCAGACACCCACATCACTGTGCATCTCCACAATTCACCCAAACAAAAAAAAAAGGGTCCTTAATTTTTCACTTGCAAAGCAAGAATCCAAAGCAAAGCTATCAACTTTTTTTCCTCTCCTGTTTACTTTCTCGTGTTGGGCCAAAGTCTTGATTTTTATTTATTTTCTTTAGTTTTTAAAGTTAATACATAGAGAAAGAATGAGTGCATTAAGTTATAAAATCTAACACTGTACCAGCTGGTTCTTGTCTTAAAAATGCGAACAAAAGAAAAGTTTTCATTTTTCCTGTGCTTAAAAAAAAAAAGTCTTCAATTTTTTTTGTTCGTTGAAAAGTTTTCATTGTTGAGTTGAGAAATGCACCATTTGAAAATTTCCTTTTATGTTAAAATATAGAAAAATCATCAGTTTCTGGAAAGGAATGTCCTGGCCCAGTTTGAAATCTTCCCTTGCCTTCGTCAGCAGCTATTTATTTCCCCATTTTAATTAGAAATAAACTATAAATTTATGAAACCAATGTTATGATTACAGCTAATATATTAGCCATGAATAAGTATTTAAAAGAAATAAAAGTAAAATTTTCAAATCTTTGAATATGATTCAAAATTTAAAATTATTATTAAAAAAAATTTATTAATTATTATTTTTAATTTGATTAAAATTATTTTCAAATAATAACACAGATAAAAATTTTTGTGACAAAATAGTAACCGAGATTTTTCTTTGGTAAGACAAAGTTTAATTACCTTATTTGTAGCGTAAGACAAAAGTCAAATCTAATAGTGGCATTTTTTTTTTGTAGTTTACTCAAAGTGAAAAGCGTGTTCCCTGCACAAGATGTGGTAAGCTCCAGCCTGGCATGCAGATTACTCTCTTCGGTCTTCGGATCAGATCTTAGCTCACCATCAAAATCCTGTAAGTGGTCCAAATGTCGAAACTCCCCTCCATCTCTAGACTTCTCTTTGCCAAAGAAAAAGGCAAAGCCTTTTTTTTTTTTGCAATAAAAAGCAAAGGTTTCTTTACTACTTGCCCTTCAACTCAAACCTCACCGGGAATAATATTATTTAGGGGATCGTTTGGTATCATTTTTTATTTTTTGTTTTATGTTTTCTGTTTTTGAAAATTTTGTTTTTGTTTTATTTTGTTTTGTTTTCAATTTCTGAAAACAAAAAATATGTTTGTTTTATACTGTTACGTTTTGAAAACAAATATTTAAACTGATTTAGATATAATAATTCAATTCACAAAAAAAAATTTAAAAATTAAATAAAAATAATATATTTATTAAATAATAATATTTAGATAATATTAAATAATATTATTTTATATTATTTAATACTAATATTAAATATTTTTATTTAATCATATAAAAATTTAGTATAATTTAAATAATGTTATAATTAAATATAATATTAAATAAAATAATATTATTGAATTTAATTGTAATAATCATAAATTATATTTAATAATAATTTTTATTTAATTGTAATAATAATATTACATTATTAAATAAAATATTTAACTAATTAATTTATAATAAATTATATAGTTATTAAAATATATTATATTAAATATAAATAATATTACTTAATGTTAAGTATTTACTAATTTAATAATATTAAATTATTTAATAGTAGCAGTGATATATTTTAAATTTAAGATAGAATATTATATTAAATAATAATATTGTTTAGTAAAATAAAAATTAATTATATTATATAATAATATTAATTATTATCATATCAAAATTATAATAAATGATATTATTTAAAATATTTAATATATTCAATAAATTATTATAAAAGTTTAAATTAAATAATATTATAATATTATAATTCAATGTAATATATATTTAATTGCTTTAAAGGTTTTCAACTTTTCTATATTAAAATAAATATATTAATTTTAAAATATTAAATAATATTTTATATTAAAATTTAATATTATTTTATTTAAAAAATTAATTAATTTTATTTATATTTTTATTATAAAAAATATCAATATTATAGTAATATATAAACTCTGTTCACTTACTTATGAACAGTAACAGAAATAAAAACATGTTTTCGAAAACAATGAAAACAAGAAATTCTTGTTTCCAACAATTTTGAAAATTCTTGTTTTTGTTTTCGTTTTTTGAAAACGAAAACATGTTACCAAACGCGTTTTCTGTTTCTGTTTCCAAAAAAATTGAAAACAAAAACAGAAAACAAGAAATAAAAACGATACCAAACGAGGCAGGCATTTGGCTGTTTTGGCATGATATAACTGAGATTTTGCTTTATAAAATCTTGGCATTTTCTTTTTCTTTTTTATGTTATTAAACGGAACTATATAGTGAATAAAATTATTTATTATTAGACAAAAATGGTAAATATCTAAGTCCCCTTGAATCAAAATTGAGCATCAATTCTTGAATTTGAGTAAGATACTACTACATTCATCCGCTGTAGAGGTGCAATCAAACTGAACATGAATAAAAGTTATTATATTCGTGTTTGTTGATTTTTTTTTTAATATTGTTAGTGTTCGTTATATTTGTTCATGAATATTAATGAACATGTGTTTATGAATATTAAACGAAACTAAACAAAATATATATAAACAAATTTTATACACCCTAATATATATAATGCCAAATTAAAAAATCTATGTAATTTTAATAATCACATATTAAAACAATCTATAAGTAAATATATATAATTAAAAATTTATTTTTATTGAACAACAAATAAATACTAAATGATTCATTAAATGTACTGGTAATAAATAAATTTGTTTGCGAACATAAATGAACGACTCGCATCTTTATTCATGATCATTTGTTAAGCTTAATAAACAAATGAAAATCAAACATATTTATGAGTTGAATATTCTATTTATTTACACTCCTAATCAAGCGCTACAAAAATAGAATTGAACTACAACTGTAATTGCTAGCAGATCAATTCTGCTATCCAAGCTTATATTGGTATGTCTTAACCATAGAAGTGGGCTAACCTACTCTACTCATAAAAATTTTTATAAAAAAAAAAAACAGTGCTTTTGTAATTTGTTAGGCCTTTGTTTTTCTTTCATCATCATTCATCAGCAGGCTTGCGTCCTACAAATATAGAATCAAAATTAAACAAAAAAAATTACTTAAATTGGATCAGCATTCAGAATGGGTATCCACTGTTTATCATTCCTATTTATTGAAAGAAATAAAAAAAGAAGGAATACTGTTTTGAAATGAAATTTAATAACAAAAAACTGAAAAAAAAAATTTATGGAGAAACAGGCAAATATTTTTCACAAATGAACTTACGTAATAACAGAAATAATATCATGCATTAATGCTATTGATTCCCAATTTTACATTAACATATCACGATATATCAACCTAATTGACCACAAATTCTTTGCACCATAAATAGTGTGGAAAAAGTAAAGGCAATAATACAAGACAATAAAAGTAACATAGGGTACATGGGATTTGGTATAAGGGTTTATTAAGTTGCTAATTCATTACCAACACATTGTGTTCCAACAAAATCGTTCACATGATCGTAATTAGAAGATGCATAACATGGGTATTTAACTAAACTTGCTCTAATTTTGAACTAATTAGAGCAATTTGAACGATGCTTGCATGCATGCATGCATCGTGTAGCTACTAGCTTATAGTTTTAGTGGTGTCCAATTCCACCACCAATGCCACCTCCAGATCCACCACCTCCACCTACCCCTCCACCAAAACCACCTCCACCACCGCCACTTCCGCCTCCACCACCACCTCCAAATCCCCCACCTGCACCACCTCCTGCACCGCCTCCAAATCCACCACCCTTTCCAATCCCACCTCCAATGCCACCACCTTTACCAAAACCGCCACCACCTCCAATGCCACCACCTTTTCCTATTCCTCCACCAAGACCACCACCCTTTCCAATTCCACCTCCGATACCTCCCCCTTTGCCAATCCCACCCCCAAATCCACCACCCTTTCCTATTCCACCACCAATTCCTCCTCCTTTGCCGATGCCACCTCCAAATCCACCACCCTTCCCAATTCCACCGCCATGTCCTCCTCCTTTGCCAATCCCACCACCAAGGCCTCCACCCTTTCCAATGCCACCTCCAAGTCCACCACCTTTTCCTATTCCACCACCAATGCCTCCACCCTTGCCAATCCCACCACCCTTGCCAATCCCGCCACCCAAACCACCTCCTTTCCCAATCCCACCACCAAACCCTCCGCCAGCACCAACACCACCACCAACACCATGCCCACCTCCTAATCCACCACCGCCTCCACCTCCAAACCCACCACCACCACCAGCTCCTCCACCAATTCCTCCTCCAACACCGGCACCAAAACCACCTCCAACACCTCCACCAACTCCACCCCCACCTCCAGCACCAAAGCCACCTCCCTTCGTTATTTGTAACTTTTCATCCTCGTTCTTTTTTGCACTCACCACATTTCTAGCAGCCACATTCACTACGAACACATTAAAGCAAAGAAAAGATAACAAGACCACTCTTTTGGTAAAGCTTACCATTTTGTTCAAGTCTAGCTTCGTTCAGGAGAGCTTTAAAATCACAGATGCTTTTATAAGCCAATTGGACTTTGATTGCATTAAATTATCTCAACAACTAACTGTTAGCCACATTTAATACCCAGATAATAGTCTTAGCTACTATTATCAAGTATCCAGCATGTCTTTTGGTTAAGTTGTCTTGAGTCGGTGAAAACTATCGGTGGATGATTTACTATCTCCTATCTGAACACCAAATTGGCATGGCCAGCTCACATGGTTAGGTTTTCATTGCTCAAATGAGATCAGCCCTTCTTTTGCTTACACATACTAGTAAAACCTGATTAATTTTCAGCAGCAACTAAATTTGCTACTATAAGATTTATCATATATAGAGAGTTTATTACACCTTTTTGTATAATATTTATTTCATTTTTCATCCACTACTTTTAAAATAAATTTTGAATTCACGATTTTCAAAAATGTTTTCATTTATCATTAAAATATCATAAAATTTATAACCCAGCACAACATAAATGTGTGTCTGAGAGTTCATGGCAAAAAAAAAGTGAATTTATTTTATTTTTGAGTTAAAATTTATGTTACATAAACGTTCATGTAACATATAATTTCATTGAATTTTTAACGGTTGTTGACACGATGAAAAGATTTAAAGTATTTTAAAAAGATCATGAATTAAAAAAATTCACTTTTAAACATCTAAATAAAAATGAAATTCATGGATGATTAATGCATATTTCTCTATATAACCAGGTAAAGGTTTCTTCTCGGTGCTGGCAGACTATGGCTGCGGAGGAAGACATTCTATAACTTAAAACATCTTTTTTCATGTATTTCTTTTCTGTTTGTTAGTAGAGAAGCGAATTGTGTTGCCGATTGCGTTGCAAGGAAAACCAGACTTAGAGTGTGTCCCTCAGACTCGTTTACCTGTCCACCCAGGGAGCTTCTGGACCTTTTGTAATGTCTTTTTGAAGCAATGAAATCTTTGTTTAGAACAAAAAAAAAATTGTTTCTATCACCATAGTAACCCAAGATTCAACTAGTCCCTTTGTTTATATAGATACATCTGAATAAGATAAAAAAAAATAACCAAAGGGAGACTTGAACACCTCGAAATCTAACTTTTGGAAATTAAATGTCTATGGACAAGTGTAACCAAATGCTTTATGTAACTGAGAAATGATAAAGAGCCTAAAAATATAATTATATCTTTACTCATAAAATATGTATTGTTTTTGTTTTCCGTTTTTAGGTTTCAAGTCATTTAGCATAAGCTTTGTAGATTTCAGTAAGTAGAGGGAGTTAATTTAGCCATTGATTAGTATTATATTCAGCAAAACAGCAAGGATGGCTTAAGAATTAACTTTGTTCCATTATCCATTAACTACATTTATATACAGATGGGATATATTTTTTTAGAACCACAATCAGATTCATGGCTATTCCCTCTTGCTGAGCATTAGCGAAGAAAAAGGAGGAAGAATTGCAGACCTTTGACTCAATGCATGTATCATATCTATCCAAGCCTTGTATTTCTGGACAGCAAATCCAAAAAGTTGGTTATTCATGGAGTTTTTTTTTGTAAATCACATGTATTTTCATCCGTTTTAAAGATCTGAGACTAATCCTGCTCGGGGCTCGACTAAAATCAGAAATATTATATACAATTCACCGAATCCAACAGTTAGGTATGCTGGAAGCTTTTTCCATGCTGATCAACAGGAAAAAAAATTCATCCATTTTGAAAAACATACTTGAGTATTAAGTTTTCAAAATATTTATAGACATGGATGCAAAAGTTCGATGCTCCAAATATATGTGAAAAAACCTTTAAAAAATTTTACTTATTTGTGTCTAGGAATATCTATATCAAATAATCACTTCTTCGAGTCCGAAAAACTTAGACTAATACTGAAGCTTTAACGAATTAATTTTCTGGTCTACATGTGGATAGGCAAATGCATACAGTATATGCACAGGAGGTCCAAATCTCAACCAAACCTTTAATTTTCAAAAAGATTGAACAGCCAAAATTATTTGATTGTTGAATGTATATGCACCAAATCCACGTGCTTGGTAGATAGAGAATTTATTGCACGCCAAAAGGAAGGTTCCTTGCTTAATTTCTTTGTTATGACATTTATTTATAAGCTTCTTAAAAGGGAAAGGTAAGTAGCTAAAGGACCAGTAGCTTAAGCTGAAAGTTACTTGATTTTCATGTAGATACAAACATGCCATGTTCTGTCTTGCAAATATATGATATTTTCCAACTAACTTGTATTCGAAAGTTATCACTGACACCAATTATTGCATGCAGGTAATGTTATTGAAAGATCAGCTGGTGGATCATCAACTCATCCCGTAATGTGAACCAGTCAATGAGAGGCTGACAAATTTTTTTCTTGATTGCTTAAGGATCCATGGAATCAATAATTAGATATGCAAATAATATCATTTTGCTTTAGAAATTCAAGTTCTAGATGTGCAAAATGACAGCTAAAAATGAATTGTGATCAATTATAGCATGCAATGTTAAAAGGCTTACTTTCAAAGGTAACATATTAATTGACCACGTTGTGAATATTAATGTGATTGATGTAAGTAAACTAACAAGTAAGAAACAAAATAAAAGGTTCGGGTTCATTTAAAGATCACTGAGATTTTTAGAGAAGAAAAACAAAAGCTTCCATTAATGCCTTTACAAAAGGAAAGAAGGGGGGCCAGTTCTACTGTTCTAGCTGTATGAGGAGAATATATGACGCCATGTTCCTCCTTAGAATGGATAAAGATTTTTTTTTGTAACTATATATATTTTCATTCGTTTTACGATTTAAAACTATCCTACTTAGGTCAAAAATAATACACGATAAAGTTTACTGTACCAATATTCAAGGGAATGCAGTTGTGAACTATCCTTCTCTAAATCTCTCTAGCCATTTGCCTATGAATTTTAAAAACTTCATTGCTCCCACTTGACCTAATAGCCAAGCCCATGCTCATGGCCAAAGTCTTCTATCCCTTGCGGCGGTGTTGGTCTTGGATTGATGGTTATGCTTATCAAACTCCATGGCACATTTTTTTCTGGTCTACTGGGAGTTATTATCTGCTTGATGGTGGTCGCTGGTGACTGGTGAGGCATCATTTGATAAGAGAGATATGAATCTACCATTTGGATCAAATTCTTACCTTATTTTTTTTTTGGTGTAACCACAGGTATCCTCATCCGTTTTACGGTCTGAGACTAATCCTGTTCGGGCCGGGAGTGGTAAACGGTAAAACCCTCCCAACAGTGAGGACTCCAGGACTCGAACCCTGTCCAAGTACCTGGGGAAGAAGTCCACTTTCCACTTCTTCCAACCACTTGTTGGTATTCTTACCTTATTTTTACCACAGTAAGTTAAATGTATTCAAGTACATACATAATACTGTATGCCTCAAGATTTCATACTGAAATAAAATTCTGAAATTATCAAATTCATACGAGACTATGCGTCATTAAAATATTCTAGAATATTTTGCTGTAGTCTCTAAAAATGAGATTAGTTCCAGACAGTATATGAATACAAGGGTATAATATACATATACACACGCGCACACACATATATATATATATAAATATATATAAAATACAACTTAAGAATGTAGAATCTAATTATTTAATGAAAGTTTTATGTTGATGATATGTTCAGAAATTATATATGTATTTGAAATTCCCTCTGTTATGGAAGATTTAGCACGGTAATTGTTAGCTTTTTATTATAATTATTCCCCTCTTTAGTATTCCTAAAAGTTGTTCTTTCATTCCACAATTCAATCTGTCAAACATGTCGAGAGAAACTTTGGGCAAACAAGCCCATAAATCTCTTACCCAAAATTACGTACTTTTATTGGATTTGAACTATAGAGTTTGGGTCCAAGCCTTTTGAAAATGACCTAAGTTACGGATAATCTAAGGCTTGATTGCGGTGGTCTTGTGGGTTTTACTTCGGAGAGACAGGGTTGAGTGTTGGCCCTGCCCTCTTCATGATTTTTATGAAGCACAGCATATTAACTGGTACAATATTTTCATACTCGAAACTATATTTTCATACATTTAAACATAAAGAAGGTTTGAATATCTTTGAAATTAAAAAAGATAATAAAAATTATATTTTCTTATTGCAACCTTTTTTTCTAAAAAATACTTAAACGATGCTTCTTTTTTTTGCCTTTTTCTCCGATAAATTGTGTTGTTGGAAGTGGGTTGGAATCTGCCCGCTATATTAGTTGGTTGACTTACAAATAAATATGAAATTGAAATGATAAAATAGTCGATTGTTAAAAGACACGAACGTGGAATTGGTGGCAAAGAGCATGGAAATTCCACAAGAATTAATACTACTGGTCATAGTTATTAAATCGAGATACGTATTGTGAATCGAAATTATTAAAAATATTATACATATTAATAGGATTAAGTAAGTATATGATAAAAATAAAAAAGTATGATTTTTTTCAAACACTTAATATCTTCATTAATAGTATATATTTTTAAATAATATTTTTAGATATTTTTTATTTTTAATTTTCTAACTAAAAGTTTATTTTTTTTCAATATTTCAAGATTAAATTATATAGAAAATATGTTTTTAAGTATTTTTTAGGTTAAAAAACACTTAAAATTGCATTTTTTAGTTAATTGGGCCAGATCAGATTTTTTTGGGCCTGACCCAATGCTAGTATAAAGAGTATCGAAGTGAATCGTGTATCGTACGATACGTATCGATTCGCTTGTGTATCGATAGATACGCTACCGATTCATGATAAAATCCATTCTTTGTATCGATACGTATCGAATTTATAACGAATCGAACCGAATCGTACAATACGCATCGCGTATCGAACGATTTTGATAACTATGCTACTGGTATTTATTTGACTATCTTGGTAGCTAGTGCCTTGTACTTTTCAATAGTGGAGTTTTTTTATGAGAATTTTATCATTTATCATTTTCGATCCGAACAAAATTAATCTCAAATTATAAAATGGATAAAGTATATGTACTTACAAAAAAAATACCTTTCCATGTTAACCCGAGGGTAGATTCCATGTGTTCTATTCCTATTCCTTTAAGAAGAAAAACACCATTAATCAGAATCAATTAAATAACTTCAACCAAATAAAAAAAGTGTTATTTGAAGAACTTGAAATAGCTTTAAGAGAGAAAAAAAGGGGTCAATCATTCGTTCCTTTTTTTTTGGGTGGTTTTAATCAATCATTCGTTATTATACGACTAGAGATATGCTAATGGTTCGTTTTAGCATGCGGGTTTATAACTTTAATTTGATAAATTTGTAAATAATAATATATTTGAAGAACAGTAATGCGATATATTAAAATAAATAATTAGGCATAAATACTGCCTTTTGAATTTCGAGAAATTCAGACCGTATAAGTTGCACAGCCACTTAATCGTCAAAGAACTATATCAATACCATTAGGACGAACAAGAAAGGTGTAAGAATAAGAAAACAAACTAACCCCTCTTACCGTCAGTTATCCGCAGCTTGAGCAGTTCCTCTGCGCAAGGACAACAATGCTTAAAATTCTAAGCATTCGATGAATTGTATATATAGTTCAAGGAGGGTAGAAATCTTAGAACTTTTAGTTAAATTTAATTTCGTTGTCTTATAAGTAGTTCATGTCTCAATTTAAACTTGAAATTATAATGCTTAATAAAGTTTAAAGAAAAAAAAAACAAAATCCCTTTCATTAATCATTCCAACTTATTATTATCAGAGTCTCTATACCAATATTGAGATAAGTTACATGGACTAATATATAAATTCACACTAAGTCATAATCATGAATTCTTCCTCTCTACTCATTCCAGTATAAGGCAAATTGGTTTTTTAACTCTCATTTTGCAATATCTTTCCAATTAACTTCATTCTAAATATTTTTTGACCTTCTCTTAGTTTGACTCTTTTTTATCACTCATAACCTTTACTTTCATAAGTAGAACGTCCACAAGTTCACGTCGTATGTGCCCGTACCAACATGAACCACTTTCACTCATATTATCTCTAATAGATGTCACTCTAACTTTCTTGCAAGTGTCTTCATTTCTCATTTTAACATATTTACCTCCATTGTAACATTCACATTTTGTCTACATTCATCTTTTGTATGTGCAGTCTTTAAGGGTGTGCTTGGTAAGCTGCAAATGTAGAAAGATGGAAAGGGGTGTGTGGAAAAGTGGAAAGAAAAGAAAAGGAAATAGGAAGGAAAAGTGTAAGAAAAGAAAATAGGAAATATTGTCATTTTCTTTCCTCATTAACAAAACCAAATCACTCCAAATTGAAAAGTTAGTAGAGAGAAAATGAGAGAGGTGTGAGTCAAGTATATATAATTACAAAATTATCCTTTATTCTTTTAATTTTATTTTGTTATCATAGCTCATTAATGGTATAATGGTAAATTAATATAATTTCGTTTTCTTTCCTTCCATTTTTCAACTCTACTAAGTAGTGGAAAGAAAGAAAATAATATTTTCTTTCACATTTCCATCTTTCCTACCAAGTACATCTAAGAAAAAAAAAATTAATGTTTTCCATATCTTCATATTTCCCTTCTTCCAATTTTCCATCTTTTCATTTTTCTTTCCATCTTACTAAGCAAAGCCTAAGTCACCCACCATTCTTTAACATAGAGCAATATTGGCTTAACAACTATCCTGTAAAACTTAACTTATAACCATATAAGAATTCTTTTATCACAAAACACATGTGTAACGCTTGTTCACTTACTCCAGCCAACCTGAATCTTATGGGTTACATTGCCATCAACCTCTCTATCTATCTATAGGATTGACTGCAAATATCTAAAATGATCTCGCTTAGGGATCACTTCCCCATCTTTGGAATCACTATGTTTCAATCTTTCTCTTTGTTTGAACTGAATTTACATTCCATATATTCAGTCTTTACTTAACTTAGTCTGAATCCTCTTGATTCTAGTCTATGTCTTCATAGTTCTAACTTCGCGTTAACCTAGATTATTTCTATCAACTTGTCCATTAATATAGCAAACAGGAATGGTCTTAACACCAACCATTGATGTAATACTAGTGTGATAGAAAATTCATTTGTTTGCCCTCCACATGTTCTCACATGTGTCTTTGAAAATTCATACATGTCTTTAATTATTTCAATATATTTCACAGGGAATCTTTTGTTCATTAAGGACGACCATAACACCTCCTTAGGCACTTTATCATATGCTTTCTCCAAATTTATAAAAACTATATGAAGATCTTTACGCTATATTTGAGAACACTCCATAAGTTGTCTAAGTAAGTGTATTGCCTCCATAGTTGATCAACCAAGCAAAAAACCAAATTAATTCTCCCTTATCTTTTCATTCTTCCTTAACCTCCATTTCTATCACTCATTCCCATAATTTCATCGTATAACTCATTAGTTTTATACCTTAGTAGTTGGAGCAACTCTGAATATCTCTTTTATTCTTATAGAAAGGTACTAAAGCACTCTTCCTCCATTCCTCAAACATTTTGTTAATGCGCCAAATCTTATTAAAAAGATTTGTCAACCACTTAACTCCTACCTCTCTAAGGCATTTCCAAACTTCAATATAAATGTCATTAGGCCAAATAGTTTTCCTTATCTTCATCCTCTTTAGTGCCTTATTTACCTCTATCTTTTGTTATTTTGTGCATAAAGCATCAGTTAAGATCATCGGGAGGAACCGAGATATTGTCCAAAATTTTGCTTTGTCCGTCATGAAATAGTAATCACACCACATTTCTTTAATGTTATTTTCCTTAATTAGAGTTCTTTGATACTCATTCTTGATACATTTCACGACTTCTTCTCTTCTTTACTCGTGCCAATTTTTATATATATATATATATATATATATATATATATTTTTCTCTATCCTTTATATCCAGCCTAACATCTAACTCAAAAATAAATCATTAAGTTTAACAAATGTTAATGTAACATTATAATCTATTAAATCATAAAAGATATTTTATGATTGTAAATTTGTTTTAATGACAACTGAAATAAAAAAAATAGCAAAATTAGCAATAGATTTCTTTTGCTTATTATAACGTTTGAAATTATGAAATTTCAAACTAACTTTTTCCTTTTTGATACTATCTTTCTCATTCAAATACTTGTTACCATTCGGTTTGCATTCGGTGTTAGTGTAAATTCACCTTATAACTTTCGATATCTATTAATCTTTATACCATTAGAATAATTTTATTCATGAACACTGAATAAAAATCAGAGTATAAACGACAATGTAAAAATTTATACTTTTATTTATATCAATCTATTATAACTACATTTCAACTAGTTCTTTAATATTTTTTATCTTACACCATACGATTTACATCCCGTACTATAAATACAGTTGCTGTGCATATATGTCTGAATATAAAAGCATAACATTAAAATATACCTGTTCACTTGATTGCTTCAACTTCTAGAAATTTCTTCGTTCAAACTTACAGCAGTAGTCACCACATGTACCGATGAGCTATCTGAGATGGTGAGTAAGGAAGGGCGAACTATAAAGCACAGTAAGAAATTCGTATGTAAGAACTAATACTATGAAATCTATATGCTAAAAACATTTAGTTCCTAATAGTGCACTAAGGTATAAATCAGGATGGATACTATAGTCGGTTAGGAAATCGAATAGAGTATGGGAGGTATTTTAGAATACCTGTCATGTCTCGGCCCCTAGAAGCGACTATAGGGAGTAATCAATTGACTTTGATATCAAAATAGTATAAAAATGCTATTAGAATCATATAGCAAATATTTTGATAAATAAACCGTTATAAACCATTTTCTGGATACACTGCAGTAAACATTTTCTTCTAGTGATAATAACTAATTCGATATTGATAAACACAATATTGTAAGCAGTTCAGTAAACATCATGTAAACAGCTCAATATCAGTAAAGAATTCAGTACCAGCAAACAGTATAGTAACCAGTGCAGTAAACAGTAACAGTATAATGGAGACCAGGCAACACCCAAAGTATATCATGCTATAATAATATCCCAAAAAGGGAAACAATAAACACGTGAGACATATGGCCATAGTCTATAGGGTCCACAGTGTACACTTGCTAGGTGACACTTGTGGAGGCTAAAGACTTGGAAGGTCTATTAGCATAATAACAGTAATATCAGTAACAGTACACGTGACACGTGAGCATGATACGGGGCTTAACAGTCTCAAAACAGTGTATATCCAGTAGAATCACCATTTATGAAATCAATCTCACTAATAATATCTTCAATCAGTCCATGAATCAATATGTGGAAAATATATTTCAGTTCAGAAATAAAAATTCGTAAAATATTCACACTTCAGTATTCTTTTTTGAAAATGTTCTATTTATTTGCAGAACATTAATAAGTATATGTTGGTACCTTCACGTAATTAAAATTCATTAACATGAATATTTAAATATTGTTTTTCGGTAAATAATAAAATTTTGCAATTTTATTAAAAACACATGAGAATCACTTGGAAATTTATTTATTCCCAAGAATTGAGGATAATAAATAATTTCATAAATTTTCTAGAATTTTCGGTAGTATAATGGCTATTTCTAGCCTAGCCCTCTTGCACGAGAAACACAGTTTATAAACCAGACAGTATCTATAATTTCACCAATTCCAAAGCAATTGATTTTCAAATCCTTTCATAAAATTAACTTGAGCCAAAACATGTATTCACAGTATCGTTACGACTTACACACTCATCTCTTACCTCTACAGTGTCTTTTCATTCAAACAATACCATTTGTAACATCGAACTAGTGAGTAGATCCTCATTTGCCTCTTGCATGAAAATACAATTTATATATCTTCAACCAATCACAATCCCTAGTACAGTTCACAGTTCATTTCAAACACTTATTTACTTCTCATATCATTATCCATATATTAAAACTACATTATTAACACCCAAAACCAATTGATTTAATACAGTAAAATATTTAATCTCAACCCTTAATCAATTCAATGTTATAGACAGTTCCAATTCTACCTTAAAAACCTCAATCCATTGAAACCACAAATGTTCCATATCAACCACAAATGATTATTTTCTTGAATCATACATTAAACAATCATACTATTATTTATCTATCAACATTCAACCTTAATTATATCATCATCATTCTTTAACTATAGCTATCACAATTACAATTCATGAATTGGTTTAATTCCCAAACATGGGTTTCTATATATGTATTTTTAAACTTTAGGCTCGACTTATTTGGTTTTATTCTTTTCCAATAACAACTAAATCAATTTTGTATGCAAAGATGATATCATCTTACTTCGATATATGTCTCTTCCCTCGCTCATCGTGATTTTAGCCAAAATCCTTCGGTTGCAACTCACTTGCGGCTATCATTTCTTTTCCAAAATTTGCTCCTACGAATTCGTTAGCTGAAATTAGTATTTAAACAAGGTCATTCAATATTAATTCTATCTCATTACACTTCAAGGAATATCATTTTAACCTTAAACTACTCAATCGAGGTAGTTTTTCACTACTTTTCTATTAAGGTCAAAATGATCATTTCACGATCTTTTTAGTTTTCTTTCAATTTCAACTATACCGACACTTCAAATATTATTTTCTAACTCATTTAAAACTATAGAATTATAATTTCTAGGGATGTAAACGGGGCGGGTACCTGCTAATTTTGAGGTACCCGAACCCGAACCTGATTATTGATTAAAAAACCCAAATCCTATAATTACCCGATTATTTTTTAAATACACTACCCGAACCCTACCCTAATAAATTTCATACTATCCATTTATTATCCGAACCCGTTTAATTACTCGATTACCAACTAAAAGTTTGAAAAACCCGTTAAATACCCGAACCCAAACCCAACTCATGCAAGAAAATCAATTATTCTAATATATAATTTTTATTAATTAAAAACATAAAATTAAAAAATATACAAATTCCATAATAATCAACAAATTTTAATAATTCAACAACTTGAAACTCATAGAAATATGTTAATGAAACTAGAAACAAACATAATTTAATAAAATAACACAAATATATTTAATTAAAAGTTAATCGGGTTCGGGTTTAGGGTACCTTATGAGCACTACCCGAACCCGACACAGGTAGTGAAATCACTACCCTAACCCGATTAAAATCGGATTATAGGGCACCTGAACCCTACTTAATCAGGGCAAGTGATCCCGAGTACCCTATTAAGTGATACCCTTTTACATCCCTAATAATTTCAATCTCAATTTAACAATGCCCTTCACCTAACTCAGTGCACTTTTTGACGTCCGAATCATTTTCTTTTGGTATTAACTATTCTCGTATTATTCTTTATATTTAATACTACTCTTCATTACACTTATCAAATTAAAGCACACTAATCCCTTTAAAACCCTTACTGGCCAAATGCCTATTCTAAACTTCCCCTAACATTTATTCAAAATAAACACCATAGCTAAGTTCAACATCACCCATTCACTAGCATAGCTCCTCTTCATAGAAAAACCCATACTTTTTCGGCATAAAACCTGATGAGGAGTAATTTATTAACAAGGGTAATTTAGTCTTTCACCTCGGTCAAGCTCGTGAACACCCATCTGAAGGTGACGTGGCCGCAACTATCACAGCCCTATGTTAACCTCGGTAGAAGGTTCCGGGGTCAGCGCCTGATACGCTAACCTAAATACACTTTAACATGCTTAGATCAGCGCCTGACACACTGACCAGGTTGGCCTCCATCATTACCTCGGTACTCAACAAGCAATGGAGAGCCTTAGGCGGGAAATTTAACCTTAGTTGTCTCGCCAACCTGTAAGCTCGAACCGATTCTATTGGACCATGATCAGACAAGTCTGAGTCACCCTCTCCATGTCATCCTAACATCCTCTTCGGTCTATAAATATCATCCAAATCCTCGAATACAAGGGGAGGAAACAATCCTCAAAGAAACTCTATCATTATTCACCCTGAGAGCCATCCTCGACTTTAACATTTGGCGCTCCAGGTAGGGGGCTCAAACATTTCTCTTAGTCGCGGTCGGGGATGGCCACCAGAGGGAGGGTGACAGAGGAAGAAGAACCCATGGCACCTCAACCTAGCCAATAAGCCCAAATTACCTCGCTAGAACCAGGAGCTTAGGTACTAATGGATGGTACAGTGAGGTAGATAAGGAAAAAAGAGTTGGTGCATGGGGATGAGCTAAAGTCGTTGGAAAGCTCACTGTTCACAGAAGATATCGACGGAGCTCAACCTCAAACCAGCTTGGGGATGCCTATCGTTGACACCTACGATGGTACTTCTAACCTTCTTCATCTTTTGAAACTTTTTGTGCTAACATTGTCATACCATGAGTAGATAGTCAAGATGGATAAAAATGAAGAGAACAACCAACGAAGCTACAAAAAAGTGGATGAGCTCCACATTTGAATTCTCCCTCTCGCTAAAACCCACTAAAACTCTACCATAGTTCTTCACTGAGCTGAGAGATACATCAATACTGAGAAAACAACAGCCACCAAGGTGGATAAAGAAGAGGAGAAAGAAGAGCTTTTAAGATACAAAAAAGGGAAGAGAGGTTGAGAACAAAAAATGGGCAAAAGAATTCAGCAGAATAAGTGGGCACTAAAAATACTACGTTCTTCGGAAGAAGAGGAACAAAACCCACAACTGAAATGGCTTAAGCCATCAAGACAAAATGCCCAAAAGAAGGAAGGGCTGGCCAAGCTTTAGAAAGAGCTTGCCATGTTAAAGCTCAAGGAAGAGCTGGTCAAGTCAAAGCTCAAGAAAGAGCTCGCTAAACATAAAGGTCAGGGACTAGCTCTCCAAGTTAAAGCTCTAGAAAGAGCTCGCCACGTTAAAGCTCAAGAAGAGCTAGCCAAGTCAAAACTCAAGAAAGAGCTCACCAAACATAAAGGCTTAGGGAAGAGCTGGCCAAGTAAAAGCTCTAGAAAGAGCTCTCCAGGTTAAAGCTGAAGGAAGAGTTGGTCAAGCTCTAGAAAGAGCTCACCAAGTTAAAGCTGAAGGAAGAGTTGGTCAAGCTCTAGAAAGAGCTCGCCAAGTTAAAGCTCAAGGAAGAGCAAGTCAAGCTCTAGAAAGAGCTCACCAAGTAAGCTAACGAAAGAGCTCGCCATGACAAAACTGAAGAAAGAGCTTGCCAAACATAAAGCTCAGGGAAAAGCTAGCCAAGTTAAAGCTCTAGAAAAGAGTTCGCCAAGTTAAAAGAACTCACCAAGTTAGAGCTCGAGAAAAAAGAGCTTGCCAATCTCTGTTAAGAAGCTTGCTAAGTTAAGCTGAAGAAAAGATCTTGCTGAACAAAAAAAAAAAGAGCTCGAGTAGAGCTCACCAAGCTTAGAAGGCCTATGGAATAGCTCAGGGAAGAGCTCACCAAGTAAAGGCCTATGGAAAGATCTCGCTAAACTTAAAGATCGAGGAAGAGCAAGCCAAGTTGAGAATAGGGAAGAGCTCACCAAACTAAAGCTTAGAGAAAAAAGCTCCCCTAATTAATCTCAAGGAAGAGCTCGCCATGACAGAAGCCTAGGGATAAGCTCGCCAAGCTAAAAGCTTCAGGAAGAGCCCGCCAAGTTAAGGCTTAGGGAAGCGCTCCACATGTTAGAACTTAAAGAAGAACTCCCTGAATTAAGGTTTAAGGATGACCTCTTCAAGTCAATGCTTTAGGAAGAGGTCCCAAAATTACAGTTTAGGGAAAAGCTCGTTAACTTAGGGCTTAGGGAAGAGCTCACTAAGTTAAGGCTTAAGGAAAAGTTCATTAAGACACATGGAAAAGCTAGTTGGTAAAGGTTACCATAGCTCATGAGAAGAAGTTAGATGAATGAAAGCTAGAATAGTTCACGAACAACCTCAGGTCGGCTTGGTGCTAGAAGGAGGGCAGGTCGACTTGCCTAAGCTCACACGCAGAGCTATCAGGTCGGCTCGCCTAAACTCAAGCGTAAAGCTTTCCTCGATTCACATCAGGTCACCACGCCTAAACTCAACATCAGTGATCCTCAGGTAGGCCTGCCTAAGCTCACGCGCAGAGCTAACCTCGTTTCACATCAGATCGGCTTGCCTAAGCTCACGTGCAGAGCTAACCTCGATTCACATCAGGTCGGCTCGCCTAAGCTCACGCGTAGAGCTAACCTCGATTCATATCAGGTCAACACGCCTAAGCTCAACATCAGTGATCCTCAGGTCGGCCCGCCTAAGCTCACACGTAAAGCTAACCTCGTTTCACATCAAGTTGCTTGCCTAAGCTCACGCCCAGAGCTAACCTCGATTCACATCAGGTCGGTACGCCTAAGCTCAACATCAGTGATCCTCAGGTCAACCTGCCTAAGCTCACGTATAGAGCCCATCTCGATACACCTTAAGTTGGCACACCTAAGCTCATGCATAAAGTTCACTTGGTATACATCAGGCCATATTACTAAGCTCATACTTGGAGCTCACCTTAGCATTTCTCAAGTCATCAAAACTAAGCTCATGCACCAGCTCATCTCAATGTGCCTTATGTCGGCACAACTAAGTTAACCCGTAAAGCTCATTTTTGTGTACCTCATGTCAACGTGTGAGTAGTGTGCGGCTGAAGTCAGGCACACGCTAGAGGAACGCTCGACTCCAATCAGGCATGCATGCGAGGTCAAGCGCATTTTGTTCAAATGAAGAGCTAAAAATCGATGTTCGTCCCAAAATCAAAACATGCCATATTAAATAAATGGAACAAGCCCCGAGATGATTCGAACAAAGCACGTCTACCCAATTATTTAAAGCAAGTTGACCTGAAGCATCTCCACTCAAATCGTAAGGTCCCAAGCCGACCTCAGTACCCGTGACGAGCTGTCCCCTTCGCTTACACACCGAGCTTCAAGACTAACTTTAGGGGGGACTGAATGATGAGGAGTAATTTATTAACAAGGGTAATTTAGTCTTTCACCTCGGTCAAGCTCGTGAACATCCATATGAGGGTGACGTGGCCGCAACTATCACAACCCTATGTTAACCTCGGTAGAAGGTTCCGGGTCAGCGTCTGATACACTGACCCAAATACCCTTTAACATGCTTAGATCGGCGCCTAACACACTGACCAGGCTGGCCTCCATCATTACCTCGATACTCAACAAGCAATGGAGAGCCTTAGGCGGGAAATTTAACCTCAATTGTCTTTCCAACTTGTATTACAGGTTGGCAAGCTTGAACAGATTCTATTGGAACACGATCAGACAAGCCTGAGTCACCCTCTCCACGTCATCCCAACGTCCTTCTCGGTCTATAAATATCATCCAAATCCTCGGATACAAGGGGAGGAAACAGATCCTCAAAGAAACTCTGTCACTATTCACCCTGAGAGCCATCCTCGACTTCAACATCTCAATTTAACAATGCCTTCACCTAACTCAGTGCACTTTTTGATGTCCGAGCCATTTTCTTTTGGTATTAACTATTCCCGTATTATTCTTTATATTTAATACTACTCTTCATTACACTTATCAAATTAAAGCACACTAATCCCTTTAAAACCCTTACTGGCCAAATGCCTATTCTAAACTTCCCCTAACATTTATTCAAAATAAATATCATAGCTAAATTCAACATCACCCATTCACTAACATAGCTCCTCTTCATAGAAAAACTCGTACTTTTTCAGCATAAAACCCATTTGGCTGAATTCTCTACACTACTTTAGGAACATTTTTACATCATTCCAACACTACAAATAAGCTTAGAAAAATCAAAAATTAAACATATATTCATTTTAAAGCAACTTAAAATTTTCAGCATAATCTCATCTCTGCGCAGTCAACTTCCAGCTCAGTTTTCACCCACCAAATGAGGTCCGTTTTGGCTGATTTTCAGATATGTAGTAGAGAAGAGGTAGGGCTTCAATTGATCCTTGTTGACCGACCTGAACCGAAGCCATTTTTATGGTCGTTTCTGTCTTGCACAGTGATTTCGTGACTAACGCCTAAAACAGGGGCTACTATGGAATTTGGGTGGTTTTGGGAGAGAAAGCCGACTGTTTGAGTTCTTAATGAATTTCAACATGTGCTAAATTCATTTATAAGTTATAACCATAATATTCCGATCTTAATGACGTTTTACTGTAACACCTTTTTTACCACTTAAATTTAGTAAGTTTACTTTGTTTTACTACACTTTCCCTTCTTCAAAAATTCATTTTTTATTATTTCTTCAAACAAAGCCTTGAGCAACTTTTCCATACTCATCATTATTCATAAATACCTTGTAACAATTTATAATTATTTAATTCAATAATTATCCATATAATTTAATTTGGAAGCCAATTTAATCTCCAAAACATTAATATTATTTTTCTAATTGCTTTACTACATTTATGCCCAACTTTAAAAATTTACCGAGATCAATCCAAAATGTATAAAAATATGAGTCATATATGGTTCGAAAGGTCTTCGAGTTAGCTTTCCAACGCAATTTGAATCACCTCAATTGGAGTCCCCTATCAAAAATTATGTTCGACTTTTTACCGATTGCTCAGTTCTAAATTCCCTACACGTGACGTGAATGTAGGAATTTATTGTTGTTAATCTATAATGAATTAAAATATAAGCCTTATATGGATAAAAGGATATTTAAGTTAGCTTTCCAATGGATTTTGAATCACCTTAATTGAAATTTCCTTCCAACCACTATGGATTAAATCTTTACAGATAGGTCGGCTGGTAGAATCTACAGCTCATAGGGTAAATATACAAAATTTCTGGCATTGATCCATAAGGAACTAAAATAAGAGACCTATATGCTTAGAAAGATAATTAAGTTAGCTTTCCAAAGAATTTTACGGTTTATCATTTGGATACTCTGATCAAAATTATAATCGAAACACTATTGATCGGTCATTCAAGCCTCATGATATTTTTATCCTCACAATTTTCAATCCTTAATTAAATTTACTAATTACTTTCAATAAATTAATTTATTCATTTTCATTGACTTTTCATCTTGAAAAGTAAATTTCCCATTATCCTTTAGGAAAATGTGGTTCTCACACTTATCTATAGAAAATTCATTTAAGCCTATAAAAGTAAATTTAACTTGTAATTTAAACAAATTCTCAATCAAACTAGCCTTATGTGTTATGGAAGATCTCCAAAATTATCCCTTTTTTTTAGTTTTAACTGCTAGAGTGTACCCTTAGAACTGTATCGGGCTTTCATGGTAAATGTCTAAATGATATTTGCTCTCTAATTGGTCATGTAGCAACATAATTGGTTCTATGAAGTTTTTTTTTTTAATATTATACCCCAAAGTCAACTCTCCATATTGGGGGACTAATGAATATGTCTAATGTTCACTGAAGTTGATTGCCTAACCTTTCTTTAGGCATTATCTTCACATAATTTCTATCCATTAGGAAAGCACTTGAATGGAATGGGTCAATGAAAATTAACCTATCTCTATGAAACTTTAGTGAGTTATAAACATGGGGAATCCTTCTAATGACTTGGATTATGATGGATAACCAAACAAAAAATTTATGGATTTTACACATCAGACTCAAACCATATGGTAGCTTATTAGAGTAACTAAAATTTGGGGCTCGTTTACGTCGTTTGGCGAGTAATTTTTTATTTTAATTTTATGATAACTTTTTTATAGGCATTATAAAAATTTAAAATCTTTGCAAAATACGACACATCTTATTCTAATTTAAAAAATAGAATAACATATAGATTTCTAATTTGAAGATTTGTTTAATTTATTGGGAAAAATATCCCTCAAACCAAATACCCACAAAAAATAAAAGAAAGTAAAAATAAACACAATAATTTTTAATGTGATTTGGCATAACGAATTTGGCCTACAATTACCCAATCAATTTAATAACAATCAAATAATTACAACTATGTAATTTTTAGAAGAGAAAAATTGCAAACTCTTTACAAGGCCCAAAGCCCAACCACCCAAAGAGCCCAACTACCCAAAGAACTCAACTACACCTTTTATAATAGCGCAAATCCTAACTATTCTATTGATGTTTACAACTCTTTGGGATACTTTACAAATCAAGCCTGACACATTATTTATAAGGAAAGAGCCATTATAATTTCTGTTATACTTTCAATGTGGGATTCAAGGTAAACCCCAACAAATCCTCCCTTGACTTAAATCCCCAAACTCCCCAAACTACTCAAAAACATCTGAAAAACTAACACGTCTTTAAGTCTTCTAATTCTTGGGAAAACTCTATCCTTTGCATCGTCAAGCAAATATAGTTGTTTCTCATTCCTCTTTTCTTATAAAACTAAATCATCATTTTTGTATACTTTGCAACAATCATCATTACCAATATATGTGTACCCACGTGAAGCTAACTCACTCAAAGAAATTAAATTGTAGCTAAAACTGGGCACATACCTCACACTACAAAGAGTCCCGACACTACCATCATGAAGCTCAAGTTGAACACTCTCAATACCTTTAATATTCACTCTATTACCATTCCTAACGGCAATATTGCCTAAACTTTCAATCTCTTTCTGTAAGAGCCTCGCCCGTCTCACCAGGCCGTTTGCGAGCATCCCCTAGGTGCCCTCGCACCCCAGGTTTACTCTTACACGCGAGATAGGGGATCGCCCACTCTCACTTACGTATTGTCCGCTTCGACGGTCGCCCACCTCACGGCTTTGTCTCAAGGGTCTTGAAGAACTCAAGAATAATCCCTTGAGCACGTTTCGCTTGTCTCAATGGTATTATGAGTGTAAGGCTCGAGTACTTAATGAGAAGTGCCAGGGTTCGAGCGTCTCTTGTGAAACACGCTCAAGGGATTATTCTTGAGTTCTTCAAGACCCTTGAGACAAAGCCGTGAGGTGGGCGACCGCCAAAGTGGACAATACATAAGTGAGAGTGGGCGATTGCCTATCTCGCGTGTAAGAGTAAACCTGGGGTGCGAGGGCACCTAGGAGATGCTCGCTGACAGCCTGGTGAGACGAATGAGGCTCTTACACTTTCAATTCATCAAAGTGATCTTTATCATTGTAAATATGCATTGACGCAGTTAAATCTAAAACCCAACCTTTTTCATAAGTATAAGACTCATCTAAACAAGTTATCAATATATCATCATCTAAATCAGTCAGAGCAACACAAGTTTCATTCTTCTTTCCATTATCACTCTTTTGCTGAGCCTTCTTGAATGCAACCATGTCCTTCCTTAATGCCTTGCAACATGTTTGAACATGACCTTTCTCTCCACAATAATAACATTCCACCTAACTATAATCTCTGAATTTTGACCTTGATCTCCCTCTTGATCCATAATGTCTCTTATTAGTCCTTCTTTGAGTAGAACTTTCTACAGCAGCTAGCACACCTATCGCAGATGAAGAATCTTTTTTTCCTATAAATCTTTCATTCTCACGCAACACAGCAATCACATCATTCAACATCAAAGTAGTTTTACCTACCAATAAAATTTGAATTAAAGGTATATAGGACTTAGGCAAAGATGACAATAACAGCAATGCCTTCTCTTCTTCTTTCAACTCTTTAGAATCAATAGCCAATAAATGTGAAACTAATCTATTAAATTCGTTTAGGTGATCATTGAGACTTTTATCTTCATACATCTTCAAAAAATATAAATCCATTTTCAAACACAATCTATTCGTTAACGATTTTGATGCATAGATGTTTTCCAGCTTTTTCCACAATCCGGTTGGTGTCATTTCAGTCAACACATTATACTTAATCTCTGGAATAAGTGCCAATCTAATTGTGCTCACAGTCCTCTTCTTAAGTCTATCTCAATCTTTATTGGACATTCCATCTGGTTTATTTTTTTCTAATGTCAAATCTAACATAAAATTACTTTTACAATCAAATAAAGGAATGTCAAACTTAAGCATACCTCCAGACATAATATTATGACTTGCCAAGATTATTCGAGAGCGATTCAACACAATTGTAAATAAGGTGTGGTATCAAGAATTTTTCAAATTGCATACAAAATTGTATTTAAGCATTTGGTTAAATTATTTATTAGTATAAGTGCATTCGACAATAAAGTTTTGTATCCATGAAAAGAAACTGATCTTGAAATCTTAAAATTTTAAATTCAAATCTTACTGAATATTAAAACCTATTAAATATTATTTTGATGGTTGTTGGTTTGGTATATTAGTTGATTTCTTATTAATCTATGTTAAAAAATTGTTGATTATAATTATAATATATATGTAATTCATAAAAAAAATGTCATTATTTTTCAACTCAAAAAAATGAGTTCGAATTCTCTAAATACATATACATTAAGTGATAATGATTTTTATATATAAAAATTATGATTGATTCTTAGAATCGATTATGCTGCACATTTGGTCATAGAAAATTTCTATACAAACTCTTTTTTTTTTACACCCAATTCTTTTCATATTTTACTATTTAAAAACAAAAGTGGATAAGTGTAAAAAAATTGAATATATTTAAAATCCTTCTCGGTCATTTTATAAGAAAATTGGCGGCACATCTTTCTTTTCCCTTTTTTTTTTTTGTATTTATTAGTTACACAACATTTAATTTATAATATATTATTATTATTTTTTATCAGAAAACGATAGAATATTATTATTACATAATTACATGGCAACTTCTCATTTGGGCAACTGTGGATAATGCCGTGAAACGGCGGTTGGAAAAGTTACACGTCGAAAACAAGATGAAGGGCTAAGATTTTGACAGATGTAAAATTTGGAGTTGAAAAGACAGGTGATCGTGATTTGGTGCGTCAGTCAGTCACTCAGCACCGTCCCAGGATTCTCTCTAATAATAATGCACCCCTTTCTCTCGTCTCCACACACGCGCCCATCTTTGCCCCTCTTCTGTTTCCAGTGACCATTTTGTCCTTCCATTCATCCATTGCTTCCCCCTTACAACTTCTTGAGAAAGTTTATTTTATTTTTATTTGAGATTAATCAAATTAAACTCCTTAAAATTGATCCTTTAATTTATCACTAAAGGGGACATTATATCGAAGAATATACATCCCACTCCATAGAAGCAAGTAGATCAAGCCATTCATGTATTTATATCGAGTCTCGTTCAGACAATAAAAGACATGACATAAATTATTAAAATACGAATATGATATAATTTTAAAAAATATTTAAATCTTAAATTTGAACACGATACTTTTATCATACGACACTATTAACATGGCATGATATAATTAAACACGATTAAACATTATTAACAATAATAATTCGACATGTGTAAGACAAAAAAACCACATTCAAATATAATCATGTTACGCTAAGTACACTTTTAACAAGTGTAAGATATGATAATTTGTTTGCATATGCAATTAATAATATGTTTGTAAGAATAATTAAACCTTGGTAAAAAAAAATTCACTACTACCAAGTAAACAATTTTAGAATTTAATGTTGAAAATATTTTCTTTACTGAGGCAATTACAACCAATAAAATTAGTGTCATTGTTAACAATAAATAAATTAATTGACACACTTTATTCTTTCTAGTATCAATGCCATTCTTATCACAATATCGATAATTTCTTTCAACCTTTGAAAAAGCTCAATACTAGAGTGCATATTTATAATATGTCTCAAATTTAACTTTAAGTGCCAAAAATTTCACTAAAAAAAAACTTTCTAATTAAATTTAACAATATGCAAAAAATTTTGTTTATTTAAGACATACATGATTTCAAAAAAAAATTTATTCAGTTGGAGTTCAAGCTCCCACTGACCTTAGGTAGCTCTGCCCCTAAATAACATGGTAAATTTTGTCAAAATTCTATCCAAATTGTAGCAGTATCTTAATGAATCGAAGAATTTGAAATAAATTTAAAAGATCCGAACAAATTAAATGCTTTAAATCATTTGAAAAAACCGTAGGATTAATTATTCAAATTATTGTAGAAATTATCTTGTTAAAAGTAAATGGAATCGCATTTTTTTTTTCATTTTGCAGATATATTCGTAAAAACAAATTATTTTTTTACAATTTTTATAATATTACGTAGGATTAATATTTTTACAATCAATGGTTAGATTTAACAACTTGTGTCCGTCATGCATGTAAAAATTTGAGTCGATCTAATATTTCTATTATTTTAATTGAAAATAACATCTTTTCAATATATGTTAATTATTGAAATTATATTATTATCGAACAAATAATTAGATATTTTTGATTAACTTGAAATTTGTCATGTTTGATCTACATGATAGAACATGGGATTAAAAAAATACAAATTGTATAAAAAGAATGAAAAGTGCAAAGCTAAATTAGTTTTACACTTATCTAACTGGGTCATTATATTTATATATATATATATATATATATATATATGTGTGTATATATATATATTCAAATATTTAAATATATCTTTTTATTTGTGATAAGGAATTCATTCAAACAAAAATGTCTAGATACAAATTGGGTATACAACCCTAAAGGTGGTTAACGGGCCGGGTCAATCAGAAATCGGCTCAAAACCTACCTGATTTGACCTGGTCCATAACCAAAACTGGTTAAACAGGTTCAAGGCTGGCATGCCTTTAAAAATTAAATTTATTTAATTTTTATTTTTATTTTTTATATAAATATCAACTCCATTTCATTTTTTTCTTTACATTTTCTCGTCAAATTCTCTCATTCTAAATTCCTGTTGTTATTCTTTCACTCAAATTCTATCTAAAATTCAAAATCCACTTACATTATTCTCTTTAATTTTCTAACATAAATCTAATTTTCTTCAATTCCCTTCTTTTTTACAATTTTACAAAATTTAGTTCCATTTTCCAATATATATTCCTACATTTATTTCTTTCAAATTTCAAATTTCAAATTTTCAACTATATTTATTTAAAAAATAAAAAATATCAGAATTGTTTCTTTGTTCATGTTCCGTTTTTCGTCCTTTTGGTTCTACTAAAATCCCTGATTTGGGTGATGAATCTTTAAATGAATTTGAACTTGATATTCATCCAGAAGAGGAGCTTCGTTTGGCATCAATACATGGTGGTCAAATACAATCATCAGTTGTCACCGTTGTTGCGACATCATCAAGATCGAAGACCCACCCTAAAAAGAGTAAGGTATTAGAGTATTTCAACATTGTGTAAAAAAAATATTTTTGAAGTTTTACAATAAAATAAAAGTTTTTGAAGTTTTACAGTAAAATAAAATGTTGAGGACTTATATCCATATTGTGCAAAAGATTGAGTGTATATTTGCTTATTAACTTGTAAAAAATCAATACAAGTAAAAAATTAAAATTTGATCTACCAATTATTACCTCCTTAAAAGAGATTAAGTCTAATGCTCAATTCCTCCTTCCTTTTGTACCTCTTATAAAAAAAATCATTAGAATTACATATTAAAAATTTTAAATTTGAACTTGTAATGAAAATGATTATTAGAATTTTGAAATTAAAATGAACGAAAATGTCACATCCTGTATACAGCGTATTACATACTTTTCCACACATTTTATATAGTTAGGCTGTCTGTGATGCCTTACTTTCCTCTTTTCCTTTATTCGATAACTATTTAAAATTTAAATTTATAATTAAAGAAATATTTATGTATTGAGAATTTATTTATCGTTTACATCCCTTGTTAAATTTACAACAAAATAGTACTGTAAAAATATATCTGAACATATAAAATAAATGATTATACCTTCAGGATAAAAGCTCGCTGCCTCGGGGCACTAAATGTGCAGCCAATAATCCCCGAATGCAAATCACGCAGTCACTGAAAGTACTCTGTAGATCTTAAGATAAAAGGGTGAGCAAACCACGGCTCAGTAAGAGAATTGTATGCAAAACTAGATATCCCGAAATCTATATGCATAAAATCCTTATTTTCCTACAAGTGCTCTAAGGACCATTATAGGAAAGATACTATAGTCGTCTAAGGATCTGAATGGAGTAAGGAAGGTATTTTGAAATACCTGTTTTATCTCGGAACCTAGAGCGACTATAGGGAGTAATTATTTTTGTTAAGATCAATTCCTTTTCCATATCATTTCTTATTCATTTTAAAATAATGCTTTTATAAAATAAAGCATTTAAACAAATAAACTAATATTCATATATTGTTTAAAAAAAAGAATATTAGTTTAAATAAATCATAATTCTCATTTATGCTATTTCACATGTCACTGTATCAATCATAATAGCAAAGTGCTCCATGCAGCACAGTAAACTGTTAAAAATCATTTTCCTTTTCATATAAACACATATTCATATACTTTTCATTTAAACACATTTTCCATGTCACATATCATTTCATATCTCATAAAAGTAGAGACTAAGGCATCACCCATAATATATCATACTAGAGAGAGAGAGTACCCTGTAGGGCAATAATAATCATGTCAGATCTATGGCCATAGTCTAGGGTAGTCCGCAGTCAAACACTGATCAGGTGTCAATCGAGACTGAATACATATCACATGTCACATATCACGTATCACATATTGGCATGATATGGGGCCTAGCAGTCTCAAAACAATAATTTTATAGTCATATCACCTTTATGGAAATAGTTAAAATTAGTAAATCTTCAATCAGTCCATAAAGGATTTTTATAAATTCATATAGTGAATATTTATTGAAAATAATTTATAAAATATTCACTTTCCATCTTTTTATCTCATAAACCATATCATATGGTGTAAAACATGTAGGAAGAATATTCTATATTCTTACTTTCAGTAAAATTGGTAACATGAATATCTAAATAATATTTTTCGGTATATTCATGCTTTATGAAAAATAATAAATTTCTCATTTCCAAGGCTAGGAAATCATCAAACCATGTAGTTAAATATTTTCTAATATTTTTAAAAAATATTTTAGAAATTTTCAGCAGCATAACGGCTATTATTACCCTAGCCCTCCTGCAAATTAAACACAATTCCATATACAACAAACAGCCTCAATTCCATAGATTTCAATGCATTTCATTCCAAAAATATTCTTAAAAATTATATGCATAATAATTATGTATTCGAAATATCGCTACAACTTACATACACATCTCTTACTTGTATAGTAAAATCGAGCTCTTTGGATGCATCACACGAAATCCATAATTTTCGGACTGCAAACAATTCCATCAAAATTATTAACTACTTAAATACTTATTTTTTAAGCTATTGTTTAAATCTAAATGCAGCCTCTTTAAACACTGCAAATATTTTTGCAGTATAATTTCTACCAGTAACATAGCATAACTTCCTCGTTTTGCGTCGAAATTTAAATCTGAGCATACCGACAGACTCCTTGCATTTTCCACAGTCTAAATTTACCCTCAAACTATTAGAAACAGCCACAAATTTCAACCCCCTTATTGTGACCGAATATGGTAGGTGGTGATTCAATGGGATTTTCAACAATCTAATGGCTAAATCATGTTCTACCATGCTCATTAATCATTTTGGCATGCATTTTATGCATGAAAGCTCAAGAATTCCCTATGTTCCATCAATGGCCTAGACCCCCTTGACATGGCATCATCTTATTTAGCTCAATTTAATTGATTCTAATGGCATAATCATGCTTAGCACACTTAAAACTATAGAAATCTACCATTTGTTTTAAAGAAATCACAAGGAATGGTAAGCTTACCTCCTTTGGCTGAAAATTTGAGGGTGTATATCTCCTTGTATGATGGCTTATAAGATGAGATTTTGGTGTAGAAATGTAGTGGAGAGAGAGAGGATCAATTTTGGTATATAAATTATATCAAAATTCCAAGTAGTTTAAGAGATCTAAACTTGGAAATTTTCTTTCTTTCTTTTTTGCTTGGAAAATGGCGTGGGCTGTTGGAGGAAGAAGGTAAACAGTGGCCTTCAGCTGCTGACTGGGCTTTAAAGAAAATTCTGCAATTTTTTCAAATTATCAAAATACCCCTAGTTATGTAATTTAGGACGATTTTGCCCTTACGGTCCCGTTGGCGTAAAAACCGTGTAAGCGTGTTTCAAATTTTTGGATTCCAGTTCCAATTAGTCATATTAATCATGTCTTGATAATTGGAAGTGGTTTTGTTGACGCACGGTGCACGGATAGTGAGAAATTACGGTTTTACCCACGTGATCAACGAATTTTTCTGTTTTTTATGACTGTTTTGAAGAATCCTTTGACACCATGTTGAAGTACTTTTCATGTAGAATAACATGATATTTTTATTTCGTCCCAATTCTTTTTAGTTTGAGAGAAATTTACGAAAATACCCTTGAGATGTATCCGTCATTTTCGGATTTGTTTGCCAACAACTTCAAACACTGAAAATAACATAATTTCGAGTCTCTAAAATTTCCTCATTATAGTCGTTCCATCATTTGTACATTGTTTCCATATTCGTACTTTCGTCTGGGCATGAAAATTTCAAGTGGGGCTCACATCCTTTTATATTCACAATTTATAAAATCTTTAGAAATAAATCATTTATTAATAAATAAATGAATAATTGTACATGTACAGTACAAAATAACTAGGTCTCACAGAAAAAGTGTAGATGAATTTTTTTTTTACTTTTTTAATTGATTTTAATAAATTTTAGTAGTGTAAATATATAAAAAAAACAATTTTTATATTAAATTTTATATATATATATATTTATATATATCATGCATTTTTCATAAGTTGTCATAAATTGAGTGGTGGCTACTCTACTACCATCTTTGTTTCGTGTGTTGAATATAATAACTACGTGGAAGGTTCTTGAAAAGCCACCAGTAATCATCGACTAGAGAACTATGAATAATATGGGAAAGGAAGAGCCTTATGCTTTAATAAATCAATCTTCACAATGAGTTCATTAAATCCATTATCTCGCTAATATCTTAAACCATCTTCATAGTTCAGCAATCAAACCTTTTGAATATGGAACAGAATGATACTCTTAATTCTCTTAATTAGATCCAAAATGAAGACTGAACTTATCTTCATACCATCTCACTTCTCACACACACATACATAGCTACAAAGTTAGTCAGACTTGTTACGAATTTGAACTCCGAAATAGTACGGAAATAATTGTTTCCACGATGAGCAAATTCATCAATTGAACTTTATTGGTATACCAATTCACATGTAAAGACTAAAACAGATAGATGGATAATCTGTATTCCACTAAGATTTTATGATGTATAATTACTAAGCTTTTATATATTGGCCAAAAAAAAAAGGCTTTGATGAAGTTTACCATATACACTACTTAATACATAGGTTGTAAACACAAGCAGACAATAAGGTGCATTCTCAACAATTAAGACTTGGCCTAAGTTTGAATCTCTCTTTCTCTCTTATACCTTTCTATGAATCAAAAAAATAAGTATATTTGCATCTTTTATGTAGCCAATAAAATTTTATCTCAATGATAAGGACAATATCTGGATTTTAATTTCACATTCGAGGTTTATTATGTGTTAATTCGATCCAATGTAATCTTATACCAACTTGTTTTTTAGTTTGTTCATTAGTTTTTTATCTTTGATGTAATAGTAATTACGATCCCATATATGCTAAAGATGATTCAATTTTGATTATAATATCTAAAAATGTAAGTTTACAATATATAGTTGATAGTACCCAACATATTGTAATTTAGCAAAATGATATGATAGTTTTGAGTTTAAATGGTTCCATCTCCATTGGCGTTGCTTCAAATTTGTTAAGAGATAATGCTAGTAGAAAAAGAAATGCTTATAGGAAGAGGATAACCTTTTCTTTGCGTCCCTTTCATCGCCACCAATTTCGTGCAAAACGCCAGAAAACTCAGTCATCATATAATGCAATGAGAAAGAGATAAGAAAGATGGTTTTCTCTGGCATTGTTAGGGAAGTGAATAAAATTTATCCAATCATCTCGATCAATGTCTCTATCAACTTGAACAAAGTAAATGCGTTTCGTTTTCTCTCTAATTGTACATCTATTAATCTTGCTCTTAATTTGGGTAGATTTCAGAATAATTCTGAAGAAAGAAAATATAAGAGATATATGCACAATTGAATTCTTTCTCATGCATGCCTTGTAGTAAACACCTTGATGTCAAAAAATATAAATCTAATTAAAAGAACATTGGTTCGCACTAGAATATTAGGATGTCAATTTTATCCAAATCAAGTCGATGAAAAACTTTGATATTTTATCCAAGTAGAGATAAATATATGTGTAAATTTTCAAAGATGATATGAGAATAAGTATGATTTTAAAATATTCACATGGGTACAGGGACGGAGACAAATAATATAACGCTTATTCATTTCATTTTTATTATATCATATTTATTTAATAATTATATAAATAAATATAAAATATATATTTGTAATGATCAATTTTTTTTGTTACAAAAGAAATATTATTTAACTGAGGATAGAAATGAGGTTATTTGGATTTGCATCCAAATCTTATAAGTTGTCACAACTTATCTTTAATCACTCGGTCAAAAAATTATTGATTAAATTGTTGTTGTTTAAGTCTATTTTAAATTTTAATGTGTATATATTATTTATAATTTTTTTGTTAGATATTGTAAAAAGGGAAACGAAGATGGAGATCAATGTTTATGTATTGACGCAATATATAACAGTAGTAAATAAAAAAATAAAAAAATGATTTAGTTGATAAATTCATCAAAAGCCGAATAAAAAATTAATTTAATTTATAAGTCCATTTGTCTAGACGTGAATAATTTTGGTTTTGAATTCTATTAATAATCCTTTATTTACATTAATTACGAATGCACGACCTTTGTGAAAATATGGCACTTCTTGTTTTGACTTTAGAAATTAAACAATTTATATTTACCTATAATTGAATATCACAAAGGCATAAAAGGTTTAAAGTGAAATAACAAAAAATTCCGAGTCTCTTTATAATATTTCAAAACTTAATTTGCTTCCGATGTAATATAAAACCTTTCTTTTACTGTCCATACACATAAAACTTTATAAAGAATGCCCTTTCAAATGAACTTCAAAGTTCATGCAATGTCTGCCGATAAGCTTCCAAAAATGTTTTTATTTATCCCCACCAACTAATTTACAGCTTTAAAAGCCAAACAAAATGAAAAAACTAGTGAAACATTGCAAATCAGATCATATCAAAAAAGCAAAACATTATAAAAAGGAAGCCCGTGTCCTTAAATTACTAATTTCATTTTCTCCTTTCCGAATTGAACCAGCTAATGTAGGCTTAATAACTAAATAAACCCATAATTTTTAGCATAAAATAGAATTAAGTCCTCGACATTTTATCGCGTGAAAACCAGTCTTCATTGTAAATAAACTCTCAAACTTTTTAAAATTATGCAATTAAGTCCAAATATGTTAAATGACACTAACTTTCGTTAGTATTGCACACGTGACAGCTAACTAAGCTATTCACGTCAACTTTCACGTTAGATGTCCAAACGGCAGCTACTGTCATTTAATAGATTTGGATTTAATTGTATAATTTTAGAAGGTTAAGGGTTTATTTACAATGAAATGAAAGTTTATAGACTGATTTTCACGCGATAAAACGTTGAAGGGTTAATTTCATTTTATGCTAAAGGTTGAAGGTCTATTTGGCTATTAAGCCGCTAATGTAATATGTAATTGGCCCCATGATATCTTTCCTTAAATGTACGCTATGAGTAAAAATTAAAAATTCATAATTTTAAAAATTTACATGGTAAAATAACACAAATTATTCGAATCACATATTTGATAAATTTGCATATAAATTTGAAAAATTTTTAAAAATTGGTTTAATATTTGCCTTTAAATGCAAATTGTGACAGAATACTTTTTAAATTTATATGATTCAATTTAATATGAAAAACATAATATAAATAAATTAATTTCTTGATTTAAATAAAATAAAATAATGAGCATAACGGTGATTTCATCCACCTTAATTGAAACGTCGCAAAAGACGGGTGAGAAACGGAAAGAGAAAAATGTCAAAGTGCAGAAGGACACTTCCGTCATTGCAAAAACCAAAAATGGCATTCTTTGTATTTTCTCTAAAAGAAAGGGTCAGTTTTAAAACCGCCATCATATATAAAATTTTTCAGTGCTCGTCACTTCGTTAATTCTCTTGTTTTTATCTTTTCTTTTCCTCTCACTTCCTCTGTCTGCCGTCGTAGTTTCTTATATCGTACTTTTTAACTTCTTTCCTCCGCCACTTACGGGCGTCTACGCCGCTTTAACCCTCTGCCGTACACTCAGATCTAAACTCTCTTTGGGTTACCTGTAGCCTTTGATTTTCATCTAAAAAATCTCTATTTTATTTTTTTCCATTTTGCTTTAAAAATTATTCTAATAAAATATTTTATTTTATTGGTTCTGTTTTGAAAATGTATATTCCTGATATTTTGGTATTATTCTATTATTAAATCTTTTTATGTTCCTTTTTTTGTGATTTACTGTAAACCAATGGGCTGATAAGTCATTTCATTTATTTGGAAGTTTTGGCCCCTTGTCGATCAAGATGATTTGACGTTTCTACCCAAACGAGACGTTAAAAGAAAAAAAATCAAATTTCTTATTCGACGTTTTTGCCCCTAACTTAACGACTAGTTAACGTTTTTAGTCCTCCTTACGTGGCATTATTTGAAAGCATATTCATTTTTCGCAAAAAAATGAGTCATCACCCTCGTAGGATATTGACACCTGGAATCTCAAGAAAGCGTAAAGAGAGAGAAGTTTTTTATTCCTTTAAACCGTCGATTCCGGTTCAATCCTCTGTTAATAGCGGTCCAAAATCCCCGCCTCCACCTGCTTGTTCGAACCGGCTCTTAGCTGGCTACATGGCGCATGAGTTCTTGACAAGGGGAACGCTGTTTGGTCAAAATTTCGATCCGGCTCGATCAGAGGCGATTCCAGTAATTGGCTCATTTTCTGAATCGAGAAAGCCAGTTAAGCGCGAAACCGAACCGACTCTTAAAGAGAGCTATAGCTATGCTGAGGTGGCAAACATTTTGAAGGACGATGAGGCCCACATTCCTGGAATTGTTAATCCTACTCAACTGGCAAACTGGATCCAGATGTGAAATGTTCCAAAATCGATTATGACGTGGCAACACGTGACTGGTTGAAAATTCACATCCACGTGATTGAAGTTCGGGTCTTTTGCGTTTGTTATCCCTCCTTCTCTCTCTCAAGGTGGTAAGTCTGAGTCCCGTCTCATTGAAGTATTGATGACAAGAGACGAACTCATATTATTATAATGCTTTTTTTATTTCATGGTAATGTTAATTAATTTATCTATGTTTTTCTGTTTTTTTATTTCGAAATTTAATGTTCTGTTGTCCTTTTTCTATGTTACATATTTGACTATGTTTGTAATTCGGAAATGATTTTGTTTAATTCTAAGATAACTATATAGCTTAATAATTAATTTTTCTAAAATGTTTAAACGTTAATTAATCGGGGACAAGTCATAAATCTTATCAATAAATAACCTCCTGTAGAGAATGTTTTTCTTAATTTCTTTAATTTTGGTGTTTCTTTATTTTGAATAATAATGATGTTTTTCGCCGATGAAACTTTGGTTTAGTGCCTAATAGAGGTCGTAAGATTTTGAAGTTCATATTTCAATCTTATTAAGTAAAATGATTTTCATAATTTTCAGTTTATGAAATAAACTACGTTGAATATAATTGTAATTTTTAATAAAAATATACTATTTAAAAAAAGAAATAATATTTGCTAAAATGAATCATAATTGTAACGACAAAGAATTTTACAGTGAAATCAAAAAGTTTGATTTCCTGTAAAATCAACTTGCACACACATAATTAAATATAAATTTAGTGTTATTAAATATAAAATATGCTATAAATATTGTAAACACACATAAATTAACATAAATACATTTGAAGCAAAATCATTATGTGTTACATATATCGATTTTAAATTTAATTTTATTTTTATGTGTTTATAATATATTTAACATATATTATGCGTTTTAATAATAAATATATGTTTAATCATGTGTGTATATATATATTAACCTTACACTAAAATTAAAAAATTTGACTTTTTTTTTGTGTTCTTAATGTCACACTTGAAAACGAGATTATTGTACAAAGGGTTTATATATACATATATATATATATATATATATATATAATGATTAATTTATACATAATTAATTGTTGAAATTTTTAATTACCTATTTGTTATGACTTTATTTTTATACAATGACAATAAATTTTTTATTTTCACAAACAAGTTAAGATATAGTCACTAATAATATATTTCATTTTTTATTTTATTTTTTTATTTTAAACATGACTTAAGAAGTATATATCTTTTCGTTAATCTCGTTCTACGATATATGAAATCATTATTATTATTATTATTATTATTATTATTATTATTATTAATGATGTTTTTATCTTACTATAAGTTTAGCGAAAATTCACATGATTAAACGTAAATTTAATGTTAGTAGATGTTAAATAAAATTTGACCTTAACATGGAATTTCCCCATATGCGACCATAAAACGATAATCAATTGAATTGAAACTTAGTAGTTTTTTAATTTAAAATATTCAGGCAAGAGTGATTCTAAAGGATTCAATTCCTCTTCAAACCAACTAATTAGACATAAAGTTTCATCATTAATTATGGTTTATCTACCGAGACTGTCCTTAGAAGGAAACTGTTTTTTCAGCTTGTAAGAAACCCCTTGCTAAAGCGAAAACGGTGCGAGAGGAAAAAAAAAAGTGTTCAAAAACTAGGAAAACAGAAGGTGGCGATCTTTCTCAGTTAAAAAATATACATTTGACAGCCGATTTAATTTAAAAATAATTATTTTATACATTATCAATGAAGTTTTTTGATTTTATAATCAGAATTAGAATGATAACACATGTTTTATTTTTATTTATTTATTATTTTTTTAGTATTTTAAAAGACATTTGTTATAATTTCAACATTATTTGTAGAGTTAAAAAATTTTAACTGGCAGTATATAGAATAATTATAGTTTAGTTTAAATGATTTTTTTTATTCAAAATGTAACACTTATTATTATTATTATTATTATTATTATTATTATTATTATTATTATTATTATCGATAATCTTCTTGTATGAAGCCTGAAAAGGGCTTTCCACTCACTTTAGTGTCGTTTCTCATAAAACCATGCATATAGAAACTATTTCTGTAATTATCAATGGTTGATTGTTGGAATGTGCCTTCCTTTTTCATTTTCCTAATAATAATATACTGTCTCAACAAATTGCCAAGTAGGGAGACTAGTTAATTTCCACCTTCTAATTCTCAAGATGGTTTAAAATATTTGCTAAGATGAATCATAAATGTAACGACAAAGAATTTTATAGCGAAGTCCAAAATTTTGATTTCCTGTAAAGTCAACTTGTTACACATAATTAAGTATAAATTTAATATTATTAAATATAAAATATGCTATAAATATCGTAAACACACAAAAATTAACATAAATACATTTGAAGCAAAATCATTATGTGTTACATATATTGATTTTAATTTCATTTTTATTCTTATGTGTTTATAATATATTTAACATATAATATGTGTTTTAATAATAAATTTAGAATTTATATATGATGCACTGACAACTTTTATACATTATCAGTAAATCATGGAGTGACACCTCATATGGAGGTCCTTAAAAATAAATATTAACAAAGTTTTTAATTTTATTTTTAAGGATCTATATACTCTTAGACTTTGCTTATTTATGTAGTGTCATCCCATAATTAACTAATAGTGTATAGAAGCTATACACTGTCATTGCATCATATATAAATTCATAAATTTATGCTTAATCATATGTGTATATATTAATCTTACAATAAAATTAAAAAATTCGACCTTATTTTTTTGTGTTCTTAATGTCACACTTGATAAGGAGAGTATTATACAAAGGGTTTATATATATATATATATATATATATATATATATATATATATATATATATAATGATTAATTTATACATAATTGTTGAAGTTTTTAAATTTCATAGTAAAATGTTATTACCTATTTGTTATGACTTTATTTTTATGCAATGACAATAAACTTTTTATTTTCACAAATGAGTTAAGATATAGTCACTAATAATATACCTCATTTTTTTTATTTTAAACATGTCTTAAGAAGTATATATCTTTTTGTTAATCTCATTCTACAATATATGAAATTAAGTTTTGAAAGTCTACCGAAGTCTTTGGACTAAAACTAACAAAACTCTCAAGTCCTCAGGTTGCAGTAGTTTGGTTAAAAAATATTTGAAAGTGCTAACCTGACCTTGTTGAAAAGAAAATGTTAATTTTGAGAGGAGAAATTCTCAAAACAACTTTCATTTTGCTGTTTACAATTTATTAGTATAAACAGCCCAACCTTTAAATTAATTTATTTTACAACCCTGAATTTAAAATAAAATTTTCTTTTGTCCTTCCTAAATTCTCTGTTTTTGGTACATAAAAGTTTAAGTGAAGGAAAGCTTCTCCAGTCTAAGGGTCAGGGTGTACCGCAAGCCTTAGTGAGAACTTACATTGGATTTACAGATCACCCATCAAGAAAGATTGCTAGTAGCAGGACTCGAACTTAAACTTTACAAGCAAAGTGAACAATCTTCACCAACTCAACCAACTTCCGTTGACGTCTTTCTTAAAAATTCTATTATCCTAAAATTTCTCAAATTCCATTTCAATTCAAAACCCTAAACTCAAACTTTCCAAATTGACCGATTCAAAAATTCATCAAAATCTAACAAAACCATCCACTGCCACACCATGACCGCACTTTCTTCCTCTACAAATGTTCTAAGTTATTTGTTTTTTAATAAATTTTCTTTAAAAAAAAACTTAGAACATACTTTCATTGTTTTCTTTATTTTTTCAAATCGAAATTTTGGTTATAAAGTTGTATGTGAAAATTAAGAGAAAAAGAATTTAAGAGAAGAAAAAGAAGAAGAATAATCTCCAAATTTTCAAGCATGATGTAAATTAAGTGAACCAATAGCCTTGAATAAGCGTGATTTTAATTTTGTATTTGACATATATATATATTTATATATATACACACATATATATATATATGTATGTATGTATGCCGATCACAACTTCTTTTTTTATATTTAAAAGTTTTACGTATTGAATTTTTATTATTAAAATTAAAAAAAATTAAACGCATTGTATGTCAACCATCACCACTATTTTTTTTGTTTATTATAATATTAATATTTATCAACTATCTTTTTCTAACAATATTGTGACACATTCAAATATTACATCCAATTTAATGATAATTTATTCATCAAAAGTATGAAATTTTGAGTTATCATAACCCCATATATATATATATATATATATATTTGGTGGGATTTTTTGTCAATATATGGTAATCGTAATTTTGTATTCTAATTTTTTCAGTAAACGAAAGAAAATCAAAAGAAACTTAGTTTTAAGTGATAAAAATGTTTTTTTCCTCTTAATATTTCGAGTTTTAATCTTAGAAAAGTATTGGATAAAAAGTAACGTTTTGTTTACTGTTAAAAAAAAAATTTTCCGCGGAGAAAAAAGGTTCCATTCCTTTTCCAAATCCAAAGTCCCCACCATGAGATCACCAATGACGAATGTACAGACGACCCGATAAAGTCGAGACTACGAGTGAGCCGACCCGTTTCCGGGGCTTTGTTTTTAAATTTCTGCATGATTTGATGCTTTTCGTCCCCCAGTAAAGCTGATTGTTAACATTAAAATTTTCCTGGGACATTAGCGTGTATATTTGACCGACCCTGTATACAGTATTGCTTTCATCAAATAACAGTAATATGCTATCCGTATAAAGTATATATTGCTTTCATTAATTTTACGTATGTTTAATTTTAAGCATTAATTTAAATGATTATATTTTTAATTTTAAGTTTTGAATATATATATATATATATATATATTATATATATTGAAAGTTGTTTTATTATTGTTGTTGCCAAAAACAACAATAAAAGTTTGCTGACGTTAAATTTTCGCTCTTCGTGTTAGCTTGTCTTCAAGAATTCTGTAAGATAAGAAAAGTCAGTGGGGCGCAGGGGTTTTCCTCTGCGTGCGCACTTCGATGCTTAAGTTAGATCAGGTTTTGGCAGGGTTTCAATAGACAAATAGAGCTTAGAGTTAAAAATAATACCTGTGACCTAATTATAGGAGTGATTTTACGCGTAATTACCTTTAAGCCCCACAGCTTAAATAATAACCCAGTGGATCATTTATGAGCCTTCTGAGTCCTCTTTCCTCTTGGGCTTAGATTATTATTTGGCTCAATGGTCTTCAGCTTGACTTATAGAAAAGCCCAGTAATAAATGACCTAGTCCACATCAATTATAAATGTAATTTGTATTTGCAAATTGTAAAAATGTCTTCGACTGCTTTGACTAATAAAAAAAACTGCTTATAATTTTGTTATCTATTATCTTAGCTGGATTATTCAAAAAAAATAAGCACATTACAAATAAAAATAGGTGTGTATACGTATGTTTTAACAAAGAATAATATATAATATGTGAAAAACATGTGCTAATGGTAACGTGATAAACCTTTTATATAATTTATTAGTCAAATCTGCAACTGCTAAACGAGATTTTGCGTGTAATTGTGCTGCTAGCTTTCAATTTTTCATCCTCAGAAATTAAGAATGATTTCGGAAAGATTGCAAGTCAAAAATTTTCATTATACCAAGTAAGGATCAAGTTCTGATTTTATGATTCTTGATTTTTGCCTGTTAGCCATTTCAAGTTTTTTACGTGATATCTCACATACATTACTTAGATGTTCAAAATGACTTTTTACTTGTTACCAACTGATTTTAAATTGAATACTTAATAATACTTCATACGAAGATTATAGTATTATTTGTGGCTCAAACCACCAAGTTTTTGTCTTTTTTAAACCCTTTTGTGATTAACTTGGTCCACCATGGAAGGAATGAACTGCTGCTTTTTGCCAGAATGGAATAGTTTGAAAACAAGACCAAAAAAATGAAAACTGCATCATCTAATAACTCTATCAAATACTCTAACAACAACCACATAATCAAACTCTACGTTAGAATCCAAATATATTAGAAAACCTTAACACTAATATTGCAAGCCAAATCATAAGCAAGGGGAGATAATTCGATGCATTCCCCCAAATAAGACAGTCCTACAGATAGATAAGAAAGAAACGTAAGAGAAAGCCTCCGCCATTTTACTAAGCTGCCTTGATTGCAACAGATCTTGCTTTCAGATTGAGGAAGATAGCCCTGAAGTTGACAAGCAGAGGAAACAACATAGCATCAGCTCGGAATAAAACATGTTTAAGCGTGCTATACATAACTAATCAAAACCATCATTACTTAGCAATGTGACACCAAGCTGATCGATGAAAGAAACATATGAAGATTAATCAATTTATTCACATAAATTACAAAATCCTGCCAACCAGTAGAATTTCCCAAGAGATGGTAAACTTGCAACATCTGTGATAAATTTTTCCAAAATTTGATTTGCTTGTATGCCAAAGTCATATATTCATATTACATTACCCTAGACTTATAAAGTCAGTGCATTATTCAGATGACAAGTTTTGGTAGGTATGGATTGTACTTCTTTTTCGTGCTATAATTAAGTAATGATAAGCTTATAATTCAACAAATGCGAAAATAGCACATAAGAAAAATGACTAGTTGACTGATAGTGTGAGAGAATGCCAAGCTGAAGGATTGAAGAACTCACCAGCAGGATGCAACAAAACTGTGAAACAAAACTCGGAACTGCAGAGGCATATACTGATAGTTTATCCAGCCAACAATAGGCCAAAACTGCAAGTTAAAACACCAAAACAATAGTGTTAACAAAATCATATGATTAATTAGTTGCTTGATACAACAAAAGATGGTCGCTTTTCCTGTACCTTCCATGCAGTCAATTGAACAGTAGGGTAATCCTTTCTAACTTTACTTCTTACCAGGCCCCATGGTCGTCCTGCACATACATAGTAAAGCATTATTTTATAAACAAAATGGTTGATTATGAACAGAGTAAAATGTTCTTTACAAAAACAGAATTGCAATCATTCAGCATTCTACAACAACTGCTCTTGAGAGACATCACTTCAGTTTGGGTTCCTATGATAGGGACCTACTGAACTGGGAAGAAATTAAGAGGGTCATTTAATGCCTGCAGAACAGTTTAAAGTACAGAGAACTAGATCCAAGTATTTTGCCATAAACTTAACAACAGCATAACATTAACATTGGGTTGGTGCTTGAACTTGGTACCAGGGAACTTCATCGATTAGTTTTGAACCAGCTGTCAATCCAAGTTATGAGGAAAATAATATCAATTAGCTATAGTAGTTTTACCGAGAGTTACACAAAGGGCAATGCTTCTCTTGGTCATGCTAATAGACAATGATGTAAGCGAGCAATCCAAAATTGGTCTCAGGATTTTGTAGTAATCCATGGGAAGCAGGATCTAATTATCCACTAAGAAACATACACCAACTAAAAACCAGTTACTCCTCATATATCAAGTGAAGTCTTTGCTTAGAATAAGTGAGGAAGATTGATCAGTCAACCCGGATTATAAGTTATATTTAACTTTAATATACTGAAGTTGGGAATGGTCCTATTTTAGGGGTTCTGATGATGAAAGAGTGACATCTTTTACATGGTCGGTGCAAAAAATTTCCAGAACTAGTTCTTTTGGTTTCAGTAGATTCCTAGCTGGAAGAGAGAGAGAGTGCTTCCATTAGTATAAGAAGTCTTCCACAAAAACACCCCCCCCCCCCCCCTCTCCCCCCTTTTGCCTCCCCCTCTTCAGTAAAGTGGAGAAGATGCTTTGTACCGGTTTAAAGTTTTAGCCGAGCACAAAAAGTACAACAAAATACGGAACACCATATCATGCAGGTAAGACCATCAAGCTATAGATGATCAACCTAATTCAATTAATAAGGTTGAATTATCCAGTGTACTACGATCCAAAATTACAATTGGATCAAAAGTCAATCACAAAGCATTTTGATATTACTGATGTACAATAAAAGACAGAAAATGACAACGTGACCAGCGCCAACAAGAACAGGAAATATAACAGCAACACCAATAATAGCACAGCTTGAAATGTTCTAGGATCACAAAATGAAAAGCTCACATAGTAATGAGCTATAATAGTGTTACCGTTTGCTGTTTTCTTTTGGAAACAACAATGGCTACTAGCAGAGCCAGAATCAGTGGAAATCAAAAATCAGAAGAGGAATATGACTCAAGTGATGAGAGTAGTTTTGACATGAACAAGATATTATGGAGATGCACGTACCTTCAACAACCAATCCATAGTACATCATGAAGAAAAAGTTGTTCCAAGGAGAAGAAGTCAATTGTTCCAACAACACCTATAACAAGCAATTAAGCAGTAATAAATAACTCCATTAATCCTCAACTAAAATTTTCATACAGGCTGCACTACAGAAATAGCTTAAAACTTGTAAGTGAAAAAACCGGAGAAGAAAAAAAAACGAAATTCCAAGAATTAAACATTAAAAAGTTACAAATTAGCTAATGAACTCAAGCCAAATGAACATGTTTACCTTCTTTGCAACAGTTTTACTGCCTTTCTTTCCCCTGAAAATGATATCCATCAGTTTGTGAAGGAAGTGTCCAAATGGTCCTGAATATGCAAAGCCATAGAGCTGCAAGGGAATTCAATTTTACATTTCACAAAAATCAAATAATTCTTCATTTGGTTGCTAAGAAAAAGATGAAAAAGAAAGAAATAGTTTAAACTTATTATCAGGTGACTTTAAGACATCAAAAATGCAGACAAATATATGTGCCATAATTTTAACTTAAGCTTCATTTCCTCCCAATTTCTTGGCATTCAAACAGGAAAACTTGGAATATGATCCAAATACGCATTAAAAAAAAAAAGAGCAAAGTCAACGTACCATAATGAGCAGCAATCTTCTCAACTGAAGCCTTTTGACTCCAGAAATCTTTTGAGCAATAAAATCACTGCACCCAGCTAAAACCCCAGCTGTAATTGCCTGCAAATCCCACCACATTAAAATCGATATAAACAAACAAAAAAACAAGAGCAAACAACAAAAACTTTAAAACCCACCCCATAAAAAAGGTCAACGAAGCAGCGAAACTAGAAAATGAAGCAAAATCGAAGCAAGAATTAAACAAAGTACTAATTTTCAAAATATAGGTATTAATCAAGAAGAAAAAAATATGCTAGTATTACCTTGGTTCTAAGAGGGTGAGCTTGAAGTTGAATAAGATATTTTCTCCATGCTTCTTGGGCAATATCAGACATGGTAAACAAAGTGATCTTCCCTCAAAAACTCTGTTTCTTTGTACTTTTCCTTGTTTCTGAGGGTGACAAGAACTTAATTTTTTTCTCTGTCAATGGAGGGGCTTTTAAGATTTTTGGGACAAGGAAGCCTACGAGAATGGAAGGGGATCTATTCTAACAGTGACAGCTTGACTTTTGGTTGTTGGAGGAGTTCTTGAGTTACACATGCTATGCTGTCAGTTCTCATGGTCAAAGTCTTAGTACATGTTTTTTCTTTATTGTTTGAAGAAGGTGCCTCGTTTTCATTTATTTTAAAAGCAAACCCAACAAATCTACCATCACAAAAATTTGCAAGTAATTTCATGATAATATCAATTCCAATTATTACTAATGAAAAAATCACTTTCAACTCAGAGTAGAATCCATAATCAAAGCTGGTTCAAATCAAACATAGTTTGCACAGAACTAGCCGAGATTACAAATAATAAATACTTTGATATATTTTATATATATTGTAAATCTATTCAAAATATATATTATAAATGTTAGGAGATAATAGAGTATATGACTTTGAGGCATGTAGAGTTACACTTTCTTAAGTGTAATATTGTCTCATACAGAAGCAAGTTATCCCAAGATACAACAAAGCCTTTCAGAAATTTGTGAAAAGTCAGAATGTAGAGTTAAAGTGTTTCTGGAAATCAACACTTATATAAATGTGAAGAGGCTTAAATGAATGGTTGTGATTGTCTGTTAAATAACAATCATTCATTTTCCAAACATAACTGTTCCACATATATAACCGAAAATATGTCTGTTGGAGCAATTAAAAAACAATTTTAAATTCAAAATAGAATTTAAAATATTTCTGTCAAAAATAAAAAATTAGGATTAAATCAAAGAGCCAAGAACCCAAGTGCCCAAGTGACGATCTTTGACTTTTAAAATAGCCCAAGCCTAAGCCCAAGCCAAGCTCCATAGTCAAAGCCCATTTCTTCTTTGACTCCAAGTTACTCTTAAGAGTTGACTTTCATTTATAAATATATCACTTTACACATTTACAAGTAATGTAGGAATTTGTTCTCTTGTATTTATTACAAGCTATCCAACAATAAATAATTTATTTTGGCCAAAAAATGTTGCAAAGTAATTCCGTACATACATAAAAAATTATAAATAATTTGAGAGGCTTAAATTAGTAACAAAAGTTTTACTGTAAGAATAATGATTATACATGAAAATTTTAAACCATTAAATTGATAACAAATCTATTAGACTAAAATTCTTAAGTTTTTAGTACATCTAGATTCCAGATAAATTCTATATAGTTTGCATCCAAATGATTTTTACGTTGATAAAAAAAAAGTTAATATAATGCAGTTAAAATCAATTAGGTCATCATGTGTTAATAATATAAGTTTTTAAGAATAAAAATTTATATGAATACATTAAAAAAAGGTTTTTCTGAAATTTTGAAATAATTAGAATGTATTTTAATATTTTAGTCATTCAATGACATTTTACCACCCAAATTTTGATTAGATATTGTTTTTTTGTTTTCATTTTGGTTTGAAACCGGGAGTTTCGTTATTTATTTATTTTTTTGTTTAATTGCAAAGAGGAGAAAAGAACTTGGAAAATGTAAGAAGGAGAAAAGTATGCATCACTGATGTGGGATTTAAAAGTGAACGGCAGCCTCGGAAAGCCATCATTTCTTTTTTTGGTCTAAGGAAGCTTTCTTTATCCCACCAAATTACATTGACTCTCGTCCAACCCTTAAATTAATTTTTAGGGTTAATATATAAATTAGTCCCTGAACTATACCACTTTTATCATTTTGGTACTTAATGAATTTTTTATTATCACTTTGGTACTTAATGAATTTTTGTTATCATTTTAGTACTTCAACTTTTCTTTCGTCAGACACTTAACCCCCAAACTCTAACGTCGTTTGAGAAAATGGTGACGTGGCATTTCGGACCAATCAAAATTTGCCATTTGGACCATAAATCCACCTCAGCTTTCATTAAATATGCCATGTTAGTAAATAATATTTCTTATTTCAAAATCTAAATACCGAATATAACAAAAAATAACCAAAAAAGAAAACAAATTTCGATTTGCTAAAATCGACTGAAAATAGGGTTATGTGATTTGGGCAAAACTCTAATCGACAATAACAGAGAATTTGGGATTTAGGGATTTCGAGAAATTTGTGGTAGAGAAGATAATGAGAGAGGCGATGATAAAGAAGAGGGATTTAGGGATTTCTCGGATCGCAAATAGGCATTTCACAAAGAGGGGATTTTAGGTTTTGTATCAGGTGAAAAATGGAATTCACTTAGAGAAGGAAATTGATAGGTAAACCAAATTCAATTAGGGTATCGAGGCATATTCTTGGTCTGAAGAATCTGATAGATTGTGATTGTGATTTGGATAGAAGATAGAAGACAAGTCAAAAAAAGGTTTGTCTATAAATAGTAGAGCATATATTGTATATAAATATCGGTTTAGGGTTTTTCACATGGGATACTATTATTTTGTTCTGTTTCGATCTAGGAGATGTGTTGCTTTCCATTATGTTTTTCTATTAATCTGTTTAGTTTATTTGTTCTGTTGTTTGGTTTTGGGTTCCATCTCCAGTATCTTTGTATATTTTATTTCAGCAACTTGTTTCGAAATTGAGGGTTTTTTTTTTGTATTTTTTCTATTGCAGCAACTTAATGGCTTGGTTAAAGTACAATTTAATCATGCATATAGGTGGAAATTTTATAAGACATCCTAAGTTGGAATATGTTGGTGGGGATGTAATTGAATGGTCTATTGATCCTGACTTTTTATCACTTGAAATGCTGATTGATATGGTTAAAGATGCTAGGTATGCAACAGTGAGATCTTTTGCTTTTCTTGAACCAGGATATGATTTAGAGAATGGTCTTAGGATAGTTTATGATAATGCATCATTTGTGGCTATGATAAATCATATCACAAGTGTAGGACAGTTGCATGTTTATGTGGAGCATGAAATATCCGTAGCTGCAATTATAGCTTTTGTTCCATTACTTACAAATGTGCCAAATGAGTCCACTGAGCCTTATGAGTCAAAAATACCAGAGGATTTAAATGAGCCTAACCAATCAAATATGCCCAATAAGCCCAATGAGTCAAATGTGTCAAATGAATCAAATATGGTAGATATGACAGGAGAGGGTAGTAATGTTGAAATAAACAGAGAAGGTAGTGCATCTAATGTAGGTGGCCCAAATAGTCCAGCAGCAACTAATGCAATCAGTGGGTCCAGTGATGATGAGTCAGGTAGTTGTGAAGAGGATAAGGATGAGATTGTGGAAGATAAGTGGGTGTCAGATGAGGATGAGGAAATTAGGGACATAAGGCTTTCGTACACGGAGTTTAGGCAGAAAAAGAAGAAAAAATCTTTTAGGCAAGGTGTGTCCCAACAGATGTAGAATTTGAAGCACTAGTGGATGAGAGGAGGAAGAAAACTAATAGGGGAGGTGATGGCCTTAGAGATGCAGATAAGAACAAGGAAGGTGACTGCTCTAACAGGGGAGGTGATTGCTCTAACAGGATAGGTCAGTTTAGTGGAAATGACACTGATTATGACAGTTCTTCTGATATTGGTGGTTATGACAATGGTAAGGCTAGTGAAGTGTTATATAGGAAAAGCAATAAGAGGTACTTTAATCCCTTTGATCCAGTGCCCAGATTTGAGCTTGGTATGATATTTGCAGGTACCAAGCAATTGAAGGATGCTTTGATTTTGTGTATCTAGGGAATGAGAAATATAGGACTAGAGCTAGGTGTAAGGCAGAGGATTGTCCATTTGTGATGTATGGTAGTAAGGATAATAGTGATTGTTTGTTTAAGATTAAAAAATTTGTAAATAAGCACAATTGTTCCATTACTTTTACAAACTCAAGGGAAAATTATAAGTTTGTAAGCAAGCATTTTCTTGCTAAGTTGAGAGTAATTCCTAAGTTAAAGTAGGTTGAGATGAAAAGGCTTGCTAAGGAGGAGTTAAAAGTTGATATCAATTTGACTGTTTGTAGCAGAGCTAGAAAATGGGCTATGGAGAAGATAAATGGTAGAGTAGTGTATGAGTTCAATAGGTTGTTTGACTATGCACATGCTTTGAGGAAGGTAGATGATAGCTGTCATGTTGAGCGAATGGTGGAAAGGCCTACTCCAACAGAAACCCCTAAATTTAGAAGACTTTATGTTTGCTTTAGTGCCCTTAAGTCTTGGTTTATGGAGTTTTGTAGGCCTATTGTGCACTTGGATGAGTGTTTTTTGAAGGGACCCTTTAAGGGTAAACTGCTTGCAGTTGTAGGCCGAGATGGTAATGACCAAATATACCCTATTGCATGGGCTGTGGTAAAAGTCGAGAATAAGTACACCTAGAGATGGTTTCTTGAAAATGTGCAAGCTGATCTTCAATTTGGAGATAGTGATGGATTCACTCTCATGAGTGATATGCAAAAGGTATAAAAAATGTATCTTGAGTTATTATTGTTTTATTATTTGCCCACATATTTGTTTATAACATTTTTGTTTTGTTTTGTTTTTATGTGGATACAGGGTTTGAAGGATGAGATAGCCACTTTGTTGCCAAAGATAGAGCATAGGTATTGTGCTCGACATTATTTTGCAAATTGGAAAAAGGAGAATCGAGGTAATAATTTGCATATTCTTTTCTGAGCATGTTGTAAGTCTACAAATGAGGCATACTTTAAAAGCAATGCAAAAGAACTTGGTGCTTTGAAGAGTTCTACTTTGGTAAGCATTTTGAACAAAAACCCTAAACACTGGTCTAGGGCATTCTTCTCTGGTAGATGTCATTCTGATGTAGTAGATAATAATTTTGCTGAAACATTTAATGCTGCTATTATTTAGGTTAGGCATATGTCCATTATTTCTATGTTTGAGGAAATTAGGCATTATGTCATGAATAGAATAGTCATTAACAAGACTAAATGTTCAGCTTGGAATTCTCTGTTTTGTGAAAATAAAGAATTAAGTGCTTACTGCCATGTTAGATGGAATGGTTCAGAAGGATATGAAGTTTTTTCTAATGGAGATACATTTGTTTTTGATGTCAGTGGGTGTAAGTGCACTTGTAGGTTATGGGATCTGAATGGTATTCCATGCCCACATGCAGTTTGTGCTAATTTGTTTAGGAAGGAAATGGTTAAAGACTATGTATTAGATGTTTACAAGAAAGAAAAGTATGAGAAGTTGTATAGTTGTGTACTGCCACCACTAGCAAGTGAAAGCTTTTGGCCAGAGATAAATTTGGGTCCTATTGATCCACCCATTCCCAGAAAAATGCTTGGTAGGCAAAAAAAATAGAATCAGGGAGGAGGGTGAGGGCAATGGATATAAGTTATCAAGAAGATGGAGAAAGATGAGGTGTCAGAAATGCTTCCAAATATGGCATAATGCAAGAACATGTGCAAACAAAAACAAGTAGAATGTAAGTAACTTTTATGAGTTAATTGGGTAATATTTTCATATTTGACAATAATTTTGCAATAATATATCACTTTTTTGCAGATGGAATCCAATATAGATGCTGGAAATGTTGATTCATCTCAACCAACAGCAAGTGTTGATGTAAAAGCAGATGATCCTATAGATCTTGGACCTATAGTGGTGGTAAGCTTCACTTTGCAATCTCTGACATGTTGCTGTAATCATGTTTTACTTTGCTTACTCACTTACTTTGCTGTAACAGGATATAAGCATATGCACAGATTATGTGCCTCCAGAAGACTTTACAAGAACACCTACACCTACACCTACAGTAATGGATGGAGGTTCAAGAGGGAGAGGTTTGAGGGGTAGAGGTTCAAGAGGGAGAGGTTCAAGAGGGAGTGGTTCAAGAGCAAGAGGTTCAAGAGGTAGAGATCCAAATGGCCAAGCCTCCCCCACTATTCAAGCTACCCAGAATGTCCAGGGCTCCCCAAGTGTTCAAGTCTCACACACTGTTCAAACCTCCCTAAATGATCAGGCTTCTCCAGCTGACCAAGTGCCTCTACCTATCCAAGTGCCAACAATTCAAGTATCCCAAAATGTCCATCTGCCGGCAACAATACCAGCTACATTATCACAAATGTCAGCAGTAAGAGGGAGATCAATGTTAACAGAAGAAGAACCATCAACACAACCAAGAACATCATGGAGGGATCCAGGTAAAGGCAAGGAAAAAATAGGTGTACTTGGCTCTAGAGGGAAGAAGATAATGCAAGGCATGGGGATATATACTAATGAGAAGACAAATTGCAAATATTGAATGTAAGTTGAATAGTAATGATATTAGTTATTACTTTATACTTCATTCAATAACTATTTTGATTTTGATGAGGCAAATTAATTTGTTTTACAGCCTGGTTTTAAAAGTCAATGTCTGATTTTCCCCTTTAAAACAAGAAGCAAATCAGCAAAGACTGCCAGTGCCAACAATCAACAAGAAATTGCAAACTTGGATGGAGAAGCAGATGAAGCTACTAGATTTTTCAAGGTATTATGTGTTATTCAAATAATTTAATTTAAAAGTTATAACTACAATATAATAATAGCTAACAAATAGATTCTAATATTCTTTTTATCTATTATAGGATCTAAGAAATGAGCTATTAGGAACAAAGAGGAAAAGACAAGATTATGATAACATCTATGCAAACAGAGACTAAAGGAAAGGCAAAAATCCAACCAAAGCAAACACCTCAAAGTGAAAGAGTCCCAATCGCTGAAAATTTTATGGTTGTTTTTGTTGTCATGCATTGTCTAATGTTATTATGGATGTAATTAAGATTGTTTATGTTATTTTGGATGTAATTAACGTTGATTGTGTTAATTTGGATGTTTTTCTTGTCATATTTTAGAAGGCAACAACATTGTGCGTTTTGGTTCATTAAATTTTTGTAGGCTATTACCAAATGCACTCAGGATGTTGTTTTGTCATTTTGGACCAAATGTTATCCAACAGTAATATTGTAACATTCTGCACTTTCTATTAGAAATGAATGTTCATTGTATACTTTCTATTACAAGTGGTTAATCTTAAAGTTAATTTTCTGCTCTTTTTATTTTATGTTCAACTATGCATCTTAATAATAAACATAACAAAACGACAAGAATTTTAGGCCAACAGAAACTTGCAATATGAGTGAGCCAGCAGAAATTTGCATTTTTACATTCTTAAAGGTTAATTACAATATAACAAATGTACCATTTTACATACACATTGCCATACATATACATATTTGATAGAACATACACTAAGAAAATGATCCAAGAAACTAGCAAGATAATCTTTTACAAACATGCATCATTTTTACTCTTTGCCACCATTCCTTTGTATGCAGTCATCTTCTCTTTTTGACTTCTAACCTTATTGAACAACATACTGATTTCATCAACCTTAACAGATTTCTTCAATTCTTTATTTTCAATCCTCAACTGCCTATTTTCTATCAACAATATCTTGTTCCGACTTACTAATTTATCATTCACATTTTTGAGATGAACCTCTGGGATCTCATCACCATCATTCCTATCAACCCAATGAAAAAACCCACACCCAACGGTTTGTAACAAATAGTATAAACCCCGAAATTAGTAACAAATTTTGATAAAATCTAACAAAATCTAACAAATTAATATAATCCACTGGCTTTAACAAAATCTGAGATAGAATCTAAATGAGCCATACCTTTTTGTAATTTGGGCAGCCATAGAACTTCTTTCCTTTGTTCCATGGTGTCGTCGAGGTGTAGATTGGAGGCCTCAGTCCACAATGGCAAACCAAATTCCTAGAATGAACTGTGGGTTTTGAGCTTCGGCTGCTTCTACTCTCTTCCATTTGTGGGTCTTCCGTTACAACTTCAGTTGAAGAAATAGTCCTTGAACCAGAGTATCAATGTAAGAAAAATTTCTTTTACCGGGTAAGGATTTGGAAATCTCTCTCAGAAATGGTTGGTAAGGATTTCGAAAGAGAAGAGCAAAAAATCAGGGGAACCTTTAGCAAACCGAAATTTGTTTTCTTTTTTGGTTTTTTTTGTTATATTTGGTATTTAGATTTTGAAATAAGAAATATTATTTACTGACATGGCATATTTAATTAGAGCTGAGGTGGATTTATGGTCCAAATGGCAAAATTTGATTGGTCCAAAATGCCACATCACCATTTTCTCAAATGGCGTTAGAGTTTAGGGTTAAGTGTTTAACGGAAGAAAAGTTTAAGTACCAAAGTGATAATAAAAATTTATTAAGTACCAAAGTGATAAAAGTGGTATAGTTCAGGGGCTAATTTATACATTAACCCTAATTTTTATCTTTGCTTTGTTTCAAGGTGAATTTGGATAAGCTGAAGCTTAATTTAAAATCTAATTTTTGAGTTTTTTAATTAAGAATATACTTTTTTATTTAAATCAAATCAGAATTAAATATTTTTAAGATTGATCAATTAAATATTTTTTTATGAAGTTGATGGTCACGCACCATTTAAAAAGTGTTGATGATGAAAAAGAAGGTAAAAACATATTTTTACTCTAAAAAATCACAATAATTTTTTTTATATTTTCTTTCCTTTTTTTTTCTTTCTTTTTTTCCTTTTGTTCCCTTCTCTTTCTCTCTCTACTCCATTTCCCTCTCCTTTCTCTCTAAAAAACCTAACAATACTTTGAAGTTTTCGACAATATTCTTAGATTTCGACTGCCGTCGAATGCCATGGGCCATCATCAACTGCCATGGAGCGCTGTTCACCGACGACGGTTTCTTTTCAAATCACACCAAAATTTTCCTCCCTCTGTTTCCTAATTTCTAATTAATTGTTTCAAACAAACAGCTTCAAACCCAAAAATGACTATCTTCTGTCGCTAAAAAATCCTTCATTTTATAGTATGTTTTTCATCTCCCTTTTACCTTTCTCTCCATGAAATTTAGAGCCATTGAATTCTTTAAAACTTCCCCAACCTGTAACCTTTGGTTTGTGTGTGTTTATATAAATATATATATATATATATATATTGTGTTTGGTGATGTGTGATATTGTTTGAAAAAATTTCTTATTTTGATCTAGATGTTTGTTGGTTTTTTGTTTTTTTGGTTGGATGGGGCTTTTTGGTGTTTTTTTGGGTAAGAGCAAGATGAGCAAAGGTGGAATTCGACTATCTGGGGATTCTTGAGATAAGATGTTGTTTGTGTTTTCTTCGTCTTCATTCTATGCTTGAACCCTATTCTAGTTGCTTGTATTGTCATTGTTGTTGGTGCTATTGGTTGGAGTTGGAATTACTATTGCATAAAAATACCCAAAGAATCATTCCATGGTAGTTTCATTGCTTGTGCATTTTCTTGAATTCTCAACAGCTAAATGAGTTGTTTTAAAGTCTTCATATTTTGGAAAAAAATGAGTTGTGGCTTTTATGTTGGTTCTCAAATGAGAGTGCAGAATCAATATTGTTATTTTATTGTTTGGTCAGTCAGAAAATTTGAAAAAGAAATGAATGAGAATTTTTGTTTTAAAATTTTTTAGATGAAATTTAATTAAAAAATTTACAACCAATAAATTATTGCCACGTGTCCCCTACTAACACCGTTAATAACTTAACAGCATGTGACTTTCAATTCTATCAGAAAACCCTTAATTGATCAACCCCAAAGTTGTTTTAGTCCTAATTTAAGTCAAATAAACTATTGTGTCCTTAAGTGAGAAATAACCAAATGTTAGATCCTAAATTGAGCATTTGGTCATTTGGATATCATGGCATTCTTAGATATCCAAAGCTTATTTTCATTTCATTTATACAGTAGCATGTGTTTGAATAACACCTACAATACAACTAATCATATTATTTCTGTTGACACCTAATTTTGCCCCTTTTTGTTATATTACTATTATTATTATTATTATTTGTTTATATTTATTTTTATTATTTGGTTTTCTTTATTATTATTATTATTATTATTATTATTATTATTATTATTATTATTATTATTAATTGTGTTATTATTATTACCTATTATTATTACCTATTATTATTATTATTATTATTATTATTATTATTATTATTATTATTATTATTATTATTATTATTATTATATTATTATTATATTTCTTTTTGTTGTTTTTTGGTTTTTTCAGTCCAATCAATCACCACCAGCTCCTGCCACCGGCAGGTCTGTCACTGCCAACCGCCCAAATCCTTCTCCCCAGGCAGTCCCATCCCCACCGGTTAGCCTCTGCCTACACACTTCCTTCTAAAAGCCAAACCATACACAACCAGCAGAGGGGGGGAGCCTCAACCAAAAAAAAAAACCCGGAAAAATCCCTTACTCTCATCACCTCTACCTCGGTCGAGAGCATCACCATCATCGCTCACCCGAGACCCCTTTTTTCCCTCAACCATCACCCAGGAACCAAACCCTCACCGAGCATCACCACTCACCCTCGCCCGAAAGTCAACATACACACCACCTCACCATCAAGCCATCCCAAGACCATTTAACCAACCCCAAACCCGAGAGCCAAAAACCAGATCTGAAAACCTGCAAAAAAAAAAAACACACAAAAACCACAAGCAAACCACAGCCACAACCAGATCTAAAACAAAAAAAAAACAAAAAAAAACAACAAAAAAAACACACGAAAAAAGGGGAAAGGGCTTTCGGTGGAGTTAGATCTAGGTGGTTAGAGAGTTTTTTTTTGTGAAACGGTGGCCGGATTTAGATTTAGGAGGTTGCAAGCTTTCGGAAAAGGGTGAACTTTTTGATTTTTGGCCACCGGAGACGGCGGTCAACGGCGGCCGGCGGCGAACTAGGCGACGGAGGAAGGCAGCCGGAAATCGCCTAACGGGGGGAAGCTCTGAAAATTTTTTAGAAAAAAAAAGGAAAAAGTGAAGAAGAAAAAAAAAAGGGAGGCTTTTATAGAAAACGAGCGACCCGCGCGTGGACCCGGATCCGACCTGGGATCCGCGCGCCCGACCCGCCAGTGAAGCAGATCCGCGTGCGCCCTTGCCGACCCGACCCGGGACCCGCTCGCTGACCCGCGAAGGGAGACCCTGCCGCTCCGCCCGTTTTGCCGACCCGACCCGTTCCTTGATCCAGCCCGACCCGCGTCTGATTGGGTCCAGGAAGCTTTTGAGAATTGGGCCCAATACTAGCTTCAAGCCCATTCCGATTTGGGCTTCACTTTGGGTATAATTTTTAGCTTTTTTCTTGTTTTTCTTTTATTATTATTATTATTATTATTATTATTATTATTATTATTATTATTATTATTATTATTATTATTATTATTATTATTATTATTGTTATTGTGGTGTTTTATTATTATTGTTATTATTATTATTATTATTTTTAATGCTTGTTGTAAAATAAAAGTTTTTTAAAATTTTTTATTTGCTTTTTCATTAATTAGAAAATGTATTTAAAATAATGAAATTTAAATTTGAAAATAATAAAAATTAAATTTAATTCAATATTTTCCGATGATGGGATGCTACGGAAGTCACAAGTAGTGATTCTTAGCTGATCCCTAGGTGAGAAGAGTCGTACTAGATGTTGCCAAAAGTATTGGAATATTTAGTATGATTTTTCAATAATTTAATATTTTAATTAAAAATAAAAACAAATTTTTTAAAAAGAAAATAGAAAAAGGAAATAAATAATAAAATTTAAATTAAATTAAATGAAGCCCGATGATGGGACGTTATGGAAGTCACAAGTAGTGATTCTTTAACTGATCCCTAGGTGAGAAGAATCGTACTAAATATTGCCAAAAGTATTGGAATATTTAGTATAATTTTTCAATAATTTAAATTTTTACTAAAAATGAAAATGAATAAGTTTTGTTAAAAATAAAGAAATATAAATGAATCAACAAATAAATAAGGAAATTTGAAATTAAAAATTCATTTGCATCATATATTATTTGTTTGCATCATATGCATCCATTTAATTTCGAAGCAAGTGTGAATTTTCCGAGGATGAGATTCTATAGAAGTCACAAGTAGTGATTCTTAAGAAATCTCTAGGTGAGGAAAATTATTTCAAATGCTGCCAAAAGTATTGGAGTATTTGATTTAATTATTCAATACAAAAAGGTTCACATTTACTTTCGAAAAATAAAGTAAACCAAAATAAAGTTACAAATAAAAAATGATTTTTAATAAAAAGATTGAAATAAAAAGGAATTAATTTTAAATATTAAATTAAGAACATTTTATTAAAACAAAAAGGATAACACATGATTATTATGGTACCGTTTTTTCAACGGGCGTTGTGAGGGTGCTAATCCTTCCTCACACGTAACCGTACCCCCGAACCCAACTTTGTTTTCGTAGACCAAAAATTATCTTTTTAATAAAACTTAATTAATTTTGAGATTTTATTAATAAGATAAATGTTTTAGGTGGCCAATCACACCTAGTCAAAAAAGATTGGTGGCGACTCCCCATTTTTGTTTTCAAACGCTTCTTTTTTTTTTTTAAAATTCGTCGAGCGCGAAGCCGTTACGACAGCTTGGCGACTCCGCTGGGGACGCTTTTTGAGGGTCAAGCCATTCATTAATGATGTGTTATCCAAAGTTTTAATTTAATAGTCTTGATTGATATTTAAACTTAATTCACTTGGATTTTGAAAATAATTTTGTTTGCATTTGCATTTTATGTTATTTATTCTATGTTTTATATTTGTATATATTGTTATTAATAAATTGTTTGGACATATAGCATTAGAGTCGTAGTGTGATGAATGATTGGCATGTTCCCTCATACACACACTTGCACTTGCATTTGCATAACATGAGCTCTATACCCGGGTTCCGTCCTTCTTAGGAGGGAGTAGAGTACCTTTGCTCTCGTGAGGTAATCACCTCCGCAATGGCAAGCGAAATACTCCCACTCAAATTAAATCTTACTAGTCCAGTGTGGACGACAGTGAGGTATAATTTGGGAACCTTTAGATCTTTATATCCCAACCTAGCATGTAAAAGGCCCTAAGAAGCCGATCCTAGCTAGAGCCATGTCCGATTTTTGTAGAAATTATCCCGAAATTAGGACACAAGAGGGAACATTTTATTACTTTTTTCTTATCATAACTCTGATAATTTTCAAATTCATGTTTTTTTTTAAAAAAAATAATAAAATAAAAATCAAGAGATTTTTTTTTTCTTCTTCTTTTTGTCATTTTCAAAATAAAATTTTACAAGTTTACAATAAAAAAAAGAAAAAAAGAAAACAAAGTTTTTTTCTTTTTTAGAATAACATGGAAATATTCTTTGTTCTCTGGTGCTATTTGAAAGAAGGTAATAATAATGTGTGTATATATATTTTTGAAATTTATGCATAGATAAAAAATAAAAGAAATTTTTGGATAAAAATAAAAGGTAAATTCATTGTCACATTCCTTTAAAAATAGATTAAATAAAAAGGGAAATTAAAGAAAATAAATTGTGGTGTGAAAATAAGAATAAAAAAAAATTTATTCTTTAAAAAAAAAGGGAGGAGAAATAATCAAATTCTAAAATAAAAAAGGAAAGAAAAGAAGAATTCATTGGATTTAAATGAGAAACAATTTTGATTCTTTTATTCTTAAATTTTAACATAACATATCTCATTACATTAATGCATTCACATAACATAATAAGGAGAGTATTTGTCTTTTTGGAATAAAAGAAGTTAAAGATATGGGAGATCAATTAGAAAGTAGACTATTTTGGAGAATAATCGAGGGGAGTTTGGACAGGATATACAGGAGATGAAAGAGAAGCTAGTTAAGATTATGAAGTTGCTTGAAAGTTTTGGAGGGACTAAAATGGTTCATTTTCAAGGATCGCTATCGTTTCCAGAACAACTACATGTTGAATCATTAACAAGTGGAGACCAATTGACTTGCCATATAAGGAGAAAGGACTGATTGATGCAAAGTCCTCGATATAAGGGAGGTGGCTACAAAACTTTTTATAGGTTTGCATTCACTTCATTCATATGTGCATAACATGATTTTGACAGAAAATAATAAGGCTAACAATAACTGTTTCCTTAAAGAAAAAAGAAAAAAGAAAAAAATATATTAAAAAAAAAGGAGAGAGAAAGAAAAATAGTGGATCAAAACAAAGGAATGGACAAATGGCAATTTTCAGTTTATAATTTCCCTTTTTGCTTTTAGTATACAGCTTGTGATACTCTGAAATAACAACAAGGTTGAATTTTCTTTTTATTTCACAATTTCCATACAATAAAAGCTTCATACTAGCATGACAAGCATGACATCTAATTTTAGGTTGTGACGGGTTCGGTGTAGATACAGCTCGATCATCGAAAAACTTCGGAGATAGTTTTGGACCATGGAAGAGACAGAAACGAGTCGAATGGAAAGGATGGAAAAAGCTCAACAAGAGATGAGAGAGCAATTGTCACAGATGGCAGGTTTGTGGGAGAAGCTGAACAATGGAAAAATGGGACAATTAACTACTCAAGAGGGGCATCAGTTGCGAAACGCTGAAGATTCTTTTTGTCCACTCAACATTGGCTCACGAGAAACCCAATCATCTCAAGAGCCACAAGCAATTCCCACCATGAATCCCCTCGAACCAATTCATGTTGCCAATCTGGATAGTCACAAAGAGCAAGGGATGCCACAAGTGGAAGGAGGCTCAAGTTCCCAACAAAAGATAGAGCTTATAGAAGAAAGACTTCGAATTGTTGAAGGAATGGATTTTCACGGATCTTTAGATGCTGTCGGATTATGCTTAGTGCCTGGTGTGGTCATTCCGTTAAAGTTTAAAGCTCCAGAATTTGAGAAATATGATGGAACCACCTGTCCAAAGGCCCATATCACTATGTACTGTAGAAAAATGGCAGCGCATGTGCATGATGACAAGCTGTTGATCCATGTTTTCCAAGACAGCCTTAAAGGATCTGCTGCTAGGTGGTATACACAATTGGGCAGGGGCGATGTTCACTCATGGGAAGATTTGGCAAGGGCTTTTGTCGCCCAATACAAGCATATTGTGGATATAGCCCCAGATCGTTTATCTTTGCAAGCCATGGAGAAGAAAGCTACTGAAGGCTTTAGAGAATATGCCCAGAGATGGAAGAATGTTGCCACTCAGGTCCAGCCTCCCCTCACGAAAAAAGAGACTGCAAATTTGTTTCTTAGTACACTCCAGGCACCATATTATGATAGAATGATTGGGAATGTTACTAAGAATTTTGCTGACATGGTAGCCTCCGGAGAGATGATCGAGAATGCAATTAAGAGGGGCAAGATCAAGATAGGTGATATGGCTGATAACAGATTTGAAAGGATGGAAGAAGAAGCACAAGCTGTGACATTTGAGGGGCAATTTCTCAAAAATCCCACTCCATCTCATCACTGTTTGCCTCACCCATCATACGGTCTAACCTTGAATAATGCCTCCTATTATTCTTATCCTTTTTCACCAATCTCACAACCAGGATGCCAAGCAAATCCTTACCCTCCAACGATTGCTCATGCGCCCATCTTTATACCCAGGCCAGTAGCTCAACCTCCTCAACAACCCATGGACAATAAAAAGAGACCAAGAAGCAACCAAGGAAAAATCCCGATTCCAATCTCCGACCTTTTACCTTTCCTAGTGAAAAACCAATATCTGACCCCTGTTTCTTTGAGAACAGCACCAAACCCATTGTCCAAGAGCTATGATCCGAGTAGTAGATGTGACTATCACTTGGGGGCAGTCGGACATTCAACAGAAAAATGCAGGCAATTGAAGGAAAGGGTTGAAGAGCTCATCAATGGTGGAATCTTAACTCGAGAACTTATGGAACAGTGGAAGTCCACTTTGGTGTAAAATCATGGCATTTTGGCAGATCAATCTGGAGAAAAAAAAAAGAGATTGAGAGATTTTGAAGTCTGTATTTTGTTGGAAAATGCTTGTTGTTTCCATTGGCCTAGGTGACAATTGTATGAGCACAACTTTTTGCATAATTTATTTTCCAGTGGCATATGTCAGGAATGTCTCTTTTCTTCACATTAACGATAAAAATGATTCCAAGAAAATTGGCGATTACTGTCAAAGATGAATGTCGTAAATCATTCCCGGATCATATCTCAGCGAAACCTAAGTCAGTTAAGAGCTAAAAAGCTAAATTGGGGCATAAGATTTTGAAAATTCTATTTTTGTTTTCACTTTGATCATGACAGAGTTTCATTGTAAATAATTTTTAAAGAAATAATTGATTTGCAAAACTTTTTGAGAATTTTTTGGAAATCAATGACAATCTCAAAGATTCTGGACAATGGCAGTCAAATATGTGGCAAGATCATTTTGAAATACCTTTCCACCTAAATTCTTGTACAAATCCAAACTCTTCGATCTTGTACTCCTAAGATGCCTTTCGCCCATGATTTGGAGCAAGATAGCAAAAAAGAAAAAAGAACCAAAGTCGAGGATTTTTCCATCATTATCCATCTATACAATACCTTGGGTTACGCATCACCTTTTTCCTTAAATGACGATGTGGTGTGCGAGGTCAAGTTCTGTCATATTAAAGTGTTGTATTACAAAAATAAAAAAACAAAAAAATAAAAGGAAGAAAAAAAGAAAAAAGAAAAAAGAAAAAATGAAATTGATTGTGACATCATGCAAACATGATATTCATAGGATTTCAAATGCCAAAGGAAAAACTTATCCTAAGAATTGCTTTTCAATAGAAGTATCTTAATTTGAGATGACGAATGGCCGTCTTTCATATTCCATTCTCAAATATAAACGTTATCCTGTTGTTACCCTTTTTGAGCCTGATAGTTTCTTTCAAAATAAACCTCCTCCAAGGATCACCCTCCACACTGGGGGGCATGTGCAGAAAATATCTCTTCAAAGAAAATGAATGATTCAACTTTTGCTTTTGATCAAATAAGATTAACTATGTTGTGGGACAATTTGGGGCAAATCGTTTTTGAAATCTTAGACATGAATCAATGAAGAAAGAAAAAAAAAGAAGAAAAAGAAAGAGAAAGGAGGAAGGATACATGTGAAAGTACATAAAGAAAGATGCTTCAAAAGATGAATAGGATTTTGAAAAGAAAAAAGGAAGAAAAAGAAAGAAAGAAAAAGGAAGAAGAAGAAGGAGAAAAGATACATGGAAAATTGAAAAAAGAAAGGTGCTTCGAAGAGTGAAAATGATGGACAATCATAGGAGAAGAAATGATCCTTGGATTGATAACCTTCAAACACATTTTGGGCCTATTTATCCATTCTTTCAAAACCCTGAACCATGGCCTACATTACGTACTTAAAAGTCCATTTTGATCAAGTAGGGATGCTTGTATCGAAGAGCTCTTCTTTGGAAGATTCTCACCTTTCTTTGGTTTGAATAAAATTTGAATTCTTGAATACATGGTGGAGCAAAAAAAAAAAAAAGAAGAAAAAAGAAAAGAAAACAAAAGAAAGAATGAGGCTCTAGGGTGAAAACCCGAAAAGGGCAGTCTAGAGCAAACAATGAACTCTTAGAGCAACAAATCAAGCAGTGACACGAATTGAAAACATGGAAAAAGAACCAATAGTCCTTGAGAAACCCTCGAGGTATCCAAAGATTCTGAAGTCACTTGAAAGAACCATTAATCCCTGGAAACCCTCGAGATGCCTAAAGATTTGGATGTTACTTGATTGCCCAACATTTTTCTGAAAAAGTTCGAACCTTGCTTCTTGTACATACCCTTCCTAAAATAGAAAGGCCTTCAGTCATTCATGCCCGATCTTGGCATTTGTAGAACGTCATTATTTGAGAATTTGAGAGATTGTCAAACCAAATTGAAAATATTTTGTTTATTTTCTCATTCAAAATTTTGTTCAAAAAAAAAAGAAGGGAAGAAAAACGATGGTATTTTAAGAAAACCATTTTGAGCCAAGAAAGGGACCATTGTTTTTAGATAAGTGGCAAAGTATCCCCTAAACAAAACACCTGGCGCATCAAACTTTCAATTGTCCAGTTGAAGAGATCCGAATAGGATTTATGTCACTCATCTTGAAAAGTAATCACTAATATTTTGAAAGAATCAAATATCACTTGTGAAATTTAGATTCAATTCTCTCCTGGAAAATAGCTATGAGAAAATTTTCAGTGCTTTTCGTCAAAAGGCTATGATGAGCACCAGAACCCTGCAGAAATGAGATTAAAACAGAAAGGAGCTTTCATGATCATGTTGGGGGCAAAGAAGATAAAAAAGGCAAATGATGTACCTCTTTGGCAAGATAGGAAAAAGATCTAAAGTTAGAGAATGTACAGGATTAAGTGTCATGCATACATGCATACATACACAATATCATACAGTATCAACATTGAAAGTTTTTGTGCAAAATTTTGAGATTAAAACATGTTTCTCAAGCTGAAGACTCAACACCATTTAATCTAGATTTTAAAGGTTATGCAACCTTTTCCAAGATTTTAAAAAAAAGGAGAAAGAAAAAAAGAGAGAAAAAGAAGAGAAAAGAGAAGAGAAAGAGAAGAGAAGAGAGAGAGAGAAGAAAAGAGAAGAGAGAAAAGAAGAGAAAAGAGAAGAGAAAGAGAGAAAAAGAGAAAGAAAAAAGAAGAGAAAAAGAGAGTAGAGAGAAAAAGGAAAAAAGAGAGAAAGAAAGGAGAAGAGAGAAAAAAAGAAAAGAGAAGAGAGAAGAGAAGAAAAAAAAAAGAAGAGAAAAAGAGAAAAGAAGAGAAAAGAAAAGAGAAAGAAAGAAGAGAAAAAGAGAAAAGAAGAGAAAGAAAAGAAAAAAGAAAGAAAAGAAAGAAAGGAAAAAAAAAAGGGAAAAGAATTTAAAGTTTCATTGCCTCTGCTGCAAGAGGAGCACATTTCTAGGAAAAAAATTTAAAGTTTCATCGCCTCTGCTGCAAGAGGAGCACTTTTCAGAAAAAGCATTTAAGTCCTCCGGGCACCAAATCTAAGTCCTCCGGGCAAATTTTTAAAGTTTCATCGCCTCTGCTGCAAGAGGAGCACTTTTCAGAAAAAACATTTAAGTCCTCCGGGCACCAAATCCAAGTCCTCCGGGCAAATTTTTAAAGTTTCATCGCCTCTGCTGCAAGAGGAGCACTTTTCAGAAAAAGCATTTAAGTCCTCCGGGCACCAAATCTAAGACCTCCGGGCAAAATATTTAAAGTTTCAATTCCTCTGCTGTAAGAGGAGCACTTTCCAGCAAATCATAAGTCCTCCGGGCACAAATCTTAAGTCCTCCGGGCACAAATTTTTAAAGTTTCATCGCCTCTGCTGCAAGAGGAGCACTTTTCAGAAAAAGCATTTAAGTCCTCCGGGCACCAAATCCAAGTCCTCCGGGCAAATTTTTAAAGTTTCATCGCCTCTGCTGCAAGAGGAGCACTTTTCAGAAAAAGCATTTAAGTCCTCCGGGCACCAAATCTAAGACCTCCGGGCAAAATATTTAAAGTTTCAATGCCTCTGCTGTAAGAGGAGCACTTTCCAGCAAATCATAAGTCCTCCGGGCACAAATCTTAAGTCCTCCGGGCACAAATTTTTAAAGTTTCATCGCCTCTGCTGCAAGAGGAGCACTTTTCAGAAAAAGCATTTAAGTCCTCCGGGCACAAATCTTAAGTCCTCCGGGCACAAATTTCAAGTCCTCCGGGCAAATTTTTAAAGTTTCATCGCCTCTGCTGCAAGAGGAGCACTTTCCAAACCAAATTTAAGACATCTGGGCACAAATCATAAGTCCTCCGGGCACAAATCTCAAGTCCTCCGGGCAAAATTTTAAAGTTTCATCGCCTCTGTCGCCAAGAGGAGCACTTTTCAGAAAAAGCATTTAAGTCCTCCGGGCACAAATCATAAGTCCTCCGGGCACAAATCTCAAGTCCTCCGGGCAAAATTTTAAAGTTTCATCGCCTCTGTTGCAAGAGGAGCACTTTCCAGAAAATCATAAGTCCTCCGGGCACAAATCATAAGTCCTCCGGGCACAAATCTCAAGTCCTCCGGGCACAAAATCTTAAGTCCTCCGGGCACAATTCTAAGACCTCCGGGCACGATTTCTAAGTCCTCCGGGCAAAATTTTTAAAGTTTCAATGCCTCTGCTGCAAGAGGAGCACTTTCCAGAAAAAGAATCTAAGTCCTCCGGGCACAAAATCTCAAGCCCTCCGGGCACAAAATCTTAAGTCCTCCGGGCACAATTCTAAGACCTCCGGGCACGATTTCTAAGTCCTCCGGGCAAAATTTTTAAAGTTTCAATGCCTCTGCTGCAAGAGGAGCACTTTCCAGAAAAAGAATCTAAGTCCTCCGGGCACAAAATCTCAAGCCCTCAGGGCACAAAATCTTAAGTCCTCCGGGCACAATTCTAAGACCTCCGGGCACGATTTCTAAGTCCTCCGGGCAAAATTTTTAAAGTTTCAATGCCTCTGCTGCAAGAGGAGCACTTTCCAGAAAAAGAATCTAAGTCCTCCGGGCACAAAATCTCAAGCCCTCCGGGCACAAAATCTTAAGTCCTCCGGGCACAATTCTAAGACCTCCGGGCACGATTTCTAAGTCCTCCGGGCAAAATTTTTAAAGTTTCATTGCCTCTGCTGCAAGAGGAGCACATTTTCAGAAAGGAATTTAAAGTTTCATTGCCTCTGCTGCAAGAGGAGCTTTCTCGAAAAAAGAAAAGAAAAGAAAAAACAAAACAAATTTAAATTTAAATTTAAAGTTTCATCGCCCCTGCTGCAAGAGGAGCACATTTCTAAGAAAAACTTTAAAGTTTCATCGCCTCTGTTGCAAGAGGAGCTTTCTCGAAAAAATAAAAAATAAAAAAATAAAAAAAGAAATCTTTAAAGTTTCATTGCCTCTGCTGCAAGAGGAGCACATTTTCAGAAAGGAATTTAAAGTTTCATTGCCTCTGCTGCAAGAGGAGCTTTCTCGAAAAAAGAAAAGAAAAGAAAAAAACAAAACAAATTTAAATTTAAAGTTTCATCGCCTCTGCTGCAAGAGGAGCACATTTCTAAGAAAAACTTTAAAGTTTCATCGCCTCTGTTGCAAGAGGAGCTTTCTCGAAAAAATAAAAAATAAAAAATAAAAAAAGAAATTTTTAAAGTTTCATCGCCTCTGCTGCAAGAGGAGCACTTTTCGAAAAAAGGAATTTAAGACCTCCGGGCACCATTTCTAAGTCCTCCGGGCAAAATTTTAAAGTTTCATTGCCTCTGCTGCAAGAGGAGCACATTTCGAAAAAAAAAAAAAAAAGAGATTAAGTCATAAGCTGGACAAAATTACTGTCAATTGTCTTTGCTCTATTCCTGATCCTCAGCAATGAGCAAAGAGGGGCAGCTGTTGACACCTAATTTTGCCCCTTTTTGTTATATTACTATTATTATTATTATTATTTGTTTATATTTATTTTTATTATTTGGTTTTCTTTATTATTATTATTATTATTATTATTATTATTATTATTATTATTATTATTAATTGTGTTATTATTATTACCTATTATTATTACCTATTATTATTATTATTATTATTATTATTATTATTATTATTATTATTATTATTATTATTATTATATTTCTTTTTGTTGTTTTTTGGTTTTTTCAGTCCAATCAATCACCACCAGCTCCTGCCACCGGCAGGTCTGTCACTGCCAACCGCCCAAATCCTTCTCCCCAGGCAGTCCCATCCCCACCGGTTAGCCTCTGCCTACACACTTCCTTCTAAAAGCCAAACCATACACAACCAGCAGAGGGGGGGAGCCTCAACCAAAAAAAAAAACCCGGAAAAATCCCTTACTCTCATCACCTCTACCTCGGTCGAGAGCATCACCATCATCGCTCACCCGAGACCCCTTTTTTCCCTCAACCATCACCCAGGAACCAAACCCTCACCGAGCATCACCACTCACCCTCGCCCGAAAGTCAACATACACACCACCTCACCATCAAGCCATCCCAAGACCATTTAACCAACCCCAAACCCGAGAGCCAAAAACCAGATCTGAAAACCTGCAAAAAAAAAACACACACAAAAACCACAAGCAAACCACAGCCACAACCAGATCTAAAACAAAAAAAAACAAAAAAAAACAACAAAAAAAACACACGAAAAAAGGGGAAAGGGCTTTCGGTGGAGTTAGATCTAGGTGGTTAGAGAGTTTTTTTTTGTGAAACGGTGGCCGGATTTAGATTTAGGAGGTTGCAAGCTTTCGGAAAAGGGTGAACTTTTTGATTTTTGGCCACCGGAGACGGCGGTCAACGGCGGCCGGCGGCGAACTAGGCGGCGGAGGAAGGCAGCCGGAAATCGCCTAACCGGGGGAAGCTCTGAAAATTTTTTAGAAAAAAAAAGGAAAAAGTGAAGAAGAAAAAAAAAAGGGAGGCTTTTATAGAAAACGAGCGACCCGCGCGTGGACCCGGATCCGACCCGGGATCCGCGCGCCCGACCCGCCAGTGAAGCAGATCCGCGTGCGCCCTTGCCGACCCGACCCGAGACCCGCTCGCTGACCCGCGAAGGGAGACCCTGCCGCTCCGCCCGTTTTGCCGATCCGACCCGTTCCTTGATCCAGCCCGACCCGCGTCTGATTGGGTCCAGGAAGCTTTTGAGAATTGGGCCCAATACTAGCTTCAAGCCCATTCCGATTTGGGCTTCACTTTGGGTATAATTTTTAGCTTTTTTCTTGTTTTTCTTTTATTATTATTATTATTATTATTATTATTATTATTATTATTATTATTATTATTATTATTATTATTATTATTATTGTTGTTGTTATTGTGGTGTTTTATTATTATTGTTATTATTATTATTATTATTTTTAATGCTTGTTGTAAAATAAAAGTTTTTTAAAATTTTTTATTTGCTTTTTCATTAATTAGAAAATGTATTTAAAATAATGAAATTTAAATTTGAAAATAATAAAAATTAAATTTAATTCAATATTTTCCGATGATGGGATGCTACGGAAGTCACAAGTAGTGATTCTTAGCTGATCCCTAGGTGAGAAGAGTCGTACTAGATGTTGCCAAAAGTATTGGAATATTTAGTATGATTTTTCAATAATTTAATATTTTAATTAAAAATAAAAACAAATTTTTTAAAAAGAAAATAGAAAAAGGAAATAAATAATAAAATTTAAATTAAATTAAATGAAGCCCGATGATGGGACGTTATGGAAGTCACAAGTAGTGATTCTTTAACTGATCCCTAGGTGAGAAGAATCGTACTAAATATTGCCAAAAGTATTGGAATATTTAGTATAATTTTTCAATAATTTAAATTTTTACTAAAAATGAAAATGAATAAGTTTTGTTAAAAATAAAGAAATATAAATGAATCAACAAATAAATAAGGAAATTTGAAATTAAAAATTCATTTGCATCATATATTATTTGTTTGCATCATATGCATCCATTTAATTTCGAAGCAAGTGTGAATTTTCCGAGGATGAGATTCTATAGAAGTCACAAGTAGTGATTCTTAAGAAATCTCTAGGTGAGGAAAATTATTTCAAATGCTGCCAAAAGTATTGGAGTATTTGATTTAATTATTCAATACAAAAAGGTTCACATTTACTTTCGAAAAATAAAGTAAACCAAAATAAAGTTACAAATAAAAAATGATTTTTAATAAAAAGATTGAAATAAAAAGGAATTAATTTTAAATATTAAATTAAGAACATTTTATTAAAACAAAAAGGATAACACATGATTATTATGGTACCGTTTTTTCAACGGGCGTTGTGAGGGTGCTAATCCTTCCTCACACGTAACCGTACCCCCGAACCCAACTTTGTTTTCGTAGACCAAAAATTATCTTTTTAATAAAACTTAATTAATTTTGAGATTTTATTAATAAGATAAATGTTTTAGGTGGCCAATCACACCTAGTCAAAAAAGATTGGTGGCGACTCCCCATTTTTGTTTTCAAACGCTTTTTTTTTTTTTAAATTCGTCGAGCGCGAAGCCGTTACGACAATTTCTTTAAGGCTAAATAATTAAAAAGTTCATAAACTTTATCACTTACTTATATAAGCTTTTATACTTTCATGCATCACTATTAGAAAAAAGCTCATAGACTATATCTTGAAAGCATAGTCTAAAATAAAAGATTTTTGTTTTTCTAATTGTAGACTGTTCTAACGTAGAATTTTCTCGTAACATAGACTACGATATTTTCATACGTAGTCTAATACATGATATTAGACTATGGTTATTATTGTGGTATAATCTATGATATTAGGCTACAGATATGATCATGGTATAATCTATATGATATTACATTACAATTATGATCGTGGTATAATAATCTATGATATTAGACTACAATTAGAGGAAAATCGTAGTCTTTTCATTTGTTAATTAGATTGCCTTTTTTGATTTGAAACCATAGTATTTTTTGTTATATTTCAATAATTAACAAATAATTTAATACAAAAATATTATTATATTCTTTACCTATTTAATTTTATTACAAAAATTATAACAAGCAAAAATAAAAAATGTTTAAAACAATCAACAAAAATCAAAATTTCATCAGACTTATGTTATTAAACAACTCTAATAACAATAACATTAATTGATCAAATATCACATTTTCATAATAGTAACTATTTTGAACACATATATAAAATGTGCAAAGCAATGTAGACATCCTCCTTTAAACTTCATCACTATTAGGCAGCAACCAAACAACCTAACTTTAGTTTAAACATCAACTTGATTAATTTGTTTGCAAATAAAGACAATAAAATTACTCCAACAACAACTAAATTTCAAATATAATCGATTAAAGCACAAGATTTTTTGGGAAACAAGTAACAAGAGATCCAATTATATGAATAATGAATATATTTATATCAATTTAATTATGAAACTGTGTATCTATTGGGGACGATGGCTGTGGATGGTTGGAAGAGCTTGCTATCAAATTTAATGAAAGAAGATCGCAATTTAATTAATTATAATAGGCAAGTTATTAGCGATATTTGTATTATATTATGATATTATTTATATGTATTTACTTCTTTTTATTTGGCACATGGTTGTTAGGGTTTTTGCCCACTCTATTTTTTTAAGAAGTAATTTGGATTTAATGTCATAGTCAAACATCAATCCAAACCTAATCTATATTTTCATAAGGAGTTATACGTCAAAGACATTTCAAATGCTGCCATGAATCTATTCAAGTTCATTGTAATTTATTAATTACATAAACATTAATAGTTTTATGGCAACATTCAAAATGTATTCTACACAAAAACTCCTTGAGATAATATAAGGTTCATTTTTTTTTTCTATAACCTTAAATGGGAAATGGGGGCTTTCATGCAAAATAAGTGTTTTTTACACCAAACCTCTTTATTCGGGGACTAGATGAGGTAAGCGAATTTCTTTAATAGGAACTAAATTTTCTTTAAGTTTTAAGGAAAAAAGATATTTAGAGCTCAAGAGAAAAGATGAGTCAAGATAAAGGGAGGAATTTTTTTTTTTTTTAACATCAAATGATGTAAGCTCAAGGGGAAAGGCGAGTTGAGAAGAGGGAGGCTTTTTTCTTTTGCACAAGATGAAGTAAGATTGAGGGAGAAAGGTGAGTCGAGAAAGAGAGGTTGTTTTTTTACACAAATGAGTTAAGCTTAAAGGAAAAGGCAAAATGAGAAAGAAATAATAGAGTAGAAACGAATAGGTGAATGAGTTTCGATTTGCAAAATGTTGTTTAAATATTTTAAATTCTTGAAGTAAAGACTATAGTTAAAGTAAAAAACCGTAGTTAAAATAATAAAATGAAAAACAGAGATTATGCTTATTAAAAGAAACGTAGTCTTATATAGTACTATTTATCTATAATATAGAAAACATATAAAGATTGTTTGATTTTTCAGGTAATATAAAGTATGCTTTTATCATGAAAAACTATACTTGATTAAACGAAATGTAGGCTTAAATAGTATTATTTGTCTATATATAAATGTATATGTAAAAAAGACTATTTGATTCTTTAAGTAAATAAACTACGCTTTTATCATGAAAGCATAGTGTTTAATATATGGAAAATTATCCTATGCTTAAATAAACAAAACATAATCTTAAATGGTAATAAAGACTACGCCTATATAAAAGAAACGGAGTTTTATGTAGCACCGTTTATCTAGGAAAAAAGGAAATATATAAGAAAGAGTCTTTGAGTTTTAAGTAAATAGACTACACTTTTATCATAAAAGTGTATTGTTTAACAAATTGAGACTATACTTTTATCATAAATTCGTGTACACGTAATAAAAGCTTGGATATTACTATACTTTGTTTATTAAATATTTATTTTTATTTATTAATTTGCATTTGATTTACTTTATACTGTAACTTATAATTAATTCAATTATAAATATGATATAAAAGAATATCAGAGAAATATAAATTAACTTTTAATTAATAATTAAAATAATAAAGTACAGTAATGTGTTAGGTATTTCTTAAGTATACTACAATAAAAGCCGCTTCTCGATCCAAAAAATCAAAAGTTTACACAAGGCCAGACTAGAGGTGATCAACTAGGTTGTTGCTCCCTTCTCAAGCTTCATTTGATATTAGCGTAATGTAGATCCACATGCCGCTCAAGAACTTCTTTGTGTTTGAATGACAATTGGCATTGTCGAAACTTCTTTTACTAGAATTTGTCAGATTAAGAGAAGACACAACATAGAGCATTTGTTCCTTTTACTCACCTCTAAGTGAATCAATATAATACCATACACATATTGTTGCAAGTGCATGGCCTTTTTCGATTGCTAACGTTAAGTAAAGCAGTCCTGACTCAATTTTCCTTTGACTAAAAAATTTATCATTTTTTTCCCACATAATGTCTCTATGTTCCCGACATCTTTGCATCTTTTTAAAAGATTGTATATCTAAGTTTATTAAATGAAACATTGTCAAAGATATAATCATATTTTAAGGCTTCATTAAAATTCTTACAACTCCTGCTGATATTCACGATATCAATAATTGAGTGGAAGCCATATGTCAAAGAATTCTAGACAAGATCACTTGCGGAATAGATCCAACATTATTGTAGAGTTTGATAGTTTTATTCTTTATAGATTTGGATTAAGAAAGAATATACCCAATATAGTTTGAGAAAAAGATAGAGAAGAAGTGAAAGTGCAAAGTAAAAATAACAGATGGTGGATGTCTCTTTAAACTTTAATTATTGCAGTATGTTTGCCTAAAACCCTACATTTGTAAATTGACTTTTCAATATTGCAGGTATGTGAATCTTGAATAACAAAGCATCAAATACAAAAGACTGTTGAAAAATCTAAATTGTAGTCCATTATTGAATAAAAACCAAAGTTTAATATATTCAACTAGCAAAATGTCTAATAATAAATGACATTGTAGCAGTGTTGTCTAAAACTAAATTGATTTCAAATGTACTTGAATCTTAGAAGACAAAACATATGAGTCACAAAAGACTATATTTGAAAAAAAAAAAGTTTAGCCTATTTACTACAAATTTTAATGGAGAAAACAAGTTTTTCCATTTTCTATAAGAAATAATATTTTTCAATGTACAATTGATAACATTAACTACGGTTACTAATAAAACTTTAGCCCTTGTTAATTTTGTTTGAGTAAAATACAGTCTTTATCATTTTATACTACTTTTATACACACACACGTAGTTAGATAGAACCATAACGTCTGAATTCAAAAAATGCAAGTAAAATTTAAAAAATGTAGTTAAAAATATAAGATTATGTGTGTTGAGGTTCCCACATCGGTTGTTAAAGGGGCTAGATTTGTGTTTATAAGTGTGAGGGAAAGCTTTATTTCTTAAACTAGCTTTTGGGGTGAGAAGGCTCAATAACACCTAACACTGGTATTTGGGCAAAAAACCTAAGGTATTTAAACTTTATAATTTGTTTATTTCTCATAGTCGATTTTTATCTAGTTTGCCCCGTGATTTTTCTCTCTACACTAAAAAATTTTTCACGTTAAATTTGTATTATTACCTGTGTATTATTTGTTGCTTGATAGCTTGATTGATAATCGTTATTGACTTGGGATATTGCTGTTGGTTGTTGTGGTATTGTTATTTTAACATTGCTTCTATGTATTTTTTGTTTAAGGTCCAACAACGTGTTCTTTGAGTAACCATAATAAATGTTTTTACATAATCGTAATATATCTTTTTTCTAGTAGTGCATCCAATTAAGCCTTTAGCCTTTCTTTAATTTGTATATGCATAAGCAATTAAACTTTAATTTGTACCCAAATAAACTCTTAACTTTTAATATTTATTTTGACGGTCTACATATTTTTAGTTTTACTCGTTAATGAAGTGGAATTTTTAATTAATTGACAGTGTAACATCTTTATATTGTAAGTGTATCCAATATAAACCCCTTAAAATAATAAGATGTGTATACTTTTAATTCAAAAGGGTTAGGTTCGAATTTATTTATCTTTATTCAAATTACAAATTAGAATTATTTTTTTATTATAGTACTCTGATTGTAGAATCATTGTAAAATTTTAGAAAAAAAAAAAAGCTAGAAGCTTTTTAACCGAATTTCGAAATACCACTTTGGACCTTCCAGGCTTTAATCTAAAGATAACTGGAGAAGATAAATCTTTTACAAACTTGAAATCAAGCAATTGATTTTAATCTCTTTTGATATTTGGTGCCCATTATCTTTTCATTGTGGTAGGCATTAGGCCCAATTATCTTTTCATTGTGGGAGGCATCTGCCGAGGTGGAGCATTAGGGGGTCCACTCCAACCTGTAATAAACAAATGCAAAATTCATCAAATTTTACAAATTATTTAAAAACGATAACAACAAGATTTTAATCTATTTTACTTAAAAATAATATTTACTGTTTATATTTGACTGGCATAACATATTATTATATAATTTTTAACAACATGATAAAAATGAAAAAAATATAGAATTTTCATTTGTTTTCTCCCAAAATATCTTTTTATCATTAATTAAAAATACAGTGACAAAATTCTACGCATTTAAAAATAGTAAAAAATTAGCCATAATATTCTAAAATAGAATGATAATTTTGAATTTTATTCCAAGATGATAGGAACAACGATATAAAAGATAAATGAAAATCAACCTATGGATGGGTTAAAGCCCCAATTTTTGAGCTCAGCATGCTCTTGACAAAGAGCACATGGCTCACAGCAAAAGTGAACGCAGCAATCGTTGCAGGGCTCAGCTGGCAAACCGAATTTGGCTCGCAATTTCTCTCTATAAACACAGGACAGCAGGCAGTGACATGAACACAACATCAGCAGCCCATATACACAGCCTTGTTTGACGCAAGCTGTTGAAAAAAAGATCAGAAACAACCATATAGTGGCACGATGAGAAGAATATTCAGAAAACATTGTTAAGCAATGAAAATGGTTTGACTATGGATTTATATTCTTACAGCTCTGCCCTTGATCCACAATTTCCGCGATTTGGCCAAAGGTGATGCATGGGAGCCAGCATGTTATGCAGCCTGCAATATACAGATAACAAGAAAGTCCAAAGAAAATTTTGAAAACATCTAGCTGAAAACAGTGTAAACTCTTAAGACCATTCCTCAAAGCAATACTCAATAAATATAATTTGTTAATATATATATATATGTATTATATGGTAGTGAATATTGTACAATTAAAAGATTACATATACAAAATAAAAGTGCAGCAGAAATGCAAATATTGTTGTGAATGTACTGATATACAAAAAAATAAAATGAAAAATGATACCTACAGAAAATAAAATGAGTAAAAGTCATCTAAGTTGATTTTGTTAAAGTGGTGTTATCCCACATTTATTAAAATATTAAATTCCTTGTGAGCTTATATTTAAATTAGACTCCTCTATCTATTGTCAATTTATTTTAGGATGGATAGCTAACAAATTTAGGCACATACGATCTAGATCTATAGATATAGAGTTGGAAGAATATATTATCTTGGATAGGAATGAGTATAAGAGGAGAATTAATATTGATGACTTAATGTGAGTTTTATATTGATTTAGATAACTTACTATAAAATAAAGACTTTGATGATGATAATATATCTTTGTGAGCGTGCATGCATACTGTTTAATATTAGAAGCAGAAAACTTACAAGTGCCTAAGTCACTTGCGCAGCCACAGATGGAAGCAGACCACTTAGGTGGTTGAGGACGACGGAGATGTTCATGTTTGCTCAATGTAAAGATTGGTACTACAAATTTAGGTATACCAAAGGCTTATCCATTTATATATATATATATATATATATATATATATATATATATATATATATATATATATAACCAGGTGGCAACATTGCATTTGGCTATCGACATTTGCAAAACTATTTTTTTAGTTACGTGTTCAACTTATTCGATTTTCATTTCCAGCAAGCCAAGAAATTAGTGACATGAAGACCATTTCTCCTGTGAAAGAATGTATAAAGAGCCAAATTATCTGCCGCCTCACGCCTGCCATCATATAGGAGAAAGAATAATATTATTTCAATTATTATAATTACACTTCGTTATTGGCTAACAATGTAAGGCAATATACATAAATACAATTTTTGTATCATCTTAAATTGATTTTTAATAAATTTTAGTTTTCTTGAAAGCTAAGAACAATTGACTCTTTATATATTTCGCACTGTCGTTATTTTCTTTAGATTATTACCGGGGTTGTTACCAAGAAGTTTGTTTTCTTTATCATCCATTTCCTCTGGACCTGTCGATGGGGTTGACCCGACTCGATTCGGGTCTTGGAATGATTCTTCATAATCGTATCCAGTTTAGTTCAAATTTTGCTTTATTAATAAAAATATCTTTAAAATATAAATATATATTTAAAATATCAATATAAAAATATCGTTACTATAGAGATTAAATAGACAGATGGAACTCAACTTTCAATTAAAAGTACCGACCAATTTTGATCCGATCCATGCTTCTAAATTATCTTTCATGTATGTATATTTATTTTCTTTTTCCTTTTATTTCTTTGATCAAAAGGAAAGTAACACACATAACACACCTGCAAATATATTTATAGCTTTTTTAACACTTGAAGTGAAATTGGTTTCTTACATTTTACAAAAATATTTAGTTTTGATTATTTAGCTAATTTCTCTTTTTATTGAAGGAAGTTTAATCCCATCATGTTGAGAAATAAATAATCAGAACCTTATTTTAACAAAAAAAATATATGAAAGTTTCCAGGAAGGGTTGGGCTCTCATGCACAAGTAAAGACTATTGGGCTATACATATTAGGCCTAGATGACTTCAAGTGGGCTCTGGCAGCTAAGTAAGCTACTCGGCTATAAATTCTTACCAAAATGATTAGATTTATTGTTGAAGTCAATCAAAACCAATTTTTTTTAGCATATGAGAATGGGTATATTCTTCAATTAGTGTGAGTCTTTTCACATGTATTTTTAACTAAATTTAATAATCATATTTGATGTAATATCACCTTTATAAAAGCTTTTCTATAGATACTTCAATTCCGATAAGTTCTATAATTAAAAAATGAAGAAGAAAGGAAGCTTAGTGAGTCAGCTTTATGTTATTCTATGTATGGTGCTAAACCAAACCATTTTTAGAAGAGAAGATTGGTCAGTTGCAGGAAGAAAGTTGCATAGTTCAGTTGTTTTGCAGAAAAGTATGTCATTTGACTGAAAAATTTGCACTTGATCATCTTGTTTTGTCTTATGGTAGAGTGTTCCACTTTCATTAAAGCTGAAAGTGCACGATAAGACAAACATATATTAGGTAGCTTTGGCTCTTCGAATTTGCATTGGGACACTTGAAAAATTTCAACCATATGATCTCATTGTATTACTAGTGCTCAACACTGTGATTTAGGCTGTAGCATAACAATGTATACATTGTACATTCCGATATTATGCTTGCAGAATGAATGGTTTAGAGCATTCATTTATGCTGCAAAGTTTTTGGTATAACTTGGTAAGACTGAAAGCTTAAAACCTGCTGCAGTTAGAAAGTAATTACTTTCTAATGGGAGATCTAATATATCTGAAAGATCTTGTAAAACAGAGGTAGCCATGGATGCTCGACAATTCTCACTCTCCCACTAGCTGTAGCAAAGCAGCCTAGGAGGACTTAGTGCTAAGATGCTTCCTTATGCTGTGTTAGGCAACAGAATGATTCGATCAACAAGTAGAATATTCCCGCATTGGCTTCATTTGGTTGGTAGATCAGAGTCTGATGATGTCAGGATTAGAAGTACAGACAAATATGCCTTATCTTATTAAGCATCCCTGAATACGTGAACTGTATCTTTGCTTTAATCCTGATATTCATTTGGTTGGTTGCAAGATCTTCAACTTGTAGCAACTTGATGAGATCAATGCAGCAGTTGTTCAAAACACTTCTTCTGGACAAAGCTTCTGCACTGCATTTAGGAGTTGAATATTTCATCCTTAAGTCCAAAATCATGATCTGAATTGGAGTTCTTGCTGTTATGCATTAAGAAAAAAGACACCGTTTGAGCAGGCCATTTAGCCAGAGTTCGATAATTGCTCTATCTAAAATTTAGAATGGAAAAACTCCTTGTTGCATTAACTTTGCAGAGTTTACTTTTGCTTAGAAACAAAGAAATTTGGATAGCAAAGTCCAAGAGTAGTTTAATCTTGTTAGACTATCCTCTCCAAAGAAAGACATTTTCTCATAGTTGGGACTTGAGAGCCAATTTAAATTCGATGGCAAAGGCCTTGAAGAAAAATACAGACAAATATACATTCCGTATGCTGATAGAGAGTTCAGACCTAAGAATCCATTTAAAACAGCATTAATAATCATACATTTGCGTTCAAGTAGTATTCCTGCAAGTTGCAAGACAATGATTGACATCCATTCTCTGTGTTCTTGCATTCTCAAGATAACATCTTATATCTTCTTTACAAGTATATGGTTATAGCTTCCAATGTCAGAAGTTACTCTTGAGAATGTTTTCTTTTTTACATTTTTATCGACTAGTTTTGGTGCATTCTTTCATCATAGTAAGCAACCCAGATATAGAAAAAATATAAAAAAAAAGGTTTGTTGGTCCTACCAACCCCACAGCAACTCCAACCCATTTCCACCCTCTTCATCATTCATGAGTTAATCAAATTGCTTTCTAGCAGTAGACCCTGCATCTGTTTTTGAAGACGATTACTCCAGGCATAATTGGCATACCACAATCATATGAACGTGAGGCTAAAATTCATGCCACTTATCTTATATATCCTCCAGGCATATTAATTTCTGCGATCATAGTTATCAAAATCGTACGATACACGAAACATATAGTACGATACGATACAATTCATTATAAAAATGATACATATCGATACAAAGAATCGATAGTGTATCTATGGATATATAAGTGAATTGATACATATTGTACGATAAACTGATACACTTTATTGTAAATTTGAGCCAAGTCCAATCAAAATATGATCTAACTCAATTAACTAAAAATACAATTTTAATAATTTTTTAACCTAAAAAAACTTTAAAATATATTCTCTACATAATTTAATCTTGAAAATTTGAAAAAAAAAACTTTTAATTTATTTAGTAAATTATAAATTAAAAATATATAAAAAAATTATTTAAAATATAAACTATTAATAACCATATTAACAGTTTGTAGACAATCATATTTTTTATTTTTATCAAAACTCACTTAATCCCACTAATATGTATAAATTTTTTTTATTTTGAACGTAAAAAAATTTAAAAACTTAAAAATAAAATTTCGATTCAAGATACATATCTCGATTTAATAACTATGCCTACAACTATTTCAGAAGAGCCAGTTAACTAATGCTGTGTGGGAGAGATATATACAAGCGCTATGCAATTAATCTTGAATAATTATCCAGTACATTGCTAATGGGTTTTTACTTTTTACAAACGGAAATAAAATGATGACACATACTCTTTAAAGAATATTAAAAAAAATAAAAAAAATTAAAGTATATGCCATCATCTTAACTTTGCTTGTAGATAAATTCCATTAATAATGTATTCAAAAATTATCCATCTTTCAAACCCTTTTATTTGATACCATTTTTGGTTTATTCTATGGTTGACCTTCTCAAGTTTTTTTTTTCTAAAATTTAGTTGATCTACTTCAGTATGACCTCATTGTTTTATTGCTCAAAACTGTGTGGCAGTGTGCAATTACTGATGGAACTTTGGTGTATTACAGATAATTCAATCATGGAGTTAATGAAATTAAACAGATTTCATTTATTGATAAATTTTGGTGTGACATGGTTCGAACACTCAAATTTCACATCTTATTGGCTTAAACATTCAAATTTCATGAACTAAAGGCTAAGGTTTTGCTGGTGTTATAGTGGTAAGAAATTTTTAGATTTTGTTTAATTTGTATTTTTTTTCTAATTGATTCAAATAGCTTTATTTATATTGAATCTAACGAATTCATAAAATTTACCCTTTCTCAATCTTTCAATAAATTCGAATTTAAAGCAGTCAAAGAGCAGCAAACTTTCCGAAAAGCTGGCAATTCATGATTGGATTATACCCGAGACATGAGGTCAAAGTGCGGTTTTTTGAGGGGTCAGTGTGCAAATAGATCCACCAAAAGCAATTTGGGCCAAAATAACTGGATAGTACTTACACCCACTATTTATATATTTAAATTTTTTGGTGGCAGTGTCTCTATCAAATTCTTTTTACAAAAGCCTCCTCCTCTAATATGTATCCCCACTCACATCGATTCATCTTACCCATCAATTACTTAAGGTTAGTTTGAATGATAGTAAAATTAGTTTAATTACTTAAGGTTAGTTTGGATAAATCGTAAGATTAGTTTCGATTTAAAATGATAAAAAATTTATGAAATATATATTAAAAAAACAAAGAGTGCTACATGTAATGATCAAAAGAGAAGTTTTAACTTTCGGCAATATTCTCGTCTTTGATAAGATTTTGTTGCATATTGACCCACTAAGCATTATAAATAAATTATAGAAAAAATTTGGAGCAAAGATCAAATAGCTCATCTATCTTTTAAAGGAGACGGATTTTTGCAAGATTGAAATCCAATGTTTAGCACTTGATTACATAGAAGAAAATGGATTATTGGAAGACTGAAGTTGGATGTTTAGCACTTTATTATACAAAAAGTTCTTCTCCATGTTGGACAAGTTGACTGAAGAATGATTGCTTTCAAACTCTTTTACAAGTACCAAGCAGCCTTGTCCAATGCAGTACTTCATTAGCTAGCTAGCACTCAATAAGATAGGGAACCCACCTTTTGTTTTCCTTAAATATTTCGCCCGTTACTTTCCCCCTATGAGCTGCTTCTATACATATTCTCTTTTGCTTTGGTTATAACTCCTCCTAATTACTTTAAGCTACAAAGAGCAAAGATAAGGAAATGAATTGGGGCCTTCATTGATTTGATTCCAATAACAAAAGATTAAAAAAGAACTGCAAAAGGCATTGATTGTTGGATTGATATATGATGCACTATCAATGCACCAGAGGTTGACACCTCATCAATAGGTCCTTATATGTAAATATAAATAATTTTTTTTAATTTGCCCATAAAAACTTATTGATGAGATGTCAACTTCTGGTGCATTGATAGTGTATAGAAACTATACACTGTCAGTGCATCATATACAAACTCTTGATTGTTCGATACTTTCGCTATTTACCTTTTTTTTTAACTTTCAATTATCTTTTGCAGAAAGATAAAAGCAAATAACATAAATTACCAAAAAAAAAACCAAAAGCGTTTTAGTCTAATTTGTGCCACAATATAATTTTTTGACGAGAATGAATAAGTTATACCAATGTAAATTAAATTATTTTATACCATTTTATAACTTCATTAAGAATTATTATTATTATTATCATTATTTTTACAAATCGATTATTAGATAATAACTTATAACTTGTACCCATATAAACATTTATTTTCATTTTAATTTTACTATTATTATAAGGAAGTGATAAAGACTAGCCAAAAAAAAAATTAATAAAGAGACTTTAGGGTGTAATCCCTCTCGCCCTCTTAATTACATATTATTTGAAATATTCAGAACCATTTAAACTAATAAGAGTATGTATGAATAAAATGACATCGAATCCATCTAAATCTATTTTTTAAATCCTCATTTTTTTTATACAATGGATAAGTGTATGTTCATTTATTTTATATATTTTAAGATATATATTGAATGCTTTTAAGCCTGGTCTTCAAAAGTCTCTCAATTTTTTTTTCAATCTCCATTTTCTTTTTTATTACAATAAAAATATTAAATAATTAGGGATGGAGTGTTTGGATTTGAATTCAATACTTACAATATGCCACAATTAATCATTAACTACTCGTTCAAAAAGTTGTTCGCTTTTTCAATCTCCATTTTCAAATTCGAAAATTGAGAGTTTGTTTGGAATTGTTTTTGTTTTGCGTTTTATGTTTTTGTGTTTACTTTTTTTGAAAACTATAGCAAAAACTATGTTTGGTGGCTATGTTTTTGTTTTAAAAAATAGAAAACAAAAACCTAATTTTGAAAATTTATGGAAATAAGATTTTGGTGTTTCCAATATTTTGAAAGTGTTTCCTGCACTGTTACTACATGAGTGAACAGTACCCCTTCGAATATAGACTATAGTAAAATTTGGGCTAAAAAAACCAGCATACTTGAATAAAAATTGTAAACAGTGAGAGTCAAACCCTTGCCATTCTTTTTACTTAAATTTTACCCGTGTTAGCTTATCTCCAATTGTTTTCAAATTTTTGCAACAAAAAGTTAACAAGCAAATATGTTTTCAGTTTCAATAAATTGAAAATAAAATAAAACAAAATTTATAAAAATATAAAACAAAAAACTCACAACAATCCCAAATGACCTCTAACATACTGAATAATTTTTTTTCATTATTATGTGGTTCTGTTTTGAAAAAATATTTGTGTTTTTGTTTATTTTGATATCTTCTTACAAAAATAAAAGATGAAACTCCCGTTTTAATCTCTATTTTCAAAAGGAAAAATCAACATTCAGAATTTCAGGTAATCTATCTATTAATTTTAACTAAATAATATTTTTCTTTTCATTTCTTTTGTGGTTCCTTTATGAGAAATTATTACGTTTTGCTTATTTTGATATCTTCAAGGTCTTCTCATTTACAAAAAGGCAAAACTCCCATTTTAATTTACAATCTTAAAAAATCAACATTTAAGATTGCAGGTAATTTATTGACTTTCAATTGTGTGTGTATATATATTGTGGTTTCTATTTGAAAAGCTATTTAGGCCTTGCTATTTTTGAATCTCTTTAATGGTTTTCTTTCTTAGACTTAGGTACCGTTTGTTAAACCATTGAAAAATTTCAATTCATTGAAAAAAAAATTCAATGATTTAATATTTTCAATATGTTTGATAATATATTTCAAAATCAACTTAAAAGACAATTTTCAATAAAAAAGCATTGAATAAAATAAGTAGATAAACATCTACTTATCACTTAATTTAGAAAATTTTCAGCCACTTTATCCATAAAAATAAAATAAAATTGACTATTTTATCTTAAAAAATTTACATAATTATCTATTCATTAATCAAGTTACGTACGAACTCCAACCAAACTCAACGTTATATTATTATTTCATCAGGTTTTTGTACGTACTTAACGATTCTCTACCACTATTCTTTTACTATTAGAGGATAACTTGGTTTGATTCAACTTTGGAGTTGAAGACTTTGAAGATCTAAAGGTTGATATACTACATGCCCTAGACACCATATAATGGCGCATATTATCTTTTTTTTTTCAGCTTTTCATTATATTAGTGTTTTAATTATCATTGATGTCCAAAGTTTTTTGTTTTGTTCCATTTTGGCATATCATTGCTTGAAGAAGTAATGATCCCATGAATAATTTGGGACTTTTATTTGTAATGCTTTTTTAATCAAAATGTGATTCGGGTTTTTAATTTAAAAAAATTTATTTTATTATATTTAAATATTATTTTATTTTTTAAAAATTTATGATGTTTTTGAATTTTATAGTTATGTTTTTTTCTCATATTTTATACTTGTATTATAAAATAGAAAACATCAATAAAAAATTGATTTTATTTGAAATAATATGAAAATAAGGATAAAAATGTAAAATAACAAAATTTCAAAATTCAACATTTATTGTTATCAAACAATATATTTATATTCAGCTCTTAATTTTCAATTAAATACCAAACATTTTTCATAATTCAAATTCAATACTTATTAAATTCAGTACTAAAAATTCAATACTTAATTTTTAAGTTTATCAAATAGCACCTTAGTATTAATAAACAAAATTTTGACCTATAATAAACCAGTTGTAATTGCAGTAGTCTCCTTAATGGTTTCATTTGTAAACTTTTTAAGAACATGGTAGTCTAGCTTTAAATATCAATTGCAGCATTTGTAGCCATAGTGAAAAAAAATTAAAGATGCCAACCCATATTTCATCCTGTCAGTTAAAACAATATTTAATTTAATAAAAATTTAAATGTATTCAATCAAACATCAAATGGTAAGAATTCAATAGTTTTTTTATTTTTATAACCATACCAAAAGGTCCAAAACCCTAGGACTTTTCTTTTTTACATTTTCATTTTCTTAGATACCGAATGTAACAACAATAAAATTTATTTGGAAAGCTTGAAAAAATTAATAATATAGTAAAATTAAAAAAAAGATTAAATAAAGCAAGTGAAGAAAATTTTAAAAAGTAAAAAATCAAATAGGTAATCTCATTTTGGAGTGAGAAAAAAATTAAAAAAAAATTTATAGGGATTCAATTAACTTTTGATTCGGGTTATATAATACATCTGTGGAAGACTTTAATAAAAAAAATTAAACTTAAGTCAATTATAATTAAGGAGAGTTGAAAAAAAAAACTTAAAGTAAAATATGATAACAATAAGAATTAAGAAGCACATGGACAAATGAAAAAAGTTTTGCCTAGCAATTATTATATCTCTTTAGGAAAGATTTGATCAAAGATTTGAACCCCTTTCTCCCTTTGTAACTCTTTATAAAAAAAAAAAAGCACAATGACATTTCTAGGCCCAGCTACTAATTCAAAATATTATATTTAGACTTAGTCTAGATCCCTGGTAGATAATGGCGCAGTGGGTGTGGCGCGATTAGGGAGAAAAAAAAATTGAAGAATAAAATTACTGTTTCGTTCTTTTTTAAATTATTTTATTATTTATTAAAAATTATATATCCTTAATAATTATTTCATTTTTTTTCAATTTCACAAGAGTTAATCGTACTATTCAGCCAAACTAGCACTTAACAAATAACATGAGTTCACCAATTATATGATTGTGTGTATACATATTAAATAATAATTAAAATAAAATCTATCCTTGCACTCATGACAAGTTTCCGAAAAACTAAAAAAAATTAAATAAAAACAAGCTATTACCTACATTATTTAAATATTTTAAATTATTATTTTTCTAAATAATAAAATTTATATTTAAAATTATATAAACTTGAAAGCATATATAAATGATTATACAAGATGGAGGTGAATTGAAGAAATTTAATTGAAGTGATGAAAAATTTTAGTTTCTACTTCAACATTTTGTGGTGTGATCAATATTTATAATATATTTTGGACATTTTATTTTTTCCTCGCATTTGATCTTATGTTTTAGTTTTTATCATTTTAATTAAAAATTTTAATTTTATTATGATTTGATATCTTTATTATATTGTATGTATTTTATATAAACTTTAAACATATAAATTAACTAGTATTAATTTATATATTTATACAAATATTTAAACAAATAAAACTAATTCATGCATCTATGGCACCACAAGCTAGTTTAAGAAAAAATTAAAGCATCCACCCACAATTAAAAAGAGTAGATTTGAAAGAAGTTAAAAAAGAATAAGCAAGGGAACACGTAATAAGAAAAATAATATATAATCAAAGAGTCAGATAAGAGCATTAGTAGGGATAGCCAATAATATTATTAAGTACTTTTTTCTTCCTTGATGAGAATGGAAATATGACTTAGAAAGTCCTTTCTTATCGTTGAAGATAATGTTAAAATTATGCTTTCCTCATCCCTTGGTGGAAACTGAACACATTTTAAGACCTAAACATATAGATTTTGTTTTGCTTTATTCCTTTGCTCTTTAGGTTGTATTTGGTGTAAAGTATTAACTACTAATTAATTAATCCCTCTGACCTTCTGACTCTTAAAACATGAATAAGGCCATACATATATGTTTTTTGTAAGATCTTATCATGCCCCGAGTTAATTGGTTAATTAGCCCCATGCTGCCCTTATTTGGAACTTATCCAAGAGGAAGAGGGCAAGGCAGTCCTATCCCCCAGATTAGGGGCACCCAGGGGCGGATGGTAGTTATGCATTGAGGGCGTCCTCGGCCCTTTAAAAGTTTTAAGAACCTTTGAAATAAATATATATGATACATTGACAATGTGTAGCTTCTATACGCCTCATTAAGATGACATCTTATTAATAAGCAAACCTAAAAGTTCATAAGCCTTTATGTTTATTAAGGTGTCATATTAATGAGTAGAAACTATACACTCTCAGTGTATCATATATAAACTCATATATATATATATATATATATATATATATATATGTTTAATAAGTTTAAATTGGTAGCTCAACATTAAGATTGTTATTTTTTTTGTTTTAAACTTGATTATGCATTAATATAGAGGATTAAAATCACATTGCAATTTGTTTATTATTTGACTTGGCAATCTTATAAATTTTTTGTAACAAAAAAAATCTTATAAATCTTAAAATTCAAAAAGGTTGTTACAAAATTTAAATTACAATAATGTGAACTTACAAAAATCAAATTTTCTAAATTTTTTAACAAAATTATAAATCTCCAACCAAGTAATAAATGTGTGTTTTTTTTTTGTTTATATATGATGCACTGATTGTGTATAGCTTTTATATACTACCAGTTAACTATAAGATGACACCTCATATGCAGGTACTTAAAAATAAATATTAATAAAATTTTTAAATTTATTTTTAAGGGTTTATGCACTTTTAGGCTTTGCACATTAATGCTGTGTCATCTTATAGTTGACTGACAGTGTATAGAGACTGTACATTATCAATGGATCATATATAAACTTTTTTTTAAGCTTGTTATAGTTTCTCCTTTTTATGTAATATTTCAGTTTAATTTTACTCTAGATTTCTTTCTCATGTCGTCTTACCATCTTTTTCAAAATAAAAAAAAATAAAACGGATTCACTTTTGTAAAAGGTTGAAGAAAATCGTTAATTTTAATTTTAAAGTTTCAATTTCGTTTTCTTTAAAAGTATATTTATTTATTTTTTTTGTTAAAAATATTATTTAAATTGATTTGACATACATGATTTATGTAAATAAAATATAAAATTTAACTGTTGGGTTAAAAAAATAACAAAACATATATATATATATATATATATATATATATATATATAATGATGTAAAACTAAATTAATTTTATATAGATGTAACTGAATCTTAGGGAAAAAATAAAAGGTGCATTGTTAATTGATCCCCTAGCATAAAAAATTGCCATTGAATCCCACACGTTAAACAAATTACTCACTAGATTCCCTCGTTTTATCGTTTATCAAAAAATCATTTCACTCCTGGTTTTCAAATATTAGTTAGATATAAATTTTTTTGTATATTAACTTGTGAAGTCGAATACATTTTGCCATTCATCATTAACTAATAAATTATTTTGTTATATGGTTTGATTAATATATTATTGGCTATATTTCAGTGTATTGCTATGGAAATATTTTTGGAAATAACCATGGTAGTGAAAAGTCCTAAAATATCCTTGAGTTTAATTTTTAAATGTTTTCAAAATTTTTAAAAATCATATATATGGGTTTGTATATGATGCACCGACAGTGTATAGTTTCTATACACTGTCAATGCATCAAAGGTTGACACCTCATCAATTGACAAATTAAAAAATATGTCAAGCCCTTAAAAGTAAATATAAATAAATTTTTTTAATTTGCTCATAAGGGCTTATTGATGAGGTGTCAATCTTTGGTGCATTGACAGTGTATAGAAACTATACACTGTCAGTGCATCATATATAAATCCTATATATATTATAAGATTTATATATGATGCACTGACAGTGTATAGTTTCTATACACTGTCAATGTACTAGAGATTGACGCATCATCAATAAGCAAACTAAAAAAATATCAAGTCCTAAAATAAATACAAATATTTTTTTAATTTGCTCCTAAAGGCTTATTGATGAGTTGTCAACCTGCATTGATAGTATATAGAGACTATATATTCTCTCTATATATTGTCAGTGCATCATTTATAAATACATATATTATATTACATGATACAAGATTACTTGATAACGTGTGTTGAATAGGAGGCTTACTTAGATAATCTATCGGTCTATCTTAATGCAAGTAAGTTTATATTAAATCAATGTCCATGTAAGCTAACTCTAAATTATTTAAATTAATATCTTTGACCGGAAGGGAAGTTCACACCAAGCTCAAAAATGCATCCTTAGCTCTCCTCTTTCCAAATCCTACGCAAAACATCTAAAACTGAGCTTAAATCCCTAGATCTAAAAATTACTTTTTGTCTTTCCAAAAATCTAAGCTTTCAAGATTTTTGTTTATTTTTGTGACGTGCGGTGACCAGATCTGAAGCTCGCAATGAAGCAGAGACCACACGGTGAACAGTGGAAAGCGTTGCTAGTGTTTTGCTGTCGGCGAACCTACAGCCAAGGAGACCCAGTCAGCGAAACAAATAAGAAAAGAAAAGGGCAGAGTTGAACCGACGATGGTGAGAGGGTAAACAAATCTTATGCATGCAAAGTAAAATTCCTCTCCTCTTATGTGTTGTACCATGCCTGTCAACTGTCGTCGCCGGCCGCCACATGCCGATGATGGAATCTTTTCAACTTGCTTCCAAAAATTTATTTTCACCTCCTCTTTTCAGATCTGACTTTAGTTTTTCCGTGTAAGACCCTTCCTCCCTATAAAAAAAAAAAGACTCACCCAAGTCCTTTTCATCGTCATTTTCTAGATCTGACCATGTTTGGCTGTGTAAACCCTAGTTTCTTTGTAGATCAAAAAGTTTATTAAAAAAAAATCTCACCTTCCTCTACCTGGACTTAAAATTTCTGTGATTTGTTTTTCTTACACAAAAAAAAAATTCGTGAAGGTTCTCTTTGTTCTGTGATTTCCGTTTTTTGATAATGTTTGGTATGAAAAAAGGCTTTCTCTCTTGCAACGAACAATCAATAGCTATCAGTGGAAAAGAAGAGCGTCTCAAATGTGAAAAAAATCCTTAAACAGCTAGCACAACACAAGTTCATCAGAACTCCTTCAATGGAAAGCTTTGACAATGATGAAGAAGTTGATGACAACGATGAACTTGATGATTTTGAAAGGGACTTGTGGATTTCTTTCATGAAGGATTTTGATCACTTTCAAGATGTTTGTTTGGATGAGGTTGCTTCTATGCAACAAGAGGGATTGGGACAAGATTCGCACTCAACCTCCCTATTGATGCGACAACAACTTCCTGTGCCATCCTTTTCCACTGTTCTGGAGAGAGTTATGACAAGGCATTTTCCTAGCATTGTTAATAATCAAAGTTGTAGATTGCTTGAATCAAAAATCAAAAAACTTGAAGAGGAAATTTTAGCATTCAAGAACAAGATCAACAAATTTCAAGAGCTTAACAATTTGAAAGGTCAAGCCACATCAACTGTTAAAGACTTACAAGCCAAGATTGATGAGTTAGAAAATAGAAATGTGGAGCTTGTGAATAGTATGACATGTCTCTTTGAAGAAAATGAGCTTTTGAAGCAAGATAAGTTGAGATTTGGGGGAGATGGAAGCCAAAATTCAAGGAGTTGAGACAAAAAACAAGGAATTGGAGAAGATGACTTTATTCCTACAAAAGGAAAATCGTAAGCTGCAAGAAAGATTTTTACGCATATAAGACATGCAAAGTTCAGGCCAACAACATGCAATGATAGGCAAATCACCACACCAATTGTGCATCAATGATCCTGATAAGCTCATGTCATCGGAAAGGTTTGCTACCTTCTTACCCTTTGATGATGAAAAGTTAGTCTCGCTCAATTTCAAAAGAGAGAAAAGAATTTTTGTTTGTAGCAAATGTGGAAAACCGGGTCATCCTAAATCTAGGTGCATTTATTTTAGTTTGGGGGTTAATGATTATGGGCACCTTGCTTACACTTTGTATGTGAAAGAGAAACTTCAGCCTCAATCCTTCAAGTCCAAGTTTAAGCGAAAGACAGTACATATGCAAAATAAAATCCAAAATCAACCTTTGCTATCCAAAAGTAAAGATCCAATGGGTAAAGAGATTAAGATGTGTGCTAAAGACAACCCTCCACTTGAAGTTAGCAACTCTATTAGTGCAAATATAGGTCAGATGGACTCTTGGAACGGTTTTGATAACTCAATTGATCAAAGTCAAGGAGAAGTCGAGAGTTTAGAAAATTTTGTCTTCACTACAACAAGCAAGAAGCAAGAGGTAAGTGATCCATTAGTTGGAAATGAGCAAGGAGCAAAGGATGGAAGCATGCATACTGTTACTAGTATCAAGACAATTCAACTACGGAAGAAGATGTCAGCTTGTGACAAAACCAAGCTTGTTCACAAAAAGAAGAAGTGTCCTCACCACAAATGGAATATGAAGCAAACAATATATGTCAAAAGGAATAAGCTAAAATCCGAGAGAATGATTGCACAATTAGGAAAAAGGAGTTCAAGTTGCGAGCTTGGTGCGACCTTCATATTAAGTACTCTTGATAGGAAAAAAATCAAGTTGGAAGGGGACAAAAATTAAATGACTGAAACATATCATCTTTTCGAGCTTCAATTCTGATAGACATTGGTGGTGCTGCTGATGAAATATCCTTTGTTTTTTACTATCCTTGCTTTCATTTAGATGTTCTTTTGCTTGGTCTATTTGTGTTTTTTTTTTGGTTTGAGCCTTTTGTACTAGCCTCTTGTATGTTTGTTGTTTTTAATGAAATTTCTTGATTCAGTACCAAAAAAAAATTTAATATCTTTAAATTTATTTAAAACATTCACATCCATACCTGATAAAATCAATATATTTAAATTCACTTAAAATATTTGCATTCTTAAATGATTTAAACTAACTATTTTCAAATCAAATGTATTTAGTTTATTTATCCATCGTAATCCATTTTAGTTTACAAATCAATGCTATAATGATATTGTGATAATTTAGTTTAATTATACATTTTAATCCATTTTTAAATAGTCATTGTCATAATTTTACTTTTTATGGGTTTATATATGATGCACTAGTAGTACATTAATGTATCAGGAGTTGACACCTTATTAATGAGCAAACTAAAAAAAAGCCAGACTCTTAAAAATAAATACAAATAAATTTTTTTTAATTTACTCAGAAGAACTAAGCAACATTTTAGTTTGTTTATTAACGAAGTATCAACCTCTTGTGTATTGACAATATCAATGCATCATATGTAAACTCTTACTTTATTTATTCATAGTAATTGTATTCATCTTGATCTATTTTTAGATGGATAAGATTTATATCTCCAGACAAAATCATAATGATAATTTATTTTATTTATCCACCTTAATCCATTTTTTAAATTCTTATTTTTTTAAAAATGAATCTTTTTCATTTGGTGGCAGATCACTAAATTTTTACAGGTAAAGAAGCATTTTTTTCATTTCTTCTATTAAGCAAGATACTGCCACTGTAATTCCAATTCATAAACTGAATTTCAAGTTGATTTTAATGAAAAAGTAGTGCTTTCCATGTCATTATCAATCTTGATCTACCAAATTGTTTCTAATTTTCATTCTAATTTCCCTTCTTTATTTTTTTTTTGGTAAATTCTGATTTTACAACAATTAAAAAAATTTTATTTCTTCTGAGCTAGAAAATTATTTTTAACTATTTATTCGTTGAAGAAGCTTTATATACATCAATTGCCAAACACAAGAACGTGCTTCTAAACAAATAGAATTTAGTATGTAGCCTAAAGATTAATGCAAGAAAAAATGCAATAAAAAAAGACGTTAAAAAAGTAGATGGAGCTTGCATGCTTAAGCTTTTTTTTTTTTAATATTTGATAATTGGAAATGAGAGTGAAATTGCTTGAATTGGATTTTAAGTTTTAAAATATATCACAATTTTTTTTAATTCATCATCACAATTCTTCTTTAATCATTCAATTAAGAGATTGTAGAATAAAAGATGTTGTCCTACACAAATACCATTAAGCAAAATGTGACTTTTGCGTTAGTGGGGTAGGCGGGTAGCATAGCATTGCGTTTCATACGTCATGCAATGCTTGAAAAGGAAAAATGTTTGGTAACGGAAGCTTGGGCTCTAAGTTCCAACATAATATATTTGTTTAAAGATAATTATTCAATATATTATTAATAAAAATTTTAAATTATAAAAATAATTTTAAAATGATAACATGTCTTATTTTATTTTTTAATTATTTATTTAATATTTTTGAATAACACGTGTCATTATCAAAAAAAAATTTTACTAATTGATTTTGCACTTGTTCCTGCCAGTGCTACGTACTCACCATCACAATCTGCTTATTACCGTACACAAAACCTTGTTAACAGTTATTTAGCAGATCCTGCCTGAAAGGATCCAGGTTGAAGTTACTGTCGGATGGAAGTGTATCTTCTGGCGAAGAATCTATACACGTAACACGTGTTTGGAAGAAACCAGAAATGAAAAGCTATTGAAGGCCGCCACTGTTAACTAATAATTCTGGTGGTCTTGTTATAATTTCTTTTGTATTTTTTTTAATTTTATAAATAAATTAAGGGAATATTAACATATTTTACATTTAAATATTAAATATTTTTTATTTTTGTTGTTGCCCAAAACAACAATGATTGATTGCTGTCGTTGATATTATCTTCTTTCTCTACGTGTCTCTAGAAAAATTCTGTAAAATAGAAAACCATCAGAGGGCGCAGGGGTTTTCCCCTGCGCGCGCACTTCGATGCTTAAGTCAGACAGGGTTTCAATAGACAAATAGAGCTTAGAGTTAAAAATAATACCTGTGACCTATTTATAAGAGTGATTTTGCGCGTAATTACCTTTAAGACCCACAGCTTAAATAATAACTTAGTGGATCTTTTATGGGTTTTCTGAGTCCTCTTTCCTCTTGGGCTTAAGTTATCATTCAGCCTAATTGTCTTCAGCTTGACTTATAGAAAAGCCCAGTAATAATTGACCTAGTCCACATCAATTGCTCCCCACTCTTTCGCAAGGTTTATCTTGTGAAAGAGTATATAAAGAATGGGCTTTTCAAATTCTTTTGCTACCCTCCTCTTGGAATTATCACAAGAGTCGTTTCATCTTTACTCGAGGGCTCAACTAGTGAACTTCATTATTATTTGTAGCAGAAACGACATCGTGTCGTCATTTCTTTTGTCAAGTGCCTTCTATTAGCCAAGAGGAAGAAAACCGAATCTGGGTTAAAGCCATGAGGGCACATCATTAAGAAGTGCCATATGTTCTTATCTGGTTTCATCAGATGTGGTTTGTACTCGGCATGCTCTTGATTGGTTGAAGCTCGATCTAGATGCTGAGAATTTCAAACCTTTTCTTAGGATAGACACTTGTAAAGATTTATCCGATCTTACCAGCTCTTAGAAGCCTTTTTGTCGACTCGAGATGGTCGAGGTTCTTACAAGTTTGGATGAAGATTATTTAAATAATCCAGAGACTAATTTTCCTAAGGATCAAGCTCTTGATATTATAGCACCTCAGGATGCATATGCATGGGTGTCTGTTAGTATCGATGCTCCTTTTGAGGCAGAAATTAATCTAGAGTGCTCCCCAGTTTTTTTTTGAAAGAGCTTAGTCTTTTACAAACTGATCAGCCCATTTTTAAACTCATTTACAGAAGCAACTACACATTTACCTTGTGTTGGCTCACGTAATAATCAGACTTTCCTCATGCACTTTTTGCTTCAAGATCTTTTACATATGTGGCTTATGCCGCTCAATTACTGCTTCAAGCACAAGCACTTCGTGCATGACTTACATTACACACTTTTGGCTTTAAGTGCATGCGTAGCCTACATCGCGCATTTTTCGCTTCAGGCTTTTTTCTTTGAGTACGTGGCTTACTTCGCACATTTTTTGCTTCAAGCCCTTACACTTTATGCATGACTAACATCGCGCACTTTTTCACTTCAAGTACATGCGTAGCTTACATCGCGCATTTTTCGCTTCAGGCTTTTGGTTTGCCCGTCTTGCACCCTTTTGTGCTTAGGGACTTTTCATTTGCCCGTCTTGTATCTTCTTGCTTAGGGTCTTATTTTTCCCCGTCTCGCGCATTTTTCACTTAGGGACTTATTTGTGCCCGTCTCGCGTCTTCTTCTCACTTAGGGTCTTATTTTTGCCTGTCTTGTGCATTTTTCGCTTATGGACTTATTTGTGCCCGTCTCGCGTCTTCTTCTCGCTTAGGGTCTTATTTTTGCCCGTCTCGCGCATTTTTCGCTTAGGGACTTATTTGTGACCGTCTCGCGTCTTCTTCTCGCTTAGGGTCTTATTTTTGCCCGTCTTGCGCATTTTTCGCTTAGGGACTTATTTGTGCCCATCTTGCCTCTTCTTCTAGCTTAGGGACTTATTTTTGCCCGTCTCGCGCATTTTTCGCTTAGGGACTTATTTGTGCCCATCTCACGTTTTCTTCTCGCTTAGGGTCTTATTTTTGCCCGTCTCGCGCATTTTTCGCTTAAGGACTTATTTGTGCCCGTCTTGCGTCTTCTTCTCGCTTAGGGACTTATTTTTGCCCGTCTCGCGCATTTTTCGCTTAGGGACTTATTTGTGCCCGTCTCGCGTCTTCTTCACGCTTAAGGTCTTTTTTGTGCCCGTCTCACGCATTTTTTTGCTTAGGGACTTATTTGTGCCCGTCTCGCGTCTTCTTCTCGCTTAGGGACTTATTTTTGCCCGTCTCGCGCATTTTTCGCTTAGGGACTTATTTGTGCCCGTCTCGTGTCTTCTTCTATTCCTGCAAAATGTCTATCAAACATGGAGGATTATCATAGTACAGATAAAAATAACTGGCCTTTCGTTTCATAATATAGTATTTCCAATCAAATGGAACAAGTAAGAACATAATTGTAGCAAATGTTAAAATAATAACAAGAAGTTTTTACCGCTAGTACAGTTCCAAGTCTTTGTCTTTGTAGAGTCTGTAAAGTGCAATTGCTTTGACATTCGGCTGTTAATAATGGATTGGCGTTAAGTCGCATCTTGGTTCTTTGCTCATAAGAACCAGCAATCTACCTTCGCGAGCTTACCACAAGTTATTTCTGATCCGACTATGTCTAACTAAGCTCTCCCTGGCTTGCTGCCTTACAGGACAGTGGCTAGTGCCTCCTTTGGACATCTGCCTAATACGATCACAACTGTTAGAATAGACAAGAAAATCGCAAGCATAATATATGAGGGTACCTCAAATCTGCTACCACCCATACGTCCTTGCTTAGTCGGTGAACACTATAACAATGTGTAAGGGACTTCGCTGACGTTGCATCCAAGCAATTGGCTGTGCTCATATATCTCCCACGTCCTTTTTCTAACTCATCAGTAACTAGTTCTCATTTCTTGTTATCAATATCAATACTAATGAGGCATCCTCCTAGGACCAAGGATGAGTCTGACTCACAAGGTCTGGACGATTATTTAGAGGATGGAGCCATGGATGACCTCTCGAAGGTCTATGGCTTCCTCAACAGCCGCGCAATCAGCCAGGGGTTACTGAGGTTCGTGACCAGCCTAGGCCTATCGAAGTGTGTAATGAGCCTGAACATGTCGAGGCAGGCGATCAGCCCGAGCCTATCGAGTCACTGCAAAGGTTAGATGGTGACGAGCTCCAATTTTTCAATCTATTGCCATTGATCCCTAGCCAGACTCTGCAGCTGTGGTCGGGCCCTCGAGCGATGCTACTACTTTTGAAATTGCTCCTCCGGCTCCCCAAGATCCTAGTGCTAATGCAGCATCTTCTCATCCGGCAGGTTTGGGTCTCACAGCTTTGATCTCGACGCCCTAAGCTGGCACATCCTTGTCTTGCTTAAAGGACTCATGAAGCCGACACACCCTTTATATAGACAAACCCTCTTTCACATGTGGCGTTGTCAATAGGCCAAGTGTGTGGCTCTTAAGCCACTTCTAGATGGTTGCTAGAGCAGTTCTTGGGCCGAAGGAAGCTTTTGGACATTCTGTCCGATTAATGTGTGCACCAGGTCTAGAAGATTCTAGATCGTTCCGCTCAGGTCCCGCACTTGGGCGTGCGCTTGGAGCGTCAAATTTAAATGTGCTCGCCAAAGTTTTTTCTAATGGGCGAACCAGTAGTTTGGATTCCGTGCTCTCCAGCGTTGCTAGCCATTGCCGAAAGGGATGACTCGGGTGTTCTTTGCTCGCCTGCATTGTGCTAACGGGGGAATCTTGCATATGGGTGCTGTGTTCACCTAATTTTCTTCGCTGTCATTTTATCAAAGTGGGGAGCTTATCGCATGCGAGAGCCCCTATCTCATCCAAGGCCTGTCGCGCGTGGGAGCTCCCTGTCGCCCAAGACCTGTCACATGCGGGAGCTCTTGTCTTGCACAAGGCCTATCACTCGGGAGCTCCTCTCTTGCCCAAGGCTTGTTGTGCGCGGGGGCCCTTGTCTCGCTCAAGGCCTGTCGCACTTCTTGACTTTGAAGTTCAATTTGACAACGAAGAAGATAAGGTTGCCCATGTTCAAGTCGTGTCGCATGCCTGTAGTTGTGCAAATTGCTCTGTCCCGTGACCTAGAGCTAGCTTGCGACAGAGTGCCTGTTGCATGCTTGTAGTCGTACAAATTTGCAGTGTAGCAGGCACCTTTCGAGCGACAGATTATTCTGTCGCATGACGTCTTGCATGCAACTGACTATTCAAAAGAGTGGCATCTTTGTGAGATCTTCAATAGTGGTCCCCCTTTCTCGTCATTTTGGCTATCGCACGCGTGAGCCACCTCTCGCAGAAAGAGTCTGCCACGTGGAACCTTGTCGCCAAAATTTGTCATGTGCATGCCTGTGCTCGCCAAATTGAGGACACTGCTGTGGCCCATTCCTTGTATTCTGTCACCAGAGATCTTTCAGGCGACAGGCTGGGCTCTACCCATTCCGTGTACTCAATCACCAGGGAACTTTTGGGGAATAGGCAGGACTGTAGCCCACTTCTTGTATTCTGTCGCCAAAGATCACTACCTGTCGCCCATTCCATGCACCCAAATATGTAACTGGTCGTAGCCTCAGCTTTTTCTTTCTCTTCTTTTGTCTTTCCATTTTTTGCAGCACCATACCTTTTAATTTTAGCGTACCTTTACACCATATAGCTCCCTAAGTTCTTCTTTGAAACAGTGTTGTCGTTCCTGTTCAAAGATTAACTTTTTCTCGAGCGTTGTGCTTGATGATGTACAAAGTTGCCTAATCCTTTTTCACTTTGGTCACCCAAAATGGCTTGCCCATAGAGTTTTCTCTTCTAGGACAGTTCCTATATCGGTTGACAAGGGCTTGCTTGTCTGGGTCTTAGGATGGCTATATTCTTACTCATCATTCACAACCGTACTTGCGTGATGGCCACTAGCTCGCCTGACCTTTTGTGCCCTGCTAGGTTTTCGCCGCTCGTCTATGTTCTTACGCATCTGGACGAACACGAGCTGGCATTTGAAGTTCTAGCGTGTTCCCTGAGGTCTTTGGTTGGGGCTCGCCCAATAGAGCTCCCCTGGATTTACGTTCGCTCGTTTCGAGCTCTTCATCCGGTTTTTTCCTTTCCTAGGCGAGCTCATCTAGCATTGTGCGCGCACCTCTACTAGACCCTTCGGCTTATCCCTTGCTTTCCAATCTAGATCGTTCCTCACACCTTGGTACGTGCTTTACCGAGCGAGCCTTGTTGTGGAGGTTAGGCTGTGGCGTTGGTCATGTAATCGCCACATGCCAGTCAATCGCCGAAAGTGTCTGCCGCAGTGGTCTTGTGCTCGTCACATGACATTGCACTTGTCAACATTGCTTCACGCCTTGTGTGCAGGAGGCTGGGCTCACGGGGAGCCATTCGCTCGCCTAGAATGTCTGCCGTGCGACTTTTGTCACCCGTATGGCTGTTGCATAGGATGAATCGCTTTTTTGCAATATAACCTGTCAAATGTGCTCATCATTACCTTTTACCTATTGAGTCAGCATGCAGCTTGGGATCAACGCTCGTGTATTTGCACTACCGTCTTGCGTACGATGGATTGACCTGTTGTGGCCAGAGCCTTTTTGTTGCGGCGGTGCCTGCCATACATTAGTTGTTTTTTCTATCTTTTACTCTACAAGCCGTGCTTGCCATCGTCGCTTTACTGCCCAAGACTGTCATGTATGTGTGGTGCTCGCCATCATGACTTACTCTTTTGCCAAAACTCGTGCCATGTTTAATTGTGCTTGCCTGTTCTGGCTGTCGATAGGCAAGCCACAGTCTCTCATCAAAGGCCTACGATGCAACATGCTTTCCACATTCACGCCTGCGTGTGCTCTTCATGCGGCACCCTGCCTCCCTTGCACGCTCGAGTTGCTATCTCTCGCCAAAGAGTCCTGCCGCATGGTCCTGCTCGCCCACATTCCGTCCCCGACTCGAGCCAATGTAACAGTCCTTTTTTCACCATTGCCAAACAAGCATTCTTAGTTAGGTTTTGTTTACGCGCATATTTTACTAGGGCACTTGCCGCGTGTGCCATTCTCTCGACAAAGGGGGATGCTAAGAATAGAGGCACTTCTCTTGCTATCAGTGCGCGTAAGACCCTCTCGCCGTTCATGTACGAGAGTGCCTCTCTCGCAATTTTGCGTGCGGGAGACTCTTCTCGCCTAGGGGAGATGTCGCGTGCGGGAATCATTGCTCACCCGCTTTAGCTGTCGCGCAAGCGAGCCACCCTCTCACCCAATGAGCCTGCTGCAGGTAAATGTGATCGTCGCTTTTGTTGATGCATGGGCGTGGCATCCTTTTGCCAAGAAGTCTACCGCATGGCTTTTGTTTGCCCATTTTGGCTGTCATGTGAATTGCTTTGCCGCGTGGCCTGTCGCACGCCTACTTTGTCGCCCAGAACTGTTAGTCAACTGGGCCTTTTGATCACTGGCATCCCCTGATTGCATATGCAAGCAACTCCTTTCGCATTGCCTTTAGCATGGGCTCTCGCTTGGGGAGAGTATGTTTGTCGCGTGAGAGGGCTACCCATTCGCCATAAGTCAGTCGTGTGGGAGAGCAGGTCTATTGCCAAAAATGTCTTGCTGCTATCAACATCTTTGCTCGCCCACATTATTCTACCGGGTGATCCCCTCTAACGCAAAATCGCCCTTTTTACTAAACACAAATTCGTATGATTTGTACGGTATGGCATACAACAGAATATATAAAAATTAATCAAATTTAAGATCGAGTAAAATGCCTACGTCCGTGTGTTGCGTTGAACTTAATTTTTTGTACCAGTTGCTGGGAAAAGCATAAAAAGCTTGAATTTATTGTTGTACGTTCTTTTAGGTTGAATAATTGAATTTCACTTTATTAAAATGGTAAGAAAAGTGTGTCTTAAAAAATTTCATGCATTTATTTCTTTTTCTTGCAATATGTAAGCATTGATAGCTTCCTGCAGCGTGAATCATGAAGCCGTAAACAAATAGCTAAATTCCTGTAGCGTGAATTATGAAGCCGTAATTATATGCAGAATTAATAATGGTTGCAACTTTGTACAGGAAAATAGTGCACGGCCAGCCATTTCCATCGCAATCATTGCTTCTTCAAATGCAACTTTTTCCATGGAGAATCAATCATCCGCATGTCTTGCATTGCATGGGCATGGATCATGGATGGCTTGTCCACAAACCAAGACGAAGAAACACAATAAAATTGCCGATTATTAAATGCGAAACAAGACTCCCCTCTTCTGGTTAGCCTTTCATTATCTGAAATACGATTTTCCAATCGCCCAAGCCTATCGAATGCGAGAGACACTCTCTCGCCCAATGCTGCCTCTCCCCGATCTTCCGTCTATCTTTGTCAATATTCCCGTTATGATACTCGGGTCGGGTCGTAATTGTTGTCGTTTGAATATTTTATAACCAAGTTGACTTAATCTTCTTTTTGGGAGAGTTTTTTTTTTGACTGCTATGTTCATTCACGATTGCATCTCTTCTTGTATAGAAACTGTCACACATAAGAACGTCTTAGCAATGCTATGACTTTTACTTTAAAATTGATTTTAGGGATCTAGAGTCTTTATTGCCTGATATGGGTCAGCAGTCCTTCCTCTGGTTGTCAATCATTGTTCAACATGGGAGCATTGTGTGCACTGGTCCCCAACGTTCCATTTTTTTAAAAAAAAGAAAGTAATTGGTCCTCGCCATTTCCTAAACCCGTGAGATTGATCTAGAAGGTCGTAGGCTATGGCTCAGTTCATACTAGAGTATTGCGCTCATCTTCTGGAAGCGGGAAGATGAGTCACCGCATTGACTTGAATGATCTAGCCAAGATTTTCTCCTCACTAGGCACGATTCCCGCTTGAACGAGGTAGTCTGTCTCCTAATGGCTTGTCGCACGCCCTTCCTCGCCTATAGTCTGTCGCCAAGGAGTTCTACCTGCGTGGGCAAGCTACTCTGTCGCCATGCAACTTGCTTGCGACAGGTGGGGATCCCTCTATCGCCAATAATCTTTCGTACAATAGGGTTATCACTATTTTGCATGCACTCTATCGCCAAAAGCCTATTGTTGACACCTAATTTTGTCCCATTTTTGTTATTATTATAGTTATTATTATTATTATTATTATTAATATCTTTATATATATTTTGTATTTATTTTTATTTTCTTTTTTCTATTTATATTATTTTTATTTTTATTTTCTTTATTTTTACCTTTTATTTTATTTTTTGTATTTTTATTCTTATTTTTATTATTTATTTTATTTTTATTTTTATTTTTTCTTTCTTTCTCGTTTTTTTTTGTCCAATCTATCACCCATCTATCAGCCAATCTGCCATCAGTCCCCTGTCACCCATCCCATCACCGCCGGTCACCCTTCTCTGCCAGCCACCATTCCCAAGCTCACTCCCCCTACAAGAACCCTCCCTCAACACCGTACCCAAGGGGGACCATCCTGGGTCACCCCAAAAACAGAGCCCTGGAAACCCCCTTTCCCCAAAACCAGAACACCGAGACCCCCGGATCCCATCCCCCACTCACCGTCTAGTCACCCCTCACCACCATCATCACCGTCACCACATCACCCAACTATCATCATCGTCATCACCACCACAAACCACCACAACCGAGACTCCCTAACCCAGATCTAAACCCCAAACCTGCAAAACAAACACAGATCCCAAACCAAGCCCATCACTCACCATACCTGCAACCAAAAAACAACAACAAAACCAGCAACCACAAGCCACAACAAAAAAAAAATCGTCAAAAACAAAAAAAATAAAAAAGGGTTTGGGTTTCGGTTCCTAACAGATCTACTGGGTTAGGGGGTTTTTTAAGAGAAACGGGGCTCGGAATCGAAGAGAAGAGGCGGAGGAGATTCGGAAAGTTGAAGGCTTTTGGCCATTTGGCCACCGGCGATGGTGGCCGGCGGCGGCGCAAGGCGATCCCGGCGGCGGCCGGAAATCGCCCCGACGGAGAGCTCGAGAGCTCTGGGATTTTTTTGGTAAAAGGAAAGAAAAAATGGGTTAAAAAAAAAAAGAAGTTAGCTTTTATAGTAAAAAAAAAAAGAAAAAAAAAAGAAAAAAGGTGGGATCCGCGCGTGGACCCGGATCCGACCCGGGTCCGCGCACCTGACCCGCTCGAGGAGAAGACCCCTGCCGCTCCATTGCCGACCCGACCCAGACCAGCGAGGATCCGACCCGCGCCCGGCCAGCTGAGGAGGGACGACCCGCGTGCACGCCCAACCCGGCCCCGGATCCGACTGCCCGACCCGCTTTGGCTGGCAGATTTGGGCTTTCCTGCCTTTGGGCTGGATTTTGGTTTTTTTTGAAGGCTTATTTGGGTTTCAAACCCCAATTTTGTGTGGGTAAAGATCTTTACTTATTATTTACTCTTTATTTAGTTACTTATTTGTTTGCTTTATAATTTATTTTAGATATTCTTAATATATTTTCATAAAAAAAAATAAAAAAATAATAAAAATAAAAATAAAAATAAATGTTTTTTAAACAAAGAAAATTAATAAAAAAATTAAATCTAATCAAACAAATGCCCGATGATGGGATGTCATGAAACTCACAAGTAGTGATTTCTTGACTGATCCCTAGGTGAGAAGAATCTACTAAATGTTACCAGAGTATTGGGATATTTAGTATGATTTTTCAATAATTTATTTTTTATTAAAAATAAAAATAAATCAGTTTTTTAAAAAAGGAAATTAATAAGGAAATTTAAATTTAATCAAACAAATGTCCGATGATGGGATGTCATGAAACTCACAAGTAGTGATTTCTTGACTGATCCCTAGGTGAGAAGAGTTGTACTAAATGTTACCAGAGTATTGGGATATTTAGTATGATTTTTCAATAATTTAAATTTTGTTAAAAAAATAAATAAGATTTTTCAATTAATAATAAAATTTAAATTTTTATCAAAATAAAAATAAATAAGTTTTTAAAAAGAAAATTAAAAAAGGGAAATAAATAATAAAATTTAAATCTAATTAATAATAAAGTCCGATGATGGGATGTTATGAAACTCACAAGTAGTGATTTCTTAACTGATCCCTAGGTGAGAGAAGTTCACTAAGCGTTACCAGAGTATTGGGGTACTTAGTGCAATTTTTCAATAATAAGAACTTTTATTTAAAATAAATAAAGAAATATTTATATAAAAAAAAATCAAAAAATTCATTTGCATCATTTATTATCTGTTTGCATCATATGCATTCATAATAATTTTTGAAACGAGTGTGAATCGTCTGATGATGAGATTCTATAGAACTCACAAGTAGTGATTCTTAAGAAATCTCTAGGTGAGGAAAATTATTTCAAATGCTGCCAAAAGTATTGGAGTATTTGATTTAATTATTCAATACAAAAAAGTTCACATTTACTTTCGAAAAATAAAGTAAAACAAAATAAATTTGCAAATAAAAAATGATTTTGAATAAAAAGGTTGGAATAAAAAAGGAATTAATTTTAAATATTAAATTAAGAACATTTTATTAAAACAAAAAGGATAACACATGATTATTATGGTACCGTTTTTTAACGGGCGTCGTGGGGGTGCTAATCCTTCCCCACGCGTAACCGTACCCTCGAACCCAATTTTTGTTTCGCAGACCAAAAGATTATCTTTTTAATAAAACTTAATTAATTTTGAGATTTTGTTGAAAAGATAAACGTTTTCAGGTGGCCAATCACACCTAGACAAAAAAGATTGGTGGCGACTCCCATTTTTGTTTTTAAACGTGTTTTCAAAATCGTCGAGCGCGAAGCCGTTACGACACCTATCGCGACGAGAGCCAGTCTCTCTCCCAATGCCTGTCTCATTCGCGAGAGCCAGTCTCTCACCCAAATACCTTAAATCGTAACCTGTGCACCCTGCCGCAGCCTACACACCCTGTTTTTCGCAGATCGTCTTTTTATCATATTTTGTATTTGGCTTTTTTGTTTGCTTCCCACAGACGGCGCCAATTGTTGTTGCCCAAAACAACAATGATTGATTGCTGACGTTGATATTGTCTTCTTTCTCCACGTGTCTCCAGAAAAGTTCTGCAAAATAGAAAACCATCAGAGGGCGTAGGGGTTTTCCCCTGCGCGCGCACTCCGATGCTTAAGTCAGACAGGGTTTCAGTAGACAAATAGAGCTTAGAGTTAAAAATAATACCTGTGACCTATTTATAGTAGTGATTTTGCGCGTAATTACCTTTAAGACCTACAGCTTAAATAATAACTCAGTGAATCTTTTATGGGTTTTCTGAGTCCTCTTTCCTCTTGGGCTTAAGTTATCATTCAGCCTAATTGTCTTCAGCTTGACTTATAGAAAAGTCCAGTAATAATTGACCTAGTCCACATCAATTTTTAATATATTTTAAGAGATATGTGTTATTTTTTATTTCATAAAAACAATTTTAAAAATTACATTAAAGATGTATGAGAGCAATTTTTTTTATTATACATCAGATAATGAATTTTAGATTTTGGGTCCTAATTTCCCATCTCGGATGAATTCTCTATATTATAAAAAAAAAAATCGATGGGCGATGAGAGCATTTAATCCACATCTCAAAGGTCTTTAAGGATTAAGCTATATCTCACCGTCCTTCCTTCCACTTCACAAGCCCCCTTTTGAACTTGTCATTGCCCTGAACTATGAAGAAAACCAATTGACCAGGAAAAAATGTTGGCTAGCTGATTGCAAACAAGATGTTATTCAGCCCTTTTTTCCCCTTAGTTTACTCACTAGAGATTAATGCTGGGATCCTCTTATACTTTTCTGCAGTGCTGTAGCAATGGGAAATTCCATCTCCGTGCCAAGAAGCTTAAACACAGTTCTGTTGTCTGTGGCCTGTTGTGGAGGGCCGCTGTGGCTTGTGGAAGATGACTTAGCAATGCATAAGTAAAGCGACAAATAATGGGGAGACGTGCTTGAGGTCCCAACTCTAAAGAAATCTTGATTTAAGCAGAAGTTTAAAGTGCTTTCCTCAATCCATTTATCAATCCCTAACACGTTTTCTTTATTTGGAATATTCTGTGCTTAGATGCCTTACGATAGCAAAAGCACTATCCCTTTAATTTGGATCTCAAAGTGGATCAGAAACAAAAGTACAAGGAATTCAGAATTCAGAAATACTTTCATTGGTCATTATTTCATTCTGAAAAATCAATAATATTATAACATCTCTGACAGGTAACTATAGTTTTCCTTGTAATAGGAATATATGTGTATCCCATATTTTTTTTTTCCTGATGTTGAGAATGGAAGAATTCCATTCCAACTTTTTAAGAAGAAAATCATAAATCAGTGAGTCGATGAATCAGATGTTCGAATGTATAGATTATTTTACCACATTTCAAGATGCCTTTTTAAGATTCAAAGATAGCTTACCAACAAAAAACTGTTGTATATATTACCAAAGTTATATCTTAAAATCATTTAGTTTGCATATATGTTAAAGAAAAATGAAATTGAAAGTATGAAAAATGAGTTGGAATGAAGAAATTACTTGATTAGTCGACTGCCCAAAAGAGCAGTCAACTGCTCTATGTGTCGGGGCTTTCTGGAAATATTTTTCGCTTGAAAATTTGAGTTACATATAGGGCAGTCGACTGCCCTAAAGGGCAGTCTACTGCCCCAAGAAAAATTACATTCTGTTTTGAAAAAACACTAGGGAAGTCGACTCCCTTTCTGGAAACTCAAAAAACATGTCCGTTGGACATGTTTCTTCATTCCAAAGGTCATGATTCTTCATTCAAATGATGTCTAATCATGAAAGGGTGTTTATAACACCGTTTTGAGTCTATAAATACTTTCACTTTCATGGAATTTAATATACAATCTTCTACATTCTTTCACTCAAAATCAAATTCTCTTCTTGCACTCTTTTTTCTTTGGTTTGGTTCAAGTGAGTTCAAGAGAGAAACTCAAAGTGCAATTGAATTTCTCTTGGAGTAGGCATTGTATCCTGGGAACAACGTTTCCTGAACCATTTGCACCAGTGTGGGGAAACTATTGTTCTTAAGATAGCTTCCTGGAAGTGCCTTGCCTACCAAATTTCTTCTTCAACTTGTTTGCAGCAGTACACCATCCACACTAAGGAGTTTTTCTAAATACAACAATTTAAGAACAATAGTTTTTTCAAGATGGCGACTCCTGCATTCAAGCCTCATGTTTATGAAGTGGAGAAACTAGAAAGGTTCAATGGCCTGAATTACAAGAGGTGGAGCATGAAGATATACTATCAAGTCAGTCTTTTGAAGGTTGCATATGTTCTTCATGAGTACTACCCTCAAGAAGAAAGCAATGATGGACAACTTACAGCAAAACAACAAAAATGGCTTGAAGATGACTACATTTGCAGACTTTCAATACTTCAAGCACTCAGCAACTCACTCTTCAATGTATTCCATAAACACAACACAGCATTGGAGTTATGGCGTGCAATTGAGAAGAGGTACGAGAATGAAGATGCTGGAAACAAATCCTTCCTTGTGAACAGGTATGTAGACTTTAAAATGATAGACTCTAAACCTGTCATTGATCAAGTAAATGCATTGAATGATATTGCTACTGAATGCAATGATGCTGGAGAACCAATTTCTGAGACTTTCCAAGTGTCTACCATAATTGGTAAACTTCCTCCTTCTTGGAAAGATTATCAAAGGTATTTGAAACACAAGAAGAAGTCACTTACCTTGGATGAATTGGTGAAGCATATCCAGATTGAAAGTGCAGCCCGTACAAGAGATGAAAAGGACAATAATGTGCATAACATTGAAGGTCCTAATGAGAACAAAACTGAAAGTGAGAAGAAAACTCACCAGAACAAGAGACAGAAAAACTCTTCAAAGAAAAAGGGAAAGTTCAACAAGTTTGATAAGAACTTCAAAAAGAAGAAAGGCCCTTGCTATGTATGTGGAAAGAATGGCCACATTGCAAAAGAATGCTACTTCCGGAAAGGTAAGAAAAGTGAGGCCAATCTTGTGATTGAAGATGACATGGTTGCAATGGTTACCGAAATTCTTATGGTTGAAAACCAAGAGGATTGGTGGATCGATTCTGGAGCAACTTGTCATGTCACTCCATTTAGAGATGTCTTCAAGACATATGAAGAGATAAATGAGGACAAATCAGTCTTCATGGGGAACTCTTCAACTTGCAAAATTGTTGGCAAAGGGACAATCAAACTTGCTTTGACTTCAGGAAAAATTTTGACATTACAAGATGTGTATCACATCCCAAACCTTAGGAAGAGTTTAATTTCTGTGAAGAAACTTGATGACCATGGATTTAAGGTTGTGTTTGATTCTCAAAAGGTGATCATTTCTAAGAAAGGATCATTTGTTGGGAAGGGATATGCTAAAGACCATATGTATGTTCTCAATATCAATAAAAGTTCTTTGAATTATGCTTATGTTGTTGATATGAATGATTCTAATTGTTTGTGGCATTATAGATTAGGACATATTGGCATGAATGCATTAAATAGAATGTCATCTCATGATTTAATTCCTAAGTCTTCTACCATTTTAAGTACAAAAACTTGTGAGTGTTGTGCACAAGCAAAGATTTCAAAAATCCCTTTTAAATCAGTTTTTAAAACTAATTCTTTGTTAGAACTAGTACATACTAATTTATGTGATAATAATGAAATTATTACTAGAGGTGGAAAAAGATATTTTGTTACTTTTATAGATGATTTTCCAAAATATACTTATGTTTATTTACTAAAAACTAAAGATGAAGCATTTGAAAAATTTAAGATTTTCAAAGAAGAAATAGAAAACTTGACAAATAGAAAAATTAAGAAACTTAGATCCGATAGGGGTGGAGAATTTCTTTCAAATGAGTTTTATAACTTTTGTAAGAAACATGGTATGGTAAGAGAAGTTTCTGCTCCTAATACTCCACCACAAAATGGAGTAGCGGAAAGAAAGAATAGATCATTACTTGAAATGGTAAGTGCTATGCTTTTACATTCAAATTTGCCTTTGAATTTTTGGGGTGAAGCACTCTTTACTGCTTGTTACATCTCAAATAGAGTTTTACATAAAGGTTTTGATAAATCTCCCTATGAGTTATTAAAAGGAAGAAAGCCTAATATAAATTATTTTAAAGTGTTTGGATGCATTGCATATGTTCTTGATGCTACAAATAAGAGACCTAAGTTAGGAAGTAAGGCAATCAAATCTATATTTCTTGGTTATGCTTTAGGAAGTAAAGCATGTAGATTTCTTAATCTTAAAACTAATAGTGTTTTTAAATCTATTCATGCAATTTATTTTGAGCATTTGACAATTAAAGATGCTAGTAGCCATGAATTAGAGAAAGACTTGTCAAATGAATTAATTGTTCATGAGCATGCTATTGATGATATATCTCCACATGATAGTGAAAATCATAATTATGCAAATACATCTAATGCATGTAGTGATATTGAGTTAAGAAGAAGTAAGAGGAAAAGAACTGAAAAAGATTTAGAACCAGGCATGTATACTTACTTGTTAGAAGAGGATCCTAAAACTTTTCAAGAAGCCATGAATATGAAAGATGCCATGTTATGGAAGAAAGCCATGGATGATGAAATTAAATCTATACATGAGAACAATACATGGTCTTTAGTGGATCTACCTCCTAACACTAAACCTATTGGCACCAAATGGGTTTTAAAAAGGAAACTCAAAACCGATGGGAGTATTGATAAATACAAGGCAAGGTTGGTAGCCAAAGGTTATAGTCAAAAGGAAGGTTTGGATTATTTTGAAACATTTTCACCGGTCACCAAGTTTACTTCAATAAAGGTGATGTTTGCTATTGCTTCAATCTACAATCTTGAAGTACATCAAATGGATGTAAAGACAGCCTTCCTCAATGGTGATCTAGATGAAGAGATCTATATTCATCAACCGGAAGGATATGTAGTTCAAGGACAAGAACACAAGGTATGTAAACTCAACAAGTCTCTTTATGGTCTTAAACAAGCACCTAGGCAATGGTATAAGAAATTCAAGAAAGAAGTTAAAAAGTTTGGTTTTAAAAGTAGTAAAGCTGAAAATTGTGTCTTTATTAAAGTCACAAATGATAGTAAAGTATTAATTACTCTTTATGTTGATGATTTACTTATTTTTGGTACAAATATAGATTGCATCAATGAAACTAAGTCATATTTAACTAATGCATTTGATATTAAAGACTTAGGTGAAGTGGATGTTATATTAGGTGTTAAGGTTTATAGGAAGAATGGTAAGTTTATTCTTTCACAATCACATTACATAGAAAAATTACTTAGGAAGTTTAATCACTTTGCTAGCAAACCTTGCAAAACACCTATAGATCCATATCACAAGTTAGTACCTAATCAAGGAGAACCAGTAAATCAAAAGAAGTATGCAAAAATTATAGGTAGTTTGATTTATGCTATGAATTATACAAGACCGGACATTGCATGTGCAGTTGGTATATTGAGTAGATTTACTAGTAATCCTAGTAATGAACATTGGCATGAATTAAGTAGATTGTTGAGATATTTGAAGCATACTTTATATTATGGCTTGCACTATAAATGTGAAACTTCAGTTCTAGAATGTTATAGTGATGCTAATTGGGCTTCAGATAAGAGAAGTTCCAAATCAACAAGTGGTTGCTTATTCACCATAGGTGGTGCTATTGTTTCTTGGTCTTCGAAGAAACAAACTTGTGTGGCTTTATCAACAATGGAATCTGAGTTCATTGCTATGTCACATGCCACCAAGGATTTACTTTGGTTTAAAAGGTTTTTAAGGGGAATACCTTTTATTGAGAGAACCAAAGGACCAGTCACTTTATATTGTGACAATAAAGCTGCAATTTACAACACAAAGAATGATAGGTTGTCTAATAATAGCAAGCATATAGCTATGAGATACAACCATGTGAGAAGTGTTGTAAAGAAAGGTAAGGTAAATTTAGAATATCTACCTACCGAGCAAATGTTAGCTGATCCCCTAACTAAACCGTTATCGGGAGATAAGATTGCTAACACTATGAGAGGTATGGGATTACTATCGGTTACTAGAGATGATCTTGATTGATTCCAACTCTATCTCATTGATGTCACTTAGGAAATTGATCCTTTAGGTTTAAAGGATAATCTCCTAATTGATGATCCTTGTGTATGAGAGTTCAAAAGGCATTCAATCATGAATCATCCAAGGAATTCATATTCCGATTAATCCTAGAGTACTTGCTAACACAGGATAAAAGCGAAGTCCCATGACAAAAATGCGCTGCCCTATTTGAGGAACTTACGAACCAATGTAAGGGGTGAATATGTTTCCTAGAATTTCATATTCAATCTAAAGGTTCAAGCCTTGGCCACCTTTAGATATACACCTTACATAAGAACCAACTTGCATCTTTTTTAGGATTGCATAAATTGCATACTTTTGTATACTTTGGTAATAAGTGGGGGATTGTTGTATATATTACCAAAGTTATATCTTAAAATCATTTAGTTTGCATATATGTTAAAGAAAAATGAAATTGAAAGTATGAAAAATGACTTGGAATGAAGAAATTACTTGATTAGTCGACTGCCCAAAAGAGCAGTCAACTGCTCTATGTGTCGGGGCTTTCTGGAAATATTTTTCGCTTGAAAATTTGAGTTACATATAGGGCAGTCAACTGCCCCAAGAAAAATTACATTCTGTTTTGAAAAAACACTAGGGAAGTCGACTCCCTTTCTGGAAACTCAAAAAACATGTCCGTTGGACATGTTTCTTCATTCCAAAGGTCATGATTCTTCATTCAAATGATGTCTAATCATGAAAGGGTGTTTATAACACCGTTTTGAGTCTATAAATACTTTCACTTTCATGGAATTTAATATACAATCTTCTACATTCTTTCACTCAAAATCAAATTCTCTTCTTGCACTCTTTTTTCTTTGGTTTGGTTCAAGTGAGTTCAAGAGAGAAACTCAAAGTGCAATTGAATTTCTCTTGGAGTAGGCATTGTATCCTGGGAACAACGTTTCCTGAACCATTTGCACCAGTGTGGGGAAACTATTGTTCTTAAGATAGCTTCCTGGAAGTGCCTTGCCTACCAAATTTCTTCTTCAACTTGTTTGCAGCAGTACACCATCCACACTAAGGAGTTTTTCTAAATACAACAAAAACTACTGGTAACGAGAATAAAAGTAGATTTGTGTCGACTGTCGACTAAATATCTAATCCTAACCAATTAACTGAGCGGACGCCGTTGGCAAAAATGATTAATAATTGATATACCTCTATGCTTTGATAATCTCTCTATATTTAGGATTCCCATGAAATCTTACGACAGTGTCAGTGATAGGAATTTTATAAACTAAAATACAATTTGTAATCAGTACTAATATAACTTTATTTAATACTTTTTTTTTCTCAGACAGCCAAAGAGAGAATTTCATTAAATTAAGGTCCAGATACATGAGCGAGCGGACAACTGATCAAATGGACAGCTTTTCAATAATAATAATAATAATAATCATAACAAAGTCCGGAAGTCTAGGAATACTATGAAACTCTAAACCCCGCAAGCATAAACAGAATTACTACCACGCAAAATTTTCAATTGCATCAACACCTGCCTTAGCTAAAGCGTCAACCATTGGTTTCTATGAAAGATGTTCGAGAATTCAAATTTATAAATTTCAAAAATGATAGAATCAATATCAGTATAGATCGTGAATGATCTCTAGGGATGCATTTTTGGTTCTCATCCAGCTAAGAGTCATCATAGAGTCAGACTCAATAATGAATCCCTTGAAATCTTTTATATATGTACTTAAAACTTATAGATATTAACTCAAATTTTGTATTAATAGTATATTTTTGAAAATAAATATATCATTATCTATACTTAATGAGGAATTTGGTGACAAAGTAATAAAGCTCTATAAATGTAGAGTGGTCTCTGGAATGAGAAAAACACAGAAATGTAGTTCTATGTAATCTCCAAGTGAGAGTGATTTATAGGGATTTGGGGAAGATTTTTATCGGCTGTTTCTTTTTTGGCTTGATGATATGCTCTTGGAGTGATGTGTTATTGATGCTAAACCAGCAGGTGTCGATGGCGTGATGATGTTTCACTGAAGCTAAAGCAAGGGTCTCCGGGGAAGAGTTCTCTTGGGCTTGGTGGTTGCTCCTTGATCATTTTCATGGTGATGCATGTCACCTTCTTCACCAAACACCTCTAGTTTTATTGTTACTGATGCGTTTCCTGGCAATTTTCTTTTGCTTTATCCCTGCATTTTCTTCCGATTTGCACTGCCTCTTGTCCTGTTTTCTTTTGTTCACCATAGTAGGATTTTGCTGTAAATGACTTCAGGATGTTATTTTACTAATGAAGTTTTCTTACTTTATCAATAAAATCATTGCTTAACAAAAAATAAAAACAAAATGTACATTTTATCATAATTATATGTGCATTTTATAATGACATATGCACATTTTAATAACAGCAAAAGAAAAATTATACCAATATTGAAGTGTTTATGGATACTTTCTATCCCATTGTGTAGCAAAGAATGAACCCATTAGTTACATTCTTCAATGCCAATTCAGTTTTAAGGAGTCAAAATAATAGTAAAACCAATATATTCATAAATAGAATATTATTCCATACACCTTTGGTAGAGAATTTTTATTCCTTAAGCGAGATTAAAATCATGACACATAGACATTTTATTTATTTTTTATTTTTTAATATTTTTATAAGACATGTGTCACTAATCCTAATGCTGCTTGTAGAGTAAAAAAAGTTTTCACAAACAGTGTATATAATAATTTTTCTTCATAAATTATAAAAAATCATACCAAGACTTGGAGTTAGAGAATGATCACTAGAAAGGGAAAGAGAATGAATTGGACAAGAATCACCAGAAATTGAAGAATCATCAGACAACTAGAAAAGGAGTTGGAGAAGGCTGGCAAAGGAACGTTTTCAAAAGGGAAATAGAAAATAATGGAATTATTTTAGGATGGAAACTAAACTATGAACAGAGAAAAATCAACAAGAGAAGGTTACATGCTATCTATTTATTTCCGCACAAACAGGAAGAAACCGTATTTTCTTCACAACATTTCATTATTAATTGCCATTTCCTTATTAGAAATTTACTATACTACTTAACCCATTTTTATAATAAATTATTTTTGTGAAACCAAATAATAAAAATTTATGCTGTATCACTTTTTGTAATTCATATATATATATTATATATATATATATATATATATATATTTGCTGCTGACTAAAAGAAACCCAAATAAAGGAAGAGGGATCTAGTCAGAAATCCTATCATATTTGTCAGTTTTATAATGGTTCTAATAAATGTTATCTTGTAGAATTCTACAAAATCTCATCTTATAAATGCTGTTTTGACTGTCTAACATTAATTGGACTGTAGAAGACAAAAATTGTCTTTAAAATCAAGCTATAATGATTTCCATAGGCAATATAAGATGAGTTTTTGTAGAATTCTACAAGATAACATTTATTAGAACCATTATAAAACTGACAAATATGATAGGATTTCTGACTAGATCCCTCTTCCTTTATTTGGGTTTCTTTTAGTCAGCAGCAAAATCTCTTGTATCTCTCTCAAATGTAAGAATCTTGTTAGATTTATCACTATTCAAAAAGCGTGTTATTGTACAAAACAATAATAAAGATATGCTAACGTCGATGTTCGTACTTAATCTTTACATGTCTCCAAGAAGCTTTTGTAAAACAAGAAAAGTCAGAGAGATGCAGGTGTGGTTCCCTGCGTAGACACTCCGATACTTAAGTCAGCAGAAAGTTCTTTAGTATTGGGAAGCGTAAAAGCCAATAGTCAAAAATTAGAGAGTAAGATTGTACCTGGGGCCTATTTATATGTGAATATCCGGGGTTAATTACTTGAGGATAAGTACGTTATTTGGCTAAGAGTTTGTATCCGGGTATAACACAAGTTCCTCAAATACCAGGAGAAATTGGAGCCTATCGCCGGCGAGAGACCCATACCGCGTGGTACGTTATGGCGTCAGGGGTCTGTCGCTAGCGGGAGCCAGAGTTATGCGCCACATGTCGCATTATGACTGTAGGCGACGGACTGGGAGTCTGTCGCCCGGCGACAAGTGTAACACACGCCACGTGTCGCGTTATGACAATGGTGCAGCTTTGCCTTCTGTCGCCTGAGGTCACGTGACCTAGTGATTCTTTGCCACGAGGTGATCTCTGATGCTTCTTGGGCCTGGCCCAACGTAGGTAGACTTTGTCATATCAATTGCTCCCCACTCTCTTGTTGGATTTCTCCAATAAAGAGAGTATAAATATGTGCCTTGGGCCCGAGCCCACTATGAATAGCCCTCCTAATTTTTTGTGCTTTCTTCATTTTTTTGCAAGTAAAAAAGCTCTACTCTGCAAGAGAGGTGATCAGGCGCGACGTTTGGGATTCCCTGTCGCCACTATATAAACCGCTGGGATTCGACGAGAGGACGAACGAAAAACCTTCGAGTAGCTGTCTGTCGCCTGTTTTTCAGTTCTCTCGTCGAAAGAGTCTTTCGCTTTCACACCAGGAGTCTCTCGCTTACCTCAGTGACAGTAAGTATATACCTGTCGCCTTATTTATCACCTCTCGCACTAGTTTCAGATCTCCCACAGGTGTCTTGATCTTTCGCGTAGAGTTCTTAGGTCTCCCGCAAGTGTCTTGCCCAGTAGGTCTGTCGCCCAACTGGTCTGTCGCCAATAGGTCTGTCGCCCATGATGTTTATCGTCCGATAGGTCTATCGCCCATCAGGTCTGTCGCCCTATCAGGTTTGTCGTCCATTAGGTCTATCGCATGTTTTTGGGTTTTCCTTTAAACATTTGCCATGTCTTCGTGACATCCGGGTAAAACACTTAGGACAGGTGGTGTTGTGTGTTCTTTGACAAATGCTGATTTAGAGGATATCAGGACTCGTTTCCCTCTTCCCTCGGGTTATCGCTATAGACTTCCAGTTCAAGGGGAGGTTACACCTGACTTGGTTAGAAATGGTGTAGCCGTTCATAAGGCTTCTTTATCCTCCGGTTTTCGCTTCCCTCTTCCGGAGTTTGGCAAAACATTTCTTAGATATAAGGACATCGTCCTGTGTCAACTCTACCCCCATGCGTGGGCTCAGCTGGTAGCGTTTTCCATAGTGTGTCATAACTTGGGTATTATTCCAACAGTTCCTCTCTTAAGCGCTTTTTTCAAAGTTCGTGGGTTGAAAGAGTTAATAATGTTCTCCCTTCAGAGGTTAAAGGTCAACGAGTTTCCAAACAATAAAATTTTCTCGGACCTTCCTAGTAAACTGCATGGCTTTGAGAGCGAGTTGGTCGTTGTTGAGATTCCAAGCGACCTGCTGATTCGAATTAGGTGGAATCGTGATACTTCCGACCACTCACAGCGCTCGAAAAGATTCAAAGCAGAAATTTTGAAAGATCAATTTGGTGAGCCTATTCGGCAAATCTATTCTACTGAGGAGCGTAATTTGTTTTCCCTTTTAACCCCGGAGAATATTGCTGCTGCCGGCTGGGGGGTAAGCAGGACCGTTCTTGGGGCTTCTGCTGCCCCATCTGACCTGCCTGCAACTCCACTTGTTTTTGATGCTGGTCCTAGTCAGCTGACTCCGATACCCGTAGTCGAAGCATCCACCCCCGTAGGCCACCTTGTAGATGAATCCTCTTCAGATTCGAAGGACGAGACCCCTGAGGTTACGGGTACTAGTGGTCAATTAGAGGAGAACCCTGAGTGGGCTCAGGCTGACGCCTTTGGGAGTCCTTTCGTCGATTTTCCATTAGATTCGAACTTGGATAGTTTAGAGGATTCTGGTGGTTTTTTAGGCTTCTAATCCTTTTTTACTTCTTGTATGCATGTGCGTGACGTTTTACTTGGCCAGCTAATCCTTTCTTTTTATATTGTGTAGGCATGAACTTCCGAGATTTACTGCGCAGGAGGGATGCCAGTGCTGCTGCTCGAGCGATTCCTCCTCCTCAATCGCAAGTTAGAGCCCCATCTGGACCGGCTCGTGCTTACACTCTTCCTCCCCTTGCTACTGGTGAATCCAGTCGTCCTACACAAGAGGCCGGGAGAAATAAACGGAAGAGGCCTCTTGTCCATGATCGTGGTTCGGGCGATCGCGAGAGCTCTGAGTCTCAAAGGAGTGATTCAGCCTTTCAAGAAGGTGGCTCTCGTGTCGCTGAGGGTAGGTCAGCTCCTCGCCAGCCTAGGCGCAAATACAGGAAGAGGTTGATTATTGAAGCCTCCTTGCCTACAAGACCAGTCTTGCCTAAGGTAGCCGATCCTGCTTTGAGGCGTTATACGGTCGATAGCGGGGTCGTCATTGGTGGAGAAGATTTCCAGACCTATCCTGGAGTGAACGACAATGACAGCATCGAGGATGCCGGGATAGCGTCTCGATTGGCTTGGAGCACCATCCTTCCTCGTAACGAGGCAGGACTTTTCACAAACATCCCAGACGCGGAGGATACTTCTGATTATCTCGCTATGAAGGTGAGAATTTTGTTCGGTAATTAAATTCCTCCTTTTTAACCTCTTCCGTTCTGTTTTTTGTCTTGTCAGTCGGCTCAACAAATTGTGGCTGTCAATGCTCAACACAGGGCTCTCAGGGAGCAAGCTGATAAAGACATTCGCGAACTTCGAGGGCAAAGAATGGAGCTTTTAAACGATGTTGGCCAGCTTCATCCTTACGCCAAAAGGGTGGAGGAGCTAAATAAAAGGAATGCCGATCTCGAGCAGAAGCTCCAAGAAGAGCAAGCAAAGGTGGCTGGTCTAGCGACAGGGATTCTTGCAATTTCTCAGACCTTGTCCCCTGTAACATGGCTGCCACAACTATACCGACTTGCAGATCTCACACCTCTAAAGTAGCATCTCTGAACCGATCCACATAACTCTTCAATGACTCCTTAGCTCCCTGCTTAATAGTGAGCAAATAGGTCGGTTCCTTCCTTCTCTGACTATTCACCACAAACGCCTTGAGAAACTCGCTTTGCAGTTGGTCAAAAGAGACAATGGATCCTTCAGGCAGGTTATTAAACCATTTCATCGCATGTCCGGACAGAGTTAAGGAAAAGGCTCTGCACATTATCTCGTCTTCCCATCCATGTAGCAACATTAGGGTATCATAGTTTTGCATATGGTCGTAGGGTCCATCTTTCCAGTGTATGCGGCCATCTGCGGCATTTTGAACTTTGGGGGCAGAGGTTTTTGCATGATGGTTGTGCAGAACGGTACTCTTCTTCTCTGGCTTTCTTCTGTAGACACTAATTTTTTCTCTCCTAGTACCTATTCTATCATCTTCTTCATGTCCACAGGGGGAGCGAGATGATTTCTGGCATGAGACGAATCAGGTAGGTCTTCAACTATTTCCTTGCCCTTTGCTTGAGGTGCGTTTGTCTATACCATTTGTGTGCACCAAGTGGGGTCAAACTCCGACCCGGCTCCCCAAGTGCTTTGATCATCCCCACTATTCTTTCCAGCACCTCCAATACCATGTTCCAAGTTGGTACCAACAAAATTTGACAAGTCATGGTGGTGGGCGGTAGACCCTGTCGCACGGTCAACGTCCTATCGCCCAAACACCTGCCGCCCTGCATATGGAGCCTATCGCCTGACCCCTGTCATAGGGTCTAAGCTTGCTGCTTCCTCAGTCTCTTGCTGGGTGCCTGCGACAGGCCTCTCGCTCTCCTGTCCTGCCGCACCCTGTTGAATGTCATGCTCTTCCACAGGGGGAATCTCTCGCCGACGAGAGGGGTCTACCGCTGTTGCATCCTCTTGTCGCCCAAACACCTGCGGCGAGACCCCTCGATTTGTTCCTCCTATCAAGCTCTGCACGACAGGCGGCAGATTCAATGTCGGGAAAACTCCTTGGAACAGATCCACCATGGCTCTCAGCGCCTGGGAAGTTTCTTCACTTTGTCGCTTCAGAGCTTCGAATTCTGCCGCCGACACAGTAATTCTTTCTTCCTCCCTGTTCACCTGGTTCCTCTGGTGAATATGTTGTTCAGGAGAGCTCACAGAGTTTTCCTCACTGCCAGTCCTCACGTTTGTCGATCTTGTTCTCACCATCTTAGAAAATCTTGATTGGCTTTTTATACGTTTCCCAATAACGGCGCCAATTATTGTTGCACAAAAAAACAATAAAGATATGCTGACGTCGATGTTCGTACTTAGTCTCCACGTGTCTCCAAGAAGCTTCAGTAAAACAAGAAAAGTCAGAGAGACGCAGGGGTGGTTCCCTGCGTAGACACTTCGATGCTTAAGTCAGCAGAAAGTTATTCAGTATTGGGAAGCGTAAAAGCCAGTAGTCAAAAATTAGAGAGTAAGATTGTACCTGGGGCCTATTTATAGGCGAATATCCGGGGTTAATTACTTGAGGATAAGTACGTCATTTTGCTAAGAGTTTGTATCCGAGTATAACACAAGTTCCTCAAATATCGGGAGAAATTGGAGCTTATCGCCGGCGAGAGACCCATACCGCGTGGTACGTTATGGCGTCAGGGATCTGTCGCTAGCGGGAGTCGGAGTTATGTGCCACGTGTCGCATTATGACTGTAGGCGACGAACTGGGAGTCTGTCGCTCGGTGACAGGTGTAACACACGCCACGTGTCGCGTTACGACAGCCCAGTCTGTCGCCCAGCGACAGGTGTAATGGTGCAACTTTGCCTTCTGTCGCCTAAGGTCACGTGACCCAGTGATTCTTTGCCACGTGATGATCTCTGACGTTTCTTGGACTTGACCCAACGTAGGTAGACTTTGTCATATCAACGTGTATATAGGAAACGGCTATACCAAGTACCAACTGATAAGAGATAGTTCTTTTCATTCAAATTGTATCAAATGATATTGTAACCAAAAAAATTTATATCAAATATATTACTAATTTTGGATCAAAAAAATATATATTACTAATTTAAAATTTCGTGCGATGCCGGAATTTCTTTTAAAAATTAATTTCTTATTAAATAAATATATGACACATATCTCATTAAATATATTTATAAAATTTAAAAATTAATTACTTATTAAGCAAATATATGACAACTATATAACCTTGCAGTGAAATTTGAAACCTAACACAACTACTGTGTAAAATCTATGAAAGTTCACATCATAATTCTGTAACAGGAACTTGAAATTATTGACGATAGAGATTCATGTCATAACAAGAGTACACCAGATGCAAAATCAATAAAATGCAAAATTTTTGTCCAACCTAGAGCCTTCTATTGAATAATATTTCTGACTATGTCACTATATAGAGTATTGTCGTGAGTTTGTTCAACCCATATTGATTCAAATTTTAATGGATAAATAGAATTTTATATTTTTAAAAAAAGTTGACTGTGGCTATAGTAATAATGCCATAACAAAAAATTATCACGACATTAATTGCAAAATAAAATTTCTGAAATTTGAACCAATGTGCACATCAACATCTTTTATTTTTTTTCCTTTTACTTTTTAGACTAAAAAACAAAATTTGGTCAGTGAAGTTTGGACATTGAAGGGGATTTTCTTCCTCACTTTTTTCCTGCTTATCTTCACAAGCCATAAAGCAATTTTTTCACCCAATTATAACATTTACGTATTTTCAGAATATTCCTCCATAGTTAAACAGCAAAACTTGCCACTACAAAGTAACTCAACAAACCCAATTTTTCAAGGGCCCATTTGGATGTCGTCGGACCTCCTGTGCGGTGCCTCTGATGGTGATTGGGCAAAATGGATAAAAATATATGAAAAAGATAAAAAAAACATGTAAAAATAATTTTTTATTCATTTTTTAAAATATTTCATTATAAAACTTATACTTACAATAATTATTTTCTTTTTTCAATCTTAACGAAACTAATTGCACCGCTCACCAAGTTATTCCATTGGTACTATCTCCTTCTCATTTTTCTTTCTTTTTCTTTCTCCTTCGATTTTGGTAGTATACGTAAATATTATGCAAGAAAAATAAAAAGATTTAATTGCCATTAACAACAAGCAAACTCTCCACTTCTCTACACGTCTCTCTCTCTCTCTCTTTTTCCCTATATATAAACCTCACTAAATCCCTCTCAAACTCCTCCATTCTCATTTCCCTTTTCTTTTCCCACACATCTCCATCAAGTTTTCTTTTTCTCCACACAAAAAGAAGAGATTACGATAAGAGAATAAGAAGGAAAAACAATGGTGAAGTTCTCGAAGGAGCTTGAAGCTCAACTAATACCAGAATGGAAAGACGCCTTTGTTAACTACTGGCAACTCAAAAAGCATGTAAAGAAGATCAAGCTCTGTAGAAAAAGTAGACAACCTCCGCCTGACCTTAAACATGATTTTGGTCGCTCCATTCTCGACCCAATTCGTTTTATCGCCATGAAAGTAAGTACTCTCTACCAACTTATTCCTCAGCTCCAATAACAATACTGATGAGATCATTCAGGTAAAAAATTATAGCAGGAAACATCAATCGAATTTTCTTTTTTAACGTTTTAGGGTGTTTGTAAAAATGGGTTATGGTCATTCCCATTTTTGCATTTCTTCAAAATGATTTTGACATAAAGTTGTGAATTTTCCATCAAAAGATGGGATTATCTTAATTCTTTTTTAGTTTATTTTTTATTTTACGAGGCTCGCTCCCCTGAAGTGTTGAAACGATAGAGGAATCATGTCTCCGATCTTCTCTTTTCAGCTGTTATTCTTGAACTTCGTTCCTCGTCCTTTCTGATCTTTTATTTGCCCACGTACCATATAATTATTTGCTTTTTCTTTACAAAGTTTCAAGTACTGAGCTTTCTTTTTTTTTTTTGGTAGAAAGTACTGAGCTTTCTAACGTTTGTTTTGTTTCTCCTACTGATATGAAAGCGATTTTTTTTTGCTTAATTTTCTCATCGTTCGATCAATGGGTCCCATATCAGAGTCTCCTATTATCAAAAGTTGATAAACTAAAGCGAGAAGTTATTACAACCCTTTTGTACTCTATACATCTCTTGTATGTACATGAGTTAATTAACAGTAAACTTACAATCGACGATGGTTGATTGAGTTAACGTGCATAAAATTTTTCATTTTTAGTCATCTTTTGTCGTCTTTTTCATTTATCATTTCTCGTACATTTTTTTAAATTGGAAACTTCTGCTTTCTACATTCTTGGATATTTTTAGTATAATGTCCGATATGCGATCTTGAAGATAAAAATAGTGGTTTTTTCTTTAAATGATCATGTTCTGGGGTAGCTCATTTTGTCACGAAAGCAAATAAGAAACCGTTGCGAGTGCTAATATCACGAAACTACCGTGAATATAAAGGAAGAAAAACAACAGCTTATACCCAAAAAAAATCAGTGAAAAAGACACCAAATATCAGTTTTTGATTATACTTTTTATGTTATAGGTAAGCTGCAAAAGCGTGGAGGATAATGGTTTTGATGAAGAAGAAGTACTCTATCAAACTCAACTCGTTCAATTGTTTTCAGAAGAAGATGAGGTATAAATATACACATAAAAGATTAAAAATCTGGACTGAAATGAACCCGTGTTTTTTGTAATGTGTTTCTTTGGTCTGGTTTTCAGGTGAGGGTGTTTTTCGAAACGTTGGACGAAGAGTTAAATAAGGTGAACCAATTCTACAAGACTAAAGAGAGGGAGTTTGTTGAGAGAGGAGAGATTCTGAACAAGCAACTCCAAATCCTGCTAGACATTAAGCGCATTCTCAGCGACGCCCGGCGACAGAAGCCGAATGCAGGTCAGAGTGAGTGCTTGCAATTTTGCTTCACTATATATATATATATATCTCCAAAATGTGTAACAGGATGAAGTCGAATTCAACTTTGTAGCATTGTGGTAATTTAAAATAGTTTGTGGAACAATGGTCTGACGTGGCAGGTTATGGTTGCTTCTTGCGGTGTCCGTGGCGTGGTTAGGGTGGCTCAAATCCTGTCATTCTTCTAAAAGTTTGGTCTGTCGGATTCAAAAGATTTAATTGTTTTTAAAATATTTTAAATATTAAAATAATAATAATTTAATATTTTTAAATTATAAAATTTTGTTAATAATTTAATCTTCTGAATTGTGTTAAACGTATTCGATTTTAAAAAACTTTATTCAAAACTCAATTTGAATCGGATATCTACGGGTTGAACTACTTATAACGCGTAATCTAAGTCATAAGCAACTCTACTTGCGATAATTGGGAGCTTTTATTTTTGAAGTTAATAGTTTTTTATTCTTTTATTAATTTAATTGGTTCTTAGGAATTGGCAAGTCCCTTGTCTATTTCCCAGCTGGAATTAATTTTACAAGAAGTTAGCATGGTCGTTCTGATCCGCGGTCAGACACCGATCATGCAAGATCGCCACTAGAAATTTTGGATTATGCAAGGACAAATCTTGAAAGTTTTGATCAACTCGTGAATCGGTAATAATTTTTTTGGATTCCTAGTTCTTTGTCGGATCAGTTCAATATGATTTTAAGTTGATTTTAAGTTATGAGTTTTTTTTAAATATATAATTAAAATAATATTTTTTAATATTAGGAATAAAATTATAATCATGCAAAATAATACAAAGTATATAATTACAAACATCCACAAATTTATAGAAAGTTGTCTTAATCTAATATTATAGTACATATTTCTATTAACTTACATACAAAACAATCTAGTCTAAGGCTAATTCAACTTAAATTCTTAATAATCAAAACTTAATATTAAAATTGTCAAATTTTTAATTGAAATCAATTAGTTTTATTTTATCGTGAATGCAAATCTAGTTCACACTACATAAAACATTTTGATTTGAAAATGTCTCTAAACTTCAAAAATTTGTATCTAACATAATTTGAATTGTATAACAATTTAAGTCGATAGCGACTCAAACTTGAAAAAATCTAATTTGAGTTTGCTCATTTATCATCTTAATCGAAAACTATAAACTGCCTTAATACGTAGTGTCGATGCTAAAAAAATTTGGACCAAGCCACGGATAACATGGATCATTGCTTACCCTGCAATTTACATGTTCTGCGATTTATATGCTTTCTGACAGCTCATTTTATTTATAGTTCTTATCATATACGTGAAGAAAGGTAGGAGCTGACGAATTGTAACCAATTTTCTCAGCATGATCATCAAGTTTCTTACCTTTTTTTTTTTATCAAGATAATAAATTTATAGTAGTTATATTATCGTCTTGTGCTTGATTTTACCATTTTGACTGCTGTCTATGTCAGAAGAATGGAAATGTATGGAAACTTTCTGGCAGTAGGTAACCCAGCATGTCAAATGTGTGATATTGCTTTCTGTTTCATTTATGATTGATGGTCCACAGAAATCATTTCCAGAGAAATCCGTATAAATGGGAATGCCAAGAAAAACTTTTCTCAAATAGTCTGCTGTATTTGTTGCGTATCTTAGTTTTTGTCATCTGACCTGAACTTGTTGTCTTCTTCAACCTTGTCACCAATAAATATATATATTTACAAGATAAAGAACGATCATTAGAACTTCTGTATGATCTTGTTGCCTAGTTTCTTTTCATATTGATTCATTCATTATCAGTGGCAAAATCCTAACTAGCTTTCTCAACTTGTGAAGTCGGTGTCTTGCATTAGGAAAGTCTCCTTCAAGCCCTGATAATATTTCTTACATTATTTAACTCAAGCAAATGAAAGAACTGAGAGTGTTGACATGGAATGCAAAGAAGATAAGCACAAAAGAAGGAATTAAACGAAATTCCTCAATGGATAGAAATAAAGAAGAAAAGTAGTTGAAAATTGAAATCCCTCGGCATATACAGCAATGTTCTAGCTGTCTAGCTATAAGACCTTTACTTTTAAGGTTTTTAGTCTCGATAAGGCACATGTCCTGGCTGATTGGCTTGAGTTACGTACAAGATTAAAATTCTTAGGAAACCTTTTATTTTTTCTGTGATTGGTGCATGTTTGAGAAACATGTGAAAATAAAACATACACTAAATGAAAGAAAGTGTGATAAAAAGCAGTAATTAATGTGCAATTTTGGTTGATATTAATAATGGGCTATGTTTTGTTAATTATTATAGTAATTATGCAGAGAACCCGGCCACAGAAATCTCACAAACAGATGAGGTGATCGCAGCATTAGTAAGGCATGGCGTGAATTTCATGAACTCAGCTGCAAGCAGGGCCAAGACAAAGAAAGGGAAGCCAAAGATGGCCATGAGGATTGACATCCCAGCTACCGAACCGACTTGCACCATCTCAGCTTTTACATGCATGCTCTGGGAAGATCTGGTCGACAACCCCAAGAAAGAAGGTCAAGTAGATTTCATCAATAGAAAGAAAATCCAACATGCTGAGAAGATGATTCGGAGTGCTTTTGTGGAACTCTACAAGGGCCTTGGTCTACTAAAAACTTACAGGTTAATTCATTTTTCATCTTAAGAATTAACGATCCAAGTAAATTGAATGAGCTTCTTTTTGCTGAAGGCTACATCAGCTACATGGCAATTAACATTTTAACACTAGTAGTGCTTCTTTTTGCTTTAACTTACGAATAAGATTGGTGAGAGCGACGGCTATAATTTGGCTGTTTCTGAATTTTTGTCCAAATTTTCTTAGCTGGACCGCAACTTGTCTGTCAAAAGTGTCATGCACGCAAGACACATAAGAGAAAAAGTTTATAGTCTGCATTGTCAAACTGAGATTTCAAACTGAAGTCTAAAATTTTCTGGACTGTGACAAGGTTGCCTAAGAAGGTTCAGTATTAGTGCTTTTGTATTTGGGATGAAAATTTCCAACATTTTAACCATATAAAAAACACACACACACACAACAACAACAACAACAACAACAACAACAGCCTTCTCAAAAGGAATTAAGAAATGGGTGAATTTAGTTATTGGTTGTTGGGCCTCTTTATAGTTGCTAGAAAGATAATGTTTTCTGTGTTGATCTCAGATTCTAACATGCATAAACTATTTTTGGCAGCTCTCTAAATATGGTGGCCTTTTCAAAGATACTCAAGAAGTTTGACAAGGTAAATGTCAGCCTCATTGCACGAGACTGAAATCCACATATAGAATGGGAAAAAGGAATGAATTCCAAAAAAAAAAAAATTCATTCTGTTAATGAGCAACGTAAGTTGTTTTGTATATGGTAAACTTTTTAAAAAATGCATTATGTGTGCATACCACATTCTTTACTCATTAGGACAAGGTTATTTCTAGAAATGGTGTATTTCTGGTGTGAACAGGTATCAAACCAACAGGCATCAGCAAGTTATTTGAAAGCAGTGAAGAGATCCCATTTCATTAGCTCTGATAAGGTAAGTTACTATTTCACCATGTAGATTTGTTTCTCAAAAAAACCAAATGGATGAATAAAAAATAATTAAGACTTCTTATAATATGGTAATAATGTGCTTAACATGAAAACTTGTCCTCTTCCACTACCTAATATTCTGAATATAAAAATAGTTTTGGACCCTTGATAATGTAATCACTCTCGGATTATCACTTTAATTAATTTGGTGATTAACTTTATTCATGATAATGATATTGAAATCTCATTATTTACACCTTCCTGTGATTATTGGAGAATGGGAGATTAATGGTTTCTAATAGTTATTGTCATGAATTTTATTTTGTTTTGGTAATTAAGGTTGTTAAACTAATGGATGAAGTGGAGTCCATATTCACAAAGCACTTCGCCAGCAATGACAGGAAAAAGGCAATGAAGTTCTTGAGGCCACAGCAGAAGAAAGATTCTCACATGGTCACCTTTTTTGTTGGTAATTAATTCTCTTCTTTTCTCTCTCCATGAAATCAAAACAATCAGTTCAGCTCACCCCTGCCTTTTCCATTTTAGAAATCATATTTATGCTCGGTTGTTGCCATTTGTGAAGTGCGCTAATGTTCTTAAACATTTGGTTTATATACACTGTTGACTAAACAGAGAAACAGAACTGAGAAAAACACTCATGGTCACAAAAAGTTAAGCAAAGCAGTACTTTCATTAGGTGCAATGACTGATAAAATTACAATACCGAATCTTTATGAAGATAATCATTTGCCTTTTCTCCTCAATGACAATAATATAATCACTTTATTATGTAAAATTCAACATGCATGATGTGATTAGGCCAAGAAAACCATTAGTTTTATGCTCCATCATATACAACTTGACAGTCACAAATACTGTCATGGAAATAATTAAATCATGGTTTGTTATATGATAATCAACTACACAGATGGGTCGGGGGTCACAAAGCAGTGGGGCTGACATTCAAGAAATTTTACTGTCACTGATCCATTGAATTTCCTGTTTTGTACCTTCTTTTTTTTTTGCAGGATTGTTTACAGGTTGTTTTGTATCACTGTTTACTGTGTATATCATATTGGCACACTTGTCTGGTATATTCTCTCCTCTCACAGAACCAGCTTTCATGGAAACTGTCTACCCTGTTTTCAGGTGATCATATTACATTTGCAATTTCCTCTGTATGAATTTTACCAATTTAACATTTCATGTAATTTCAATTATTATATACAAAAGCAGTAAATTGACCAGAAAAACATGTAACTATCATATTAATCTGTCAAATGCTCCAAGGGTTCTGCAACAGAACAGACCTTACAAGGACATTCAGTACAGCCAAACCTGCTAACATGAATATCAAAGATGGTTGCAATTGCTAACTGGAAGTTTTCATTTGTGTGCAGTGTATTTGCATTGTTCAACTTGCACTTGTTTCTGTATGGCTGCAACTTGCTCATGTGGAAGAATACAAGAATAAACTACAACTTCATTTTTGAGTTTGCACCAAGCACAGCCCTTAAATATAGAGACGCATTCCTCATTTGTACCACTTTTATGACTTTTGTCGTTGGGGCATTGGTCATCCACCTCCTTCTAAGGGCCGGAGGCTTTCCTCCTACTCATGTTGACACTATTCCTGGAATTCTCCTCCTGGTTGGTTAAACAAGATAACTCCATTATTTCTATACTATTTTTCCATCCTCGATCCTGCTCCTAACTGATTTTCAATCTCAATATCAGATTTTCATTGCCTTGCTGCTATGCCCATTTGACATCTTCTATCGGTCAACTCGCTTCTGCTTCCTGCGTATAATACGTAACATAATATGCTCTCCATTTTATAAGGTAACGTGCCTGCATACTTATTGTTGAATTGGCTTTGTATCTAAAATTTCAGAAGTTTCAACTGAGCATATTTACATGCATGCAGGTTTTGATGGCAGACTTTTTCATGGCTGACCAACTTACCAGTCAGGTAATTATTCAATGACAGGCAATGTACACTGAGAACAGATTTGGCACTTATTTCAGAATATTTGTAGAATCAACATATTTTATCTTCCTTTCATGCTTGGAGGCTAATTAACTTGTAACAGTAAATAGCTTTTAGTTTCATTTTCCCCTCTAAACAATTACAATATTTCATCATCAACTACTATCTTCTTTTTACTGCAGATTCCATTGCTAAGACACTTGGAATCAACAGCCTGCTACTTTCTTGCTGGAAATTTCAAAACCCATCATTATGCAACATGCAAGAATGGAATTCTGTACAGACAGCTTGCTTATGTCATCTCATTTTTGCCATATTATTGGCGTGCCATGCAGGTAAGACTTTGTGGAATCCCATGAATTTGTTATTTTCCCATGGAGTAGCCCAATTACCTATCAAACACATGACATGAGTTTCTTAGTTTTTATTTATTCTATGTTTGTTAAAGTGGAAATAACTTGTCCAACTAACACTTCCTTTCAATTTAATTTCAAGTGCGCAAGAAGGTGGTTTGATGAATATGACCTGAACCACCTGGCTAACATGGGGAAGTATGTTTCTGCCATGGTGGCAGCTGGTGCCAGGCTAACATATGCTACACAGAGCAACCAACTATGGTTTTCTGTAGTCTTGGTGACTTCAGCTGTGGCAACAGTTTACCAATTATATTGGGATTTTGTTAAGGATTGGGGACTTCTTAATCCCAATTCCAGAAACCCTTGGCTTAGAGATGATCTGATTCTAAAGAACAACACCATTTACTACCTGTCCATGGTGAGTTATTCCTCACCTAGTAAATTTTGGTATGAATATTTTCCATGGAAGTTCTTAATGAGACAATTCTATAATTGCAGGCCTTGAATGTAGTTCTAAGAGTTGCTTGGATAGAGAGCATCATGCGGTTTCGCATCAATCCAGTTCAGACACAATTGCTAGACTTCTTCTTGGCTTCCCTAGAGGTGATCCGACGAGGACATTGGAATTTTTACAGGTATTTTCCATCCCACTTTCATAAAACCAAGCCCCATATGAATATGATTCTGAAATGAAGTCTTCTAACACTTGAGAAACTGTTACTGAACAGGATGGAGAATGAACATCTAAACAATGTTGGCAAGTTCCGGGCAGTAAAGACTGTTCCATTGCCATTCCGTGAGACAGATTCTGACGGCTGAGAGATTGTTGAGTTCAGGAAGTTCCTGACGAAGCTGACTCAGAGGGCAACTGATACTCCCGGCAGTTCTGTTACCATATAAAAGAAGATTCCAGGGATCCACATTTTGTTAAAACAGGGTGGAAGATCTCCCTCGTCATCAATCAACAATCACAAATCCAATCCAAATTGTGGAGCTCCAAGTGCACGAAAAGAACCAGCATCAAACGGTAATTCTAACTTGGATTTTCTGGTATCTGAATCAAACTGATGTCCAATAACCAAAGGCATTTTTTCCCTCTGTTCTCTGTTAGGATAATGAAGAACGAAGTTTAATATTGTTTTGAAGCTAGAAATGTACATTAGACAGTCTGTATAATAATGGGAACGATTGATATATGGTGCAATTGCCCTAATCCTACCTCGAGCACGATAAAATCTTCTAATTGAATGAGCTCAAGTAATTGAGTTCGAGCATGAAAATTGAATTTGGTAAACAAGCCTTAATCAAGCAAGTTGGAGTTGCTCAATTTTTATCTTGAGCTGAGCTCAAGTTCAAAAATTAAGTCTTGATTGAAATCAAGCTATAAGTACTGAGAAATGAGTTTTAGAGTCTAGCTTAAGTTAGCACCCTGCTATATCGGTTAGCTCAACTCGACTACATCCCCAAATCGAAGAAAAGGCAAAGCCTATCCAAAATTATCATTTTATCTTAATCCAAACTAATTTAGACCTAAATTAACTGCAAAGCTTTAAAATTGAGTTAATCTCGCATAAACATGAAATTCTAATCTTGAAATCTCATTTAGAGAAACTTGGGTTTTATTGGGTTTTTATTGAAAAGTGTCCAAACAAAATTAAATGTTTACAATCATAGTTTATTTATATATTTTTTATGTACTTGAATATTGGACGACAAAACATTGAGCGTTGATTCCAAAAAATTACGTTTAAAACTAAAAATCATAATCTATTTATATACTTTTAATATACTTGAATGTTGGAAGACAATACATTGAATCTTGAGCCATACAAGATTATGTTAGGAACAAAAATCATACTTTATTGTGTAATTAAATTTAAGTATAATGTGGTTTTTTAGTATCTTATACTATAATTTTACTATAAGTGTAGTTAAAATCTTAGTTCCTAAAATTTAAAAAGTTATAAAATTTAAAAAATTGTAATTAAAGATATTAGATTGCGCACGTTTTCAACAATCGTAATTAATGTTTTTACATAAATGTAGTCTTCGCACTTTTTTCTAGTAGTGATAACACCCAACATTGGAGTTGAAGCTTGGTCACTAACATCTCTCCTTTGTTTCAGATAAAGAAACACTCGCCCAAGGCCTGATGTGTGAAGGTAGAGATTGTTAGAGTTCTCACATTGGTTGTGGAAGGGTTTAGATGCGTGCTTATAAGTATCAGAAAAAACCTCACATTTTGAGTTAGCTTTTGGGTTTAAAAAAGTCAAATAGCACTCAACTTTGATATTAGAGTCTAGATTACCTGCATCTCCTTATATTCTGAGTAGAGAAACGCTTCCCAAGGCCTTGTGTGTATAGGTGGCAAGAACTGGCCCGAGCCCGAAAACCCACCCGAATTCGCCCAAGATCGAACTGGGACCAGCCCGAATTGACCAAAAAAGTCAAAGGCTCGTAACCGAAAAAGCCCGGAACCGAAAAAACTCGAAACCCAAAGAACTCGAACCCGACACAACCCGAACCTGACATAACCCAAGCCCGATACGATCCGAAACAGAGACCGACCCGAACTGAAAACCGAAAAAAACTGAATTTATAACCCGAGAAAACCCGAATTATAATTATATAATTATTATTTAAAAATAAATAAATAAATAAATAATTGATACACTTTTTTAATTAAAAAGTTTAAAATTTTGAAAATAATTATTATTTATTATACAATTTTATCAATTATATATTACCAGCATAATAAATATTGAATCTTTTTAATTAAATTAAATTAATTTAAAATACCATAATATATGATATAATATATGATATCAAATAATCTTTAATATTATCATTATTGCATTTATAATAATAAATATATTATTAATTTAACATTTGATTTTATTATAAAAATCATTTTAACATTTTATTATTTTATTTATAATAAAATTTTAATTTTAATACAATAATAAATCAAATATATAAAAATTATATAATTTCAATATTTGTTTGAAACTTTGAATTTGATATTTTGTGCAACACATTAAAAATATTTTTAATAAAATTAAATTTAAACTATATCTTCTTAAAGTTTCGAGTATAGAAAGATATTAAATTTAGATTAAAAAAACCTAATCTTAAAATTAAAATTCAAGTTTTTAAGATTAGAAAAGTTAAGTAATTAAATTAAACAATACAAGTACAATTTTTTTATACTTGGATATCATTAAAAGAGAAAATTATAGTGGTAATTTTATTTTTAGCCTTAAAACAAAAGACATTAAAAATCAAGCTAGTGATAATTAATTATTTATTATATTATAATAATTTTATACATGAATAAACTAATTTGGTATCTTATAATAATGATTTGTATATTATATTATAATAATATTTTAAGAATAAATTATGTAATCTCTTAGTGTGTAAGTATTATTTTGATAGAATTAAGTATTTATTAAAAATAATTTATTTATTATCTATTAAATGTAAAATTAAAGTGTGGATAAAAATAATAATTCTAATAGTAAATTAAAGGGTAATTTAATAATATATTAGAGTTGTATTACTATGTAAGTGGTAATTTTAATAAAATTTATTTTTTATACTTTGTTAATATTATTATTAATTATATTTAAATGACTAGCATTATATTAATTAATTTAGTAATATCTATTATTTAAAATTTTAATTAGATATTCAATCAATTAGTGTATATCTAATATTATTATGTTAATCTAATATTATTATGTTAATGTGAATATGAAAAAAAATTAGTACTCAATTTGGAATAGTTTTTTTGATAGCAAATAAAATACATAATATAGTTAATAAATAATGTCTTATCATAATAATTTGTATGTTATTATAACTTTAAAAATAATATCTTATCATGTGATATATAATCAACTATACAAACTCGTAATTAATCTCTCATAAGAGATTTACAATAGTATATAAAATAGATTATTAATATGTTTATCTTATCATAATGATTTGTATGTTACATTATAATAATCTCTTACCCTGTAATATAGAGTAAATTAAACAATCTCTCATAGCATATTATAGTTTTAATTTCAGACATTTTTCATTCCAATTTCTTATCATGCTTTTAGAATATACTCTTGTTTTTAATTTCAAACATTTAATCTCTTATGATGTATTCATGTAATTTAGTTTAACTTGATCAATTAATAATCATAATATTGGATGATTAAATAGATATTGACCTTCTCAACTACTTTTTTAGTCAAAAAAGTGTTTTTTTAATTTATTATAATGAGTTACAAATAAAATAATAAACATAATATACTATATATATATATATATATATTAAGATTTACATTATAATAAAGTGTCATATATGTTAAATTATCAATATCTTAAGAATTGTATCTTAACATATTATGAAATTTCTATTAATTTAATTTTAGTACTTTATGTCTAAAATTTTAAAATCTTATTATCTTAAGAATAAATTATTATTATTATTATTATTATTATTATTATTATTATTATTCAATAAACTATATTTTTGGCCAACAATGTTTCATTAAATTTTAAATTGCAAGTTGTGTTAAAATAAAAATAAAATTTACAACAAATATAACAAATTCTCAATTTAGCTCACGTGGTTAAACATAAGAGGCCATGGTTCAAATCTTTGTACAAGCATATAATTTTGACTACTTTCATATAATTGATAAACAAGTTCAGGTACCAAATACTACTTGATCAAAAGTTAATCGGGTATAGTGTAGCCTAAGGGTACTATCCGAATCCGATACGGGTAATAAGAACACTATCCGAATCCTATAATTACGCGATTATAGAGTCGGGTAGTGTCGGGTACCTGATTATATATTACTCATTTAGATCATTATATCAAATGTTATTATTTATAATATAATTTCAATTGGTGTATATAACTTGTTTAATTTAACGTTCTAAATTTTTAATGAGATATTTAATTAATTAATGTGTTTGAGTATGATTATATTTAATAAAAATAATGTTATATTATGATTTATGTACAAACCAAAAACAAAATAAATATAAAATTGAGATAATTAATTGACCAATTATTCATAATATTAATTATTTTTTTATGTATACTATAATTTTATTCAACATTATAATTGAAGAATTAGTTAACTAGTTATGCGGTTAAATTTAATTTAATTACTAATTATGTTGGTATTTAAAAGACAAAATAAATGTAAAAAAGATTCTTAAAAATTTAAAAATTTTATTAAAAATATAATATAATTATTAAAAAAGCTAATTAAACAAAGTAAAAAAAAAAGAAATTTATTGAACTAAGAGTATCTAAATTCCAATGACCCAGTATTGACAAAAAAAAAACACAATGACCCAATAAGTTATTGTTAAGAGTATAAAGCTATTTATATAAATGTTTAATTGTTTAGTGTAATTTATTTATAATTTGTTAGTTATTTATTTGTATAGCTAATACTTTTGGATTTTCACTTTCTTTTAGTTTTACTATATATATTTGGCTCACTTAAAAAATAAATTTTTATATAATTATTAATATATAATTATATATTTTATAACAAATGTAAATATCACAGGAAATTAAAAAAATAAATAATAATTATCAAGTAATAAAAACATTAAAATGTAAAAATTTAGTCAAAACAACAAAAGAAATTAAAAATAATGAATAATAATATTTTATTTACGAGAGTTTTGTATGAAAGGAGATCTGTTTGATTTTCATTTTTCAATTCCCTCCAAACAAGCTTTTCCCACATTACTAAAAAATTTCAAATTCTTTGGGAATATGTCTTTTCCCTCCCTTGAGAATCATGTGAAAAAACTTCAAAAGCAAACTTTGAAATATCTTTATCTTAATATACTGTTATGCAATATAGATATGATAATTAAAAAAATTAACGTGACATTGGATCAAATTTTGATAAAAATTAGAAAAAAAATTGTGTTTGGTATATCAATATAAATTTTAATACAATAATTTTTATATTTTATATGATACAAATATATTTGATGCGATACAAATATATTTGTATACGAATACAAAAAATATATATACACGAATTAATAAGTCTAATATAATGTAATGTTTATTATAATCGTTTTAATTATAATCAGAATTCAAAGATGATTTTTTTATTATTACAAAGGAAATATTAGATAATTGAGGATGGAGGTGTTGAATTCGAACTCAAGACTTACAATATGCCACAACTCATCTTTAACCACTAAGCCAAGAGGTTGTTGGCAATTCAAAGATGATTTTTAGTAGTTGGAGTTTGTGTACAAAAAAATTAATTAGTACAGAAATCCAGATGCTTCCAAGGCAGAAGTTTACAATAGCAGAAGTGTTTTCATTTCTTGCAAATGCAATGCAAGATTTAAAACTTTTTCAATGTCTTTTACGTCTTCGAGTATTTTATTTGTAATTTTTTTTACGATAATTAATCAATTATAATTAAAAATTATGTACTGGTCCATCATTTACAAGTGCGAATTTTATGTATTATGTTGATAGATCTCACGCGACTTTAAATTTTGATTAATTAATTATAATATAATAATTATAGATGATATGTTCTCTTTTATGATTGTAGATAACTATATTCTTCATTGGTCCACTCCCAATGTTTTCAAAATCATCCTAACCAAATTTCTCAATATATATATATATATATATATATATATATATATATCTATATATATATATTATACTATTCCCATTTATTAAATTTTAACTTTAATTTAGCATTTCTATTATATTTTTATTTAACTATATAAAATTAAATTAATTATTACATTCAAAATTATAAAATATTTATAATTTATAAAATTTTAAAATAATTTGACTAAGCCCGCCTAATTAAAACCGGATCGAAACCGAGAAAACCCGCAACCGAAAAAAACCCGAAACTGAGAAAACCCGCAAACCAAAAAAAACCCGAAACCGAAAAAACCCGCAACCAAAAAAACCCGTAACCCAAAAACCCGAACCGAACCCGCCCGAACTTGCCCGTTTGCCACCTCTACTTGTGTGTTAAGTTTCCCACATAAGCTGTCGAAGAAACTGAGTGTTAAGTTAGCTTTTGGCCTTGAGAAAGCTTAATATCACCCAATAATGTGTTCATCTACTAATGCATGACCTTAGAAACAATCACATACCACACTGGCTTAATAATATGCGCAAGTCTCATACCATGTATAATCACAGTAAATTAAACTGAGCTCATTGACATGTTTCATACAAAAATTAAATCATCAACATGATTTATTAAATCATAAAATTACAAATCAATGGTATTCATCACTTTAAAAGTTTTTCTTCATCATAATGCACACATATACATGTAGAAATATACATCAATATTCAGGTCGTCGACGGAGGATTAATATGATTCAGAAGGCTATTTTTTGTTTTAAAGTCTCTGCTATTCTCTTCGACAGACAGTAAGCAGTGGACTGCACAGTGATCATGGGATTTACACCAATAGCACTTGGCAGAACACTTGCATCGCAAACAAACAATCCTTCAGCTTCCCAGCACTCACCGTTCTCATCAACTGCACCTTCCTTTTCAGTAATCCCCATCCTACAACTGCCCATCTGGTGAGCAGTAGTGTAAATGACCCAGTTTTCTCCAAAGTACATTGCGCCATCGACTGGAGAAACTGAGTCTAGAAACTCCTCCAACTCCTCGTCGCTTATCCCTTTACATCTGATTTTCTGACCGTCACTACGATGAGTGCCCACTTCAACTGCTCCAGCTGCTACCAAAATCCTCAACGACTGTCTCAAGCCAGCTTGAATGTTTTGTTTGTCTAATGCGTCAAACTTATAGGTTACCCGTCCTCCTGCATGAACTTGTCCTGATCCCCGATCCCTTATTATTGTTATCATATGAGCAGTTCTTGAATACTTTAGCATCCTTTTCTTCATGTCAAGACCAGATTCCCAAGGGCATAAAGCAGTATATTGTGCTGGCCCCAGTGAAGGAGTTTCAATGATGGCTTGCACTTTGTTATCTGCGGCTACCACCTTATGTACTGATGTGATTATTCCACCCTCATGGCTTTTCCCCTTGAAATCCGCATCGGAGTCAGGAAAGTAACCCCAAGCCATTAGGACTGGATGGAGATGAAGATTTCGACCAATATTTCGATTCTTCAATCCACTAGAATGCATTAGAAGGGGTGTCAAAACAGCCCCGCATGCTGATATTGTTACTTTGGCTTCTATTTGCAGTTTCTTTGTGATGTTTTTGTTTGAAGTTTTTGCAATTACTCCCAAGCACTTCATTTTCCTTGAACTGCCTTTCTGGTTTTTTTCTAATATGAATCTCTCTACCGTGCATCCTGTTAAAATCACTGCATTATAATTAACTGCATCTACAAGCCATGTGCGATCAGTCCCTTTCTTGTCCCCTCTTCTGCAACCAAAACCACAAGAACCACAGTAATGGCTCTCTGAGGAATTTCGTGGCACTTTCTCTACCTCAAGACCAAGATTTTCGCACCCTTTCCGAAGTACTTGATTCTGAAATCCCTCCTCTTTACAATCTTCTGTGACACCAATTCTCTCGCAAACAGTGTCCATGGCTGAAAGATACTCAGGGCTCCCAAAAAGTGGGATTTGACAGTCCTCAGCCCATTCTTGAAGTATGGATTTTGGTGTTTTAATGCACGCTGACCAGTTGACAGTTGAGCCGCCACCCACAGTCGAGCCTGCAAGAATCAGCATCTGCCCATCAGCAGTTGGAAGGATTCCTCCCGATTCATATAGTTCAGCCATTGAGGGGCCTTCATAGGGGGAATAATCTGTCGCAGAAAAATAGTTCCCCTTCTCCACAACAACGACCTTCAAGCCAGAACTTGCCAGCATTGCGGCTGCAACACCACCACCACATCCAGAGCCGACTATTACAGCATCACATTTGATTTTGTAGACATTTTGTTTGGTATCTTCTGTAACTTGGAGGCCTTTCTGCGTTAGGGATTGAAGAACAGTCGAGTCTTTTTCATGCACTGTCTCAACCATTCCTTTCTGAAGAGGCCTCTCCTTTGCTACTTGCGACAGATTCTCGACATTGTCTGCATGATACCCAATAGCTTCCCAAGCTGGGTTATTACCATCTTCACCTACCTGAAGATGAAATTGTTGGTTAAAAAATCCCTTTCAAACTATCTTCTTCTAAATTATATGTTTGACTTGACTATATTCCTGTTTCAAGCTGTCAAAAATCTTCTAAGCTCTGATATGTTGTCCAAGGAAATAAGCAACAAGGTTTAGTGGTTTAACTTGAATTTCTTCTCTTCCTTAGACTTGGCCAAACGAATGACAATGCAAATCCATTTTCTAATTGTAAAATTCTGATGAAGATACCAAAGGTTACTTGTTCTATGCATCTTTTGAAGAAATGGAAGGAATGTATTATTAATTGCTTTTCCCCATAATTTTAGGAATTACAACAACTTCCAGATTATCATCATACAAGGATAATTACTCCAACATTAATTACTAGGAATTTCATTTTTATTTCTTTGACAAATTGATTTGAAAATTAAAATTAAATACAATGACGGTGATGTTTCAACCACCAATTTTCTGCAATCTTTAATTTCTTGTTCTATTTTTTATTTTGATGATTATTGACACAAAAAACTTCAGCCAATTACTAAAAATTGATTTCAATCTTCAATTGAAAGCGAAAAAGACATCTTTGAACTTCAGTTGAGTAAGATTTGGACAGAAGGGAAAATATTAAATGAATTATAACTTTTTCTAACCTGATACAGTATGAAAATTCGATGATTAGCTCTTCGTACTTTCATTAGAGATCTATATAAATACATACATGACATTTGTGGATTGTGACTAAAATATCAATTGGACACAAGGACAAGATTATGACTAAAATATATATCAACTGAAAAGAAGAAAAGGATTTTGACTCGATTATTTAAAATTTTAAATATGAATTAAATGTAGATTCCAATAAGAAATATTGGCTCTATACGAAGACAATACTACCGAGTAAGATATTAACCAAAGTTTCTTAAATCTCTTATTTTTGAAATTTCTTATGGCTTATATGACACTAGAATCACTATATTCTTTATTAAATTCTAGATGTCTAAACATTATTTGCTAGTTGCCCATTATTTATTTTTTTTTACAAAAATAATTGCAACTTGAGAATAAAGAGAAACATTTGTCGATTTTTAAATTTGAACTTCAAACTTATTAAAAATATATATATGCATTAAAAATGAGTTTATATATGATGCACTGACAGTATACAATTTTTATACACTGTCAATTAATTATAAGATGATACTTCATATATAGGTCTTTAAAAATAAATAATAATAAAGTTTTAAATTTATTTTTAAGGGCTTACGTATTTTTGGATTTTACTCATTAATAAAGTATCATCTTATTATTGACTAATAATATATAAAAATTATATATTATCAATATATTATATATAAACTCTTAAAAAATTGCATGATGTGTTTAAAGTCCTATTCATTATATTTACATCTTAACTACTTATAGGCTATCGCTTTTAAAGGGGAGGGAAAGAAAACAATAAGTTTGCATACAAAATTAAATGCGCGATTTCTGATGCAATTGACAGTATCTTTGTACGTATTTTGAGGTTATAGAATTTAAAGTTAATCAGAATTGGAAAGTAATCCAAAAAGGGTACCCAACGTGTTAATTAGGAAATATTTTCTTCTCCATTTCCAGCAAGATTTTTTAATGATCCTCACCTAACTTCGATGCAAAAAGGGTACGCATGCTATCGATTTTCTCTTAGAGTTGAGGCCATGGTAGATTGATTCATTATTCATATAGTACGACTAATAATTAAATTACATCTAAACACAGTTGGGGTAAAGGAAATTCTATCGTTGAATCTTGCACCATTAAGTTTCTTAAAATTCGTAAGGTTTAGCTTCTGGTTGATACTTTTTAAAAGAAAATTAATCTACCACAAAAAATTCAGTTTACGAGTTTGACCAAATATTTTGATCTCTAAACACTTGTTAAAAATAATTAATTTTATTATTTAAGGAAAGATTTTTGTATTTAAGAAATTATTTTCATTAAAATTTTAGGATGCATTTGATACACAAGATTATAAATAAGATATATAATATAGATTAAATGATATTATTCTACGTTATATTTGATGTGTATAAAGATAAAGAGTAAGATAAGATAATTTTTATATATTTTTTATTATATTTACTATGTGTAAAATTAAAAGTAAGATTTCATGGATCAAAAGCACTTTTTTGTGAAATAAATATAATTTATATTTATATTTATATTTTTTCTTTTAAATGTAATTTAAAGATTTTTTTAACAAAACATATATTATTATAATTTTTATAGTTAACAATAAAATTATTTGTTTCAAAAAAAATTAATTTTTAAATAAAAACTGATTTCTTTTAAATTAAATGTTTAAAAAAATTGATTTTCTTAAGAAATTAATTTTTATTAAAAATATTTATCTTTATTTTTTAATATTTTTCCTTTTATTTTCCTTTCCTTTTCGTTCTATTTATTTCTTTTTAGGATTTAAATTTAAAATATTTTTTATGATTTTAAGTTAAATATATTTATTTATAGATTTTTAAAAAAGATGAATGTTTTAAGAAAAGCACCTTGATTTTTGAAAAAAAAAATCTTTATCTCATTTTTTTATTATTTTTCTTCTTTTTCTATTTTTTTATAACAAGATAAAAAAATTTTAAAAAATCTAAAGAAAAGCAAAAACTAAAAAAAAGTAAAAGAGAACGGATAAAAATACTAGCAAAATTTAATATTTCAAATTTTTTAATTGAAGAATATAATTCTTAATAATTTTTATATTTAAGAATTACTTTTTTTTAAAAAATGATTTTAAACATCGGTTACTTTTAAAATAAAATAAATTTTTAAAAATATTGTCTTAAAAATTATTATTTTATCTAAACTATGTTTTTTTTCTTTACTGAAAAATACAAAAAGAAATTAAAAAAAGGATAAAAATAAAAAATATTTAGATTAACCAATTAATCATGACTCTTATCATCTTATTAAAAGTTTAATAGTTAATTTTTAAACATAAATTTTAGGGATATTTTTTTTTACAGAGGATGAGTAATTCTCTTTACAACCCAATTCTTTTTCTTTTATTATGTATACACTAAAGATAAGATTGTATAATAATTATCTTATCCTATCTTTCATCTTACCCAACAAATATGTTCTAAAAGTTAATATATTAATTACAGATTCCTTTCCTTCTTAATCCAATAGGTTGTTATTCTTTACTAATAGGAAACTTACTCTTTTTTTTTTATTCATAAGAGGAAATTTACTTCGTATTCATAAAAAGAAAAATAAAATCAAATGACAATAAACAAAGAAAACCTAATTGTAATCCAAATATGAGAGTACCAGAAAATTAATAAAGCGAAGTAGAGAGGAGCATTGAAGTCATTCATTACCCGAGAGAAGAAAATGTATAGGCAGCCGACTTTCAAGGCGATGAAAGCAACTCTGATCAGAGTAAATAGGCGATGCTTAAACCACTTTTGCAAAACTTTTTCTCTCTTTTCCAATGGCATGCATGAGAAGTAATTGATGTAGGGCCATTTTTCACCAAAACAGAGGGATCCGCAAAGCATCAAGGTTCCCAGCCTGGTGGACAGTAACAACAGTAGAACTCTAACCAAGATGAAACTTTCAACGAAAGCTCTTTTGGAAATAAACTCTGCAACCTGTGAAATACACGTTCAATTCAGATCAAATCCCAACTTTTTGTCAACTGTCAACAAAAAAAAGCACCCTTTTTGGTTGAAAGTGGCAACAAAACTAATGGAAACACCTTTATTTTATCTAAATTAATAATGACAAATTAAGGGATAAATGAAATACTTCTCCTTCTCCTTCTCACTCAGTAAAAATTTACTTAAACTTGAAAACCGTGTATGGTGCCAAGTAGCCCCATATGGGATTATGATATTAGTAGATTTTGATTCTGGTAGTAGCTTGATTCTCTTTTCATAATTCAGAATAACAGACTTTCATTTTTGTAACAAAGGCATGAGAAAAGTAAAAGCATTAAGGTTTGAGTCCAACTTGGGACCAAAGTATCGAATTTCGCAACCGTTATCGTCTGCCGTTAAGAACCTGACCCAAAAGCAGAAGAAGGACAAGTATACGCACGTTTATCGAGGTATGCAGGCAGCAGCCGATATTAAAGACGAGGTAAAGTTAAAAGAGAGAGAGAGAGAGAGGCTTTTTACCTCGTCTGGAATTGGGAATTTAGAGGCAGAAGCTTCCATGAAAGATTGAACAGCCTTGCTTGGCTGGTTTTCCTTTCCTTCAAAACCAGAATTCGGAGACAAAGAAGGGAACACGACTTCAGCTATGCTACCCAGTGTCTGTATCTCAGCTGAAGAAAACCCATGATCGTATTTTTGCTTTCCTCTCTCTCTTTTCTCTCCATTCAACATAGGCTGCTGACACTTTCCTCCCATTTCTCTCTCTCTTTTTGAAACACTGCGTTTTTCTTCACTTTATAACTTTTTCTTTAGTTTCGGGGCCCTTTATATAGTGTAAAGTGGAGACGTGCCGTTAGTCTGACGTGTTTGATTCCATGAGAGAGTTTAGCTGTGTACTGTAGATTAAAAATGAGAGATATCAAAAATAAATAAATAATAATGAAAAAGAAAGAAAATAAAAGGCCATTTTCCGTGTGGCAAAGCATTAAAAAGTTAGCCCTACGTGCCGCATTCGAAAAACAGAAAAAAAAATATAATAATAAAATAAGTTTTCCAACAAATAATCATCATTGCCACCAAATTATTTAATGCTCCCCTTACCCATTGTGGGAAATTTCTGTAGGGCCTCACTGGAACACTCATGACCATTAATTCTATTGCTGAAATTTTTTTGTACGTTAAAAAATTAATGCAAATTTTGAAACTAAAACTTCGAAATTACAATATTTTTTTTTTAAATTTTCATACCACAAAAATGAATACTCTAGTGGTGTTGCTGAAACTTTTTTTTATTAACCATGATATTGGTACGAAGTCTATTATCGGTAACAGTGATTAATTTTCATTGGAGATCCTGAATGCACACAAAATAAGTAGTCCCCTCTCAGCATAGTTTGCTTCATACTGAATGCCAAAAATCGAATCCCAAATACTTGGTTGAGATGCGAGAGCCGCCACCACTCACGCCGATCAATGTCGGTGATGTTGCTGAAACTTTGTATCAACTGTTCAGTGCCTTGTGGAAACATTAATTATATGGCAAGTTAGTTCAATCAGAAAATTTGGGTGACTCAAAGTTTAACCGCTTTGTTAGATAGTTGTGCAAGTAATTCTAATCTAGATTGGTCTCCTTCATCTCTGAAGGTCACTCTGGAATGATCCCAATCTGTTTCTGGCATGTTAGTTGTTACCTAATTCTATGGGTTTGGTTAGAAATTTACCCATTTTTTCCTGCAATTCTCCAGGGGATGGCCAGGGTATCACTCTTTTGCTCTGCACTAAGCCTTTTCTGTTCACTTCAATTTTTATTTTCTCAATAACATCAGTAATCCAATGCTAAAAGCCATTTGTAGATAGGAATCCAACTTTTGCTGAGCAGGTATTATCTCTCACTTGATAAAAATTAAGCTTAAGAACTAAGATTAAAAGTCTCGATCTCCCTTTGGATCTTTCAATACATAAAAAAAATTTTGATTGTGAGCCTTATTAATACAGAGATGAACAAATTTCAATGATTGTTAATGGAATAGATAAATGTAAAGACGATTATTCAATGCATTGTAAGTGAATTTTTTAGATTTTACAAACATAATTAAAATTATAACATATACTTCACTTAAAATATTAAATATAAAATATGTATCACGATTTTAATCTCGTTTATGAAATTTAAAAATTTAATTAATAGTTTATTAGATAATAATTTTAAATTTAAGATAATTTAAACAATAAGAATCTAAAAATTGAGTGTTGAAATATTAGTCAGTGCAATTTACTCAGTTCATCATCCATTCTGTCTATTTCATCATTGGGTTCAGAACAGTAAAATGGAAGAGATGTAACTCAATTGGATTGCTCAACTTCGAAAAGTACCTAGGGACGTAGAGTTTTTAATATGGTGTTTATTGCATAATTTTGAAATGTTGAAAGTTTATTTGCAATACAAGAAAAATATATGGACTGATTTCTATGCAATAAAATGTTAAGAGCTTATATTTATTTTGTACAAAAAATTGATGATGTATTTGGATATTAAGCCTACAATAAAAGCTTTTTCTGCTTCAGGGAAGGAAGATACATTTAAATTTGCAAACTTTCAAACTTGGAGAGAGATATGATCATTTAAGTCAACACTTAGAATTAGAATTTTTTTTTTCAAATACTGTTTTTTCCTTTTTTTTTTTCTTGGGTGCCAGAAAAAGGTTTTCACTATTTTTGTTGGCCACGGTCCACAAGCCAGCACTAGAGCCGTTAAGAAAATAAATTGGCTTTACATCCACAGAGTTGGTTCAATTTCAAGAATGTTTTTGTCTGTCAATAAAGTTGGCTCAAAAGGTTTTATTCAGATATTAAAGAAAACTAAAAAAAAAAAAAACCACACACACAATTTCAATCCTATAAGCTCAATAAAATTACCCAAAACTCAGCCGTGTAGATGCCAAACAACCAGCTCTTTTATTTCTCACCTAGAAGAAAATTGTAATATGTAATATTTTGTTTTCTCACGTTTTTTACCATTTAAATCTCAATTTACTTAAATAAGACATTGTTCAATTAGTTAATCCCTTTTCCATTGTAAATTATTAAATGTTTGTAACATTAAGATTAGATTGAATTTGTCACTAATTTAAATCCAACAATGTTTCACACATCTAATTAACCAGGAATTTGCTTGCCTGAAAATTAAAAACGGAGAGATGCAAAGAATCTTTAAAGCAAAAATAAAAGTCTAAAACAAAAGAAAATCTCAAATTAATTTCTCATTTAAACTTGAAATCTCTCAATTTCTTTTAAAGTAAGATATGATTTTAAGTATATTTATTAATCATATGTTTTTTTTTTTACCTTTTGATACATGATTTTTCCATTGTCCAAGTTTAATCCATAACCATTAGCTTAGGTTAGGATTTTTTAATATAGCTATGCTTAATGGTAAATTAGTTGAGATTTGTGAGGTTATGAGTAGAAGAAAGATTAACATCTTAGGAGACTAAATGAGTTGGGGAAGGCCAAGGAGATAGCACCTTGGTAATATAAGCTTTGGTACATAGAGAAAGAGATTAAAATGGTGTAGGTATCATCATAGATAAAAATTACCAGGGATGTTGTACGGGTTAGGAGATAAGGGAATAGGATTCTTTTGATTAATCTAGTTCTTGGAGGAGAGGTTTTGAATGTCATTAGCACGTATGCACCCCAAATAAGACTTGGTGAGACTAATAAACAATAATTTTGAGAGGATTTAGATAAGATAGCACAAGAAGTGCCTTGGGAGAAAACATTATTATTGGCGGTGACTTTAATGGCCACGTAGGTACTAGTAGAGGCATACATAGGAGTTTTAGTTATTTTATAAACTATTTTCACCGTACGAGAGATACTGTGATTTATACCTTTATGGATTTTCTTAAAAATATTATTGATTTTACTTAATTCCATAAAGCTGATGAGATTTCTTATACACTATTTTGAGACTGATAGGCCCTATATCATGCTCACGTGTCACGTGTTTCATGTGTTACTCATGTGTGAAGCTTTTGTCATTAAGTCGTCTTCAGCGTCACAGTTGACACCTGCTCAGTGTACGGCCGAGGACATTTATAGACTATGGTCATAAATCTCATGTGTTTATTATACTGTCCCTACAGGGATCTCACGTGTTCATTATTATTCCCTACGGGACTTATAGCATGATATCATTTGGGTGTCGCCTGGTCTCCACTATGATTTCACGTGTTATTATTGATTATGATGATATTTTCTGAGACTGTGATGATTTCTGAAGTGTTTTTACTACTAAACTATTATCATATTTGAATAGTTTATTTTTACTGCTACATGTGTTGAAAGAGATGATTTCAGTGGTGGAAATCCAGTTATTTTCAAGTGTTGAATCAAATGATTTGATAAGTTGTTTTACTCAAGTGCATGAGATATTTATATGCAGTAAATTTTAAATAAGTTTTACATGAATTTATATTTCTACTCCCTATAGTCGTTCTGGGTTTTCGGGACAAGATATGTATTTCAAAATACCTTCCATGCTCTATATGGATTTTCCGACCACTATAGTATCCTTTTCTTTTAGTGTGCCTAGCATACCAATAGAAAACTAAAGTATTTTACTGCATATAGTTTTCGTGATATCAAAGTTGCATACAACTCTCTTACTAAGTCGTGGTTTGCTTACTCCTTTACTTTCATCATCATAGATATGATGTATGGAATAGATGAAGTACCAAACCATAGATTAGCTTCACTTTGAGTAACTCGAAGTATCGTATAATAGATTCCCGAGGTATCATGTTTACACTTGTATGTTCAGACATATTTATACAGTACTACTTGTTGTAAATTTAATTTCAGGGGATGTAAACTAACTCTTACAGTTGTGAATATTAATTGGCAATAAATAAATGTTGTTTTAATTGTTTTACTGTTATACATGAACAGTGTTTAAAGACATCACGATAGCCCAACCGATTCACGTGGATGAAAATGTGTAAAATACTGTGTACTTGGACTATGACACGGAACTTCTATAATTTCATTATTTTTACCATTATATGTTTTTTATTATAAATCACGAAGTGCTCCCATACTACATTGGGTATAAGATTAATCCTTGTTCATGCTGCGTGGCTACCACTGGCTCAAGAGAATTTGACTAGGTGAGGATTCGAATAAGAAACTTTCCGCTATAGATCTTCTTCATTTAGAACTCAGCAGAATCTTACACCATTGATATTATATTTTTAATTTTATTGATTTTGAACAAAAAGTAAAAACTTAGTGAAAATTTGCCACTTGCATTAATAGAATATTTTGATGCCATTATTAAAAATCAACAAAATTACAAGAATAAAAAAGACAGTTCAATAAAATTTAAATATAATGAAAAAAAATTAATATTGAGCAATATTTTACAATATCTATTAAAATTTTGACCTTACACTAGTAAAGGAAAGTATTACGTTAAAAATGTAGTTACGATAAAAGATTACGTTTTCTCAATTATAGCGTATTCTTTTTTTTTTCTCAATTATAGTGTATTTTAGCGTAGCCTTTTATCAGAGAAAATCGTAGTCTTTTCTTCTATAATCTATGATATTAGATTACAGTCATCATTGTCATATAATCTATGATGTTAAACTACTATTGAGGGAAAACCAGAGTCATTTCTTCTATAAATTAGATTACATTTTTTAATTTGAAACCGTACTCTTTTTTATAAAGCACTACTAGAAAGAAGAAGCGCTGAGACTTCAGTTATGTAAAAATATTAACTAAGGTTACTGAAAGCACACACAATCTAAATCTTTAACTATGGTTTTAAGATCTAAACTGTGTTTTTAGCTTTCAGATATTGTAGATCTAACGATGTTTAAATAAAAAGTGTATTCTTTATTTTTCCTCATTTTTTCAACACACCTTTTGAAACCAAATCGATTGTGTATAAATTACATTTATGTCTTTAACTATCATTATTTATTTAAAAAAATAGACATTTCTTTATACTAAAAACTACAATTAATGTTGAATCATGGTCCATACTATATTTGCTTTAGATACACTTACTACAGTTTTCTTTAAAACAAAGTCTTTGTTTATATTTATTTTCTCTCACTTTTTCATTGCCCTTTCTGAAACTAAAAAAATTTTGTATAAAACTTACGTTTATATCTTTAACCATCATTTATATTTATTTAAATAGACATTTATTTATATTAAAGACTATAGTTAGTATTAAATCATAGCATTAGTGTGGAGACTACAATTACATAAAAATATCAAGGCTTAATAGCCAATAAGCCTTCAATCTTTAGCCCAAAATGAAATTCAGCTGATAATTCTATAATTTATAGAATTATCATGAATTTAATAATATAATTTATCTCTAAATCATTATTATTAGATTCAAATCCCTAATTTATCTGTTAAATTTCTCTCAATGATGTAGGAACTCCAATTGATAAAGAAGTCAAAGATGTGAAGGATTTCAGTTCCAAATTTCATTCAAAACACAAGACTTTATTGATAAAGCTTCATGCATGGATATCTTTACTTGCTATCAAGAAAGATAAATTGTTGCATTTATCTTTTATGAAGATAAATTATCAAGATGGACTTTTTGCTAAGGATAGAGATAATCAAAAGAGCTGATAAAAGATAAATTTTCTTTGAAGATAAAGATCGAGCCCTATCTGCCAAGATTTTGAGCTAATCATCATCCCCACTGCCTCTATAAATAGCCAGCTTCAGCACCATGAAGAGCATTCAATCCTACTAAGGGATATAGAGTAGTTTAGTTTTATTCTCTTTGTTTTCAAGTTTTCATCTAAATTTCTTTTGGTTTTTATTTTGAAATATTTTAGAAGTTTTATTTAAATAAGATTTTTTTATTTTCACTTTCTTGCTATTTTAAATACATTAGTGTTTTGATAAAAAAATTTCTTTTGATCGTTTGAATAAAATTAGGGTGTGAAATTTTAGTACTTAGTAAGCAATTCACAAATTCAATCCTCGTGGGAACGATACTCTACTCATCACTTTATTACTTGCTACGGTCCGTACACTTGCGGTACACTCTTCGAGAATTCGGTAACAAGTTTTTGGCGCCGTTGCCGGGGATTGAAGGATTTGTTTTGCTAATATTAATACCAAGCATACCTAGTTTTAATTCAAATATTTTTTTATTTTTTTTCCTCCTTGTTACTAATATCTTCTCTTGTTTTTCTTATGAGGTACATCAGCCTAGTGCATGAACCGTGCAAGGAGTGGTGAATTGGCTCCCCTTGACCCTGAAATTGAAAGGACTTTACGAAGAATCAAGAAGGAAAACCAAGAAGACCTTGTTGAAACAAATACCATGGAAGAAGCAGATACCAAGGCTCTTCGAGATTATGCAATGCCTACAGTTAATGGATTCGAGATGAGCATAAGATATCCAACCATTCAAGCAAACAATTTCGAGATCAAACCAGCCATCATCCAAATGATCCAAACTTCTGTACAGTTTGGGGGTTCAATCAATGATGATCCTAATGCCCATCTGAAACACTTTTTACAAATTTGCTCTACTTTTAAGAATAATGGTGTTTCTGATGATGCGATAAGACTGAGATTATTTCCTTTTTCTCTTAGGGATAAAGCGATGGATTGGCTGAACTCATTGGCATCAGGATCAATCACAACATGGGAGGACTTAGTCCAGAAGTTCTTGGCAAAATTCTTCCCACCAGCCAAAACAGCTAAGATGAGGAATGACATCACCACTTTCATGCAACACGACTCAGAGTCACTCTATGAAGCATGGGAGAGGTACAAAGAACTCTTGAGAAGGTGTCCTCATCATGGGATTCCAAATTGGTTGCAAGTGCAGATATTCTACAATGGGTTGAAAGGCCAAACCAGAACTACTATAGACACAGCTGCAGGTGGTGCATTAATGAGCAAGTCTATAGATGAAGCCTACAACTTGATAGAAAACATGGCTGCAAACAGCTATCAATGGTCAACAGAGAGGCTTACACCAAAAACAGTAGGTATGTATGAGTTAGATGCACTCACCGCCCTTACCTCTCAAATCTCAGCCTTGACCAAAAAGGTTGATTCTCTTGGAATCAATCAACCACCCAACCCAGTCCAGTCCATTCAAAACCCTTTCGTAACTTGTGATAATTGTGGGGGTAATCACTCTGGCGATAGGTGTCCTATTCGAGCCGAACAAGTCCAATATGTTTCCCATCCAAATAGGAACCATAACCCATTCTCAAACACCTATAACCCTGGCTGGAGAAATCACCCAAATTTTTCTTGGAACAATGATCAAGGGCAATCATCTAACCCAAGACCTACCTATCCTCTTGGTTTCCATACTCAACCACCACCACCACTTCCACATAATCCTCTACCACAAGTCCCACCACAAGAAAAGAAGCCTTCTTTAGAAGAGATGTTCACCACCATCTTACAAAACCAAGCAGCTTCTATAAAGAACCTTGAAATTCAAGTAGGTCAGATTGCTAATGCCATTAGTAACCGTCCCCAAGGTACCCTGCCTAGCAATACTGAACCTAATCCAAGAAGGGAAGGTAAAGAGCAATGTAAATCAATCACCTTGAGGAAGGGTAAAGAAGTGGGCTACATACCTAAAGAATTAGAGGAAGATGTCAGAGTTGAAGTCCAGGCAAAAGAAGAAGATAAGCAAGAAAAGAACATTAGGCAGACTTCATCTCAATCTGGTAAGACCATTGAATCACCTCCTCCACCTATCCCTTTTCCTCAAAGATTCAAGCAAAAGAAGATAGATAGGCAATTTGCTAAGTTCCTAGAGGTATTCAAAAAGCTCCACATCAACATCCCTTTCTCTGATGCATTGGAGCAAATGCCAATTTATGCCAAATTCATGAAGGACATCATCTCCAAGAAAAGGCAAATTGAGGATTTTGAAACTGTTGCTCTTACTGAGGAGTGCAACACCATTTTGCAAAGGAACTTACCACCTAAGCTTGAAGATCCAGGGAGTTTTACTATCCCTTGCACTATTGGTAACTTATTATTTGATAAAGCTTTATGTGATTTAGGTGCAAGTATTAATTTAATGCCTTTTTCTATTTTCAGGAAACTTGGACTAAGAGAGACTAAACCCACCAAGATAACACTCCAGTTAGCAGACCGGTCTCTCAAGTATCCAAGAGGCATTATTGAGGATGTGCTAGTGAAGGTTGACAAATTTGTCTTTCCAGCTGATTTTGTAGTGTTGGATATGGAGGAAGATCGTGAAGTCCCAATTATCCTTGGGAGGCCCTTTTTGGCAACTGGTAAGGCCCTTATCGATGTGCAAAAAGGAGAGCTCACCATACGGGTCAATGATCAAGAGGTAACATTTAATCTTTTCTCTGCAATTAAATTCCCAAGTGAGACTGATGATTGTTTTAAAGTGAATGAAGAGGAAAGTATAGTTCAGGGAATATTCACCAATCAACAACCAATAGACACCATAGAAGCAATTCTTGATGAAGAGAAGTCCAATTGTGCTGAGCCCAACGAGTTGGATGAATTCAAAATGCAAGCATATGAGAAGGCTCGACTCTATAAGGAGAGAACGAAGAAGTGGCATGACAAGGAGATAGTGGAAAGACAATTTGAGCCGAGGCAACAGGTTTTACTCTATAATTCTTGCTTGAAGCTATTTCCAGGTAAGTTGAAATCAAGGTGGTCTGGACCATTTATTGTTACTCAAGTATTTCCATATGGAATTGTGGAAATAAGAGCTGAATTTTCAAAGGAACCATTTAAGGTTAGTGGTCAGAGATTGAAACATTATTGGGGAGGAGTGATCGATCGTGGAAAATCGGTTACTGATCTTAATGATCCACCTTAAAGAATGACAGACATAGTCAAGCTGATGACTATAAATCAAGCGCTTCTGGGGAGGCAACCCCAGCATTTTATTGCTTTCTTAGTTATTTCTCTTATTTCTTAGTTTAGATATTTCATTAGTTGATTTCTTTTCTTTATTTTATAGGTGTCAAAGTCTAAGTTTGGGGGAGCAACAAAGGAATTTGGCAAGTTTTGCAGTTTGAGCTTCATTAAAAAAAAAATCAGGGGAGTTTCCTTTATCCTTTTCTTGAATTCTTGAATTTCTTATACATTGAGGACAATGTATGTTTCAAGTTGGGGGGAAGAGCAAAATTTTTTTCGATTTTCTTATGAAATCTTTGCAAAAATTCTGTGCTTTAAAATGGTTTTTACCTTGAAGTGATTATATGCTTGCTTAATAATTCTTTGATATTTAACCGTTGATTGAGAATGTTATAGCAATATGAAATTCATGAGTATGTGCAAAGTATGTGAATGAATTCTTTAGTGAATTATCTTTTTGATTGAGATTTATCCAAAAATTAAATGCACAATGTTTCTATCATTGAAGTCATGCATATTTAGAGAAGATTTATGTGAATAGGAATAAACAATAGTCTTTAAAGTTTGTTATTTGTCTAGAATTTGTTCTATCATCTCTCAAGGCGAAATCCTAGAACACACTTAGCTAAAGAGGTGATTTAGGCCATCTTTGGACCGTTTGAGCTTTTCAAGACTACCATGATATATTTTATCCTTAGTCACCCAATTTGAGCTTAAAGTAGACCTTCTTTCTTGTTTTACCTACATTAATAATTAGCCTAGCCTATAAAAAAAAAAGAAAAGAAAAAAATTATTCCCATACCCCATTATATGCATGAGGACTATGTCAAGATATATTTAGAGCTACGCATATATGGAAGAAAGGGTGAAAAAAAAAAGTTGAAAAAAAAAAAAAGAAATTCAAAAAAAAAAAAAGAAAAAAAAAAAGAAATCAAGTGGGAGGAATTATTTGAAGGCTCTTAAAAAAGTCCAAGAAAAAGAATGCATGATTAGGGGTTAAGCCTAAAAATCCTTTTTCTCCTACCTTTACCCTAGCCATACATTACAAGCTTATAAAGTCCTATTGATCTTTAGCTATGTGTGTCTACATTAGTGGAGAGAAGATGAGAAAAACAAACTTATGGAAGATAACTATTCTTTGAGATATTTTGTTATGTTCATATTTGTATAAATTCATCCGGATTGCATGAACTAAAATGAAGAAACATTACATACACACACGGAAAAATTCAATTGAATTGATACTCTCTTTTGAATGAGTTTATATATATTTAGCTAATGTTTATGAATTTTCATGGAGTTGTAATGTTTTCAAAATCTTTACGGAAATTAAAGGGAAATCATTCTTGCAAGTGTATTTGACCTCTAGGTACATTTCTTTGGGAATGTTATTTTGCTCGAGGACAAGCAAAAATTCAAGTTTGGGGGTGTGATAATTCTATAATTTATAGAATTATCATGAATTTAATAATATAATTTATCTCTAAATCATTATTATTAGATTCAAATCCCTAATTTATCTGTTAAATTTCTCTCAATGATGTAGGAACTCCAATTGATAAAGAAGTCAAAGATGTGAAGGATTTCAGTTCCAAATTTCATTCAAAACACAAGACTTTATTGATAAAGCTTCATGCATGGATATCTTTACTTGCTATCAAGAAAGATAAATTGTTGCATTTATCTTTTATGAAGATAAATTATCAAGATGGACTTTTTGCTAAGGATAGAGATAATCAAAAGAGCTGATAAAAGATAAATTTTCTTTGAAGATAAAGATCGAGCCCTATCTGCCAAGATTTTGAGCTAATCATCATCCCCACTGCCTCTATAAATAGCCAGCTTCAGCACCATGAAGAGCATTCAATCCTACTAAGGGATATAGAGTAGTTTAGTTTTATTCTCTTTGTTTTCAAGTTTTCATCTAAATTTCTTTTGGTTTTTATTTTGAAATATTTTAGAAGTTTTATTTAAATAAGATTTTTTTATTTTCACTTTCTTGCTATTTTAAATACATTAGTGTTTTGATAAAAAAATTTCTTTTGATCGTTTGAATAAAATTAGGGTGTGAAATTTTAGTACTTAGTAAGCAATTCACAAATTCAATCCTCGTGGGAACGATACTCTACTCATCACTTTATTACTTGCTACGGTCCGTACACTTGCGGTACACTCTTCGAGAATTCGGTAACATCAGCCCTCAACGTTTTATTACATGAAATTCAGTCCATAAACTTTTATTTCAATGGAAATAAACCTCAACCTTTTACAATTATGCAATTAAGTCAAAATCTGTTAAACGTTAGTTTTGTATACGTGGCAGCTGACGTGAATAGCTTAGTTAGCTGTCACGTGACATGCCACGTATGCAAAACTAACGGCAGTTAGTTCATTTAACAGATTTGGTCTATTTTCACTGAAATAAAAGTTTATAGACTGAATTTCATGTAATAAAACATTAAGGACTGAATTTCATTTTAGACTAAAGGTTGAGGGCTTATTTGGCTATTAAACCAAATATCAACTATAGTTACTAAAAGCGCACACAGGCTAATATCTTTAACTATTGTAGTTAAGATCATGAATTGTACAAATACAAGTTAATTGTAAAACAATATTTCTTATGAAAGATGGAAAGACTTGTTTTACTACTAAACATCATAGAAAAAAAAAAAACTAGTCTTAAGTTGAAATGTAGTGTTATTAAATATATAGAGGTATGAAAAGACCACTCAACTATAAATAGAATACCATTTCTATTAGAAAGGTGGTCTTTATTTTTATGGTTTTTAGTAGAAATGTAGTCCTTTAAGGTTTAATGTTTTATCTATTGAAATTCACACACTGGTAGAGAAAATTCATAAAATGCGTGAATTTCGAAAGACGAAACATTAAACCTCAAAAAACTATGTTTTTACTAAAAACCATAAACACAAAACACTGCTAGAAAAAATTCAGATTATGGCTACATAAAAACATTAACTACAGCTACTAAGAATGCCCACAATCTATTTAACTACAATTTTTTAAATTGTAAAAGTTTTAAAACTTTAGATATCACAAAACACAGATTTAATAACAAAAAAACACGGTTTATAAAAAACAAGTTTTTAAACATTTATAAATTTAGAATTCAATAAAAAGTTTATTGTAAATAATAGAGATTTCTTTTAAAAAAAACGTAGTCTTCATTAAGAATTATTTTTCCTCATTATTTTCAACGCATTTGCTGAAACCAGAGCAATTGTATATAGGCTATTTTTATGTTTTAACCATCACCTATTTTAAAAATTAGACATTTATTTATAATAAAGACAAGTTTTAATGTTGAATCGTAGTCTATATTATATAAATTCAATATAAGCTTTCTATACAATTTTCTTAAAAAATCAAGCATTTAGTATAAACATAGTTAGAAACATGGCACCAGATATATGAAAAATTATAAAATTTGAAAATCCTAATTAAAGACATTAGACTGTACGTATTTTCAATATTTGCAATTAATTTTTTTATGTAATCGTAATTTATAAATTTTTTTTACTGGTGTTAATCACTTTATTTAGAAGTAAACGAGTATGTATAATGGCGAATGAAATTAATATCGAACAAGGAACGGCATGTTTAATTTTTATGACTTGTTTGCTATATTCAATTTAAGCATGGATGGTGCATGTAACTAGCAGCTAGACTATGACTTGTTTCTTCCCCTGTATCGTAAAGCCAGTAAACTAGAGTGGTTGAGAAAGATTTATAACTTGATAATGATATTTCAAGTTAATTTAACCAAAAAAGGAAATATATAATATAAATGCAAGCACATACAAAACGCAAACTCAACGCTAATGCACATTCGGTCTGATAACGACAACTTTAATTAGCTAATTGTGACTTGTTGATTAAGCCAACCTTAAATTCCATAACCGCTGTTCTCTAATATAAAAAAATGAAAATACTTCCCCAAAATTTAATTAGATGAACCTTTCTTGATATTGACCGATCTCTTGTTCTAATCCGATATCTCTTCTTCCATCATGATTTAAGCCCCAGTGATTTTCTTTTTAATTTGGCTTAAAGTTATATGTGTGTGTATATATATATATATTGCATTATTTCAAACGTTAATATTAAAGTTATATGTGTGTGTATATATATATATATATATATATATTATTATCCTATCCACTATCAGTGGAGTTTTTTAACTCCACAAGCAGGATTAGGATGATGACATATGTCTTTTAAAAATATTAAGAAAATAAAAAATAAATAAAATGAGACACATGTCATCATCCTAACTCCACAAGTAGAGTTAAAAAACTCCACTGACAGTGTATAGGATAATTTTCCTATATATATACACTTATGTAAAATTTCAATTTCAAACGGTTAAAATTCAATTTTTCAATTCGTCCATCTTTTTAAAATTATTTTTAATTTATCCATTCCGTTAAATAATCATTAGATGTTCATTTGGAGAAAAATTGGGTCTGTTTGATTATTTGAGCTAAAATATGTCTTCAGGTATTACATTTTGTTGATTTCTTTAATAATATTAAAGGAATAACGGATTTTTAAAAGTTCTGGAAAATTAAAAATAATGAAACCAATGAATGATTGATACATTCTACTCCTTAATAAGTAATAATGCTATTAATTATAAGTATTAATCTTACAATTTTCATTTTTATTAGGATTTTATAATGAAATCTCTCTGTCAGCTATAAATGTAAGTTACCAGGTAGAATTTCATAAAATTCCCATACTCGTGACTTTGATTGTGTGCATAACTAGTATTTCTTGTTGACATTGGTTTACTTATCGCAAAATGGATTACTCTTAAATCTTGTCAACAGCTCAAACTCTTACGAAATTAGTCAAGTATCCGCAACACCTAATGACAACACTTCTCCACTGAAAGATTGCAACAAATATCAAAACTTAATTAAAAAGAATATAATATCTTGTAAAAATACAGGTGCAACTTAATTTGTTAGAAATGGTCCATCACCTTTATCATCAAACAACGTTGCCCATCATAATTTTCATTAATTATATTAACAGCAAAAGCCAACTGCCCAACTAGAATGCTCATAACAACCTTGGTCCATGGTTTAGTAAATTGCTACCAACGCCATAAACATAGTGTAGGATTATTAGGTCATTAATGGACCTGTTACATTTGCTCAATGGGATTTCCGAAAGTAATTAAAATTAAATTTTCATTAATTCATTTCAACACTAGTATCTTAGTAGTCTTATTCCCTCACTTATATAAATATCTATATATAAATTTATTCATATTATATATGTGCAATACATACGAGTATTTCAAATTTTCGTTAAATCTATCCTTTTTTTTAACAAATTTTGAGATAAATTTTTACATGTAAAAGATCTTTGATTACTAACATTTTGAAGGAATATATTTGTTATTTTCTATTCACAACAATGAATTTTGATGACGTAGGATTTTCGATCCTCGTGCTAACTTGTCTCTAAAAACTCAACAAATAAGAAAACCATCATAGGGCCGTAGACTCCGATTCTTAAATCAGATAAGATTTCACTAGAATTTTAGTACGTAAATAGAGCTTAAGTTGTAAAGATATACCTGTGACTTATTTATATAAGTTGTTTTGTGCGTAATTAATGTTAATATTCATAATTTCAATAATCACGTAATAGACCTTTTATGGTCCTCCTAAGTTCTTTTTTGTATTGGGCTCAATATACCTTTAATCCTAATATCATTTAATTTAATCTGATTCATATCAAGGTCCAATAACTTTTGGTATGTCCCTCATTAATATTATTTGGAAATTAATTTTAAAAAGCTATATATGTGTATCTTGGTCTTGCGTGTTATTTTTTCTTTTAAATGGATAAGACCCTAAACGACAACCCCCCCCCCCCCCCCCCCCCCCCCCAACCCCCCTCCCCCGTTTTCAACAAGGTCCCCTAATTTATGGCGATTTACTAATTGCACCAACTTATATAGTAGATTGCACAAAGATTTAGTGTAGAGTTTAAACAATACGGTCATTTAAGTTAATATTCAAATTTTCGATATTTCATTATTTTTCTTGTATACAAATCACACGTATTTAAATTAATTGTGACGTTTTTATGTTTTCATTGGGATGTTTTTAAGTTTTAATTCAATCAATTTGAACTTTTTCAGTTAGCTAATATATGATTTTTGTTCAAAGAATATAATTTAAATTTTTTTACTAAAAAAATAATCTTTAATTTGAATTAATTTGAAAATTAACAAAGTGATATAAATATTAACAATTTAAATTAAAAAAATTCAAAATTTAATTATATTGATTCATGCAATCTTTTTAAAAGATGAATTTTAGATGTGAACGAAATTCAAATATCAGCATTTGTTTTTCATAATGTGATTTTTTTATAAAAAAAATTAATTTAAAATAAAAAATCCTTCGAAACAAATACAAAATTTAAATGTAGATGTTAATTAAGTTGTTCTCAAATATTTAGTTCATTACTCAAAATGGTACCAGCTGTCCAAATTCCAATTGCCAGATTTGGACGCTACAACCGAAGGAACTTTCTCTCATCTAATACCTACCTTCAATTTATTTTTTGGAACAATGCAAACACTTCGGACCACAATTTTGACTTTTGAGACAGCTGTATTCGAACAGCATAACAATAAATATTTCATAATTGATGATAGATAAATATAACAGAAACAAAAGAGATAAAAATTTAAAAAAATACAAATTTAATATTTAAAATATTTAATATAAATTTAATATGATAATTTTTATTTATTTTGAATGACATAAATACAATTTAAAATAACACGATTTCATGATTTTGAAATGTATACGCAAAACATCAGGTGTAGACGGATGTGATTCTAAGCTATTAGATTGGCCAAAAGGCCGGAAACTACTTGGGGTATAACATAATGTAGAGTCTCAATTTCAATTAGTAGCATTTTATGATAACTGTATAAAGTATCATGTTTATATATGTTTATATATAGGAGATTCTAACTAATTGTAGAGAAAATCACAGTATAATTATGCCAATATAATATCATAATCGTATCATAATCTCAAATATTACTGTATTGAAATATCATCATCTCTATCATTAGATTTGACTACTTGATTATTGATATTACATTAACAAACAGATTGAAAGCCAGTAATTCTTCAGCAGCAGCTTTCAGATTTGCTCATCATATCATTGCAAAGGGCATTAGAGTTGAAAAAGTTTCAACGGATTTGAACCAAGAAAAATTCTAAATGCAACCTACGTATTACTCCCCTCATCGGGAAATTCTACAATATATGAAATGATATTTTTAACCTTACTACATCTAGGGCTGAGAAAAAAAACCGATAAAATTGAAAAATCGACTCGAACAGGAGATTTCAGATCGGATCGGTTCGGATAATAAACAAATTCTGTTCGGATTTGGATCATGACATCATTGAACCAAATAAAATCGATTCGGATCGGATTCGGATACGGATAATATCTGAATACTTTGTTATTTGGTATTTTGTAATTTTTACTATTTAAATTAAAAGCTTAAGTTTTATATTTAATTAAAAATCCTAAGGAAAATTTGAAATAAAGTCCAAAAGTGCTTAAAATGCCTTAAAAAAATTGAAATAAAATTTAAACTTACATTAAAAAAACCGAATGATCGATCCGATCCGATCCATATAAATTCAGATCGGATCAGATATTTTTTTAATTCGAATCGAATACGGATCATAAAAAAAAACCGTTTAATTCGGATCGGATTAGGTTTTTTGCAAAAAACCAATCCAATCCGACCCGTTATCAGCCCTAACTACATCCATAGAAGTAAACTTTCACGAGTACTACACAATCTGCGGGAAGTTTACTTCCGTGGATTGTGTGCATATCTACATTCCTAATGCACACCAATTTTGACAATTGTTATATTTGTTCAATTAAAAAACACAAAAAAAAAAGTTTTGTGCCAATGATAAGAAATGTTCAAATTATTTCAATTAATTATTATTAGCACTTTATTTCAATTTCAAATGTTATTGCTTGTTTACAACAATGAACTTATGATATTGTAAGAATCTCGATCTTCGTATTCATGTGTCTACCAAAAACTCTGTAAAAAAAAGAAATTAAAGAGACGCAAGATTTGTTTCTGCGCACACACTTCGATACTTAAATCAGAAATTAAACAAATTCTCAATAAAAAAAGAATAATTAATTGAAAAAAAAAATTATCTGACCTGTTATTTATAGAAGTAGATTATCATTGCAATACCTTTTGTGCCCTTTACCCACATTAATTTAAATTTAATTTGCGAGTCCCGCCGAATATAATCTATTGAATTATCAAATAATTAAGGTTCGAACACATGTTTGGGCCGCACAGTAGGCGTGAGAGTGTTAGACATGGAAGAAGGTCCTTGCGGGAGCGTGTGACATGCAGCACACTGTGCTTTTCCTTTTTATACAATTATTATTTTATTATTTATTTATTTATACTTATTATTTTAATAAATTATTGTTGAACAGATTCAAAAAACTGTCAAAGTTGGTAGAGGTGCTTATTGGGCCAGGTTGGCCCGACCCGGTTCGCAATTGGATCGGGTCAATCCGGCCCAATATCCGAACCGGTACAGTACCGGTTCAGAACCGGCCCAACTCGGTATGTTACCGGGTTGGGCCGATTTTAAAATTTTAGAACTGGGCCCGTTAAGGGCCCGACCCATAAGGACGGGCCCGGCTCATAACCGGACCGGTTCGAACCGGTCCGGTTAAAAAAATAAAAGAAATTTATTTTGACTGCAGTTGCACTGCAGTGCAACTGCAGTCTGCAGCAGAGGCAGACTTGCCTCTGCGTTTTGATAATAGCCGTTGCCCATCAATCCTTTTTTTTAATTTTTTTTATTTTTTAATTCTAATTAAATTTAAAAAAATTTGGCTTGGCTGCCACTGCGCAGTCCTTGCAGTTGCACTGCCTCTGCTCTGTGTTTGATGGGCAATGGCCAAATCAATCCTTTTTTTTTAATTTTTTTTAATTTTTTATTCTAATTTTTTTTCTATAAATACCTCTATTCTATCTTCTATTTTCATTTACATTTCTTCTATATATTCTCTCAAATCTACTATCTATATTCATCTACTATTATTCTCTTCACTCACATACTCTCTCAATATTCACTCAAACTCTCTCAAATTCACTTAAATTCCCTTATTCCAAATTTATAATATCATCATTTCCTTTCTAAATTTCATTTTTCTTTTTATTTTATAATTTTACAAATTTTACTTTTAATTTTCAAATTCTAATATATTATATATATTCCTTATTCCAAATTTATAATATCATCATTTTCTTTGTAAATTTCATTTTTCTTTTTATTTTATAATTTTACAAATTTTACTTTTAATTTTCAAGTTTCAATTTTCAAATTCCAATATATTTTATATATCATACATCTATTTTTTTAATTTTTAACATATATTTATTTTCAAAAAAATATAAAAATGTCAAATTTCTTTCGTCGTTCATGCTCTGTTTCTCGACCTTTTGGTTCCACTGAAATTCCTAATTTGGGTGACGAATCATTTAATGAAATCGAACATGATATTCATCCGGAGGAGGAGCTTCCTTTGGCACCATCGTTTGGTCATGGTCGTGGTCATGGAAGAAGTCATGCTCAAACACAATCATCAGCTGCCACCACTGCTGCTACATCATCAAGACCGAAGTTTAGTAAAAAAAAAACAAGCAGGGTATGGGAGTATTTGGACATTGTAGCAAAAGAAGGTGAGACGAATAAATATTGTGTCATCTGTAAATTGTGCAAAGGCGTTTACTCTTATAACTCCAGTGGAGGTGGTGGCGGTACAGGTACGTATAAAAGACATTTAATTACTATACATAAAATTAATCCTGATGCCGAAGAAAATGAAATTTTAGAAGGTAAACAATCTCAAATTAATACGCATGATGGTGGGAAAAATTTTAATTTTCATAATGTTAAAGCTAGACGTGGTTTAGTTAGATTTGTAGTTAGGACTGAACAACCATTCACAATTTGTGAAAAAACAGGATATTTAGAATTTGTTTGTAAATATTTACAACCCGCATATAAATCTGTTTCTAGACATACATTAAAAAGAGATTGCATGGATATGTTTAAAGAATATAGACAAGCTTTAATTGATAAACTTAGTAATATTTCATCTAGGTTTAGTTTAACTAGTGATATATGGACTAGTACTAATGGTATAAGTTATCTTGTTATAACTTGTCATTGGATAGATGAAGATTGGTCTATGCAAAAACGAATTTTATCTTTAGATGTAATAGAAGAAGCACATAATTCATATACTATTCATAAATATATTACTAAAGTTTGTAAATTATATGGACTAGAAAATAATAAAGTTTTTGCTATTACTTTTGATAATGCTTCGAGTAATACTGCAGCTATTCCTCATTTAATTAAAAGTTTAAACCCTGTTATGCAAGGCATATTTTTTCATGCAAGATGTGCATGTCATATTATAAATTTATGTGTTCAAAGTGGTTTTAGTTCTAGTGGTACTGGTACTGGCATAGGTCCAATTGATAAAATTAAAATTTTAGCAAAATGGATTCGCACACCAAGTAATAAACGTGAATGGAAGCAAATTTGTATAACAAATAATATACCTGTTAAAGCGTTTCCACTTCCCGTGGAAACAAGATGGAATTCACTTCATCGTTTGCTTTCTTCTATTTTACCTTATAAAGAACTTGTTACTCCTTTTTATAACAATTATACAAGTAGCACACATTTAGTACTTTTTGAAGAAGATTGGACTTTTATTGAATATTGTGTTGATTTATTATCTACTTTTAAAGATGCAACCGAAATATTTTCAACTCAATTTTATCCAACTACACCGTATTTTGTTCCTATTATCTACACAATGTTTGACAAATTTATAAAATTTAGGAATCATGAAACTTTAAGTTCTTTTGTATATGATATGGAGGAAAAATTTTAAAAATATTGGGAAATAATTCCTCCTATTTATTGTATTGCAACTTTACTAGATCCTAGTCAATGTGAGGTAAATATAGAAATTTTTTTTGATTGTTATAAAGAATTTCTTGGTCTTGATTCTATTGAGGATCAGAAGTCCTCAATTAACAATCTTTTTCGAGAATTGTTTAATGTTTATGAAACAGAAAGGGAGCAATTCAACTTTAATCGAGAAGAAGAAGATTCATACGAAGAAACCAAAAGTAGCAAAAAAGGAAAAGGAATTTTAAACGCAATTAACGAAGCAGCAAAGAAGAGAATGAAGCTAAAAGGAAAAGCGAGCGGATCGGGATCGGGATCAACAACTCGACGAAGTTCTAGCTTCAATGAGCTAGGATTTTTCTTAAGTCAAGATTTTTCTGTAGATGATAACTTTGATATTCTCCAATGGTGGAAAGAAAACCAAAAACAATTTCCAGTTTTAGCTTCCATGGCCCGAGATGTTTTTGCGGTGCAAGTTTCTTCTGTTGCTTCGGATTTCGCATTCTAGACGTGTGGAAGAATTATTGGAGACCATCGAACCACTCTTAATCCGGATTCATTGTGCATGTTAACATGCCTTAAAGATTGGTTTGATGCGAAATTGCGCAATGTTGAACTTGGAATAGCCAATGAATTTGCTGATAATAATTCAGAAGAGGAGGAAGAAATTTCCAAGGCAATCCGTATAAATTATGAAGAGTAGAGAATAATCATTTTTTTTGTAAATTGTATGTAAAATTGTAAATAAGTTTAGTCATAGTGAATATTTTTATGGACTACAGTCCCGTGGTTTTTACCCTTCTAACTTTTGAAGGGGATTTTCACGTAAAAAATCTTTGGTCTCCTACTCTCTCCTTTTTCTCCTTTGTTGTTGTTGTTGTTGTTATTATTATTATTATTATTATTACATACCAAATTAATTAATGTTATACTTATCTATGTTTAAAATAAATAAATATTTAAAATACAAAATGAATTAATATTTTAAAAACATATTAAATAAATGAATAAATAAATAAATAAATGAATAAATATTAAGTAAATGATATTTCAAATATAATAAATTATTTTAAATGCAAAATGAATATAATAAATGAATATAAATAAAGATATGCAAAATGAATATAATAATATTCATAATATCATTATTTGTATTTTGAATCAAATATCATTTTATCATAATATTATATTCATAATATAACTTTAATTTATTATAACAATAATTTTATTAGATAATTTTATAATAGTTTATTTTTACATTATTGTTACATTAATTAAATAAATTATGATATAACTTTATAATAAATTATTGTTAAATTAAACTATTAACATTATTTATTATAAAAATAAATTTATTAGATTAAATTATTAAAGTACATTAATATATATTAAAATAAATTAATATAAATTTTTAAAAATAAAAATTTTAAAAAGCAAAAAAAAAAAAGGACCGAACCGGTCCAAAGACCCGGGCCGGTTTGCCTCTTATAACAGATAGAACCGGTCCGAACCGGACCCGTTTACTATCGGTTCGGACCGATTCTCTTTTGGTTAGGGCCGAAACCAGTGAAAACCGGCTCGAAACCGGCCCGGTCCAGCCCGTAACCAACTCTAAAAGTTGGTGTGCGTTTTATGGAGTTTTGAAATCTATTTTTTTTTTCAAATATATACAATGCCACAAAAGTTTAGGGATGTTTGGCATCGTTTTTTTTTGTTTTCTATTTTTTTGGAAACAACAACAGAAAACTTTGATAGCATATTTTTATTTTCAGAAAAACAAAAACAAAAACAAAAATTTTCAAAATTGTTGGAAACAAAAATTTTCATATTTGAATTGTTTTCAAAAACATGTTTTCATTTCTAGTAGTTTTCCTAAGTAAACAAAGTTTATATATTAATATACTATTAATATTTTTCATAATAAAAATGTAAAATAAAATTAATTAATTTTTTAAAATAAAATAATATTAAATTTTAATATAAAATAATATTTAATTAAAAATAAATATTTTAAAATTAATATATTTATTTTAATATAGAAAAGTTGAAAATCTAAAAAGCAATTAAATATAAATTATATTGAAATATAATATTATAATATTATTTAATTTAAATTTGTATAATAATTTATTTAATAAATTATATATTTTAAATAATATCATTTATTATAATTTTTATATATTAATAAATAATATTATTGCTAAGTACTATTATCTAATATAATTAATTATTATTTTACTAAACAACATTATTATTTAATATTATATTCTTTCAATTAAATTTGAAATATATCACTACTATTATTAAATAATTTAATACTATTCAATAAGCGAATACCCAACATTAGATAACATTATTTATATTAAATATAATTTATTATAATTAATTAAATATTTTATTTAATAATTTAATATTATTACAATTAAATCAAATGATATTATTAATATAATTTATAATTATTAATTTATATTATTATTTAATATATAAATTTAGAATTTTACTAATCTCAATTATTATCTAATTAATATTAAAATATTATTTAATATCATTTTTTAATTGAATTGTCTTATTTAATATTATATTATTTATAATATTATTTCAATTATATTAAATTATTATATGATTAAATAAAAATATTTAATATTAGAATTAAATAGTATAAAATAATAATATTTATTTAATATTATGTACATATTATTATTTAAGAAAAATATTATTTTTTATTTAATTTTTAAAATTGTATTTTGTAAATTGAATTATTATATTTGAATCGGATTAAATATTTATTTTTAAAACATAATAGTATTAATCAAATATGTTTCCTATTGTTAAAATTTGAAAATAAAACAAAATAAAATAAAAATAAAAGTTTCAAAAATAGAAAATAGAAGACAAGAAACGACCCTAACACTTTTGCAAGTTTTAAATACCTGAAAGTGAACTTCTGCAGGTGATAAGTATCCGCAGAAGTCTACTTTTGCAGCTGCTCCAAATACCTGGAACGGTAATGATTCCTTAAAGCCAGTTTGGATGTCTGTTTTAAATGTTTTCTAAAGGTTCCATATGGTTCCAGCGGTACTTAGAGGGATGATTGGTAGTGAAGCGAAGTATGGTATGTCTTAATATCTCATCATCGATCCTCAAAAGATTTTGATATATTATGGGCCCGAAACCATAAAATGTGGGCAATTTAGAATCAACAGAGACTCTGGTTTTATACTTTCGAGGACTTGCAAAGTTTTTTCAAGCAGATCATGCTTTATTACGACACTGATACAGAGAATTCTAGCATATCAATATCCTCTAGACAACCAAGTTCTTAAAATAACTCAGACGGTATAAATTTAGTCTAACAGACTCTATTTTTCATTTCGCAAATATATAAGATCACAATGATCAAATTCCTTCGCTCTTCCAAATACACTAGAACATAGAAAGTCAGCATGATGCTGTACTCACCCGGTTTTCTAACGGAACACATCTGCAATCATAAATAACAAAAGCATTTATATGTTCTACATAGCATGCCCTGAGAAGCCAAACATAAACACCAAGTATGCCAGTGGTTTCTTCAGAAATCACAGTGACATTTTTCAACATCTATCATACCTATGACAAGAGCCTCCATAGCGCTGGACGATCTCCGGATATCAACAGAACACGAGATGCCAAGTAGTCAAAAGAAGGGGAGTACAAGTCATCTGGCCCAACAATCTCTCTGACATTTTGAGAACTGCCATAATCATATATGAAAGGTTGCAAGCCATCATCCCTCAATGCATCGAATACAAAAAGGCCCAGCCCACAAACACCCATGACAAGGTTTGAATTTCCCCAAACCTGTGTAATGGCTGAATGATGGGAGTGAGCATTGGATTCGGGCAAAGAATAAGTACTGAACAGCCTTTGCTTGCGCAATGAGAATTGTTGCACTTGAGAACAAGGCTGCCTTTTTCCTGATGATCTCACATTTGTGCATCCAAGAAAGATTGAATCCCCTCGGGAGAAAACTGACTGCACATTAACACCAACTTTTGCTATTTTTGCACCTATACCAGATGGTTGGCGAAAATCCAAGATATTAATAGAATCTGGAGTGCAGAACACACCATCATTTCCCTCAGCTTCTGAGGAACTTACCCTGCAATTCAGATTTTGGCAACATTAGGACCCATAGAACAATTTTTCTGTGCTTTCTTTTCTTCTTGCATGATATGATAAATAGGTATAACAAAGCAACTCACATTAATAAGCAAGAATTATAAGCAAATATATGTTTGTGGGATAAAACAATAGTAAAAGGGTGAATGACAACTTAAATTCGCTAACATCAATAAAAGCAAAAATAAATCCACAAGAAACATTTTGTTAACTTGAAGACAGGCAACATAGAAATAACTTTTGAAAATCAACAACAACATGCAGTAAAGTTCTAACCTTTGCCTAACCCCTCCACCTATCTCAGCATCAGTGTTAGTTACATGAAGAGCTGAAATTTTTTGACCAGATGAAGAGACAGATAGTAATGTCCGAGGATGTAGAGAGTTCACATCACAGACAGAAATCATTTCTGCTTCTGCTACAACTACCTTTTCTCTGTTTCTCCACTGCAGTGGACTTGAATAATCCATTGTTGACACAGGCTTCTGCACCTCCCACTTCATAATTTCCTCACCATCACGGATGTCATATACTTTGACAACCTTCTGGGAGCTGGCAGTTGAGGCAATAAGAGGGCCACATGGTTTATACCACCACTGTTGTGTTTCTGGTGATAAACTACTACAAAGAGCATTTCTTCTAAACAAACTGCTGTTCGATAAGGGACCAAGTACTGTCCTTGAAGCAGGTTCCCCACACTCAACATGGAAAGCTCGTATGTCTTTAGTATAGAAATCCCATGAGCAGAATCCTGATTCTAAAGAATTCCCAGCAGATGCAGCCACAACATATCTCCCTGAGCAACCATCTGCACTAGGGGCACGGATAATCCAGCAATCCCTCCATATATTAGGTGAGACGCTTTCCGGAGGCTTGTACACAGTCTTCTCCTGAAGAAACAATGGACCATCATTTTAAAAAGTCGTAAGTTTGGATCCATCCATGACTCCATTTTTCACCAACATGCTCACATGGTTTACAGATGTAAAAAAAAATTCATTTATCAATGGCAAGAAAACTTTTTTCTCAAAATATATCCAAATCAATTCTTCAAGCGTTCAACAAAATCAATAACCTGTCCAATTCCAAGGTTAAATCCATTAAATTTTCTGGAAAACAGAATGAAGCAAGCAATAGAGACATTCAAATAATCATAAGGAAGACAAATTATCAAACAAAGATAAGAAAATATAAAATGGTGCTTGGATCACTATTATAGAACCACAGAGAGACATCAGACAATTTGCTAGTTGATTATAGAATATAGATAAAAAGGGAACCAAAAGTCCAACTTGAAAGAGGAACAATAAAGAATACCTCACAGTTAACAACGTCATAAAAGGAACATGACCCATCGTCGTGAGCAAGAAGAACTGCCTCTCCTTCTGACACAAACCAGCCTCCAGTTGAAGTCTTGTGGCCAATATCATTGAGCTGATAAACGCTAGAATCTTCAGTCTCCTCATCAAAAACAGCAGTTGGCCTATTCTCCTGATCAACAAAGTCCTCAAGTCTTTCATCTGATTCAAGATTGAACTCTACACCATGGCTCACAACAAAATTTTTCAGAGGTCCTTGTGCTCCTGTAACACCATCACCATCCATCTGCTGAGTATCAGAATTCTGCAAACTGGCCTGCTCATTCCTTGTGGTGACTTTAGTTTTCTCCTTGTCAAGTGAAGCCAAGAACTCCAAAGCAATCGAATTATCCTCAATAGGAGTCAGTGATTTCTTTTCCTCCCTTAATTCGCTGCTGGACTCTTCACCATTAGAGGGTTCATGACTTTGAGAGCTCCCTGATGGTTCCCTCAATGTTGTTCGATTTCTAAGCAACTTGTGATGAGGAAACAATCTAGCCTCCAATTCCTCGCTATTCAATTCTTTAACTGAAATTTTAACATTACCCATCTGCTTACCCTGACTCCTCTCAATGCCTTTCACACTCACATCTTCGTCTCCAGCACCTTTTGAAGCACTTATTTTACCATTCGAATCACTCACAACGTGATTCATAGCCTTCTCAATGCCCGAAATCTTGTCCTGAATATCTGAAAGTATCACCTTTGATGCATCCGGATTATTCATGTCAAGCATCTCCTTAGTCCTCTTAATATCTGACGTGATTCTCTTCACCTTCCCTTCTAAAAAAGCAAGCTTTTCATGAAGCTTGCTTGGATATTTAATATCAACCCCACTCCCTCCGCTCTCCTGTACACTCAAGTCCTTCTCTTTCGAAACCTCCAAACTCTTTCCTACACTCAGAGACTTCTCTTTTAGAAACTTTGCATCACATTTCTCATCAGCCCTAACACAAGCTCCAAGTTCTAAACCAAAATCTGAAATACCCTTTTCATTAAAAGCCCCAAAACCCCCTTTTTGGATACTATCGCCATTTGATTTCCCCAAATAAGAGCCAAATTTAACATCTTTTTTACAATTCCCATCCAAAACCCTTACCCCGTTTACTTTTCTTTCATTTTCCTTCACTTTCATCACCAAATTCTCCCTAAACCCACCATTTTCTTTGCAACCTTTAACTCTTAAATCCCTTATACCCTTCTTTTCCCTATTCGTTGATATCCTATCCTTCTTCGTATCAGAAAAAACCCTAATACATTCAGATGGGCTCTGACTCCTACCTCTTGGGGCCGATGACGAGGACCACAGCAGCCGGCCTTCATTCTCAGAGCCACCAAGAGCCGCCGCCTTCTCGATGCACGGAACGGACCGAATCAATGGCTTCTGAGACACCACGGAAGCCCGAGAAAGACTGCTGGGCCTTGGGTTTTCTTTGCCGGAAGATGATTTTTTGAGGGCCGGATTGGAGTATGGAGTTAGGGCTTTAGCCGGTTTTTGATTGCCAGTGGTAATGTCTCTTTGCCGGCGAACCGACGACGCTGACATTTTGGGTTTGGGGATTAAATAAATTGAGAATAAATTAAAACGGGAACGTAGAAATGGGAATGGAAGATAATCCTTCTCAGTTTAAACTTTAAAGATTGTGTAGGTTTTGGGCGGGAAATAAATGTGAACGGATAAAGTTTGAATTTTTGGGATGATGATTACTGATTAGGAACATTATATTAAAATTTGTGCAAAATAAAATCATAAATTAATAAATAATTTAAATTTTCTAAAACCATTTTTATATAAAATAGAATTTTTTAATAAATTAAAACTTAATAAAATTATTTTATATCAAATAATATTTTTGTTATTAAATTTTTTTAAAAAATTAAGTATATTTTAATATTAAAATAATATACTTAAAATTGTAATAATTATATATTATAAATATAAAATAAAAATATTTATACATTTATATAAATAATTTATTTATATTTTGCATTATTAAAAATATTAAAATAAGTTAACTAAATAATACAGACAACATTCCTAATCAAAAAAATATATATATTAAAATAAGTAAAATAGAAAAACAAAAAAAATAAAAATAAGTTAAAAAAATTAAAACAAAATAAAAAAATGATAAAAGAGGGGAGGGGAAAGGGGGAGCGCAAAACTACCTCATTTGCTCCGCTCAAGACTCCTAAATATGTGTTTAGATGAAAAATTTTAATAAAAATTTAATTTCAATTAAAATATTCAAAAATTCAAAACTCAATTTATTTGTTTACCAAAAATTTTGAAAACTTTTAAAATTTAAAACAGTAAGGAATTTGAGTATCTCAAAATTTTTATTAAAATTCCATCTAAATAAATGATTTTTCAAAATTCCTCTAAAATTATTCCTAAAATATTACATATAAATTATAACTCACAATTAAATAGAAAACTAAAAAAGAAATATTATTTTATTTAAATATAACATATATTTTTTTCATATTATTAATGATATCTATGCATTCTTACAAATCTAATGATACCCATATTGTATGTTTTATTTTATATTTTTTTCTTATATTTAATATCATTATTTTATTTTATAATTTTGTTAAATTCTAATAGTTAAAATTCCTTTCTAAAAAATATTTATCCAAATAATATAATTGTAAATACTAATATTTTAAATTGATGAATTGCGAAATGCTTCAAAATTTAAAACTCTTTCATTCAATTGCCATTGGAGGGCCCGTTTGAATCCAAACGGTGTCTAAGTGGAGGCTTTACATCCTGGAGTAAAACTCTCCAAACGGGTTCAAATTTACATGTCAGACCGTTTACTGTCTATTATTTTCATTTTTGTTTGATTAATGATTTTTTTTAAAAAAAAAATTACTTTTTTCCATGTTTTAAAAAATTTTGTGGATCTTAAGTGTGAAGTAAGTGAGGCGTGAAGCGAGAGTTAGTTACAACACTAAGTTTTGATATAAAAATCACATTTGGTAATGAGCCAAAATAAGAGTTCATTTGATTCTTCTACACATGATAAAAGCTTGAGTATTGCTTAATACTTTATTTAGTGAATTGTTATTTTTATTTACTAATTTACATTTTATTTACTTTAGAATTCAATTTTTAATTAATTCAATTATATATTATGTAAAAGGGTATCATAGAAATATAAATTAACTTTTACTTAATAATTAAATCAAAAATATATTACGGTTATTTAAAAAAATACATTAAGGTATCAAGTATTTCCTAAGTATACTATAAAAGAAAGATGCTTCACTGTCCCAATAGCAAAACTGCAAAAGTCAAAACAAGACTAGGTTCCAAGGTTATGAAGTTTGTTGCTTCCTTCCCAAGCTTCATTTGGTATTGGCTTGATTTAATGAGCATCATCCACAAATTTCTTTTAGCTCAAACAAGGATATGTAGACCCAAACGTCGCTTAGGAACTTCTCTGTGTTTGAAGAAAAAAAGAAAGTGCAAAGTTAAAATGATAGATGTCTCTTTGAATTTTCAGTATTGTAGCACACTCGACTTGAAACTTCGCATTTGTAAATTGATCTTTTCAATATTTGCTGGCAAGTGAATCTTGAATGACAAAATATCAGACACAAAAGATTACATTTAAAAACCAATGCCATAGTCTATTAATAAATATAAACAATAGTTTAATTTATTCAAACAACAAAAACTTTATTCATAAATGATATTGCACCAGTCTTGTCTAAAAATCTGAAATTGAAATGATTTTTAATTGACTTAAATCTTAGAAAATGAAACATTGAGCCACAAAGTACCAGCTTTGAAACAAAAATCTATAATCTATTTATATATAATACAAACCTTTTCATCTTCTACGAGAAATAACGTTTTTCGATTAAATTATATTTATACAATTAATAATATTAATTACAATTATCGATAAAACTATAATTTTTGTTTAATTACGTTCAAGTAAAATATTGTCTTTTATCATCTTAAACTACCCTTTTTATATGAAAATAATTAGAGTCATAATATCTCAAATCTGAAAATGCTATTAAATTTTTAAAAATGTAATTGAAGATATTAAACTACGCACGTTTTTAGTAAACATAGTAAATGTTTTTGCATAATTTATAACATTTTCTCTAATAGTGTATTAAAATATCAGGATTAGCTAAAAAGACAGGAAATTTTACATTATAATAAACTAAACTAGTGCACTGGAAGATGAAGCAAAACTTTAGAATACATCTCTAAAGTTTTAGAATTACCTTCATAGCCATTTAATTCATCTTGAAAAGAAAAAGCCAATTATCTTGAAAAAAGGCAGCTTAATTGATCTCCGTCCTAAATTCAACTATTCCAAATTTCCAATTCAATTTCTTCCCGTATGGTAACTTTTTCTTGGACCAGATTCCAGTATGATAGAATGATACACGAAGAAAAACACTGACTGAGGCTTTATAACAGGAGCTATTTTGAACGCAAGCCAGAACCCACAAGGTACCATGGTGGTTTGCACAAACAAAATATAATATCAATATAATACATATAAATTCTTTGAATGAAAATAGTAATTTTTTTAGTCTAGAGAGTGAATGACATTGGTCAAGCACAATGCCCCAGCTTATCATAGGCACCATGAAGCTTTAGCAGTGTTATTGTTAGTGATCGAAACAAACACTTGTTGCCATCAAATGAAGAACAGATGTACAGCCAAGCCATCGGCAATAGGCCTATGTCACACGCAGCAAATATATAAATGCTGGAAATTTGAAAACAGATTGCTTCAAGCCACCACATTTGACAAGCAATATCTCGCAATAAACTCACAACAAAATCTTTCATATAGCAAAGAAAGTGCCCTGAACGGATTTTAATCCTTTCTTAATAGACAAAAACACAAAAAGGCCATTCCTAATGAAAAAATTGCAGATATTGATGATAAAACTAGCAAAAAAACATACTTCAGTATCACTTCATGATGCATTCTCCTTTTTCAGCTTAGCAAGCTCTTGCCTGACAACTCCAGCCCTCTGTAAAATCATATCATATCCAATCAAGAATGCCTTTAGATATTGATAAAATAAACTACATAAAAATAAACAGTAGACACATTAGTAGTACCAAAAACTGACCTTGATCTTGGCCAACATAATCTTGAAACGATCAAAGTCATTGAGAGATGCTCTCCTCTTCTGGACAATCAGCTTTTTACCCCATGAGCTATTCTCCCACTTGTTCTTAACATCTGCAATCAGATAAAACAATTAGAAAAGAAAACATAAAATAGAGAAAAAACATTTAAATGTCTGCAAGAATGATTTCTTACCAGCTTTGTCCATTGCTTCAATCAATGTCTTCTTCTTCGGAACACGAGGAATGTCAATTTTGATATCAGTCAATGTAAGCCTCTTGAAGTTCATTTGGCCCCTGACCATATCTGGAGCATCAACTAGTGCCTGCAATGCCAAGACACGAGTAAAAGTTTCATTCAATTTCTACACAACTTCTGCACATATCACATATCTATCTTCAACTACATTCATGAGCAAACTCCACATTTAACACATTTACTAACTCAATATTGTCCCACGGTATAAATATACACCAGTACCACAACTCACAACCAAGTCAAACAACACCAACAAATAACAAGAAAGAATACAATAACACACATGGGTCGAATCCATGTCTAATCTATAACATGTTGACATATTCTTCAAGTCTTCATTTTTTTTATAGTACTATGTTTGGTAACAGAGGTTGAGTCTTGGTGCAAGGGTAAAAGTTTCTCTTTTGTGACCTAGAAAGTTCAAGTCATGGAAGGAGCCTCTCCATAAATGCAAAGGACAGGCTGCATACACACAACCCTCCCCAAACCCCAAATTATGGGAGCCCTGTGCACTGAATTTACCCTACCATGAGTGGAGGTAAGTATAGGATCCTGACCTCTCCAAACATAAGGAAGATTATATAAACAAATTGATTGCAAACATGTCTGGACACAAATATTGACACTTCATTCCCAACTCTGAGCAAACAGAAGATTAGACAGTAACTCCATAACTTAATGACTAAAATGACAAAAACGACAGAATGCAGGCTCATTTCTCCATTGAAGTTAACTGGGTAATAAGTCGTTTCATTATAGATTAACTAATTCACAAACCTACCTTATAAAAGCCCATCATAGTAAGCTAAATAAAATCTAATTTTTCTCCTATAACGTCAACTTAACGCTAAAACCATGATATATTAATAATAAATAAATAAAAACAATTTTCTTTTTATCTCTATAAATCAAATAAATACATAAAAATAAGAATTTCTATTAATAATTGATACTAAATCTGAAAAAAAAAAAGAAAATAACATACTCTGTTCTGGTCAACAACATCGACGATGACAACGAGCTTGCCGTAGTCTTTACCGTAGTTCACGAGAGCTACTCTCCCGATCTCAACGTACCTCTTGAACGGCTAAAAAAAAACAAAATGAAAAGAAAATCAAAACCCAAATAAAAGATTGAAGAGGGAAAAAACGGTGGCGCATGGAGATTGCAGCAAAACTCACCATTTTTGCGGTGAGGGTGTCAGAGTGTTGGAGCTAGATGATGGAGCGGCGTACGATGGACTTGCAGAGAGTTTCAGTATTAGGGTTTTATTATTTGGTACTTGTTTATATACCGTTCGATCTATTTTCTCAAAAAAAATATACCGTTCGATCTACCCTTTCTCTAGCTAGGATGGGCTTGGCCAAAATTTCCCCCCTTCTTTTTTTTTATATTCATATTTTAATTTGATTATCATATTTTATGATATCTAAATTTTATAATTAGTTGAATATTTTTATTAGAATTATTATTCAATACACTTTTAATAAAATTTTTATACTCACAAGTCAAATTAATATTATTTATATATCATTATTTTAATATTATTTATAAAATTTAAAAATTTCATCAATATTATATTAAATAATAATTTTTTTATTATTTTAATTCTAATCAAATAATATAAAGAATATCAGTTAATTATTCGAATTTGATAACACGTAGGTACACTGGATCAAAATCAAGATGACTAAGATTGAGCCCCTCAACTGCCCATGATAAATCTCCGTTACTCTGTAATCAGTTGCCATGATAACCAACCTAACGCATCAAAGCTGTGCACTCTACTACAAAGTGATGGAACTTAACACAGACAAATACTACATAGGTATAAGAAAAGACTGTATTCACATACTCTTCACTCTCTAAGCTCTCTTCTTTTCTCCGATCTTCAGCTCTCTTTCTCAATTCTTCTTTCTTAATACTTCAAGCAAAAATTACTACTTGATCGTTGGAATGCGTCTCGAAATTCTAATTCTACGATCTTATGATCTTCTTTCTTTTCTTGTAGGCTTTTCCAACACCATTCACTTGAAAAATTATAATTGAGGCACAAAATGATTTCAACAATAACGTATTAAATATTTGTTTAAGTAAAGATTTGATTTTAATTCATATAATCAAAATTAAATTAATAATTTAATTTACCCCATAAAAGTAAATTATAATAAAAAAATTATAAATAAAGTACTTAATTAACTAATTTAGTTAAAGATTACATTAATAATAAATAATTTATAAATAAAAAATAATTAAAATTATTATTTATAATTAGATTTAAGTATTAAAAATCATAAAAATTATTAGGAATATATAATAATTAAGGTAATCATACTTATAACAATTATTAAATATTACTTGACAAAATAATCTCAAACATATGAAATATAAAATATATTATAAAAAAATAATAATTATTTTTAAAAAAAATAATACATTTACAAATCTTAAAATAAATTGCTAATATTAAAAATTTTTAGTCATCTATTTTAGTGATTAATTACTTAATTATAATTTTTTTAATAATTAGAAGTAGTTTATTTTATTATAAAATTGATTACTTATTTATGTATTTATTATTTTTAGTTATTTATTTATTAATTTTTTATTATATAATTATAAATGATTTATTAGATAACTACATAATAAAGTCATGTGAAAAAATTATTTAAAAAATGAAAAAATATATGCAAGGAATTGTTTTTATTTATCACTAGTATATCTCCCTATAGAATTAATTTATTTATTTTTTAATATCAGCATCTGCATGCATGTTAATGGAAATTCTGCTGACTAAAGCTTCCTCAAGTTCAACTTCCAAGTTTGCTGCTGGGGACATGAAATTCACAAGCTCAGAAAAGATATATGGACCAGTGCAGTGACCCATGGACGATCTTTCAGGATGCTTTGGCTGAATGCAAGGAGGGAGAATTCTTAGGCCTAGCTACATTGCTTGGTTTGAGTTGAATTTGTTTTATGATTCTAGTACAATTGATGTTTTATCTCTATCCCCACTTGATTCATCAACACCAGCTGATTTTGCCCCTCCTGCAACTACAACAAGTAATAGACGTCTGTCTATATTCTTGCAGCATAAAACAATAAGGAATAACGATTCATCCATTTGGAATATAACTTGGAAGCATATTAAACTTGTTCAATTAAGGAAAACATTTTCTTGTGACCTTGATGTTGATTCAATCTTATATAAGTTGCTTGCTTTTGGGGCAGATAACAGTCAATTGGAATCCTTACAGTTCAACTCAGGCGCAGTAAAAACAGCAACCAATGACTTTCACGATGCCTTTAGGCTAGGACAAGGTATATTTGGTTCAGTTTATAAGGTAAACCGAGGCTTGTACACCTAATGCATCACAGTTTGTTCTTATTCAGACCTATGATAGGTTTCTGATCAAATTTTCAGTTTCTTAATTTGGAAGCGGTTGTTCAAAAATAGATAGCAAATTGTCCTCTGAGTCCTTCTTAAAGCATAAGTAACTTATTCACTACATACAGTCGAGAATTGAGATTGCTTTCATCATATCATGCTGTTCTGATCTTTGTTTACTCTGACACGCCCGCATGGAAAGCTTCAAACTGGACAAGAAATTGCCATTCTTCTCAATGGTACCATGTTGGAGGCTGGCCGGGCCTCATCAGATGAGAATTCAGAGTCCAGTCAGGGAAATTGAAATCCTCAGACACTGATGCCACACCATTTTTCCCAGGAAACTGATTTTCTTTAATGACATGGAACTGGAAAATTTGTAACTAAAGATTCTGCTTTTCAGTTTGAAGATTAGGTTTTCTGTCACTGCTATCGACAAGAATATAACCAGTTGTAAATTTCAGTTGTGCCTCTTCTTTTAATTTGTTTATGTCATTTTGCTTTGACTATTTTCCCACTCACAAGTCACAATATACAAATCATTTTGAAGTTCATTAACGGGGATATCCCTGCCACGAATCCGTACTATCAGAAGATAGCCTTTCTATCTGATTCCAACAACTGGATTCTAAGACACTTTGTATAGTTTAGTTTTCTTTAACTAACCACTACAAGGAATCAGATTCTGGGGTTGGACTAATTGAAAATATTAAGTTTCATAACAGAGATGGACTTACGCTTGACCCGGGGAAGGGAATTTTTATACTCTAGTTGAAGAACTTTGAATCTTGCCGAAAGTTTTTAACTGAAGCTGTGATGTGACCGAGCTTTCCATTGTATAATAGTTTGGATCATTATGAAATTGTAATCAAAGAACACGAAAAATGCCACGCTATCTAATTATCAGAATAATCTACGATTGATCGAAACAAGTAAACATTTACAAGTTGCAAACAAGAGGTTCACCTTTAGATGCCATGAAAGGAGGAAGAAGATTAAATCATACAAGGCATAAGATTCCTGAATGAGTTAGTTTGATGTAAATAACTCAGGCTTTTTACCACTTAATCATGAGTCGGTTTCATCTTATCGTATCTTAAAAGAGAATTTATCTATTTTGTATCTTTTACTTCTGCTACCCATGTGACTATTTTGTTATGCGCTTCTGTCTGGTTTGTGTTATTTAACATTCTTCTTTTAGTAATCATGCCTTGCTTAGTTGCTTCCAATATAAAGTTAATGTTCTCTAAAGCTAAACCTGAAGTCATTAAGGGTCCTCGTGATAAAATTTTCATGGTTGCATCAGAACCTTGAGAATCGAACTTTCGCTTTGGAATCTTTGAATGTTATATGATTATGGGCTAGGAGGGTCCTGGAGAAATATATTCCAGCAATATTTTGTATTATCTCATCTAAGAAAAGAGCCACAAAGTTTTTAACTTTTGAAAACTTTGCAATCGATTGCAGACGGGAAATCAGTGAAGGGGCATGTATGATGGTGGAGCAGCTTTCAGTTGCAATGAGAAAGCATCTAAAATAAAGAAGCGTTTTTCTTCCTTTGCTTACAAAACATGTTTTCTCATTCTAGCATTTGATTCATTTGACATTGATAGGCTAAGGGGGATGGACCGATGGACCGACAAAGAACTATAGACCTATTTTCACCTTAAGATTTGGATTAATACTTCTTTAAGATGATCATCAATTAGATGATAGCTAGGAAATTCAGCAATTCCCACAACTAAAATCATTCTGCTGCCAAGTGCATTTTGACAAGAATGCCTATGCACAAATGAGGCATGGTTTACATGGCAATGGAATTTAGTGGCAGTCATTATTTTCTTTCAGAATAGGTAGAAAATACGTCCTACTCACTTATGCCCCTCACACATCACAATTTTCCTCTCTTTTTGGATTTTTTTCCCAAATATTTCTACCATTCACTCTAATTTTACTCCTTTCTAGTTCTTTTAAGTTGCTTGATCATTGTTTGAAAGGGCCCGACACCTAAACCGTAGGCACGTAGTTGGATTAACTCTTTGTTAAGTTTTTGAGTGAAGATGATCCATAGCAAAAAGTTTCGTATTCGAATCTTCACCAGGTTCATTTGGTCAACCCTAGTCACGTAGTGCGAGCGGAGATTAATCTCATAACAAGTGTGGAAGACACCTCGTGGTTTACAAAAAAAAAACATCTAACATCCTCATGAGTCATGCAATGAAGAAATGCTATCTGTTGAAACAGTAAGGCTAAGATGGTGGGTTATGTGCAGTGCAGAGATGTTGAACCCTCGGGTTAAGTTTGGTTGCCAAGTCTCAATCTGCCTTTGTTTGGATATAATTAAAAAAAAGACGATTAAAAAGGAATATTCTTTACTAATTTCAGGTAGTGCAAAGCTGGCAATTTTGCATCGTGGGGTGCAAGGAATCTCATGTATAAACCATGAATGGGGCATTTTCTCCACTTTCAGTGCCCTTTCCTTTTCAATTTATATTGCAAGTGATGCACACAATACTTGACAAACATTGTACGGAACCGCCCATTAAAAGCTATAAAGCTCCCTCTGCCAGACCATGAGAAGCAAAAAGAAGTGAAGCAAGCATGGGAGAAGAGAAAGAGAATGCAGAAGATAGGGCGGTTGACATTAGTCTGAAGGATCTCTCTAAAAAGCTCGAGGACTTTGCCAGGGCCAGAGACTGGGAGAAGTACCACAGTCCTAGGAATCTACTTCTTGCTATGGTAATAATCATCATTATCACTCCAACTTCCCAATTTATCAAGTCATGCATTAGGCCATCATCTGAACTTGAATTACAAGGACAATTATAACCGTTGGTTTTAACCTATCCAATGCTTAGAAACAACTCAAGGCACATACCATTTGGTTATTGGAGACATTGGAAACATGTTTGGTTTACAATGTCTTATAACCACACCTTGTACTAGAATCTAGAATGTTAACTTCTTCCAACTATGAGCTAACATTAAGGAACTGATATCTAGCAACATGCGTCATCATAAAAGCCTCTTTACTTGTGAACAATTCTCAAATTATTCTTACGAACTTTCCCTGTGAGGTATTTTCTGTTTTGTTTTGTTTTTTTCTTTCTGAATGAAGATGCTTTTGTCTTTTCCATGTTGAAATGTGTACTACAACTGATAATAAAACTGCAACATGTAATAAGCCTCTACTGTTCTTTGTTTCCCAATTATGGAAGTGTAGGTTGGAGAAGTAGGAGAGCTGTCAGAAATATTCCAGTGGAGAGGAGAGGTGGACAAAGGGTTGCCAACTTGGGAGGAATCGGACAAGGAGCATCTTGCAGAAGAGCTTTCTGATGTGCTGTTGTACCTCATTAGGTTGTCTGATATATGTGGCATTGATCTTGGTGATGCTGCTATCAAGAAACTTGTTAAGAATGCAATCAAATACCCAGCCATCGTTTTGTGAGACAACCAGCTCTTTTTGCCAGAGAATTTGGTTCTCTCCAGCTTTGAAAAGGGCAATTTGAAACCAATCCTTCGCTTGACAGAATTTAGAATAAACTATACTTTTTCCTTTCTGTACTTTTAGACCATAAACAGTTACTAACTATAGTACCTCATTTTCAATCTCAATGGCTAGTTTTAATGGTTTACACTTTTAGTCTCATGGCTATGATTACATATGCAGAATTTCTAAATGTACACAAAATTTTACTCTTTACATCCCACTTTCTTCAGTGAGATTACTGTTTAATGTCATGAAAAGAGATGTAAAGTGTAAAAACCTGAGTACATTTAAAATCCTTCTTACATAAAATGGGTGCCACAGGGTAAATTAATTGGTAACATTTGGTTCCATTTGCAGTGTTCATTTACGCATAAGAAGATGGTTTCTGTTAAGATGCTGACCAACTCTATGGAAATAGTTTTTCAGCCATTAAAAAACACATGCTGTAATTTTTTTTAAGATGTACGTTACATGAAAAAATACAATTATAATCAAATATTACATTTCTAGAACTTAGTAGCCATATGTAAATCACTTAGCTCAATCACTCAACTAACTCAATTAGTATATAACTAGATTAAAAAAAGAGTTTGTATATGATGCACTGACAGCGTATAGTTTCTATACACTGTCAATGCATCAGGAGTTGACACCTCATCAATAGGCCCTTATGGGTAAATTAAAAAATTTTATTTATATTTACATATAAGGGTCTATTAATGAGGTTCGACTTCTGGTGCATTGACAGTGTATGGAAAATATATACTGTCAGTGCATTATATATAAATCCTTAAAAAAAAAGGCAACTTAGTGCACAAGATTTCCACTTTGTGGGGTTCGGAAAAAATTCGTTGTATGCAGTCTTCCGCATTAACAAAAAGGCTATTTTCACTTAAACTTGTGACTTTCAAATAAAAAAAAATACAACTTTTACTATTGCACTAAAATTCTTTTCTCAATGTATAACTAGATTATATAAGTAAATTCAAACTCACACGCAATTAGGCAACAATACATGCCAATAACAAGTGACTCCTCTATTTAGTTAATTTTTTATTCAAATTTAATTTTGTAGGATATACAGCACAATATCTAAATAAAAAATAAAATATTTTTCTTATAAATTTCATTTAGTAAAAGGTTTTATTTTAGAAAAAAAAGTATATAATACATTAAAGGAATTCTACCAGTTGATTGGAGAGTTGAAATGCGTCTCTTTAATTTATTTTTAAAATTTTAATAAATTAATTAGAAGTGAGCAAAAACCAACTAAATCGATCAATTATATTATATATTATAATTTTATTGGTTTAATCGGTTCAGTGTAATTGATTTGATTTTTTGTTTTTTAAAACTAAATCCGTTCAGTTTTCAATGTTTAAAATTTGAATTGAACCGATAGAAAAATCTTATCTTTGGAAATAATATTATATATTTATATAAGTATTTTATATATTTAAATAAATAAATAATACTATTAATCTGTTACTGTTTTACTAGAGTAGTATATTTCTAATCAATAAGTGGTTGAAAAAAAATAAAAGTGAATTTCTTTTCCAAGTATTTGGACGGAATTCGAGTCCTGATGTCTTCATTGTTGGAAGAGTTTTATTGTTTATCACTCCTTATCAAATAAGATTAATCTCAAACTATAAAACGAACAAAGAAATTTGTACTTACATAAAAAAGTATATTTCTAAATATATTTATATTATTATATTAATATATATTATATATAAAAAAATATATTAGAAATGAAAAACCCATTATCTAACTATCCTCCTAATTCCTATTCTCCCTACAAAAATTCTAAATCTACTCATTTTTTCTGCTCTTTTTACCCCAATTTCTATACTAAATTACTGTTTATTAGAAAAGGAACTATATGAAAAGTAAAAAAGTGGGTATATTAAAAATTTTTCTTCTCCCTAAACCCCTAGTTCCTATTCTACCTAACCTGGTAACCCCACTAACTCCAATAAAATGATTGAAAGAAGTAAAAGTGAATTTTTTTTTCGTACTTGGACAGAGTTCAGTCTTGAAGTCCTCATTGTTGGGAGGGTTTTATTGTTTGCCACTATCAGTCCGAACATGATTAATCTTAGACCGTAAAACGAATGAAGATATGTGTACTTACATAAAAAAAGTATATTTCTAAATATATTTATATTATTATATTAATATATATTATATATCAAAAAATATATTAGAAATGAAAAACCCATTATCTAACTATCCTCCTAATTCCTATTCTCCTTAAAAAATTCTATATCTACCCGGCTCTTTTTAACCCAATCGCGTCACTAAATTACTGTTCATTAGAAAAGGAACAGGGTATGAAAAGTAAAAAAGTGGGTATATTAAAAATTTTTCTTCTCCCTAAACCCCTAGTTCCTATTCTACCTAACCTGATAACCCCACTAACCCCAATTTGGAAAACGTACGCTGCCACTCTTCATTTTGCTCGATTTACCTCATTTTAAAGGATCATCAAAAGCAATTTAATAAAAGTTATCTTATCTAGGTCCTTACCATGCATCAAATGCACCATTCATGTGGTTTTGTTTATTTCCTTTGTTTATCTTATCCTCCTTTTGCTTTTTGTTTTTAATTGTATTTGTTGTGTCCTTTAAATATTGTATCGATGGACTTACTTTAGTTTTAAAAAAATGCAAAATCTGAAATTTCAGAAAAATTCGATTTTAATCAACAATTAAATCGATGAATCGAAAAATTCAGTTCGATTTGTTCAATTTATAATAAATTCGATTCGGTTTTCATTTTTTAAAATTTTGATTTGATCAATTTTTCAACCCTAAAATTAATATAATAAATGAAAATGATAATTTTTTAATTTCGGTTATAAAATTTAAAAACTCAAGCAAAGGTATAGGAAATAATAATCAATTTGGAGCTTGGGCTTGGTTTAGACGGCCTCTCCCAAGGAAAGACTCAGTCTGTGAGGCTCAACCCTAGCCCATAACATCTTTAGGTCATACTTGCACCGGACCCATATACTTGGCCATGGTCCATCCGGACCTTAGTTGGGCCTATGGGACCCAAGCAAATTGGTATACTTCATCTAATAAAATCAAGCCACGTGTACGAGCTGAAACGTGAGGATGTATAGCGGGGCTCTACCGGTGTGAAACCGACGTGCAATCCAACTCCGCTTCTATTCGAGTCTCACTTAAATTCGGTTATAAGCTTTTTCTCTTGTCTTCAATCCTCTGTAGAAGAATCCGATTCCAAGAAAAAAATAATAAGGTTCCATTTTTTTTCTTTCTCTTAATCGATTAGAATCTGAAACCCACATTATGAAATCGTTTATTTCTTCTTTAAGTCCTTAGAGAAGTCTTCATTTTTTTTCTCTTTCCTTTTAGTTTTACGCGCAATAAAGCTCTCCATGTATTGATCTCTCTTTTTTATATATATATATATATATATATATATATTGGATCGATCTGATCAAAATTTACTCGTTTTGATACGATCACTTGTATTATATATAAAATTTTCAAATTGGGTTTTTGATCTTTTGAGTAAAAAGGTTAAACTTTAGTGATTTGAGATATAGAAGTGGTTTATTTTTATTGGATCTTGAAGGAGTTGCATTTTAGGGGATGATTTTAACTATTGGGATTTTAATCTGATTGTTGCAGTGGAAAGAAAGTGAAAGCTTTTCAGCAATGGAAGGTACAGTGTTTACTCCATCATTGGAAGGAATGCAGCATATCAAATCTCCAGAAGGGGAAATGCTTACTAAGCCTTTCCTAAAAGTCTGCAAGTTGATTTTGCCCGTAATAGGTTTGTTTTTATTATAACTTTAATTAGGTTCAAGGTTTTCTGATTATGGGCTTACTTTTTTTTTCAAGTGTTAGGCTTGTTAGATTAGTTTACTTTGCGCATCTTATTTGAGTTGAATCTTCCTGGAAATCTTTCTTCAAGTTTGTTAGCGGACCACTTGACTTTCTATTTCCATCTTTGTGAAATTTTGGAAAATATTGTAAGATTGAAATGATGATGGTTGTATCCACGATCCCTCATCGAAATGCTCTTTGATGATAAAATTCAAAGTTGGTTTGTTGTTAGCATGGTAAAATTGGACAATGATGTGGTAACAGACAAATGCTTGATAGTTTAGCTGGCAATATTTTGGTAGGAGTTTCTAAGATTGAATTCGAAGTAGATGTGATCAACACCGGTGCGTGCATGATAGACAGTGAAAGGCAGGCATTGTCATTATTTGGATGCCTGAAGGCCTGCTTTATGCAGGGCATTACTGGCTTTCTTTCTTAATGGCTACAATGTTGATACTTAATTTGTAGGGAAAAAATTAAGCCCTCCATGTGGTTACTTTTGCAGATAAGTTTGGAACTGCTATGACCCTTGTAAAGAGTGATATTGGCGGCAACATATCAGTAAGATGATTATTCTTGAGTAATTTTTCAAGTACGCTAAATGATGATGTTTACTTATTTTTCCTTACTCTAGTACGCCTTATGTTAAATTCTTGCAATAACCGTGTATGAACCTTGAGATGATTATCAGGAGCTATTTCCCCTGTTTTGTCCCTTAAGTTTGAAGGCATTTTGACACCATGCACATCCTATTAACAAAAACAAATTTTATTATTCTAAAAGAATTTACTTTTCAACTCTTAAGTTATTGTATTCTGTTACTTCTGTTACCAGAGGTTGGAAAAAAAATACGAAACTGATCCCACTAAATACAACTACTTGTACAATATGGTGAAAGAAGAGGTTGAATGTAAAACGGCAAAAGGGTCATCTAGTTGTACCAACGGTATTCTTTGGTTGACAAGGTACATAAAGTTGCCAATAGGCAAACAGAGAAATCTGTCTCTCTTCCTCTCTCATATGTTTCAGTGCCACTACCCTCTATTTAGCAATTTGTAATTTATAATTTTGATGATTTTTAGAGCAATGGATTTCCTCGTAGAATTGTTCCGCAACTTACTTGCACATCCAGATTGGTCTATGTCAGAAGCTTGTACAGACTCCTATGGCAAGACCCTGAAAAAATATCATGGCTGGCTCGCTAGTTCAAGTTTCACAGTAATTTTTTTTATTCCCATTTAATTAAGTTTTTATTGATTGCTATATCTCTTTCCCGATAATAATCCATGAGTTGCAATTTTTAGACTTTGATGTTTTGAGCAGTAATATATGTGAAAGATTTCTTTAATTTATACCAACTTTCATTAATCAGTTAATTTTCTGTCCTTGATGAATCTTTTTTTGTGCTAGTATGAAACCCAAAGACTGAGAACATTTATTTCTAGTTTTTCCTTATACTGATAAGAAGAGAGTTGTGTTGTGAAGACATTCTCTCTTTCTAGGAACTATGGAACTGAGGAGTTTTAATTTAAGTACCAAATATAGAAATTTTAGTTCTCTCTTTTATTCTAAGAAACTACTTTTATATCCTATATTAGTTGATGCTTTTTATGTCTATTTCCTTTTTATGAATGAAACTTCTTATGCTACTTCTCAAAATTGTTTAACTTAGTGAAATGTTGGATTACAGGTTGCTATGAAGCTGGCTCCAGATAGGAAGAAGTTCATGGAAGTGATAGCTGGTTCAGGAGATGTTAATGCTGACATGGAGAAATTTTGTTCTTCTTTCCCTCCATTTCTTGAGGAGAATCACAAGTTTCTGGTAAGAAGCTTCCTAAGAGATGGACTATGCCTTCATTCTGTGCAACTGTCTGTTTTTTGGATCAGCGGTACTTTGATTTGGAGAATGATATCATATAGTGTGGGTTAAAGTGCTTGAGACAATGAAGAGGTTGAAGAGAGAAACTTACATGTTTAGTAGCAAATAATGACTTAAACAATCATATCATATAGTTTTTACTGGTTGTGATTAGCATTACCTCTGCTTTCTTGAGAATGTATAAAGTAGTCTTGCCAAGTATGTGTAAGATCTACTGCAAAAACAACAAAAATAATAACAAAAAACAAAAGAATAAAAGAACCCAAAAATATCGAACTTTGACAACAACCTTGAAAGGATGGAAGTCTGTAGATAATGAATGGGCTATGATTGAATCAAAGTTCATGATGGCATTTGGCTTTAAGGAATAACTTATCTTCAATTTCCATTACCTTGTCTTTAGCATGGTTTTTTCTTATATCGTAAATATTAATTTTTGGATTGCAAATACAATATTGTATGTTGAAAGTTAACTATATTAATTTTTGGATTGCAAATACAATATTGTATGTTGAAAGTTAACTAACTAAATATATTTTGTTAATGCAGGCTGGATTTGGTCTAGATGATATGAAGGCTTGAAGATGGATGAAGTTTACTGACAACTGGAGAGATGATCTTTATTTACTCGAATTTCTGAACTTCTGGATCTTGCTCTCAGCTTCTAAAACTTCATATAAATAATTAATGACTTTGAACCCTTAATTGATAATCAGGCTTGTTACGATCTCTTTCAATGAAGTAGTGCTTAGTTATTTTTGGTTACTGAAGAACGTATTGAATGGTTTTGCTTACTAATTACCACTAGCTGTCTTCTTCTTTTGTCCATTCTTGAATCTTATGTAGACATGTAGGATGAGCATCCCATTATAAGTCTCATCTCAAACAAAACCAAACTTAGCCCCACTCTTGAAATGGAGTGCTTTCTCTTCCATATTTAGGTGATTGCTACAATCTTTTAAGCATACTTGTGATCAGTACCTGGTGAATGAAGTTAAATTTCAAGCTATGACATTTTGTACCAATATCTAAGAATGGAGCTGCCACAGTGAGAGAAACAGACCCATGGTCTGATTAAAAGGGATTCTTGGACACACATTGTTCTTTCTTTAACACTAGAGTCTAGAGGTAAACCGTAAGAGCTACATATACTTTTAAATATAATAACTTGGCTTTTGGTGTGCTCACCTTTGAATGATAACACACAACAGCAGCTTAGATACTAAAATTATAGCTAAAATTTGATGATAACATTAGTTTCTTTTTTTGTTTATATGTTGTTTTAATTTATCCACTTTGAATCTAACATTATATGAAAATTGTTTACGTCAATTTATACATGCGATTGGAAAAAATTTGAAAAGGTACTTTAGGTATTGTAAAAATTTAGAAGAAAGAGTGGCTTGCTATCAAAAGTAAAGTTCTCACAAGGTAAGCCTATAATATAAAAAAAATACTTGTTGATTATTTGAATCAGCTAAATATATGTTTATTAATTTAAAATTTGATTTTCAAATTTAAATTTAAAATCAATTTTAAAATAAATTATTAATAAATTTAATTTAACTCAAAAATAAATAAAAGTTAAAAAACATAATTATAATTATAATATTTAATGAATTAATTTAATTATATATTATTTTAATAATAAATAATTTATAAATAAAAAATATAAATATCATATTAAAAAAATTATTATTTATAATCGGGTTTGGGTAGCGGTATTTTAAGATAACTATCTATATCCTACTAAACTTGTGATAGTAGTTTTACTATACGAACATTATTTGAACCCGATTATATAGTATCAGATGCCCATTGCCACCCATAAATTCATATTCATATACATATATATATATAATTAAATGATTAATTAAAAAAGAAATGTTTTAAAAAAGACAAAAGAAAGGAAAAGCACCAAAGCAGTGCCATTGCCAATTTGCCATTCATTCCCAGACCGTTATTCCCTCGCATTCACTAAAAGACCGTTATAAAAAGAAATACAAAATCCCAAAGTAGGCAATGCCTTGTTGGGAGCTGATATTGAGCTTAACCTGGATTTTGCACCTCAAACTTCGGACAGCTACTGGTTCTCCGTTGACCGCACAAACGCCTAGCTTTACCCTGCCGCCAAAACGAAACTTCTTCTTCCTTTCACTTCCATGCTTTGGGGTTTTCCCTTTCACTGTCTCCCTCCCTCTTTTCTTGATTGGCAATGAAAACCTCTGCAACTACAACCAAGAATTGAAGGAGTTGGGCCCTCCTCTTTCCATTTTCGATATTTCTCAAGTTTTGAGATCATGTTCTTCATAGAAATTCAATGTTTCTGAAGAGGAAGTAAAGTTGTTTCATCACTAGCTGATGCAGATTTTTTTGTAGGTAACTTCTTTCATAACCAACCATCAATAACATTTTTTACTAATTCTAATATTATAATTATATGTACCAATTATATTCTTGCTTTCTTTTTGCTTCACCTCTGATAAAACAAGCATCTTCCACCTTGGGGAGGAAGATTTCATATTTACATTGCCAAAGGATCACCATTATTGTTGACAGAAAGAATGAAGGGTCTTCTAAGAGGCTTAAGATACTTTTCCCAAATGTTTGGTGAGTACCCACTTTTTCTTTTGTGAATGAGCATTTTCAGCATTAGGATACCTACAATTTTTCAGATATTATTCTCATGTAAAAGATGTTGCAGATGAAAAAGAACCAGAAATGCAAATAGGGCTTCCTACAGATGTGAAACATGTTGCTCATATTGGAATGGATGGTCCTTCTGCCAATAAACCGAGCTGGGTATGTTGCCAAGTTGTTCTTTTCCTTTTGCATATGCCATTACCATGTCAATGGCCATGGATACTCTAAATGCTCTTCTTCTGTTGACCAAGCATGCTGAAGACAGTCGGTGACACGATTGAATCTTGGTAAAATTGGGACAACCTTAATCTTAACGTTTTCTAAATTGGTGCTCAGGAGGAAACCTGCACATTTATCAAGCATATGTTTTCTAATTCAAGTAAGAAAATATGATAATCAGCTGATTTTTCAAATCCATGCAGATGGATAAGTTCAATTCTGCACCAGAGCTCTCATCAGTTCCTCTAAATGGTAACCTACGACTGAATCCTTAGGCTGCAAATTTTGTTTTCTGGGTTTTAGTAACCATGCTCTTAATAATCATTCAATTTAATTAAAGACAAATAATTAAACTCTGAAAAATAGCAGATTTTATCTTTCCATTTAGATTTCAGGTTAGACAAGGAATTGAATGTTAAGATTCAATTTCATCAGCAAAAATGTAAAAGTGTTTAATGTTAGATCCTCTAAATGAAACATTGTTAAACTGCTTGCAGGCAACAATGACTCATTGCCACCTCTTGGCAATGAGAAACAAAAGAAACAAAGGCGCAAACCCTCAATAGGCAATGGCTCACCCACAGGTTCTCCAAAAGGCACCGAGAAGCAATCTAGGCGCCATCGTTCATCGAACCTTTCATCGGAATCCCCTGGTCGAGATTCATCTGGCCATGGAAGGCGGCACAAGAACTCAAGTCGTGGCAGTAAATCACCTTCGCAAGGGTTACCTGACATCCCAAAAAGTTCACGGCGAAAGAAATCAAAGGGATCATCAGGCGGATCAGAGGGATCTGCTTCGTCAAGATCAAAACGTCCAAATTCTATGTCTGATATCACGGAGGTTGAATCTTTAGATGGAAGCTTAAGAGGAATAGAGTAATTTGTAAATTAGAGGTTTTGAGCATTACCACTGCATCAAAATGTAATTCCCTGTTATTGTTTTCTCCAACTTTTTTTTCTTGAAGCTTTAGCTTGCATGGTTTTGGTTGCCTCATAGCTCTTGCAGGCCATATCACATGCATGCTATGTTAAGAAAGCCAAGAGAACACAAGAATTTAGAGTAATGAATTTTAATCTTGGGAGCTTCTTGGAAAATCAAAATGATGCATTTAGATAAAGTTGGAATTTTGAAACCTACAAATGAAAAGTCTGTGCCATCATTGTCATTGTCTATCACTACAAAAAAAGAAAAACCCACCATTCTCGTAGGCAGATAAGGTTCTTGGGTGTTGTACATTAATCAAAATCATCGGGTGGCACTCTAGAGTTTCATGTCAGTCTCATTCAGAGCCACTTCATTGCAAACAGTATCTGGGAAATCTTCAGGCTATTCCATCATTCATCTTGCTCTATTTTCCTCAGTTTTGAGTTTTCATAAAAGTAATGCTGAAATCTTACAGCTTGGAACATGTTTCTAACGTTCAACTAAAAGTTGTCCAATAATAAGACAATGCAACTCTTCAAAGCCTTTTTAAACATATCGCAGACAATTGAGAATTCAGGAATTGGTTTTTCTGCTTCAGTAATAAGATTTTTTTCTTGTGATTTTACTAAATCAAAGTCATAGGCAGCAAGCATTAAAATAAGAAGAGCATTCCTTCTAGCTAACCACTTTTGTACAAGACCAAAAAAAAAACCATCCAAATATAAAAGGCATAAACAACAGAGTCTAGACACTTCACATTCAAATACCAGTCTGACTTTTTATGTTTGGTCCAAATAGCTAGATTCATATTTGCATTCACAGCATTCAATAGACAATAGTCAATGTGGCGCACTTGAGAATCCCATAGCGCTCCAAAGAAAAATCATCACGCAATGCCTGCTTCCCAAATAGCACTTCCTTAACTGGAATTCCCTTTTCCGTTCGAATAATTTGTTTCACACCTCGAACAGTAGTGGAGAGGGATATATTGCTACTAATTTTGTGCACTTTCATATGCGTTATGGTTGATGAGGGTGCAAAAACCATACAAAGAGTATTGTGCTTCTGGATGCCATAACTGGCCAAATCACATTCTACTTCAAGTCGTTTTCCAGCAAATACAATACTCTGAAGATCAACAGGAATCTTCAGCTTCTGAAAAATCTTGTCCTTCACATCTTGGATAGTTGTAGTCTGCTTTACGTCAAGAGTTAAGGTTCTGCCACTCCATGTTTTAACAAATATCTGAAATTGTGGATGCAAAATCTCTAGCACAGATTCTTCTTTGATGTCATAACAAGCCAAGATTTTGGAATCCTCAAGCTGCTGTCCTAAATAGAACAAACAGCCTACTGAGGCACCCAACATGCTCCCAGCTATTTCTTTGACATCAGCCACAGTAAATGTAATCTTAACTTTGAGTTTCACAACTTCTCCAGTTAGTGCTTTCACAAAAATAGACACAACATCCTTTTGGCAGAAAACTAGAAAAATGGTTGACTCATTCTTTACCTTGAGAGAGCTCAGAGACCTACCCTCTTCAAGTAGTTTTCCTTCATAGACAAGCGAGAACTGATCCATTTCAATCCCCTCTCTCACCTGGATCAATGACTTGATACTTTGAATGGTATCATGAGCCGTTGCTTCAACCACAATGGCCCTCTGCTCTGTTGGTATTTTGACAAGTAACCTCACTCCAACAAAATTCTGGAGAACTACATCGAGAGTGGAATTCCTCTGAATACCATAATCAACTAGCCTTTGATAATCCTTGAGCTGTTGGCCAGCAAAGAAGAGACACTGAATATTCTCAGAAATGATTCCCTTCTCATATAATAATGCTTTGAAATTTTCTACAGTTTCAGTAGGTTTAACTTTCCAGGCAACTGTCTTCGTGAGCTTCAAGTATACAGGTATCTGCAAACAAAGACAACTCAGAATAAGCATACTAAAGCATTTATCGCCAGATAAAACTCAAAACCTGGAGTATCTTATATGAACAGAGAAGAAACTTTTAGGAATTCATTGGAACTTGAGCTCCTCTACATAAACGGCATTCAAGAAGAAACAGAGCTTCATCTTCCACAAATGCGGTGTATAGAGTAGATTATATAACCAACCAACTAATAAGAATGCACAAGTTTTTAAAGGAAAGATGATGGGATAACAACAACCCCCAAAACCCCAACCAAGCGCCAGAGAATCCCACCAGAGTATTTTTTTCCAATAGAAGTTTCAAAAGTACTGCCTAGGGAACCAAAAAAAAAAAACAAGTAGCAACAATTGAACAGCCCTTCAATTATTCTTTTCTAGGGTTTCAATAATTGTTTTTCTCTCATTCTGTCCTTCCCAGTTTCATCATGTCTATATCTTTCTCCAACGCAAAGGACGGAATGACAATATAATCAGAATACCAATCAACCAAAGGCAACTTAGCATAATCCATGGTATCATCTCATCCAAAACACTCAAAGATCAATACTTTTACAACAAAATTAACACCAAACATATGCAAAAATTTAACTTTGGTTTTTCCATTCAATTCTCTTGTACAAGAAAAAAAAAAAAAGGAAAAGCAATTTTATTTTCAAATAAGGAAACTGGAAAAAACCTCTTCTTCAGAGGAGTGAAAGTGGGGTCTTCGAGATCCTGATGATTCCATGGAGATTCACTGATCAAAACCAGCCTCTGAAATCAGATTGCAGAAGGAACGAAAAAAATAACAGAGTTAAACAAACTCAAAGAAAAATCAGAGGAGAGAGAGAGAGAGAGTGCCCTAACTGCCACCAGTGTAAAGTCAATAAAAAAAGTGGCCTCCTTGTCCCGCAAGGGAAGAGTTAAGAACTCCATTATTTATTTATTTATTTATGAAATTCTATTCAAAATAATTTTTTTTTACTCACAATTTTTTTAATATTACGAAAAGGATACTCATATAATTTGTTATTATTAATTTGCATAGTTTGTTATTAGAGTAAATTTCAATGAACTTTTTAATGTTTTACCTTAATTTAACTCTAATTCATTAGTTTGAAAAATAAACATTTTGATCCAAAATTATAAATTTAATAATACAGAATAATTGTTCTATTAAGGTACTATTAAAAATATATTAACCTAAACATTTATTACTCAAGAAATATCCGTAATACTCTTTCTTGGTATTAAAAAAATAAAATCTTACACAAAATAATTTTTTAAAAATTTACTTAAAATTAATAAATATTAATAAAATTTATTAATGATAATTGAGAATGTGATATTATTAATTAAAGTTTACTAATTGACTGATATATGTTAAAATCATTTGTGATTTTGGGCCAAAGTGTATATTTTCAAAACTGATAAACTAGAGTTTAATTATGGTAAAACCTTGAGGACCTTAATAAAATTTATCATTGTTATTTTTATTTGCATTTATCACTTTATCAAATTATTGATTGTAAATTTGAATAAGAATGAATTATTAAAAAAATTAAAGAATAAAAAGCATGCCACGTTTTTAACTTATCTTTTAATAAATAAAACCAATATTTATTTTGAGATTATCATCTCATATAATCGTCAATGAATTTTTTTAATTTTAAGGACAAGATTAAAAAATGATACATATAAAAAAATATTAAAAATATAAAAAAATTAATTAAAAAAATAAAAAAATGTGAAAAATTTTTAAATTCCCTTGTAAAATCAAAAAAAGTTCTCTCCTCTATATAGGATGATATTAATTTATGAGATTATTTATGATACACTGATAACTTCTATACACTGTTAGTTAACCATAAAATGACACATCATTAATGAGCAAAGTCTAAAATTGTATAGACTTTTAAAAATAAATTTAAAAACTTTATTAATATTTTTAAAGACCTGCATATGAGGTGTTATCTTATGATTGGTGAATAGTATAGGAAAATTATACATTATTAATCCATAGTATATAAACACATAATTTTTTTTAATCAAAAATCAATACCAACTTGTTAAAGAAGTTGAAAGGTTAGAAGTTGGAACCCATTTGTATAGCTAGAAGATACTCTTTAATATTGTAGAAGGCAAGAATCTCGCTTTCCTTAAAGAGGCTTCCTACCGTAGGTAAGGTACATATAAGTGTACTATATTCCATGAGATCTCGATTTTTACATCAGCAATGATATCAGATTGATTCATGTCAATGCAAATAATCGCTTAATCGACTGATTAAAAATGAATTGTAATGTATTGTAAATTTTAAGTTCGAATTTAAACACTTAATCTTTCAATTATTTAATATTTCCTTCGTAATCAAAACAAGAGTGATTCACATGAACTGATACCTTCAGAAATATCTGATATTCAGGAGTCACCATCTTCGGAATACCATCTTCCTTAGTGTCATAATAAGCCAAGGTCCTTAAATTATCCAGCCTGATTCCTGAATGAATGAAAACCCAATTTCAACAGGGAAATCCACCAAACTCCCAACCATTTTTTTATATCGAGTATAGAATGCATAGACTTAACTTTGGAGTTTTAATATATCTTGGCCTGGTGTCTCCGGGGGCATTGAAAGCACATCCTGAGGAGTAAAAACCATTTGGAGAGTCAGTTTCTGGTGTATGTTGAACGAGGCCAAGGACCTCTTATCTTCCAGGAGTCTGCCTGCTTTGTGTAGGGAGTACTCCTTCCCCTGGATTGTCTCCTTGCAAGCATGATGGAATTGATCTTATGAATTGTATCAGAAATATTCACTTCCAGGGACATGATGTTGTTTTTTGATCGTACTTTGACATATAAGTTCACTGCATTTTGATTTCTTCACATTAATGGATGTTGTTTTCATTACCTTCAGATAATAATTTATCTGAAGATGAACATTTTGCTATTTAGACAAACTTTGTCATGGCATTGAGTGCTGTGTTTGTAAATTATAGGAGTTGCTGCTCTGGTATGATATATGCGACTATTTAACTAAACTTGTCAAAGCCATCCAAAAAGTCTTCTCAGAAAATTAGTTTTCACGCCAAGCTAACGAGAAACTCGTAGCTTGCAAACAATTTGAAGGAAAAATACCTCTCCTTCAGTTGGATTTGACTACAAATAATGTGATAATGGCTTTTGAAGTTTGGGAACTGTCCTGTTGAACTCAAGGCCTTACACTAACACAGGCAGAATCCTAGAAAGAATTGCCAGATTGGAAGAGAAGATTTGTTTTGGGAATTATGTGGAATTCAAATGGATCCCATTGATTTGCATAGAAATTTGACCTGAGGGAGAAATTGATAAGATTGAGGAAGCGAAATGTACGTCGAAAAATTAAAAATGATCTCTTTATAAGGTTCATCGAGTGTTTTGGGAGTTTATTAAATGTTATGTTTAATGTGAGTCTATGTAATTTACTGGTGTTTAAAATTCTTAGATTGTTAGCTGGTTGGTTCAATGTTAGTAATTTCGATATTAAATTCTGTGGTTCAGTAGGCATGGTTCGGAAGCTCTTTGGGCTGTGGAGCCACTCTCTTCTTAAACAGTTTTGAGTTATAAGAAACTTATTGAGTTCAAAGAAAAAGACAACGGAAATTGAGGGGAGAAATGTAAAGCATAACCAGAGGAGTACATTAATGAAATATAGTGTTACAAAAGGCTAAAATATCAACACATTGAAAGGCACCAGGAAGAGTACATATGAGTATGTACTCGTGCTGCATTTCATCCAACGGTTTTTTTTTCAACTGAACGGTAGTCCTAGTTTCTCCGAACAGTGATAAAGGGAGTGGAATTTAAGTGAGGCGATAGCTTAGGTGATAAATCACCACATTGGTGCGACAAGGGAGTGCTTGGGGTGAGTGAAAGCCTGTTTTCCAGGGGAGTCAATGGCAGTGGACTCAAGGGGAGATGATTTGTTATCTGCAAACCCTTTGCTGGCCGTAAGCAAGCCAGATAACCATTGTTGCATATTGGCAGTTTGCTGGCCTTCACAGTGGCTTCATTCTCTTTCTGCACGGGTGCCCCAGTCGGATCCTGCACATGCCATCGAATATGAATTGAATTTAGTACGTTTAAAGTTCAAAGACAGGACTATGAATTGAGTTAACAATAACGTACCCCAAGCACTAGAAAAGTGAAAGCTTGATTATCTGCACCAAGATAGATTTCAATCAACTTCCGGAGATCAGCAAGCGTTGCATCTTTTACAACCTTTAATGTTGCTATAAACTTTCCAGGGTTTTCCTTAGATGCTTCCCATTTCACATAGACTTCAATCTGGGCATCAGTGCAGTCAGATGGGTTTTGGTTCTCCTTCAAGGATGCTGCCATTAAACCAGCTGGTGAGTTCTCCTTGTTCAAACTCTTCACAACTGAACTATCCGAACCAATCTTAATTGGGGACCAATGAGTGTCAATGGCTTCGGGCATTGCTTTGGCGGGCGTTGGAGTCCTGATTTGTTGAGAAAGCTCTCTTTGGTTCCCACAGAGGGTAAATATGTTTTGGATTCTTAGTCTTCTGGAAGAGGCTGTGTCAGAATCAGGCAGTCTGGGTGTGAATTCGAATGTCGGAGGAGACGATTCCAACGATGCTGTGCCACTCGAGCAGACTCTCTTTTCCTGTATTATCACCTTCTCAACTTCTTCATCTTCCGCGTTCTGTTTTTGTTCCTCATCTTCTTCTATTTCTTCTTCCTCGTACACAGTGCTCAGACCAAACTGCGGTGCAAAACCATCATGGTTTGCAGGCTGAGGATGATTCAGAAACCCTTGAACGCCACTGCTTTCAGATTGATTCACAGCTTTATCACGAACAAATGGTTCTGGATCACCCATGTCTAAATCCATTGACTTCACCATCCCTGGAACCTCATCGCCATACATGCCAATTAGCCTGTTGGCAAAGCTGCTTCCCTCCAACTCCTTTGCCTCACTTTCCTCGCCATTCCCATCCCTTGAACGGCATAACTCAAACTCGATTTCCTGTAGCCGCCTTCTTAGCATCTCAACTTCTTCTTGCTGTTGCAGAATTCTTTCTTCCATTCTTCTCCTTTCCATCTCAACAAATTCCTCTGCCATTCGCCTGCATTCATCTAGTTTCTTCTCCAACTCAAGTTTTAACAGCTGTGTACGCTCATTTACCTTTGAGTTGATTTCTTCTTCATTTGCCCCAGAGGCCTTGCCTTCCACAAGTGCTCGTAGTGCCGCGACTTCTTCTTCTTTCTTCAAGAGCGCTTTGTGTGCTTCATTTCGCTCTTTCTCTCTGAGCTTGTTCTCCACCTGTAGTTTGTTTATGAACTGGTCCATTGCTGCTAGCCTGTAACCCAAAGTAATTGCAGATGAAGAATCTTCATTTTTGTCCTTGATTGGTGTATGCGGGCCACGGAGAATACATTTCGCTTTTGCTCCATATTCCAGGGTGCAAATTGTCTTGTGTATCTCCTTCGGATCTGGACTTGCACAAAGAATCATTAAAATCTTTGACTGATCATCCTCAAAAGAATCCTGGGGAAACAAAGAGTGTTTGCAGCACATGAGACAAAGTTCAAAAACTTTGTGAACCACCATGAATGACAACTTGGGAATGGAACTTACCTGGAGCAACATTGTCAACTTACTATCTCTGAAGGGCACATGAGAATCTCCATTTGCAATGGATTCAACAACTCTCTTCAGTGCTATGTTTCCCTGGTTTATCTTTGCTGTCTGCAGTTTTCAGTACATTGACAGTGAATTAGAAATCCAGGATTATAGATGGTTAGGGAATAATCAAATGCAAAATGAAAAATATATACTCAGAAGCTAGAGAATCCTGACAGATTTTACCTGCATTTTTGCCTCAAATCCAACTTGACCTGCTTGATCGATATTTTCAGAACCTGCCATGTCCACAAGCATCAGCCTTCCTCCAACCGTTGGAACATCAAGGATTATCTATGCAGATCGAAAGAAATGTTCAATTTTTCGATTAGCAGAAGACCTTAAGACAGGTTACTTTTAAAATTGAAGATGTAAAAAAGCTTACCATGCAGTGACTTCGAGAACTTCTGTCATTACAGAGAGTGCTTTTGACAATTCTTCTCTTCTCTACTTTCTGAATCTCTTTTGAAATTTTTCCAGCTTCACTTCCAGATATGAAAGTCGCATTCTTAGCTTTTTTTCCCATTACTTCTAGTTTCACCTGCAAATACAGTACACAGCAAAATCTTACAAGATAGTGATGGTGAGTAGAGGAAAAGCAGCCCTCCAAGACTAATCAAGGAATTTCTTAGCAAGAAAACCAGCCTCACAATATACTATCAAGCATTTAGACTCAAGTATTACCTGGAAGATTACCTCAATGCCAATTTTAAGAAGAAATGAACCTACAAAGTTATATGACTGTTATATTATCAAAAGATAAATAGCCTAAGATCATTGATGAAATGAATTAAGTTTGGTTCATATAATCTCAAAGCCATTTTCTCTGAAAAACTGAACTAATCAAGATGTGTGAGTATAATTAGCAGAAAATTTAACAAATTGTATAACCACAATCAAATCATTCAGTTTTCAACCAAAACAACCATCTCTTACTCCTGGCTTTGGCAGAGTTATAAAATTTCATTTCTGATCAATTTTTACGTAGGAAAACCATATCCCATCTCGATGTACCATATAAACCAAACAAAAAGAACAGTAAAAATAATGTAAATATAAATAAAAAAAATCAACTTAAATCAGACCTGAAAAAAGTGAATCAAATCACCAATAACCACAGTAATTTAAACAGAAAAACTCCCGGTCATCAAGAAATCAGATCACAAGAGACATTAATATAGGACTTACCTTAGATCCATTGCCACCTTTAGGCCATCCAATTCCAAAACCACCTCCTCCGTTGCTTGACAGAAGATCATAAATTTCCTCATTATAAATCTCCAAAACAGTAACTTGAACAAAAGTTCCAACTCCCAAAATTTCCCCATCCCCTCCACTCTCTTCCTCCCCATGATCTCCCAATATACCTTTTAATGACTTATAAACTATCCCAGGCTGCTTTGGGCACCCAAACATAGTATGGCTCTTCCCTGAACCAGTTGGGCCGTACATCATAATAGTACACTTAGCTCCCATTTTCACCCCATTGATTCTAGACTCAACGAACTTTTTGTAAAAAGTATCGAGATCTTCTTCCTCAGATGAAGAAATCCCATCCAGGGAAAAGTCCCGGTAGCCGATATCAGCCCGGACTCGGAGAGTCTTGTTGTCAGGATTGATTTGGAGAAATGAGACGGCGTTTTTATCTTTTTGGTCACCAGGGTAGTTTCTTATTCGACCGATGACTTCTACAGGGTGTTCTGCTGGTGGGTTTTCTTTGGCTAAGGAGTTCGGGTTTGGAGACGGGTGTGGATTGTTTCTTGTTGATGAGAAGTTCAGGCGTTGCTTGGATTGGGGGGTTCTCAGCTGGGTTTGGCTTAGCTTTGAAGAAGAAGATGGGGTTGGAGCCATTCTTTTGGTTCTTTGTTTATTGGTTTTTTGTTTTCTTGGAAGAAGAATAAGTAGAATTACAAGAAGAAGAAGAAGAAGAAGAAGAAAGGAAATGTTTCAATTCGAGGAAGAAAGGCTTTGAGGAATTCTTGAGAATATGAAAACGGAGAGCTTTTGACTTTTGAAATTTAAAATACAGAAGTAACCGTTACTCATTCTAACGTCTATTTTCTGTGGTATGGGCCTCCATTAAAATGGGTAGTTGTTTCTCCCCGACCCGGCCCAATTTCTAGTAAAAAAATTAAGAAACGGCTTCTCACATCTCAAAAGCCGAAACGTCCCCATACTAGAACTCGTAACAGCGTGTTTGAAGAAAATTTTGAAATTTTGAAGATTTTTGAAAGATTTATTTGATAAGATGAAAATAATTATAAAAATTAACGATATTAGAAATAAGAAAAGAAATATCAAAAATAATATATAATATGAGTATGAGTAGATTTGGAAAAACATATAGATATTATTAATAATATGGAAAATAGATATATTATATTATAGTTAAATAAAATGATCTTTGTTTTTATGTACCAAAATAATGATCTTTGTTTTGGGGTTGTATTTTCGATGGGTTATGTGCAGTGAAAGAAGATTTAAATTAATTTAAAAAAAATCACTTCTTTAAATGAGTTTTCAAGAAAGAATTTAAGATGTTCAAATTAAGAGAAATTTCTCTTAGATTTTTATTTTTTTTTAACAATAAGGGAATTCAATTTTAAAGTTTTAAATATCTTGATTAAAATTAATTTTCCTTTAAAAGCATCTTAGGTAAACAATTAAGTGCATTAAATCTAAGTTAGAGTTCCTAGGTGAAATTTTAACTTTTTGCCGATCACAAAATGTTCATAGATTTGATTGATGTTAATTCAATTATAAAAAATAAGTAATAAATCGTATAATTTATATCATTCAATTTGATTTCAATAATTACATATAAACCTATTAATTATAATATAAAAACTTTAAAGTTAAAAATCACGTCACAAAATCTATACACAAATAACTAAAAGTTTTTTTTTAATCATATTATTATTTTTTTGGTGTAACCACAGGTATCCTCATCCGTTTTACGGTCTGAGACTAATCCTGTTCGGGCCGGGAGTGGTAAACGGTAAAGCCCTCCCAACAGTGAGGACTCCAGGACTCGAACCCTGTCCAAGTACCTGGGGAAGAAGTCCACTTTCCACTTCTTCCAACCACTTGTTGGTTTTAATCATATTATTATTGATTGTTAATTTATTCACTGATGAGGGACATTATTACTTAGGGGCATTTCGGTCCTTCAACTCTTGTGGTTGATTTGGCCTTACGACGATCCGTGCAGAGCTGACACGTGGCTATGTCAACTCTGCCCTCATCATTACTCTGGACGTCTAGTTCGGCGTCTGACGTGTCGGTTTTTGTTCAGGTGTCATCGACCACCTCGGGACTGACCACCTGCCTGGGGAATTAACATACTCGTGAAAGCCTTGGTGGGAAGGTGATGGGGCACCTATTAGCCGACTTGTATCATTAGACGGACAAGTTAGCACGATATTATTTGGCCACGTCTCGTCCACCTGTACTAAGGTCAATGACTGAGCATGTAACATCTCGCTTATAAATAGCTCGTCCAAGCTTATATCAAGGACAGAATACCTTGATCCTTTTCGAAACTTTGCCATTCTCGACAACAACATTTGGTATGCCAGGTAGGGAGCTAACACACTTTCGCGTTGTTGTCGAGAATGGCTCGTAGAAGGAGAGTTGTAGAGAAAAAGGAGCCGGCTCCACTGGTTAGCCCAAATACTGCACCCGACGATCAACCTAACCAGCCCATCCAAAGACCGCCGCCCACAGTTGAACAATTTGAGCAGTTTTCCCAACAGTTGAAAAACCTTACCGAATTGGTTTAAGCTCACGTCCTCACACCCTCACCAATCCAAAGGCCACCATCGAGAAATGATACCGACTAGCCTAACCTCTCCCAGACACCCTCACCACCGAGAGAAGAGGTAAGCGCTAGCACCTCTTCCCAACCTGAAATAGTGGAAAAAGCCAAAACCAAAAAACCAACAATACATCCCTGACAAATAGAAAAATCCCCAAAGTGCCTCCACTTCAACCCCTATGTCACAAAATCACACTCATGATCGACTAGAAGCAAGGATGGAAGCGGTGGAAAAACAAATACAAGAAAAGGCACAGATCCATATTGGAAACCTCGTCGTTCTTGGAAGAGATCGACTGTGCACAGCCCCCGCCCCCAAGGTTTCAGAATGCCTACAATAGATGCATATGACGGTACATCCGATCCTTTTGACCACTTAGAGCTTTTCCGTGCTAACATGTCCATATATGGAGCGGATAACCCGTTGATGTGCAAAGTGGTTTTGGCTATTCTCAAAGGGGCAGCACGTGCATGGTATTCTGGTTTGGCACCTCGATCTATAAGCTCGTTCAAAGAGCTTGGTCATTCATTCTTGACTCACTTCATTAGTAGCAGACGAGCTAAGAAAACTACTTTGAGCCTGATGGCAGTCAAACAAAGGCCCGAAGAATCGCTGAAGGAATATGTGACGAGATTCAACGCTAAAGCGCTTCAAGTCAAAGACCTGGAGCAATCAGTGGCAGTAGCCGGCCTCATGAATGGCCTCACAGACGAGAAATTTCATTTCAAGTTCTCTCTCTCTCTCTGGAACCCCTCAAAACCCTACCAGAGCTCTTGCATAGAGTAAAAAAATATATAAATGTCGAGGAAACCATGTCGGCTAGGTTGAGCACAAAAGACCACAAAAATGGCCAACGAAGCGACAAAAAGAGGGGAAGAGTGGCTGAGAAAGACCAAGGAGGTAGGAAATTTGGCAGATCGACTGGACATTCAGTCAGGAGAAGCCCTAAAAGAAAGGGCTACCAAACTTACACTCCTTTGAACACTACAAGGGAAAGAATTTTGATGCATATTGAAAAGGATCCTTAGCTCAAGTGGCCAAGGCCAATGAAACCTAACCCATAAAGGGTTAAAACCAAGAGGTGTGCATTCCACCGCGACCACGGCCACACGACCGAGGAATACACCGACCTCATGAATGAAATAAAGGACCTAATCAGAAGGGGTCGTCTGAAAAGGTTCGTACTGAATGAAACAAAGCAAGACTTCGGAAGAGGTGGATACCAGCAACGGAACCTAAACAATCGACCTCAGATGAACTATGGAAGACCTCTAGTTGCGAGGAACACAGGTGAAAGGGGTCCAGGGCAAGACCGAAGTGAAGAAAGGGTAAGAAATAATGAAAACAGACCTATAGCTGGAATAATCAACGTCATAGTGGGGAGGTCCCCAACTTTTGCAAGGAAGAAAATCGATTAAGCAACCATCATGGTCGTAGACTCCATGGCCAAAAAGCCCAAATCGTGGAAGGATGAGCCCATATCCTTCTCTACTAGAGATTTAGAAGGCATAGAATTTCCCCATGAAGATGCTATAGTTTTCAGCGTGGTCATCTACAATCATGTGGTCAAAAGGATTTACTTTGACAATGGAAGTGCTAGTGATATTCTCTATTATGATACTCTGAAGAAAATGGGAATCAGTGATGATCGGCTCAAACCATATCTTGTGTCGCTGGTCGGGTTCGGCAATGAACATGTCCCGGTGGTTAGCATCATAGTCCTCCCGCTAACAATGGGCACAGAGCCTAGAACGGCTACGGTGATGGTGGAATTCATGGTGGTTAAAATCCCTTTGGCCTACAATGCCATCATTGGCCGACCTAGCCAAATGCAATTGAGAATGATCGGATCGACGCTGCAACTAAAGATAATTTCCCACCCCTCATGGGAAGGGGGAAGTTCGAGGAGACCAAGAAACAACTCGAAGGTGTTATATGACGGCAATGAAAACAAAAGGAAAGGCAAAGGAGGCCCTGACCATAGAAGTCCCGGACCAACGACCTAAACAAGGTCTCAGCCGACCACAGTTGGTAGAAGAGCTCATCAGTGTCCCCTTTGATCTAGAGGACCCTACCAAACTCGTGCAGATCAGCTCCGCACTAGGAGGAAAAGAAGAATTAGTGCAATTGATAAGGAAAAACGCCAACCTATTCGCGTGGAGGCCGAAAGATATGCCAGGAGTGGACCCAAGGGAAATGGTCCACTGTCTCAACGTGGATCCAGAAGCTAGATCAGTGAGACAAAAGAAGAGGTGTTTTGTAGTCGAAAGACAAGAGGCGATCAACGAAGAAGTGACGAAGCTCCTCAAAGCCGGATTCATCAAAGAGGATTATTACCCGAAGTGGTTAGCCAACGTAGTAATGGTGAAAATGCAGAACGAAAAATGGAGAATATGTGTGGATTTCACCGATCTGAATCGAGCATGTCCTAAAGACAGTTTCCCTTTACTGAATATCGACAGATTATTCAACAATAGCTTCGAACAGGGGTTACTGAGCTTCATGGATGCATATTTCGAATAAAATCAAATCAGAATGTTGGAGGAGAATGAGGAAAAGACTTCATTTATCACAGAAAAAGGGATTATACTGCTATAAGGCCATGCCTTTTGGTCTCAAGAATGCTGGGGCCACTTACTAGAGGTTGGTCAATAAAATCTTTAAGGAACAGATCGGAAAGACCATGGAAGTCTATGTGGATGGCATGATTGTGAAAAGCAAGGACGTTAGGAAGCACCTGCAAGACTTACAGGAAACATTTGAAGTCTTCAGGAAACATAATATGAGGCTCAACCTTGTGAAGTGTGCCTTCGGAGTAACTTCGGGAAAATTTCTAGACTTTATAGTCAGTCAGCAAGGGATCGCAGCTAATCTAAAGAAAGTACAGGCCATACTGGACATGAAACCGCCGACCTCAATGAAAGAAGTGCAAAGGTTTACAGGTAGAGTAGCTGCTCTAAGCAGATTTATGTCCAAGTCGGGCGACAAATGCCTCCCGTTCTTCAAAACTTTGAAGAATGTACGAGAATTCAGATGGACTGAACAATGTCAGAAAGCCTTTGAAGAACTCAAAGCATTAGTTTCCTCTCCACCTGTCCTATCCAAACCACGGGTAGGGGAAATGCTGTACTTATACTTGGCTGCGACTGAGCAGGTAGTCAATTTGGTCTTGATAGGGGAGGAGTCTGGGACTCAAAAGCTAGTGTATTTCACCAGCAAAGTACTGCAAGCGGATGAGCTCAACTACCAGAAAGTAGATAAGCTTGCTTATGCCCTAGTTACCTCGACCAGGAAGCTGAGACCTTACTTTCAGTCACATGCAGTCACCATCCTGATCGATAAGCCCCTTAGACAAATCCTCCAAAAACTCGAGCTGTCCAGAAGGTTGATCAAATGGGTAGTAGAGCTTAGCGAGTACGATATGCAGATAAGACCTCAATCATCCCTCAAATCACAAGTGCTCACAGATTTTGTGTTGGAGTCTTTATCAATAAAGCAAGCCACGGAGGAAAGTCCACTGACGGAAGAACTGGAGGGAGTAAAGGTGTGGAAACTTTACATGGACAAATAAGCCAATAGTGAAAGAAGCGGGGCCGGGCTCATCTTGGTCAGCCCCGAGAACATAAAAATAGAATACGCCCTCAAATTCAACTGTAGAGCGACAAACAATGAGGCCGAATACAAAGCACTTATCACGGGGTTAAGGCTAGCCAAGGAATTAAAGGTGGAAGAGCTAATTGTCTTTAGTGATTCTCAGCTAGTGGTAAACCAAGTGAACAAAGAATTCGAAAGCTAAGGGGAAAATCATGATTAAATATCTGGAAAAGGTTGGACTGCTACTCTCAAACTTTAAAAAATACCAAGTGAGGCAAATTCCAAGAACTAATAATGTCATGGCCGACTACTTATCCAAATTAGCTACGAGTTCCAACTTGGGCCTCATGCCATGAGTGATGGTGGTATTCATAGAGCAGAAGGCCATGGCTGAAGAACAAGGAGTAGGTTAGATAGGAGAAGAAGCAGAGTCATGGATGACCCCTTATATAAGATTCTTGACAGCAGGGGAAGAACCCGAAGATCATAATCAAGCTAGAGCCTTAATAAGGAAAGTGCCGAGATGCACCCTTATCGACAGAAAACTATACAGGAGATCCTTCAGTTTGCCTTTTCTTAGATGCTTAAGCCTGATTGAGGCAAACTACATTTTGAGGGAAGTCCACGAAGGAATCTGTGGAGGCCACCTCTGCCTAAGAGCCTTGGCACACAAAGTACTAAGACAAGGTTACTATTGGCCCATGATGTACAAGGATTCGACCGACCTGGTGAGAAAATGCAGCAAATGTCAGAAGTTCGCCCCCATTCAGCATGTTCCCTCAAATGATCTCACCTCGATCATCAATCCTTGGCCCTTCATGCAGTGGGGAATGGACGTGCTAAGGCCCTTCCCGCCAGCCACAGGTCAAAGAAGATTTGTTCTTGTCGCTATCGATTATTTTACGAAGTGGATTGAGGTCGAACCCCTCGCAACCACAACGAAAAAACAGGTCCAAAATTTTTGTTGGAAAAATATTGTTTGTAGGTACGGGCTGCCAAAGGCAATTATCACAGACAATAGAAGACAGTTTGATAACCCCAAGTTTAGGAGTTGGTGCGAAGACCTAGGTATACAGCTAAGGTTTACCTCGGTAGCACATCCTCAGGCGAATGGGCAGGTTGAGGCAGGAGAATAGGCCGATCTACTACCCGAGGCCCTTTGGGCATTAAGAACCACAACCAATGTCCCAACTAGGGAGACTCCTTTCAACCTCGCCTTTAGGACCGAAGCTGTGATCCCTATGGAAATAGGCATGCCGAGCTTATGCGTCCAATTAAAGGCTGAGCTGGGAAATGAAGAAGCGCTGAGAAATAATTTGGACCTTTTCGAAGAGCAAAGAGACCGAACATTGGTCACAATGGCAGCCTACCAACAAAGAGTGTCCAGATACTACAATAAAAAGGTTAGAAAGAAGTTGATCAGATGAGGAGATTTGGTTTTGAGGAAGGTGGAGGCTTCAAGGAGAGACACGACTGGAGGAAAATTGGCCCCAAACTGGGAAGGACCTTACATGGTTAAAGAAGTAGTCCATATGGGAACTTACAAATTACAGGATATAGACGACAAAGAAATTTCGAGGACATGGAATGCTGATAACCTAAGAATTTTCTACCAGTGATCGATCGATACATTTGATCCTAATTCTTTTGTTTCACCTACCTAGGCTCAATTTGATTTTGCTTGTATTCAGCTCAGCCCATTGATGATTGGGTCCACAATTTGTAAGTGATCTATGGAATGAAATATTCAAAGAGCTGATCTTTTGACAAAGTAAAACGAAAGAGCCACAAAATGCCATCAAACATTGGTAAAAATATAATTCCACGAAAATTCATAGTTTTTACAAAAAAAGCAAACTGAACATTACATTAAAACTATTAAAAAGAAAAAGACATCAGACAGCTGTGTCATCTTGGATCTTAGGATCCCCATACTCAGCTTCAGCTAGAGTGGCAACAATGGCCTCGACGTCAACACCATCATCCTCAGCCGTCGGAGGTTAGTACTGGACTGTCTTAAGATTTTCAAAAGAAATCATAGACAGATCCAAGTCGAGATACACATGATCGACCTCCTGGACCGCCAAAGCGAAGGCACCCCTTACCCCTTCTGCATTTGCTCGCTTCGCTGCAGCATAAAACTCGGGGGTATTTTGAAAATTGGCTAAGGCTTCCTGAGCCGCGAGATGTTTGGCCTCTTCCTTGCTTTCTTTAGCTTGGCTTAACTCCAGCTTCAACTTTTTCACCTTGGCCACAAGCTGTTCGGACTCGCGCTCCTTGCTCTCCAACTGCTCTACCTTCTTTAAAAGCGTATGACATTTCTCGCGATAGGAACTGTAGTCCTTGTGCAGCTTATTCACTTGGTCCTCGGCCCTGGTAGCATAGGCCAAAGCGAGCCAAACGTGATGGAGGCTAGCACTAACGTTGACCGAACATGGGGAGTTCATCTTATCCTTGTCTATAAAAAGGAAAAAACAAACTAAGTAAAATGAAGAACGACAAAAGCAAAGTCGAAGGAGGGAGAAAGAGAGCTAATTTGCTGGGGGAAGCATGGACTTAGCTAATTTTCGTGCCATGGACACACTTTTGAAAGCACTGTCCGAGGGGGCAAGTTTCATAGTTAACTGCACATTTTTTTGGACCTCGGCCTCTGCCTCCAAAGTGTCAGAAACCTCTTCCACATTTCGAGTCCTCTTGGGAGAAGGCTCACTCATTCGGCCTCTGTTGTTTTCCGTTTGGACTTAGTTTGTGCTTGAGTCTGTCTAGGCTGAGGTGGGGGTGGCTGATTGGCACCCGCGGTAGGAGGTTGAGCTGCTGCCTGAATATAGTCGAAAATGTTGAAACGTCCAGACATATCTGCACCGAAAGAAAATGGAATCTTGTAAATAGCTTGACCAATAAAAATAACAGGAACACTAAAACGAACTAGTTACCAGGTCAGTCTCAAGACCCGAGCTATGTCAAAACTTCAGGGGAAGTTAAAAGTTTGGCATCTAAGAGAACCCTCCCGTAATCTCTCAGCTTATTTATTTCGTGATAGGCTCTAAGCTCCTCACCAAAGATGTCACTCACATCGTCAGCCCCTTCTCTCATTTTACCTCTGTTATTAGTCACTTCCCACTCACCAGGGCTTATTAAACTAAAAAAATGAACTTTTTAGATTTTATTTGACGAGGGAATATTACTGAACAATTTCTTACAAGGATGAGCTGTGGCATAGTATCAGCTCTTATCTACAGGGCTGACCTTTATGGAAAAAAATCATTTGAATAACTTAAGAGTCAAAGAAAATCCTAAACCTTCACATAAAACTAAAAAATCGATGATATGACGCCAGCTATTTGGAAGCAACTGAGAAGGTGCAAGACCATAGGAGTTTAAGAGTTCAACTACGAAAGGGTTTAGAGGAAACCTTAGGCCGGTAAGAACGGCATCACGATAGACCCATAATCTTGTTTTTCCTTGGTCTTGGGTGACTTTATCAGTAATACGAGGTGGATCTATCCTAAACTTTAGAGAGATATATTGACCTTGGTAAAGCTCGGCAAAGTCCTTCCTTGTAAACAGGTTAGGACATGCCTCAGGAAGAGCCCCTCCTTTCAAAGCTCTCATAACAGTCAAAGAAACTTAATGAGAGGTAGAAGGTTTGCCCTGGAGTTGACCGAGGTCGTGAATATGGACCCCATATGCACGAAGGCTATCCTCTAAAGCCTGCTTTTCTTTGGCTGGCATAGGCTCGAGCCACTAAGGTGCCCTAGACCTACATTTTAACAAAGGCTCAGGTGGGTCAGCTGAGGCCACAGAAGCCATGTCCTCAGAGACCTCGGCCTGTTCATCTTGACTATTTAGTCCTAACCTAGCTTCGAGCTCGCGAAAACTATCCGAGCTATCCCTACTAGGAGGAGTAATAATCTCTACCGAAGAAGAAGACATGAGGAAGAGGGTTAACCTAAAAAGCTCAAACTTATAGGAAAAGCTTGGAGTGATTGGAAGTGAAGCAAAGACCGATAAGAAGAGAGAGACAAAGCCTTGCCGAATGAGCAAAAATGAAGGGAACCCCTCCTTTTATAGGAAGGCCGCGGAAGGCAAAACGTCACCTAAGAAACCTAAAAAACCTACTCGATATTCAAGAGAAAAAGTCATCCTTGGATGACCTTGGAAGCATTCAGAGCATATCTATTTCTATGGTCAAGATGGCGCCGTCTCCAATTTAGCAAATCGAGGAAACTAGACTTTAATGTCTCCCATTTCCCCAACTACCTTGTCAGAACTAAATGAAGGAAAACCCAAAAGGCTCAGATTTACTTTCTAGAATGGTCTAGCCTTTTGTCTCTTAGCCATGCAATCCACAATTGCTAGCTCGGCTTCCCCACACCAAGCGTCTGAACTCCTCGATTGAGCTTACGGACTGACTGTGGGGGGGATAGAATGATGAGGGACATTATTACTTAGGGGCATTTCGGGCCTTTAGCTCTTGTGGTTGATTTGACCTTACGAGGATTCGTGCAGAGCTGACGCATGGTTGGTCAGCTCTGCCCTCATCATTACTCTAGACGGCTACTTCAGCGTCTGACGTGCCGGTTTCTGTTCAAGTGTCATCGGCCACCTCGAGACCGACCACCCACCTAGGGAATTAGCATACACGTGAAAGCCTTGGTGGGAAGGTGACCAGGCACCTATTAGCCGACCTGTATCATTAGACGGACAAGTCAGCACGATATTATTTAGCCACGTCCTGTCCACCTGTACTAAGGTCGATGATTGAGCACGTAACATCTCGCTTATAAATAGCTCGTCCAAGCTCATATCAAGGACAGAATAATTTGATCCTTCTTGAAACTCTGCCTTTCTCGACAACAACATTCACTAATTTATTTCCAATGCGATTATGTTTTATTCAATTAAAAAGCATTTTTTATCCTTTTTATTTTTCCCAAAAACTAATACATTTTCACATAAAATCGCCAATCACTATAATTTTTTATTTTATGAGTTGGTTGGGATTTTGTTTTTGTTTTTTATTTTTATTCTCAAAATTATTTAAACATAAAAACAATATTTGGTAATTAATGTTGTTACATATTGAAAATAAATATTTAAAATATTTAAGATATAGTAGCTTAAATCACATTTTAAACATTAAAATATAAATAATGTATTTATAAAATAAAATTAATATTATTTAAATAATATTATTTACATAATATTTATTAATATTATTTTTTTACTGTTTAATAATAATATTAAATATCATTATTTAATCATATAATAGAATTTAATATAATTTAAATATATATTATATAAATACATATTAAATAAATATAATTATAAAAAATAATTAAATTAATATTAAAAAGTCATAATATAAAAAATAAACAAAATTATTTAGATATTAACTTTTATTAGATAATAATAGAAATTAATAAAATTTATAAATATATAAATGAAATGATAATATGAATTATAAATTCTATTCAACAATATTATTTAAATTACTTGTAATAATAATATTTAATTATTAAATAATATTAAACTAATTAATATATAATTTATATTTAATTATTTTTGACCATTTTCAAATTTTCTATATTTAAATAAATATATTAATTTTTAACTATTATTTTTAATTAAATATTATTTATATTAAATAATTAATAGATTATTTTATATTTTTTTAGTATAAATATATAATATAATATTAATATATAGACGGTTTACTTGCTTATGAACAACGTCAAAAATTATAACTTATTTATGGAAACAATGGAAAGAAGGACCTTTGTTTTTTGATTCAAACAATTTTGAAATTTTTTTATTTTCCTTTTCTCTTTTGAGGAAAAAAAATGCCTAACATGTTTTTCTAATGTAGTGCTGCACAAAAGAAAAAAAACCTGAAAACAAAATCGATACTAAACTATTCAACCTTACATATATTATCTAACATGTTTTTCTGATGTATTATTGGAAAAAAAATTGAAAAACAAAAAAGATGCCGAACAACTTAACCAGCTCACATATAAAAACAATGGGCTTCTAAGCCTCTCGTACAAGAATAAGAACTTCTATAGTTCTACTGTTCAACATATAAGGCATGTAGGGTTGACATCGAATCAATTTTTTTTTTAATTTTTGCCTCGATCCGACCCATGCAAAATTTCTGTTATATGATCCGTATTCAAATTGCATAGGAATAATATCTAATTTGAATAAATTCGCATAAATTTGGTTTGGTTTGATTCGGATTGATTCTTCGGGCATTAAGTTTTGGCAATTATGAGATATTAAGTTTAGGCAATTATGGGTTTTGCTTTAGTTTTAATTTAGACTTTTAATTAAAATATATAACTTAGGTTTTTGATTCAAATAGTACAAATTGTTGGGAAATTATTTAGTGAGCCTACATATATCAATTAATTGTACATTACGGGCTATCTATTTAGTCCACTTAATAGTGATCAAATAATGTTTAAGTTATTGGACTTTAGAACATCTCAAATTAGTATGGGCTTTGCAATGTGTAGAGACCCAATATTTTATTTTATTTTCATGATGGGCCAAAATAAAATAAAATATACTTCAAGTATAAATAGGTTATGGTCTCCAGTCTAAACATAACTCAATTCTCACAAAACAATCCCATCGTTGAGTGAGATACAGATTCTCTCAAAAGGTTTAGACGTGAAAGACTCTAACCTCAAGATATCAATTCCAATGGATTCAGGTACGCTTCCGTATTAATCTTTTCTTGATGATTAAACATGAAATCCTGGGTGTATTTATCTGTATTAATTTTCCTACAAGTGGTATCAAGAGCCTATCATGTTTGATCATTGAGAATTATAAATTATTGTGTAAAATCTTACGGCTTTTATTCCTTATGGAATAAGGATTAAAATCATGTAAACAAGTTCTGAAATTTTGTCTCATGTTTGATGAATTTTTTTTTAAATTCTTTAAATCCCGAAATTAAAATTTAACCAAAACAATAATATTTTATGTTTCTTAATTCAAATTGATTAAGGATAATTGTTTCTTGTGACTTATATGGTTGAATCAAAGTCACAATTTTGGTAAATTTTTGTGTTTTGGTTAAAAGAAATCAAGAAAAGGGGAAAGGGTTTTTCATGGATATTTTCTTGCATCTTTCTTGATCAAATTCGTCACAAATCTTTGTTGTTTTGATCTGATTTTGCATGGGTTTTGTAAAACAAGATATTGATTTCATGAATATAAGTTGAATTTTGGTGAAAATCGATCAAAAAGAGGCATAAAAAACGAAAAAATAAGAACAGACCCGAACGGGTCTGTTCAAGAAGCCTTCCGGGTCGGGTCGACCCGGCTAGGCAGAGAAGATGAGAAACAGTCCCGTCTGGGACTGTTTCCCACGCGCTACACTGGAGCGTGTTACCCACGCGCCACCTTCCCGTGGCCTTCTGGCCACCAAAGTTTCCATTCCACTATATTTTATTATTTTAAAATTTTTGGTGATTTTTATGAAATTTTTTGAAATTATTAAATATTTATTATTTAATATTCATTATAATTTCGGTGTTTTGATATATTATGCATGTATTTTCTGAAATTTTGTTTCATGATAAAATATTTCATGATATTTTGAGTTGATTGACAGTACTCACTCTCCCTATTGATGTGAATTAATTTGTGTACTCTCAATATTTTTTATATGTGCATAATATGTTAAAAATAAATAAAGTTCAAAATAAATTAAATTGATGTAAAATGTCACCAAAGTGACCTCTTTTATGTTAATTTATTTATTTTGAAAATTAAAGTTGTTATTTAAGAATTTAAATGACTGTGTTTTTTAATCCATGCGGAAAATAATCGGCCCAAAGGAAGGTTATTTTTTGGCCGGATTACAAACACAATAAGGTAGTAAATATGTGATAAAATTATTTTTTACCATGCATGCAATATGTCGGCCCAAAGGAAGGTATGTTGTTAGCAAGGATTTGATTATCAATATTTACTAATAAAGTTTAAGAGTACCGCTTACAAATTAAAATTTCTGTCCAAAGATTAAATTTTAATGTTGTGCTTGGTATCTTATATGGCCTAAAATTATTATTTGTTAATTGTGAGCTTATTATTGTTGTTTTTCTGTTTACAGTAAATGTTTCTTCTATATCTGCCAATCTGAATAATATCCCGGTGCTTAACGGCACTAACTTCAAGAGATGGAAGGAGCACGTTACTATTGTGCTTGGATGTATGGATTTAGACTATGCGATCAGGTCTGACAAACCTCCCGCCCTTGCTGATGATAGTACAGCTACGGAAAGGGCACTTTATGAAAAATGGGAGCGTTCAAACCGCATGAGTCTGATGATCATGAAGCACTCAATTCCGGATACCATCAGAGGCGCAATGCCTGAGGAAGAAAATGCTAAGAGTTTCCTACAACGAATTGCAGACAGGTTCACTGCAAATGAAAAAGTCGAAACAAGCACCATCCTGTCTAAGCTTGTTTCAATGCGGTATAGCGGTAAAGGAAACATAAGGGAATATATTATGAAAATGTCTAATCTTGTTACAAGACTAAAGGCACTAAAGTTAGAGTTGTCTGAGGACATTCTCATGCACTTAGTCTTAATATCTCTTCCTGCACAATTTAGCCCTTTTAAAATAAGTTATAACACTCAAAAGGAGAAATGGACTCTTAATGAGCTCATTGCTCAGTGTGTGCAAGAGGAAGAGAGGTTGAAACAAGAGAAGATAGAAAGTGCTCACTTAGCATCTTCTTCCAATGACATTGCTGCCAACAAAAAGAGAAAAAGGAACACAGGAAAAGGCACTGCAAATATTGAAACTTCACAGCCTAAGGGGCAATAGAAACAAGATAAGGTGATCACTTGTTTCTTTTGTCGTAAAGGTGGTCATGTGAAGAAAGATTGTTCCAAGTATGCTAAATGGCTTGCCAAAAAGGGTAAACTTCTCAACTTTGTTTGTTCTGAAGTTAATTTAGCTTTAGTACCCAATCACACTTGGTGGATAGATACAGGTGCAACTACCGCATAAGTGTGACTATGCAGGGTTGTCTAATGAGGAGAAAGCCAACTGATGCTGAAAGATTCATCTACGTAGGAAATGGAAAAAGAGCTCCTGTTGAGGCTGTTTGTTTATTTAGATTAAAGTTAGAATCTGGTTGCTATTTAGATTTGAAAGAGACTTTTTATGTACCGTCATTTAGACAGAATTTGATTTCTATTTCTTCTTTGGACAAATCAGGATATTCTTGTTCATTTGGAAATGGAAAATTTAGTCTTTTCCAGTATTCAAATCTTATTGGCACAGGTTCTTTAGTTAATAATCTATATAAATTAGATCTTCATGCCTCACACATTAATGAATCCTTGCATATAAATAATTGTGGTGCAAAGCGCAAATTAATTAATGAGAATTGTTCCATGTTATGGCACATGCGTTTAGCACATATTTCTGAACAAAGAATAAAGAGGCTTGTGTCAGAAGGAATTCTTGATTCCCTTGATTTTTCAGATTTCAAAATCTGTGTTGAATGTATTAAGGGAAAACAAACAAATATCAAGAAAACTGGTGCTAACAGGAGTTTAAACGTCTTGGATTTAATTCATACTGATATTTGTGGTCCATTCCCTACAGCTTCTTGGAATGGTCAACAGTATTTTATTACTTTCATAGACGATTATTCTCGTTATGGGTACCTATACTTGATTCATGAGAAGTCTCAAGCATTGGACGTTTTCAAAACCTATAAAGTTGAAGTTGAAAATCAACTTGGTAGGAAAATTAAAGCCGTTAAATCTGACCGTGGAGGTGAATATTACGGTAGATACGACAGATCAGGTGAACAACGTCCAGGCCCTTTTGCAAAGTATTTAGCAGAATATGGCATCGTTCCTCAATACACCATGCCAGGGACTCCAAGTCAAAATGGTGTAGCTGAGAGACAAAATCGGACCCTCAAGGACATGGTTAGAAGTATGATTAGTCAGTCTTCTTTGCCAGACTCACTTTGTAAGATCCGATTCTACACTACTGTAGAGTCTGATTTCATAAAAGTAATAATGGAAATTAAATAAATAAAGAATATTGATTTCCACTTGGGTGAAAAGCTCCTTAAGTTAAGTAGTAAATGGAGCAATTATGGTGAAATAATGTATGGGTGAGTATACAGAATAGCTCGCCAACGATTTAGCAAGAAAGGATGTTCGCCAATGGGCGAGCAGATCGCCAATGGTGATGGCGAATTGGATGTTGTCAAGGGCGAATAGTTGAGTTCGCCAACGTGTTGCTTAAATCTGAGCAAGGTGGCGAGTTGAGCCATAATTGGTGATCGCCCAATGGTGATTATGGGCAAGTATATGGCACAGTTCGCCAAAGGGCGAGTAAGATAAAGGCTTATGGCCAATTGTTGAAGAGTATAAATATTCATCTTATTGACTAATGTGTTCGCCAATTGAGTGTCTTTGGATGATCGCCCAACATGGCGAAGACTATTGATTGCCCATATGATTGCAAGTGGGCGAGTAGAGCAATAAGCTGTGATCGCTAAAAGTAAATTTTCGTAATTGACAAATTTTAGGTTGGCATCAATATCAAGTGGCGATCTCAAAGATTGGTGAGTTGAAGCTGAGGTCTCAAGATTGACCAGGCGAACTGAAATCAATATGGACAAGATGAAAAGAGAATCAAAACATTTGGCAGCCAAAATTGACTTATAAGTCACACGGTTGAAGAGAATTAACGGATAAAAGGTTGAAGTCAGTAAGGAATTTACCTGATTGGTTGAGAAACAAAACAAAGTCAACAGAAGCAGAAAAAGGTGTGTGAAAGGGAGACTTCCACGCCACTTTGAGCTGCAGTTTTCTTCATGCATTAAATGCATGAAAGACGTGAAATAAATGCAGGAAGAAGGGATAAGGCCAAGTGATGAATTCTGATTGGATAGCATGGCTATATAAGGAGAAACAATTGAGGAAGACCGGCTTAGCAAACCTCATCTTCCTTCCAAGAGCTATGCAATTGCAATGGTTATGTTCTGATTTTCTCTCATTTCTACCATGCCCGATTTACAAAACTTCACTTTTAGGTTGGCTAAACACATAAACTGCTTATAAAACCTTTCCTCCATAGTTGATGAGCTGAAGGAAGAAGCAAAGTGAGGCTAACAGGAGACAGAAAGAATTCTGCTCTGAAAGTGCAGTTGGTTGAGGTGAGTTTCATATTTCTGAGGTGTTCTTGATATTCAATGGTAGACTTATATGTTTACAACATAGAACACAACTTTGTTTAGTTAGATCTTTAGAGAATATGGAAATAAGGAAAGTAATGGAATAAGTGACGACAATGGCGACTACGGTGATCGCCCATGTTTAAAACTAGTAATCGCCAATGAGGCGAGTAGATAATAAGGAACTCGCCAAGGTAAAGTCTGTGTTCAAAGGGCGAGAACGCCCAATTCTAGTGAAGTGAAAAAATGGGCGAGCTCAGATGTAGAGGCTTTGGGCGAATAGAATTGTGGGCGAACTCCCACAATTAAGCCAATGAAGGCCTCGTGAGTTGACTAGCGGGCGAGCTTCCACGTGTAAAACATTTATTGAATGGCGAGCTCGGCTGTGCTAGTTAGAACTCTATTGGGCGAGTAGTCATTTGATTTATTTCAATCTCGCCAAGTGATATAAAAAGAAATATTAATAGAATTTATAATTAATTGCAGCCAATAATTGGAAATGGCTATTGGCAAGCAGGAAGCAGGGCGAAGCAAAACTTCGTTGAACCAGTTAAGGGAGATGTGTGTGAAGTGATGCATGTCCTGTGGAGTAAATTTTATGAAAAAAACATAAGAAAACATTAAGTTAAGTGTTTTGTTTTCTGACATGCATTGTTTGAGGAAGTTATTTGATAATTATTTTGATTCGAGCGAGCTAAAAGCCGACCCCTATGCTGTTTTCTGGATGAATTGGTTAAAGGCGGGCGAGCCCTTTTGTGTTTGTTTTGGGGCGAATAACTCCGATTTTAATAGAAATTCGGGCGAACCACTGATGGGCGAACCCTTTTTAATGTGTTTGGGTGGGCGGCCCTTGTTTTAAATATAAGGCGGGCGAACCGCTATCAACGAGACATACTTCTGTTTTGAAAAGCTAAGTGGCGGGCGAATACTAATTCACCGTCTTGTCGAGTTAGTCAGGGGCGAGCCGTGAAGGGCGAGCTGACTCTGGCGAACGGTTTTAACGTGTTATTTCCTAAACGAAAAATGAGCCATTTTAATATCTCGAAAATAGAAAATATAACCCTTTTGGGCGAGTTGACTAATGGGCGAGCCACTGAGGGCGAGCCAGTTTGCTTTTCGATTTAAAGGGCAAAGTTGGGCGGGCGAACACATGTTCTCCGCCATGGGCGAGCTGCCATGGGAAAGCCATAACGGGCGAGCTGACCATGGGCAGGCAGGTTTTAAAAGTTGAGAATTTTGGAAAGTTTTCAAAGTGTTTTGTAAACAGAAAACCTAAAACCTTTTCGGGAATTAAATCATTTGAGTAAATGATAATGTAAGTGAGATAAGCCCTTAAAGGTTTTCATGAGATATAAAAGTTATTTTTGAGACTTTAGGCCCTGAGTTCATGCGTTACTATTGCGTGACTTACCTGGGGCGGTGGCTCGGTCAATGGACCAACGAGTGCACCTCAGGGCGTCACAGGGCTGATGGACCCGCCAAGTCACAGGGCTGATGCGGTCTCGAGGTCACTTGGCAAGTGGACCCGAGGACCACTATAGATCTGAGATAGCCGTGAGGGGCGATGGCCTACGGGTGCACCCCAAAAGCGGCAGATTCCGTTCTCGCAAGGGGGAGGGGGAACGATGATGGCATGATTTATTTGTTGCCTAGTCTCAACTTACCAATTTCTGTTTACTGTGAGGATTTGTTGAAATCCTATATAGTGTTTACTACATTTTAAAGTAAACTGTTTAGCCAGTGATTTAAATGGTGTTTTAAGAGAGTTGTTTACTATATATCCACTGTCTTTTCTACTGGGTTATTGTTAAGAAAAGAATAAATGCGTTGTGATATATAGTTTTGCTTTATTTAAAGCAGCATATGTTTCCTTTACTGAGCGTATGAATCGCTCACCCCTTTGTTTTAACTCCACAGATAAGAAGTACACAAAGTTGAGAGAATTAGCTCTCAAGTGGGGATAGCTATGCTTAAAGCACTGAGGCATGGCACGTTAAATGTGACAGGTACAGTCTTTTCTCTTTTACATATCAGACATATGTATACAGTACTACCTTAGTGAAATAAAGGTAAATAGGGGATGTCAGATGTAAGGAATAATATTCCATAATTAATAGATAAATGTTTATCATTTATCACTATTACTGTTGAATGTTAATAGCATCGCAGACAGCCCAACCGGTAAAGTTGTATGGAAATACGTGAAAAATGTGGTAACGGGATGTTACACACTTTGGGGAAAAGCCTTAAAGACTGCAGTGTACATTCTTAATCGAGTTCTAAGCAAAGTAGTAGCTAAAACCCCATATGAATTATGGACAAGAAAGAAGCCTAGTATTAGGCACTTACATATTTGGGGTTGTCCAGCTGAGGCTAGGCCATACAAGCCTAACGAAAGGAAATTGGACTCAAAAACAATAAGCTGCTACTTTGTTGGATACTCAGAAAAATCGAAGGGTTTCAAGTTTTATGATCCCTCAAATAGATCCTTTTTCGAAACAGGGAATGCTAAGTTTATTGAGGATGTTGAATATGATGAGGGTGCCAAACTCAGGAATTTTGTCTTTGAGGAAGAACATGTTACAGTTCCTACAGTTGCAATTGAGAATGATCAGATAATTATGTCTGACATTATTCAAGATGCAAATCCAGACTATCAAGACACTCTTGGGTTACCACCTAATCATATTGAAGAGCAACAACAAACTCAATTGGAAGTGCCATTAAGGAGATCCTCGAGAGAGAGGAGATCGGCGATTCCAGATGATTATATCGTTTATCTCCAAGAACACGAGTTTGATATAGGACTAGAAGATGATCCAAAATCTTTTAGTGAAGCCAAACAAAGTGTTCACTCTCATAAATGGATTGAGGCCATGAAAGATGAGATGAAATCAACGGAGGATAATGACGTTTGAGATCTTGTCGAATTGCCTAAAGGAGCGAAACCAATTGGTTGTAAATGGATTTTCAAAACCAAGAGGGATTCGAAAGGCAATATCGAAAGATATAAAGCATGTCTAGTTGCCAAAGGTTTCACTCAAAAGGAAGGCATTGATTATAAAGAGACTTTCTCTTCGGTTTCATCGAAAGACTCTTTTAGAATCATTATGGCACTTGTAGCTCATTATGATTTGGAGCTACATCAGATGGATGTAAAGACAGCATTTCTCAATGGTAACATTGAAGAAACAATATAAATGGAGCAACCAGAAAATTTCGTGTCGGATGAATCGAAACATTTGGTGTGCAAATTACAGAAATCCATCTATGGTTTAAAACAAGCATCCCGTCAATGGTATCGAAAATTTGATCAAGTGATCATCTCTTTTGGTTTTAAGGAGAACACTGTTGATCAATGTATTTATCACAAGATCAGTGGGAGCAAGTTTATTCTTCTGGTGTTATATGTCGATGATATCTTGCTTGCAAGTAGCGATATAGGCTTATTGCATGAAACCAAGAGATTTCTTTCAAATAAATTTGAGATGAAAGATCTTGGGCATGCATCTTTTGTGTTAGGCATACAGATCCATCGAGATCGTTCTTGAGGAATACTTGGCTTATCACAAAAGGCTTATATCGATAAGGTGCTTAGCAGATTTGACATGAAAAACTGTGCATCAGGAGACACGCCCATTGCTAAAGGTGATAAATTCAGTTTGCTTCAATGCCCAAGAAATAATATTGAAAAGGAAGAGATGCAGAAGATTCCTTATGCTTCAGCAGTAGGGAGTCTCATGTATGCTCAAGTTTGTACGCATCCGGACATTGCGTACATAGTTGGTATGCTTGGCAGATATTTAAGTAACCCTGGAATGGATCATTGGAAAGCAGTAAAGAGGGTTATGAGGTATTTACAGAAAACTAAAGATTACATGCTCACATATCGGAGGCCAGATCATTTAGAGATCATTAGGTATTCAGACTTCGATTTTGCTTGTTGCCTTGATAGCAGAAGATCCACTTCTGGTTATGTTTTCATGTTAGCTGGAGGAGCTGTGTCTTGGAAGAGTGTAAAGCAGTCACTCATAGCTTCTTCCACCATGAAAGCAGAGTTTATAGCTTGCTATGAGGCATCAAACCAGGCAATATGGTTGCGAAATTTTATCACTGGGCTATGCGTTGTCGATGGCATTGAGAAGCCATTGAAGTTTTATTGTGATAATAAAGCCGCAGAATTATACTCTAAGAACAACAGAAGCTCGTCGAAGTCAAAGCATATTGACATCAAGTTTCTTGTTGTTAAGAAGAGAGTTCAGAGTCTTCAGATATCTATTGAATATATCAATACGAATTCCATGATTGCGGATCCGCTTACTAAGGGTGTCCCACCTAAGGTGTTTCATGAGCATGTAGCTCGCATGGGTGTGGTTCACTTTGATGATATGCTTTTATAGTGGGAGTTTGTTTCATTTATATTCATTTGTTATTGAGACATTTTTCTGATCAGAATAAAGTATTGTTGTTATTACTGAAACTCTGAAATAAAGTATTATTCTTTCAAATTGCAGTTGAGCCTAAAGTTTTGAAAGAAGGACCAGTTGGAAATAGGCATGTTTAAGAGATCACGTTGCATGTATTCCATGCTACACATCCATACTTGATCTATGTCGTTGATTATATTAATATACGTGACCATTGATGGGTCTAGTTACGGAATATATGTAACGAAGATCGCTTTGATCCTATGTTAGTATAATTGATGGACCAGATTGTTTAGAGATGTTGCCTTATGATGATAGCAAGTTTAGAGCTCTTAAAGTTATTTTAAAATGTACAATTATCAGGTGACATATGTGGCCCAAGTGGGAGATTGTTGGGAAATTATTTAGTGGGCCTACATATATCAATTAATTGTACATTACAGGCTATCTATTTAGTCCACTTAATAGTGATCAAATAATGTTTAAGTTATTGGACTTTAGAACATCTCAAATTAGTATGGGCTTTGCAATGTGTAGAGACCCAATATTTTATTTTATTTTCATGATGGGCCAAAATAAAATAAAATATACTTCAAGTATAAATAGGTTATGGTCCCCAGTCTAAACATAACTCAATTCTCACAAAAAAATCCCATCGTTGAGTGAGATACAGATTCTCTCAAAAGGTTTAGACGTGGAAGACTCTAACCTCAAGATATCAATTCCAATGGATTCAGGTACGCTTCCATATTAATCTTTTCTTGATGATTAAACATGAAATCCTGGGTGTATTTATCTGTATTAATTTTCCTACACAAATCACAAAATATTAAAACAATAAAGTATTCAAATATGATATGTATTTGTATCCTAACCAATTTGTATTTGTGTTAGTTCAAAAGTATCTAGTTTGATGATGTCATTTATCTGAATCGATTTTTTAGAACTCAAATCGTATAGATCAAAACCTTTTGGTTTAAGTTGATTTCTCAATTTTTTTCAATTTTTTTTGTTGGCTCAATAGCTTAAATCGAGAGGAGATAAATTGGTTTTTGCTAAATCTTAAAGTTCATTTTTCCTAAACTAAATTCCCAATAAGCTCTATGTTACTTTATTGACTATTCAATCAATTGAACAAACAAATAATCAATAAAGTAAATAAAGAAGGGATGTAGAGATTGTACATGAGATATTTATAAAGGTTCGACATCTTTGTTTATCTTTTTCCTTGATTACCCCTTAAGAAATTGTTAAATTCACTATAAAAATTGACTTATAATTGCACCTTTTTTCTGCAGGCTCAAAGTCAAAAGTCACATTCTTTTTTAGCAAGACAATATTCAATGATAACCTTTACAATCTCTCTATTTTCTAGGCTTAAAGGAAGAAAATTTATAACCCTTCCTTTGCAAGTTCAAGGAAGAAACCTTTAACAATTCTCTCTTTTTAAGGTTTAAGGGAACAACCTATACCATTACCCAATCCTCACTTTTATTATTGAGCTCTCAAGGGTTTCACTCCCTTTATAAACACAGACAACCTTAATTGTAAGAAAGCTTCGAGCAAGATTAGTTTCAAACTGTTAAAACGGATGAGGATACTTGTGATTTACATCAAATTTTTTTTTCATATTTGCTCATAAGGACATAACATTTATTCAATTTGTTCATTAATGAAATGTCAATTGATAATGTATTAAGGATATACATGGACAGAGCATCATTTATCTCAAATTTGAATTTTTTGGTTACCTTTTTTAAACAATCCGAATCTATTCAAATTCAAGTGTGAATCAATTCATACCAACTATCAATTCTATTAGATTTTATCCAATTTAAGTTAAATTTTTTATTTGCTTCAAATCAAATCAAATCAAATTTTAATAGGTCCCTTGTCGTTCAAATTATTCAGTCAATGTTATCAATGGGTTCTACTGAGAGAATAAAATTTGTGCCACAACAAAAAATTCGAATGGTACTTGAGGAAAATGATGCATTGCATCATATCGTTCAATATCGATTGCGGTTTCGAAACAATGGATTTCATTGGAATGGATTTCTGTAAACTAAATTAAACCCAAATTATCTACTATTGATTTTGTCTGGCCTGTTGGCTTAGTTTTCTTCAGGAATTGGTTGCACACCTACTTCTCTCGGACCTTATAACCACTGTTTATTTCAGCAGTTGAAGTGTAACTTTCTCGGCTTTTGGGCGTAAAGGCAATCCAGGCATGAGCCATGACGAACATTGCGTTCTCTTTCATGCTGCTTCATACTTCATTGACTTGAACTCAAGATAGGTAAAGCTAAAAGCATGAATTGATATGCCTAATTATTTCAAAGAAATTGTTTACCTAGCTCACCAGAACTCGTATTAAGACCAATTTGAACTTTGTCGGTCCATTTTTTTTTAATTTTCCTCCCTATACCCCAACATCTTATTGTAAGCCCTCCCTGAATCATGCTTGACAGGATTAATATGTTCCTATTGCATCATAGCATTAATCAGTTCAATGATTGATGCATGATTTAGGATTAAAATCCATATCCAATCGAATGTTACATTTTAAATCAATTTTGATTTTTTTCAGCTCTAATGTGACCTTTTTCTTTTGAATCTCCCTTTCACAGATAAAGGAGAATGCAATATTTGTTAGATGTGAACTTTTAGCAGGGAATAATTTGGTTGATCAATCCAACCAAAAGGCTTAATTTCTTGTCTTGTTCTCTATTTTTTTCCGCTTAGAAAGAGTCACACAGGTGAATTAGCATCACCGGCCTTCCTCACAAGAGAAAAAAGTTGAAGATCCTAGAAAATGAACGTTACACGAGTAAAATTTCCTCAACAGGAAGCCAATAACTTTTCTCATTTAAAGCATTAACCTAAATCTCAGACTTGATATTCTCAACGACTTCAGACTTCCTATTGACTTCAAACACATCACTTTTATCAAAAATATATATTTTTTGCCAATCAAAGAAGCAATATTTTAAAACCTATCTTTCTTTCTTTCCACTTTTCTCTTTAATATTTAAGAACGTATAAATTCTCAAGTTTTCTTGATCAGATTTCAAGGATGCACATGGGACTAAAAGATCTTCAACTTAAGCTTAAGGTAAGGCCATGGCTAACACCATTTTTTTCCTTTATTCTTCTTTGGCAATTGGCATCATATATCTTGTTAATCTCTTATAGTCATACACTCTAACAAATTGAAACTTATGAAAAAAGTAATGACTTGACTCTAAGATTAAAACCCAGATTTTTGTTTTTACATGTTTGATTGACTATAAAATGTTACCATCCTTCTATCTAATTTAAGTCATATAGCCATGTTTAGCTCTGGTTTTTCTTGATGGGGCAGGCATTTAGGCTGAGACGCTTTCGGACAAGAGATGGTGGGAGCAGGAGAAGACAGAATGGGATTAAAAAGAAGCCTTCTTGGATGATGCCAATCTCTCATGGCTACCATGTTGTGGATCATAAGTCATTCAGAGGCAGCTCGGATGATTCAGACTTTGATTCAGTTGTGGTTCAGAGAGAGCAAATTGAAGAGCTTGAATTGTGGTTCTTCGGAGTTTTTGATCCTCGGATTGGCGACGGAGTTACCAAGTACATTCAGTCTCATTTCTTTGACAAGAAGCCTACAGAGGTATTGGAGTTCATTACCAAACATTGAATTTTGTTTTCATGGAAACAAATGATGAATATTATGAATTTTAACACTTAGAAATGTCTTAACAGTAACCTAGAAATAATCAACATTCAATTGTTTAAAACAAACTGCTAGAGACTGAAAATTTTGGATTTTAATGTTCAAAATCAATAGCATTTACAGTCAATGCTAGACCAATTGTCTTTTGATACTTAAAAATTTACATATATGTATGCGTATGTTCGAGAAATATCTTAGTGCAATGATAAAAATTGTTTCATTATGATATGAAGTAGATTTAGTAATTCGTGTATAAAATTTGTACCTGTATCATGAAAAATCGAGTTCATGATATGTACAACACAAAAATTTCATATCAAAATTCATATCGATACATCAGATATAAATTTTTTAACTTTTGTTATATTCATATAGAAATTTTATCAACTTTTAACCCGTGTTACCTTTATGTCTTTTATTTGTATTGTTTTTGTGTTGTGTCATTGTATCGTGTCTAAAATTGCTAGGTCTATCATGAAGGTTACGGATTTAAGCGGAAACAATCTTTTTGTTAATACAGAGAGAATGCTACATACACATGATTCTGTCCAATTCTCAAAATATGAGAATCTTGTACACTGAATTGTCTCTCTCTCTCTCTCTCTCTCTCTCTCTCTCTCTCTTTTATGCCTATTGCCTGCATTCAGATACATACATGAAATCCCTGTTGTAAATTGTCTATGCATCAAGATTGCGAGTAAATTTGGCTTGAGATTTCTCCTTTCAATCTCTGCCCTTTACATGACAATGTGCCTTGTAGTCTCAAATAAATACAAAGACCAAAGAGACAATGAGGAAAGCATATCTTGGTGCAAAAGCAAAGGTCAGAGAGGCTCAAAGGGAAGATGAGACGCTGCAAGCTGGCTCGGCATCTGTGATGCTGATCAATGGAGAAAAGCTCGTGACTGCCAACCTGGGTGGCTACAGAGCTGTTGTATGCAGAGATGGCGTGGCTCATCAGATGAGCAGAAAGCACTATGCTGGAGCCCCAAGACATTGGACTCATAGACTACTTCCAGGTATTGAACAGTTTATTCTCGCGCAAATAAATCTAGAACCAAACCTTTCTGTCTATAATACTATAAAATGTGAGCAAGCAAATATAGAAGCACCAATTAAGTTAATGTTTTTCTTTTGGATATCTTTAAACATGTTATGAATGACATTTTCTGGTGCTGGATGCCGTATTTGTGCCTAAAGTACGCATTTTAGCATGCGACTCAAGTCATGCAGCGGCAATAAGACAGCCCAAAAGCTCAGAACTTGTTGTTGGGGCTGAAAAGGTTGATGCTGAGACTGAATTCATCATCATAGCAAGCACTGGAATCTGGGAGGTAAGATAAGAAGGATTGATGGCATTTTCCGTCGTGTTTCAAGCTTAAACAGCATCTCATTCTACTTATTATGCCGACTGTTCTTCATGAATTCTACTTTCAACAGGTAACAAGTAACTATAAATTTGCTGCAGGTGATGAAAAATCAAGAAGCAGTGAACCTCATCAGGCACCTGGAGGATCCACAAGAAGCTGCTGAGTGCCTAACAAAGGAGGCTTTATCAAGAATGAGCAAGAGCAATATATCTTGTGTCATCATCCGTTTTGACTAGTACAATGTGTTTTCATATAGAGTTGGGCATTCTTTTATGCGTTTATGAACCCCTATTTGCAAGTGAAAGGTGATTTTATTCTTTTTGAACTCTCAGAAAATTATTATTATTATTATTATTATTATTATTATTATTATTATTATTATTATTGTTATTATTATTATTATTATTATTATTATTATTATTATTATTATTATTATTGTTGATAACAAAATAAATGGCAACAATCTGATAATGAGCAGCAGATGAAATAAATTCTTTTTCCTATCAAACAGAATAAACCCCCATAGACTTTTTCAACGGTACTACACCAATAATACATATGGTAACCAATGAAACTCCAATCCTTGTTAGGCAGTGAGGCTCAAGAACTAAAAGGAATTTTCTTATTTACAGTAAACAATGGCAGAAATCTATGGATACAAAAAAAATGAAAAATAAAGTTTATATAATCATGTGGATTAAGTTGCTACAAACCAATTCAGTTTAAGAACATTAACCACTGAATGCAGCTGCCGAAAGTACTTTTTTACAAAAATATTCTTAATAATAGTGCCCATTTCTTCACATTGTAGTAAGGATCTAAAAGAATATATAACAATTCAAAACCAAATCCACAGAAAAGAGGACAAGCTTTGGCACTTCACCTTCATCATAAAGCTGTCAACTTCTTTTCACTAGTCCTGCTTCTGAACGGTGACATAAGGGAGAATGAGCAAGAAGCTGCATGATTATATATAAAGTCCATCTCAGATTATCCACCTCACCCATATTTCTGAAAATTGGAGAAGACAAGGAATCAAAGACTAAATCTGCAGCATATACTTACACTTTTGTGGAGTATTGCCGGCTGTTGCGGTCTCATCCTGAGAGATCAAATTCTTCAATGTATGAACTGACAACAACCAGGAAATTAGTCAGCTTTGAGACCAAATAAAATTGGAAAATTACCAAAGCTACAATAAAAGAATCAGATGACCTGAATGCAGTATCTTAGCACTGTAATTTTGAATTTGCAAGTAAATTGCTCACCATCTTAGCACATGTAGCTAGTGCCTAATTGACAACAAACTTGTCAGTGCTCTACCTTCCCTAACAAATCAACCTGGAGCATTTATATTTTGATGATAAAATACCCTGTTTCAAAGCTTCATACTGAAACCAAACAATCTTCCATGCACATAATAAGACAATTATCTTGTTTAAGAAATGAAGTAAGTTGTTATCCATGTGGCAAGAAACTCAACCCCAGAACTCAATTGACGAAAATTAACCTCCCACCAAATCATATCCCACTTAGTGTCAAAAATGCATTCCTGTAAATGCATTGGACTCAGACAACAAACTTTAAATAGGCTTGAAGCCCATACATCATAACATTTTCAAAGTGAAATTTGATCCAATTTCTGACTATCACATTTTCTTCTTATGTAGTTGCTTTTTACCTATCAAAAAATATAACAAAAGGAAATTCAATAACCTTGAAAAAACTTTTAAATGCTCTAAGGATACCAAATGACAGATTTGCAAGTGGAGCTCATGCCTCTGCTTGCAGTGTATCAAATATGTTGGACGACAATTCCCAAAAGTAAAATACCCAACAATTCATTTGGTTCAAGCAATACTGATTTCAAAGAGGTATCTTTTTTAAACATAATTGTCAAGTAATGTATCAGATGCCTAAATAGTCATGCATTTTGTAATTTCCCTATCCATCAAAGCACAAAAGGGATGAAATACGAGGCATTTACCTTCATTAGAAGAGGCAGTGTTTGCAACAACTCATCAGCCTCAAAACCATTAACGCTGACACTGTCTGATTCAATACTACATTTACTTGTAGCTGAGCTATGATTCTTCCTTCCAAACTTCAACAGCCGTTGAAACCCTGTGTATGACTCCTTTACTAGAGGCTTATCCAACACTTCAGTAATCTTCTCTAATTTCAAGTTTTTAGAATCGGCTACATTAGCTCTAACACTCTCTGACTCTGTTGCTGCAGCCTGCATGCTAGTTGGAGGTGCCCTGCCATACTCCGAAATTTCAGCACATGAATCTTCCAAAGCAACGGAGCAAACGGGGCTTGATAAGGTTTTTCAGTAACACTTGAGCTCATAAATTTTGATGATTCCTTCTCAGTGTTACTCACATTTCCCTTTTGAACCTGGAAATTAGTACATCATATCATTTAGAAGACTCCCATTCCGAGGCACATGAAATATTTATTCTCTGGTTAAGATGAAAGAGAAAAATCATAATAACAGATTGTTTCACCAATTTGGCATTGAACTGAAATCACAATGCAAGTAATTGAGAAAAAGGTTTCAACTTTATACAGGGACTGCTATAGCTTGTTCAAGTAAAAACTACTATAAAAAGGTTTCAATGAGCTCTCTACAAGGTTGCCCAGTATTCTACTTGTGGTGTGATGTGATTAAATGATAAAAGATAAACTAAATTGTTTGAATAATCGACAAAGTTCTAAGTTTGTTGAGAAAGAAATACAATTAAGCAGCCTGACTATTGGAACAAACCAGTAATGATAATCAGGAATAATCAGCAACTGATGATTTACTTCCAGTATTCCTGTCACTGTAGATAAAAAAACTTTAGGCTGCATTAATTTAAATAAAAAAATTCCCCCTTGTGGATCAAGTTCTCATAAACCCTACCTCATTAGCTTGTGGTCTTTGCTATATCTGGTGTTCTTTATCAACTACATCAACATTCAGTGAAGGAACTGGCGCACGAATGGAAGCATAATTTTGACACCATCTCCATTTTCCTCCTTATTTTAAGGATGCCATCATTTTCCTTCTGTACTGCTGTAGTTCCTTCTGATGAGTTTACTGTAGGAATGGAGGGCTTCTCACGTTCAAGCATTACGACAGTTTTCTCAATCATTGTACTGTCATCCCCATCAATACGAAGTGAAACTTTGTCCTTGTTCCTATTTGGTTCAGTAACATCAGCGGTAGAGGAAATACTTCCATTCACCTTCTGAGTCATTTCATTTCCTGATTTGCTGTGGGTAACATCAGAGGCTTTAGTTGTATTAATTTTGAGCTTTGGAAGAGATGCAATCTTACTTTTATTATGGTTCATAATTGCTGATTTTTTTTTTGTTTTCAGGGCCTCCAGATACTTTTGTTTTGGATGATGGTCCAGAGCTCTGTGATTTCACTGAAGAAACATGTGGGCTGCTAAATGTTTTCAGCTCTGATAATCTCCTAATTCTTGCCATAGATGCCTTTGCATCAGGAGTTACACCGCCAATGTCTTTCTTCGGTTCAGGCAGTGATGAAACTGATCGACTTAATCTATTTCCGCCGGAGTGGGTTCCGTTTTCAATTTGCTGGTTTGGAGGCTTTGTGAGAACCAGCTGATCCCAAAGAATCTGTCCTGATGGATCTTTGTATTGGTGATGATGATCCATGCTCAGCATCAGTAAACTTTGATCCCTTATGAGAACTTGGGGAAAGTTTTGATGGCAATTGTTTCCTCCTTTGCGCAGCCACAGATGACTGAGCAGGAACAGAACTGCCTCCAGCAGCGATTCTCTTTTGCCTCTCCATCTTCAATGCTTCCAGTCATCTAATCTCTGCCTCTTCCTGAGAAAGTGTTAAAAAAATTGAATTAACAAAATAAAAAATAGAAATTATTTGACAAACCAAATGAGCTAGCTGTAAAGAGAGCTGAGGTTGTACTGTAAGCATTAAAAGTATCAGTTTCAACCAGAAGCAGCATACCTTCTCCTTCTTCATTTTCTGAAGATCACCTTTATAGGTCCTTAGCCTCTCAGCCCGGGCTTTTGCTTCTTCCAAAGGACTCAGTTTTGAAGGTTTTCCTTTCCTTATTGGCCCTACAGCCTTCTTTTTTCTGAAGGATCAGAAATAAGTTTCGATTTCGGTCCTTGTCTGACTTTTTAGAACCGTGCCTACCATCTTTATTTTTCTTAGCCAATGAAGTACCATCTTCAGCATGAACCTGCATTTCATAATCTAAAGCAGGATCATAACCAATTGACCCCCTTTCTGCTCCACACTCAGGCATCAAACTCAAATCACCTGGTTCATAGTTCACCTGGCTTCCAACCCTGTTAGATATATTTTTTGCTATCTGAAGTGACAATGAGAATTCAGAATCCATATTGATAGCATTGCGGTCATCAGTTCCAAGTTCAGTGACCGAAGTTGACCTGAATGGAACTGTGTAGGAATCATCATCTATAATATTTGATGATCTTCTTTCCAAACTGTCAGATGAACATTCAAACCCATTAACAGCCAGTGGATCTGATGGAGAAGTCATAAAATCTAACTGATCGTGCTGTCTATATATTATAAAATCATCAATTGTGGTCCTATACACCCTCCTCCCATCAATTTCTGTATAATGTAAATCCATTTGACCATCCATGAGAATCCTACCATCAGCAGACTGACCACCTCTTCTAGAAATCAAAGACTGATCGTTTGATGCTTTAGGCATGCGAGAGCCACTTGCACTAATTTCATGCATGTCAGTTGTGTTCCCCTCTTCGCATTGACCCATTTCTTGTCCACCAAAAACTAAAGGATCTTCACCCACTCTATTCGGTCTTATCTTTCCTTGAACCTCCTTTTCCAATGAAAACATGCCTTGGTCAGTTCTACATTCTTCTTCAGCATCTCTAAGTAAATAATTTTGAAATGCTTGCCAGTGTCCACCATCTATCTTCTTCACAGAAATGGACTTTGTTCGACTTCCTTTTCCCTTTGAGGATCTTGAAGAGTTCTTATGCTCAGTATCTCCATCTTCCTCATCCATTTCAGAGCCAGAATGTGACTCCAAATTACTACCTGAAGAGTTTTGCCTTGTTGAAGTGATATAATTGATGTTCTGTGTAACCACCATCCCTGACTTCTTTTTACCTGACCTGCTACTCTTCCTGTCTTGATTTTGGACTTAGGGAAGTTTCGTTTTCCAACTCCTCATCTTGAGATTTTGCTTTCTCCATCTCCCAAGTATCTGACCCATTATTGCTATCTCTGCTATCCATTGAATGCCATTTCTGTATTCTTTGACCAACATTAAATCTTGGATCCTCCATTGATGGATAAGGTTGCTGAAAGAACGGACTACCTCCTGGATAGTTTGGGTAGTAGGGCATGCCTTGCATAGGATATCCTTGCAAGGTTGGCATACCACCTGCTGGAGAATGGATAGGCCAGGGAGGAAACATGGGATGCAGAAACTGGGCCTGATAATATTCTTGACAGCCAGGGGTCTGCTGATCTACTGGAGGCTTGTCATCTGGCCATATCAGAATTTTATTTATTTCAATTCATAATTAGGAGAAAGTATCAAGCATGAATAAAATATTTGTGATGCATGCAAAATTGCAAATGAGGTGTGAAAAGCGAATGGATGAATGCCACAAAGCAAGGATATTCCAACTCAGACGACACAAGTGGTCAATAATGGTGGGAGTTCACAAGTAGTAAGAACAAGCCCAAACAAATGGGTGGGAGGGAAAAAGAACAGGAAAAGCTTAGCCTTGATAAATAACCCAACCAAATTATAACATCATTATCATCATGAGAGCCTTTATCCCTATATTGTAGTAGGCTAAATGAACCAATATATAAACTCACACTAAGTCATCAGCATGAATCCAACCAAATTATAACAATTAAAAAACAAAACCAAACAATAGTAATGCCTTCGCTTAAAATGTAAACAAGACCGTGTTTTTTAAGTTAAAAAATTTAAGTGGATTATCTTAAATTATAGAGCAGCAAGCAATGAAATGAGCACAGGAAATTAGGACTATCTCGTGCACTTTAAGCAATGCCAACAGAAAAGAGTAATGCACATAATTACACATACACTGAACATGCCGAATGATATATCAACAAATAACCAGCACAGAAATCTGCATTCACATTCTATGGAAATAGAAATAACACTTCAAAGTAACCTGTGACCTGTAAGAAACAACAAAAATTAAAAATAGAATAAAAAAAGGGAAGAAAATCTCCATTTGCTTTAAGAAGGAAATTGATGAGCTACTCAGAGAATACCAGAACAACATGTCCTGTTATACAGAAAAAGGATGAGCTAACATTTTATCTAGAGGACACCTCTAGAACACATACCTGTACTTGACTCAACACCAGCTTTTCCATTGTTTTCTGAAATTTCAGGCCATGTTTCCTTGAGCTCTTTCTGCTTATTGATCATATTGGAAAACACAACGCCAGATGCATTCATAGCAGAGAAATCAGATCAACTAGACATTGCTTCAGCCGCTTCAATCTCAAGCTGCCGGCCAGTTTCATGCTTTCTTTTCCATAATTCAGTAAATTTTACACAAGCTTCCCTGCAATGAAAAGAAAACAACTTAATCAAGACACCATTCACAGGTGCGAAGTTATTTCCATGGGTCTCATTGGTGGAAACAGACATCTTAAACTCAGATAATTTTGATCTAGGAGAAAACACCGAATCAATATAAGAGCATGTGATCACTAGTAAAAATGAATGGTTGCATAGAAATAAGTTTCCCGTTTGAGAGTTCCACATACCTCAGACGAGAAGCTCCAAAACTTTCAGTAAATGACATCAAAGGATCCATGTGATCAATGTCAAAACCAGCAGCTACAGCACGTGCAAAGGCCATACCTTGCTCTTTCTGCAGCACTGTCCTCCGTGTCTCCAGGACTTTCAAAAGTTGAACTCTAGTAAAAGGTCAAAAAATATGTTATGTACCAGCAAATTAAATATATAAGAACCGATGATATTCGACACTATGTTCTTCATTGCTTCATTGTTAACATGACATAATGTGCCACTTGTCTCATACTTTTTGCTTTTTTCTTCTTTTAAGGAAAAGGAATCTTTGATTCTGCAAATTATTAAATGTCCATGTCCTAAGTAGTTAACTAATTAGCTACAAACTCTTTGATAATTATGTGACGTTTAACTTAGAGCATAAATATAGCGAAAGCGAAAAAAGTAAACAGAAAGTTATGCTAAACATTGAAGTAATCTGAGAAGAATTTAATTTGGTGCTCAAGCCTACTTGCAAGCTACTTGCGCTTGACTCCGATCTGCAAGAATAATCAGACTCAACTCATTCACTATTCAGTTGAGACTGAGAGTAAGTAGCTAAAATAGTTTAGTGAGCCACTTTCAAGTATGTACACCTTACACAGCTAAAAACTGGAAGATAAAGCAACCAGGAACATGAAAAGGAGTTAATGTTTCGTTTATCAGATCAGTCTTAGTATCACAGCACTTCTTTTCAATGTTTTACATGCTGATCTGTAATTGTATTTACTGTTATAAGGTTATTGCATTCGCAAAATCCCTGAGTCAATAGCTAAAAGTGAAGGTTTTGTAGGAAACTAAATGGATGGTAAAATACATCAAACTATGCAAAATTCAAAGTGACCACTGAAAATTATTAATAATATGCAATTCAATATCCTCAATTAAAAATTATCCATGCGGCCATGGAACAACATACCTAGAATTTCCTTCCAGCACAGCAGACCCATTTGCTTCCGGTGGCTGTGCACAAGGCTGCCAAAAAAGAAAAGAGAAGGAAAAGTTAAACAAACTTATGAATATATTCTAAGAATTATTGAATGCATACTCACTGTGTAAAGGACGATGGCTTTCTCCTCATTGGAATCTGGCGTAGCCCTGCTGCCTGCCCAAAGCCATCAGGTGTAATACAAGAACAAATTAAAAATTAGAAATGGAAGCAAAAATTATCAGAACTAATGATGAAACAGTTGTGATGAAAGACCTGAACAAGATTGATACTGCACTAAGAACCTTTATTAGCATGATAGTAACTCCAAAATGGATAAAGGAACACAAAGATACAAGATGACCAAAAAATATGAAATAGTTTGACTCTTTGATCCACGTCTGCATCCATAATTATATTAAAGATGGCACTAATCCAGTTAGAAGTGAAGAACATAGACAAAAAGTTATTAACAGTACCTTCTATGCTTTCCAAAGGATTTACTTTATGTTCTTCTACCTGTAAAAAAAAAAAAGGTATAATTAATCTCTATGGTATACATATAAAAGAACTCCCAAAAATTTTACTTACAGCACTCAATCCTATATTATTGTTGCTTTGAATTGAAATAGCCTCTTCAATCTGTAAAATTTCAGATTCAACAGTATGTACTCGTTCCAAGATCTCTGGAGTACTCACAAATCAAACAAACATGCAAAAGCGAAACAAACTAATATCTCATTCCAATTTCAAGGGGTAAGAAAAGAATTATCATAGAACCATTTTTTTATAACAAGTTTGGTGGATATGACAGGCTCAACCATCATAGCACAAAAAGGAATACTTATCCAATCTTCATGATATAGAAAATAATCCCAGTAAGAAAGAAGCGACAAATTAGAGTACAAACATTTCCACTATTCCCACCAAATCACACCTGATGAAAATAAACAAAATAGAATAAATTATAACTACAGAGATTTTATGAAAACACATACATAGCTTTTTATCAAATTCAAAATCTTAAGGATTATTTATACACACCACTAAGGAAACAAGCTCTAACGCTAACATTTCAAACTGATAAAACATGCCTCTATTAAAAAATATAAGAAAATTTTGTTAGCAAAATAATTAAAAATATAAACCTGCTCAATACCTCTATCAAGATAAGTATTAGCTACCAATCAAAGAAAATTATTACCTTGTTCTAGTTGGTGTGAGCTGGAACACCACTGAGTCAAGCCGAGTTGATGACTTCATTGTTGAAGACAGATCTTTGATGGAGAAATAACTTTGTTATGAAATAAAAAGCAACAATGTTGATGAAAATTCCCAAAAAAGAAACAGTTTTGACATTTGGGTTCTAAAGCTAGCTCAGTTTAGTGACAGAAAAAAGGTTTGTTGAGAATCAGAATGTCCTCAAGACTAGGAAAGTTCTCAGAGAAATACAGGTGTTTTTAGAGAGAGTGAAACCAAATAAAAAGGAGTCTCTTTTAGTGAGAGAAAGACAGGATCCAAAGACTGTTTTTTTGAAGTCCTGGGATGCAGGCGAAGTGTAAACTGAAGGAAAAATATTTGAGAGCTTCTAAATGCAGCCCGATCTTTCACTATATGCAACTTATATTTTAATAAAATTACTATTTTATCTTTAAGTAAAAATGTTTATGAATTCTGTGAGTTTTAAAAGGTTCACGAAAAAAGACTTCCGTGAGCCTCTTAAAGCTCACGGGAATTTTTTTTGTGAGTTTCGAAAATTCAAGAAAAAAGTGTACTTTGGATAAAAAAAATTATTTAGGTTGTATTTAGTATTTTTTTTATTGTCTTTTGAATTTCCCAAAATACTTTATGTTTGATGACACTTTGGTCGGAAAAATTTGTTTGTGGTAAAGGTGGCTTAGAGAAATTGCAATACAAAGTTAGTGATAAGAGTTAATTTGCTAAAAAAAATAATATTGTAGTGTTTTACATGCAATGTAAAGTACGGTTTAAATTGCAAGAAAATTGTAGTATTTGGTAATATAATGATAAATTTCAAAAATATTATTTGGAGTTTATAAATGATGTATTGACAGTATATAATTTTTATATACTATCAATTTATCACAGAATAACACCTTATTAATGTGCAAAGCCTGAAAATGTATAGGTCCCCAAAAATAAATTTTGAAAACTTAATTAATATTTATTTTTGAGAACTTGCATATGAGGTGTGATCTTATGGTTTGCTGATAGTACATAGAAACTATACACTGTCAATACGTTATATGTAAAATCTATTATTAAATAAAAAAATAAATTTGATACATTATCATTAATTTAAAATATAGTTATTATATTAAAAAATAATATAAAGTTAATAATTATTAATATGTTGATAAATTATAACGTAAAATTTGATACTTTATTATTAATTTAAAATGTAATTATATTATTGAGAAAAAAAATATAAAAATTTGATTTTTTAAGAAAAAAAGGTGTTGGGTTCGGAGGTATTTGGATTGAATTATTTTATTTTACAATTATAGAGTAACTTTATAATCTCTACTGATTACAATCATTTTACGATTGAAGGTAAAATGATTGTAAAGATAAAGTAATTTTGTAATCTGTATGTCAAGTTCAAGGTTTATGTTACATAAAGGTGGGAAACAGGCGGGTTCGAGCGGGTTATATTTGGGTTCGGACTATTTTGGTTTCGGGTTATTTCGGTTTCGGATTTTTTCGATTTCGAGTTTTTTCGGTCTCAGATTTTTTCGATTTCGGGTACAATCGGTTTCGAGTTTTTTCGGTTTCGGATATTTTCAGGTTCAGTTATTTTCGGTCCGATTTTGAGTTCGGTCCGGTTTTAACCGGGCGGTTTAGCGGGCTTAGTCAAATTATTTTGAAATTTTATAAATTATAAATATTTTTATAATTTTGAATATAATAATTAATTTAATTTTATATAGTTAAATAAAAATATAATAAAAATGCTAAATTAACGTTAAAATTTAATAAATATCTATACAAATATAAATTTTTACATTTTAATGTTTTTATTACTTGACAATTTTTTTTTAATTTCCTGCGATATTCACATTTGTTATAAATATATAATTATATATTAATAATTATATAAAAATTTATTTTTTAGTGAGTCATATATATATATATATATAGAGAGAGAGAGAGAGAGAGAGAGAGTAAAACTAAATGAAAGTGAAAATCCAAAAGTATTTGCTATACAAATAAATAACTAACAAATTATAAATAAATAACACTAAACAATTAAATATTTATATAAATGACTTTATACTCTTAACAATAACTTATTTGGTTATTATATTTTTTTAGATTAACGTTGGGCTATTGGAATTTGGACACTTTTCATTCAATAAATTTTTTTTTTACTTGATTTTATTATTTTTTAATAATTATATTATATTTTTAATAAAATTTTAAGAATTTTAAGAATTTTTTTACATTTTTTTGTTTTTTAAATACCAACATAATTAGTAATTAAATTAAATCTAACCGTATAACTAATTAACTAATTGTTTAATTATAATGTTAAATAAAATTATAGTATACATTAAAAAAATACTTAATATTATGAATAATTAGTCAACTAATTACTTTAATTTTATATTTATTTTGTTTTTGGTTTGTACATAAATCATAATATTAACACTATTACATTAAAATAATCGTACTCGTACATACTAATTAATTAAATATCTTACTAAAAATTTAGAACGTTGAATTAAATAAGTTATATACACCAATTAACATTATATTATAAATAATAACATTTAATATAATCATATCATATACAGATAGACATCAGTTGAGTACTAATTTTTTTCATTTTTACATTAACGTAATAATATTAGATATATACCAATTGATCAAATGTCTAATTAAAATGTTAAATAGTAGATATTGCTAAATTAATTAATATAATGTTAGTTATTCAAATGTCGAATTGAAATGTTAAATAGTAGATATTGCTAAATTAATTAATATAATGTTAGTTATTTAAATGTCTAATTAAAATGTTAAATAGTAGATATTGCTAACAGTTATGAATATCTGTCAGTATAAGCATGGTATATACCAACGAATTTTTTTTGTGTAAACCACAAGTATTCTCATTCGTTTTAACGATCTGAGACTAATCCTGCTTGGGATTTCGTCACAGTTAAAACTCCTCATCCTTTCTTAAAAGTGTGTTTAGTGAGGACCAACGGATTTTTAATATCATCATAATATAAAGTATTTATACCAATACTTTCTTCAACATTCGGTATAGATGAAATTTTTTCTAACAATTTATGAATATCCGTCAATATAAGTGTGGTATATACTTATGAATTTTTAATACTATCAAAATATACAATACTTATACCGATACTTCTTAAACTGTTGGTATAAATAATTTTTTTTTTACAATCTATGAATATCCATCAATACAATGTTGTATATATTCACTAATTTTTAATACTATTATAATACATTCTAATTAAATTGTTCACTTGTTACTTATGTTCATTCTTATATAAAGATAAATTAAAATTAATTAAGCATAATTAAGAAGTATGTATGATATCTATTAAAATACACTTAATATTCATATTTATAAAATGATGAATGATTATAAAAAATTATAAGTAAAATGTTATAATTGAATTATCATCCCAAAATGATAGTAAAAACAGGTACAATAAAACATAAGCACGGAAACTTCAAAGCAATTTTTCAAATTGGCAGATACATTTATGGAACAAAAGATATTATATTGCTCATAATAATAATAATAATAATAATAATAATAATAATAATAATAGGTTTTAAGTGATAAATTATAATCATATTAATTGAAAAATATCCATGATTTTTGTTAAATGTAGAAAGCACATTTTACACTTGTCATTAAAAAAAATCACGACGAACAAATTAAAAATTATGAATTATACTTATTATATTAAGATTAATGAATGAAAAATTAAAAAAAGCAAAATTTAAAAAAATTAAAAAGTTTTACTTTTAATTATTTTTTCAAATTTATAATATTTTATTGAATTTGTTTGCCATTTATTTATTTATTTCAGAATTTATAATTATTTTATTAAAATAATCTTTTGGCGGTAAAATATGGTTTCAATTAAAAAATTTAGCGCCTTTAATACTTAGCCACTGTCCTTTCCCTCTTTTTTTCTCCCTCAATCAACACAACACTATTTGCTCCTATACCACTTCCCTTGAAACCCTCATCCTCTTCTCCCCTAAGCCTAAGCTAGCCCCTTCAATCAAAATCTTTTTCCCCAACCCCAAACCATCTACGCTTGAATCTCCTCTTCCTATTCTTCGCCCAAACCCAAGTCCCCTCTCAACCAATCGAAATTTATTTTTTTGTTGGTTTTCCTTTGCAAGTTCCTCCAAAGTTTTGATCTTTTTCATGGTTTTATGTAGTCAAGATGGGGTCTTTTGTGTTTGGTTGCCGAGAACTGGTCAGAAAGTTGAAGGTTTTGCTTGAATCTCCTCTTCCTCTGCTTCGCTTGTGATAACTCTACAAAAGTAAGTTGATTAAATTGTGCTACTTAGAGCTGGTTTTAGGCATTAAATTTATTAGAAATTTAGGCTTAAGTCTTTGGGCATTCAAGGTTATTAAAGCTTTTAAAGTTTCTATTTTCTCTTAATTTTGGTTTCAAGTCTAGCGGTTTTTAAGTTTTCGATTTCCTTCTTTAGTTTGGTTTTTAAAGCTTCCCAGATTTAATTAGTTTAAATTCTTTAAAGTTTAGTTTTATCTTTGGCTTCAATGAGCCCTAATGATTCACAGTTGTGTATCTTCAATTAAAGGTTTTCATCAATTTTATGTTTGGTTTTCTGTCCAACAGAAGTCACGATTTTGATGCAATTTTCAGTTTCAGTTTTTGATTTTTCTATTTCAAATCTATTTTGATGTTTCTTTACTAATGATGTTTTGTTTGATGATAAATTATGCTTTAGAATTACATGTATAAACCATTTAATGAATTAATAATTAAGGATAGGAGTCTATTAGCTGTTTGATAAAAATTCTCTAAGGACAATTCAAAGTCATTTTTTCTGATGTACTATTTTCTGATTTATTTTTGGTTCTGATTTTGCATGTTTAAGTGACTGTTTTATTAAATTTTAATTATTATAATTTATTAGACATTAGGTTTATTTCATTATTACAAGTAGCAGAAGAAAAACTCTAACAATTCAAGTTTCAAAGCTTCGATCTCATGTTGATTTCACAAATAGAGTTTAGTTTACTATTACAGTTGGGTGTAAATTTCATATTTCAAGGTTAGTTTTGATTAATTTAGACTTAGGAAATTAGGGGTTAAAAGATTACATAAGGTTAGGATCAAAAGATAGGTAGTTTAGCACTTAAATTTAAAGTTAAAAAAAAAAAAACAAAGTAGTTTTGGTTTTAGGTAGTCAACTAATGTTCAGTTTTCATCTTCTATATTTACGTTAGTTAAACAACTTAAGTGCTAGTTATTGACCTCATATGCATTCAGCTTTTACAATCAAGTTTCCTTAAGTGACGTAAGGAATTTTTGGTATGTAAGATTTGCAATTTTAGTTCTTTTCGGTTTTAAATTTAATTTCAGTTATGTAATTTTAATTGTTGTTTTCACTTATTTACTTTTGTCTTGCAGTAAGTTGATTTACAGATTTGATTAGTAAGTCTTCTTGCCCTGTTCCTTTATATTTTTGAGTTAATTTAGTTTATAGAGCATGCTTTTTATTGTGTGTTTGAATAATTGCTGGGCTGAAATTAATGTCCTTAAGAGCCATCCATCATAGGCAAAAGCAATAAGGTTTTTGATCAGTTTCTTGTCATTACTACGAGCTAATAATGTTTTACTATTTGATTTATCTTAGTGAAAAATTTTAATGCTTGCTAAAGTACCAGAACTTTTAATGCAATGAGTTAGTGATTGGTTTTGTCTACTTGTAATTGCATGTCTGAATTGCCTACTTAATTTGATATATAAGCAATTGACATCATTCCAAAGCAAACTTTTCATCTGTTGGATGTATGTAGAAATCATTAGTATTATTAAATGGGCAGAACAATTTTTTTTTTTTGGCACCAAGTCCTTCCTTTCCTAGCATTAGCATAGAGGTGGCAAACGGGCGGGTTCGGGCGGGTTTCGGTCCGGGTTTTTTTGGTTATGGGTTTTTTCGGTCTCGGGTTTTCTTGGTTGCAGGTTTTTTCGGTCTCGAATTTTTTCAGTTGCGGGTTTTCTCGGTTACGGGTTTTTTTGGTTGCGGGTTTTTTCGGTTTCGATTCGGTTTCGGGTTCGGTTCGGTTTTAATCAGGTGGGCTTAGCGGGCTTAGTCAAATTATTTTAAAATTTTATAAATTATAAATATTTTATAATTTTGAATGTAATAATTAATTTAATTTTATATAGTTAAATAAAAATATAATAGAAATGCTAAATTAAAGCTAAAATTTAATAAATAGGAATTGTATAATATATATATATATATATATATAGAGAGAGAGAGAGAGAGAGAGAGAAATGGTTGGGATGATTTTGAAAACATTGAGAGTGGACTAATGAAAAATATAGTTATTTACAATAATAAAAGAGAACATATTATCTATAATTATTATATTATAATTAATTAACCAAAATTTAAAGTCACGTGAGATTTATCAAAATAATACATAAAGTTCGCACTTGTAAATGATGGACCAGTACATAATTTTTAATTATAATTGATTAATTATCGTAAAAAGAATTACAAGTAAAATATTCGAAGACGTAAAAGGCATTGAAAAAGTTTTAAATCTTGTATTGCATTTGCAAGAAATAAAAGCATTTTTGCTATTGTAAACTTTTGCCTTGGAAGCATTTAGATTTTTGTACTAATTAATTTTTTTGTCACAAACTCCAACTACTAAAAATTATCTTTGAATTGTCAACAACCTCTTGGCTTAGTAGTTAAAGATGAGTTGTGGCATATTGTAAGTCTTGGGTTTGAATCCAATTTAATATTTCCCTTGTAATAAAAAAAATCATCTTTGAATTTTGATTATAATTAAAACGATTATAATAAACATTACATTATATTATACTTAATAATTCGTGTATATATATATTTTGTATTCGTATTACATCAAATATATTTGTATTATATAAAATATAAACATTATTGTATTAAAATTTATATTGATATACCAAACACAATTTTTTTTCTAATTTTTATTAAAATTTGATCTAATGTCACGTTCATTTTTTTTAATTATCATATTTATATTGCATGACAGTATATTGAGATAAAGATATTTCAAAGTTTGCTTTTGAAGTTTTTTCATATGATTCTCAAGGGAGGGAAAAGGCATATTTCTAAAGAATTTGAAATTTTTTAGTAATGTGCGAAAAGTTTGTTTGGAGTGAATTGAAAAATGAAAATTAAACAAATCTTTTTTCAAATGAAACTTTCATAAATAAAATATTATTATTCATTATTTTTAATTTCTTTTGTTGTTTTGACTAAATTTATATAAATATAAATTTTTACATTTTAATGTTTTTATTACTTCATAATTATTTTTTTAATTTCCTGTGATATTTAAATTTGTTATAAAATATATAATTATATATTAATAATTATATAAAAATTTATTTTTTAAATGAGCCAAATATATAGTAAAACTAAAAGAAAGTGAAAATCCAAAAGTATTAGCTATACAAATAAATAATTAACAGATTATAAATAAATCACACTAAACAATTAAACATTTATATAAATAGCTTTATACTTTTAACAATAACTTATTGAGTCATTGTGTTTTTTTTTTGTCAATATTGGGTCATTGGAATTTAGATACTTTTAGTTCAATAAATTTCTTTTTTTACTTTGTTTAATTAGCTTTTTTAATAATTATATTATATTTTTAATAAAATTTTAAATTTTTAAGAATCTTTTTTACATTTATTTTGTCTTTTAAATACCAACATAATTAGTAATTAAATTAAATTTAACAGCATAACTAGTTAACTAATTCTTCAATTATAATGTTGAATATAATTATAGTATGCATTAAAAAAATAATTAATATTATGAATAATTGGTCAATTAATTATCTCAGTTTTATATTTATTTTGTTTTTAGTTTGTACATAAATCATACTATAACATTATTTTTATTAAATATAATCATACTCAAACATATTAGTTAATCAAATATCCCATTAAAAATTTAGAACGTTAAATTAAACAAGTTATATACATCAATTGACATTATATTATAAATAATAACATTTGATATAATGTACCAAAAAAACATTTGATATAATGATGTAAATGGGTAATATATAATCAGGTACCCGACATTATCCGAGTTCAACAGAATTTGCATGTTCACACAGTTTGGTACTGTTCTTACCAAGAGAAAACGACAAATGATATCCTATCTCTACGAAACAAGAAGCATGACTTGCATGGCAGTTAAATCCCAAAGCATTTTCTCCTTATAATATTGGCTTGATTCTAATTATTTACGAACTTAATATGGGTTTTTGAATCCAATTTAGTTTCTTACAATGTTTGATTCTAATTGTTTGCAAACATAATCAATCAATTTTATTTTAATATGATATAATTATTAATTTTATGATTTTTACTTTATTTATAAAAAGATTGTAAAAAAAATATTAAATTGAGTTTGAGTACAAATAATTGAACTTAAAATCAAGCATTGGAATCGGGTTATCTTTTACTTTGTAAAAAAGTATAATAAATGAATTTGAATAATTTAATTTATATTTTAAATAGATTTTGAGTTATAAATAAAATTCAATTAATATCAAAGCAAGTGTCGAACTTTGAATTTCAAATTAAGTTTAACTTGATATAATATCGGTCCAATTCAGCTCAATTATTCTAATATTTTTTAACAATTTTTCTTTATCTTCATATTGAAAGTATTTTCTTTAATCCAAGAAGGCGTAATTAACAAAATTCACTTTGGTGCCAGACAAATTCTCGGCAAAGACTAATATTTTTTTCAGTGCGCGTAAAATTCAAAATAGGAGGATTTTTTTTTTCTAATGCTTCTCCTGCCAACTCGGTCTGTTTTATCTTTCCTTGTGCATTTCTCATTTTCTTCCAAAGGTTACAACGCTCGAGCTGCCATTTGTCTAGAGACGAAAGATAATCAGTAACTCGTTTCTCAACTTGACTCCAGAGTCAGGATGGATCTGTCAGATACTGCGAGAAAGCTTGGTCTCTCAAAGTATAAGCTGCTGGTTCGAAAAGCCGCGGAGCTCCGTCGCCTCTGCGATGTCCAGTTCGATTCTTCCATTATCGGTGTCGTGAGTACTACATCCTCTAATCATTTGTTACTTTAAAACCACAATACAAACTCAAATGTGAAGCGTTAATTCTGTTATTTTTTTTAGGGAGAGGTTTGTAAAGCTATAATTTGCTTAGAAATTGCTGCTACAAGGTGAGATACATTATATGTGTATATATATTCCTTTGTTTTTGAATGTATTCTAAATTTTTGAATTAGATTTTTTTTTTAATATTTAATTGTTATGATATTTGTAGGTTTGGGGAGATTATATTTGATAGGCAGAAAGCTATCAAGTTAAGTGGAATGTCAGAAAAGGCTTACAGTAGATCTTTCAATTCCTTGCAGAACGGTCTGAATATCAAGTGGGTTTCTTTTTTTCATTTCCTTTGCATTACAGATTTTAGTTATTATTATATTTCGATTTTGATTATATTGGAAAAAATGGCGTTTCAGGACAACGTTGGATATTAGAGAATTGGGGATTCAATTTGGATGTGTTAGGCTTATTCCTTTTGTAAAGAAGGGCTTGTCTCTGTAAGATATTTTTCATTTATATGTATTGCTTGATTTTGGTTTCTTTAAATCCGTCTTCTTGCCAATGCTTTGTGTTTGAGAGAATGTCTGAAAGGGTAAATCTCAAAATTAGATGATCTTTACCGTACTCAAATTTCTCAAGATTGCAATTGATGATTCATTTTCATTTCATGATCAGATGAAACATTATGTTTTTCCTCTGCCATTTGAATGGGTGAGTGACTTTCTGATGGTTATGTCAGCTATAAGGAGCGGTTTACAGCATCGTTACCTGCTTCCAGGCAGGCAAGTGCAGACTTCACCAGGCCAGTGTTTACTGTTGTGGCATTTTACTTGTGTGCAAAAAAACAGAAGGTAACATGCTCATGGTGATTCTATCAAATATATTCCCCCATCAATTTAGCTATTTTTGACATGAATTCTCTACTTTACAGCTTAAAATAGACAAGGTTAGGTTGATTGAGGTTTGTGGCACCTCTGAATCTGAGTTTTCTTGTGTAAGTACATGCGTTTTCTTCCTACATATGGTCATTCATTTTTTAACTTGTATGTGTTTGGTGTCTGTTTAATTTACCGAGCATTTGTTTGGAACTTTCAATACAGGTCTCTACCTCCATGAAAGATCTGTGTCATGATGTTTTTGGAATCTCAAGTGAAAAAAAAGATCCCAAGGAAGTGAAAGGAAATCGAGGTAGCTTTTCATTTTCATTTATCTTAAAATTGACAGTAACTAATGATGTATATTTGAACATTAGTTGCTACCACTTGCAGTATAGTTTTAATACCATATGTTGGTTTTCAAGCCTAACAGTATATTTACATATAAATATTTTCTCTAAAGTTTGCTTTGATCTTTGTGTGCAGAACTACTAGATGTGCTGCCTGAAAAAAGAAAATTTGATGATGGTGGTTATTTGTCAGATGATGGACCAAAGGTACTCCCTTAGCATCTGTAATTTAGTTTAGTAAGTGTTGGATGGAAGTTGGATTCATGTATTCTAGATACAAGGCCTTGGATTTGATGGTGTAACGCTTGCTATAATATCATCTGACTATTTAATTGGTTGTGTGTGCACAAGTTTGGTGATTGTTCTATGGGTTGTTTCCTAATCTGAATCATCTGATAGGTCTTCCATGTATATAATTGACCAAGAGATTAAGATCTCTAATGTCTAAGCTTTGCATAGATTATTCGTCTGTGGTCTTGCTGCTCTTACAACAGTCTTTCTTAGTGATTCCAAGTATTTGATGTCGCATAAGCAGTAACGCTAACATTTAGATTTCCATTTATTTCATGTACATCAAAATACCATAGCACTAACATGAACCTCTTGCAGCTTTCAAGTTACAAGCGGCACAAGAAAATGGAGAAAGTTGCTTATGAAGAGTGGAAGTCATCTGTTCTATCATCCAATAAGAAAAGCACAAAACGTAATGAAAGAATCCCTCTTTTAATCCTTCACTCTTCTCTGATGTAATCAAAAGAAACTGGCATAAATGATCTTTTCATGTATCTGTACATGTTTTTTTCTTCAGCTCCTTGCAAGCGGACCACTCAAACCAGTCTCAACTTTCTGAAGGAAGTTTCTGAGACACAGGAGTTGGAGGCTGTATAGTAGGCATGTGCCCCTACATTTCTAATTTTTAAGTTGTTTGAGATGATCCTGCTGAAGTTCAGTCATGTTAGAACAAAAAGATCTATAATTCACATGGGTTGAAAAATGGACCAATGAAGTGCATGGGTTAAGTTATTGCCCAATTTTTGTACATGACATGTCTATATCTTGAAATATCCAGTATATGTTTGATATTGGTAGTTCCAAAACAAGATACAGAAAAGGCCAACAACAATATTATGGCAAGTAATCTATTTGAGATATGGGTTAGAAAAAGATTTTCTATGAGGGATATAAATGAGATGAGTTATTTGAGTTTAATTTAATAATTATTTGAGTTTGAGTTATTTGAATAGCTAATTGAATTGATTTTGAATATTTTAATGTTTAATTAAGTTTTGAGTTTTGAATTGAGATAAGTTTAATTTTAATATTATATTATTTTGATTTGGTTTGATTATATCTTAAACTTTAAAATAAGAAAAGTGTTAATGGAACTTAGAAATTTTTATCTTTGAAGGTGTCTTTATTCTCCTAAATTTTTTTAAAAGATTATATGCTTAAAGCAACATAAGGGATGATAAATGAATAATATTATGATGCTTTAATAATTGGGTTGAGAATCTATTCTTTTGTCTTTGATAAATTTTCGAATGTTATGATAAGGCGTTATTTATTAACTATATTATGTATTTTATTTGTTATAAAAAAAACTATTTCAAATTGAGTACTAATTTTTTTTCATATTCACATTAACATAATAATATTATATTAACATAATAATATTAGATATATACGAATTGATTGAATATCTACTTAAAATGTTAAATAATAGATATTATTAAATTAATTAATATAATGCTAGTTATTTAAATATAATTAATAATAATATTAACAATGTATAAAAAATAAATTTTATTAAAATTACCACTTACATAGTAATACAACTCTAATATATTATTAAATTATACTTTAATTTACTATTAGAATTATTATTTTTATCCACACTTACATTTAATAGATAATAAATAAATTATTTTTAATAAATACTTAATTCTATCAAAATAATACTTACACACTAAGAGATTACATAATTTATTCTTAAAAGATTATTATAATATAATATACAAATCATTATTATAAGATACCAAATTAGTTTATTCATGTATAAGATTATTATAATATAATAAATAATTAATTATCACTAGCTTGATTTTTTAATGTCTTTTATTTTAAGGCTAAAAATAAAATTACCACTATAATTTTCTCTTTTAATGATACCCAAGTATAAAAAAATTGTACTTGTATTGTTTAATTTAATTACTTAACTTTTTCTAATCTTAAAAAATTGAATTTTAATTTTAAGATTAGGTTTTTTTAATATAAATTTAATATCTTTCTATACTTGAAACTTTAAGAAAATATAGTTTAAATTTAATTTTATTAAAAATATTTTTAATGTTTTGCACAAAATATCAAATTCAAAGTTTCAAACAAATATTGAAATTATATAATTTTTATATATTTGATTTATTATTGTATTAAAATTAAAATTTTCTTATAAATAAAAATAATAAAATGTTAAAATGATTTTTATAATAAAATCAAATGTCAAATTAATAATATATTTATTATTATAAATGCAATAAGGATAATATTAAAGATTATTTGATATCATATATTATGGTGTTTTAAATTAATTTAATTTAATTAAAAAGATTCAATATTTATTATGCTGGTAATATATAATTGATAAAATTGTATAATAAATAATAATTGTTTTCAAAATTTTAAACTTTTTAATTAAAAAAGTTTATCAATTATTTATTCATTTTTAAATAATAATTATATAATTATAATTCGGGTTTTCTCGGGTTATAAATTCGGTTTTTTTCGGTTTTCGGTTCGGGTCGGTCTCGGTTTCGGATCGTATCGGGCTCGGGTTATGTCAGGTTCGGAATCTGTTGGGTTCGAGTTTTTTCGGTTTCGAGCTTTTTTTGTTTCGAGTTTTTTCGGTTACGAGTTTTTTCGGTTACGGGCCTTTGACTTTTTTGGTTAATTCGGGCTAGTCCCGGTTCGATCTCGGGCGGGTTTTCAGGCTCGGACCAATTTTTGCCACCTCTATGATTAGCATGTATTTTGTACTCATTTTTAGAAATATTATAATTCTTTTGTTCTTAATTTAAATATCTAATTATACTTTTTATTTTATGCAGGATGAAAACCCATGATTGGATTATTTACGTTGGACAGTTGTTTGTTTACTTCAAGTATTATTTTTGTAGACAATTAATTATGCTTGTAATTTCTAGATTTTTGCTCTTCACTTATTTTAAGACTCGGATTGTAAGAAATAATTTTTGTATTTTTATTTTAAGTGTTATTAAATGCTTTGTATTTTATTGTGATTTTTTATTTTGTATAGAGTTATATTTGATTAGTATTAAAAATAAATTAATATTAATAATTAAAAATATAAATAAAAAATGTTTTTACTAATGTATTTATATCCATGGTTTTTATTGTCGGAATGTTCAAAATTATACCAAAAGTAATAGTCACTAAAATGTAGTGTATACAATTGATATAAATACAAATCATGAGGGTATATTGACATGTCTCGTTGGTAAAAATATAACATTGAATCAACTGTTGGTATAGAGTTAGATTGATTGTCGATATATGTAAGTTGGTTATATTTACAAAATGTTTTATTGATAGATTCATGTCTAGCACAATCTGTTGGTATAATCTAACAATTTATGTTAGTATAGGCATGGAAGCTATAGCAATGGCTATAGCTTTACTGACAATGCCATTTGTTGGCGTAGGAAAGAAACCTATAACAACAAAATTAGCTTTATCGATGGATGCAAAATGTCAGTATAGAACCGTTACTTGTTTTGATGGTCAAAAATTCGTCAGGTTTACATTGAGTATCGATAAGGGATATACCAATGGCTAAAGAAACGTCGGTCGGAATACACATTCTAACCGTTGGTATAAGATTAGATAAGTTATATTTATAGATTTTTGAGTTTTACTGGCACTTTTTTTAGCATCACTATATGGCAATTTTTTTGTAGTGTAGCTTGATTTATAATTTGCTCTTTCAATGGTGTTCAGGCTTATCAAAAAAATTGTACTTGTATTGTTTAATTTACTTCGTTTTTTTTAAATGTAAATTTAATATCTTTCTATACTTAAAATTTTGAGAAAATATAGTTTAAATTTAATTTTATTAATAATATTCTTAATGTGTTGCACAAAATATCAAATTCAAAGTTTCAAATAAATATTGAAATTTTATAATTTTTTTTATATATTTGATTTTATTATTGTATTAAAATTAAAATTTTATTATAAAATAAAAATATTAAAATGTTAAAATGATTTTTATAATGAAATCAAATGTTAAATTAATAATATATTTATTAATATAAAAACAATAAGTATAATATTAAAGATTATTTGATATCATATATTGTGGTGTTTTAAATTAATTTTATTTAATAATTGAATAAAAAAGATTCAATATTTATTTTGTTGATAATACATAATTGATATAATTTTATAATAAATAATAATTGTTTTCAAAATTTTAAACTTTTTAATTAAAAAGTGTATCAATTATTTATTTATTTTTAAATAATAATCATATAATTATAATTCGGGTTTTTTGGGTTTTAAATTCGGTTTTTTACGGGTTTCGGATCGGTCTCGATCTCGGATCGTATCGGGTTCGGGTTATGTCGGGTTCGAGTTGTGTCGGTTTCGGGTTTTTTCGGATTCGGGCTTTTTCGGTTTCGAGCTTTTTCGATTTCGGACTTTTTCGGTTTCGGGCCTTTGACTTTTTTGGTCAAATTGGGCTGGTCCCGGTTTGGTTTCGGGCAGGTTCAGACGGGTTTTCGGACTCGGGTCAGCTTTTGCCACCTCTATTTATGTATTGGAGTTATCAGTCAAAGAAATTAATTTTTTTTAAATACACTATGTCAATAGGAGGTGCGCCCTTAAAATGGTTAAGAAAAAGATTATTCTCGAGCTGCATACTAATTAATCTGAAGACACTCAAATAGTTAGAAAAAAAAAAACCTTGACAGTCATTTTTTACCAACCAAACACTATAAAATGATTGCATCAATTTTAAATTGCAACATAAAGTGTTAACTTCAACGATACCCAAAGCAACCTAAAAGATGTCATGACCCAAAGGCCTCGACTTTCACTTAATACCTATACTTTTCTTAGTCTACAAATTTATGGACTAAATTTTTCTTTTTCATTTTAAGGTTTGTATTCTGTGTCAGTGTAGTTACTATACTATCTAGGTGTCACGACCCGAAGACCGCGACTTTCACTCGATTCTTATACTTTTCTTAGTCTACAAATTTATGGACTAAATTTTTCTTTTTCATTTTAAGGTTTGTATTCGATGTCAGTGTAGTTACTATACTACCTAGGTGACTTATAGTCATTCCCTTTAAATATTAAACAAACACGGAAACGGTTCTTAGTTACATCCCGACTTGTTAAACAGAATATGTACTATGCCTCAATTTAAGTCTTACATGTAAACAAGTATTTATAAGTAACATATACCTCAGAAGACTAGTACCAAGTCCATGCATCGTCTCCGATGCCCACTGAGCAGCTCACATGGCAGATGTTAACTTCAATAATCTGAAAAAGATGAAATTTAGTGGGGTGAGCAAAACCACGGCTCAGTAAGATACTAATATAAATGCAAGAGTAGGATTATACTGTCTTAACCGCAAATGCTTAAAACTTGCAAGGATGCAATTACAGTTAATCCTTTCTCATCGATAACATCTCATTATCACTTCTCATATTCACTTTTCATTTCATAATCATACTTTTGTATTCTATCATCTCATATCGATTCTCATATCATCTCTTATCAATTCTCATATCATCTCTTATCAATTCTCGTATTGTGGATCATGATCACGGTGGTACCCAGTCATAATTCTCTTCGTCTGTTTCTATATTCATGTTTCATAACATATCATGACCTCATATCGATGAAATATCGTTACCACCGAGTCATGACATTCCTCATGGAATTCTCATATACTAAGCATATTATCATATCAGGATTTAATATGCAATTCATGTAATTTTTCTGTATAAACCGCGATCATTTCAAATCATATCATATATACTTTAAGACATGCTCAACATATGCATTTTCAAAAGTTTGCCTTTAAGGCATAATAGAAACATATTCGATTTCAGTTCATGTATTCGTTTTCGGAGCATGTCTAAAACATGTGCGGTTTTAAAACATTTTCATTTACTATAAGTTATATCGGGTCTAGAGTTCATATCAAATCAATCTATACTCTAGACCGCATATCATTTTAAATTCGACACAAAATCGTATGTAAATCATGTAAGTGTCGAAATCATTTATCATATACTTTTAAAACATATTCTGTAAATCATATCAGGTCTAGAGTTCATATCAAATCAAACTATACTCTAGACCACATATCATGCCATGTTCGACACAAAATCACATATAAATCATATAGTGTCGAATTCATATCTCATGGACTTTTAAAACATGTTTAAAACATGTACTGTTTCAAAACATATTTCATTTCAAATCTGTTTCATGTACAGTATAAATCATGTCAAGTCTAGAGTTCATATCAATAAAATCATACTCTAGACTTCATATCATATCGGTTAGAGACTAGGCTAGATCCCTATCATCTCTCTATCAATAAAGACTTAAATCACTGTAGCTAGCAGTGAAAATCATATCGTCCCCTGGAAACCAACTAGGGCGCTATCTATGGCCATAGACCTCATCTCTCTCAGCCCCACTGATCAGGCGTGACTGAGACTTGTCCACGACTATTGTCGGACAAGCATATCTATCTGCCTAATGAGCAAAGCTCCAATTAGGCGGTTTCCACTATGCTTTATTGAATTTAATTCTTTTAGGGTGCCTACAGTCTCATAAAACATTTAAATCTATAGCTTTCTTTTCAATATCATGTAAGGCATATGGTAAAATTCTGTATGAGACTTCATATATCAAAATATATATATATATATATATATATATATAGATATATTTACCATATACTTTCATTTCAAAACAAATCAATACTTTTCAGTATTCATATAAACATTATTAAAATGTTTCAAGTTGCAAGAAGGCATGCTTAAATGCGATGCTGTAAAACATTTCAGTATGCAACTTCGGTAATGTTTCCATCAAATACGCTAAAGCGATTCATTTAACTTTATCACCATCAATTATTCGATTTCAAGACTTTCTTTCTGTCAACCAATAAATCACTATACAATTCATTCACTATTCATCTAATTCAGTATTCAATTTGCTCAGTACTCAATTCATTTGGAAATCGAATCACTTGGTATTCAGACCATTCGGTATTCAATACCCTTTCTTGATCGTCATTGACTATTATAATCATTTATACACTTCATCATCAATATTAGGATCGCATCATTAGTATGAATCCTCTAAGTTTTGATAAGCATTTAAACATCAATTTCTAAAATAGTCATTAAGTTACCGAATTTATGCAAATAATAATATCATCCTTCAATATCTGTTCCAGAATCGACATCGAGGATAACAGAATCACAAAATCGATAATCACTTATCAAATCCATTTATGATTTGATCTATTGATACATGTTTATCATTTTCGATTTGAGGTTCAATTTCATTTACTATCACAAAATCATATCTAAATCCTCAAATCCATTTTCATGTGGCCTTTATGATTTTATCCGAACTTATGCAATTGTCGATCTTATTATTCAAGATCTATTCTAAGGTTATAAGCACAATCATCTTTTCACATATTTATCACTCATTTCTTTGAATCCATAATTGATCGGATTGTGTCGTAATTAAATCTCCATTTCAATCTCTCGAATTTGTCCATATTATCACTTTTGAAATTATTTCAAAATCATGAAACCGGACTCGGTAATTCTGGAAATCATTACTCCGTTAATAACTTCACAATCCAATCATTCGACCATCGAAATTTCAACTGTGATCTTCTCTTCCAAGCTACATCATATAATTATCATCACTTTTATCCGTGATCCGTCTAATTAATAATTCCACCTCAATCTCAACTTGATACCATTTATGATATTAAAATTACTTGATTTATCGATTCTATAAGGTTTTAAACCATGTAATTCACCACATTATCGTTTTCAACGATCTATCTTCTCATCGATTTCAATATCAAACTCTTTCGGTAATACTATAAAATCCTTTCAATATTTATTTTCAATAATTATCTCCAAGATTCCATTTATGTGAGAAACTTAATCTTTTTCCTCAATTATTTTCCTAAAAATTTCGGCAGCATAACGGCTTAATTTTCCCTAACCTCCTGCAAGGGAAACACAATTTATACTTGCAGCCGTTGATTCTCACCAATTTTACCTCTTACTAAGACCCCCACCATCAGTTGTGGGTCCTCTTAGCATTTTTTAGCAAATCAATTTAAATCGATGCATCATATAAAAATCATAATTCCATTTAAAGTCAATCAAATAAATGCATCATAAAAAAAATCATAATTCCCACATACAATATAAAGCTACTAATGCTTTATAAAAGTATCTTACTTGTTCGCCAAAGCTTAGCGCACTTTCCGATTTCCGAGCCTTGCCGAACTCCACCATTCGTCTCATTTTCGTTTTGCTACAATTTCACAAATTGACGTATATTTTCATTTAGAAAATAATCCAAGAATTTCTACTAAATTCCAAACATATAGCGAAAAAGGCTTTTAATTTTCCTTACCTATTTCTTCCTCTTCTTTTTCTTCTTTCTTTTCCTTTTTCCTTTTTCTTTTCTTCTTTTTCCTTTCTTTCTTTTTCTTTTCTTTTTCTTTTCTTTTCTGAACCGGGTCGGGTCGGGTCGGTTCGGGTCGGGCCGGTTCAACTTTGGCTGACCGGTTCGGTCACTGGAGGCCACCCATTCCGGCGGTTCGGCCACCCAACAGCTTGCCGAGGTTGCGAGGATGCCGGATCTGGCCTCGGTTTCGCCCCATCACCGGCGACGGCGCCGGATCTGGTCTGTGGCTCTCGGCTCCTTTCCTTCCTCTTTTCTCCTTCCTCCGTCGGTTTCCCCTTCGCCGGTGGCTCCTCTCACCTTCCCCTGGTCCCCGCCGGTCTCGTGGGGGGAGTGGCGGTGCCCGGATCGGCCGGCACCACCGTGTCCCTTCTTCTCTTCCTCTTTTCGGTTTTCTTTTCTTTTGGTTTCCTTCTCATTTTCTGTCTCTCTTTTTCTTTTCCGTCGCCGGCAACTTCCTTCTCTCCCCCTTCGACCGGCGACGGCGCCTCCTCCCACCTCTCTCTTCTTCTCACTGACTGGGGGGTGGGCTGCGGCATGATCCTCTCCTCTGTTTTGTAACAGAGGAGGGGAAAGGAAATTTGGGAGGGAATCGGGATACCCGATTCCCGCTCCTTTCCCTCTTTTTTTTTTTTTAATATATATAAAATCATATTTATATATATATATCATATACTATTAAAATTTAATATATATACATATATACACACTTTATCTTGAAATATATGTATATATATACACTTTGATCTAAATAATATATATTTCGTATATATATATATATATATATATATATATATACTTATTTAAAAACGTGTCAAAATATATTATATAATCTATTTATATAATTATATTTTTATTCACATTTTTATTTCTTTAACATTAAAAATATATTTATATAATATAATTTTATAATTATATAAATATATACCCTTTTTTTTTTAAATTTTGGATTTCCTAGTATCCAAATTAATTTCTCCATTTTCTTATTTAATTTGGATTTCAATTTGTCCAATTTAAATTTTCCGGATACCTTATATTTATTTAGAAAATTCTTGATCTTCACACTAGGTGACCTATAGTCATTTCATTTAAATATTAACTAGCAAGGAAGCGGTTCTTAGTTACATCCCGACTTGTTAAAACAGAATATGTACTGTGCATCAATTTAAGTTTTACATGTAAACAAGTATTTTATGAGAAACATATACCTCAGAAGATTAGTACCAAGTCCATACACCGTCTCCGATGCCCACTTAGCCGCTCACATGGCAGATGTTAATTTCAATAGTCTGAAAGAGATGAAATTTAGTGGGGTGAGCAAAACCACGGCTCAGTAAGATACTAATATAAATACAAGAGTATGATTATACTGTCTTAAACTGCAATGCTTAAAACTTGCAAGGATGCAATTACAGTTAATCCTTTCTCATCGATAACATCTCATTATCACTTCTCATATTCACTTTTCATTTCATAATCATACTTTTGTATTCTATCATCTCATATCAATTCTCATATTTACTTTTCATCTCATAATCATACTTCTATATTCTATCATCTCTTATCAATTCTCATATTGTGGATCATGATCACGGTGTACGAAGTCATAGTTCTCTTCGTGTATTTCTATATTCATGTTTCATATCATATAATGACATCATATAGATGAATTATCGCTACCACCGAGTCATGACACTCCTCATATATTCTTCATGTTTAATTGAAATATCCTATCGAATTCACTTTACATTTAACAATCATATTCCCGTATTACATCAATTCATATCACTTATCGTCTTGGAATTTATGATCACGATGGAGTAAGATCAGAATTCTCTTCATATTAATCTTATGTTCATATATCATATCATATCATATCATGTCATGTCATGTCATGTCATCGTATAGATGAAACTTCATTAACGTCGAGTCATGACATTCCTCATGGAATTCTCATGTACTAGGCATATTATCATGTCTGGGTTTAATATGCAATGTATGAAATTATACTGTATAAACCGCTATCATTTCAAATCATATCATATATACTTTAGAACATGCTCAACATATAAATTTTCAATTCATTTCAAATTTGCCTTTAAGGCATGATAGAAACATGTTCAATTTCAATTCCTGTATTCGTTTTCAGAGCATGTCTAAAACATGTGCGGTTTTAAAACATTTTTCATATGCTATAAGTCATATCAGGTCTAGAGTTCATATCAAATCAATCTATACTCTAGAGTAGACCGCACATTTTAAATTCGACACAAAATCGTATATAAATCATATAAGTGTCGAAATCATTTATCGTGTACTTTTAAAACATATACTGTAATTCATATCAGGTCTAGAGTTCATATCAGGTCTAGAGTTCATATCAAATCAAACTATACTCTAGACCGCATATCATGCCAAGTTTGACACAAAATCACATATAAATCATATAAGTGTCGAAATCATATCTCACGGACTTTTAAAACATGTTTAAAACATGTACTGTTTCAAAACATATTTCATTTCAAACTTGTTTCATGTACAGTATAAATCATGTCAAGTCTAGAGTTCATATCAATAAAATCATACTCTAGACTTCATATCATATCAGTTAAAGACTAGGCTAGATCTCTATCATCTCTATCAATAAAGACTTAAATCACTGTAGCTAGCAGTGAAAATCATGTCATCGTCCCCTGGAAACCAACTATGGCGCTATCTATGGCCATAGACCTATCTCTCTCAGTTCCACTGATCAGGCGTGACTGAGACCTGTCCACGACTATTATCGGACAAGCATCTCTGCCTAATGAGCAAAGCTCGAATTAGGCGGTTTTCACTATGCTTTATTGAATTTCATTCTTTTAGGTTACCTACAGTCTCATAAAACATTTAAATCTATAGCTTTCTTTTCAATATGATGTAAAGCATATGGTAAAATTCTGTATGAGATTTCATATATCAAAATATATATATTTACCATATACTTTCATTTCAAAACAAATCAATATTTTTCAGTATTCATATAAACATTATTATAATGTTTCAAGTTATAAGGCATGCTATAAAACATTTCAGTATGCAACTTCGGTAGTATTTTCCTCTAATATAGTGGAGAAATTCATTTACATTCATCACCATCAATCATTCGATTTCGAGACTCTCTTTCTGTAAAATCAGTAATTCAATTTTCAAATCATTCAATATTCATTTCATTCGGTATTCACATTGCTCGGTACTCCAATTATTCAATAAATCGAATTACTTGGTATTCAATATCTCTTTTACGATAATTATCAACTATCACAATCATTTTATTATTGCCACTGATATCACATCATTAGTATAGATCCTCTTAGTATCTATAAGTATTCAAATATCATGTTTCTGTGTAGCCCTCAAGATACTGTAATTATGTAATAACAACATCATCATTCGATATCTACTCTAGAGTCGACATCGAAGATAACAGAACCACAAAATTTATAATCACTTATCAAATCCATCTATGATTTGATCTATTGATACATTTTCATCATTTCTGACTTGATGTTCAATTTAATTCATTCTCACAAAACCAGATCACTATCCTCAAATCAATTTTTCATATGGCCTGTATGATTTAATATCGAACTTATGCAACTGTTAATCTTATTATTCAATGTCTATTCTATGGTTATCAATTAAACCATATATTCATAAAATTTCATCACTCATTTATTTGAATTTATAAATGATCGGATTTTGTTGTAGTTCCATATCAATGTCAATAAAGTTATGTATGCTCAATCATATAATCGTTGTGACTTAATATCATAACCATCCATTGTGTTTTTTGAATCATTACTCCATTTATAGTTCTCTAATTCAATCGTTCGACCATCAAAAATTTCAACTGTGCTCTTCACTTCTAAGCTGCATCGTATAGTCATCATTACTTTCCTCACTATTCCAGCGAACTAATATTCCATCTCATTTTCAACTCAAAATCAACTTGTAATGTTGAGATAAATCGAATTGTCGATTCTATAAGACTCACAATACGATTCCTCATGTTATCGTGTCCATCCATTTACCTTCTCAATCATTTAAAAATTAATTTTTTTCCTATGACACAATAAGATCCTTTCAAGCTTATCTTCGATAATTCTTTCAGGATTCCATTTATATGAGAACTTAATATTTTTCCTTAAACATTTTCGTGGAAATTTCGATAGCATAACGGCTTAATTTTCTCTAAACCTCCTGCAAGGAATCACAATTTATAATTGCAGCCGTTGATTCTCACTAATTTTTATCTCTTACTAAGACCCCCACCAACAGTTGTGGGTCCTCTTAGCATTTTTAACATCAATTCAATAATTATTCATATCAAAAATCAAATTCCAAATTATACAATATAAAGCTACTAATGCTTTATAAAAGTATCTTACCTATTCGCCAAGCTTAGCGCACTTTCCGATTTTCGAGCCTTGCCGAACTCCATCATTCGTCTAATTTCCGTTTTTGCTACAATTTCAATATCAATGCACTACTTCAATATAATCATAAATTATTCAATAAATACCATCAATTTATTTTTCTATATTTTCCTTACCATTTCTTCTTCTTCTTCTTCTTCCTTTTCCTTTTCCTTTTCCCCCTTTTTTTTCTTCTTTTTCTTTCTCTTTCTTTCTCTCTTCTTCTTTTTCTTTTCCTTTCCTTTTCTTTTTTTTTTCTTTTTTTCCTGGTCGGGTCGGGTCGACCGGGTCAAATAGGGTCGGATCGGGTTGACCAGGTCGGGTCAGGTTGAACGGGTCGGATCTGCTTTTGCTGGCCGGTTCGGTCACCGACGATCACCCTCTCCGCCGGTTCAAGCCTCCCACAGCTAGCTGACCTTGTGAGGATGCCAGATCTGACCTCCGTTTCTCAATTGGCGGCGCCGACGGTAGCAGATCTGGGATGGGCGGCGGCGGCTCCTTCTCTCTTTTCTTCCTCTCTTTTCTCGTCGTTTTCTTCACCGTCGGGCCTTCCTTCCTCCAGATCTGGCTTCACCGGGGCTTCGTAAGGTGGCGGCGACAGGTGGACCGGCCGGCGTCGCCTCCTTTCCTTTTTCCTTTTTCTTTCGGTTTTCCTTCCTCCCGCTTTGGCTTCCGCCCAGTTTTTCTTCTTTCCTCTTTCGGTTCTCACCACTACCGGCCCCTCTTCTTTCTCTTCCCCGTCCGGCGACGGTTCCCCTTTCCCTCTTCTCGCCGGCATTGCAGGCCTTCACGCCTCCCGCCCTCTCTTCTATTTTCAGCAGAGGGAGTTGGGAATCGGGTTGGCACCTCGATTCCCTCCCTTTTTTTTCTTTTTTTTTTAAATAATTATTTATTTATTATATATAATTATATTTATATAATTATATATAATTAAAATTTACACACACACACACACACACACATATATATATATATATATATATATATACCTTTTTTCATATAAACCATTTATATTTATATATATATGTACTTTAATTTACACTACTATATATATATATATATATATCATATATATTATATATATATATATATGAAAAATATATTTTTCATATATATATATATACATAAATGTATAATAAAATTCATATGTATTTATTCCATGTATAAATATATATTTATCAAAAGCGTATTTATATAATATCATTATATAAATCTATCAAAATACATATTCTTATTTCTTATTTCGTTTTGGATTTCTTGATATCCAAATTTATTTTCTCCATTTTAATTCTTATTTAATTTGGATTTCAATTTGTCCAAATTAAGTTTTTCGAATACCTTATATTTATTTAGAAAATTTTCGGCCTTCACAAAAGATGTGTTAAGGGGTATAATGGAGAATTTAAGTAAATTTGACTGCAAGCAATTTTATCGTAATTTTAATTTTAATAAGTACAAAGAATATTTTTCTTTTAGAAAGGGTTACATGAATATTTAGCTTGGATGAGGACAATGAATTTACATAAATGTCCTTTTGTTTTTTTATTCCAACGGTAACGTTGAATATTTCATGCCACTCCAAATGATGAGTTTCTAAGATGCAGCAGATTTATTTGGATTGAGAGCAATCATTATTTTGAATTTTTATATTTTTTATAAATACATAATTCGAGAACAAAAAAAATACAAATGATGATATTCAAAATTTACATTTATTGAATTTTTTTTTAATTCAATGAAGCAAATTTGTATATAAACTCTATAAAGCAATTTATTTGATTAATTTTGGTTATAAATGTTGTAACTAAGTTCTAGCTGGAAATAGCTCGATGGTAGTTGTCACCTTTCAAAGGAAATGAAGAAGAGCAAAACAGGTTGAAAAAGAAAAGGTTGGTGGAACAGAAGAGACAACTTTAACCATGGGTTTTTTTCTTTTTTTGTGTGTGTGTGTAACTTGCAAGTATAACGTATAATTGAAGTGTATTCATTTTAACATTATGATAGAGGAGTCCATTTTATCAAACAAATTATGATAGAGAAGGTTTTTTTTTGTTCAGAGAAGGAACATGCCACTTAACAAAATCAAGACGATTTTGTTAAAGCGCGAAATCCCTTATAAATACACACACAATGTGAGATAGAGAACAAAACTCAATTATGAGGTTTTAAGAACAAAAATGTTAAATACGTGTAACAAAGTATGAGAGAAAGCTTATCTCAAATGATTCATGCAACCAATCTTAAAATGTGATATCTAACAAATTTAGAATTCAAATCTTAATACTTATAATCTTTTTTCTTATTTTAAAATGCAACCTCTTTTACATAGAAAAAATTTTAAAAAAATAGTTACTCTGGACAAAGTAAAAAAAAAAAAGAAGGAAATCTTTTCTCGTTCACTTCTAATTATTCTATAAAAACTATAGTATCTAAAATCGCAAATTTTTTTTTTGGTGTAACCACAGGTATCCTCATCCGTTTTACGGTCTGAGACTAATCCTGTTCGGGCCGGGAGTGGTAAACGGTAAAGCCCTCCCAACAGTGAGGACTCCAGTACTCGAACCCTGTCCAAGTACCTGGGGAAGAAGTCCACTTTCCACTTCTTCCAACCACTTGTTGGTCGCAAATTTTTAGTTATCAAGTAATTAACAAGGTCCTTCAAGTTATATAATATTAATTACTATAAGAGATAATTCATTTCATACAAAATGATCCTTCAGTTATCTAAAAAATGTTGCTTTTATGATTTATATATATAGAGAGAGAGTTTATATATCATACACTAATAATGTATAGAGGCTATACACTATTAGTCAACCATGTAATGCAAAATTTAGAAATTTGGATTTTAATTCATAATTTTTGAAATTTTTGTACTTTATTAAGTTTGGTATTTTTCAAACTCCATATTTTTAATTTCGGTTTTTGGGATTTTTATAAAAATCATATTATTTAAATTTTTTATTGTGTTTTGTAATTTTTTTATTTTCTTTTTTAATTTTTCTTTCCATGCTAATAATGAACTCACCAATGATATGGTAATAACTAGGCAATTGGCTGACAACTGCCATTTTATGATTGGTTAAGTAAGCTACGGCACGATAATATTAAATTTTTTTTGGTATAGGATAATATTAACATTTAAAATATAAAATGATTGACAGAATATAATTTTGAATATCTAATTATGAATTTTTTTTTTACAAGAAAGTTTACAAGTAGGGGATGTCCATTTTCAAGGCAGGGGCAAGCAGCCAATTCATTTTAAGATTTACAGGTCCATTAAATTTTCACCTGCGGATTTTTCGAATTTACAAATTGTTTATCAATAAGGAATTGTGAGAATTCAAACCTTGGTGCTTTGCGCAAATATCTGAACCTTAATAACCATAACATTATGAATTTTAATTTGGGTTAGTATCAAAGTTCATCTCTAAACTATGCACTTTTAATCAACTTGATAACCCTAACATTATGGTGTCCGAACTCTAATTCTATGACACCAGTTACTCCAAACACAACTTTATTTGAAAACAAAAATTAAGGCGGCATGAAATACCTAACAAAATTATGACATGTGTCAATCAATGTCACACCATTTGGTGTGCCACATCAACTTAAAAAAGAAAAAATTTATTAAAAAATATGTAAAAAAATATTTGAAAATGTTAAAAAAATTCTAAACTAATATTTAAAAAATTCAAAAATTAAAAATATTTAAAATTTCAAAACATTTAAAATTATTTTAAAAATTTGAATTTTTTTCCAAAAATAAATATCTTTTCAAAATTGAAAAAAGAAAACTCAAAAAAAAGAGAGAGGGAATTAGGGAGAGAGAGGGATAAGAAAAATAAGAAAAAATGGAATAAAAAGGAAGGGGGAAAGGGAGGAAGAGACTGGCTTGTCGACTGGTCCTAGGTAGATCGGGATAGATTTGGCACCTTTTACCCAAATTGGCGTCGATCTGACTTAGGCTAGTCGACGGCGCTGACGATCCCCTCTCCTCCTCATTCTCTCCCATATTCTCTCTTTCTCTCTTTATTTTTTATTTTCTTATTATAAAAATAAAAGAAAATTATATTTGAAAAAAAAATATTTTTAATCTTGTGATGTGGCATAGATCCGATGAATTATGTGGTATTTTTGTTGCATGTCACCATTTAATTAGGTGCTTTCCATGCCATGTTAGCACAATCATTGTCGGTGATAGACCTAAGTGCCAAAACGAAAGTTCAAATATCATGTTGCCAAGTTTAATTCTTTAAGTACCAACATGATAAAAAAAATGCATAAAAAAAATGCATAGTTAGAGCTAAATTAGACATTAACCCTTTTAATTTTTTAGATACCAAAATGATAGATATAACATAAAATAAGGGCCAAATCTGTATTTAACCCTTTCAAGATACATGTTTAATTCATTCATTTTGCTTTGCAAACTGATACAAGACACTATTAAGCTATTTGTCACTTACAAGTTAAATTTCTATGTGATAAAAATTGTCTTATACTACAAATTATACTAAAATTTTAGTAAGCACATATCCTCTATATTTATTTTACGTAGCTTGATCAAAATTCCGTAGAATACTGGCGCCCAAGCCTATTTTTCATGACCTTTCCAGCATCAGAAAAGGCCCTGTTTCCCACTTTCTGACCTCTAGCATTTTTTGAAGTACTAATTCCAACAAGCTTTGAACAGATTCCACTGATCAAACCATCCGATTTTCCATCTTCTTCCCCTTCAGATGCCAACAAGGACCGTTCTTCTTGCACTGGAGGACAATTCCAAAGGTGCACCCTGTTAAAATTTTTATCGTCTACCTCATCTAGGATTCCTCCTTCAAAATAGTTCTGCACAGGTTCTTTTGCAGGCAGTCTTGGGGTTTCCAGCTGCTTGTCGAGTTCATTTATGTCATTGCATGTGGAAGAGGAAAAATATGAGCCAAAAGATGAAGCTCTTGATGAATCTGAGGAAGAAGCCGAGGAAGGAGAAGTTGTTGTGCTACCAAATCCTTGGATTTCTTTTGTTATTTTAAGGGCTTTCAACCTTGCTGCTCTTAGTGTTTCTCCTCCTCCTAGAAGCTCTAGTACCCTATCTGATCTCTTTTGCATGCTGAGACCCCAATTAAATCTGACATGAACAATACAAGGAAAAATAAAATTAGTAGTTTGAATAGATAAATGGGGAACCTCAAGAAAGAAAAACAACGTTACCCTTTCTCATCTGCATGTCTGAATGTTCCAAGCTCTTCAATAACATCACTATCACATAGAAATTCGTCAGCAAAGTCTGGAGGGCCATGTGTTAATAAGAACTCAAGGAGTACTAATGTTTTGTAATGTTGTCTCCAATGCTTCCAATCAATGCCATGCAACCTGCAGATTAATTCAGAAAAAGTTATGTAACTACATAAAAAGTATTGTTCTTAATAACATGACAGCAAATTCACGATAAGCTATGTTGCTTGTACTCTTCAATATCCGTGTTCGACACACATTTGGTGAACATGAAAACAAAAGTTAGACCTTTCAAATATATGAAAAAATATAGAAAAAATTTAATATACCCACGTCGGAAACGAATCCCTATCTGACATTCATTTTAAAAGATAGTGGCAGAATTATGAGGAGAGAACATGTGGTTTTTACTTTTCATTGATCTATATTACCTTTTGTGTAGAACATAAACGATTCTCCAGTAATCATCAAAATAAAATGATGCCTCAGATATCTTAGTCATTGTTCTAGCATCAGGGCCCCATGGATCAGTATTTGTTGCTTCTTCAGCCAATCTTCATAAGAGGATCATAAATCATGGTCAGTGTTTATTATTTGCCAAAAATCTCTTTCCATATTCAAAATATAAGAGTAAAAAATGATGATTCACATTTATTGAAAAAAAAAAAAAGAGAGAGATGAAAACAAAAATATGGAACTTACAATTCTGCAGCAGTAACATCACTAAAGGCCATCCTTGCATTTTTGTATTTTTCTTGAAGAAAACAAGAAGCCTGTTTCTTAATCTGGTTTAGCAGCAACGTCCCCATGAATAGAAGCTTAGTCTTTTTTTCCTAAAGAGCAGATGAACCTAAGAATTAAGGCAAAAGAAAATCTGATGTTGAGCTCTTAATCAAAAATTTATTAAAAGGCTGTCATGGAGAGCTTTTATAAACTTTTTACGAGAAGAAATTTTAGACCAACATTAATTGTATGGATAGCCATGATTCTAGTTCAGACATTTCAGGGAATTGCTTAACTACCTCGTATCACAAATTTCACCGAGAATGGAAATATTTGAGTAAATAGAAATTTAGGATCCTCAAATGGTGACGCCTATGTTGTGGTTTTTTTTTTTTTTTAATAATTAAGGTTTTTGATTAGAGAGAAAGAAAAATACAAATGTGAAAATTAAAATTTTAGATTTATATCATTTTCACACCTTAAATATGATAACATTATAATTTGTGTCAATGTTCAAGGTCTGTTATGCCTATAATTCTATTACTTAAGGTTGTGAAATGTAACGGTAAATACACTCAATCTATAACTTATATATTAAAAGAGAATTTTCAAAATTGAAACAAAATATGATTTTTTTCTAATGATGACACGTCGTTAATTTTAATTTCAATTGCAAAATAAATTCTGTTGACCAATTTTGATTACTTCTTTCAATTCTATATTGGTTTTGTTGTAATAATGAAATTAACTTTGACTATTTGTTAGAGGAAAGTTTATGTTGAACGGTAAATTAGGAAGATTTGTCTGTTTTTGGTAGAGTTGATAGTGGGCTGGACCGGTCCAATCTCGGACTGAGCTCGATCAGTTTTGGCCCACAATAAAAGAGAACCGGTCTTAACTAGTTGATGAATAGGGTCGAGTTGGGCCTATTCAGTCTCTTAAAATGGATGAATCGATCCGGCTCGGTGGACCGGTTCATTATAAACTGGGCCGAGTTGTGCTAAATCGATTGGTTCAGTTTTTTTTTTAATTTTTTATTTTTTAAAATTTATATTAATTTATTTTAATAAAAATAAATATATATTAATATATTTTTATGATTTGATCTGATAAATTTATTTTTATAATAAATAATGTTAATAGTAATTATAAATTTATAATACATAAAGTTATTATAATTTATATAATTAATGTAACAATAATTTACAGATAAAATTACTATAAAATTATCTAATAAAATTATTGTTATAATAAAATAAAGTTATATTATGATATTATGATAAAGTTATTATGATGTTTGATATTTGATTCAAAATATAAATAATGATATTATGATAAAGTGATAAAGTTACTTATTTAACAAAGTAATTAGTTTAAAAAAATTATATTACTTTTAAAATTTTTTAATTTTGTTAAACTTATTTATTACATTTGAAATATAATTTACTTATCATTTAAAATATAAGTAAGTATATCATTTTGCATTTAAAATAATTATTCATTTATTTAGTATGTTTTTAAAATATTCATTCATTTTGTATTTTAAATATTTATTTATTTTTTAAAGGTAGATAAGTATAACATTAATTAATTTGGTATTTAACAATAATAATAAATTAAAATAACAAATGAGAAAAAGGAGAGAGTAGAAGACCAAAGATTTTTTACGTAGAAAACCCCTTCAAAAGTTAGAAGAGTAACAACTACAGGACCGTAGTCCATAAAAATATTTACTATGACTAAACTTATTTACAATTTTACATACAATTTACAAAAAAAATTATTACTTATTCCTCATAATTTATACGGATTGCTTTGGAAATTTCTTCTTCCTCTGAATCATTATCAGCGAATTCATTGGTCATTCCAAGTTTGATATTGCAGGATTTCGCATCAAACTAATCTTTAAGGTATGTTAACATGCATAATGAATCCGGATTAAGAGTGGTTCCATGGTCTCCAATAATTCTTCCACATGTCGAGAATGCGGTTCTGAAGCAACAGAAGAAACTTGCACCACAAAAACATATTGGGCCATGGAAGCTAAAATTGAAAATTGTTTTTGATTTTCTTTCCACTATTGGAGAAGATTAAAGTTTTCACCTATAGAAAAGTCTTGACCTAAGAAAAATCCTATCTCATTTAAGTTAGAACTTCATCAAGTTGTTGATGATCCAGATCCGTCGGCTTTTCCTTTTAGCTTCATTCTCTTCTTTGATGCTTCCTTAATTGCATTCAAAATACCTTTTCCTTTGCTGCTGCCACTCTCGGTTTCTTCGTACGATTCTTCTCATCCTCGGTTGAAGTTGAACTGCTCCCTTTTTGGTTCATAAATATTAATCAATTCTCAAAAAAGATGGTTAATTGAGGACTTTTGGTCCTTAATAGAATCAATACAAAGAAATTCTTTATAACAATAAAAAAAAAAACCTCTATATTTACCTCACCTTGACTAGAATATAGTAAAGTTGCAATACAATAAATAGGAGGATTTTCTAATATTTTTAAAAATTTTCCTCCATATCATATACAAAAGTACATAAAATTTCATGATCCCTAAATTTTAAAAATTTATCAAACATTGTATAGATAATAGGAACAAAATAAGGTGTAGTTGGATAAAATTTAGTTGAAAATTTTTTAGTTGCGTCTTTGAAAGTAGATAATAAATCAACCCAACATTCAATAAAAATCCAATCTTCATCATAAAGAACTAAATACGGGCTACTTGTATTATTGTTATAAAAAGGAGTAATAAGTTCTTTATAAGGTAAAATAGAAGAAAGCAAACGATGAAGTGAGTTCCACCTTGTTTCCACGGGAAATGGAAATGCTTTAACAGATATATTATTTGCTAGACAAAGTTGCTTCCATTAATGTTTATTATTTGGGGTGCGGATCTATTTTACTAAAATTTTAATTTTATCAATTAAACCTATGCAACCAGTACTACCATTAGCAACAGCACTAAAACCACTTTGAACACACAAATTTATAATATGGCATGCACATCTTGCATGAAAAAATACACCTTGCATAACTTGTTTAAACTTTTAATCAACATAGGAATAGTTGTAGTATTACTTGAAGCATTATCAAAAGTAATAGCAAAAACTTTATTATTTTCATGTCCATATAATGTCAGAGTGCGCAGCATTGTCTGACTCACCCGTATTGTCTGCTTTGGGATTCTAGAGGTGGCTCCCACTTGCGGACCGTATTGGCTTAGGATGTAGCATTTAGCTCCCGTACGACTTTGTCTCAAGGTGCCTAGAGTACCTCCCAGGACATTTAACACATTGAGCGTGCCTCGTGTGTTTCGAACCCTTAACCACTTAGGGATGTTGAAACACGCTGCACCCCAAGGTGTTAAATGTCCTGAGAGGTACTCCAAGCACCTTGGGACAAAGCTGTGAGGGTAGCGACCACCCAAAGCAGACAATACGTTGATTGAGTGTACGACCGCCTACCTCACAGGTCAAGGCAAACCTGGGGCGAGAGCGTTTAGGGGATGCCAGTTGACGTAGATAAACGAGCTCGGCCTTGACATATAATTTACAAACTTTAGTAATATATTTATGAATAGTATATGAATTATGTGCTTTTTCTATTACATCTAAAGATAAAATTCGTTTTTGCATGCACCAATCTTCACCTACCCAATGACAAGTTATAACAAGATAACTTATACCGTTAGTACTAGTCCATATATCACTAGTTAAACTAACCTTAGATGAAATATTCTAAGTTTATCAATTAAAGCTTGTCTATATTCTTTAAACATATCTATGCAATCTTTTCTTAATGTATGTCTAGAAACAGATTTCTATGCAGGTTGTAAATATTTACAAACAAATTCTAAATATCCTACTTTTTCACAAATTGTGAATGGTTGTTCAATCCTAACTACAAATCTAACTAAACCACATCTAGCTTTACATTATCAAAATTAAATTTTTTCCACCATCATGTATATTAATTTGAGATTGTTTACCTTCAGTAATTTCATTTTCCTCAGCATCTAGATTAATTTTATATGTACCAATTAAATGTCTTTTATACGTACCTATACCGCTACCACTTCCATCGGAGCTATAAGCGTAAATGCTTTTACACAATTTACAAATAGCAAAATATTAATCCACCATACCTTTTTTTATTACAATTTGAAATACTCTCATACCTTGCTCTTTTTTTTTTGAGTAATCTTCGGTCTCGTTAGTCTTGATGATGTAGTGGTAGTGGTGGCAGCTGATGATTGTATTTGAGCACGACCTCCTCCACAACCACAACCACCACAATGACTACTACTACGACCTATCGATGGTGTCGAAGGAAGCTTCTCCTCCTCTAGATAAATATCGGGTTTGATTTCATTGAATGATTCGTCACCCAAATTAGGCATTTCAATAGAACCAAAAGATCAAGAAACAGAACATGAACAACGAAAGAAATATGACATTCTTATATTTTTTGAAAATAAATATATTTTAAAATTTAAAAAAATAGATGTAGGATATATATTGGAAGTTGGAACTTGGAAGTTAAAAGTAAAATTTGTAAAATTGTAAAATAAAAAGAAAAATGAATTTTAGAGAGAAAAATGATAATATTATAAATTTAGAATAAGAGAATGTGAGTGAATTTGAGACAGTTTGAGTAAGTATTGAAAGAGTATGAGTGAGTATTAAGAGTATGAGATGAGTGTTTAAATTTGAGAGAAAATATGAAAGAAAATGTAAAAAAAAATGAAAGGAAATGAAGGTATTTATAGAGAAAAAAATATTGAATTTAAAAAAATTTAAAAATTAAAAAAATTGGAGACTCCCTCCCTTTGAAATTCTTGGTCGTTGCCCATCAATGTGGCAGCAGCCTGCAAAACATTTCAGCCTACTATTGCAAGCTGCTGAAACATTTTAGCCTGCCATTGCGTAGGCCTGCGCAGTGGCAGGCTTTATATTAAAAAAAATTTAGAACTGGACTAGTTCAACCAGAATCGATTTGATCTACCGAGACCGACCGATTCCGGTCCTTAAATGGGTCGGGCCCTTACTGGGCTCGATCTTCAATAAATTGAACTGGCTAAGCTCGGTATAATACCGAGCTAGACCTGTTTCGAAAATCGAACTGGATCGACCCAATCCGGTTTCGAGCTGGATCGGGCTAACCCAACCAAATAACCAACTCTAGTTTCTAGGTTGTGAGTTTTCTCAAGTGTTGTGAGTCCATGGCTCCATACTGACACAAAAAAAAGTACATAGAAAAAAAATGAAACACGTGCTGTTTGAAGTTCCAAAGCTAAGTGCATGTGCCAGGTGTGGTACCAAAAATTAAGTGCATGTCTGTCAAGTATGATTTAATATTTTTATTTTATTATTTAAAATGGATATATTTTTTAGCTTCTAGAATTTTCTCTTCTCCCTCTCTCTTTCTCTTTCTATTTCTTTTTATCTTTTTCTTTTTCTTTCCTTATTTCATTTTTTTTATTGCGATTGAGTAAGTCTCATTTCTCTTCTCTTCTTCCTCTCTCAAAAATACCAAAGAAAAAAAGAAAAAAAATAGAAAAATATCTTCTCCAAGGAAATGATGAGAGGTGGGCTTGATGAAACTGTAGATTGTGTTTCATTATTCAAACAGCTTAGAGAAAGGTATTAACTGTTCCTTCATAATTCCTAAGGTCTCATGCCCTCTGAATCTTAATGATTACAAGCCTGGAAGTTTGGTGGGATCTTTGTACGAAATATTGGTGAAAGTTCTTGAAAATAGATTGAAATGAGTTTGTGGACATAGTGGTTGGGGATACTCAAAGTACTTTCATAAGTGGTAGACAAATTTTGGATGGGATTAGGTTGGTTAATGAGGATATTCAAAGCATGAAAAAGAAGATGCGGAACAAGGGTGGTGCTATCCCTAAATTAGATTTTAAAAGGGCATATAATTGTTTAGAGTGGGATTTCTTGATGATGGTTATGTTGAGAATGGGCATCGGTATTAGGTGGAGAAGATAGGTTAGAAGTGTATCTCACACTGTTACAGTTTTCTATTCTTGTGAATGGGTCACCTACGACTGAATTTCCAATGAAGAAAGGGATTAGGCAGAGTGATCTTATTTTGCCTTTTTTGTTCATTTTGCTTGTGGAGGTATTTCATTTGATGTTCATTAAATTTGAATAGTTGAGACATTTTAAAGGTATTCAGATAGCTGCTTCGGGTATGACAATTTCTCATTTTCAATTTGCGACCGATCATATTGTTTTCATGGAGTCAGATATGGAGCGTTGTTTGAATGTAATGAAGCTGCTGGATTATTTTCAAGTGTTATCAAGGCTGGAAATTAATTTTAGATAATCAAAAGTTTACTTGGTGGGGATGGATGATGGGTTAGGGTCAAGGATTACAAATGCTTTAGGCTGTGAAAAAGGTTCTATTGGACTTTAAATACTTAAGGGTCCTTATTGGAGTAAATCCAAGGAGGAAGAAGACTTGATTGGGAGCCAGTGACTAAGAGAATGCAGGATTGTTGGCATCAAGGCAGAGGAGGTTTTTGTCATTTTGAGGTAGAGTAACCTTAATTAATTTGTTTTGAGCTCTTTTCCTCTATACTATTTTTTTGGTATTTAAAGTACCTAAATGTGTGATTAGAATTTTTGATAAACTTAGAAGAAATTTCCTGTGGGGTCTCTATAAAGGAGAAAAATATCAAAAGTGAGATGGGGTGTTGTGTGCAAATCAAAAAATTTTGGTGGGTTAGGCATTCAAAATTTAGTTAATAAGAATATTGCTGTAGTAGAAAAGTGGTGGTAGAGATTTGGGGTGGAAAGGGATGCACTTTGAAGAATATTATTAGTGGAAAAATATGCGGTGGAGAGGGTACCTTGGCAACCGAAGAAGGGACAGACAAAGGTGATGTCTAAGATGTGGAGTGATGTTGTTAATATTCAAAGAATTGAGGGTGTGGATACTTTAGTGGGGAGTAGGGGTTTGAGATGGGCTATTAGGAATAATAAGGATGTGTTATTTTGGTTGGATGAATGGGTAGATGATAGACCATTAATGGTAGGTTGTTTAGCTTGGCAGTGGATAAAGAACAGAAGGTGGTTGATGTTTTTAATACTAATGGGAGTTGGGGTATTCAGTTTAGGAGATAATCTGTTTGAGAGAATGTTTCTTTGTCACAATTGTTATAGAAATTGAATAATGTGCAATTGCTAAATAATGTGGATGATAAACTTATACGGGAACTTGATAAAAATGGATCATTTTCTGTTAAGAAATTCTATAATGAACTTAATCATAGGAATTTTAGGGAGGAATGGGTTGTATTGTTTGTTTCAATTTGAAAGTACAATGTTCCTTCTAAGGTTCAAAATTTTATTTGGTTGGCTATTTTAAATGGTATCCGTACCAAGTGTTTCTTGAGACAAAGAAAGGTGTTATTAGGTGATAGGTAGTGTGTGTATGGTATAATGAATGTGATGAAGATTGTTTTCATTTTTTAATTTCATGTAAGTTTTCATGGCTTATTTGGGAAAAATTTTTGAACTAGTGAGAGGTACAATTGGTTTTTTCGAGATTAGTGGAGGATTTTGTGTCCCAATTCGAAGGATATCATGGAAAAGTTTTATTAAGAAAAGGTGGATTGTTGTGTGTAGGGCTTCTTTATTGAGTTTATGGACTGCTAGAAATGAGTCAATGTTTAATAATAAATCTTGGGATGTTGAGGATATTATTTTTACAAATAAAATGATATCTTTATTGTGGATTAGAGCAATGGAAGGCTATAGTTTGATAGATGAGTTAAGGTAATGGTTGTGTGCAAAAGATGTGATAAGAGATTAGGAGTAATATTAGGGATAGTCTGGTATGGTATGGTATAGTCTTGAGGAGAATGTTTTGAAATTTAATGTTGCTAGGGCTACCAAAGGGACACTAGGCCTCGCTGGGTGTAGAGGGTGTTGAGGAATTCTTCTAGTGTGGTTCTTGGGATATTTTTCGATCCACTTGAAGTGCATGTTTTGAATATTGCTGAGGTGTGGGTGCTCAAAATGGCGCTACAAACTTACTTTTTTTCTCCGTGGTTCAACAAAGGTGTTCTCTTAATTGAGTTTGATTCAAAAGTGGAGGTTTCATAGAAATTTAAAGCCATAAGGAATGGAAAATGTTCAATCAGATCAAGAGACTATGCGGTAGGATTTCATTTGTGGGTTATGTTCACTGTATTATAGAGTCCAATTCTTTTGCTGACTCTTTAGCTAAATGGGGGTTTTAAGAAATGAATTTTTTTTTGTTTTTTGGCTTAGCTTTCTATGTTTTGGTTCATTTTTTTAGTGTTTCCTTCTAGTGTGTCTTCTATATGACCTAGTTGTGGCAAGGGATTGATCAACTATATATCTTTGTTTATCAATAGAAATTATCGACTTTCTTAGTTAAGCCAAAAAAAATAGCTAGCAAAATGATTATTTTAAATATTTTAGTAATGATTACTTTTACAAAAAAAGGCACTTTCGATTGAAAATAACTAATAGTGGCAAAAAATGGTTTGAGTAAAAAAACCAACTTATTTGGTTTAAACCCAAAACCCAATTAATTTGATTTGATTAAAAAAAATTAACAATCCAAACCTAACTCAATCTGAATACAAATTGATACGAACCCAATTTGATTTGAATTCTTATTGATCCAAACTTAATCTGATTGGAACTCGAATTGATTTGAATCCAAAATCATTTGAATGCAAATTAATCCAAACTTGACTTGACCTAAATTTGAATTGATCTAAACATAGATTGATTCAAATCCGAATTGATTCAAATCTAAATTAATCCAATTTAGAAAATTTTCAAACTTTAATCTAGGACTAAAAATAAGTATTTAAATGCTAGAAGTAATCATCAAACTATTATATTATGGTAAAAATATAATTTTTTTAATAATACAAGTGTTATATATATATATTGAAACTGATTAAACTTAAATGTTCACTTTTACATTGCATTCATTGAACTTAATTGAAATAAAATTCTACAACAGTTAATGGAGAATTATTTAATAGCTAATCTATCACAAAATATAAAAGCTACATTACCTACACCTAATACCTCCAATTATTCTATAAAAAATTAAGGAATAATAGCCAAATAAGCTTTCAACCTTTAGTCCAAAATAGAATTAAGTCCTCAACGTTTTATTGCGTGGAAATCAGTCCATAAACTTTTATTTCAGTGAAAATAAATCCTCAACCTTCTTAAATTATGCAATTAAGTCCAAATTTGTTAAATGACACTAACTGCCATTAGTATTGCACACGTGACATGCCACGTGGTAGCCAACTAAGCTATCCACGTCAACTTTCACGTTAGATATACTAACGGCAGTTAGTGTCATTTAACCGATTTGGACTTAATTGCATAATTTTAGAAGGTTGAGAGTTTATTTCCACTGAAATAAAAGTTTATGGACTGATTTCCACGCGATAAAACGTTGAGGGCTTAATTCCATTTTGGGCTAAAGGTTGAGGGCTTATTTGGCTATTATTCCAAAAATTAATAGAAATTAAAAAAATGTATAATAGTCTATTATAGTTTTAGTAAGGATGAGTAAATTACTTCAAATGCTTAGAATTAACAATTATTATAGATAATAGAAACAAAATGAAAAAGACGTAATTAATTATGAAGAAAATGCTTAATAGTCAAATATACTATCAACCTTTTGCATAAAATGAATATAAGCTTTTATGTTTTATCGCATATAAATCAGTTTATAAATTTTTATTTTACTGCAAATAAACTTTAAACCTTTCAAAAGCATGCAATTAAGTCCAAATACGTTAAATGACACTAATTGTCGTTTGGACATCTTACGTGCAAGCTAATATGGATAGCTTAGTTGGTTGCCATGTGACATGCCACGTGTACAATACTAACGAAGGTTAGTGTCATTTAACGAATTTAGATTTAATTGCATGACTTTAAAGGGTTGAGGGTATGTATAGTAAAATAAAAGTTTATAGACTAATTTTCATACGATAAAACTTTGAGGGTTTATATCCATTTTGTGCAAAAGGTTGAGAGTATATTTGGCTATTAAGTCTAAAGGAAACTATCATACTAATTGTGATAATGATTTTGTCTAGAGACTCAACCGCTACACGACTTTGAAAACATTAAAAACAAGAAGTTGGCACTAAATTTTTTTCTGATTAGGTGTGATTAGCAACCTAAAAACATTTATCTTTTTAACAAAATCTCAAATATAATTAAGTTTTATTAAAAAAAAACAAATTTGGGGTTTGTGAAAACAAAGCTAGATTAGAGAGTACGGTTATGGGTGGTGAAGGATTAGCACTCTCAGGATGCCCATTAAAAAATGGTATTATCTTAATCATGTATTATCCTTTAATTTTAATAAAATAGTCTTAATCTAATATTTAAAAATAATTTCTTTTAAAATTGTGACTTTATTTATTTTCATTTCTTACTTTTAATAAAAACCAAATTTTTTTCAAAAGTGAACCTTTTTGTATTAAAGAATTAAGTTAAACACTCCAATACTTTTGATAATATTTGAAATAATATCCTCACCTAGAAATTTCTTAAGAATCGCTACTTGTGATTTCTATAGAATCTCATCTTTAGAAGATTCACACTTTAATTTATAATTACATGAATGCATATGATGCAAACATACTATTAATGATGCACATGCATTCATTGCCATTTTTATAAAAATTTATTTTTTATTGATTTTAAATAAGAATTTGTATTATTGAAGAATAACACTAATTATTTCAATATTCTGGTAATATTTAATAGACTCCTCTCATCTAGAGATCAGCTAAGAATTACTACTTATGATTTTCGTTAAGAATAACACTAATTATTTCAATATTCTGGTAATATTTAATAGACTCCTCTCATCTAGAGATCAGCTAAGAATTACTACTTATGATTTTCGTAACATCCCATAATCAAACAAATCTTTATTTAAGTTTAAACTTTATTATTTATTTCCTTTTAAAAAGAATCTTATTCATTTTTATTTTTAAAAAATCCACTTTATTGAAAAATCACACCAAGTATTCCAACACGTTAGTAATATTTAGTGGACTCATCTCACCTAAGGATCAATTAGGAATCACTATTTGTGATTTCTATAACATTCCATCATCGGACAAATATTTTTATTAAATTTATATTTCATTATTAATTTTCTTTGTTTTGATTAAAAAAACTTTATTCTTTTTCATTTTTAACAAAAATTTAAATTATTAAAAAATCGCACTAAATACTCCAATACACTGGTAATATTTAGTAGATTTCTCTCACAAAAGGATCAATTATTAATCACTACTTGTGATTTTCGTAACATCCCATCATCGAAAAATTTTACTTAAATTTAAACTTTACTATTAAATTAAAAAAACTTATTCATTTTAATTTTTAATAAAAATTTAAATTATTGAAAAATCATAATAAATATCCTAATATGTTGGTAATATTTAGTAGATTCTTTTCACTTAGGAATCAATTAAAAATTATTACTTATGATTTTCGTAACATCCCAACATCTGACAAATTTAAAACTTTATTATTATTATTTAATTTGTAGAACAGTTCTCTATTTTTGTAATTTAATCTTACGAATTTTATTTTATAAATTAATTTTATGAGTTTCAAAGTTGCAAATCTTATGAGGTAACTTTTGCTTTCAAAACATGACAAAGAATAAATATTCTTTTTCTAAAACATTATGAGTGCAAATCGGCAAATGAAGAAGGTATAATCGTGTACAGTACCAATAACAACAATAAATATTCTACAAAAAAAAATAACAACAATAAATAAGCTCATAGTTAATTAATTTTAATAAATTAAACATGCAATCAAATTAAGGCAAAAGCAGATCAATTCTGACAAGCCTATGGCTGAACAGAAGAGAAGATGCAATGATATCAAACCTAAAGCAAACTAAATCTGGACAAATCCAATGTGGATTCAAAATGAATAAAAAATAAATAAATAAACCTTTCACAATTGCTCAAGCTCCAGCCGAGCCATGCCAACCTTTAGCCTCCACAAGTCGATGCTGTTCAGCTCCTCTTCCACCGTTTTTTTGCGACTGTCGACCCGTCATTTCTTTACCCTTCTCTTTCTCTTTCAAAGTTCCAACTGTACCATTTGGTGCCTTTATTTTAAAACCAAGATATTTTCCTTCTTTTATTCAGATCAAGCTTCCTTCTAATATCTCATTTTGTTTCTTATTTATTTTTTTTAAGAAAAAAACCTTTCTTTCTCAATGCTCTTGCCACCACCTTTCATGACAACCAGCTACCGTATCCCTCACCGCCGCTGCCGTCTCCACTGTACCGTCCGGTGGTTTGGCCTGAGTTGGGTATTGGGATGAAGGTGGGTGTGGATTCTTTTTGTGAAGCTCTCCGGTTGAAGGTCCTCTTTACCATAAAATTAGTCTCAGTTTTAAGCTCATCAAGACCTATCCTTTTGTCCACTTCTTGATCTTTGTCCTTAAGATTAAGATTTTTACAGTCAGATTCGGTCATTAAGATGATTGATTATTGGAATGGGATTTGAGTGAATGGTTTCATGGAAATGGGTGAGTATGGACAGAGTTGGTGCTTGCACGGCGCCAACTCTTTCCATCCTTGTTTTTTTTAGTTTGTTTTTTTTTTATTAGAAATTAATGTTAATTAAATTCATTAAAATAACAAAATAAAAATCAAACTCAAAAACAAAATTAGAAAATAAAAATAAAAAAGTTTGAGCCTTCGAGCCCATAAAACACAACTCAAGTTAAACTGGATTTCTAACTTCATTAGCTCAAAAAGTCTATTTGACTTAAATTTACATGAATTTTACCTGATTTTGAATTAAGAAAATATGCCTTAATTAAATTAGGGTCAATTTTGTTTTGAAGGATTTGATCTTTAAAATTTTCAAATTTATCAAACCTGGATAAAATTAGGTGTTTATACTAATTATTAAATATTTTGAATAATCAATTCTAATTTTATAATAGATCATGTAAGAAAAAGAAATTATTTTTAGAAATATAGTTCTAATTTATTTTCGTACTAGACACATCATGCTAGAGGTGGTAAGGGCCTAACCCGAAAAACCTACCCATCTGACTAAATCCGACCAACTCGATTTGACTAAAAAAGTCAATAACTCGAGTCGATCTGATCTGAACCCAAATTGATTCTAACTCAAATTGACCTAATTTCAAATTGATCCGAACCCAACCTGATTGAACTTGAAATGATCCGAACTCGAAATGGATTTATTTTTCTTTGATCAAAATCCGATTTGACCTGAACTTGAATGATTTGATTTTTCTTTAATCTAAAATGATACGATCTAAAATAGCCGAACCCGAAATCGATTCTACCCGCCCATTAGTCACCACTGAAATTAACCAAAGAAAAGTTGGCAAATAAAAGTATTAATCTATTTAATATATTTTTAAAATTCATTTAAAATGTTTATTTATAACATTTTAAGTTAGTTTTTGGAGAATACAGACATGGCACATTTCATTCAAAAAACTTATCAAGTTGCTTGTATCTTGTAATATAATATTTTATATATATATATATATATATATATATATATATATGATTAGCTGTTAAACCTAAAAATTAATTAGTCATTTTCTTTTTGTCCTAAAAATTAGTGTACGTACAAAATTTCGAAGAAAAAAAAACTAAATAGAAATATAGAATAAGCAGGAGAAAGAAGAAGTTGTTTAATAGGTTAATATAAACCTTAGCATTTTTTATCTTCTTGGTTCAATTCTTACAACCTAAATGGATGAAATCATTTAGAAATTGGAACGTATCATCCATACAATTTCTATCGGTCATTGTTGTTGTTAAAAATTTTCAAAATAGTTAATGGAATAAGAAATCAATATAAAATACAGACACAATTATTCAATAAATAGTTTTTTTTTAATGTTACATATTCTCTGAAGAGGTATTCTTTCACTTGTGAATGGTTAAAATCATAACCATTAGTTTCCAAGAATTGTATTATATTAAAATATTGTATTTGTTGGATCAAACACCGCAATTGAAATTTCACATCATTTGGTTGTGAGGACAACTCTTAGATTGGATTTCTATAAATTGATATGTTAATATTCATTTTGAAATATACTTGAGACACTTGAAAAACACAAAAAGAATATCAAATTTGTGATATTGTCTTCCTTCCTTCTTATTCTCAAAGTGGAAACAAGTCTTTTAGATATTATTTACTGCAAATAATAATGGTTAAGACAATATACTTTTGTATTTGTCAATGTTGTTTAGTAGTTTGATTTCACAAGTGCAATGTGATTTCTAACCGTGGCTTTATTTTATCCTAAAGTTATTCAACAAACCCTTATTACATAACGTAATTGGTAGTAACGAAATAAACCTAAGGAAAGTAGTATTAGCAGCACACCTTGAAATCATTTCTATATTTGTTTGTGTTTCATCATAGTTCAACAAAGAGTTCAAAAACTAAAGTGTTGGAAGCACTCAAGGAAAAAATAAGTTCATTTTCATTCACCATTAAGGAGGCTCGACCAAAATCCATTGGTTATTCTTTCTCATTTTTGTCAATTACGTTGTAAGGATGATCTAGTATACTAGAAAGAATTATGAATTCCAAAAAATGAGCAACCCAAAAGGACTATAAAAGATTCATAGCATATATCTACTTAATAGGTTTTTTTTTTCTGCTCATATGATGAATTGGTTTCTTTTATTAATTGAGTGGTTTAACTTTTATTAGAAGGGCTCAAAAAATGAAAAGAAGCAAAGACTATATGTATAAGCCTTATTATTATTTCTTCACGACCTTATGGTTTTAACAGCCAATCACGAAGACATTCTTCCTACATGAAGGATATAGCTTAGCTGGCTACCTACAAGTCATCACTGTCGACCCTCAGAAATTTATTAGAGAATCTATATATTCTAGGATAGAAATTGAATGTGTTATAATATTATAGGTTTCTACCATATATACTCCTTCAAACCTTGACAACCTAGAAGTTGAATGAGATAGTTCATGCTTATGGTCGAATTTGTAAGGATTAACACTGTTTTTTCACGTCAAATTTTTTATACGCTCCCTTTCACAAAATGATTATGCAAATAATATCAACTACTTAATTGAAAAAATAGTTAAATGATAATAAGTAATTAATATGATTTTAAATTTATAATAAATCGTTAATGGTGATTTAACTTTACACGACAGTATAATTCATGCATATGATTAAAAGTTTTTTGTATTTAAAAAAATATTTGCACATCAAAATTTCACATATCTTCTCTCTCCTCTGAATGATGACGTGATCATAATCTTAATAATATCAATCGATCATAAACCTAATAACAACATCGAACGAGTTCTTAATTGAAAAATTAAATAGACATCTATAAGCAATTTATTTTATGACATAATTAATATGACTTTAAATTTATAAAGAAGATCCGTTGATAGCGGTTTAATTTTGCGCGCGCAATCATAAGTGAATAACAACATTTTAAATAACATGATGAGATATAACACAAAATAAATTACTTCAATTTCATAGAAAACTAAATTAAAAAAGACAATTCTTGTACGACATCAAAAGATTAACATTCTAATAAAACTCTCTGGTGTCCAAAATAAATAAAAATGGTAAAAAAAATCCAAAGAACCGATAGTATTAGCATAGCCAAATACTGGTCTACAAAAGAAATTAAAGGAGCCCTAGTTCTCTTCCCTTCCAAGCTTCAATGTCACATCCAGCTTTGGTTGATCTCCTGCTTTATCAGCTATTTCCTTGTCCACGAACGATGCCATTCCATCCACTAGCAAAGTTGTCTCCAACTGGTTCAGAAAGGGCCTAGTGAAGCAATCAATGCGAGGCTGTGGCACAAAGATTATTTGCGGTGCAGCAGGGGGTGTTGGGGGTGTTTGGAGCAGAATGTTGTTGTTCCTAGAACAACTCGATATTGGCGATGGGACAGTCGACTGCAGGTTAAGGTTGCGAGTATTGGCTCCAATGGAAAAAGGGTTTCTTTCGGTTGGCGGTATAGACGAAGCAGAACCATTGTCCAACGCCGACAACCTTGGTTGCTGCAGGACTTCTTGTCGAGTTGATAGCAATGGAGAAGTTTGGTTCAAATGGTTGTCAGGGAGGCTTCTTTGGGAGGAGGACAAATGGCTTAGTAAAACCTTTCTTCTTGCCGCAGATTCATCGAGTAAAAGGTGAACCTCGATGTGATCAAATAGAGCTTTTTCGCTCATGAAAATACTGTCACAAATTCGACAAGCAATAAGGCCTGAAAAAGGCTCTTGCCTTGCATGGTTAAGCTGCTCACGAGCGCTTGAATGCCTCAGGTTCAAACCAAAACCAGCCATGGTTTTTGTTGAGAAAATTAACCAAATAATCTCTCAAAAGAAAAGGAAGAAAGGCCAAATGGGGTAGAATTAGAGATCAAGAGAATGGAATGATTAATGGGATGGCATTTCGGCTGCTGCTCTTGTCAATTATATAAAGCTAAAAAAATTGGTTACCATTTTTAAGCTTTTTTTTTTTAACTTCCATGCAATTTTATTTTATTGATTGATGACATCATAAAACACAGGTGAGAAAAGGCCAAAAGGGAAATAAATTAAAAAATGTAGGCATATTCAGAATGTGGGATATTGCTTTTATTGAAAAATCTAATGTGCAACCGTAAGTGTTATTGTCATCAAGGCTTTAAAATAGAAAGTTTATAATAATTTTCCACCTAGATATTACCTGTTTTTCTCAAGTAAAAGGGTCAGACATTATTGTAATTAGGTTTAAATGTTCTTCCTGGAAAACCATTATTTTCTGGTTTGTATTTTCCTGACGTTTTTATTAAGTTTCCCAAAATTCTCTCCTTAGTCATATCATTATATTCGTATTTGTACAGTGTACTAGCTACCTTATCTAGGATATATTTCCAATATTGATAAAAAAAAAAAGAATGCCTGATTTATGCCGTTTAAAATAACATATTCATGCTTAATTTGAACAATTCAAAGAATTGCTTAATTGCCATAAATTAATAAAACTTTTTGGGCTTTTCTATTGTCATTACCAATATTAATCAAACTTATCCAACAAATTAAAGATGTCATATATTAATTAATTTTTTTATTTTATATATATATATATATATTTATATATGCTTACTCCATTTTAGGCAAGAACTTCGCATTTAATAATTATAAAAATAAAAAGTAAAGTTTGCTGTTCCTTTAATGTCCATTCAAATTTTAATACCAACCCAATTTATGGATAACAGCTTTACTTCTATTTACTCTTTACTACCATTTTTACTCTTCAATACCATTTTCTAGGCTGTAAATGAACAAAATATTGAAAGAATAGTGGATGAATATGTTTGATTCTGTTTGTTTATTAATCTTAGCAAACAATTATGAATAAAATTGTGATTAGAGGTGTCCATGGACCAAGTCGAACCGGGCCAAGTTGGGCCAAAGCTATATATTAACGGACAACATACAAGTTTGAGCTTAGCCCAACTTGATCATTCGAGCTTGAATTTTAGCCCAGATCCGTTTTACACATTGTTGTATAAACTCAAGCCAGGCCTTTTTTTTTTTCCATTTTTGCATTTTAATTCTTTTTCTTTTTTTAGTAATTCTTTTATTTTCTTTAAAATTTAATTTAATCTGTAACTTTATATGTCAATTTTCATATTAAATACATAGTGTTTATTAATCAACAATATTTTAAATACATATAATTACATTATATTTAATTAAATATATAAAAAATTATAATAATTTAATTATGTCGGGCCAATCAAGCCTAGGTCTCCATGGGTAAAGCCTAAGCCCAACCCGAAAAGTCATTGAGCCTATTTTTTTTGTCCAAGCTTGTTCATCGGGTATTTTTTTTTCAAGTCCACTAAAAAATGGGCTAATTTTCAGGATTCAACAAACTACTCAGCCCATGACAGGTCTAATTGTGATTCATTTATTTATATTTGCGAACAAACCCGTTTAAAATTTGTTTAAAACTTGTTCGATTAATGAATTATTTAATGTTCGTTTATTGCTCAATAATATTAAATTTTTAAATTTTATATTTACTCATAGGTCATTTTTAATATGTAATTATTAAAACCACATATTTAGGTAGGCTTTTTTTAATTTGGCATTATATATATTAGAGTGAATACAATTTATTATTATAATTTTTTTTGTTTTAGTGTTCACAAATATGTTCATTTAATGTTAATGATTACATACTTTGAATGTGTTCATGAACATGTTCATTAATGTTCATGAATGAATTTAATGAACCCAAGACAAACACAAACAATATTAAAAAATAAATGAACAAACTAAAACATAACAACGTTCGTTTACTATTGGTTTGCTTACATCGGTAAAAGCAGTAAGGGCACAATCAATACTCGTGGTACCGTCTACTTTTCAATTTGGTGAATGCATGCTAACCTTAATATTTCAATAAGCCTTGTTAACTATTAGTAATTTTTAAATGTAAAATATATTTAAAATATTAACAAATTGAAATATTTTTATATTTTAATAATATATTTAATCAATATACCTCATATTAAAAGCAGCTTCTGTCAGTTTATCCGTAGGGTTTTGTTGCCACATCTCTAATTTTGGTTCCTACGGCTAAGCAATTGAGTGGCACCTGGATGTTTCAAAACTTTCTGAAGCTTGGTTTTGGTAGGGGTTTTCTTTGTTTCTTTTGACCCTTTTTTACTTAGTTGACGCTGGCTAATTTCTACATTGCACCCATGTGTCATTTCCTGTTAATGTGGCGGCATGCAAATGATTTCTGCTTTTGGCTAGGTTTTGTTTCCTGCTCGACTTTGGAGTACAATAATACAATATTGGCTTGCGAGAATAGTAGACTGGACGTGTTTTTTTACTACATTTCAATTTTGTTTGTTGCTGCAGTAGGCAATATGTTTTTTTTTTTCTTTTCTTTTGTTGCTTTGATTTTGTCTTTTCTTTTTTCGTTTGGTTGTCTCGATAAACTTTTTCGGAAGGTATTTAGGTGGGAATGCACACATTGCAAAGATTGGTCATAATAAAGATTGCAGGGAATTCATGCTTTTGTTTAACATTTTCCCTATTCTTTTGCTTTATTGAATATATGGTGTCGACTCGTCTTCCCTCATTCATTGTTATCTTTTGTTAAGAAAATGTTATGGGTTTTGGCATGCATACTTGGTCATTACAAAGATTGCAGAGAATTGATGATTTTGTTATACGCCTGCTCATCTGTGGCTTTGTTTCCTTTGTTCATTGTTATCTTTTGTGGAGAAGAGTTGTGGGTTTTCGCATGCATGTTTCGATATTAAACTATAACTTTTGTTTTCCTGGCATGCTTCCATTATTTCTTAGACGGTCTATAACGTCTTTCTCATTCTTATTAGATTTTTCATAAATTTTTGCTTAATGGGCAAAAATCCAAGTTTTTAAAGAAAGCTTGGAACAATACTGTTATGATTATCGAGCATTTACTCTATAGAAAAATGCCAATTCCATTTTCTTTTATTGATTTTCCTGCATATTTATCTCTATTAAGTTATCATTGCATTACTGGTTTTTCTCTTTTGTTTCTTGATAGAATTTATTTATCTGTTAGTTATCTTTTTAATTAGTTTTTCTTTCCACATTGTTTTCAGCAAAAGCTGGTTATTGTTGTTTCCCTCGTTATTTTCCCTATTTTTTGTTGCTCTTCTCACAAGAAATCCAACTGTTACATTGCTTCTTCTTTTTTTTTTATAAAAAATCAATTTATGGTCGTTGTTTTTTTTACTACTGTCTTATTCTAAATTTATGATCTGTTTGGTTTGCATTTCTTATTTGCTCTGAATCTTGCCGTTTACAATTACCACCTATCTTTCTCCTTTTTTTCCCTTAGGTTGTTTGTCTTATGCTTGCCTGAATTTTTTCTAAGGGTGTTCAAATTTCGGTTTTAATCGAATTAATTGACTGAACAACCATTTATTTTGATTAATTAGTTGGTTATTGAAGTATTTTGGTTGGTTAAAGAAAATTATTTTGAATGCATTTCAGTTTTTGGTTAATTAATTGAATTAACTGAAATATAAAAAAATAAAAAATAAATTAAAAACATATGAAACCTAAAGTTATTTTTAATATTTGAAATTTAGAGGATGCTTTAAATTTAATGATGTTAGAGAATTTAACTTAATACTTTGACTTTGGATATTTTGTTGAATGATATTATTTAATTTGTTTAAAATTAAAAAAATCTAATAATTTAATGTATATATATTTTATTATTTTTGTTAATTCGGTTAATTAATCGAATTCAGTTAATTTGAAAACTAGAAATTTTGGTTTAATTAATGAAACAAAAATAAACTAATTCAATTTTAATTAATTTGATTCAAAATTAATCGAACCGGCCGAATGAACACTCCTAATTTTTTCAATGATTGACTGTGATTAGAAAGCAAAATAGATCTAAAAGTTTTCATAATAGGAGATTAAAGAAATCGTATTTGTGCATGTTTCTTCTTGTTATATCGATAAGAGGAACTTTGATGGATTAGGTCCAGATAGAAAACATACTGTATTGGTTTCTCACAAAGAACTTTAATCTGTTAATGAAATTCATGAAGCTAACTTACGCACATCAAAATTATACGATGAGCCAGATTTTGTTGATGGTTTAGATCAGGCCAAGTTTAGTGGATTCAATAGAGCAAACAATATTAGGCCTAATAGATTCAGAAAAGAAACATAAATGGTCTTTAAAAATGTTGGTGTTTGCTTTGCTGGTGGTCTATGTAGCATTACAAATGTTGATTATGCTGGGGCAAGTTGTGATATAATGATGAAGTCAACTGTCGATCCTGATGGTCAATTGCCTTTAAATCAGGCAAAGGTTAGTAAATTCATTAGGTCGAATACTGTTAGTTTTGATAGATGAGTCAAAAAACACAAAATATCTTGGAAGAAGATGTAGTTGTTTGTTCTGTTGTTGCTCAATGCAGAATTTCAAACCATAGTTCTACTGAGGGGAGCAGTGATAAGATCAGGTTGCATTGGTGTAACGACCCGTTACCATATTTTTTACGTATTTTTATACAACTTTTTCGGTTGGACTGTCTGTGATGCCATTAACATTCTACAGTGATAGTAATAAATGATAAACATTTATTTAACATATACGGAATATGAAATTTTTTTCACTATTCTTTACATCTGACATCCCCTATTGTCCTTGTTTCAATAAAGTAGTTCTGTATACTTATGTCTGAAATGTAAAAGAGAAGTGACTGTACCTGTCATATTTAACATAATTTGCCCCAGCGCTTTACACGTAGCTATATCCATTTGGAATATAGTTCTCTAACTCCGTGTCTTTTTATTTGTGGAGTTAAAACAAAGGGGTGAGCGAATCACGTGCTCAGTAAAGGAGACGTATGCTGCTTTAAAGAAAGAAAAACTGTATGCCACAAAGTATTTAATTTTCCTAAAATCATACCAAGTAGGAAAACAGTGGATATAGTAAACAATACTCTCAATACACCATTCCAATCATTAGTTAACCAATTTACATTAAAATGTAGTAAACAGTAAATAGGATTCAATAAATCCCCTCAGTAAACAGAAATCAATAAGTTGAGACTAGGCATCACCCTATAAATAAATCATGCTCTCATCGTTCCCTACTCCTTTCCAAGAACACAAGTCGTCCGCTTTTGGGGTGCATCCGTAAGCTATCGCCCCTCACGGCTATCTCGGCTAAATCATGGCCATAATCTATAGGTGGTCCTTGGGTCCACTTGCCAAGTGACCTTGAGACCGCTGATGACTTGGCGGGTCCATCAGCCTCGCAAATCATAATGCTTGAAACTAGGGGCCTAAAGTCTCAAAATCAAATTATATCTCATAAAGCACCTTTAAGGAATTATTTCACCAAATTCATCATTTTCTCAAAATGATTTGTTTTCCAAAAAGGTTTTAAGCTTTCTATTTACAAATAGACAAATAAAAACAGCCAATTATTTTCTCAAATTTTCGTGTGAGAAAACATATTTAAAATCTGCTCGCCCATGGTCAGTCGCCCATAGCGGCTCACCCATGGTCAGTTCGCCCATAGCGGTGAACTAGTGTTCGCTCGCCAACTTTAGAATTTAAAAACAAGTTAAACTGGCTCGCCCATAGCTGCTCGCCTATGGCCAGTTCGCCCATTGTGGTATTGCCCATAGTCAACTCGCCTAATGCGGTATTGCCCATGGTCAACTCTCCTAATGCGGCACTTCCATTGTCAACTCGCCCAATGCGGCACTTCCATGGTCAACTCGCCCATTTTTATTAAAATAGGGTCGCCCGCCCAAAATATTATAAAAAGGTTCGCCCACTTTGGCTCGCCCGGAATTTTCTTAACAAAGGGGTCGCCTGCCCCAAAACATCATAAAAGGGTTCGGCCAATTTGGCTCGCCCAGATTTCTATTAAAACAAGGGTCGCTCGCCCAAAATATCATAAAGGGGTCGGCTTTGTAGCTCGTCCGGTATTAATTAAAATAAGGGCCACCCGCCCAAAACATTACAAAAGGGTTCGCCTACTTTGGCTGGCCCGCCCTTTTACCAGTTCACCCAAATCAAAAATAATTTATCAAATAAATGCATGTCATAAACCAAACCATTTTCTCAATAATTTCATAATATTTTTTTTACTCCACAGGACATGTATTTTACTTCACGTACAACTCCCTTACTTTGTATTACGAAGCCTAGCTTCCTGCTTGCCTTCCCGATCGCTTTTACTGAATCCTTAATTCCCGACTGCAAAATAATTTATTATATATTTCCATCACCTGGGCGAGACTTGAGACAAATCAACTAGCTCGCCCACAGAGATCCTACTAGCTCGCCCAACAGAGCCCTTAATAGCTCGCCCAACCAAGCTTGCCATTCATCAAATGGCTTACACGTGGGAGCTCGCCCAGCATTCTCGCCATTCCCAGATTGGCTTATTCGTGGGAGCTCACCCAACAATCAACTCGCCATGCCTATATTGGCTTAAATGTGGGAGTTCGCCATACATGTCTTTTAAGGTGGGCTCACCTATGGTTTAAACTAACATGTGGCGACCTTCCCACTATCACACTCCATATTATTTAGCTCGCCCATGATGGCTGACCTCGCCCATTTATCATCATTTTATACCATTTCCATTACTTTCCTTATTCATTCTCGATTATTTTCTAGACTACATCTTGTTCTAGTTTCCTTTAATAATTTTCCATCATCCTACTACAATTTCAACCCAGTTTCATTTTATTCTTAATCTACTTCAAGATATGACTTTATTCTATTTCTATGATCTAACAAGAATAAATCAAAAGCAAGACTATAATCATGCTTCTCATGCTCGAAATCATAGAAATATATCATTCAATCTCAAGAAACCATTAAATCTCACCTTAATCAACTGTACTTCCAGAACAGAACACTTTCTGTCTCACGTTGGCCTTACTTTGCTTATTCCTTTAGCTCATCAAACGATAAAGGAAAGGTTTGGCAAGCAGGTTTACTTGTTTAGTCAACTTAAGGATGAAGTTTAGTAGATCAAGCATGGCAAAAATGGAAGGAACCGAACATGAACTTGCAACAACATAGAATCTGTTAAAAGCAGTAGAATAACAGCAATAAGGATGAAGGTTTAATCAAGTCGGTTTTCCATTCAATCTTCATAAATATAGTCATGCTATCCAAATCAAAATCTACCACCTGTCCCTTATTCTGCTCCTTCCATCATTTCACGTCTTTCATGCATTAAATAGATGAAAGAGACAACTAGGGTTAATTTTCAACCCTCATTAATGGATGAAGACACCTGTGGCCAAAGAAACGTCGTGCTAATCTTTTCTGCACCGTTCTTGACTTATTTGCCTTCTTTGTTTTATTCCTCAACCAATAAGGTTAATTCCTTTATTGACTTTAGCATCCTCTCTTAATTTTCTTCAGCAGTGTGGCATACAAAGTCAATTTTTACTGCAATAGTTTGAATTTATTTCCTCAGATTGCCAGCTTTTATTTCCATTTTGTCCACACGTGCTGATTCCAGTTCGCCTATTCAACTTGAGACCTCAACTCGCCCACTTTATTTCAATTCGCCAACTTTCTTAGGCTCGTCTATGCTTGCACCTGGGCATCGCCACTTTGTCTTGATGCCAACTTAAGATTTGGAGATTATGAGCTGATTTCCTTTCCTTATAATTTACTCAATCATATGGGCGATCACAAGCCCTCGCCCCATTCGGGCGATCATCTTAATCCAATAACTTGGCGAACTTACCTATTCACCGAACAGGCAATTAAACCAACTCGCCATCATGCATTGGCGATCATCCCCTTGCTCGCCCATTGGCGAGCTGTTCCACTATCGTACTCGCCCATAGAGTGTTTCACAAAAATTGCTCCATTCACATCCTAAGTTAAGGAGCTTTTCACTCAAGTGGAAATCAACATTCATTAATTATTTAATTTCCACTATCAATTTTTATGAAATTAGAGTCCACAGTAGTGTAAAATTAGATCTTACAGTTGGATTGTCAACTCTGATGTTCATGAATTACAAACAATTTCTTTTATGATCAAATACCCGGTTCAATCTGATATCCTATGGCGGAATACAAGGTGTGTCTTTGATTTTGGTACTACTAACAGCAAAGATGTGCAAATCTTGGACGTATTAAGAAAAAACACCATGCTTAAGGACATTTAAGGTCTGTCAGACCACACTTTGACTTTCCCAACCCTAATTGCTCTTATTCTGGATGTTCTTACTCTTCTTTTTATGTGCAAGAGCTTCATGTTGATCATTGTAATGGTTAATATTTTTTTCCTCCTCTTTTCCTACTTTCATATAAATGCCATGCTCTGATTCTTTCTAATATACATTTTTTTCTCTTCCTTTGGGATTAAATGAGCATGAAGTTATATGCAAGGCGAAAGAAGCTATCTTGGGAAAAAAAATAAAATTTCTCAACTTCCTAGAACAAGACATGATGTGTGATGAAGAAAATCATGATCAAGAAAATAATAAAAATAACTTTCAAATACCTATGTCTGGTATATATGGTTTAATAATTGGTTTAGGCTCAGTTAACAATGTAGACTGAGTTCGTGAAAACAGCTCTTGAGTTCGACCCCCACTAAACACACCTTTGGAGAAGGGTGAGGAGCCTTAATTGTGATGAAGCTCTGAGCAGAATTAGTCTCAAACCGTTAAAACAGATGAGTATACCTGTGGTTTACACACACAAAAATAGTTGGTCTAGGCAAGCTAGACATCAATTTGAAATTTAAGGGTATTAGCTAGATTTAAACAAGTCCATAGATTCTTTATAGTTACTAATATTGTTAGCTTTAAATTGATATATATATATATATATATTTATATATATATTGAAATGACAAACACTTAAGTAAGATTAAATGAATGATCTATATTGTATTGTAAATATTTTTAATTTTTTTTTGAGAAAGTAAATATGTTTAATTAATTATGATTTTCATAACCCATATTAAGTGCTTTTATCAAATATAAAACCATTATTTAATTGGTCATTTTTAGATTGGTCTTAATACTTTTAGATATTGATGTTGGAAAATCATACTTAGTAATTTTCTCATATTAAAAATTACTTGGTAGTTTTTAGGTTTAATTTCATGCACTTAAAGTTAAGATATATTTAAATAATATTGAAATTGGTTTATAAACTCATTTTTACACTTAAACTACCCAGAAAATCTATTTCAAGAACAAGGGATTAATCCCCCCCTCGATAGGCATCGATCCCATGAAAGCAAAATACTTTTAAAAAATAGAGGGATCGATCCCCTCTATATAAGGCATTGATCCCCTTAGTTAAAAATGCACAAATTTGACAAGTTTCAAAGGAAAAGATCGATCCCCTTGGTAAAAGAATTGATCCCGCAAAATGCCTCAAACGGCTAATTATTTGTGAGTAGCAATAACAAATTTTTGTAAGCTTCAACAACAATCAAAGGAGTATAAATAGAAAACTTGAATATCATTGACACCAAGAGACTCCATCATTGAACATCTTCAAGCTTCAAGAGAAGTGAAAACTTTCAAAACCTCTATTATTCTCATAATCTGGCGTCAAAAAAACACTACCAACGGTGTATTGGATAATTCTCCTTTCTATATTTATTCATGTATGTCTTTTACCACTTGAAATTTCCTAGACAGTAAAATTTTGGTGGTTTGAACTTTGCAGCTTCAGTTGAAGACGACAAGCAAATTATAAACTAGAATATTTGAAAAATTGAAGAATTAATGGAATTGAGCTGGAGTTTAGGACAATTTCCAAGAGGTTGTAGTCAGCAGCCCAAATTTGGTTGAGACGTGTGATTTAGCTAGGAGTATTTCAAAAGCAGCCATTTAGACGTATTATGATTGTATTAGGGTCAATAATTAAATGGCTATGGCTGGCCTTGTATCAAAATCAAACATTAGCTAATCCACCTAACCAATTACTTAACACTGTCGTCTAAGTTTCGACTTTCAATATGATTTTCAATGGCTATAAGGTAGTGAAAGAATATCTTAATTGGCAATCATACTTTATTCTTTAGAAAACAGATTTCATTTTGGATCTTTTATTCTCTAACTACTAAAAGGTCTAGCAATCACTCAATGGCTTTGATAATGAGGGATAAAATAATGCAAGGAGGCTAGCCTTTGTCAACCTATAGATTCCTCTATTAAAATTTGTTTGTCTTGGTCTTCAAGCAAACAATTTGTATAACCATTAGGGGCTTTCTAATCTAAAGATTGGATGGAGTTAAAATTGCTACACCATTTTAATATACCTAAGTTGATATTCTTCTATTACAACATAGCTTTGATCTCAAATTTGCATTTTACTTGTTATTTTATTTTTTTTTAATCTAGACATTGCTTTTTTTTTTATAATGAGAGTATAAAAATTGAAGTAGTTTGGATTCGAATTTAAATTTTATAACATGTAACACATTTGATAAAAAAAATTTTTTTGGCTAAAATAGACATTGCCTTATTGTTAGAAAAATGACAAATTTTATGCCTCTCCCATAGGATTGTTGCTTAATTGGGTGTTTACTTGGATCTAGTTTAGCCCAATTGTTCAACATGCACCCAAGATGGGGTAAAGAGAAACAAAGACAAAATGGTATAATTTGGACCATGGAACTTTAATGCGCTACCAACCACTTATCTGTTTGTGATTTTTTTTTAGGAAAAATCTTGTAAACTATTGAAAGCTACATTGCATATTCCTTTAGCATGCACCCCACTGGCAAAAGCTGCCTTTGGAACTTTTTAAGGCTAAATCAGTCTAAAATTACTGAGAGTCTCTAAGTTGTCTGCTCTTATAAAGGTTGGGAGGCAAATGTGAAGGGTGATTGACAATTTATCTCCTTTCTCAATATCCCTCTGCCAGGCTGCCCTGTCACCATTGCAATTACTTTCCCAAATTTTCCTTTTTTGCTGCAGAAACTTCTTGTTTTTCCCCTGTCCCCAACCAAACCTCTCCAACTTCTTTCTTCTTTTAGGAAATTTCCAATAACAAGTAAATAATGATGATGTAAAGAATATAATTTAATCCTGGCAAACCCTAATCAGCTGTCACATTTTTTACAAATAAAAAATTATATTCAAAATCAAGAAATACATATGAAAATATCTACAAAAAATAGAATGTTATTAACCTAAATTTTCATTTAAAAAAATACAAGAACAATAGCTTTAAAAAGCCTATAAAACATTTTGATTTTGAATGTTTCAAATTTGTATTTTTTCATAGAGAGGTATAAAAAAAATTCAATTTTGTATTTAATTTTTTTAAAAAATAACAACAGTTAGATCAAATCTTAATTATTTCAAATTTACCCATTTTATGTGTTCTATAAACTATAGTAAATAAATCGAAAAAGAAATGCTCAATTTGGTTAGTTTTAATGGTAACTCATAAACTTTCTTTGCTTTGAAATCAAATGATAAGGACCAAATACCTCTAAAAATCTTAAGCAACACCTAAATTTTGTTTTTAAAGAAATCAAAAGCACTATTATCTTTTGCTTGAAAGACTAAATAATTTTTTATTTTTTTAGATGTAAAAAATCAGCTTTAAACTAATTGTAACGCCTCCAACCAATACACCTATGGAGCCCAACCCAACAAGGTTAATTTTATATTCTCTTAATAAATTTTTTTAATTTACCAATAAAGACCTATTGATGAGGTGTCAACCTCTGATGCATTGACAGTGTATAAAAACTATACACTGTCAATGCATCATATACAAATTCTTTTTATATTCTCTTAATAAATATTTTTTTATAATAATTTTTTCCTTGAAATTGTCCATTGCCGAAAGTAAGGCCATGAAATAGAAAAGATGGCCCCATCTGTCACAGTCATTGTAAAGTTAATCAAACACCCAAAAAAACTGTAATTTTTATCTTCAAAAAAGTAAAAAAAAAAATCCACCCAACATAATCATCCAACTTTTTCTTTTTCAATCATCCGTTTTTCATTTTTATCTCGCTCTAAAATTTCATCTAAAGACTAAAGAAATTTTCTTTTTAGAATTTTCCGAGAAAATTAAAGCCTTGTCCTAAACCCAGATCCATAGATCATCACCCCAAATTCTTGCCGATAAGTTCGTTCCTTTCAGATTCTTTTTCCTGTATTCCCTTTTTTGTGGGACAATCAAAATATTCTTTTTTTCCCTTTAATATTCTACTTCTTCCCACCTAGAAAATGCAACTTGATGATCCGAAAACGCTTGTTTTGGTTCACTGATTAATGGGTATTACGTAGATTTTCAATCAAGTTTTCTCCCTTTGTTCATCTTTGCTCACTAAAAGGGTTAGCAATTTTTTGTTTTAATTTTTTTGAGGGTTTTGTAAGGTTTTAGGATATGGGTTTTGATTTTTGGAGTTGATAGATAAGAATTTTGATGGATCTGAGTCTTAGTTTAACGAGAAGGGTATTGAGTCAATCTCCGTGTTGAAAGTCAAATTTTCAATATTAAGACAGTGAAAAAAGAGGGAGGTTTATTTTATTGTGATAAAGTTGAGTAAGATTAGATCATGGAGCGTGTTATTGGTGGTAAATTCAAGCTTGGTCGAAAGATCGGGAGTGGATCGTTTGGTGAACTTTATTTAGGTAATGCGATTATGGCTTTTTTTTTATTTTTTTTCCGGTGTTTCGTTGATTTTGGTGTTTTTGTTTTGCAGGGGTTAATGTACAAAGTGGAGAAGAAGTGGCTGTTAAGCTGGTAATGTTTGGCGTTATACCGTTTTTGCCTCAATTTTCTTAGTGTATTGATTGATCACTAGATATGTAAAAAAATATGGTCGATTTACCGTGGGATTGTTGCACATATATTTGCTTTTATGATGTGATGTATGTGTTCTTGTTTCATTTGGATGCCTCGTACTTTAAATCTTCGGTCTGCTTTTGGGGTGTAAACTAGTTCATTAGCTAATGTATATGCATGTTTTAGTATGGAGATGCTACATGTGATCTTTATAGAGCTACCTCATAAAAAGGTTATCTGGTGGTACGTTGGATTGTTTAGACCCAAGCAGTTTTTTTATGCCAGTGAAATTGAAGAGAATAAGGTAGGTAGTTTTCTGCTTTTATAAAGTAGTTCACTGATTTGGAGTTGGAGTTAAGATGTTTGTAATTAGTTCAAGGCTGCTATGAAGATAACAATATGCTGCTGTAAAGGCATTGATGGAGATTTCTTTTTATGTTTACTTTTGTAATGAACAAAAGGAGTCAAGCTAAAAATTTGTTTGACTGTATTTTCTTTTGAGTATTCTTAGCGTTAGGCCATGTGACACTTGCTGCTAATATAATCCATCAATTATTCAAGCTGATAGTATTGGATGATCTGCTTAAGTTCTTAAAAAAATTGTCTAGAAGTTGAGTTGCTAGATTGTAGTTATACTTCTATTGTTTCATTTTCCATTTGATATATTAATTGGATTTCATAATCTTGCTGATGATTGAAGTTCTGATTCTGTTATCAATATGTACTCTCCTTGTTCTCAGGAATCTGTCAAGACCAAGCATCCCCAACTTCATTATGAGTCAAAATTGTATGTGCTTCTTCAAGGAGGGAGTAAGTTTTGTTTCTTTCTCATTGCCAAAAAAAAGTTTTGTTTCTCTCCATCTTTGTATATGTGCTTGTGTCTGTGTGTGTTTGTGTGTCTATCTATATATTATGGTAAGTTGAAGTTAGCAAGAAGTTTCTCTTATTATCTTTTATGTGTGCAGCGGGTATTCCTCATTTAAAATGGTTTGGAGTTGAGGGTGAATACAATGTTATGGTTATTGATCTTCTTGGACCGAGCCTAGAAGATTTGTTCAACTATTGCAATCGGAAGTTTTCATTAAAAACAGTTTTGATGCTTGCAGATCAGTTAGTAAGTATGCTATCTTTTTCAGGAAATTTAGTTTGGTCAGTTGGCTGCCTTACTAATACTTGTTTTTTCCTTGTTGGTTCAGATAAATAGAGTTGAGTATATGCATTCTCGTGGTTTTCTTCACCGTGACATAAAGCCCGATAACTTTTTGATGGGTTTAGGGCGCAAAGCAAATCAGGCAATTTTCTTCCATTTGCTCTCTACATCTATTTGTCCGTGCGGTTTTTTGGATTTGTAAATAGATGATAAGGCATGAGATCATGTTGATAAGATTTTCTCACTATTTTATCTTCCATTTGAAATATCTTTTTCCCTTAAATGAAATTCAGTTTGACATAACAGTATTGTTGGAGTCACTTATTCGACAGGATGTCCTATTTGGTGTTGCATAATTCCATTGTTCCCCCTTTTCACCACAGGTATACATAATTGATTATGGCCTTGCAAAAAAGTATAGGGATCTTCAAACACACAAGCACATACCATACAGGTACTAACTTTTGATGTTTTTATTTGTTGATTGTTCATCAATTGGCCCTGACTTAAATAACTCTAAGCTTAATTTAAGTCTTCGAGTGGTAATAGATTTTATGACATGAGTTCTCATAGAAAGGCTATTTGGCTTTGAGGAACAGAGATGGTTAAAATTTCTTATCATTTATGATGTCATTCATCAGCATGCTTTTTCTGGATTCCTACAATTAAAAGCCTCTTAAACAATTTGGCTTCGTAAAACACTTGATTCTGCTTTTATCTCTTAGTCATCAATTTTCAATTCTTCTAAGAAGGATAGCTCATACGTTGCATGTATATTACTCTGCTGACATCATTTTATATGTGCCACATGGACCCCATAATGTACTCGTTAAGTTATCAAAATTTTCTTACAGGGAAAACAAGAATCTTACAGGAACAGCTCGATATGCAAGTGTTAACACTCACCTTGGAGTTGGTGAGTGAACTATTCCATCTAATGCTGATATGGGTTTTACTTATAGTGAACATCTGTCACCATGGATTATTTTGGTTTATATAACTTGCAGAGCAAAGCAGGAGGGATGATCTGGAATCTCTTGGTTATGTGCTTATGTACTTCCTAAGAGGAAGGTTGGTCGAACACATAACTAGGTTGCTTACTTGACAAACCTTTTTAATGTTGACTTGCATTTTAACCTAGTTTCTTGTTCCCTATCCCAGCCTACCATGGCAGGGCCTGAAAGCTGGCACCAAAAAGCAGAAGTATGACAAGATTAGTGAAAAGAAGATGCTTACTCCCGTAGAGGTACCATTAGTTACTTGCTGTCAAGCCAGGAAATTCTCTTATATAAATATTTGAGACCAGACAAGAATAAGTTGGTTAATCATAAGTTGATTTTTTCAATAAGGTTTCCTGTTAAATCTCATTATGTTCAAAAAATTGAACACGGTGTATGTCTGACAAGTAATGTCATTTTCAGGTCCTTTGCAAGTCATATCCTTCTGAGTTCACATCGTACTTTCATTATTGCCGATCACTACGATTTGAAGACAAACCGGATTATTCATACCTGAAGAGGCTGTTTCAGGACCTTTTCATTCGAGAAGGTTAACTTGTTACTTTAAGTCTCATTGTTCAAATATTGCTCACCTTCTTAATTTGTTTAATTTTGAAAATTGGATCAGTCTTCTTATTTGTTCATCATCAAAGTTTGCATGAGATCTTCCATTAGAAAATCTGCTTTGAATGAACTCCCAAATTAATTGATTTTGACAACTAACTGATGCAGGTTATCAGTTTGATTATGTATTTGATTGGACTATAATGAAATATCCACAGATTGGCTCCAGCTCAAGAGCTAGGGTCAGTGATCTTTAATATGTTGGCCTTGATTTTCAATGGAATTACTAATTATATTTCTTCATCAAGGATTCTTACACTATGTTTCCTGTCATTCCTCAACAGCCAAGCCCAAAGCCAGGATTAAATCCCCCAGGAGTATCTACTGAAAGAACAGAAAGGCCTTCAGGTCTGTTCCTTCTCACAGCCTGTTTTGAGAATATATTCTGATAATTTAACTAATGATAAATTTTTTGGCATAAATATTGTATTTGAGACACCTGACTTGCCCATGTTTTGACCTTGATTTCCTTAAATTAGCTAACTTACAATACTTTGCACATGTCTTTACTTCCTGTAGTTGGCCAAGAAATTCGAGAAAGGTTTTCTGGTGCAGTTGAGGCATTTTCTAGACGGAAGGATTCTGGGCATGGTTTGCATCCCGATCAGTCTAGATACAGATCTTCAGATGACATGCCATCGTCCAAGGATGTGGTGAGCAACCTCGCTTCTTTAGGGTTTTTTTTTTTTTTTTTTGAATTCCAGTTTCTAGGAAATTGGCCCTAACTATTTGCCGCAGAAGTTATGATTTTCTTTTAATCTTTTCTCTCCTACAGCAACCTGACTCCGAAAGGGCTCGCCCCTCCTCAAGAAATGGTAGTACATCAAAGAGGGCTGTGGTATCAGGCACTCGGCCTGTCTCCTATGGTGAGCCCAGTGAGCATAGGTCTAGCAGACTAGTCTCAAGCAGTGGTCACCTTTCAACGACAACTCAGAGAGTTCAACCTGGATTTGAATCCAAATCATCATCTTTTATTCGTTCTGCAGCCACAGCCACAGCAACAAGAGGTGGTCGTGATGATATGCTCCGGAGCTTTGAGCTCTTGACCATAGGTAGTGGGAAAAGGAAATAAATGGCATATACATCAGTTCGAAGGATTTACTTGTGTCGAGGTGAGGTCACACAATAAATCCCTATTTGGTTTCTAATGGAGAATCTCGGCGCTATAACGGTATTTACAAACGGTTATACTGTACATCTGTGTTCATTGTCCATCATCGGGTTCCATCCACAACCATCTTTCCATTATCTGGCAAACTTTTTCCGACACCTTCCACGTGTACCCTGTCAGGTTTTCTTGCCATTATGATGCCTTGTCTGTAGAGTGGAGACTCATTAAAGAAAGATAAATGATCTCACTCTGGGGAATTGTTCATATATTTCCAACATTCTAGCTGTAATAAACACTCAAGAGACTGCTTGGTTCATGAAAATCAGGATGCCCCATGGCGTGGGATGGAATTAACCCTTCGTTTCACTTGACAAAAATTCCAAAGTCCAGTAGACAGTAATGTGTTCAGTTTTTATTTGGTTCACTGTCCGGAATACAACATAACTATGAATTGGTTGGTGAAACGCCTCTGTTCTCGCATCAGCTGCATCCACAAAGTTAGTCAATTTGCAATTAACTCAACAGCATAGTTACTAAATCGAGAACGCCCTCCGTTCTTGCATCAGCTCCATCCACGAAGTAAGCCAATTAGCAATTACTTTAGCAGCATAGTTGTTAAATTGAGATATGTATCAAATGATGCTGCATCCATGAAGATGCTGTATTCACGAAGTAAGCCAATTAGCAATTATCTTAGCAGTATAATTATTAAATCAAGATACATCTGCATTCACGAAGTAAGCCAATTAGCAATTATCTTAGCAGTATAATTATTAAATCAAGATATGTATCGTAAATCGAATTTTTTTTAAAAAAAATCTAATATCGTATCGTAAGATATTATAAATAATTTTAAAATTAATTATAAATAATACATACATATATAAGATAAATAAAAAATAAAACATATTATACATATTAATAGGATTAAGTGAGTATATGATAAAAACAAAAGATATGATCGTTTGTAAACTTTTAACATGTTCAATAATAGTATATATTTTTAAATAATATTTTATATTTTTAATTTACTGACCAAAAGTTTAATTTTAATTCAATTTTTTCAACATTAAATTATTTAGAAAATATATTTTGAATTTTTTTAGGTTAAAAAAATAAAAATATTATATATATTAATAAGATTAAGTGAGTATATGATAATAATAATAATAAATATAATTGTCTATAAACTCTTAACATACCCATAATAGTATATATTTTTAAATAATAATTTTTATTTTTAAATTATTAACTAAAAGTTTAATTTTTTTCAATTTTTCAAGATTAAATTATATATACAATATGTTTTTAACCTTTTTGAAGTTAAAAAATTATTAAAATTATATTTTTAGTTAATTAGGTCAAATCGGATTTTAATTGAGCCTGATCCAATTTCATTATAAATTGTATCGGGATATCGTACGATACGTATCGATTCGTTTATGTATCGATAAATACGCTATCAGTTTAGGATAAATATGATTTTTTGTATTGATATTAATCGATTTTATAATAAATTAAATTGTATTGTACGATGTTTTAATACCTATGCTCAACAGTTAAAATATCCAAAACAAATACTAAAACATGTTTGGGTTTAACCTGGTTACCAGTATTCCGTCTTATCGAATCTCTGCAGGCAGACGCGATATTTTACATTCCAAAATGCGTACTTGTCGGACGAACCAAACAGGGGAATGTTGGGAATAAAGGATGGGATCTGAACCAAACGACCATTAATGTTTCTTTCTTTCAGAAAATAAAAACTGCCTAAAAAGTACGTTATAGCAAAAGACCTTTAGGCTTGATTTGATCTGCTTACTCTGTTTATATCTTCACAGTTTGTGTTACACAATTATCTGTAAGATGGATGTTAGTTTCTAGCTTTAGTATTACAATGTTGCAGATCCACGCTGCCTTTTTTTTTCTAATTGTTTTCTTGTCCACTTTAGTTGAAAGTGACAAAAGGCTTTGTTTATCTTTATCATCATTTTGCTACCCATATCAATGCTTATCAGCTTAGTTTATAGGGTTGTAAACGAACCAAATACGAATGAACGAATTGATGTTTCTGTTCGTTCGTTTGTTTTTTAGTGCCGTTTGTATTTGTTCGTGTTTGTTAAGGAGTGCGTTCGTATTTATTTGTTTGTTTGGTAAAGATTGTTTGTTAATATTCGTGAACATATAAGCGAACGCATATTTATGAACAAGTATTCATGAAAATAAACTAAATATTAAATATTAAAAATCCTACATAAAGATTAAATTTCACATGAAAATTGAATTCATCTGACACAAAATCTTAAGTACAACACAACTTAAGGCAACAATCTGTGAAATCCCCTAATTTCCTATAATTTTTCCATATTGTATAGTATTCAAATCGGAATGATTAAATAAATATGGAATTTTGATATATGAATGATATATGGGATAATAGAAGGAATAAGAGAAATTACATGGTCAAATGTCAAATAGTCAATGGATGAGATGTAAAAGAGATAGAGATGCATTAAATGAGAATTGCATTGTCATCATCTTCATCTCCATCAAGAGGCTGGCAGCCATCTATGCTCTCTCTCATTTTCTCTAAGTTTTCCATCATCCTTACCTTGATAAACAGCCCTCTCCGCTCAATGAATTGTTAAACTTGTTTAACGAAAATTACTCCTCATCACTAGCTCTAGCTACATCTGTAATATTGAGGGCTGAATCAAAGGCTTTAGAGTTATTTTGTTGCTGTCAAATTTTGGTTTCTAACAAAGGTAAGAGATGAAGTGTGAAGACTGCGAATTTTTCATATTAAGTTTGTATATAAACAAAAATAAATAAATAAATTAATTAAACGTTGAGAGTTCTGAAATTTTGTATTGTCTTAAGTAATCAAAAAGTAGAGTTAGTGCATTTATGTGACAATTGCAATTTTTCTACTTTCCCTAGTAAATCGATTGGTCTTGGATGCGTATAAGTTGATTTGAGAGTTATAGGAAATTATTTGATTTAGTGATGATTAAATTTTAGGAATTTAATTAAATTCAAAATGAAGAAATAAACATATATGTATTAAAGCAAAGTGTGTGTGTGTGTCTATATATATATATATATATAATCAAATCAAATCAATAAGAGAATAAATAAATATAAATATATGTATTATATATATCTTAAAGATATAAAAAGTAAAAATATCTATTAAGGATATAAAATACATATATAACAAACAAATATCTACCTATGTGTATATATAACACAATTAGAAATAATATATATATAAAAATAAAATAAAATGATGATGTATATATGTGTGTAAAAAAAAAAGAAAAGAAATAAAAAAAATGAAAATGAGCTTAAAATCGTGTTTGGTGGGAAAAATCCCACCAAACTCAAAGTGTTCTGCCAAAATGGCAAAGCACCATAATCCCCTACAGTACCTTATGTTCTCTCTTGTCATTCATAGGCTCTCTCACCCCTAGAGGTGGTTACGGGCCGGACCGGGCCGGTTTCGGGCCGGTTTTCACCGGTTCCGGCCCTAACCATAAGAGAACCGGTCCGAACCGGTAGTGAACCGGTCCGAACCGGTAGTAAACCGGTCCGGTTCGGACCGGTTCTATATATTATGAGAGGCGAACCGGCCCGGTTCGTTGGACCGGTTCGCCTCAAAACCGGACCGAACCGGTTTAAACCGGTTCGGTCCATTTTTTTTTCTTTTTAAAATTTTTATTTTTAAAAAAATTATATTAATTTATTTTAATATATATATTAATATATTTTAATAATTTAATGTAGTAAATTTATTTTTATAATAAATAATGTTAATAGTTTAATTTAACAATAATTTATTATAAGTTATATTATAATTTATTTAATTAATGTAACAATAATGTAAAAACAAACTATTATAAAATTATCTAATAAAATTATTGTTATAATAAATTAAAGTTATATTGTGAATATAATATTATAATAAAATGATATTTGATTCAAAATACAAATAATGATATTATGAATATTATTATTATATTCATTTTGCATATCTTTATTTATATTCATTTTGCATTTAAAATAATTTATTATATTTGAAATATCATTTACTTAATATTTATTCATTTATTTAATATGTTTTTAAAATATTAATTCATTTTGTATTTTAAATATTTATTTATTTTAAACATATATAAGTATAACATTAATTAATTTGGTATGTAATAATAATAATAATAATAACAACAACAACAAAAGGAGAAAAAGGAGAGAGTAGGAGATCAAAGATTTTTTACGTGGAAAACCCCTTCAAAAGTTAGAAGGGTAAAAACCACGGGACCGTAGTCCATAAAAATATTCACTATGACTAAACTTATTTACAATTTTACATACAATTTACAAAAAAAAAATTATTCTCTACTCTTCATAATTTATACGGATTGCCTTGGAAATTTCTTCCTCCTCTTCTGAATTATTATCAGCAAATTCATTGGCCATTCCAAGTTCGACATTGCGCGATTCCGCATCAAACCAATCTTTAAGGCATGTTAACATGCACAATGAATCCGGATTAAGAGTGGTTCGATGGTCTCCAATAATTCTTCCACACGTCGAGAATGCGGATTCCGAAGCAACAGAAGAAACTTGCACCGCAAAAACATCTCGGGCCATGGAAGCTAAAACTGGAAATTGTTTTTGATTTTCTTTCCACCATTGGAGAAGATCAAAGTTATCATCTACAGAAAAATCTTGACTTAAGAAAAATCCTAGCTCATTGAAGCTAGAACTCCGTCGAGTTGTTGATCCCGATCCCGATCCGCTCGCTTTTCCTTTTAGCTTCATTCTCTTCTTTGCTGCTTCCTTAATTGCGTTTAAAATTCCTTTTCCTTTTTTGCTACTTTCGGTTTCTTCGTATGAATCTTCTTCTTCTCGATTAAAGTTGAATTGCTCCATTTCTGTTTCATAAACATTAAACAATTCTCGAAAAAGATTGTTAATTGAGGACTTTTGATCCTCAATAGAATCAAGACCAAGAAATTCTTTATAACAATAAAAAAAATTTTCTATATTTACCTCACCTTGACTAGGATCTAGTAAAGTTGCAATACAATAAATAGGAGGAATTATTTCCCAATATTTTTTAAATTTTTCCTCCATATCATATACAAAAGAACTTAAAGTTTCATGATTCCTAAATTTTACAAATTTGTCAAACATTGTGTAGATAATAGGAACAAAATACGGTGTAGTTGGATAAAATTGAGTTGAAAATCTTTCGGTTGCATCTTTAAAAGTAGATAATAAATCAACACAATATTCAATAAAAGTCCAATCTTCTTCAAAAAGTACTAAATGTGTGCTTGTATAATTGTTATAAAAAGGAGTAACAAGTTCTTTATAAGGTAAAATAGAAGAAAGTAAACGATGAAGTGAATTCCATCTTGTTTCCACGGGAAGTGGAAATGCTTTAACAGGTATATTATTTGTTATACAAATTTGCTTCCATTCACGTTTATTACTTGGTGTGCGAATCCATTTTGCTAAAATTTTAATTTTATCAATTGGACCTATGCCAGTACCAGTACCACTAGAACTAAAACCACTTTGAACACATAAATTTATAATATGACATGCACATCTTGCATGAAAAAATATGCCTTGCATAACAGGGTTTAAACTTTTAATTAAATGAGGAATAGCTGCAGTATTACTTGAAGCATTATCAAAAGTAATAGCAAAAACTTTATTATTTTCTAGTCCATATAATTTACAAACTTTAGTAATATATTTATGAATAGTATATGAATTATGTGCTTCTTCTATTACATCTAAAGATAAAATTCGTTTTTGCATAGACCAATCTTCATCTATCCAATGACAAGTTATAACAAGATAACTTATACCATTAGTACTAGTCCATATATCACTAGTTAAACTAACCCTAGATGAAATATTACTAAGTTTATCAATTAAAGCTTGTCTATATTCTTTAAACATATCCATGCAATCTCTTTTTAATGTATGTCTAGAAACAGATTTATATGCGGGTTGTAAATATTTACAAATAAATTCTAAATATCCTGTTTTTTCACAAATTGTGAATGGTTGTTCAGTTCTAACTACAAATCTAACTAAACCACGTCTAGCTTGAACATTATCAAAATTAAAATTTTTTCCACCATCATGCGTATTAATTTGAGATTGTTTACCTTCTAAAATTTCATTTTCTTCGGCATCAAGATTAATTTTATGTATAGTAATTAAATGCCTTTTATACGTACCTGTACCGCCACCACCTCCACCGGAGTTATAAGAGTAAACGCCTTTGCACAATTTACAGATGGCACAATATTTATTCGTCTCGCCTTCTTTTGCTACAATGTCGAAATACTCCCATACCCTGCTTGTCTTTTTTCGACTAAACTTCGGTCTTGATGATGTAGCAGCAGTGGTGGCAGCTGATGATTGTGTTTGAGCATGACTTCCTCCACGACCACGACCACGACCACGACCAAACGATGGTGCCAAAGGAAGCTCCTCCTCCGGATGAATATCGGGTTCGATTTCATTAAATGATTCGTCACCCAAATTAGGAATTTCAGTGGAACCAAAAGGTCGAGAAACAGAGCATGAACGACGAAAGAAATTTGACATTTTTATATTTTTTTTGAAAATAAATATATGTTAAAAATTAAAAAAATAGATGTATGATAATATATTGGAATTTGAAAATTGAAACTTGAAAATTAAAAGTAAAATTTGCAAAATTATAAAATAAAAAGAAAAATGAAATTTATAAAGAAAATGATGATATTATAAATTTGGAATAAGGAATATATATAATATATTAGAATTTGAAAATTAAAAGTAAAATTTGTAAAATTATAAAATAAAAAGAAAAATGAAATTTAGAAAGGAAATGATGCTATTATAAATTTGGAATAAGGGAATTTAAGTGAATTTGAGAGAGTTTGAGTGAATATTGAGAGAGTATGTGAGTGAAGAGAATAAGAGTAGATGAATATAGATAGTAGATTTGATAGAAAATATAGAAGAAATGTAAATGAAAATAGAAGATTATAGAGGTATTTATAGGAAAAAAATTAGAATAAAAAAATAAAAAAAATTAAAAAAAAAAGTTTGATGGGCAACGGCCAAAATGGCCGTTGCCCATCAAAGTATTAATCAAACACAGAGCAGAGGCAAGCCTCTGCTCTGCGTACTGCACTGCAGTTGCACTTGTACTGTTACTGCAGTGCAAGTGCAACTGCAAGAGGCTACAAGCCTCTTTTTCTTTTTTTTTTTAATTTAATTAAAATAAAAAAAAAAGAAAAGAAAGATTGATGGGCCCATCAAAACGCAGACTCGCAGAGGGCAAGCCTCTGCGAGTCTGCATGCAGCAGTTGCACTGCAGTCAGTGCAACTGCTGCAGTTTTAATTTTTTTTTAACCGGACCGGTTCGAACCGGCCCGGTTATTAACGGACCGGGCCCTTACCGGGCCCGGTTCTAATAATCTGAAATCGGCCCAGCCCGGTAACAAACCGGGCCGGGCCGGTTCGGATTTTGGGCCGGATTGACCCGATCCGGTTGCGAACCGGGTCGGGCCAACCCGGCCCAATAAGCATCTCTACTCACCCCTCACCGCTTCTCTCTCTCGCGGCTCTTCCATTACTCACAGCCCTTATCTCAACTCTCTTCCTCTCGTCCCTCATCTTGTCCGCATCTTCTTGAAAAAAAAAAGAAAATAATAAAAGGTAGAAGTGAAGCAAAGAAAGAACACAAGCGGGAGGAAGAGTCAAAGGAAAACCAAAGGAAGTGGAAGGGAGGTGGAGCAAAACAGAAACAGCCATTGATGATGCAAGAACGGTAGCTAAGAGAAGGGAACTAGGGACAAAGCACAAAGTAGGGGAAAAGGCACAGCTGTTGGCGACATTGCAAGGCTATCTTCAGTGGCTGGCAACAGTGGATTCCCGAGGTTGAAACAGGGGCAGCCTACGGTGGCACTAGGGAGGCTGACTCAGTGAGTTTTCAAGCCTGATCCAGAAGCGTTCTTAAATTGCTTCTTTGCTGCCATGTTTGTGTTCAAGCTGTTAAGGGTCAAGTATTGAAAATGTGTGCTAGCACTAGCCAAACCGTAGCGGAACAAGGGAGGTTCTTAGGCTGGACATTTGTGGCTTTTTAGGAACTGAATTTGGCTGGTTTAAAGGCTGATTATAAAAGACCAAAAATATGCTAACTGAGCAGTAATAAGGTGCTGTTTTAAGGGTTGGATTTCGATTGGTGCTTGAGAGCTAATGTAGCCACCTTTAAGGGTTCATTAAAGAGTGTTTTGAAGGATGTTTTGGTGTAGATCACAGGTTGAATAAAATGGGCTATAATCAGCGATTTTTGAAGGCTGATTATGGCATGTAAGAGGCTGAAATGGTACTGCTTAGGTGTTGTTTTGGGCCGTTGTTAGGGGTTGGTTTAAGGATATTGAAAGCAGGATTTTTTAAGATTATCGGCTAGCGTTTTAAGCGTGGTTGAAGGTTGCTTTTTGGAGCTATTGAGGTTGGCAATTTAAGGCTGTCAAAGGGCCGAGTTTTGAGGCTTTAGAACAAAGAGTGCAGGCTGGATCTGGTGGCCCTTGAGACATGTAAAGGCTAAGCAATAGGGGTTGTTCATGGTGGCCGGAATAGAAAAGAAAAAAAATAAAAAAAAGGGAAAGAGGAAGGAAATTACACATTTTAGTTGAGTAAGTATCGAAACTCGGTAAGAGATGTCGATTTAAATTGTTTTAAATATTTAGAATTTTATTAGATTAATATTAAGTCGAATTGATTATATTTGAACGTGTAGCTCTACGTAAAGGCGATGAACACGGGTCTAGTAAATCACGAAGAGCGCACATGCTATGCTCTAAGTTGGTAAGACGACTTTGGGGTGCCACTTTTATAAAATTAATTAGAAAATAAGCTTATGTAAATTTATGCTAATTTGATGCAATCGTGTTTAAATTTATAGCACGGCGCTAAGGCAACAATTGAATTCGGGTTAGGCTCGACACTCGAGCCCCGAGCATAGGAGCAGATAAGACATTTATATAAGTTTGCAGAAGATTTATATTATGCAGGTCATATAATATTGCTTAATCGAATGAACTGACAGCATAAATGATTTTCATATTGATTTAGTGATCTTATAGCCGAATATTGAGTTTGGAGAATTATCGAGGAATATGGAGATATGATGAGGTTCTAATGGATAAATGATCTCGGTTTTTGGTTGTGGATAAATTTTGGACTTAATATTAACGATATTGCATTATCTTGATATTTTGATGATTTTCTTTTTGGTTTTATAGTATTTAAATTTTGTGAGGTACTAAGAGGACCCATATTGGTGATCGGGGTCTTACCGTTGGTATTATGATATTGAGTTGTGACGAATGGACATGATTTGTGCATGTTTGATCTTATTGAAAATGAGGTTGAGTCTCGACATAGTTTAATCATTGATATATTAAATAAATGAATGTCGAACTTGTGACTATATAGTGTCAGTTATAACTCTGAAGTAGGCTTGAATGATGATATTAGTACTTACATAATTTCGGTATCGTGGTATAGAATGTTTGGGTTACGATTGGTTGAGGAAATTGGCTAAATCTTTTGTGTGAATAAACTGCTGACTTTGGAATGATTCGATAAGACCTTTATCTAATTCTATGAAATTATTATATTGTTTTATATGCCATATAAAAATGATTTGAAACTGTGATGATTGTACGATAGTTAATGAAATTGGATATCGAGTCAGAATTGTGATCGCGTGTCAATATGTTAAACCATTGATGGATTGAATAGGTGATTGTTGACATTGTAAATTTTAAAATATATGCCTTAGCATGTGACTAAGCATGGTGAAGTCAAATTATTAAGATGGAAATGAATTTAATTGCAGTGAATCGGAGTGGTGTGGGGACTTACCTTCAATTGAAAGCTCGAGAATGAAGGATTTCTAAGCGTATAAGGTAAGTGGGTTAAGTAAAGTATGTTAGCATCATCTCATAGAATGATTTTAAATTTGATAAATATTTCGGTTTATTCTTACGTTAAGAAAATACAAAAGTTATGATTGGACAATGAGGTATAGTTGGTTTACAAATTGGTTTATGCCTGGGTTGGATTGAAACTCATTTTCTACCTTGTGTGTGGTGGCCGGTCAAGCGTGCATGTTAGATTAATCGAATTGATGCATATTTGCATTTACATATTGCATATTTTGAGATGAGCTATTAATTTCTATATTTTGATGAATTGCATCATGTTTTAAATTGTAAAGTCTTGATTTGAACTGACTTTTGAAATAAATTGAAAACCTATATTTTAAACTCAAAACTGATTTAATAAGTGCTTTGAAATTTGTGCAAGCCAAGTACTACACGAAAACATTGTTTTCGAATTGTTTTGAGTACAGGCATATCCTACGACCTTCAGGTCATTTCTATCCTACCGAGCTTAGCTCTAGGCCTTATTGCTCGTCTATCGAGCTTTGTGCTCTAAACTACTGTACTGTACTGTACCTATCGAGCCTAGTGCTATAGGTAAACTGTTAGGCTTATCTGGAAACCAGCAGACAAGTTCCAGCTCTCGACTTATCAGCAAGACTGGAGTACTGTTCTATGGACATAGATTGTGTTGCTTGCGACACCATTCCATCACTAGCTAGGATGGACACTATTATCTATCACTGACTGAGGATTCTTGCCTAAACTCTACCTATTTTCGTTATTCTATCAGAATTGATTTTCAGTGAATCGAGATTACATGCCTTACGGGTATTAATATTTCATTTTATAAACTGATTGATTTATTGAAATACCCGCTTATTGATTTACCGAACTGCATATTGTTTGATTATCGATGTACCCACTGATTGATTTACTGAACTATCTTCTGATTGATTTATTGCAAAGTATACTAATTGGTTTATCAAAATTCATAGTGACTGATTTATCGAAGTGCTTAGTATTTTGATTCAGGCCAAATGCATGGTGGTTTTATTTAATCGCGGTACATAGTGAAAGTGTTTTGAATTACAATGCATTTACTTAAGCTACTTATTGAGCCGTGGTTTTGCTCACCCTTTTCTAACATCATTGCAGATCATACGAGCTAGACTCCACATTTGGAGATTTGGTGCAAGGTCTCAGGGACGATCTTTATTTGCAATATTGGTCTGAGTCCTCCGAGTGCTATTTTTGTTTCGCTTGAGGTATAAAAATGGTCATTTTGTTTATCATGTATGACATTTAAGATGCACAATACATGCTTATGGAATTATTTTGGGATGTAACTTAGGATCACTCTATATTATTAAATATTAATATGATTATCAAGCGCGATCCAAGAAATGATTAATGTACGACAAATATGAGCCTTGTGGAATGCCTTATATTTAATTGATGATTTTTGGAAGTATGTTTAAACATATGGTGATATAGACTGTGGATTGTGGAAATTGAAATATGTTGTTGGGAGTAGTTATTATTTTGCAGGTTATTAAGCTGGGGAAAATCGATTTTATATACGGGGGAGTTTTCGACTTTTTTCTTTTACTAGTTTAATATTGAATTAAAGTATCAAGTAAGTTAAGTTGCCTTAAGAGATAGTAAATTAAATAGTGAATGTAAAGTTAAATTGAATTGAGAAATGCGAAATTAGTTTATAAGCTATACTGACACCGAATACAAACCTTAAAGTGAAAAGAAAAATTTAGTTCGGAAAATTGATGAATTGTAATAAAGTGAAAGTGATAAGTAAGCGTCACGGTTTTCGGGTCGTGACATGAAGTGATTTCATTTAATTTAGTCCATGGTTTGAAGTTATGTCGAGTTGGTATAACATATTTGTAGAGATTTCTTAAAGGTTTGAACCATTATGGTATTTGCAGTTTTGAAAAAGTGGAGGAAAAGAATTGGTGCAACCAAGTGATTTGCATTTTCGAAGTTATTTGAGGTAAGGAATATATGTAACGGACGTAGGGTGACTATGTTCGTTTTGGTTGCATGTTTTGGTGTGAAATAAAGGTTGTTTTAAGTACAGGAAGTTTCGAAATTCGATTTTACTCTTAGTTACAATTTGGCTAGGGGCAGCTGACTGCCTTAAATAGCAGTCGACTGCCTAGAGATAGCCGTGACGTAGTTTACTTGAAATCGACTGAAACCAGTCGACTGCCTTATATACCAGTCGACTGCTATTTTCCAGAAAGCACTTTGTTTCGAGCCAGTCGACTACATTTTCTTAAAAAGTATTCTATTTGCAAAACCAGCTGACTACCTATAGAGCCAATCGACTGCCTTGTTTTCAGAAGCATTCTGTTTGCAAAACCAGTCGACTGTTAAGGAGCCAATCGACTGCATTTTCTCGAAAAATATTCTGTTTGCGAACCAGTCGACTACCCTATGGGTTTTTCGAAAAATGAAATATTTGGATTTTAAAAAGAAAAGAAATTCAATAAAGCGATATATGTCATAGCAGCCGACTGCCTTATTTGAAAATAAGGTTTTTAAAGCCTAATTTATATGAGTATAATTGTATTTGCAAAAAGGTATATGACAAATGTTTTGGAGACTGTGGACTCCTTTAGTGATCATGCATATTTTGTGTATTTGTATTTGGCTGAGGAACCTTAGTCCGGTCCTCAGTGCCACAGCTGTCACCTGACTAGTGTTCATTGTGGTCTATAAACTATGACCATATGTCTCTTATGTGTATTTGGCTTAGGGGAGGATCACTGGCCTATATGTGAGTACGCCACTTATTTGACATCTCTTACGGGATTATCCTTTACGGGATTTATTTGGCATCCCTTATGAGATTTATTTGGTGCATTATTCTATTGAAAGGTTAACCGTCTCCCACCTATTTGAAGTTATTTGTACATGTGATTTCACGTGATTTGAGATACCTGAAAGTATTTGATATCAAGTGATTTGATATTAATTGAAAGTATTTGACTTATTTGATTTTATGTATTTGAGTTACTTGATTTTACGTGTATATGATATTTGAAGAACGTATATGGTATTCGAAGAAAGTATATGGTATATGCTTTATAAGGGTTTCACATGACATTATAGAGCCAAGTAGGAAAAACTGCATATAGTGACATAGTACACTCTTTTACATATGTTTCTTACTGAGCGTAAACTCACCCTTTTACAATCTTTTTTCCAAACTATTTGCAGTGATTTTCGCTCTAGATAGAGGAGCTTACTTTTGGGATCTTATAGTATACCTTCGAGACACGCTTCCCGATAATTCCTTGAAGGTATAATCAATTGGCCATGTACTTCGGCTATTGTACAGTACATTGATGTATATAGATAAGTAGGGATGTAAGTTGTGTAAGTTTTGTGAAATCATCATATGTATAATTACTTACATGTATATATATTAGAAACACTTTTAGCTGAAATGGATATGATGCCATAAGTGATAAAGCATAAAGTATAAGAAGAAGAAATGATGATATTGACAAACAATCTCATCGCCCCTTACGTGAAAAGAAAAAGTTAGTTGGTATATGATTAAAAGATAGAGTCGCGGGTCGCGACACAATGTTTTATTAAAATTGATAATTATTATTTTAAGTACAATTTATGTTATACACATATACATATATTGGTATACATATATTAAAGTATCATGTGTGTGTGTGTGTGTGTGTGTGTGTGTACACACATATGTGTATATATATGTATATGGTCAATGGATAAGATCATAAGAATAAGATATTAACTTATTATGAGACTTTTATTAATTTTATTTCAGTACATTATATTTAAAATTTTGAAAAAATAATTATTTTAAGTATTATTAACTAATTTAAATTTAAAATTATTTTATTATTATATTTTATTAATTTTTTAAGCCAACAAAGTTATATTGTATAAATATGTTTAAAAATTAGGTACTAATTTTTTAGGTTAATGTCTTAAAAATAGAGTATATATTATATTAACTTATATAATATAAGTAATTTTAGTATTTTAATAAATAACAAATGATCAATAAATGAACAACAAATGATAAACAAATAACACTTTAAATGAAGAAGTTATAAACGAACATAAATAAACGAATAACAAATGACACTTTCAACGAACGAACAATAAATAAACATAAACAAGCTTGTTCCCGAACAAAAACGAACGAACTATACCTCTATTCATATTCGGTTCGTTTGACAAACGAACACTAAAATGTTGTTCGTGTTCGTTCATTGAGCTTAATAAATGAACATAAACGAATAGAAACTGAATGGGTTCACGAATAGTTCGTCAAACATTCTGTTCGTTCACATCCCCACTAGTTTATAAAGATAAGAAATTTGTGAATTTATATCATGTTTGTTTAGTATTAAATTGTATATATACAGTCTTTTCTTTGTATTTAACGAAGAGATTGATTTCATGATTTAAATTTATAACTTCTAGGTCACAAAAGAACAATATTTATTATTACACCAAAATATGTAAAATATAAAAATTACCGTATCATAATTTGGTTCAACAAATCAAACACCAAATTAATTATTTATTTTTTGTAATTCATATATAATTTTTGTCAAAATTTTAATTCCTTTGATGTTGTATATCTATTTTATAATCTGAAAGTAAAAGGGGAATAGGGGTTCTCCTTGTTAATTAAAACCTCCTTTTTTTCGAATGGCATCAATAATTGACCATGAGTTTAGTGTTTACCTTGGTACCACAATTTAAAAAATGTGCTGATTGACTGGCTGAGATAATGGCCATCTCTAAACAATGATGTCTTGCTTTTTACTATTACTATTTTTCACGAATCTTTTCATTAGATTGACTCCATCAAATATTTGTTGGATTTAGAAGCATAATTACATGATGCAGTAATGCTTTAATTCACATGAATGATTTAAAGATTCAAATTTGAGGAATACATATATATATATATATATATATGTATATATGTATATGTATATATTAATTTAAAAACGAAATACAAAAACTGTTTGATTGTATACATGACCGTATCTCCCTGGCTTTCTCGCATCCTTCCTTCTCATGAAAGACAGTTTCTTCTTCCTTTCCACATCTCAGGCATGTCCTATTCTGTCCCATGTTTGGAAATTCTTTAAATGGGCTTACATATATCAATTAATTGTACATTATATGTTATTTTATTTGTTTAGTCCATTTAAAAGTTATCATATAAATTTTAAATTATTGGACTTTAGGCATCTCATTTAATATGGACTTTGCAATGTATAGAAATCTAATATTTTATTTTATTTTTATAATGAGTCAAAATAAAACAAAATATACTTTAAGTATAAATAGATTATGAAGCAAAACTGATGGCTTTGACTTCCTCTTTTGTAAAAAGAGCCCGTAGTAGCTCCATTCTACCAACAAACTATCTTCATTATAAGGGCTTAGTCCATTATCTACATTTAGCCATCTATCTTTCCAAACTTTTATCCTGCTGCTATTCCCCACCCTTCACTTCGCACATGAGCTTACAACATGTTTTGCCTTCCATATGCTATGCCATGTAAAAGATGCATTGTTTCCCAAATGTGCACCTAGAAAAGAAGAGTTTGGAAAAATACATTGAGCTTAAGACCTTGAACAAAAGAGAGAGTTTGTGTTTTTGAGCAAACGCCACCCTCGCTTCCTAGTAATGCTAAGTCGAAACATTAGAAGTCTCTAAAATTCATTCCACCTTCCTTCTTTAAGTTGCACAATTGATCACATCTAATCCAATGTGTCTCATCCCCATTCTATTTAGAGCTCTACCAATATCTGCTAATTTTACCATTAAGCTCAGGACACAGTGATTTTGAAAAAAGAAATACATACATATTGCATACGATGGTATTACTTGTAGAACCGATTTAATCAAAACCTCTTTGCCCCCTGGGATAGCATCCTCTTACTCCAATGTTGCATTCGCTTTTGCAACTGCTCTTAATCTCTCTAAAAGCAAGTTTCCTGTCTCGACCCATGGTTGAGAGTCTCGAATACTTCTCCAAATTCACGCCCTTCTTTATCAAGATTATTGCTAGAGATCTAAGAGGATTTTTCAAATTTATCCTTTAGCCCTATACTTGCTTAAAAAACTTGTGAAGCGTTTTCGAGTACAAAGGTAAAGATATTCATATAGTCTTTATAGACTTGGCAAAAACATGTGATAAAGTGCCTAGAGAGGTATTATGATAGTCTTTAATGATGAAAAGAGTCCCCTAAAATACATTGAAATAATTAAAGACATGTATGGAGGTAAAAGGACATGTGAGGAAGTGTAGAAGGCAAATAAGTGAATTTCCTATCAAAGTAAGATTACATCAAGGGTTAACATTAAGTTTATTCTTGTTCGCTATAGTTATGAACAAGTTGACAAAATCAAGATCAAGAATATTGTGTTTGCAAAGGATGTTGTGATGAGCATTAAGATCAAGATCAAGATCAAGAAGTTCAAGATAGCACGAGATTATTGGACCGAGATCATATTTGGGCCAATTGGTATATTTTGATTGAACTGGTTGGACACCCTGTGCCAACTGCATATTTATATTTATATTTATAATATATGAGTTGAACATTGTATTAAACTTCACGTCTTTATTATTAGATTTTTAGGTTTTTGTCAGCTGGGATTGTATACATTTTCATTCTCTAATTCAATTTTTGTATTAGATCCACTAATATTGCAAGTGGGAAAAAAATATCATTAAAGAATTAGTAATATATATTTGCACCCTTTAATTACTCTAATACTAAGAGGAGGATTAGTTGTCTTTCCGTGAAGATACCAAACTTAGACACTTTGCAAAAGTATAAAATCAAGATATTCTAGTCAAAGTTGAAGACTTAAGCGTTCTCTTGGCATAAATGTTATGTTAGTGGTTTGACTTTTATGGATTAATGTTTTTTTTATCAAGGTAATATGTTTCAGTATCTTTGGTACAATAACTTTTTCTTCAAAACGACTATTCCTATTGTTGACACCTAATTTTGTCCCTTTTTGTTATTATTACTATTATTATTATTTATTTATATTTATTTTCATTATTTGTATTATTATCATTATTATTATTTTCTTTATTATTATTATTATTATTATTTATTATTATTATTATTATTATTATTATTATTTATATTTATATTTATATTTTATTTTATTTTATTTTTTTGGTCTAATCAGTCCATCAACCCTGTCACCCATCCCATCACCGCCGGCCACCAGCTACTCCTACCAGCCACCGTTCCCCAAACCCCATACTCGAGCTCCCTCTAAAAAACCCTCATCCAGACTACTAGCGGAGCAGACCACTTCCACACATAGACCTCTCCCCTATCACGAGAAACATCATCACTGCCAACACCAACAAGCCTCGGAAGCTCTCTCCACTCACCCTAACACTCTGACTCTCTCAACACCGAACCAACAATCACCATCCCCGGTCACCCCAAAACATAAACCCCTCGGAATCATCATCCTCACAACCCTCTCCCATCCGAACGGAGAAGCTAACCAAAAAAAAAAACCCATTCGACCATCACCGAGACCCCTAACCCTAACCGAAAAAAAAAACTACACCGCGCACCCCAACCCCATCTGAACAACTACCATTAGCATCGAGACCAAATCCAAGAACCGAGACCACCACCAACATCACCCTCACCCAACCGAGACCCCTAGATCCCAAACCAGCCCCACTCCGAACCTGCAAAAAAAAAACAAACAAAGAAGAAAAAACAACAACTAGCCAAAACAGATCTGAAACCATCAACCAAAAACCACAAACAAAAACAAAAAGGGTAAGGAGGCTATCGGGGAGTTCAGATCTAGTAGGCTAGGGAGTTTTTTAGGTGAATCGGAGGCCGGAATCGAGCTCAGGGAGTGGAGAGCCTCCGGAAAGTGGTTTCTTTTTTTGGTTTCCGTCACCGGTGAACGGCGGCCGGCGGTGGTCCGGCGGCTGCCGGAAATCGCATGGAGAGGGAGGTTGAGAGAGAGCTCTGAGTCTTTTTTTGGTGAAAAACGAAAAAATGAATTGAAAAAAAAAAAGCAAGGCTTTTATAGCCTAAAAAAAAAAAGAAACTGAGGACCCTCGCGTGGACCCGGGATTCGACCCGGGATCCGCGCGCCCAGACGTTCGACCCGACCCGATCCGGCCCAGCTGGAACGCTTTGCTGGCTCCGCCATCGACTTCACCTTGACCCGACCCGATCCGGCCCAGCTGGAACGCTTTTGGGCCCTTCAACTTGGGCTATTGTTTGGGGTCTCCTTTCTCTTGGGTTTTAAGCCCAAATTGCTTTTTGTATATTTCCTTACCCATTTATTTATCTATTTATTTGTTTTATTAAATGATTTATTTTATTTTCTAAAACTCTTTAGGATTTAATTAATTTTATTGCATGGAATTATTTTAAAAATATATATATAAAATAAAATAAACAAAATAAACATATAGTTTTTAAAAAGAAAATTAATAATAAATTTTATAATTCAATTAAATGATTGTCCGATGATGGGATGTTACGGAAGTCACAAGTAGTGATTCCTAGCTGATCCCTAGGTGAGAAGAGTCATACTAATTGTTGCCAAAAGTATTGGAATATTTAGTATGATTTTTCAATAATTTAATTTTTTTGTTAAAAATAAAAACAAGTTTTTAAATAGAAAATTAATAATAAATTTTAAGTTTAATGAAATTCTTCCGAGGATGGGATGTCATGAGACTTACAAGTAGTGATTTCTTGACTGATCCCTAGGTGAGAGGAATTTACTAAATGTTACCAGAGTATTGGGATATTTAGCTAAATTTCTCAATATCAAGAGTTTCATTAATAAAATCAAAATAAATAAATCTCTTTTAAGTTCCATTTGCATCATGTACTATCTGTTTGCATCATATGCACTCATAATAATTTTTGGAACGAGTGTGAATCTTCTGATGATGAGATTCTATAGAACTCACAAGTAGTGATTCTTAAGAAATCTCTAGGTGAGGAAAATTATTTCAAATGTTACCAGAGTATTGGGATATTTGATTTAATTATTCAATACAAAAGGGTTCACACTCACTTTCGATAAATAAAATCTAACTTTTTTTAAATGAAAAATAATTTTGATAAATAATAAAAATGCTTCAAAAATACAATAAAAAAAAGAATTATTTTTAAATATTAATTCAAGACCATTTCATTAAAATCAAAGGATAACACATGATTATTATAGTACCGTTTTTTAACGGTCGTCGTGGGGGTGCTAATCCTTCCCCACGCGTAACTGTACTCCCGAACCCGATTTTTGTTTTCGCAGACCAAAAATTGTCTTTTTAATAAAACTTAATTAATTTTGAGATTTTGTTAAAAAGATAAATATTTTAGGTGACCAATCACACCTAGACAAAAAAAGATTGGTGGCGACTCCATTTGTTTTTAAAATGTTTTTCAAAATCGTCGAGCGCGAAGCCGTTACGACACCTATCATCAAGAAAGTAGGACTTCGGCTCCATCAATGAATTACTTTCCCCTAGAATTGCTATTCTTAAAAACCTCAAAGAGAATCCGGGTCCGCCTCAGGGCGATACTAATCCTTCTAACTATAGCATAAAGAGCCACTCATTCAAATGTGAAGGGATCGGTGTAGAACTCAACCTCGAGAAATGCGTAGAAAATAAGGAAAGGAAAGTCAGCAACTACTTTCAAGAATTAGCTGCGCGGGTGCCTATGAATAGTGTTTGAGTAAGGAAGTTAGACGGGGGAAGACTGATGATCTGTTAACAATTTCATAAGTTTTTTTGATGTCGATGATCTAGTACTATATATCAATTGCAAAGCATACTATTTATATCATTGCAAATCATAATAGAACTTGAAGTTGATAAACTACTAAAACCGAGAGGAAGAAAATAGCCAAAGTGCTCATTCGTCTTATATTTTAACTATTCGAATTTAATAAATATTCGTTTATTAGATCAAATTTTGATTTGAAAATTAAATTTAAAATTTACTTTAAAGCGTTATTAAGAAAACTAAATTAATGAATTTAAGCTAATTCATAAAAATAAATCATAATTTTTTAAACAAAAGGCAAGATTTATTATTTATTTAATACAAAGGTTACATGATATTGCAGATTTAATAAGTGTAGGTTTGTAACCAATACAAAAGTTAAAATGTAAAGAGTGTTTATAGAAAATTTGAGATAACATCATAAAGTTTCGTATATGGAGTGTAGCCGCTCGAATTGCAAAACAATCTACTGTATGATTAACCTCTCTGTAAGCAAATGTAAATTGTAACTAGATAAATTCCGTCGCTAACTCCAAGATATCAGTAATGATAATATTTGTCAATAATCTTTTGACCTAATAATTAAAAATAAATTGTGACATATTATAAATTTTAGATTCAAATCCAAACACTTCAATCTTTAATTATTTAATATTTTCATTCTAACAAAAAAAAAAAGTAATGATAGTCTTCTGCTGTGGATGGGAACTTGATTCCGATGTAATAAATGTAAATAGGTAAAAGAGTCAATTACCACACGTAGATAAGTAATGCCGAGTTTCCGAACAACAAAAATCAATTACAAAAGCCTTCGAAGTTGGAGCTTTGTAACGATGTTTGTGCTTTGTAGTAGTAGTAATGCCCAAAAAGGACGAGTAAGCAAAGATAAAGTTACCAAGATCATCTTGCCGAATTCCTCCACAACCTACTTTCCCCGGATTACTTAAGCTAGACGGAGTAAACGGTGAGTATAAGTGGACAAGGCTTATATCATAATTAGAAACTTTAATGAACTAACTTAATTAAATATTGTATTAATAATATTAAAAATTATTATTTACAACAGGATTAGAATAATGTGTACCTTAAAATTACTACTTAAAATTTTTCCAAATCCGTAATAATTTAACTATTTAAACTTTACCCAAATTTAATTGTATAATATTTAAATTCTATTTAATCATAATGTACGTCTTCACTTACATCTACCCATTTAGCTCTATAATTTTTATTAAATTTAATAATTTTGAATACGATACGATGATATAAAAAAATTTGAAACAATATAAAAAAATGATATAAGTTAAAATTTTAAAAAAATTATGCTGAATTTTTTTTGTTACAAAAAAAATATATTGAATATGACTAAAGCTAACAAAATACTTAATGTTTAAATTATCAAAGTAAATTTTAACTTGAAATTTAAATTTATTTTACATAATACAAATATACTTTATCACGATAAAAATACGAACCTATATTGTCAAATCTAATTTTTATATAAAACACACAAAGTCACGTAAAAATAAATAAAAGAAAAAAATTAAAGCATGGTAAGCAGACATTTGCCATTATAAAATGCTCTTCTTTAACCCAAAGTTGGCTCAGTTGACAACGCAAGTTAAGTTTGTGGGAAAAGCTCTCCGGTTCGACTCTCATTAAACACATCTTTGAAGAGGAGTGAAGAGTTTTAACTGTGATTAAATCCCGAACAAAATTAATTTCAGACCGTTAAAACAAATGAAGATCCTTATAATCTAAAAAAAAAATGCTCTTCTTTTTCTTCTCTGTTTTCATCGCTGAAGCAAAAGAGAAAACTCTCAAAAGTTCTTCGATTTCGTTTCCAAAAACCAAAAAACATCAATTCGCCAAAAAAGATTTAAAAAAAAAAACAACTTTCATATCTTTTCTCTCAAAAAAATTCGCTCAAACTCTCCCTTACAATCCAATTCAAACATTAAAGAGGAAAAAAAGCTTAAATCTTTCCTCGCTGTTGAACGTGATGATCTAGGGTTTCTGATTTTCAGTTTGGATAGTTACTAAAAAAGCGAAATTTTGTTGTTTGGAATAAAAATCGAAACGAATCATGGAAATGGAGGTGGTAGGTGACGTGGCATCTCTTGACCCTGATTTACTTCAGCTTCCAGAGCTCTCTCCTTTGGCAATCAAATCAAATCCCTTTCTCGCTGAAGAACTTTTCTCCCTTTGGCTTTCCCTCCCCGAGACCGGTAGCCTGGTAAGGCTTTTATAATCTTCCTTTTCAAATATATTTTCTAGTTATAACCTTTTTTATTTTAATTAGGTTAAGAATTTGATAACTGATATGAAAACGGGGACATCGTTGATGAATGCCACTGGAAATTCCACCAGTATCAATGTATCTACAAGCAATTTATTGCCGTCCATGTTTCCTGCTGCAAGCACTCCTCCGCTTTCGCCTCGTAGTACTTCCGGTTCTCCTCGTATTGTCAAACACCGGTCTGGCCCTTCCTCTTTAGGTTCGCCTCTCAAAATAGCCAGCGAACCAGTTCGTCGTGAAGTCATACCGCAGGTATAAAGTAAACTTAGCTGATAAAATTTGGAAGTGTTTTAGTTGAGCTAACGGTTTCTGATAATAGATTCTTAAAAAAAATGTTGTTTTTTGCAGTTTTATTTTAAAAATGGTCCTCCGCCTGCAAATGAATTGAAAGAGCAGTGCTTGTTTGCGATTGATCAGCACTTTTATGGTCATTTAGGATTGCAAATTCATGGTGAGGAAGCACGTATGGTTTTGGTCAGATTCTGTTTTCTGTGTTTTTTTGGATTTTGCTGGTGGTGCTTAATGTTATCTGCCTTGCATTGCAGAGTTTAAGGCAGTAACGAAAGACATTTGCAAGCTACCGTCATTTTTCTCCACTACACTGTTTAGAAAAATTGATATCAACAACAGTGGTATGGTGACAAGGTATGTCTCGGTGAACCTTTGACTTCATAGTTCACGATATGCGTAGTGACTAGTGATAGAATTTTGAAGATATCTGTGTAGGATTAGAACCAATGTTCATGGGCAATAATAGATTAAGGGGCTGCTAAAATTAATGCTGTTAAGCAAAGAATAGATACTTTTGGTGGCAGCACTGCTTATATCAAAAAGGTTTTTGCAGTGATTGAACTCCTTTGCAATCCCCATAATTATTAAGGATCCCTTGCTCTGGAGTCAGGAATAGCCTGAAGTAGTGCTGTATGATCCTTGAATACATAGGCATTTCTGTGATTCATATCACTTTTTGGATTAGCCTTTGACTAATTTAAGAAAGGCTGTGATTGGTAGTTTAGAGCAGGGTTTGATGCAAGTGTTGGCCTAATTACAGAAAATTTCCTCAATGGGATTTGATGGACTTTGTGCAGAAGTTTTTGTAATGCAGTGAGTGGAGGTGTAGAACTGGACTGTCGGATTTTAATAGGACCAACCAACCAGAGATTATTTCATTGAAATCTTGGTTAGGGTTTAGGAGGGGTTACTGGTGGTTCTCACTTGTTCTTTTTGCTAAAATAAGTTTGAGTAGCTTTTAATGTGAAGGAACTATTTTATCCCTGCAAATCATTTTATTATGTATGTTTTAGGCTATTGTTTTGCTATTTGAGACGTGATTTATCTATTAAACAAAATCTTTATAATTAATCCATGAAATTGTACAGTCCTATATAGTTTAACATCTGTTTTTATAGTAAACAATTTATAATTAGGTGTGTGCTTATGTATGCTGTACTTAATTTTAGGGATCAATTTGTCAATTATTGGATTGGAGGCAACATGTTAACTATGGATTTAGCAACCCGAATCTATACAATTCTTAAGCAATCTGATTGCAGATACCTTACTCAGGTATATTCAGCTTTCTTCAATGCATATTACTTGAATATTATCGTACATCTCTACTAAACAAGAAGGAAAGAAGGGAATATGATTACATAAATGTGTATTGATGTGCCTTGTTAAAACTAGCTGTTGAGAAAAATTTGTGGTTGCAAAAGTAATAATGTTTTGTGCCTTCTTTTAGTAATTGCTACTGAATGCAGGATGATTTCAAACCCATTTTGCATGAACTTTTGGCATCTCATCCTGGGCTGGAGTTTTTACAAAGCACCCCAGAATTTCAGGAAAGATATGGTATGATTACAATCATTTGAACAAATATCTGTGTCAATTCTTTTGGATTTAAAATATCTTTTCCTGTTTTCTAGAATCCATGCTTCACACATGTCAAACAGGCTTTGAAATTATCTAATGATTGGCTTACTGAATTTCTGGTCTTGTATGTTTAATATTTAGTAGTGACTAAATGTAACTGAGTCCTAGCATTCGGTGCTAGGTGTGCCTTAAACAATGGCATTATTGCAATACTACTCAGTGTATTGCCACCTGCTTCAGAAATAAATTATTAATTTTTAGGTTTGTACTATGCTGTCATTGTCAATTCTGATTCTGTGTGGTAAAAATTTACTACGGCTGTGCCCTGCATATTTCAACTTCTTTTGTATGTAACAGCCGAAACAGTCGTATATAGAATATTTTACTATATAAATAGATCGGGAACTGGGCGCCTTACCCTCCGGGAGTTGAAGCGCGGAAATCTAATTGCTGCAATGCAGCATGTGGATGACGAAGAAGACATTAACAAAGTTTTAAGGTAAATCAGTCGGATGAAAGCATACAATTTTGGTGAAGCTTTGTTTTAAGGTTTCTGAGAACCTTTTTTCTCTCATTCAGCATTTTGTTTTTTGTTCTGTATAGTTTGATGAATTGACATTTTATTCTAATCTTTTCTTATTGCAGGTATTTCTCTTATGAACACTTCTATGTAATATACTGCAAGTTTTGGGAGCTCGACACCGACCATGATTTTTTGATTGATAAAGAGAACCTTATCAGATATGGTAACCATGCTCTTACCTACCGGATCGTTGATAGAATTTTTTCTCAGGTTTGCATATATGTCATACTATTTTCTATATGTTATTGTTATCTGCATAAATCAGTTCATCTTAAAGTGGGAAGTTTTTCTTGTATATTAAAGACCAAAGAAAGAGAATTATCCTTTTCGTCTTTCAGGTTCCGAGGAAGTTTAGAAGTAAGGTTGAGGGGAAAATGGGTTATGAAGATTTTGTTTACTTTATACTGTCAGAGGAGGATAAATCTTCGGAACCTGGTCTGGAATACTGGTATATTTCTTTTCCTTTTCTTCAGTTCAAGCATGTAAAAACCTTTCTTTGCTGATGATATCTTACTGGTTTTAAGTGTTAATTCAATGATGAAGCCCTGGAAGAAAAGTAGGAATGAATGTTTTGTTAATCTCTCTTATTTCTGAGTCACAATCTTTAGAGCCAGGTTGCTGTCTGGTTCATCATAATGTTGTTAGCTCTCTTATTTCGTAGTGGCAATATTTAGAGCCAGGTTGCTATGTGGTTCTTCATAGTACTGTAGCAGTAATAATCTACTCCCTTTCTTTCCACTGTTTTTCTGGGTTGCATTTGTTAGTATCCTGGTCTTTTCCTGACCCAATAGTTGGTAGTTTGTCTATGAAACCTTTTCAACTATTAAGATTTAAGAGATCAATGAATGATCAATCAGAACTAGATGATACTGAAGGAATCACACATTGTTGCTAGAGCCTTATATTCACTGATTTTTCCTGTGAATCACCTTCAAGAAAAACAAATTGAAAATTATTCTAAATCGTACTTCCTTTTTTCTGCTACCTTGAGAAATGGTATTTGATCTGCTTCCTGAGTCTGAAGAACATAAAATATTGCAATCTCTTTGATAATGAGCAGAAGTTTGTTTGATAAAATTTTGCTTCAAATTTCTAGCTAGCCTCATTTTACAAATCAATAAGGACAATGTTACCTGACAACTGAATTTTTTTGTTCAGGTTTAAATGCATTGATTTAGATGGAAATGGGGTGCTCACACCAAATGAAATGCAATTTTTCTATGAGGAGCAGTTACATCGGATGGAGTGCATGGCCCAAGAACCAGTGCTCTTTGAAGATATATTATGCCAGATTGTTGACATGATTGGACCCGAGGTCACTCCTGGATTCTCTACTAATGACTTGTCTGTCTTTTGGCTGCATTTAGACATACATATCTCTGCCATGACCCAGTGCTAATACATGATTGATTGATTACAGAACGAGGGCTACATCACTCTACGTGACTTGAAAGGCGGCAAACTTTCTGGAAATGTTTTCAACATTCTTTTCAATCTCAACAAGTTTATTGCTTTTGAAAGTCGTGATCCTTTTCTTATTCGTCAGGTAAATGCAAGTTTAACTTGAACTTTAATGTCATTATGATTAACTTTTCTTATTGAGGTGCTGATTACAAGATATATATGCATTAGGAGCGTGAAAATCCAACATTGACGGAGTGGGATCGCTTTGCACATAGAGAATATATTAGGCTTTCCATGGAAGAAGATGTTGAGGATGCTTCAAATGGAAGTGGAGATATATGGGACGAATCATTTGAGGCTCCCTTCTAAAATTAGCTAGGTACGTTCTCCACAGGTGCTTTTGTTGCGAATACCAATTGAAGTTTTTTTCTTTTGCAGTCCTCTTTTTTATGCACAAGGATGGAGGATGGCGCATGACAAATTGCATACCTAAAATAGTTTTTTCTTTTTTATGTATGATGACATTTTCGAAGAAACAGAGTACTTGAGCTTGATGTATAAAGTACCGATGAGTATAACTGCCATCTCTTTCACATAATTTGTTTTGAGGTAATTAAGTCTGGTTTTTTCTGCATTTTCACAGGCGTACAAGAAATGATGGTGGTGCTTCTGTCAACGTGTGGGGGTTTTATTTTTACCGTGGTAGCACAATTGTATGCATATACTCCTGCAGGCCATAAACAGAGTAGTTTGGAGTACAGCGATTGTAGATGGGAATGTCGGGAGATTGTAGCTTATTAGAATACCAGATGGCAGATGCCTTATTGTGTAGGGAGGGCAGTTGGAGAATAGGGAAATTTTTACCGTCCGTACAATAACAGGACAGTTGAGAATAAAGTGAAATAAAAAAATTTTGGTTGTAAAAGAAAGAACGCGGATCATGGTTTCCTCTTGTTGGTAAATCTGTGGTTGCATATATTTTTCTTTCTTTTTTTCTGTTTGTTGGTTGTATTGATACCCATTTGTTGTCTGATATTTTCGACTTATGATGGAAAAGAAACTGTTATTATTTATAACTAGTATCATACCCCTTCCTCTGCTTTGGGTTAAATGTTTAGTATATGCTTGGCCTAATTTATAAAAGAGTTTATCTATTTTAGAATTTAGAAGCAGAAGTGAAGTGTATGATTTTCAAAATTTTAGAAATTCTAGCTTATGTAGCAAGTAAATTTGAGCTTTTTTACGAAGCTATAAATTGATTTTTTTCAGGAAGTGTTAAAATTTTTTTATATTATCACTTTGTTTTTCAGTAATTTACAAAATTATAAAAAAAATTCATATTATTTCTTAATTATTTATATTGTGCCATTTTATTTTTATTTCAATTAGCCAAATTTTTATTTTGATTTATTTGTTTGTTTAACTTTAGAACTGGTAATTTAATTAAATAAAGTTTATTGTTTTCTTTTTTCATTTATTAAAAATATATAAAATTTCTATAAAATAGTTATCAACCTTCTATAGTACTGTTGTATTAGATTTGTCAAATGTTAATTCAACTTATCTTAGTAGTTTTTTTTCTATAAAATTTCAACTCGAACAACACTTTTTATGATAGTTCCAGCAAGATCAAACAGATCCTAAATACATATTAAAATGAGTCAATGACATGAATAATTATAAATTTATATAACATGTTGTAATCATGTTTAAACGTAAGAAAATATATTGATTATTGAGTTGAATATTTATATATAAATGAATAGTATTTTATCAATTATATTGATTTATGTTTAAGAAAAATATCTAATTAATAAAAAACTATTAGAGTTTAACAAAATGGTTTTTTTAATTCAGTTTTTTAAAACTCCAAAATTAATTATTTTAAAAATATATATAAATAAAAAAATAAGTATAATTGATAGCTTTTTGTTTTTGCAAAAACAAAATTTTTTAATATTTAAAAATACATTTAATAAAAAAAAGGAAAAAAAATACATGAGTTTGAAATACATAAAAAAATTTATCTATTCCTACAAAATAATCTAAAATACTTTTGACCCAACTAATTAGTTTTTATCATAAAAAATCCAAAATATATTTACTTAACAAACTAAATTATTTTACTAAATTTAATAATAATGTAATGAGATATAAAAAAAAATGAAAACTAGAAATGAGAAAAATAAGTTGAGTATCTTTGGTGGAAAAAAAAAAGAGATTTTTTCTTAACCACGTTGATCATCATCATTAATCAACTCAAAAAGTGAAAAAAAAAAAACAAGTGTCAGCACCTCTAGCGATGGGATTCTTTTTATACGTTGTCGTAGATTGATTATAGATTTGTTACTGAGATACCTAACCGCCTCTTGTCTCTCGTTATTCTTCACATCCTTAGGTGTACCATTTTTCGAAGTTTCGTGCAATGATTCATTCTTTGTAGCTGTTTATGAAGCAAAAAAAATCCCATCAATTTTATAACTTCCGGGCCATTAAAGTTATTTGTTATCAACCATCCCCAAGTATAAGAATTCATTTTATTTTACTTTTTTTGAAAAAAAATTACCATATTTATTGAAAATTAAATTCTACTTATCAACTTTTAGGATTTAATGGTTACAATTATAATAAAAAATTAAGCGAATTTGTTTAAGTTCATCGGCCATATTCTCCCTAAATTTAGTCTTGGTTTAGAACCTGCTAGTAGTTCTCAGGGTTAAAAATATGCCAGAGAAAGATCTAAAACCATTTTCTTGTAAATGTAAATGGTACACCTCTTGTAAAACACGAGAACAAGTTACTAATTACATGGAAAAGAAAAAAACATTAATGGGGTATTGTACACGAACTTGTTTCTGCTTGACTTGACATAATGTGGGGTAAAATTACACAACAAATATGAAAGAATATTTACTTTCAGATAATATTATACAATAGAACAATCTCCTAGCTATGCTGACTCGAGCCAATCCAATGTCTCAAACCACTTGTTTCGGGGCCTTTGCCCCTAAAAACTTCACTGAAAATTTTAAATGTAAGACGCAGCCAAAACAAAAGCTATTCACCAGAGATTAGTAAGGTTTTAGTTTTGGATATCTGAGGCAGCCATCTCTCTCATCCCATAGCAACAGGATATTGAGGCAGCTCATTTTCTCAAATGATTCTCCGGGGCTTCTAGTTGCGGGGGCAACAGGTTTAAGAAGCTCCCTTGAACCGGTTGACTGGCAGCTGCCGCTGACTCATCCTCTGTAAAATATAGACCAAGATTAAACAAGAGTGAACAATCTCAAATACTGGACGTATGTGTGATTGATGCCATATAACTGCCAAAACATTAACTTCCAAAACTTCTGCAATGTGCACAAACTATATGCAGCAAAGCTGCTGAACAACACCTTACAGTAAAAGCATATCTTACCAAAAAGGGATTTGATGGAGGTTCTCTTGGGTTTTGAGCTCTTCTTCTTCAATTCAGCTGCACAATGGAAAAAATAAAAACTGATCAAATTCAAATATATTTTTTCTAGGTTTGAAATTTGCACAGATGATAAACTTGTGTTCAAATAATAACCATAAGAGGAAGGGGAAGAGAGATCAATAGAGAAAAACATTTATCGTTAATCTTCACAAAGATACATAAAGTATTTGGGAAGTACTGAGATAGAAGGAACAAAAGCACAAAAATATAATTCAAGGGAGGAAGCAGAATACCGATGCCAGGTAACTGATTATCATTTACAATTTCAAAGTTCTTGTATGTGTAACCCACAAAGTTTACATCCTTGGATGAAAGCATCTGCGTCAAAGAAAAAATGCATGTGAGCAATAGAAATATCATTTATCAGAGATTACCCTTTTTTAACCATGTTAAATAGGTTGATTTCAATTTTTTTAAAAAATATGAGACATTATTTATCTCCTTTCTGTAGAAAATCGATTTCAATAATTCTAAAACATACTGAAATATAACATATAAATTAAAGAGAATGCACAGGTAAATGCTTTTCCCCATGATATATTTTCGCATAACTGGCTCTAGTATTTAAGGAAAATCAGATTTTCCAAAAATTCATTTGATGAAACCTTCATGTAGGTGCAACAAAAGAACCAACAGAAATCCCCACGAGGAAAAATCCCCAAAATAAAAAGTGGTAGCAACAGGAATTATAAAAAAATTGTATGATACTAAGAAGTCAGTTTTTTGTAGTTTAAAACATTTTAATTGAATACACACACACACACACACTAACCTTTCTCCATGGACCCGATTTTGCTGCAGATGGAATTTGGTTGTCAGCCTGGAGCATGAAGGAAAGGAGAAACATAAGAATATGTATAAACAGGTTATTGCATATTTATAGACCCAGAAACACTAATCTACCTCTTCAAACTTTTCAAAATTTTGTGTATCCAACTCATCATTAACTTCAGGAATAAATGCAGCTTTCATTTGATATAACTTGTCCCATTCAATACCTTTAAACCATGGGTGAGCCTGAAAACAACAGACACAGCTAGATAATTTAGTAATTTGCATTCTATTTTAGAACAGAATCAAAGAATCTAGAACAGAACACACCACACAACACCTTAATTTCATGGGCACCTTTTGTGCCAAGCCTCTGCTCAACATTACATAAAAGTTTACTGATAAGATCTTTTGCTTCTGGGGATAGTTTTGCTTCTTCTGGAAATTTTAAATGTGTCCTCCAATTTACTATCTGGGAAATGCAGAAAAAAAAGACAATACTTAAACCTAATCACAAATAATGTTCAGATGTAAAGACAGACAAAAATATAAAGTATTGTACAAACACATGACAGCAAAAATAACGTAATGGTAAAATCTAACCTTCCGACAGGTTGACATTGGCTCATCTGAATAAAAGGGTGGATATCCAACAAGCATTTCATACATGATAGCACCAAGAGACCACCTAGAAAAGTATCCAAAAAATCACCATTATAACATATCTCACACTATAAATTACAAAAACAAAAAAAAAGATTGATGTACAGACCAATCACATTCCATTCCGTATCCTTTCTTGAGCAAAACCTCTGGAGCAATATAGTCAGGTGTACCAACCGTAGAATAAGCCTGAAATATTACAACATCTAAATGTTTAAGCAACATTAATTAGCAATTTCAATAAAAAGCAAAAGAAAGCTTTTCAAAATGAACTTAGCAGTAAAAACAGGTGTGCTTGTGGTTTTTCTAGATTATCTAAGGCAACTAACATCTGTAGAATATAAGGCTAGCAAACTTGGACAAAATAAAAGAAAGCCTGAACTATGGAAAATAAAGTAGAAACAAGTTGAGAACTCTCTTGCTTTTTAAACCCAATAGTACCATCACCAACAACAATCTGTAATGTTGTATCAGTCACATGGTAATCAAGTACTTACAAGCATCCTTCTGTTCCTCTGCCAGTGCTGCAATTGCTCTTGTTGTGTGCGTTTTGGTGCTGCAGGTCGTCCATCACTTTGAAGAGCCCCACTGAGATTGCTTGCCATAGAAAAATCTTTTTCTTGGAGATTACTGCAATCTAAGGGTTTACATAATCCAAAATCTGATAATTTCATATGACCATTTCTATCGAGTAGCAGGTTGTCAGGCTTGATGTCTCTGCAACATGTGATATAGAATGGGTTCACTCCTTGGTGCAAACTCAGAAAGATAATTATAAAAAAGTGTATGAAGTTTCAATGTCACTTCAACTACCTATGAATATAATTATGTTTGTGGATTGATTCAATCGCCAGGACAGTTTCTCCAACATAAAACCTAGCCTCATCTTCAGTTAGTGTATCTTTCCGCATTAGTAAAGTCATCATATCTCCCCCAGGTAAATATTCCATAATGAGATATAGATATTCTTCATCTTGGAAGGAGCAATATAATTTGACAATGCAATTACTGTCAACCTCTGCAAGTAGATTTCTCTCAGCTTTCACATGTTCAACCTGAAGATTAAAAATGCAAAATAACAAATTAGCATCATGGCTCAAAACACATTAAAGAAATTATATAGCAGGCTTAAAATTGTGTACCTGGCCTCTACGAAGCATCTCTGACTTCTTAAGCTTCTTCATAGCATAAACATGACCAGTTGCCTTCTCCCGACATACTCTAACCTGTGATGCAAAGAAGTGAAATAAAAAGTGATTATGAAATTTTTTTTTTTTGGAGGGGATGTTGTTGGTGAAAGACTATTAATGAAAAGAGATCAAGAAGTTCAAGAACTGAATTTAAACTAAAAACTAAGGGTGAAAGACAGGAGAGAAGTAAAACTAAAGCCGAAATATTCAGAAGCATAAGTAACTAGCAAATCATGCAACTAAAGCAGTATATATGTAGAAGCCTGTTCTTCTAAAGGTTTCCTACATGCATTGTCCCCGGAAAAAAACAATGTTCTGATGGCAGGCAGAACAATTTAAATATACTTATTTATCACCAAGAATCTAGTGGTAGTCGTAACTCATCAATTTTTCTTAATTTTGGTAAGTAGATTAAAGCAAGAGAAGAACCTGTGATATGATATACAATAAGGCGAAGATAGAATTACCTCTCCAAATGCACCCTTGCCTATCATGGTCAATGGCTCAAAATCATCTGCGCCCATCTTATGCCTCTGAAGACGCATGTATTCTGTCTCCTTCTTCTCCAAATACTTCAGTAAGTTGTTTTGCTCTTCTTCAGAGACTTCAGCATCAGCCAACTTCTTTTCTAGTATATCTCGTCTGCAGAAAATCATAATCACCCTAAAAACCATCATCCCTATTCTTCAAAAAAAGAAAAGCCCTTCCATAACTTTCCCATATTCTTCCGATCACAAACACATGTTTATCACGTTCTAGTTTTGCAGACAGTATAGAATGCAACCACAGCATTAAGTTTTGAACCAAAACCCACTACTAAGCATCTCAATATGAGATGATTCTGCCAATTTGTCAGTCCACAATATAGAGCAAAGTTACATTGCTTGCAACATTATAGTTATGTGACCATAAAAGTAACTATTACATGGGGAAATTTCCATGAAGGGAAGAATTTAAGTCATACCGCTCTTTTCTTTCCTGCAGGCTTTTCATCTGCTTCTTGTAATGGTTTTCGATATACTGCTTTGCAGCTGCTACCCGCTGTTTGGTGACATTTGATGGTGCCTCTTCACTTGTTGGTGGTTTAGACCCCTCCTTTGCATTACCAGCAGCTTCTTTCTTCTTTGAAGTTCTTAACTTATCTTTTGATTTCAACTTGTTGAACCAACACCTTACCGTTTCCATTGGCTTACACGATAAATACAACCCTCATGAACCCACACTCCTAAATGTACATTTTAGCTCAGCATTACTAAGGAATGCCCTTGTTATCAACTATCCTATTCTCACAGACAGAAATCTTGCTCACTTTAGCTCCTGACTGTTTACCAAAATATCCAACAAACACATTCTGCATTGAAAAAGAGTGAAATACGAGTAGATTAGCTTAGAATGAGGGCTAACATTTCCAAACAGGACAAAGGAAAACCAAGTAACTTTTTAAACACAATTTTAGGTTGATATCAGCTATCAAAGGATATGACACACAAACAAACACAAATCAGATAATTGGACAGAACGTGCCAATTATCAGAAACCTCATAGTGCACTGGAATGTCTCACCAAACATTCAATTACTAGGTTAGTTTAATTAGTTGGAACGTGCTAGCATTAGCCAACTAAAGTATGCACAATTAGACGCACTTCTGCAAAAATCTTACCAACCAACATGTTTTTTCCTACATTTTTCAGCAACAAACCTCAACTAAAAACCCAATTCCCAACTAAGAACAAGGCAAAGAAAAAAAAACAAGTTAAAACTCAAGCAGTGTTCCATTCCATTAATTCGAAGTGACCAAACTAAAACACCTAGAGAATAATAATTATATATTACCATCCCCAACACTTTTATCTTCAATTCAGAAAAAAATTTAAAGTGAAGCTGTGATCTTACCTAATAAAAAACCTTACCAGAAAAAAAAAAACTAATTGCAGATAATTTAAAGTCAGCATCAAGTCAATCAATCAAATTCAAAGCAATTCAACTCAGATGTTCTCGGAAAAATAGTTAAGAATGCTTCACTTAAAAAAAAAATCCAGCTTTTTGCTACATTTTCTCACTAACCAAGCAGAACACCGAAAATCTTCGACTAAACTGAATCTAAGAACCGAAAATCACATATCAAAGAATCAAAAGGTATAATTCAAAAGGAAAAAAAGGATCCAAACAATGAAATTCCCAAACAGTCACTCATACTTTTCCCTTTCAATTGTCCAGCGTTTTTCTGACCAACCAAATCAAAAGAGTGAAATCGAAAATCTATCTCAACTCTGAACTAAAACTAATAACTCCAGAAAAAAAAAAAAACAAAATCCATCAATTAAAAAAAAAAGAAAAAGAAAAATAGATCACAGTAATTAAACTGAACACACCATTAAAAACGCACCAGAGAAACTGAATCGCATGGATTTCTGAAGAGTTCGATTGGGGCAAGAGAGAGAAAGAGGTAGAAAAGAAAAATCAGCAGCGTAGGAATTGTAGAGAAGAGTGGAGAAAACCCTAAAGGGGAAGAGGAAGCGGAAAGAAGAGAAGATTAAGGCGTAGATGACGAAATTGAAGTCCCATTGGTTAGGATTTTAAGCTTTTGAAAAGTTGGAAGCTTTGCCTTTGCTTTGCAATGCTTTGCTTGGAGCTGCTTTTGGATTTTTATTTATATTTATATTTCTCTGTCTTACAATTAAAAGTCATTTAATACTATCTCTGTTCTGTTCCATTGTGTTGTTTTTTTCTCTTTCTCTTTCTCAGTTACTTTTTTTATCTCTTTCTTTACATTTATTTTTTGTATTTTTAAATTTATCTGTTTGAATTATTTATTTATCATGCATTTTTTGGGATCGCTGTTAACCAAACTGAAATGGTTTAGATTTATAAATAAATCAATTAATTAATTAGTTAATTACTAATTAGTGCTCATGGTTGGCTGAAGTGGATCATGTGGGACCTAAAGCCATATTGATTTTGATTGCAATTGTCAAAAAAACTGTTGACAATGAACAATTACAAACTCATCCTCTCTCTCTCTCTCTATGTCTGTATTCAACAGGTAAAGAGATTCTAAATATCTTGGTCAAAAAAAAAAAAGAGAGATTCTAAATATTGGGATTTCGAATTTAACCTTTATTTAATTACCAAATATTAAGATAGTTTTTGAATCTTTTTTTTAAATGATTATAAGATCTAATTATCTAAACCGCAAGTTCAGTTTTTCTCTTAATTGATTTAATTTATGTTTCGAATTAAAGTGAATTTTGTTGTTATATTTTATATAACATTCAATTTTGTTATTACGTTTTTAATTTCGTTAATTTAAAAAAATAATGAAACTAAAATATTTCATAAACTTCTGATAATGCAATGACAAAATTTGTTATTATATTTTTTAATAATATTAAAAATATATATTGAAATATATTATTATTTTATGTTAAAAATCAACAAAAGTAAAAATGCAATAATACAATTTAATAAAACTTTATATTTGATATACTGACAATTATAGAAGCTAAACTAGCAATCAGTAATAAAAATGACACCTATTATGTAAGTTCTTAAAAATAAATTAAATATTTGTATTGCTATTTATTTTTAAATTGATCGACTGTGTATAACATTTATATATATTATCAATGCATAAAATATAAACTCTTAAAAAAATGGTGAAATTGGCCTTATATCTTTATGTTTTATCTCTTAAAATGAACATTTACGCAAAATTAATTTATCAAATATATATTTATATTGAAAAGTTTTACCACAATTAAAAAACTCAGTAACTCACATAAAATTACAAATTAGTTTACAATCTAACTTAATAACAAGTTATATAAGGCTCAAGTTTTGCTTTAAAATACAATTTTTCATATACATTTTAGTGGAAATTTAATATTCAAATAAGAAAATAACTTTTTTGAATATTAACAAAAAAGTGCAAGGATGGATACAGACGTGTGGAAAAGTATAAAGAAAATAGTTTCTGTTAATACTTGATAAGAAAAAAAAGTGTAAGGAAAAAAAAATAAGAAAGATTGTTATATTCTTTTGTTATTAAGAAAACCAAATCATTTTAAAATGAAAAGATTAATGGGAAGAGAATGAGAAAAATGTTAAGTCAAGTACGTGAATTAACAAAATTATTTTTATTTTTTAATTTTATTTTGTTATCTTAATTAATTAATAATATAATGATAAATTAATTTAATTTCATTTTCTTTCTTTCCATTTTTCAACTCTACCAAATAATAAAAAAAATTATATTTTCTTTTACATTTTTTATTTTTCTTATCGAGAACATTAATGGAAAGAAAATATATATTTTCCATATTTTCATTTTTCTTTCCTTTTAAATTTTTATATTTTCATTTTTCTTTTTACTCTACCAAGCAATACCTTGAAGAAGTTAAATGTATTGTATATTGCATTGTAACATAGTTTAGTATAGCATATGATTTCTCTAAAAAAATTCACATTTTTTAATAGTCCATGAAACATTTATAAAAATATTTATGAACCTTTAAATTTTAAGGTTGAATCTTTTTTCTTTCTTGAACTTTTTTTATATGTATAAAATATATATATTTAATAAAGAATTAAGGAATTTGGAAGTGATTAAAATTACATAAGATAGAGTAAAATAGGTAATTTAATAATAATTATTATTTTTATTATTATAATTTTTTCAAAAATAAAAATAATAATAAAAATAAAAGATCATGCGAGCATATGGAAAGAATCGAGAAATGAGCTGGACCACTTAGAAATAATTAGAATTAGAGAACTGTCTCCCAAGGATAATTGCACAAAAAAAAAAAAAGCACATTCAGAGCTTGATATCCGCCCTAGACATAGAGGCCCTGCTGACACGTGTCCCTCGCCCTTTGTCCTTACCAGTTGTCGCGGCACCTGTCCTCACCTCAATTTCCTCTCCTTCCATTAGAGGTAACACAATAGTAGCCTCACACGCCTGTTACAAGTTCGTGTAACAACCCACTGACATCGCAACACGTGTTGCTTAGGCAACCCAATACAAATCTATGATTTTCGTATTTACTTTTTAACATTTTCGTTAGTGATTCGGTCACTCTTAGATTAATTTGAAAGTTAAAACATTTTATCTGTCATTCTAAAAAAAAAAAAACTATTTTCCCATGGTATTCACGAAAAAAATATATTAATTAAAAATAAAATTTAAATTAGTGTTTACTCTCTTTAATCAAGATAAAAATAATACATAATAATATCAATTATTATGAATAACTGTTCCACCCCTAAAGCTCAGAATATTATTATAGGGTCAAAAAAAACCATAAAGGAGCAGCAGTTCACATGAGTCCTACACGTATACGCCACCTAACCAGACAAAGATTAATCTTAGATCGGGTGAGGCGAGGACAGACCCAATATGCCTGCTCCCGTCCATTTCTGCCCGAATAAAAGGTCAAAGGTATAATCCTCTACTACCTAATCCACTCTCGCTCTTTGTTTCGTTCTTTTTGTTCCCTTCATCAATTATCTTTCGGAACGCGTAATCATATTTTTCTTTGATAGGCCTAACTCCACTCATCTCAAACTTCTCATCTTTAATGTAACCAAAAAAAAAAAGCTTCTCATCTTTAGCCAATCAAATGATTTTATCCATATTAAAACATCAACGATAATTATATAGTTTCAACCCAAAATCACTTAATTACTTTTTTTTTTTGGCCAAGACTTAATTACTTCATTGACTAATAATTCTTAACTATTAAGCCAACACTTTCTTTATGTATGTAACCCAAGACTTTATGTCTTGTAAATGTTCATATTTTAAAAAAAAAAAGGAAATTCATTCTTTCTTGTTGTGAACCAAAGTGTAACAAGGGCTAGTACTAGTTAAGGGTCAATTTCGTCATGAAAGAAGAATGAAAACGCGTAGTCAAATATACCATTTCAAGCTATTTCTTTTTATTTTTATTTTTATTTTTATTTTATTTTCTCCTCTTCCTTTCTTGATTATCTTGACTAAAATGCACAACTTTGAAGAGGTATTACTATTAATATTATTATTCTACGTATTATATCTTATAAGTGAAAATTTTAAATTTTATAAGTAAATTATAATGTTTTTCACATATTTATTCAGTTATCGTATTAATTTATTAAAATTCTTAAATATATATTTTAATAAATATACAATAACTCTTTAATCTTATTTACAAAATTTTAAATTTTGACTTAAAATAAGATAATAATCCTTAGTATTAACTATTAAGGTAAGTGGTTCAATTAAAAGAATAAAAAATAATGTGGGTGCTTTTGGTTGAATAGATGAAAATTTGATAATGGGGGTGTCTGGTGGATGAGATGAATGCCTATACTCAACCAAATAATGACATATGTATCTCAACCCAAATTCAATTATTTTTCCATTAATTATTATTAAAAAATTAATGTTTTTTGGAAGTATAGAAAAAACTGTTTACGAATACACAGTAATGCAATTTTATTTATCTTTTTTTTAATTGTTATAAGAATAATAATTATCTAAGATTTAAGTGATTGAATTTAGTATTAAAAATAGTTTGATAACTTTTTTTAGCTGTTTGATTTTGTTTTATTCAAGAAAGTCAAAGCTCTGCGTTTAACGTTATGGAAAACTACTTTGACTTTTTTATGATGCATTCCTGCCTTTAAGGTTTTAATTAATATTATTATATGCAAAGTTATGTCATTTAGATGGAAAATTTTGGAAGCAACCTTAATTGGAAGCCAGACATGAAAAGCACTAGAATTCATTTACTTTTTTCCCTCTAAAAAAATTTCTTACTCTATTTTAACTTAATAACTCTTATATTTATATTGTATTTTTTTTCGTATTAAACATATATAAAGCACAAAAATTATTGTATCATAATGCATATCAACATGTTAATACAAAATATATTTTTTAATTTTTGTCAAATTCATATTAATTTTAATTAAATTTTAATTTGTATCATTATTTTTAATTTTTTATATCAATTTCATATCGTATTGTTATATCATATTTAAAAATATCTGACGTACTCTATTTTTATTTTCATGTCCAAATGCCATAAACTCGCAGGCATTTTATATGAACCTGAGGTATGGATCATTCCAATGAGTTCATGTTAGAGAAAGAAATAATTCCTTATTCTTTTTAATTATCTAATTTCACATCAGTAGGTGAGGTTTGAACGAAGCTTACATCAAATCCTGATAAAACCCTATGGCCCCACATGGTTTAATTTAACAGTAAATGGATTGATTTTTGTGTGAGAGATAGGCAATTAAATTATATATAACAAATTCCATTATTTTTATTGTAAATATTTGAATTCAAGCAATATTTATATCTTTGAAATATTTTCAAGGTAGTAATCAAAATTGACCGCCAAGTTTAATGAAATAACCTCATCTTTTTAAGCTATAGTTAACATAACAACATTGGGTTTATTTTTTTTATTATACAATTAAGGATATTTTAAGCTTTTTCTAGGTTTTAATCTTTTTATTTTTTTTTCAGTGCTAAGGGTTTAATTTTCCTATATGGACATGATATATTTAAAATTTTACTCTCGAATTACTTTCAATATTGAAATCGGGTTGAGATAAAAATGTAATTTCTCTTCTCCCTTACCAACCGAGTTCATCTTCTTCAAAATGGGTTTATTTTGCTTGAATGGAAATTCTATGCTTTCCCCAAAATGAATCAATAAACTCTTCTTCTAAACGAAGGATAAGATTTGGGAAAAGCAATAGGCCAATTGCAACTTGATCATCAGCAATGAGAATGGTGTGGGTTCCCTTAGAAGGAGGGCATCATATTGGGGGACCATTTGTTTTTAAGGCATTTGGATAGGCATCAATTCAAAAAATAAAGAGGTAAAGGTTTATGTTTATGTGAAAGTTATAGACATTAAAATTGTCACAATGTCCCACCTTATTACTTTATTTTTACATCATAAAATGTCATTTGTTTGCCCCCTTCATGATCATCACGTTTATTTGCTTCAAATCAAATTCACCAACAATGTCCATTGATCTTGATATATAGGCTCTAATGAACTATGTCTCCTTTTCATCCGAGAATACCTAAAAGCATAATGAAAGATGAGAAAGTTGAACCCACCATTCTTCTTTTGTTATATATTGGAAAACGGCAAAATTCGAATCCAACTCTTAAAAAAAAAAAACCATATATCAATCACTAAACTAAATGTTCATATACATATCCACCATTAAAACTTGTTATTATTTGTCTCATATCTAACTAATGGCATTTCTAAGTGATGTGGGTCAGGAAAAAAAAATCATAAATATTTCACATTTGGACCAGGTTGGAGGGAAAATGACTGTTGGATCCTATACATTTACCTTCCCTTAGTGGAAATATTGCTGAAAAAAATAAAGTTTAGGTTGAATATTTGTCATGTCATTAGCTGTGGGTACATTTTCAAAGAAAACCCTTTTTTTTTTTGTGAGAACGGAACAATATGAGACATTACTACATTTTTCAGGGTTCAAGTCTTAATCTGAAAGCCTTTTGTCTTTGACTTCATGAATCATCTGATCTGATATTGCAGAACTAAAAATAGTAGTACTACCAGCTGACATTAATGTGTGAGGACTTCAAATGTTGCTTAGGATAAGCCTCAATACCTTTACCAAGTGGCAAGAAAACAAGAGGGACACACAGGATCAATGGAGAGCTCTTAGGTTTGTGTCATTTCTGTTTTAGATGTAGACAATTGGGAAAGAAGAGAAAAAAACCCAAAGAAAGAAAGAAAAACAGTACACGGCCATTGGCCCGCAGGGAACAAGAAAACAAAAAGTTGGCACAAGAGGAACAACAATGTGTTATTGCAGTCATGAGATTCATGAAGGGTTCTGTATGTCCCCATTGGAAGGGGAAATAGTAATCAAGTAACATCTGGCATAGAAGGGGATGTTGGCTTTTGCAAACAACAAACCATGGCCAAGGGGAACTCAGACGGGCTGCCAAGATCCTCTTGGGCGGTTTTGTACGAAGTTCTGCTTACGAGTCGTTGTCTGAAAATTTGAAGAACGGGTTGATTTGTTAAGCAGCACCGAATGCATGAAAACATTGGCCTTCTCCCTTTCATTTGTCAATCCAAGGGCTTTTTCATTAACAAGTTACGTTTTCCTTGGGATTGCTAGCAATTTGCTTGTCTGTCCAATTAAAAAAGTGAAAGGACAAGACAAAAGAGACCGATTAGCGTTGTTACAGCTGTGGAGGAGAAACATTAGGCGGAAATGAGAAATGTTGGTGGTCTATTACCAAAAAAAAAGAAATGTTGGTGGTCTATTACCAAAAAAAAAAGAAATGTTGGTGGTCAAACTCGCCAAGTATGTGAAATGTTCCCCACTCCACTCAAGAAGAAATCGGTCTAAAATCTCCTTTCCATTTCCATCGAGTCCACTAATGACAGGCTAGCAACTGCAAGTTAACAGCTGGTGATACATTCATCAGCCACAAGTCCAATCCACTCTTTTCATCCCAAATTACACTCCCATCTTTCACTTCACCGTTTATAATACCCTTCTTTTATTTTCCTTTCCTTTATCAAATTTATCAAAGCCAAAAACTGAAACCCGATTAAATAAAAGTTATATTAAAATAATTACATCTATAAATCTAAAATTACAACTTTTCAAGTCTAAAGATTCGATACATTGATAAATAAGTGTCGTCTTATATATGAAATTTAGTGTTCAAGTCTTGAGACTATCACCTAAAAAGTTTAATTTTCTCAAATGCACCAAACCAATGCGAAATATGCAACCTTAAAATCATCCGAAAAAAGATTAATTTCAAAATACACATATTGATCCAAAGACACTTTAATCATATATATATATATATATATATATATATATATTTACAACTTTTCGAGAGTAGCCCTAAGAACAAACAAAGAGACGAGAAAGAGGCAAAGAGAATGTATAAGAAGAAAATTCATTTATGGAAAAACTTGGGAAGTTAAAAGCCACAATGTTTATGCACTTCAGCATTACATGGTTTATGTATTTGATTATTAGTCATTAGCCGAAGTTGCTTTGCACAAAATCAAAATAGTGGGAAAATTTTTCCTTTTTGAAGAATAACCTATAGATAGTGACCAGTTTATGGCTTTGTCAAGTAATTCATTACACGAAAAAAGGGTAAAAAAATTAATGTGAACCATTGCTTAAATTTAATGCTACAAAATGAAATTGTTTACTGCATCAGTAACTGGGAGAGCTTCAGAAGATGCCAGAAGAAAGGTGATATTGTGAAACTGAAAGATTCTATTCAGAATTCCTGAGGCTTTCACTTGTCAGCCACAACTTCTTTTGGACGATAAACACAGTGTCATCCCCTTCATGATCCGAATCTGAGCTTGAATCAGCTATTGCTACTGCTTCCCAGTGCAAAGCTGACAAAAACTTCCTTACAAAATCTATCACCGGTTGTTTGTCTCGAATGATTACGAAACCACTGGGCCTGAGAATGCGATCCATCTCAAGTAACAAATCCTCAGCACTGCAGCCTTTCTTCTCAATATCAGAGAAGACAGTCCAAGCATGGAGCAAATCATAAGTTCGAGGGTATGTGGAAAATGCTTCACACCTGCCAAAAATATCAATTTGAATATGGCCTTTAACAGAAAAAAATGGGTCAATATTTCACACTTAGTTATGCAGATTGCCAAGTTAATTTGTGCATACCAGTTATGAGTGGTGCCAATCAGGCCTCTGTCGTATATCAACTTAAGTGTGTTTGGTCCATCCTCTGGGACGACATTCATCACCCAAACATTCTTTTCTTTTAGGGCAGCAGCAAATGATCCCATGTTTGCTTTCATGTCCATCAAATTTCTCAAAGTGTCAGCCTCAATCTTTGGACTCAAGAGATTCCAATAACTCTCTACCCGCCGATGCCAAGTTTCCTGTGGAATTGCAAAATGGTATATTAGTGTCTATACACTATGTCATTGCCACATAAATCACAATATAAGCACAACAAAATAACCAAAAAAACAAGACATTGATGAAACAAGGTTGCCTTCATTACCGTGTCTTTTTCAAACATTTCACTTGAATAACCAAAATCAGAAAGCCTGGGAGGAGGAGATGTCAATCTGGCTGGCCAAGGAGCCAATCCACTACCCTTGGCTTTATGGTCATCTGATTGTAAGAAAGAGAAGTTTTAGTTGAGACAAATTTTAAAGCTCCTAACTTCTAAAACCATCAACTAAAAGAATCTCTGTAATTTTCCGTAGCAAAACATAGCATAGCTTGTAATCATATGTAATAAATGGGCAGAAGAATGCACAAGACACAACACGACTATGGCAGAAGAAAAACAATTCAAAAGGAAAACGGAAGCAGAAGACCTGTAATCACAAATTACTAGACAATATCTCTTTTATTTGTCAAGACTCTCACCCTTGTCTCTTTACCCCTTAAGCTAAAACCCAATCAAGCTTACTGTTAAGAAACTCAATTACATAGAGAATACATCAGGATTTCAGTTCACCAGAAATTGATGTGAAGTCATAAAACAAGCCATTTCATGTTGCTTAAAATATGCAAGCAATATATCAGTAAAAGAATGAGATACAAAAACCATCAGTCAACCAAATTTATCACTTCAGAAATAAAATTAAGGATAATAATGCTGTAATATAAACAGCAAAACTCAACTTCCAAATTAATAAAAAGCAAAGTTCGGTAAGACAATGTTTGAAAAATATTATTATGTAAAATGTTATATCCAAATATCTACATCTTCCAAAAGAAAATAATAAAAAATAAAGAAGGAAGAAAATATCAACTAAAAGAGGGGGAAAATGACTTTAATGCTAGTAACATTGGAAAATAAATATACTCACGGTCAGAATAAGGAGTGATGCAAGCTTCCATTGGCACACCCCAAACTGCATCTGGATCATCATCAGAACGGCAGAGAGGGGGATTTGTACCAGGTTCTCTTTCCACATAACAATCATTTGTTAAAGGTTTCTGCCAAACGACAGTTTGATTCCTCTTTGCAGCAATTCTCCAACACATACGTCCCACAAAGGCACTCATCTCTCTCCATATCCTGAGATCCACTTCATCTTGTGCATAAGCTTCTGGAGATGAGTAGGCAAAATAGCCTCCAGGTCTTAGCAACCGATCTAGCTCAAGAAGAAGAATCCCATCCCTTTGAAGCCAATCAATCCTACAGCGAGAACAGTGAGCAAGTTCAAATGATCTGCTTGGATAAGGGAGCCTTTTGGTCCCTAGAACACCAAGATATGCCGGAATTCCTCTTTCCAGGGCAAATTGGATTTGGTTTTGATGCACATCATTGGGTGCTAATGACATTGCTATGATATCAGAAGAAAGAAGATATGCTCCAAAACTTGCAACACCACAGCCAACATCAAGGACTGTTCGAAGTCTTCCTTCATTGTTTAAATTGTTGTGTGAAAAGTTGAGCATCTGCCAATTCAAAATCATAGAAATATCATTGTTTCTTCAAATAAGGGCCATGATATTTGAAGAATCCACGCCTACTAGTAAAAGAAGGAACCAAAATATGATGCAGAAAACTTAGATACTAGTACTATCATTCTATGGTATGTGTTCAAGATTATTGACTTTGTTTCAAAAATTTTTCTTTTGAGCAAAAATATAGTAGGCAGAGGTGATCTTACATTTGCAATTGAAGCAATATACTTGTCAGCTCCATAGTGAAAATGGGTGCCTCCCCCCGGAAATACTATCTTTTCACCTTTAACAACCATCCAGTTCTGATCAGACTTCTCATGTGCAAGGTGAGTATGAGGAATGTTTGCCTTCCATACTTCATCTCTGCTTTGAGGCCACTTAATTGGGATCTTTAATTTCACATGAATTAAAAGTCAATATATGACATATATGATCACGACCATCCCTATAATAAACATTCAGCAACAAGAATCTATTGCTCAGCTTATGGGGAATTGTACCTTGTATCCTGAAGGAGGAGGAATCAAGCAATTGTATCTCCTTTCAGGCGGGGGGCAGTGACGTTCATAGTGCTCCATCACAGACAAGTCCAGCTTTAATCTCATTTGGTATATGAAATTCCTGTCTAAGCAGGGAATCAATTCCGAATGACGATTGTCACAAACCTTCAAAGTCATAAGAAGAGAAATTAATGACATGGCAACTACCCAAGGGAAGAAGCAAAGGCAGATTACAAGTTGAAAGTTAAGGTACTAAGTATAGAATTAACATGAAAGGAAAATGGCAGGGACCTGAGGGGTGGGAAGGTGGTAGGAGAAAGGTGCCTAGAAAAGGTTCAGCAGTAAAAACTTACAGGGAAAGTTTTTGGTACAACATCTTCTTCTCCTTCCTCCTGTCCAAATTTCATTGAAGATTCATATTGCCTGCCATCAGTGTCATCATCTCCACCCAAATAAGATGATCCAAGTTTCCTCAAAGATCTGCTGCCATATTCTAGGGCTGCAGCACCACGGCCTGACGACCCAAAAATAGACCCATAATATACATAGAGAAAACCAAGAAAGATTGCCGCAACACAGACAGAAGTGATTAAACGCTTCTTTTGGCCTCCATCTGGTCTTCCCCTCATCCTTATGTAGTGATATGAGTCTCACAAAGTGTTTTCACTTGAGCACAAAATTGTCACAATACAGATCTCCTTATCCTAATCTATCTCCTGCCAAATTTTTTATTCAAACTATATCTGTTTTATCGCTATCATCAGGCTCTATTCAATAAAATGAATAAAAAAATTCACTTCAAATCTTGTCAGAAAGAAACACCGTAGATGACTGATCAAACCTGTAAACAGACAAGTTAAAAACCTTCAGATAATTCTCTTCAGCATATGAGTCAAGCACATGAGTTATTGAAGTTACTTCTATAACCCTTTTAGAATCAAAATTTAAAATTCAAGTTTACAAGATCATATTACTATTACTTGACATTATCAATTAAACAATAACAAGATGCAAGAGATTAACAGCAAAGCCAGCCACCAAGAACAAAGCAACCTTAATTAGAACATTGACACTAAAAAATTCAAAAAAAAGAAAAAAAAAAGTGAATCCACTTATTAAACCACTAAGAAGTCTAAAATGTCTCAACCTACTAGGCTACTAGCTTCAAATCTGACCAGTTGAAAATGGTAAATACAATAATATAAATGAGCCACCCAACACCTTTTACTAAGAAATTTGAAAGAACCCTCTTTAACACTATTAAGATTCTAATTATTCTGATTAATGAACGCCAATCAATTACCATTGGCTCAAAACATGGTGTTGCAGAAGGTTTAACAATAAAATTCAAAACTAAGCTTTAAACTTGGCTAACAATTCAGATCCATGTTAATAGTCAAAATCTATATACAGAAAGCCAGATTACATAGTTATAAAGAAAGGACAAGAAAAAAAGGAATCGACAATGGTAAATGATGCTAACTGCCTACAATTGTAACCAGTTGATTGACAACCAAGCAATGAAACGGATTGATCCATGAAAATGCACTAAAAAGCATGCAACTAATGCTCCTTTTCCCCTGAATTAGAACAATGGTAATCATGAAAACGACAGCTACTTAGTAACTCTAATGAATTAAACCAACAGATCTGAGTCAGAAACCTCAACTAAATGTACATATTAGCATTAAAAAAAAGAATCAAAACAAACCAAATTCAAGCATCAAGAATCAAACTTTGATTCCAAAAGAAACAAGAATACCAACATTCTTGAAGTAAAGATAGCATATTGAGACTGACCCATCAAAACTACAACAGAAACTACCAAAGCCCATTTATCAGATCTCCCATAAAAGAAAAGAAACCAAAATCCAATGAAAACCCAGAGTTGTATTCACAAAAACGGAGCTTAAAAAGAATAAAAGCTTACTGGGTTTCAATCAAAAAACGAAATGGCTAAGTCATTTGAGATCTAAGAAAAAGATGCTGTGAGTTTTCTCTCCATATAAAGAACCAAAATCAAGCAAAAAAGAGAGAAAGATTAGATCTCAAAAATCTGCCTTTTTCTGTTGTTTTCTTCTTTTTGGTTTGCTACCTTCAGAGAGTGCGCGAGAAAGAGGGGAAGAAAGAAGAATTGAGGAATAAGGAAGTAGTGTACCGTGTGAAAAGAGCGTGTGAGACAGTGTTCCGTTCGGAAGGTTTGTTAAAGAATCTATTCTGGATCTATCCCTGTCCAGGGTGGAGTTGTAACATGAAGCAAAAATGACTTTGGTTAATGGTTTTTTCTTTTTAGGATTTGATAAACTTTTTTAACATAATTGATTTTATATATAAGATTTATGTGAATTTGGTTTGTTCCTTCTCTCTCTAAATTAGCAAAAGAATTTAACCCATGAAGTTCTGTATGACTCTTAAAAATAGTTTAATTTCAAAATCTAATGATTTTTTATGATACACAATTGGAAATTTTTTTCTTTTCTCTACAAAATTAATTAGTTTTGAGATTTGTATTTGTTAATTGGCTCAATTTTCACACTGGAATCAATTCACCACTTAAATTGATTTCAATATAATGGTGGTGTAACTTAATTTACGTATATATGGTAAATTGAGAATTACTTTTGTTTTTCTGTAATTGAAAATTTATTTGAGGGCACTAATCAAAAAGATATTAGTGTAATAATGTGATAACTAATAAAAAAATAAAAAAATAATGATAAAATGAGAATGAAATTAAAAATATTTAACAAATAGAAAAATCATAGCAGAGTTTTTTAACTCTACAAGTATGATTAAAATAATAATATATATTTTAAAAATATTTAAAAAATTAAAAATAAATAAAATATAATAAGTGTCATTATTTTAATTTTATTTGTCAAATTAAAAAATTTTTACTGATAATTGATAGGGTAATAATGTTATAATTAATGTTTTAAAAGAAGGTTAGAATGTTAATAAACTATGTCGGTGTTGTGGGATTGTAGTTGCTGAATTTACAAGCTAGCATCCCATCTTAGGTCGTCATCATCATCAAAAAAATTGCCCAAAGTCACATCCCAAATTATAATTTTTTTAAAAATTGGCCCCCACCATGGGAAGCAGAACACATGCGGAAGTCAATTAATTCAGCTTCGGCAAATTGCAAGCTGCAGCCCATTCCTTTAATCACAACAATCACAGCTAAAAGCACTATGGGCCTCCTGCAGTGTGAAGGGCACCGTCTTCCCATTAGTTTACCCTTCAATGCCGTCTGCTTTTGCTTACTTGGCTGCCATTTGCCATCTTCGGGAACTACCCCGGCAAAATCCAAAAACAAAAAGCACGTAGATTAGTTGGTAGATGTTTTTTTAACTTAATTAAAGATCTTGAATTAGAGTTCTGAATATATAGTTGTGTTAAAATTTTTAAAAAAAATTTTTGTCGTTTTTTGAGTCTTGTTCGACTCGAATCTGGATTAGTCCTATATCATAATAATATAGGGATATAGAGTGGTTTCGATTAAAAAAAAAAAACGAAAGGAAAGCCCCGCGACGCGGAAACATTAATTAAACAAGTGCATGTTTGTTCATTTCCCCCGGGCCCCGGTCATGGCTCTTGTATTAATGCATATCTACCGTTATTTCATCTTGTAGAGTATCAATAAGACAATCTAACAAATAAAACTTTGATTCTAATATGGAAGTTTGAAGTGAGATTTATGAAATCGAATATGGTTACTTTTTGTTGCGTAATTCGAAACTATATGCATCAAAACAATAAAAACAAATTCAAAGTAATTCATTTGCAATATAATAGTATTGCTGATTTCCATATTTACGTTTATAGCAGAATAATCATTGTTTATTGAATGAAACAGGGGTTGAGAAGTTTTGAAAAAGACACTCGACCTCTTCTTACCTTTTTTTTCCCTCATAACTCTCATCTTTTTCCTGTTTGCTTTCCTTTCAGCTCCTTGAATCACTTATTTGAGTGTTGAGGCACATTTCAAAATTTCAACTCAAGCATCTTTTGATCATTTTTTTTCGACAGATTTGACCAATTTACGGTAAAAACACATCTGAACTTTTTCTTTTCTATAATCATTGGTATCTTCATCTGTTTTACTATTTAAAACTAATCTTATTTGGATTGGAAGTGATAAAAGATAAATCTTTTGAACATGACTCCAAAATTTTAATCATATCTAAATGCTTAGAGAAAAAAATTTACTTTTACTTCTTTCAAGTGGTATATAATTTGTACTTCAAGCTTCGAACCATCATAGCTCAACCTTAATGGGCTATTAAAGACTTCAATTTAAGGGCCACAGTCCACAAATGTATAGTTCAGTCGTTGTAGATGCCCAACGTAAGTCAAATTATAGGCCTTTTTACAAAAGTTTGGACCCTGGTTTTGGGCTTTGGCTCATCTTTTCGAACTTCCAAGTCCAGCATGCTAAATAGATTAACAAGATGAATACTTTTTAGTTTTATTTTCTTGGTACTTGAAGTTAAAGAGATGAAATCTTGATTACTACAATTAAGTATAGATCACAAATATCAAGGTAATGAGTCACTTAATTCAAATTAAAATATGTTAAAGCAAAACAGCTAATAATCTTTGCAAAGCTTATAAAATTAGATCTTAGCAAAGCTTATGACAGAGTTGAGTGGAGTTTTTTGAAATCCTTGCTTCTTAAAATGGGCTTTTGTTCTTTTTGGGTGCAAAGAGTTATGGAGTGTGTTACTACTTCCCAATTCTCAATTATCCTTAATGGGGAAAGACAATCTGCCTTTCAGCCTCAGAGGGGCTTAAGACAAGGCGACCCCATCTCGCCATATCTGTTTATTTTAATTTGCAACGTGCTATCAAGCCTCATTGATAAAGCTATGGAGGACGGTTGCTTGAAAGGGTTTCGGATCAATAGAAGATGCCCGGTGCTCAACCACCTTTTGTTTGCGGATGATTGCCTATTATTCTCCTTTGCTGATATACGAAACTGTGAATCTATCTTAAATTTACTCAGCATGTTCTCTAATGCTACTGGGCAGGAGGTTAATTTCTCTAAGTCAGCAGTTTATTTTTCTCCAAACACAAGAACTTCGGTCAGAAATATTATTAGGGAGAAACTGGGAATTCAATCGATGGGCTTCAATAGCTACTATTTGGGATTGCCTTCTATTTGGGGGCGAGGGAAGAAAGAAGCTCTGGGTTTTATTCTGGAGAAAATTCGGGCTAAAGTCCAAGCATGGAAAGGCAAGTTACTCTCTCAGGCAGGAAGAGAAGTGCTTCTAAAGTCGGTGGCAACTGCAGTCCCAGTGTACATTATGAACTGTTTCAAGCTCCCTTTAACGTTTTGCAATGAGCTGAACCTAATCATGAATAAATTTTGGTGGGGAAGTTCAGATGGGGAAAACAACAAAATTCATTGGCTGAGATGGGGAAAATTGGCTGCTTCTAAAGATAGCGGAGGTTTGGGATTCCGGGATTTCCACTTGTTTAATAAAGCTCTGTTAGCGAAACAGGCTTGGAGGCTTTTGAAATCGCCTGAATCGTTATGGGCAAAAGTTCTGGAAGCTATCTATTTCCCTCATTCTAATCTTCTTGATGCACATAAAGGAAGACGTGCTTCATGGGCATGGAGTAGTATTTGGGAGGGGATCGGAATGCTAAAAGAAGGATTAAGATGGAATGTGTGCAATGGGGAAAATATTATGATTTGGGAGGACAAATGGGTCCCGGGACTTAACTTCTTCAAAGTGTCTTCTCCACGACCAAACAGGTATAGCCCTTCACTTGTTTCTCACCTCATTGATCACGATCGGAGATTGTGGAAGAATGAGGTCTTGAGGTCCCTTTTCTCTAATGAAGAGGTTGAGGCAATTTCTAGAATCCCGATTGGGAATCAATCCACAAGGGATGAACTTGTCTGGCACTTTACCAAAGATGGTGATTATTCAGTCAAGTCCGGATACCATCTGCTTAAAAACAACCTTGTTGTCTCTCAGCCAACTAATTGCAGCAATAGAAACTTGTGGGATGGATCTTTTTGGAGGAGTATTTGGAACTTGCCGGTGCCTCCAAAGATAAAGCATTTTCTGTGGAGAGTTTGTCATAATGCTCTGGCAACTAAAGAAAACCTAGCTAGGAGAACTAGAGACTCTGATAATCGGTGCCCAAGATGTGATGGAGAGCAGGAATCTGTGGAACATGTTCTTTTCTTCTGTCCTTTCGCTGAAGCAGTTTGGAGAGCTTCCAACTTCAGCTATTGTCCTAACAAAACTGGTTTTTCTGGATTCAAGAACTGGTGGAAAGAGGCCGTTTGTCCTCTGCTTGATTTTGGTTCTGTTAGCTCCAAGGGACTTATTGCTTGTATTTGCTGGAGGCTTTGGAAAGATAGAAACGCCTTTCTTTTTGAAGGCATTAAAGGAGACCCCATTTATTCATGGCAGAAGATTCTCATGGAGTTTCAAAACTTTCTGGATGCAAATCCTACTCCTGTAAGAAGGGTGCAAGAACTAAGACGAGTTGAGTCATGGCAAAAACCACCACCTGGTTTTATTAAAATTAATTGTGATGCAGCTTTCAATCTAAAAAATGGAAAGGCTGGAGTTGCTGCTGTGGCAAGAGATGATCGAGGTGCTTTGATTGATGGGTGCAACTTCGTTAGCTCGGCAAGTTCAGTTGTTGCAGCTGAAGCTCTTGCAATTCGTCTCGGATGTATTCTGGCGATTAGCAGAGAATGGAAACAAGTCATGATTGAATCGGATGCAGAGGAATTAATTTCCAGAATTAATGGTAAGCTGCAATCCAAATGTTGGCAAACAAAGGTTATTGAAGAGGATATTTCAAGAATGAGAAATGAATTCTCCATTTTATCATTTTCTTTTGTAAGCAGACATGCTAATTGTGTTGCAGATTGGGTTGCCAGGAAAACCAAACAAAGATGTTGTCCTCTTAATTGGTTTACCTGCCCACCTGATGATCTTCTTGTTCTTTTGTAACTCAAGTTTAGCAATACAATCTTATTTCTGAACAAAAAAAAAAAAAAAAAAAATAATCTTTGAATTAGAGCTGATGTGAGAAGGGGCAAGGGAAAGAAACAGTACCTAAAAGCAAATGGGGATACTGTGTCTGTGGAAATGGAGCAGTACAAATTATAAAATTGAAAAAAGAAATCCGTTTAAAAAATAGAATGTTAAGTCTTTTAAATTATATACAAGTATAATGTAATAATAAAAAATATATTATAATATATATAGACACACACACACACATATATATATATATGGAAATGTCAATATTTGTAAATATTTTTTTCATAATTTAAATAATATTAAATAATTATTTTTTAAATTTTTTTGAATTTTTATTTTGATATATAATATTAAAATATTTACATTTTATTAATTATCAAAATTAAATATATAAAAATAACCATTCACAAATTACATGATAAAAATGCATTTGCAAGTGTATTTCATATGAATTTTTGAAAAAGTGTAATTTATATGTGTTTGCAAGTATTATTTAATTATTAAGTATTTATCATGTGTCAATTAAACAATATATTTGAATTTTTTATAATTTATTATTATGATTAATAAATATTAATAAAAAATTTTTGAAAAATTATATCATGTATTGAGTGAAGAACTTACTATGGGATAGTCAAACAAACATTTAAAATATATTTTATATATAGCTAGTAAATTTCTCATGTTTATTAAGTCTAGATTTGTTGATAGAGATCTAATTAAAAGAAAAAAAAATCAGGTTTAGAAAAATTAGATTTAAATTTTTTAATTGAAAAAAATCAGATCACTTTTTTGTATTGTCTAAGTTTTTTTTTTGATTAAAAATTAACTCACAGATAAATTAATTTTATTTTTAATATTGCAATATTTGTTAAGCAATCTAATTTATTTTATTTTAATATTTTTTATTTATGAGTAGCCAGATAATTTTTTAGGTTTTTGAGAAGTTACAATCCTATGAAAAATTACAGAATTTTTTCTTTATAATTAAATCAAGATTTTACTGATTAATAAAATAAATTTTAAGCTCAAATGATCTTTAATAAGAAAACGAAATTTGAAGGTCAAGCAACTAAGGAAATGGTTCTATTTAAAATTTAAGTCATTTGTTGTAAATCTATAACCTGCCTAAACGTAGAAATTGAAGCAACTTGTACCGATTTCTAAAGGATGGATGGTGCCATGGAGGTCCAAATTCTCAATTACCAACTCAAGAAACAAAGAAAATCAAGAAAAATTCCAATGCAAACTTTAGTTATTTGAGACAACCCATTAATGTCGGCTTGCCATTGTTTTTCTTTTTTTTTTAAATAAAACTACTGACTTGATATGACAAGCTTGACAGAACTTTTGTGTTACTCAAGGCCCCACGTCATCAAGGGGCGAAGTGCGTGGAGGATCGGCATTCATCCACGTTGCAGAATCAGAGAGGAGCCACGCTAATAACTGGATGAAGGGGGTGAAGGTGGTGGCGTGGTGCAGGGGACATGAATGACAAGATAGCACGTGCGTGGGCAGAGGAGAAGGGGGCAGACGGCACGCAGCGCGCAGACTGCTGTAGACAGTGGGGACGGGAACGTATAACCGCTGTTAGGCCAGCGGAAGTGACTGAAGGAATGCGTAATTCTCGTACGCGTTTCATTTTTTCAAGATTCTTTATTTCAAAAGGTGTGGACTCTTAAGCTGACAATATTACTGATTGCTCACTGCTCTCTTCGGTTTTGAAAGCTAATTTTAACGGGAAAGTTAACATTAACTAAATGCTAAACCGGCAGTATCAGATTTGATGTAAGGTTGAGTTATTCGTTTAAATTTAAAATTTTATATGATATTTGATTGGATTGGAACTAAATATTAAAGTTATTAAAATAAATTTGGACAAATAAAACAAGTTCAATAAAAATTCCGACCGAATCTTAATTTCACTTTTAAAAGCTCAAGCTCAATCTCAATCCGACAATATATATATATTTTTTAGGCTTAATAGCTAAATGTACTTTTAATTTTTTGTATACAATAGATATAAGCTCTCAACGTTTTATTCCGTGAAAATCAGTTTATAAACTTCTGGCTTAAGGAGACAATCTTTTTTCTTTTTCTAATGCTCAAAGATAACCTTATTTACTCTCTTTTCACAAGCTCAGGAAACAAACTTACACCTTCCTTTTCCAAGTTAAGAGAAGCAACCTTTACAAGTACTTTTTTTCTAGCTAAAAGAGCAAATCTTACAAGTGCTTTATTTTCTGGTTCAAGAAGCAAACCTCAACTTACCTAACCTTACTTTACAAATTGGCATTTAAGAGAACTCTCCATTTTTACAAATATAAGTGCGGGCTAACATGATAGTTTCTAATGCCTCCATTAAGGCTAAATCACTCTCTTTAGCTCTTATGAAGGACACTTCTGGACACAATGAATTTGGAGATTGATACATTGTCTCTTGTGACTTGTATTCTATTTTCTCTTGTAAAGCTTTGGAAATGAGTATAACTTTGGATATATATAGAATTTTGGCTCTCTCTTTATTCGGTTCTTAGCTTCTTATTTATACAAATTCTTTAAGTCTTTGGTTGTTGAGGTTGATTTCCCAATGATCTTTTTGTTGACAGATACAAAAATTTAGCCATTAGAGCTTGCCAAACTTGAAGCATATTAATATTTCTTTATGTATATCGATACCTTTAAGAGAAATCCTACACACAAAGAAATAGCTCTATCAACACTTCACTTAACCATATTGATACCAAAATACAATGTGAAACTTTTATTTCATGGTTATGTTCGAGTATCGATACACTATTAGTCTCATCAATAATCAAAACATGTTGTATTATACATATTCAAACCGTATCAATACTGTTATATATCAACCACATATAATTGGCCTAAGAAGCAGGATTAACTCAAGTTCAAATATTCAAATGTATATTCTATCTTTAGTACTGTGCATATTTGATTTTATCATTTATTAAGCATAAGTAAAAGAGATTCAAACAATTAATTAAACCATTCATGCTTACTAAAATTACGTTCTTCGTAAGTTCTTTGAGAAGTCATACCAAAATCCTAATGTATTTCAAAGTCAACAGTCCCCCCTTTTTTGTTATGATAAAACAAAAGATGAATTAATTTTAACTACTCTTTCTCAAGTTAAGACAAATCTTTTTAATTTTTGCAAAATCATATCTCCCCCTTAGTATAAGCATACTTGTGATTTTTCAATAGGGTTGTTCATAATTCTCTTTACTCCCTATTACTAAATGTATCCTATTCTTAATCATTTCTTCCTTTTTTTGTCATATGAAAAAGGAATAGTATTTCATAGTCCAATGATAAGGTATAGTGGTAGTAAAATCAATGATAAAGTAAGAGTGATGCACAAATGTATATAATTTAATCATGTACATCAGACTTGAAAAAATAGATGAGCTTTCAATTCACAGATAAAGTCTAGTAATGCAAAATAAGATTAGAAATGTAGGATATTTGCATAGATGAAGACACGTATATATAATATGCATGAGAATGCACCTATGCAGAAATAATGTGGACAGACTTGAGTAAGATGTAAATGAGGTGGACAGACTTACAATGCAGATGAGGTGGATAAACTTGTGTGGACTTACAAATGATGTGGACAAACTGATATATCATGCAAATGTTATAGACAGACTTACTAAGATGCAAGTAGATAAGATACCCATTGTTTCAGCTCAAGCAATGCAAGCAATTAGCTTAAGTCAATAAGCCCATGGTGAAGCTTTCACTATTTAATTAAAAAAAATACACATTCAACACTTTCTAATCAAAATTAACCAAATTTACCATCATTATTCATTCAAATCACATAAAATAGTAAGTAATATATGAGCACACATTGCATTTAGAATTCCTATTGCAAACAGGTTTTAAGTCCCATAGAGGATTGAGCATGCAAGTTTAAGTAGTCAAGCAATTGCCACACAAATTCAAGCATTCAACCAAACATTCATTGAACCAATCAATTATCCATCTAAACCTTCATTAATCTATCAACATGTGTCACTCATTCAAAAATCAACACATAAGAATTCAAGTACCAAAGTAATCAATCAATTTTAAGTCTTGAAAAAGACTTGAGTCACACAAAGAAATATAAAAGATAAATACTATTTCATTCACAAAAAGTTTCCAAATAGAAAAGGTTCTCTAACATATCTTTGTTCCTAGTTTTGACTTTTTTTTTTGGTAACCACATTCTATCTACTCGCACCCAACTTTGAGAGAAGTTAAAAGTGAAATCATTTAACCTAAGGTTCTTTGGTGAGAGATGAGCACTTAGAGGAGGTATGATAGGTTCTTTAAAGCTTAAGTTAAAGCTTGGGTAATTGAAAAGGTGAGTTTATGGAATACAAGAAGTGATAGAAAAATTTGCCATTATGATGATGTCGACCATATCTTCAAAAAGAAAGTGACTGAGATTTGGTTTCTCCTTTTTTTTTAATCTTACTAATCCAATAATCCACTAATAGTCAATGCTTCTAATCCTACTCTTGTCTCCTCCATATGGTTTAAGAAAGTGTACGAAAATGAGGTGTAAGACCTTGTCATAAAATGGAAGAAACTTGGGATCATCATTTGGGACTTTTTTTTTTCCTTAGTTGGTCCTTCTTCTTTGGTAGCATCTCATTCGTCAAAGATGCCATAGGCTCCTGACAATGTATCTCTTGTAATGATCACCTTCTTTCCAAAAAAAAAAATTGACTTAATTGACCTGACTATGCTACTGTTATTAGGAGAGAAGATATATAAGGCATTGTAAAAGAATGCTTGAATTAAATTGGTTGGAACTTTGTGCTTGAGTTGCAAGAAGAACATCCACTCAAAGTTTGCAAGTGTCTCAAAGTAAGGAAAGCCAATTTTTCTATTGTATTTTTCGTCATTTGTTCTTGAGCTTCATCACACTTGTAGCACACATATTGTGAGAACCGATTTTATGGTACTGTACATGTGAAAATAATTAATTATTAATTTAATTTTAGAATATTTTGGGTAAATTTCAAGTAAATAGTGATGTGGGCCCCATGTGGATTTTCAAGCCCAGATGTATATATGACTGAGAAAACAGTGTAAGAATGATGTAATAATGATATTATAGAAATTTGGAGGCCAAAATACCTCATTTGCACTATTCTTGGAAACATGGTAAACAAATTGGAAAATAACGGTTATGTCCCGAGGGTTTTTTCGTAAATTGTACTCAAACTAAAATGAATTGGGACGAAGTAAAAATATCATGAGATTCTATATGAAAAGTACTTTCACACAGTGTCGATAGATTTTCCTGAAACAGCTGCCAAAACAAAAAATTTCACTGGCAGGTCGCGGGGTAAAATCGTAATTTTTCACTATCCGTGCACCGCGTGTTGACAAAATCACTTCCAATCATCAAAGTATGTTTAATATGATCATTTGGTACTAGAATCCGAAAATTTGGAGTCTGTTTACACTGTTTTACTATAGTAGAAACTTAAGGGTAAAATTGTCCAAAATTTTCATAACTAGGGGCATTTTGGTCAATTTGCCAAACTCCAGAATTCTCTTTATAATTCTATCAGCAGATGAGCTACACTATTCATCCTCTTCTCCAACAAGTGCCACACCATAGCGAAAAGAAAAGAAGAAAGAAAATTTCCAATCACCATATCTCATTATACATTTAGAATTTCAACCACTTTTCTTCACCAAAATTGATCCTCTCTCTCCCCTCTACATTTCTATACCCATAGTTCATCTTGTAAGCCACTATAAAAGGAGAAAAGAAGCTCCCAAGTTTCAGTCAAGCAAGGTAACCTCGCCATTCCTTATGCTTTTTTTGAATCCAATTGTATAGAATTAATCCTTTACGCATGGTGATCATGTTTTTAGCCTTAGTTTCATTTAATGGTTGAAAAATAAAAATGTGCCATGGAAGGAGTGTTCGGCCAACATGGGAGCATGGGGAAATCATATGGTTTCATGCTTAAAATAGATGCCAAAATGATGGTTAAGCATGGTAGAATAACATGGTAAAATTAGGTTGTTGAAATTCCATCAAATTCAACACCATCCATATTCAGCCTCATGAAGGGGAGTGTGAATCATGGTTGTTCTTGATTATTTGAGAGTAGATTCAAACTGTAGGAATTACAAGGAGTTTGCTAGTATGCTCGGATTTAAAATCCGACGCAAAACGAAGAAGTTATGTTATACTACCAATAGAATTTATACAAATATTTACAGTGTACAAGGTGGCTGCATATAGACATGAATAATAGCTCAAAAAATAAGTATTTAATGAGCTAATACTTTTGGTGAAATTATCTGCAGCCCAAGAGTATCGGTTTACGAGGGGAACACTTAAAGAGATTGGATATGACAGATAGGTAAGGGATGCGTATGTGAACTGTAAGGATATTTCGAATGCATGATTTTAATGCAAATAATTTTATGAGAATGTTTGAAAGTGAATTGCCTTGGAAAACGTGGAATATGTGGTTATTGGCTGGAAATATACTGTGTTTTAAATTGCAGGAAGGATAGGGTATAAGCAGCCGTTATGCTGCTGAAATTTCTTAAAAAATTCTTTAAAAATATCATGAAATATTTTCATGCATATTTGAATACTTTCCTAGCCTTGAAAATGATGAATTCAATATTTTTCATAAAACATAAATATACCAAAATATATTATTTAAATATTCATGTTACCGACTTTTATGAAAGTGAATTCCTCCTATGTGTTTTACAATATATGAAGTGGTTTATAAAGTAAAAAAAAAATAAAAAGGTGAATATTTTATAAATTATTTAATAAAACCTTTATGGACTGACTGAAGATTTTAATTATTTTACTGATTTCCATAAAGGCAATATTATTGTGTGAACATTGTTTTGAGACTGAAATGTTTCTAAATGTGTTTCATAGTGGAAATAATATGTTTATGGAATTATTATTAATTTTGAAAAATAAATATTTTTATTTTCCATAAAATATGAAACTTTTGGAAAATAATTTATAGAAATCTTAAAATTGAAAGTTTGAAAGGAAAGTGTGGAAATACAAGTATATGTGTACAGTGAAGTGGAATATTTATGAAATTTTATTACTACAGTGTAAATATTTTACAACACTGTTTTCACCATACAAGAGTGTGGTTTATACCTTTATGGACTTTCTGAAAAATATTATCGATTTTATTTAATTCCATAAAGGTGATAAGATTTCATATATACTGTTTTGAGACTGATATGCCTCATATCATGCTCACGTGTCATGTGTTCATGTGTTACTATTACTATGTGAAGCTGTTGACATTAAGTCTGTCTTCAACGTCCCGGTTGACACTTGCTCAATGTACGACCGAGGACATTTATAGACTATGACCATAGATCTCACATGTTTATTGTTATTACTCCCTACGAGGATTTTAGCATGATATACTGAGTGTGTTGCCTGGTCTCCATTCACGTGTTACTGCTACTGTTACGGTTCAGTGAATTATCATTGTTACGAAAGTGTTTTCTGTTACCGAACGATTTTTAACGCTGTTTATTTTATTGCTTACTGGGCTTTACTGAAGAGAGTAAAACAAGTGTAAAGTGATTTGATAAATTCTGATTTGAGTATTTTATTTAAAAGGGATTTATAAACCGTTCATGAAATTGTTGATTTATTTAATGGTTACCGTTTAACTAACAGTTTACCGTATAAATTACTGAAAAGTTACTATCACTGAATTGTCTTTCATATTGAACCGTATACTGCACTATGTACTGTGGTTTATTTAAGGGTGAAAGTGATATTTTAATATGAAAATTAAATTATTTCCTAAATGTTTTTATTTGATGGTTATTATACCATAGTTATGTAAATTATTTAATGGTGAATTTTTGAATGTGAATTTATATTAAATTAAATTTCTACTCCTTATAGTTGCTTCTAGGTTCCGAGACAAGACATGTATTTCAAAACACCTTCCTTACTCCATCCAGATCCCTAGCCGATTATAGTATCCTTCCTATTTCGGTCCCTAGTGAACCTATAAGAAAATAAAGGATTTTATTGCATATAGATTTCGGAATATCAAGATTTACATACAATTCCTTTACTGAGCCGTGGTTTGCTCACTCCTTTACTTTATCATTCACAGATTATATTATCGGTTAACTGAAGTCTCCATCCGTGGATTCACTCCGCTTTGAGTAGCTTGAAGTAACTCATAATGGATCTTGGAGGTTTCGTGTTTACATTTATATGTTCAGACATTTTTATACAGTACTACTGGTTACAAATTTTACTTTCAGTGGATGTAAATTGACTCATATAGCTGTGAATATTATTTATTAATAAAAAATAATATCTAAATTGTTTTACTGTTGTAGAGGAACAATGTTAAAGGCATCATAGACAGCACTGGCAGTGCAGTGTGTATTGAAAAGTGTGAAAAATATAAAATATTGTATTTATAGACTATGGCATATTCATTTATACTTTGGTATCTAAAATTTCTTGGGTCCTTACTGGTTAGTGCTTGCAATTTTGGTTCCTTTAAGCAACCATAAAGATAAGTCAACATTAGACTTAAGTACATGTCTTGGAATCCAAATCTTCCTAACTAATTTCTTCCTAAATGTAGCTTTGCTAAACTTACATCTAAACTCAATATGTCTTATCCAGTGGTGATGACTTCATCTAGGAGTACTTTGAACTTCTTTTTCTTTAATGAGGAAAATTTTCAATTGACATTCTTTCTCAACATTGTTATAGTCAAGTCCATCCTTATAAAAGAATGTTCTTTGAGATTTCAGTATTTGATCTAGTTTTTGTTGTGCCATATAAAATCACAAAAAAGAATTATGTAAATTTACATTTTTTCTAGTTCGTCTTTCTCTAAACTAAGGCTTTCTATTCTAACTTCTAATTCTACTTTAGTTTTTGCCAAGACCTCATTTTCACTAGTAAGCTTGGCAATGGTCTACCAAAATTTTCTTGTATCTTGATATGTTTATTTGCTAGCTCATCAAATGCATCTAGTAATCCCTCAAAAAAATAATCATTTGTTTCACAAATATTAAAAGAATCATGAGATTCTTCTTCAGCCATAAAACATAAGTTTGCAATCTCATTTTCATCTTCATCATCATCATTTTCATTATTGGATTGATCACTATCACTCCAAGTTGCAAACATTACTATTCTCCTAGGTTTCTTCCCTATTTTCTTTTTAAGAATGGGACAGTCGTGCTTAATGAGTTTCGGTTTATTGCATTCAAAGCAAATAAATGGATTCTCCTTATACTAGGTTCCCCCTATATGTGTCTTTCCTAAAAGATTTCATCTCTAACCCCTTAGCTTTACTATTCATAAACTTATTAAATTTCCTAGCTAACATAGCTAAGTCTAATTCATCATTCCTAAAGTTATCATTTTCTATCCTAATATCCTCACTAGTTGAGAATTTAAAAGTTATTCCTATGTTCTACCTGAAGTCTCTTCACTTCTTTTATTTTCATTTCATAAGTGAGTAGTGATCCCTTCAATTTATCTATAAATAGTGTATTAGGATCTTCCAATTCCTCTATTGCTATCACCTTTGCTTCCCATTGTAGACACCTAATTTTGTCCGAACAATTTTTTTTATATATAATCAAAAAATCAAAAATCAAAAAAATAAATAATGATAAAAAGAAACAAGTCAATTTTGGTCAAATCTCATGTGAAGCACATGCAAAATTCACATCTTCAAGAGTTGACTAAAGTTGATATTGTTGCCAAAAATAAAAGAAAAAATAATTAGCCATTAAATCAATGAATAAATCAACAAAAGGAAGGAAATTGGTTGAAATTAAATTTGAAAATTCATTGCTAAAAAAATAATAAAAAGGAAATAAATTAAAAAAAAGGAGAAAGTCAAACAAAATAAATGAAAAATCCCATAATCATGGGATCAATTATAAATTTTTTATTTCTTTCCATGAAATTTTGACAAGTATAAAGAGGGGGGAAACTCGAGTCTTTAAGGGAGCACCTTCATCTCATCTACGCTGCCCCTATATCCATTAAAAATCATCACTAACCCTAGCCACTAAGTCCGCTTCGGTCATAGTACGTCAATATCCTAGTTGGCGGCATGCTCGTCATCACCCTTATCACTGACCCTTCTTCGTTGTCCTAACACGAGTGCCCTTATCTCTATTGCTGCATCAACGATTGCATAGCCTCTATCATTGAACCAAACTTTCTAGCTTTGCCTGGAAACTCTGCACGTCACCATCATTGCTTGCTACTCATGCCACACGAAGCAAGAAAGAAAATATGCTATGACTTGAGGAAATATTGCAAAATTGGGTAAAGTGGCTTTAAGAATTACGTGATTTCACATCACCTAGGTATGATCATTTTCTTTTATTTTTTTTGGTTGGTTTTTTGTTGTTTTGTGATTAATGCATATAATTAATTTAGATTAAGTTATTATGTAATATTGTAAATTTGATTAATAATTTTGTTTGTTTGTAAATACATTTTTTTTTAGGTTGATTAATAAAGTTATCTAATTTGACTCACATTTTTGTTCATAATTAAATAATTGCATGATAATCTTTAATGTGATCTTGCATGAAATAACTATATGATGGTATTTAATTAATATAATTGTATGGTACATTTTGTATGAATAAATTTAATAATGTGATTTGATGAATTGCATAAATTTAGCTCACTATATTAGGATTAATGCTTAGAATAAAAAAATAAAAAAAAATAATGAAGACAATATAATTCATATGAACTTTGAAAGATTAATTAAAACTAATAAAATTCTACTAAAATATAAATAGAAACAAATTATCCGACGATGGAATTTTAAAAGTATTGCGCTTGAGTAGTGCTTTTAGATATCTTGAGGTGAGGAGATTCTTTTTAAATCTTACCAGCTTGATGGAAGATTTAAAAAGATATTTCTGATATTTAAAATTCAAAAAATATTATTAAAATTAATTGCAATTAAAAGAATAAATAATCAGATTAGAAATAATGAACTATAAAAATTAATTTAGACATAAAATAGAATAAAATAATAAAAATACAAATTATCCGACGACGAAATTCTAAAGGGACTGTGCTTGAGTAGTACTTTTAGATGTCTTGAGGTGAGGAAAGTTCTTTTAAATCTTGCCAGCTTGATGGAAGATTTATAGGACATTTCCAAGATTTAATAAATTAAATTATAAAAATAAAAATTAAATTAGATTAGATTAAAAAATAGTAAATTAAAATTAAGTTTATTATAATAAAGAATAAAGATCAAATAAATAAATTGGAATTAAAATTAGAAAATAATTAAAATAAATAGAAATTAAATTACATTAAATATTTTAATAAATGTGAATTATTCCGAGGATGGAATTTAAAGGGAATTGCGCTTGAGTAATTTCTTTAAAAATTCCTAAGGTGAGAAAGTTTCTTTAAGGTCTTACCAGCTTGATGGAAGGTCTTTAAGAAAATATTCAATATCAAATAATTCATGTTTATTTAAAGATATAAAAATACATGAAATTATAATTTATATAAAGAAATAATAACGATAGAATAAAATAGGATAAAATAATAAATATAAATTGGATAGAAGTCAAAATAGGGTTTGCATAAAACATTTAAACAATCCGACGACGGAGCCTCTTCAAGAGAGGCGATTGGTCCTACTTGAATACTCTTGAGGTGAGAATAACTTTTAAGTTGTCCAACTAGCTTGATGGAGGAGACTTAAAAGATTTTTCAATATTTAATTATATCGAAATTAAAGTAAAAGGCAAAATTAAGATAACCTTAGATCACTTGGTACCATTTTAGGATGGGCGTTGTGAGGGTGCTAATCCTTCCTCACACGTAACCGTACTTCCGAACTTAGAACTTTTAACGTAGACCAGGCCTTATCCTTAGTTTGAATAGGTGACCAATCACACCTAGGTTAGAATGATTGGTGGCGACTCCATAGTTTTGTGTCTAGCTATTAGGTTTTCCGAAACTTGATACGTTACGACAGTTTGGCGACTCCGCTGGGGACATTAGAGAGTCAGGCCATTAGGTAATTTAAGGTTATCAAGATTTTGCCTAAAACTTTAAATTTCATAAAATATTTAATGCACACACTTCACATTCATGTGCATGCATTAGCCCTCGACCCGGGCTTATCCTTCATAAGAGGGAGTATAGTACCTTTGCCTTCGTGAGGTGATAACCTCCACACAGGCCAGTGAAATACTCCCACTCAAATTGAACCTTTCCGTTTGTAGCCTGTAATGGGTGAGGATTGGGTGCCTTACTAGTCTTGTGTGGACGACAGTAAGGAACAATTTGGGAACCTTTAGCCCTTTTATCTAAAGCCATGCATATAGTGAAATTTAGAAGACCAACTATAATATAGAACCATATCAACCCATGCTATAGAAAATACCCATTATTTAGGACACATGTTTGATCAAGTTTGTTTGATTTTGGTTTATACATGAGACACTAAGAGGGTACCATGAGTTCTTGACCCAAACATTTCATGCATTACTCATCCATTATTGTTACATGACCACACCATTCCATTCATACAGATCATCTTGTTTTGATTCATTGTTTTTAAACAAAGCATTTTCAAAATTTTTGAAGCATCACCACATGTGAAATGATAAAATTCTTAATTGTGGCAATAAAAGATTCGAAGATAGCTCAACCAAAGGTTCATTCACACAACACTCGTTATCAAGCTAAGATCATGGAAGAAGAATCAAGCATGGGCATGGAGAAGATGGAAAAAGCTCAAGAGGAAATGAGGGGGCAATTGGCCCAAATTACAGAGCTGTTGAAAAATCTAAGCAAGGGCAAAGGAGTGGTAGAGGAAGTTGTAGTCCAAGAAGGGGTTCAACAACGCAGTATGGAAGACCCTGTCTATCCTCCTGGATTTGGTCCATTTCCAAGTCAAACATCCCAAGAAAGAAGATATCCACCTGCTTACACTGCTATACCCCAAGTGTTTGGACAAGCTCAATTCCAAGGACCTACCCATTCTTCCCAAGGCACAAAATCTACTGATCCCATTGAGGTGCCCGACTTAGATGACCCGAGGGAAATTGAGAAGTTGAGAGCCAAACAAGCAGAAGAGAAAGATGAGGCGAAGTCGCAACAAAAGATTAATATGTTAGAGGAAAGGATTCGAGCTATGGAAGGCTTAGACTTTTATGGTTCCATGGATGCTACTGGATTATGTTTGGTGTCAGACCTAGTTATTCCACCTAAGTTTAAAGCACCAGAGTTTGAGAAGTACACTGGAACTTCCTGCCCTAGGTCTCATCTTATTATGTATTGTCGGAAGATGGCTGCTTTCGCTCAAGATGATAAGCTCCTTATTCACATTTTTCAAGAAAGTCTCACTGGATCTGCTGCCAAGTGGTATAATCAATTAGATGGAGCTCGAATCATCACTTGGAATGACTTGGCAAGAGCATTTATGGCTTAATATCGACATGTTGCTGACATGGCCCTTGATCGTCTGTCTGTACAAAGCATGGAAAAGAAGGCTAATGAGAGTTTCAAGCAATATGCCCAAAGGTGGCGTGATATGGCTGCGGAAGTGCAACCTCCACTTTCGGAGAAGGAGCTTACCATTATGTTCGTTAATACTTTGAAGGCTCCATACTACGATAGGATGATCGGTAATGCCACTAAGAATTTTGCTGATATGGTATTGTCTGGTGAGATAATTGAGAATGCAATCAAGAGTGGAAAGATTGAAGCTCCCAACAATATTGAGAAGAAAGGAGGAGCCAACAAAAGAAAGGAAGAAGAAGTCCATGCTGTGGCATATGGAAGGCAATATGGAGGCTATGTTCCACAACACCCTTATCACATGCCACAACCTTACTATCATGCTCAGAATCCTTACCATTCTTACCCCAAGGTTAATGTTCAACCTAATCCCCAGACACTTGCCCCAAATATTCAACCAACTAAGCAGTTCAATAAACAAGAGGGCAATCATAATGCATCATGGCCAAAAAGAGAAAGGACTCCCATTGACCCAATCCCCATGACCTACACTGAGTTATACCCAAAATTGATCAAAGGACAACTCATTGCACCCATTTATGTGGAACCTCTCAAGCCCCCATATCCAAAGTGGTATGATGAGAATGCTCGATGCGAGTATCACTTCGGGAACGTGGGTCACTCTTTGGAGAATTGCACTGCACTAAAGTATAGAGTGCAAGGATTGATAAAAGCTGGTATGTTGAGTTTTGAAGCAAAAGGGGAACCGACTACGAATGCAAACCCATTGCCTAACCATACTAATGAAGGATGAGTTTTGTGGGGGCATGAAGGGTTCGAGCCTGACAATTTTGAAGATCTATAAATTCTAGTTTTGTTTTTTCTTTCTTTTTTTCTTTAAGTAATGCAAGATAGTTTTTGAAAGTGCTTAAGCCCATAAACACGAAATAAATTTTATGTATGGGTTAACTTTTATTTATTTCCTTTTCAATAAAGCGACTAGTGTGATGCACTGTCAATTTCTCATTCCATTCATTTGCCATTTCTCAACATACTCACCATATCTTTCACTCACAAGTATCCAAATAATGAACATGATGATAATGATGTCAATAAATCTAGGGAACTACTATTGTTGATGAATTAATAGTATGCCAATGAAGGAAATGTTCCTCACCATCCGCACTTGATAGACTGTACGAGAAAGGTGAATCTCTTACAAAAGCTTCTAACAAGTTTGTCTTTGTTCGATAAATGATCTTTAAGGAGAGCACTTACATTTGAAATGATAAATGGCTTTCTTTCACTATCCTTCAAGCATGAGTAAAATTATCTTTTGATCACCCCTTTTGAGCCTATTATATTTTGTAATATAACCCACCAAGGATCACCCTCCACATTGGGGGCAAGGAAGATGAAATAAAGAAATTTTAAGGGCAAAAATGAAAGTGTTCATGATGAATCAAGGGGCAAAAAAAAAAGCCCAATTTTGTGAAAAAAAGAAGAAGAAGAGAAAAAAAAGGGTTTCTATTCAAAAAGAAAACCCAAAAAAAAAAGCAAGAAGGGGCAAAATCCTGAATGTTTTACTTAATAAAGAAAGTGATCCCTTGGTTTATAAACCTTGAAACACAGTTTGGGCCTACTATATCCTTTTCTTTCATAAGCCCCCACCTGAGCCTACATTACATATCTTCAAAAGCCCATTTTGATCAAATGTAAATGTTTAAATTGAAGAATCATGTATTGAATGAAGGCATACCTGTATAACGAGATAATGATCCTTTCAAGGTTCGAGGAAGATAAAGGGAGTAGATCAAGTTGAATGAAGAAGTCCATGAGCTTTAGAAGATATCTTGGATCGAAATCAAGAACGCCTATTAAGGGGCATGAATTTGGATTGAGCATTGAAGGTTGAAGTTTGTCAAAACCAATGAAGTTGAAAATGAAAAAAAAAGAAGAAAAGAAAAAGAAGAAAAAAGAGAAAGAAAAAAAGAAAAAAAGAAGAAAAGAAAAAGAAAAAAAAAGAAAAAAAAGAAAAAGGAGGATTCAAACTGAAAACTCGAAAAGGGCAATTTGAATCAAATAAAGGGGCACCTAAGTTGAAAACTTGAAAAGGCGGCTTAGGAAAATATCAGCATAAAAAAGTTTTGATAAAGGGCAGGATTGACAGACACTACATGAAAAAACATATCAACATAAGAGTGGGCTTTTGGAAAAGAATTTTAGATTGACTTGATTGAATGTCAGAATGTTCATTAAATGGATACTGAAAACCCTATTCCAAACAGACTGTCCCATTGATTTTTCTTGATTTCATGTTCCTTTCCTAAGAATGAATATTTATATCTCTCTTGATCATTTTAAATTTATTCCACCCCTATAATAAATTGAGAAGATGTATGAGTGCATTACATTGGTGGTCCAGTTGAAAGGAAAATAAATAAATGTTGGTAACCTTTTTTGGATAAATTTTTGAAAAAAAATATTCTTTTGAGAAATCTTGCATTACTAAGAGAGAGAAAGAAACAAAAGTGAATGATGAATATACAAATCTGAAAACATGATGGCTAGTCTTCGGGCATAACTGGGCTAGGACTCAATAAAAGATGGGATGTTAAATGAAAGGAGATTTAAAGAATTCAGCAGATATGTGGGACTTGAGAAAGGCAAGATGAGCTTGAGAATCTTGTTACCACAATTGAGAATGCATTTGCAAACATTCATGGAATAATTCAGGAAGCATGACATTGACATGTGCATAACATTCATGGCATTCATTATATTCATGACATGCATGACATTTCACTAGTGCATTTTGGACATTGAACTATATGTTAAGACATTAGGATAAGAAGTTTTGAATGATTTGAATTTTGAGGAAAAGAGAAAATATAAGAGATTGTAATTTGAAAAAATGATGAGGTATGAGAAGATGATGAGAAAAATACTTTTTTGAAAAACCTTAGATGAGAGGAAAGCCCAATATTGTTGGCATCAAAATGAAAGTTAAGCCCAGTCAAACCCAGGTTAACTGGCATTCTGAAATGAAATTTTTATGTTCAAAGTTTCATTGCCTCTGGTGAGAGGAGCACATGGTTATTTTTCAAAAGTCTCAATGCCTCTGGTGAGAGGAGCACAAGGTTATTTTTCAAAGTTCCAATGCCTCTGGTGAGAGGAGCACATGGTTATTTTTCAAAAGTCTCAATGCCTCTGGTGAGAGGAGCACAAGGTTATTTTTCAAAAGTTTCAATGCCTCTGGTGAGAGGAGCACATGGTTATTTTTCAAAAGTCTCAATGCCTCTGGTGAGAGGAGCACAAGGTTAGTTTTCAAAAGTCTCAATGCCTCTGGTGAGAGGAGCACAAGACTATTTTTCAAAGTTCCAATGCCTCTGGCGAGAGGAGCACAAAGTTATTTTTCAAAGTTCCAATGCCTCTAGTGAGAGGAGCACAAGGTTATTTTTTGAAGTTCCAATGCCTCTGGTAAGAGGAGCACAAGATTATTTTTCAAAGTCTCATAGCCTCTGGTGAGAGGAGCTTTTATTTCATGATCATTTTTCATTTCCTTGGTCTTATGATAGGAAAGACTAGGAATTTCATTTCACAGTCATTAGTCTTATGATAGGAGAGACTAGGAAAACTTCATTTTTTGCATTTCCTTAGTCTTATGATAGGGGGACTAGGAATTTCACTTTGCATTTCTTAATCTTGTGATAGAAAAGATTAGGAAATCTCATTCATTTTTGCATTTCCTTAGTCTTATGATAGGAGAGACTAGGAATTTCATTTTGCATTCCTTAATCTTGTGATAGAAAAGATTAGGAAATCCCATTCACTTTGCATTCCTTAGTCTTATGATAGGAAAGACCAGGAACTTTCATCTCACATTCCTCAGTCTTATGATAGGAGAGACTAGGAGTTTCACTTTGCATTCCTTAATCTTATGGTAGAAAAGATTTGGAAAATTCATGTTTGTATTCTTTAGTCTTATGATAGGAGAGACTAAAATAGGAATTTCACTTTGTATTCCTGAACCTTATGATAGAAGAGGCTAGGAAACTTCATTTTGCATTTATTCCTCAATCTTTATAAGAGAGGAAGATTAGGAAATTTCATTTTGCATTTATTCCTTAGCCTTATGATAGAAGAGGCTAGGAAATATCATATTTTACAAAAAAAAAAAATCATTGATAGGTCTTGCATTCGGACAAAATGGTTGTCTATGTCTTTGCACCATTACTGTTTCACAGCAAAGTGCAAAGAGGGGCAGCTGTAGACACCTAATTTTGTCCGAACAATTTTTTTTATATATAATCAAAAAATCAAAAATCAAAAAAATAAATAATGATAAAAAGAAACAAGTCAATTTTGGTCAAATCTCATGTGAAGCACATGCAAAATTCACATCTTCAAGAGTTGACTAAAGTTGATATTGTTGCCAAAAATAAAAGAAAAAATAATCAGCCATTAAATCAACGAATAAATCAACAAAAGGAAGGAAATTGGTTGAAATTAAATCTGAAAATTCATTGCCAAAAAAATAATAAAAAGGAAATAAATTTAAAAAAAAAGGAGAAAGTCAAACAAAATAAATGAAAAATCCCATAATCATGGGATCAATTATAAAGTTTTTATTTCTTTCCATGAAATTTTGACAAGTATAAAGAGGGGGGAAACCCGAGTCTTTGAGGGAGCACTTTCATCTCATCTACGCTGCCCCTATATCCATTAAAAATCATCACTAACCCTAGCCACTAAGTCCGCTTCGGTCCTAGTACATCAATATCCTAGTTGGCGGCATGCTCGTCATCACCCTTATCACTGACCCTTGTTCGTTGTCCTAACACGAGTGCCCTTATCTCTATTGTTGCATCAACGATTGCATAGCCTCTATCATTGAACCAAACTTTCTAGCTTTGCCTGGAAACTCTGCACGTCACCATCATTGCTTGCTACTCATGCCACACGAAGCAAGAAAGAAAATATGCTATGACTTGAGGAAATATTGCAAAATTGGGTAAAGTGGCTTTAAGAATTACGTGATTTCACATCACCTAGGTATGATCATTTTCTTTTATTTTTTTTGGTTGGTTTTTTGTTGTTTTGTGATTAATGCATATAATTAATTTAGATTAAGTTATTATGTAATATTGTAAATTTGATTAATAATTTTGTTTGTTTATAAATACATTTTTTATTTAGGTTGATTAATAAAGTTATCTAATTTGACTCACATTTTTGTTCATAATTAAATAATTGCATGATAATCTTTAATGTGATCTTGCATGAAATAACTATATGATGGTATTTAATTAATATAATTGTATGGTACATTTTGTATGAATAAATTTAATAATGTGATTTGATGAATTGCATAAATTTAGCTCACTATATTAGGATTAATGCTTAGAATAAAAAAATAAAAAAAAATGAAGACAATATAATTCATATGAACTTTGAAAGATTAATTAAAACTAATAAAATTCTACTAAAATATAAATAGAAACAAATTATCCGACGATGGAATTTTAAAAGTACTGCGCTTGAGTAGTGCTTTTAGATATCTTGAGGTGAGGAGATTCTTCTTAAATCTTACCAGCTTGATGGAAGATTTAAAAAGATATTTTCGATATTTAAAATTCAAAAAATATTATTAAAATTAATTGCAATTAAAAGAATAAATAATCAGATTAGAAATAATGAACTATAAAAATTAATTTAGACATAAAATAGAATAAAATAATAAAAATACAAATTATCCGACGACGGAATTCTAAAGGGACTGTGCTTGAGTAGTACTTTTAGATGTCTTGAGGTGAGGAGAGTTCTTTTAAATCTTGCCAGCTTGATGGAAGATTTATAGGACATTTCCAAGATTTAATAAATTAAATTATAAAAATAAAAATTAAATTAGATTAGATTAAAAAATAGTAAATTAAAATTAAGTTTATTATAATAAAGAATAAAGATCAAATAAATAAATTGGAATTAAAATTAGAAAATAATTAAAATAAATAGAAATTAAATTACATTAAATATTTTAATAAATGTGAATTATTCCGAGGATGGAATTTAAAGGGAATTGCGCTTGAGTAATTTCTTTAAAAATTCCTAAGGTGAGAAAGTTTCTTTAAGGTCTTACCAGCTTGATGGAAGGTCTTTAAGAAAATATTCAATATCAAATAATTCATGTTTATTTAAAGATATAAAAATACATGAAATAATAATTTATATAAAGAAATAATAACGATAGAATAAAATAGGATAAAATAATAAATATAAATTGGATAGAAAAAATAGGGTTTGCATAAAACATTTAAACAATCCGACGACGGAGCCTCTTCAAGAAAGGCGATTGGTCCTACTTGAATACTCTTGAGGTGAGAATAACTTTTAAGTTGTCCAACTAGCTTGATGGAGGAGACTTAAAAGATTTTTCAATATTTAATTATATCGAAATTAAAGTAAAAGGCAAAATTAAGATAACCTTAGATCACTTGGTACCATTTTAGGATGGGCGTTGTGAGGGTGCTAATCCTTCCTCACATGTAACCGTACTCCCGAACTTAGAACTTTTAACGTAGACCAGGCCTTATCCTTAGTTTGAATAGGTGACCAATCACACCTAGGTTAGAATGATTGGTGGCGACTCCATAGTTTTGTGTCTAGCTATTAGGTTTTCCGAAACTTGATACGTTACGACACCCATGACTTAGGGAGGCTATTTAAGATCTTTTTGACTAATTCCATGTTGGAATAAGTCTTTCCCAACCCCTTGAGACCATTTATGATGTCAATAAATCTATTAGTCATCTCAGCCATTGACTCTTCTTATTTCATATTAAACATTTCATAATCTTGAGTAAGATCCTGATATTGGTCTCTTTGACTTGATTTATTCCCTCATGTGTTACCTCTAATTTGTCCTAAATCTCTTTAGCACTATCATATAGTGAAACTCTATTATATTCATTTGGTCCTAATGCACAAAATAACATACGCATAGCTTTTGAATTCAATTATGCTAACTTAATATCATTTTCATCCAATTCTTATTCTGTTTTGATCATTTCTTTATTTTCTACATCTTCTTTGGGATGTGAAGATCTCTGGTGATTACTTTTCATACTTCATAATCATTTAGCTTTTATGAATAGCATCATTTTAGTCTTTTAATAGGAGTAATTCTCTCCATTAAATAGCGGGGGTCCAAGGATAGAGTGGCCTTTTGAGGTAAAGGAGTTTCCTATGTTGAAATTAGCTATTTATAATGATTCTTTATATTCTAATGTGATTAAATCAAATCTAGAGCATTGTTTTGATACTAATTGTTGACTTATAAATAACTGAGAAGGGGGAGTGAATTGATTCTTAATTTTTTTCTGCCTTCAAGCTTTTCTAACTTAAGTTCTATCTACACTATTAACGCAATATACAAACAAGAAATAGATAAAACAATTAACAACAAGTAATATAAGAGTGTAGGAAAGAGAAGCTATACGCAACCATACATTCTTGAAATCATTTAAAATGTTTGCTATACAAAACATCCCGTAAATAATGAGGGTTAAGCCTTTGTCACATTTTGAGTACACCTTAGCTTCAACCTAAGCTCCATTTTACATAAACAACCAGATAACAAATCATTAAACAACAAATGTTGCGAAATAAAATATAAGTCATACATTACTAGTTTAGATGAGAAACAACAGATCAAATCTTGGAGTTAAATGACAATGCATTCACTATGTACAAGCATTTTCAGTCATTCTTGACTTAATCCGACCATTCTCAACTTATTGTAGATAGTAATCTCCAACAAGTACTTATTTATTATGGAAATTTGATCTAATATATTAAGTTTGAAAAATTTTCCTATGTTGAAGTAAATTTGATTTTTTTATCTAAATGTTGATGTCAAATTAAAAGCTAAGTTTTTGGTTGATGGCATATATAGGGATATATAACCAAAGTGTATAGGTCGATCTATTATTTTGTAGTATAACAGTTTATTGTTATGAAAATGTGATAAATGAATAATTTGTAGTATTTATTTTGTTATAATTTGTATATTGACATTACAAAATAGTTACTATTTAGTTACTATTTTATAAATAGTAACTATTTTATAATAAAATTATTATATAATTATTTGATAATATATAACTAGAACGCAGACTAGACATAGTGTTTCAGAAACGTAGTCTATACCATAAAAAAAAATATCGAAGTATAAAAACGTAGTCCATTCATCAAAATAGATTATGCTTTTCTTGGTAAAACATAATGTATTAATCCTAAAATCAATTTGTTTTCAAATAAATTCGAATTTATTAATAAATTAAATGCGTTGATTAAAACAAAAAAGTGTAGTTTATATTATACTAAGGAAGAGTCGTTTACTTTAATTAAGCGTAGTCAATATTATACCAAGAAAGATTATAGTTCTTTCCAAACGTGGTCCATGATACCTGAAAAAACAACTACAGTTGAATAGACTATGATTACAAAAATGTAGCCTTATGTCATAGAGTATGCTTTTTAAAATATAGTCTTTAATATATTTATTTTTGTAGCTAGTAGTGAAATAATTTATTTAGATTAAGAAAAGGATTCGATAGAATTTTGTGAGAAAAATTATTTAATAATCTAGATGACAAATTATTAATATATTGGTTTTTTATATATAATATATTATTTTTATCCACCTTTACATAGGTATTATTTATCTAAATATTTTTATTTTCTAGTTATTAGAGGTAACTTTTTCAAATATGAACACTTTATTATAATTTCAAAAATTACGAAAAATTTATTAAGTAAATAAAAAAAGTGATATGTCATAAACTACTTTAAAAATTAGAAGATAAGAGTTTTATGATTATAATTAGAGGTGAAAAAAGCTAGCTTGACTTGAAAATTTTACTCCATTAGCCTAAAACTAAACACGATCAATTTGATTTGATTAAAAAATCAACAATTCAAATTCGACTTGATTCAAACTCAAATTGATCCGAAATTAAATTGACTCGAACCTGACCTAACTTGAACATGAATTGATTGAATTCAAATTGACTTGAACACAAATTGATATAAACTCAAATTAATTCGAAGTTGAATTTTATTAATTTATTATTTATTGATAAGTGATAAATATAAAAAAATAATTAATAATTTAGAGGTAGAATAATTATAATATTATATTTAGTTATTTATTTAAATTATTAAATAGTAATTTTATAATATATTAAGTAATTAGAATTAAGGTTAGTTGTATTAAACAAATAAACTTGAGTGTTTTATGAACCAATTTTTTTTAAAAAAAATTATATAATATAATTTGCATATATATACATTTATATTCTTTTTGTTTAACAAAATTAACACTCAAATTCCAATGACATAAGGTATATCTTAAGAGATTATTATCCTATCCACTCCAGTGAAGTTTTTTAACTCCATAAGCGGAGTTAGAATGATGATACATGTCTTCTTTTATTTATTTATTTTCTTAATATTTTTAAAGGATATGTATCATCATCTTAACCTCTTTTATGGAGTTAAAAAATTTCACTGACAGTGGATTTGATAATAATTCTATCTTAAAAGTTAAAATATTAAAATTAAACCAACCAACCGACTAAATCATGTCATGCCATGCGCTTGTACTAATAAGCTTATTATGTTGTTTTCATTTTTTGTTATACATTTGTATTATTTTCTATTAAAAAAATCAATTACTAAAATTAATTAATATTATGTCTAAGTAATTTAGATATTTTAAATTTTTTAAAGTTTTAATATTAGACTATTATGACAACTAATTAATTAACCAACTAACCAATACCAACAATACTCTTTTTGACATTATCTTATTATTTAGTAATGACTTAGATAGTGATTCTTTTAAACTATTTAGTTATTTGTTCAATTTCAGTTTATTACTAATGAATAATGTGGACAAATGCAATCATATCAATACATACTATTAAAAATAGCTTTGAACAGTGATTTGTTAATTGAAGCAATTGGTGATGACGCGTGTATGAACACTGTTTTGTCAATTGAAGCAATTGGTGATGACGTGTGTATTACAATAGTTGAATCGAAGAATTGGCGAGCGGTTATGTAGTTGTGTGGATTGGCGAGCTATGTGAGTTGGCGAGCTGTTATGTTGTTGTGTGAATTGGCGAGCTGTATGGGTTGGCTAGTTTCTGCAGTATGTGCCTTTGCTTGCCAACCCACAAAACAGCAGAGCAGCTCGCCAACCCACATAGCTCGCCAATCCACACAATAGCATAACCGCTCACCAATCTTCACAGCTGTAGAAACTTTCATTTTCTTCGATTCAACTATCGTAATAGCATGTATGTCAGATTTTGGGTTGAATTGAAGTAGCTGAAGATGACACGTGTAGCGGCAAAAAGACTCACGTATAGACAGCTGCATTTGTTGCTTTTTATAGCTGAAGTTGTTTTGATGACAGATGTCAAACATGCATCAATCAATAACAACATAATTATTAAAGATTGCTTTTGGCAGTTTTTTTTTTCTTTTCTCAATTGAATGCTCAATTTTGTGCCAGCTCTTTGGGCCTCTATATAAAACAGATATAAAATCCCGTGTTTCTCTCCCTTTCGTTCTTCATCTACTTTTTCTTTCTTCATTAACAAACACCTAAAAACATTTATTATTTCTTTACTATTTGGGTTTTTATTTCTATCATTAAAAGTATTTCTTTTATTTTACCTGATTTATATTTTGAACCATTTTGGATTTTTTAATCATTACTTTTTTTTTTAATTTGATCATAGTTGGAGTTTGGTTTTTGTAGTTGATTTTATCTATTCTTCTCAGGTCAATGTAGCTGGGTTTTCCTCCAAAGTTAAGGTTTTCAATCCAAATTTTGGGAATTCTACAGTCAACGTATGTACTTGAGGATTCTCGAGCCTTTCTACAGCTAGCCAATTCTAGAAATTCCAATCAGGTAAATTCACTTTTCATTCCTTTTCATTTCTTACCTTTCCTTTTTTTTAATATCTTGGATTTTTTTGTTCTATAATTATATGATTTTATATCAGACCATTAGAGTAAGTTTTTTATTTGAGTTGTGGAAGAAATTTAATGAAAAAATAAATCTTTCTTTATATACATGCAGGAACACATGAGATTGCAAACAACTTATTCATTTATGGCGTCCAATTCTTTTTCATATTCATCATCCTCATTAATTTACTTAGCTTCTCATGGTTTCCACGCCAGCATGCTGGTAGGTTTTGGTAAATTGTTTATTAATAACATCAATAGTTGAATCGAAGAGAATGGAAGTTTCTACAGCTGTGTATATTAGCGAGCGGTTATGCAGTTGCGTGGACTGGAAAGCAATGTGGGTTGGCGACCTGTTATGCTGTTGTGTGGATTAGCTAGCTATGTGGGTTGGCGAGCTGCTACAGTATTACGATAGCTGAATCGAAGAGAATGAAAGTTTCTACAGTTGTGTAGATTCGTGAGAGGTTATGCAGTTGTGTGGATTGGCGAGTTATGTGGGTTGGTGAGTTGTTATGCTGTTGCGTGGATTGGCAAGTTACATGGGTTGGCGAGCTTCTGCTTTATGTGCCTCTTTTATTAGAGTATATTTCTTATTGATTTAAATATTTGTTGTTGTATTTAAATATTTTCTTTTACTAACAATTATTATGTCGTGTATTGTGTGTTTTAGATTTGTTGTATTCTATTCAATTATTTAAATACATGCAGGAACACATGAGATTGCAAACAACTTATTCATCTATGGCGTCCTCATCTTTTTCATATTCATCATCCTCATTAATTTCCTTGGCTTCTCATGGTTTCCAGCCCAGCATGCTGGTAGGTTTTGGTAAATTGTTTATCAATAACATCAATAGTTGAATCGAAGAAAATGAAAGTTTCTACACCTGTGTAGATTGGCGAGTAGTTATGCAGTTGCGTGGATTGGCAAACAATGGGGGTTGCGAGCTATTATGCTGTTGTGTGGATTGGCTAGCTATGTGGGTTGGCGAACTGCTGAAGTATTACGATAGTTGAATCAAAGAGAACACAAGTCTCTACAACTGTGTAGCTTGGTGAGCGATTATGCAGTTGTGTGGATTGGCAAGTTACGTAGGTTATCGAGCTGTTATGTTGTTGCGTGGATCGGCGAGTTACGTGCGTTGGCGAGCTTTTGCAGTATGTGCCTGTAAGACCCGATTCTACACTACTGTAGACCCTAATTTCATAAAATGGATAATGGAAATTAAGTAAATAATAAATATTGAATTCCACTTGGGTAAAAAGCTCCTTAATAAATTAAGAAGTAAATGGAGCAATTTCGGTGAAATAGGGTATGGGCGAGTAGATAGAGCAGCTCACCAATGGGCGAGCAAGGCTGATCGCCAATGGAGGGTGATTAGTGGTATCTAATGGCCATACTGACGAACAGGTGAGTTCTCCAACGTGTGGCGTGATATGAGCAAAGTGGGCGAGTTGAGCCATACCCGGTGATCGCCCAATGTGACGAATGATCTGATCGCCCAAGAGATGAGTATGGCGAGTTCATTGTTTGCTTCTTCGGTTTGGCGAATAGGTAAGTTCGCCAAGTTTAGTTGCTTAAGATGATAGCCTGAATTGGGCGAGGACTTGTGATTGCCCACCGGGATTGAGTGAGTTTATGATAGCTAATAGGCGAGTAGAACAATAAATGGTGATCGCCAAGCAAAGGAAATAAGCTCGTAAATCACCAAATATTGTTGGCGAACTGAAATTGAAACAAAATGGGCGAGCTGAGGTCTCAAGTTGAAGAGGCGAACTAGAATCAACACTTGTGGACAAAATAAAAATAGGTTCAAACCATTTGGCAGCCAAAATTGACTTTGTAAGTCATACGGTTGAAGACAATTAATGGAGAAGATATTAAAGTCAGTAAGTAACTTATCCTTATTGGTTGAGAAATAAAACAAAGTCAATTGAAGCCAGAAAAAGGCGTGTGGAAGGGAGACTTTCACGCCAGCTTAAGCTTCAGTTTTTCTTCATGCATTAAATGCATGAAAGACGTGAAATTAATGAAAGAAGAATGGGATAAAACCAAGTGATGGGTTCTGATTGGATAGCATGGCTATATAAGAAGAAACATTTGAGGAAAACTGATTTAGCCAAATTCATCTTCTTCACGAGAGAGCTACGCAACTGCAAGTTTATGTTATTCCTTCCATTCCTGTCATGCTTGATTTACTGAGCTTTACTCTTCAGTTGGCTAAACACATAAACCTGCTTGCAAACCTTTCCTCCTTAGTTTGATGAGTTAAAGGAACAAGCAAAGGAAGGCCAACGTGAGATGGAAAGCAATCTGTTCTGGAAGTGCAGTTGGTTGAGGTGAGTTTCATATTCTGAGGTGTTCTTGATATTCAATGGTAGATTTATATGTTTACAACATAATAAACATAGAATGCAGCCTTGTTTTAGTTAGATCCTTAGAGAATATGAAAACAAGGAAAATAATGGAATAAGTGACGAGAATGGCGACTATGGTGATCGCCATGTTGAAAGTTAGTAATCGCCAATGAGGCGAGTAGGAAATAAGAACTCGCCAAGCATAAAGTTTTGTTCAAATGGGCGAGGTCGCCTAACGCTAGTTTAATTCATGGGCGAGCTCGGTGATCATGGGCGAGCTGGAATGTGGCAGTGGCGAGGTCGCCACATGTTAGTTTAAACCGAGGTAATGGCGAGTTGATAGTGGGCGAACTCCCACATTTAAGGAAATGTAACCGTGCATGTTGATTTTGGGCGAGCTCCCACTAATTGGCCAATGTGTGAATGGCGTGAATGACTGGCGAGCTCCCACGTGTAAGCCATTTGATGAATGGCGAGCTCGGTTGGGCGAGCTACTAAGAGCTCGGTTGGGCGAGCTTGTAATATATTTATGGGCGAGCTGATTTATTTATCTCAAGTCTCGCCCAAATGATGGAAATATATGTATAAGGAAAATATTAACGGAAATTATAAATTATTTTGCAGCCGGGAATTAAGGAATTTGGTAAAAAGCGATCAGGAAGGCAAGCAGGAAGCAGGGCTTCGTTGAATCAGGTAAGGGAGATGTGTGTGAAGTGAATGCATGTCTTGTGGAGTAAATTTCATAGAAATTATTGAGAAATTGTTTTGGTTTTATGACATGCATTGTTTTGATAATTGTTTTGATTTGGGCGAGCTAAAAGCCGACCCTTATATTATGTTGGGCGAACAATTAGGGCGGGCGAGCCAAGTGGGCGAGCTCTCTTTTATAATATTTGAAATTTTGGGGCGGGCGACCCCCTTTGTTAAGAAAGCTATGAGCGAGCCAAAACTTTTATGATTTTGGGCGTAGAACCCTTTTATTATATTTTGGGCGAGTGGCTTTGTTTTAGATAAAAAAATCCGGGCGAGCTAAATGGGCGAACCCTTTTTATGTGGTTTTGGGGCGGGCGACCCTTTTTTTTCATGTAATGGGCGAGTTGACCATGGAGTGCCGCTTTTGGGCGAGTTGACCATGGCAACTTTATGATGGGCGAGCCGCTTTGGCGAGTCAGTTTTTCTTGTTAAAAATAAAGGTTGGCGGGAGACTACTTGTCACCCACTTTCTAATTCACCATGGGCGAGCCACGATGGGCGAACTGACCATGGCGAACAGAGTTCTATTTACATTTTCTCAAGAAAAATGAGTTATTTTTTAGAGCTTTAAAAATAGAAAATATGTAACCCTTTGATGGGTGAGTTGACCTATGGGCGGGTCGACCATGGGCGAATTAGCTGGCGAGCCAGTTTAACCCGGAAATTTCTCACACGGAATTCAGTGAGATTGCGGGCTATTTTTAGAACCTTTTTGGAAAGAAAATCATTTTGAGCAAATAATGAATTTATAAAGCAATTCCTTAAAGGTTTTTCATGTGATATAAAGTGATTTTGAGACTTTAGGCCCCTAGTTTCATGCATTATTATTTATGTTGTTGCGTGACCCGTCTGGGGCGGTGGCTCGGTCAATGGACCAACGAGTGCACCTCAGGGCGTCATAGGGCTGATAGACCCTCCAAGTCATCAGTGGTCTCGAGGTCACTTGGCAAGCGGACCCGAGGACCACTATAGTTTATGGCCATAGATCTAGCAAAGATAACCGTGAGGGGCGATGGCTTACGGGTGCACCCCAATAGCGGTAGATTCCGTTCTTGCAAGGGGGAGGGGGAACGATGATAGCATGAATTATTCGTAAGGTGATGCCTAGTCTCAACTTGTTGATTTCTGTTTACTGAAAGGATTTGTTAAAATCCTATTTGCTATTTAATCTATTTTATTGTAAACTGTTGAGAAAATGATTTGAATGATGCATTGAGAGTACTGGTTAATATAACCACTGTTTTCCTATTTGAAGTGATTTGTGGAAAACAAATAAATTGTGAAATATGGTTTTGGTTTCATGAAATAGCATATGTCTCCTTTACTGAGCGTATGAATCGCTCAACCCTTTGTTTTGACTCCACAGATAAAAGACACGAAGTGAAATAATTAGCTCCCATATGGATAGCTACATATCAAGCGCGGGGGCAACTTATGTCAAATATGATAGGTATAGTCACTTCTCTTTTACATTCCAGACATATGTATACAGTACTACTTTATTGAAATAAAGACAATAGGGGATGTCAGATGTAAGGAATAATGAAAAGAATTTCATATTCCATATTTGATAAATAAATGTTATTATTTATCACTATCATTGTAAAATGTTATTGGCATCAGACAGTTCAACCGGTAAAGTTGTATGAAAATACGTGAAAAATGTGGTAACGGGCTGTTACAGTGCCTCTTTTATTAGAGTATATTTCTTATTGATTTAAATATTTTGTTGTTGTATTTAAATATTTTCTTTTAGTAACAATTATTATGTCGTGTATTGTGTGTTCTAGATTTGTTGTATTCTATTCAATTATTAAATAAATGCAGGAACACATGAGATTGCAAACAACTTATTCATCTATGGAGTCCTCATTTTTTTCATATTCATCATCCTCATTAATTTCCTTGGCTTCTCATGGTTTCACCCCAGCATGCTGGTAGGTTTTGATAAATTGTTTATCAATAACATCAATAGTTGAATCGAAGAGAATAGATGTTTTTTACAGCTTTGTAGATTGACAAACGGTTATGCAGCTGCGTGGATTGACGAGCAATGTGGGTTGGCGAGCTGTTATAGTGCTGTGTGGATTGGCTAGCTATATGGGTTGGCGAGCTGCTGCAGTATTACGATAGTTGAATCGAAGAGAATGGAAGTATCTACAGTTGTGTAGATTGGTGAGCGGTTATGCAGTTGTGTGGATTGGCGAGTCACGTGGGTTGGCGAGCTATTATGCTGTTGCTAGGATCGGCGAGTTACGTGAGTTGGCGAGCTGTGCAGTATATGCCTCTTTTATTAGAGTATATTTTTAATTGATTTAAATATTTTGTTGTTATATTTAAATATTTTCTTTTACTAACAATTATTATGTCGTATATTGTGTGTTCTAGATTTGTTGTATTCTATTCAATTATTTAAATACATGCAGGAACACATGAAATTGCGAACAACTTATTCATCTATGACATCCTCATCTTTTTCATATTCATCATCCTCATTAATTTCCTTGGCTTCTCATGGTTTCCATCTCATGGTTTCCACCTCAGCATGCTGGTCGGTTTATCAATAACATCAATAGTTGAATCGAAGAGAGTGGAAGTTTCTACAGCTGTGTAGATTGACGAGGGTTAGGTTATGCAGTTGTGTGGAAGGACGAGTTACGTGGATAGGCGAGTTGTTATGCTATTGTTTGGATTGGCAACCTGTGTGGGTTGACGAGCTTTTGCAGTATTACGATATTTGAATCGAAGAGAATGGAAGTTTCTACAGCTGTGTAGATTGACGAGCACTTATGCAGTTGTGTGGATTGGTGAGCTGTTATGCTGTTGCGTGGATTGTCGACCTGTGTGGGTTGGCGAGCTGCAGTATTACGATAGTTGAATTGAAGAGAATGGAAGTTTCTACAACTGTGTAGATTAGTGAGCGGTTATGTGGTTGTGTGGATTGACGAGCTATGTGGGTTGGCCAGTTGTTATGCTGTTGTGTGGGTTAGCGACGTCTTAAGTATTTTAATTTTTAACACTTTATTTGTATGCATTGAGTTTGAACAAAAAATTGTAAAAAAAAAAATTTTCCCGTAGCGAAGCATGGGCAATTTTCTAGTGAAATATAATACGAATCACTAATAATGAATTTATAATTAAAGTATTAAATATTAGAAATAAATACTAAATATATATCCATAAAAAAAATAATTTTATCATAAACAAAGTTAATTTTATATTTAATGTAACATATTTTTTTTGTGCTATTAATGTAACATAATTTCATATTATTAACAAATTTCTTTTAAATTGTTTAACTTTGACATTTTTATTTTTACATAATTTAATTAAGTTTATTTTATTTTAAAGGTTAACAAATTAAAAATTATTAACATGAATGTTAAACCCCCAATGTTTCGAGAATCAAATAAAACAAACAATTTGAATCCAAATTGATTCGAACATGCATTAACCCAACTTGAAATGCCCCAAATTCAAACAACCCTATTTTCCTCAACCTGAACTCGACTTGATCTCAAACCAAAATGATTTGAATCAAAATGATCTCAATTTTCATCTACTTGAAATTGACTTGATCCAAAATCAAAATGATCAAAATCCAAAATGACCCTTGAACTGAATCTGAACTAATCATAAATTAAAATGATTCAATTTTTTCTTGACCCTAATCAAACTAGATCCAAATTCAAAATGATCTAATTTTTTTTACTCAAACTAACTTTATTGAACCCGAAATAATTTAAATTCAAAATGACACAATTTTTCTTCAACCCAAAATAACTCAACCAAATCTAATCCAATTTGCTTATTGCCAACTCTAATTATATTTATAGTTTTAGTTATTATATTTTATAAAAAAAATTATGCAAATAAAAAAAAAATCACAACCACAATGTCTACAATGATTTTTTTATCATATCCTTAGCTGCGATAAACATGAAGCGACCCGATACACATTAATGTAGCCAAAAGCCATCATGGTATCGTAGTTAGATTGATAAGTTGCAGAAATTTCAAAGGAAATTAAGGTTAAAATCGGTCATTATTTGACTTAATACCTAAGGAGATAAGGTAAGAATTGCTCGTTATACCTGTGAGAAACTTGAATATTGCAGTACTTGGAGATACTTACATCTTAAAGAATGAATATTCAAGACGACGGCGACTCACAAAATGAACCGAACTACTACATTGAAGCAAACTATTTCGATAACTTGGCTTGTAATCCAGGTTACGCATCCTCCAATCTTCTCATTCCAGCAACAAGAACATTCATACTTCCACAACAAAAATGATTTATACTTCTATTAATCAAACAAGTAAGCGTCCTAACAATCGAATTTTCAATAGGGTAATTAACCACTCTTAATTTAATCTATGGCATTTGCATATCATTTGGATGGGCTATTTATTTTATGTACATCTACAACAGGCTTCATCTTATCAAAGAAAAAAAAACTTCAGACACTCAAATTCATGTCAAGTAAACAATATTTTTAGATTGTTATAAGAGAACCAAAATCATCATCAATTTTCGCATTCACTTCAATAAGTACTACTTTAAGATAAGCATCACCGAAATGAGTATAATTAACCATTAAAAAAGCCATTATAGTAATATCTTGGCATCCAAGAATTTCAATGATTTTACTTATAATGCTGTGTTGATTCTACCTATGCACCGAAAAATACAAAAAGCAAGGTCCAGTATCAACTTTGGTCCCAGCAGAATCTTAAATATATCATATAATGATGACAAGGTATGGTAAAATAATACTCTTGTAATAAAAGTCTAGTAAACCAACTGTCAAGAAATAATACAAAATTCCATGGCATATCATAAAATAATCTAATTTTGTCAATAGATTATGTCTTCCTTTCTAAACTTATTCTTGTATTTATGAAACCCTTAATTCAAATGGACATACCACAATGTAATCCAAGATAACCTAGCTACAAAGGAAAATTGGTATTGGAAAGAACATCACAGTCATAAGCTCAGCTATATTTGATGCCATTATCCTAATTAATTATCTCTAAGATGAACAGACACAACCGAAACAGAAATCATGTTTCAGACAGGAATTTTTCCTTCACAGAATGTCTTCACGAATTCATGGATATTAACCAAGCACATCAATAAGAAGACAAAGAGATAAGCAATAGGGGTTTCATGGAAATTAGCAAAGAAACCAAATCAGCCAATTGATAGGGCCGAAACAAGCAATTTTCCAATTAGCCAAAACTCAATTGTCCATTGCAGTACTGGTTAGAACTGAAGTGAAGGAAATGGATACATCAGACACAGAAGGAAAACTAACTAGACTTATATTGATTAGAGTCTGTTACTTGTCATATCAAAGACCATTCTAAATATCTTTAACCTAATCCAAGTTGTGGTAGCTACTTATTCAACGTTGGGGTGATTCCAGAGATGATCATCTAGAACCAGACAATCTGTTGTCTCATTATCAAAATCCATATAAAATCATATTTGCCTTTCAATGAAGAACTAACAAGGTTTCACTGTTTATTAGGGTTCATGTGACGATGGACTACCATTTAATAAATAAAATATCTCCCTTTGGGGAACAGACATGACAGATATGGAGAAATGGGAGCTGGATTTGCCCAATACCTTAATCAGGCAACTAGCTGTAGACTTTTCAAGAAAAAGACCCATCTCCATTATTACAGCCTGATATTACCTTAACCTACTTCCAGCATGCAGCAAACTTATTTCAGTAGCCTAATGAGATTTTAGCTGTTGAAAACAAGAACATCCCTTGTTAATAAAAGGCTAAGATACAAAAATACTGTTTACTTAACTGTTTGAAGTGTTTGGTGCTGCTTGGCTGAGTCTTTTCCTTCACTTCTATATCCATTCAAGCAGAAATCTTTTTGCCAAATAGAAAGAAAAGCAACAGCAACAACAGAAGAAAGAAAGAAGTAAAGACGACGAACATAAATGAGACTAAAACAGGAATGCTTTCTTTAACTCACCTGACACATGATTCTCTGCACACCCTTTTTAGTACCTGATTTGATTTGCCAATACCCACAACCCCATCGCCAATATTATAAGTTTCTTGAAAGAAAAAAATAAACAAAATTAAAAGAAAATGCTTCTTACCATTGCACAAAAGACATTCAAATTGATCTGCAAATCTATAACTTGTCATAAATGGCTTATCAAAAGTACGATCAATGACAAATAGGATGTTAAGTCACATGGATCTTTTTTTTTGTTCAGAACATGGATCTTGATTACTACAAATAGTAGATACACTGCTGCCGCTACTATATAGTAAAAACAACTACTGTTTTAATCATAGCAAAAAAGAAATACTAATAAAGATGTAGGGTAGTATCCATTAATGAAGCGAGCAATACCGGAGAAACAACAAAAGGGAAAGGCTTTTAAGACGATACCATCCGATATTGCAGATTATATGCTAATAATTAAGATAGGATAACATAAATAAAATAAACAACTGAAGAAGAAACATTGGAGAAACCATGTTCTTTTCCCATGCAGCTCGTTTGATCACGTTTTAACTTTTTCCTTTTTGTTTACTGATTTTGGTTGGCATTTGGAGGAGGAAGAGGTGGAGCTTGAGGGGGTCGCTTTCTTTTCTTCTTCTCATAACTTATGCCTCTGGCTTTAGCCTGTGAATCACGAACCTCACGTAGGTAAAGCCTAACAGCTCTAGCCCCAAAAGGATTTGCTTCAGGCTTGCCTCCGTGTTCCTCAAAGGCGGCTCGGAGGCGTCCGATGAGTGCATCAAGGCTTCCCCAAGCTTGGCGGAGAGGGCAGGGGCATGGAGCTGGAGGGTTAGGGTGACCAAAGAAAGGGCAAAGTGGAGTGTGGACTTTGGTTTTCCCGAACTGGTCAAGGTAGCGGAGGAATTCCAGAACGTGGGCCCCGCTGCAGCGAGAGAGGGAGAGAGGAGGGCGGTGGTTGCGGAGGTATTGACCAAAAGTGTTCCAGTCACGGCGCTTTTGGTTTTCATAGCGGCTGAGAGTGGAAGGAGAAGTGCTGGAAGAGGAGGAAGGGGAGGAGTAGGCCGTAGCTGAAGGATTTGTGTTGGTGGTGGCGATCACGGTGGTGATGGAAAGGTTTGCAGGGAAATTCGGGGTTAAAGTGGTGGAAGGGTTTGTATTTGAGGTTTCGAAATCCTGAAGAGAATCCATATGGAAAACTAATGGAGATGATCGATGATCCTTTCACTCTCTTGTAAGACCTAAGGGTCTTGGATAGCTTGAAGAACAGCAGTGGAAGGGAAAACAAAGGGAAGGAGTAATTTCAACTATAAAGTTTTCTGAAGAAAGGATCGGAAACTGAAAGTGTTTTCAGATATGATTATTTTTTCTTTTACCAGGAGCTCAAAGAGAGATGGAACTTGGACACGTAGGAGAAGATGAACAGTAATTAATAAGCAGAAAGGTCTAGGAAGATATATATAATTCGGAAAACTGTGAGGATTGAGATTGATGAAGAATGAAAAACAGGCCAAAAAGTGTTTGAGAACAGGTGGATTTCATTCACCAGGGACTCAAGAATGCCATGAGAAAAGAGAAAGGGTATATAGGAAGCAGTTTGAAGAAGATGATTGATGAGGCCAAGTATATAGAAGAGGAAAAAAGAACAGTATAGGGACAACTGCAAGCAGCTGGGTCTAGCTAGCTCTAGTCCCTTTCTTTTCTTTGAGGTTTCTTTGAATCTTTTGTTTGATCAATCCTAGAAAACTTGAAAGGCTTATGATGCCAATGCAGTGGGCTTTTCCTTTTTCCTAACGTAGTTTTCTGCATAAAACAAACATTTGAGGGTGTTGGCAGATATAAATATTTTTTTCCTCTGAAAAGAGGAAATGAACTCTCAGTTCCCTCACTGCAAAAGCTCTACTTACTACAAACACACAGAGACTGTCAATGGTAAATGGGTAAGTGTAAACAACTTTGTCCAGGGCTTTTATGGAAATGGAAAGAGTTTTAACAGTGAGGGAAAGAAAGAGAGAGAAAGATGATGGATGGAGACAGGATAAAGCCATTGGGTTAAAAATATGAGGGAATAACATGATTTTGTTTCTTAACCCTTTTCCATTGATTGACAACACCTTTTCCCAAATGACTACATTGCCCTTCACTGACTTCAATTGAGGTCTAACTTGCATCACCTGAAAGCATCAGTCCATCAACCACAGTTCTTTACAAGTAGTTCACGTGGGCAATAGCTTCCCACTTTCAACCCTAGCTTTTGGCTGCCTTGCAAACAAACAGCTGCTTGATCACATATTGGAAACCATTACCAAACTGACTTGGGAAAATTTGCATATTCTCATATGCAAAGTTTCCCTCATATGTCTTCGAAAACTATATATGTATCCTCCTTGATCTGTCTTTACTTAATGGAATTAGATTACGTAATTGGAGACTTGGGTGAGAAAATGATGCAATAGGCAGATAAAAATGATTCAAATATTACATTAGACATGTCCATTCTAGTGAGAAAAATTGCAATGTTTACGAGAACCTAAATTTTATAATATATATTATAATTTTTTCTTAATCATTCAATTAAAAAATTGTTGTCACTTAAGTTTAATTTTAATTTATATTTAACTATATGTATGTATGTATGTAAGAAATTATTCTAAAAGTTGACATTAAAAATAATGAACTTTTTGATAATAAATAAAAAATGTCCATGTCATGCAATAAGAAGAGGATAGAAAAAGGGGGAAAAAATCATGTCTTCTAATTTTTTCTTCTTAAGAAAGAATATTTACAGTATTTGTGTTTCCATTTTATTTTATAGTTTAAGAAAAATTCAAATTGACACTATTATTTAAATAAATAATTATATATTCAACAATGAATTAAATGTTCAAATGCTACAATATTTGTAATTTTTGGGTAGTGTGCTCTTCTTATTGTATTAGTGCATTCCCTACAATATCCATGGATGGCTTAGTTGGTAAAACAGGCTGAATTTGTGAGAAGAACTCTTTGGTTTGACTCCAACTAAACATACTTTTAGGAAGGAGTAAAGAGCCTTAATTGTGACTAAACCTCAAATAGGATTAGTCTCGGATTGTTAAAACGAATGAGAATACTTGTGGTTTATAAAAAAGTACATTCCTTGCAATAATAATTCAACCGTCAAAGATTAAGCTTTGTTTCTTTATTAAAAAATAAAATTAGTGAATAAAGTAACTCAATTATAAAATGAAGGTAAAATTTGAGATTGGAACCATTAATCTTATAAAAATTCCAAAATTAAGATAAAAATTTCTAACATTCTCATAATCTCCTATAATTTTTTTCCTCTCTCTAACTATTAATGCATTTTAATCCTTTTAATTTCAACTATACAATGTTAGAGGTGTCAAACAAGCTTGGTAACTTATCATATGATACGGTTCAATACAGTATAGGTCATGTTTGGCATGATTAGCATTTAAATAAGCGGGTCGGGCTAAGCAAATATATATATATATATATATATATATATATATATATATATATGGTGTTGGGCTAGAAGTTATTAGGCGTATGAATTGACACTACACGAGCACAACCCATGATAGGTCAATGCTAACACGTGATATGTGGACTATCACAACACGACACACAAGCTCATAAGACACATTTTATTGGCTCATAAAGGTTCTTAATAGGTTCAACTCATTAAATCTTTAGATATATTCATGTTCTTTTTTATTTTATAATGAAATTATATTTACTTTTGATACTTTGTTGACACTTTAAAAAATAATATTATATTAAATAAATTTAATTGTAAAATATTTAAATTATTGGTACATAATTTATAATTATTTCCGTTTTGTTCCATTTTGAATACAAAATGTATGATATGCGACTATATATATACACACGCACAGACACTTTTTATAAAACTATATTACTAATAAAAACTCATAAAACATAAATAATTAAGAAAAAATTGCCACTTGATATAGTTGTAATAAAAATATATAAATATCTTTGGTAGGTTCAAAATTTTGAAACAAACTACTGATTAAAAAAAATAAATTAAGTAGAAGATAGATATATTCAATATAATTATTAATAAATTCTATTACGTTTTTAGTGGTTGGAGGCTTTTTCTTTAATATTATGATGTAAATTTCGAAATATTTATTTTGTAGCTGGATTCTATTATGTTTCTTTGTAAATGTAAGTATTTTGTTAAATCACGTAAATTATGTGTATATTTTATTTTATTTTTTTATCTTGCATGTGATTTAATATAATAAATAAAAACTTTTTACAAATCTAAAAAAAATGAGTCATACTTAGCATGATTCGACACAAAAATAGTATTGTGTCCGTACAACCCATGAATTTAAGAACCATGTGTCATGTTGAGCCATGCCCTTAATATTCATAAGTTGTGCTAGCACGATTCATAAAAATTAATTTTGGATTAATACGATTCATTAATAAATAAACTAATATTTAAATAGGTTGTGTCCCCTAGCATGATGTTTTGATACCTCTATTAAATGCATTGAATGTTAAAAATTTTATATTAAATACATACATCTTCTTTGTGATGTGAAAAGACTTTGATAATTCAAATTTTGGTAAAAAAAAAACTTTATGATTCATTATTATTGTGTTTTTCTGGCTTTACTGTATACTTATGAATTTATATTTGATACATCATTATTGTATAAATCTTATACACTATAAATGAATTATAAGATGTTATTTTATTAATTCATAAATTTTAAGATAAAAAATATTTAAAAATAAATATTATTAAATTCACTAATTAATGATGTATCATCGATGTATATGGGATTTATCTACTAGTAGGACATTAAATATAAATCTACATTTACACACAAGAAACTAAAATGAAACTTCTTGGTATGGTTATCTATATTCTGCTAATACAATTGATGAAATCCAAAGTTTGAATGAATTATATGGAGAACAATTTCGACCTTTACTGCCCTAAAAAATTCACTACTCAAAGACCCAATAATTTTGAATATGGCAATCAAGATTTATTGTACAATCTCCAAAGAAAAATGTCTATTGAAATTTAAATATTGGTCAATATCATAATCATCAATATGCATGCCTGATCCAGGAAAATTGTCCAACAAAAGGGTTTTCCGCCAACATTTGCTTCAAAGTGTACATTATACTTTTGATTGAAATTCGAACACAAATCCTGACAGTCACGTTATTTATTGAAAGAATGTTAAATTTTTAATTTCTGATAATTGAAACTATAAAAAGAAATTGAAACACAGTCAGAAGCAGTGACTAATTAATAAATGAAAGAGGCTTTCACTATCATATTGAGATAAGATTTTTGCAAAGAAATTTAAAATTTTCCATATAAATGCACATTTAGATGTTGAAAATATGTTACAAGTGGTGGGTTATTATACGCATTTTTTTTTATATAAATAGAGAAATTATTTCTGTTTGAATTTGTGATCTTCAAATCACAAATAAATAATTTTTACCATTATACCAAAATTATCCTCTTCAGATGTTCATTATCGGAGTGACGAATGAAATTATTGAGTTCCCATTAGGAAGAAGTTTCCCAATTGCCTTGTACAGTTTAAAGGAGATAGAAAGTACAGCATTTGCCCCAAGAAGAACTGCAGATTTGCTGCCTAGATTCGTGGCCGCACTAGGGAGTTTGAACTTTGCATGCATTATTGTCAAGTTGTCAAGGAAATGCTTTGCTATCCACAGTCTAATTTTTGATTGTTTCTTGTTTAAATCACAGGAACAAATCAATCAGCATCCTGTAAATTGCGCAACTTTACAAAATTTTCTTGCTCCAACCTTTAGCTCAATCGTTGGATGTAGATACTCATATCTTTTAAAGTGAAAATCTGAATATTTCCATATCACTTACAACAGTAAATGACTTCTCACATGCCCCAATCATTAGGTAAAAATAAGTTAAATCAATGTCTAATGGTATTTTTAAGGATTCCTACTGTATAAACATTGCATCAAAAGCTCTTCTTTCCATATTTTTTGGTAGTAATGCAATATGCCGCAAACACCAAGCAAAAGGCTACATGTTTGATTACTATTAGGTTGGGGTGTTTTCAAAGTTTTGCTTGAGTGAATATATCTTTTTTAAGAACCATCATAAAAGGGTATTTATTTTTTACATCGATTTTATTTTTAAAAATTTTATTTTTGATCTGATCTAAAATTAATTGGCAATTAGAGGAAGGAGCAACTTGAATGTAAAATAATAGGAAACAAAATATTTAACAAATGTGAAATAACATCATTTTAACAAGAACCATCATACGTAAGTAGAAACACAAAAATCTACCACATGACAATATTAAAAGGGATAGCATATAGAAATCATAGAACAAAAACTAAACTTTGATACCGTGTTACGCATCTAACCTAAAAATCGTTGGCAACAGATGAAAAGATCAACTCGAACATAAGAACATAAAAAATAGAATAATTAACACACGTAACAGAAACAAAGCTTCTTTCCTTACTAATTGAATTAATACGCGTGGATGATTAATTTATACTCGAGATTTCACATGTGTCCTAATAAAACATTTAGGCTACATTTGCGTATAATTTTTTTCCTTCCTTACCTCCTTTTTCCTTCTTTACTCATCTTAAAAAAACTAGGAGAATATCTTTAAAGATATGCTAAGCAATCTCTTGATCATTTGTATTATTCGGTTTTTTGCACAAACATGGTCAGATTAGTCCTTTAACCCAAGGATTATGTTTGAATTCATGGTAATTGGGAATTAAAATCAAGATCCGGGAAGCGGGCAAAGGTTCAAAGCCTACCCGAATGAGTTCTCCCTTTTCTTTTTGTCTTTGATTAGGAAAAAGCAAGCAGAATTGAGATATCGTATCTCTCAATCTTTTCCAATAGTAGACGAAGATCATAATGTTATGTTCGGAAAAGCCTTGCTTTAGACGGAATTAAAAACCTATTCAAAATTTAAACATAAGATTAGCTTCATTGGGTCAGTGCTACTGCTGGACATGAATTCAAACAAAGTTAAAACAAAAAAGTTCCATTGAAGCACTCAAAATGCGAAGAAGATAAAAACAATTTGTACGGTTGTTAATGGAATCTTTTTCCCTGTGACAATTCTCAAGCAGCGGAAGATGAAATTTTCTGGGAATAAGTTACTCTCTATACTTAGACCTTTCAACTTTAGGTTTGCCTTCAATGTTGACGACAAGTTCTAGCTCTCTTGTATGATTCTTGGCTTCTTGCAGTTGAATGCATGTGAAAGAATCATATTCATCTAAAGTCACAGAAATTGGCTTACTTACTGACCAAGAAATAATAAAACAAATCTCTATAATGCATGTCAAAGAATCATTTCATGTACTTGTTGTTTCATTTCTGTTCTATTAATATTCCAAGAGAGGAACATGTTGGAAGTGAATTCAGATAAATTTCTGCATAGTTATTTTCATGTACAAGGTCAAGCAGGTTTTCTTGTTGACATTAATTAGCAATATGGGTTGGGCCGAACGTTTGGTTTCAACCATCCAATCAATTTTGCATTTGCATTGGATTTAGTGGTAGAATATGTCGAAGAAAGGTCACAAACATCAGTTTTGTTGCTAGATTCTAATCGAATCGAGTTAAGATAATTCAGTATTAAATTTGAACTTGATTCAATTCAAAAATTCGAAGATCGAATTCGGTTTGAACTCGATCAAGTTTAATTTTTGGAGTTCAAGTTCGAACTCTGCTCGAAAATAAAAGAATTAAATTAGAGTAATCATCCAGTTAAGTTTAAATAATTTACGAGTAATTTGACTCATTTACTCCTCTACCTATAACCTTAAATCTGCCCTTGGCTACATGATTCATTCAAGAAGAAACTAAACTAGTGACTATATATATACGAGACAAATCACTGCTGTTGAATATTTAAGTAGTTACTCAATCCAAACTGAATAGCAAATAAATGCAGGATGGAGCTGATTGCATCAATCTCAATTGGTTATTAGGCTCCCAGTGTCATCCGAAACAGGAATTTAGGCTCTTCATGTTAAAGCCACGAGTAAGGAATAAAGTGCATCGAAATAGTGAAGTGGGGGGTCCTTTCTTGGTTTATCCATAGCCAAACAATATAGGTGGAATTGCTTCAGCAATATTAAGTGGCTGATAACTAGATATATCACACGCTCTGTTAAGGAAACATGATCGTCCACTTTCTGGATTTATAGCCAAGAGCTCCCAACATGACAAGGATGTCTTCAGAAAGAGTCTTGCCATTTTCCTTTCGAGGTTGGAGTTCATGCAAAGTGTAAAAGTTTGCCAACAACGTGCCCAACCATCTTCTGCCAACTCTCCACGATCACAGTGTGGAAATAGGTCACGTTTACATCAAGTTACAGTTTGCCTTTGAGTTCTTCAATTATATACTTTTCTGAGGAGACTTGGTGCCCTGCAGCAGTTACTGAATCCTGAACTCACATGGTCCACTGCTAAAAGTGGAGACATAACCTAAAATTTTAAGGTTATATAATTGAAGGTTGAGTTTTCATTTTAGTCTCTTCCTATAGATTGTAGAACCTAGAAATTAGCTGGCAGGGGCTGTTCTAGCTTAACCAGAGGTCTCGAGTTCGAGTCCCTGAGTATGCAGCTGTGTTAAAACTCTTGAGGGAGAGCTTTGCCGCCCTTTGAGTCCTGTCCGGCTCGAATCCGGATTAGTCCTATACCAAAGGTATGGGGATACCGGATGATCTAGATAAAAAAAGAACCTAGAAATTATCTTAAATAATTCCTCTGATCATTTTTTAAAAAACATCTAACGAGTGTGTAACATTTGTAAATTTTTTTTTCAAATTTAATTCATAAAATGGCAGTAATACTTTGTATCAAAATAAAAAAGAATTGTCTTATATTTATTATGTTGTATATTATATTATTATATCATTCCAATAAATCAAATATATGAATTTAGAGCGCATAATAAATATAAGAGTGAAACTATTATGAGATAATTATAAAACTTTTTACTGCAATTATACATGATATTATATTTCCTTCAAGTAAAATTGGTTAAATATTTTACAAAATCTAATAGCGCCAAGTGCCCAAAACAAAAAGAGAAACACACTTCAATGTGCAGAAATCATTGAAACATTTACAGCTTACACAAACTCAGATGTGAAACTCAAACACGATATAGCTTTATAACCTGCTCAATCTTGGCACGGCATACAGGGCAACCCCATTTCTTGGCTTTGATCTCATTCAAACAAGACATGCATCCAGCAACATGGCCACAGGGAACACACGCTGCCTCGGATGGCGCATCCAAACATATCGTGCATGAAGGACCTCCATCTTCTTTTGTTTCATCAGCACTAGCAGGTAGTTTTTCACCATTTAAGGAAGACAAATCAATAGGAGTGTCATCAATGGATGGATATTGAATTGGACCATCTTCCACAATCTTGTCCACAGCAGGTGGAGCTGATGGTACTGAATCTGAGGTCTGCACGGTCGTATGGGTAGCAGAAATGTTATTGCTATGGATATCGATGCCCTGGGATGAATTGCTACCAGAGCCGGCTTCAGTCATTGTCCATCCACTGATGCTTGCTTTTGAAGGAGCAAATGCAAGTGGTGCTACTGAACCACCGTGACCACTGGAAGAAGCACCACTGTGACCACTGGCGGATGAACTAGCTTTATTGCCAGAGTGCAAACCAAAATGGGAAGTCTCCGCAATAGCTGACTGGATAGAGGCATTCATTGCCATTGCTAATTCTAAATCCTCTGCGTCTGCTGGTGCAGCTGACTGGATAGAGGCATCCATTGCCATTGCTAATTCTAAATCCTCTGCATCTGGTGGTGCAGTTGCTGGAGCAGCCGGAGGCTGAGAATTATGCAGGAATGCAGGACCCGTTGCCTATATATTCCGAAGCCATAAATAAAAATGGAGATTTAACATGAAAATTGAGTGGACAAGCATTATAACAAAATGTTTCATATTTGTAAGGGTTTTATTTTTTTTGGCCAAGTAAAAGTTGGGTGAATGAACAACTATTCTGAGGTTTTAATTATTACTGCATGTACTCTGGAATTCAACAACCTTCTCACCAAAAACAAGTGTAACTCTCGTATAGCTTAGAATATTTGTGTAATTTCAACAAAAAGTTCTGCTCACACTTATCCAGGTTTGCTTTTGAGAAAGAGTGCAACACCCTCAAACAAACAGATCCAAACACACATACTGATTCCAGCTTCACTAAGCTACATTAGCTTCTTTTGGAAGACCCAACAACCTCCAACAGGAAATTTATAGTATGATTGTAAAAAATTAGAGGAAATATTACTTTGATGATAAAAGAATTATGCTTCTGATCAATAATTACTCGCTCCTCTTGTTACAGTCTGCTATAAGTTATGTTACGAACAAGAAGCATCAATGAAATATCTGTATCTAAAGGATGAATAGTACCTGTGGAATTCCTTTGCATGCATCACAAAACCACTGAAGCTGCTGCCTGTCATTTTCATTGCCAGGTGCAAGTTTAATGCGTGTTTCTGGAAAAAGAACCAGATCAAGTTGATGTGAATTGTTGCATAGAAAACATGCATTCATCATCCAGAAATTTAAACAAAAACTTATTGGTACTATCCAAGCATCAATGCTAATAACCAGTTTTCACCTGATTATTGGAAAAAGTAGACAACAGGAGAAAAGAAACCTATGTATCTGAAGAAAGACTGAAATGGAGGCTGGAATATGGGAGGCTGCAATTTAAAATTCCAGTGATTTCCATTTTCAATCAAACTCTAGATTTATCATGTTGAAGTGCAACTTCAGTCTAGTTCAGGGTTTTTTCTCTAGTTATAAATATGTAACTGATAATTACCATGTTTACGCCTAACTATTCCAGGTTTACACCTCACCTCGCGAGAGGTGTAAATACTTCGTCTCTGCCTCCGGCGTCTTGAGACTATGCATGAAGATAAAATAAATCAAAATATGGAGACTAAGAAATCAATCTAATTTCAAATTCCAAAACATAGCCGGAAAAGATTAAGAACTAGAAATATAGGCAAGAGAAATTACTGCAGGGGTTATCAACAATTGCCACTGAAGGATCAGGCTGGTTAAGTTTTGGCTCCTCCAAATTAGCTTTCCACAATGCAATAACCGTACGTGGTTGGGCATCCTGTTAAATAACCAATTACCCAACTAAGTGGTAGAAAATCATTCAAGGAGAAGAAATAAACCAGAAGCAAAATAAAACAACCAAAATGATAAATTATTTTTTAAACTAATTAATAGTTCACAATTGGGTTGATGTAATATTAGAAACAAATTAATTCTAGAAAGGTTGAGAATATAAAATAACAAAACCCCCTTAAGGTTTAATCTTACCAACAAATCTCTATAAGATATCCCATGACTACAGGATTAAATAAGAACTTGTCATCACCTTCAGACTTATCCTATTTGCAACTTTCTACTTTTAAGTTTGGATCTATGCATCAAGTATGATACAAAATTTGTTTTACTCAGTTTATGTAATAACTCACCAGGCTTAGTAGCTTGAACAATTTAAAGCAGCTTGCGGCCCTTATATATTTTTTAAAACTAGTGCCATAGTAAACAAAAGTAAGTAAACTTGTTATTTATAAACAGAATAACATCATAAGTATTTAAGAAAGCCGATGCTAACTTGACGAACAGATTCAGGCCAGTTTAAGCCAAGCTTGTGAACTTTTGTCTTTTCGCTTATTTCAGCTATCATTCAAGCTTGAATTCAGGTTTACAAAGGCATCTCTTAAGCTGAGCTTGAAGAGCTTAATACTTGGCTAACTTCACCTCCTTTTGCACCCGTAGCTAGAATAGCTATACATTTAAAAAGAGAGACAAATTATACTTGCAATACCTGCGAACTAGTATATATGGCCAGCTCCAACTTGAAAGGCTTTGTATGATTATGGGAACCAGTCGGTAGAACAACCACCCAACTGCAAGAAATGCATCAATGAGAAGATACACAATTTGCTTGGAAAAAGATGAGGCTTCTGAATGATAGAAAAAATTGAACTATCCAGGCATATTCTTATATGACACATGGTGACAAACAACAAGCAAAAGGTAATTGAAACTAAAAAGTATTCTAAATAATAATACCCACACTTTTCTTGAAACCAATTGAGGAACAAACATTTCAATAAATCCTGGCCCGTAAAATTCCCGCATCCAACCAGAGAATAAACATATATGATCCTGCACAGTATCAGAGGGAGAAAAAGACTTATTTCAGCAATCACTTACCTATACATGATAAATGTCAAAGTTTTGAGTAGATTATATCATAAACAAACTTCCATTTATACCTCAATTGCCCGCACAACATTCACGCTTCCTTTCACCCTAGCAACTTCTAGAGGTGTTTGACAATCATCATTCATCACCAACGGGTTAGCTGAAAATTTAAAGAAGGTAAATATAAGACTGCTCTACACACTTCATATCAAACATATTCCTTCAATAACAATGAATAAATTGGTTTTCACATAGAATTACAGAGTTAGATAAAACAACAACCTCCATGGGAAAGAAGTAATTTAACAGTATCTTGAAGGCCCCTCTTTGCGGCATGGTGCAAGGGAGTCCCAGCATGCCGACCTAACATGAATGAAAATACTAAAATTAAAATCAGATGATATGCTATTCAATTTCATAAAGCCTCCAAAGCTCTTATAAACTGTAAATTACCAGCAAAGGTTTCAATTGCACAAACAAAAATGAAAATTAAAACAAAAATTTCCTACAAAATCGAACATTCCTGCTTCTGGGAGTGAAAAAGCCTAAAATTTATTTGCTAGAAACAAAACTCAACATTAACTTCATAAAGAAACAAAAAATTAGTTAATTCTTTTGAAAAATAATTTAAAAAATAAATAAAAATAAAAACCTGGACGATAAGCGTTAACATTGGCACCGAGTTCGATCAAAGTTTTGGCTACATTAAAAAGCTCTGGATTCAAACACGCCAATATCAACGGCGTTTTCCCTTCTCTATCAATCCACTGCCAAATCCATAACCAAAAAAAAAAAATTAAGACCTAAATTAATCAGAAATTAATTGAGGAAAGAGATCAGATTAATTAGTTGGCACCTCAAGCCCAGCACCATCATGGCGAAGTGCTTTGATCCCTTCAGTGTTGCCGTAATTCACTTGATTGTATAGCAACTCGCCTTTCGATTGTTGTTGCCCCATTCAAAAAAGCTTCTGTTTGGTCCGATGGAAAATAGGGATCGTTTTGTATTTCCAGGAAAAACTATTTCCCGGAAAATGAAATGGAAATGAAAATCCAAAACTAGGATCGGGACACTGAAAAAGGTTGTGAACCACTGAACTTTTTAAAAGGGTAAAATAAATTTAAATAATCATTTTTTTAGATAAAAAATTTCTTAACAGAGAAGAGTTTTGGAAGTCAAAGAAAAAAATAAAAATTTTTAATTAATTAAATTATGATTTTTTTCTAGGAAACCGGTGGCCTAAGTGACGTAGACTAAAGGCGGGAACGCGGTGCCTTAACGACAAACGTTTTGAACACGTGTTATGTTTCCTTGACTCGGTAATTACTTACATGTTCATGAGTTTTTTTTTTTCAAAAAACATCCATTTAATTATAACCTTTTTTTTAATTCAATAATTATAACATTTTTATTCCACTTTTAAAAGTTAAAACACGAGGATTTTCAAGACCAACAAGCGATAGAAAGATTCACGAATGGTTAAAAGAAATAGAAGTAAAATAATTTTTTCAAATATTTGGATAAGATTTGAGTTTTGAAATCTTTATTATTGAGAGGACTTTACCGTTTATCACTTTCAACTCGAACATGATTAATCTCAAACCGTAAAACAGACGAAGATAACTGTACTTATACAAAAAAAAAGCAGTAGAAAGAGATAAAAATGAAATTTTTTATCCAACATTTGAATTTTAAAATTGTCATTATTGAAAAAGTTTTATCATTTATAATTTTAGTCCGAATAAAGTTAATTTAAGATAATAAAATAGATAAAAACACAAACGAGAACTTTCAGGGGATATCCAGGGAGAGTGTTCTCGTTTTGTTTTTATGTTCTTGGTTGATTTGGTGCGCAATGATCTTGTTTCAGTTTTTGTTTCATAGGTTTATTTCAGTTAAGAGTGTTTTATGTGTATCGCCATCAAGAGGTGCCATAACTTGAGATCGTGCTATAGTTGTAGCACTGGTATATGACAAATGAAGATACATCAAAGTGGCTCAAGAGAACATTATGATGGCGCATGGTTAAGGCGGATTTCTATAATTGAATGTTGATGGACGAAGTTCAAAGCATAAAATAGCCTCTTGGTCAAATAACTTTTTGTGATGCTGTTTTAATTGCAAGGACTAACTTGTAATGAGACGTGGCACAATGTAAACAGTACCAGCACTTTTGGGTAACGGCAGGGTTAGAAGGAAAATGCCATGTCTAAACCACCAACATTGTTCAGACATTTTCCAAATGAGTGGTGAGATAGCAATATGAGGAGACTCTTGCCAAGCTGATTTCTTCGAGGAAAAAAACATGAAAACCAATAAACAAGTGTATCGTTTCTTGTAGGAAGATACATGATGATTTCGCGTATCGTTTCTTGTAGGAAGATGCATGATGATTTCGCCCATTACCAAAGAGAGCACCAACATAAGTTGACTTTGTGTTAGGTGAGTTTTAGGTACGGTGAGATCAGTCCATGAACAATATATAAGTGGGAGGTAAAATTATTCTTTCACATTTGCTTTTAAATATTTTTTATTATTTTATTAAAATTACCTAGTTTTTAGTGATATATTTTTTTCAATAAACCAAAATTCTATTTACGCTCAAAATAGATCTCCACTGCACTTAATATGTGAAAAACAATTTTGCTATTGAAAATTATTGAAATTTCTTATCTAAATTTTTTCCCTTCTTATTTCTTCCTGCCTCTTTCAATAGGACTAGAACTTTCCCTCCTTTCTCTCTGATTATTCATTTCTTGATTTAATTGTATTTTTTTTTTCACAAATTTATCTAGAAGAATTGATTAGATAGAAACCAAGTTCTGATCACCCCATTTTTTTTAGGTTTACTATCCAAATATGTCATTCACGTTTGCCATAAAATGGAATTAAGTATTCAACGTTTAATTGCATAAAAATTAGTCCTAAACGTTTTAAAATAACAGAATTAAGGACATTTTCGTTACCCTTGCACAGTAATAAAACTTAACAGTGTTAGAGGGAATTAACGGAAATGTCTTTAATTTTGTTATTTTGAAACGTTTAGAACTTATTTCCATGCAATTAAACGTTGAAGACTTAATTTCATTTTGTGACAAACGTGAAGGAGATATTTGGCTATTAAGCCACTTTTTTACCATCCAAGGTATTTTGAACATTTGATGTAACATCCCAAATCCACAGTATAACATAATATTCACTTATAAATCACACTTACTTACCGGTTGGGCTGTCTGTGATGCTTAACAACTCCTAACACTTTAATAAAAATTAGTACTCTTATTTCTCGTACTAATAAAAAAATATGAATTATTAAATTCTTTCCTTAAGATTGTATGTACATTCTCTTCTATTTAAAGTAGTACTGTACAACTTTACTGAATATATAAAAGAAAATAATGTACCTTCGATATCAAATCTCTGGAAGGTAATTCCCTTAGTCCAAAATCAATAATCTATGGAGTAGAAAATAAGGAGTGAGCGACAATGTGCTCAGTAAGGAAGGTGTATGCTGCTTTATACTAATAAAACTATATACCCCAAATACGTTTATTTTTCTTAACAATAAACCCATTAGGAAAACAATGGATATAGTAAACAGTAAACAAGATTCAATAGATCCTTTCAGTAAACAAAAATCAATAAGTTGAGACTAGGCAACAAATAAATCATGCTCTCATTGTTCCCTCAGGAACACAAGTCGTCCGCTTTTGGGGTGCACTCGTAGGCCATCGCCCCTCACGGCTATCTCGACTAGATCTATGGCCATAATCTATAGGTGGTCCTCGGGTCCACTTGCCAAGTGACCTCGAGATCGCTGATGACTTGGCAGGTCCATCAGCCTTGTGACGCCCTGGGGTGCACCCGTTGGTCTATCGACCCAAGCCATCGCCCCAGGCGGGTCACTCAATTACGCGAATAGTAATGCATGAACTTAGGGCCTAAAGTCTCAAAATCACTTTATATCTCATAACTAACCTTTAAGGAATATATCATAATTTCATCATTTTCTCAAAATGATTTGCTTTCCAAAAAGGTTTTATATTTTCTGTTTACAAAAGGCAATAAAACAACCAGTTCTCTTCTTTGGTTTTTGTATTATAAAACACATTTAAAACCTGCTCGCCCATGGTCAGCTCGCCCATCATGGCTCGCCCAACACGGTGAACTAGTGTTCGCCAGCCAACATTAGCTTTTAAAAACAAATTAAACTAGCTCGCCCATGGTCAATTCGCCTATAGTCAACTCGCCTATGGTCAACTCGCCCCTTCCAACTTGCCCATGGCCAGTTTGCCCACTATGGCTTTTCCATGGTCAGTTCGCCCATTGTCACAAAAAGGGATCACCTATTTTTTTTGGCTCGCCCAGCTTTTTATTAAAACATGGGTCGCCTATAATTGGCTCGCCCAAAACATCATAAAGGGGTCGGCTTTGTAGCTCGCCCAAAGTTTATTAAAACAGGGTCGCCTGCCCAAAACATTACAAAAGGGTTCACCCACTTTGGCTCGCCAGAAATTTTCTTAACAAAGGGGTCGCCCGCCCCAAAACATTAAAACAAGGGTCGCCTTCCATTGCTCGCCCGGATTTCAATTAAAACAGTGTCGTTTGCCCCAACAACATAAAAGAGGTCGCCTTCTATTAGCTCGCCCATCCTTTACTAGTTCGCCCAAATCAACCAAATTATCAAATTAATGCATGTCATAACCAAAACAATTTCTCAATAATTTCATAAAATTTAACTCCACAGGACATGCATTCACTTCACACACATCTCCCTTACCTGGTCTTACGTAGCCTTGCTTCCTGATCGCCTTCCCGATCACTTTTACCAAGTCCTTAATCCCCGACTGCAAAATAATTTATCAAAACTATTAATATTTTCTTTTTGAATATTTCCTAAAATTATTAATATTTTCTTTTCGAATATTTCCAATTACTTTGGCGAGATATGATACTAATCTACAGCTCGCCCAACTCAGCTCGCCATTCACCCAATAGAGCTCGCCATTTGCCCAATAGAGCTCACCATTCCCATATTGGTTTATTCGTGGGAGCTCGCCCACAATTCAACTCGCCATGCTCATGCACGTGAGTTCGCCATTCGTGGCTTTTTATTTAGATGTGGGCTCGCCCCATGAATTGAACTTGCATGTGGCGCCCTCGCCCACCATACCATGCTCCATATTGTTTAGTTCGCCCATGCTAACTGAGCTCGCCCATTTATCATTATTTCCAGTATTTTCATTGTTCATTTTTGATTATTTTCCAGACTATATCTTGTTCTAGTTTCTTATATATTCTAACAAGATTTAACTAAAACAAGGCTATATCTATGTTTGTTATGTTGTAAAACATAGAAATCCACCATCGAATATCAAGAGAACCATAGAAATATGGAACTCACCTTAACTGAGTTGCACTTCCAGAAACAGAGTGCTTTTCTGCCTCCTTTAGTTTTACTTTGCTTGTTCCTTAGCTCTTCAACGATGGAGGAAAGGTTTGGCTAACTAAAGATGAAGTTTCATGGCTCATATGTGAGAGAAACGGAAGAGCTAGAGGTGAGCTTGCAGTGAAAACAGAATGGGCGGGGAGGATTTTGAAGAAGATGAAGTTTGCTAAGTTGGTTTTCCTCATGTATTCCTTCTTATATAGCCATTCAAATCCACTTAGAACCTACCACCTGTTCTTATCTTGTTTTCTTTCATCATTTCACGTCTTTCATGCATTAAAACTCGAAGAAACTGCAGCAAAAAAGGAATGGTGGTGAAGCCTCTTACTGTAGTCCATTTGACTAATTTTCTCTTCTTTTTTCCTTCCTCTCCACGCCACTTCCAGCCACTAATATTGACTTTTATCTCATTTGTTCTTCATTTATCTAACAGCATTTATTCCCTTTCACACTTCAACTAATAAGGTTTCTTTTATACATGAACATTATTTTATTTCTTTTGCATTCTTTTTAACTGAATGCTTTCTATGCATCTCTTAAATACTCATTCCTAATTCAAATACACCATATTGTAAATAAAAATTCCATAATGTAAAGTGAGATTTCATATTCAACATTGATTTAATCCTACTAAATAATTTAATTCTGTTATCCATCATTTACAATAGGCTAATACAGTATAATAAAATCGGGTCTCACATTTCTCCCCACCTTAAGAAATTTGGTCATCCAAATTTAACTCGGACCTATTACTGGAAAAGCTCTGGATACCTCTCACGCATAAGGCTCTCTAACTCCCAAGTAGCCTCATCCTCGTTATGATATTGCCAGAGCACTTTAACCAAAGGAATCGTCTTAGATCGCAATACTTTATCCTTCCTATCCAAGATCCGTATCGGCTTCTCAACGTAACTCATGTCCTCTCTAATCTCCAGTGGCTCATGTCGAATCACATGAGAAGGATTTGGATGGTACTTTCTCAACATTGAGACATGGAATACGTTATGCACTCCTACAACTCTGGTGGTAGTGCTAACCGATATGCCACATCTCCCACACGATCTAAGATCTCATAAGGCCCAATGTATCGGGGGCTCAACTTTCCTCTCTTCCCGAATCTCATTATACATTTGGACGATGAGACCTTTAAGAAAACATAATCACCCGCTACAAACTCTAATGGTCGGCGTCTGGTATCTGCATAACTCTTCTGCCGACTCTGAGCTGTTCTGAGCCTCTCACAGATCATCCGTACATCATGAGAAGCCTGCTCGACCAAATCGGGAGCTAACAGTTTACAGTCCCCCACTTCTTACCATGCTATCGGGGATCTGCATCGTCTGCCATACAAGGCCTCATAAGGTGCCATGCCAATACTCGAATGAAAGCTATTATTATAAGCAAACTCTACCAGGGGGAAGTGATCGTCCCTTGAGCCTCTAAAATCCAGTGCACACACTCTCAACATATCCTCGAGCGTCTGTATCGTACGCTGGGACTGTCCATCAGTCTGTGGATGAAAAGCAGTGCTAAAATTCAGCTGGGATCCCATAGCTTCCTGAAATCTCTCCCAGAAATGAGAGGTGAAGCGGGAGTCCCTATCAGAGGTGATACTCACTAGAACACCATGTAACCTCACTATCTCCCTGACATACAAATTGGCTAAGGCACTAACTGAATATGTAGATCTCATGGCCAAGAAATGAGCAGATTTAGTCAATCTATCTACGATTACCTAAATAGCATCGTAACCCTTTCGGGTCCGTGGTAATCCCATAATGAAATCCATAGTAACATGCTCCCATTTCCACATAGGAATCGATAATGGTCGAAGCATACCTACCGACTTCTGATGTTCAATCTTAATATGCTGGCATGTTAGACATCTAGCAACAAAATCAGCGATGTCCTTTTTCATCGTAGGCCACCAATACACTCTTCGAAGATTCTGGTTCATCTTAGTACTACCCGGATGTAACGTGTATCTAGAGGTATGGGCCTCTGATAAAATCAAATCTAGAATCTGCTGATCACCGGGAACATATATCCGACCTCTAAACCTCAGTATCCCATCGGTGCCAATCTCAAAATCTGACATAACTCTCATTTGAATCTGACTGGTAATCCCAATGCAATAATCAGAGCTTCCCTGATTCGATCCATCAAATCCGGCTCTATACGGAAACTAGCCGTAAATCCATACTGATCAGAGGAAATAACTGTCAAGCTGAGGCTCGAGAACTGCTCTATCAAATCATGCTCCCTGATCATCATGTAAGATACCATGCCAACATGCTTATGGCTCAGTGCATCTGCTACTACATTAGCTTTACCTGGGTGATACAAAATCTCACAATCATAGTCCTTTAACAGTTCCATCCACCATCGCTGCCTCAAGTTCAACTCTCGTTCTGAGAATATATATTTCAAACTCTTATGGTCTATATATATCTGAAATTTCTCCCCGTACAAGTAATACCGCCATATCTTCAGTGCAAACACTACTGCGGCTAGCTTTAAATCATGTGTCGGGTAATTCTTCTCATGATCCTTCAACTGTCGAGAACCATAGGCTATAACCCAACCTTGCTGCATGAGCACACATCCTAAACCTTGAGCGGATGCATCGGTATACACCATAAATCCACCTGATCCGCTAAGAAGGGCTAATACGGGGGCACTAGTCAATCTCCTCTTAAGCTCAAGAAAATTGCGCTCACACACGTCATTCCACTCAAACTTCACATCCTTACGTGTGAGTCGTGTCAATGGAGCAGCAAGTCTAGAAAATCCCTTCACAAACTTACGATAATATCCGGTAAGACCCAAGAAACTACGTATCTTGGTAATCGTGTTAGGCCTTTCCCACTGAACAATGGCCTCTATCTTGGATGGAGCAACTGAAACCCCATCTTTCGACACTATATGTCCCAAAAAGATTTTATGGTCAAGCCAGAAATCACACTTACTAAATTTTGCATACAACCTCCTCTCTCTGAGGGTCTGTAAAATAATCTGCAAATGCTGCTCGTGCTCCTCTAGAGTCTTAGAATAAATCAGGATGTCATCTATAAATACTATGACAAACTTATCCAAAAATGGATGAAACACCTCATTCATCAAACTCATAAAAGCTGCAAGGGCATTTGTTAACCCAAAAGGCATCACTAGGAACTCATAGTGACCATAGCGAGTCCGAAATGCTGTTTTATGCACATCTGACTCCTTAATTTTCATCTGGTGATAGCCTGATCGGAGATTTATCTTGAAAAATACCTGTGCACCCCTGAGCTGATCAAATAGGTCATCGATCCTGGGTAGTGGATACTTATTCTTAACGGTAGCCCGATTCAACATCCGATAGTCTATACACAACCGGAGGCTATCATCCTTCTTCCGACCAAATAATATCGGAGCTCCCCACGGTGACACACTGGGACGTATAAATCCCTTATCTAATAACTCTTGGAGCTACTTCTTAAGCTTATCCAACTCAGTCAGTGCCATCCGATATAGGGGTTTAGAAATCGGCTCCATATCGGGTACCAACTCGATCATAAACTCTGTCTCTCGATCTGGTGGTAACCCTGGTAAATCCTCCGGAAATACATCCGAAAAGTTCTTAACCACAAGAATCTCTTGAATCTCTGGATGTTCCTTCTCTACATCTTCCACACTAGCAATATATCCTTCATAAACATTCATACACAACCACAATTTCAGTACACATGTCATTTCACAAACATATATTCACATACTTTTTATTAATTTACAATAACTTTACAATGTACTTTTTGGGATGAGAGAAGGTAATAAACTTAGTATTACAATCCAAACTGACATGATTCGCAGCAAACCAATCCATGCCCAAAATGATGTCAAAATCATATATATTCAACAAAATTAGATTAGCTGTTATAACCTTCTCTCCTATAGTCAATTTACAGTTCCTATATATAATATCCGTCCTCTGAAAATCATTAAAAGGAGTTTTCACTTGCAAAGTATACTCTAACAACTCCGGCTCTACTGGGGTCCTGTTAGCACATGTAGGCGATAAGAACGAATGGGTAGAACCTGGATCAAATAAGGCAACTACGGGGATATCAAAGAGATAAACCTTATCTTTAATCACATCAATAGAGACGTCGGCAGTCTCCTGATCCATCGCGTACACCCGACCCTGAGTCACAACCTTCTTACCCTTCTCTGCGGCTGTCGCCCGCCTAGGCTGTGAGGGTGTCGCTTTCTCTGGCTCACTCTGAGCTACCGGGGCCGCTATCTGAGGTAATGTAGGAGGAATAGTAGAAGCAGCTGACTCTTTGAGCAATGGGCAATTCTTGATAAAGTGCTCCGTCTGTCCACATTTAAAACATGCCCTAGACATTAAAGGACAAGGGCGTGACCCATGTGACCTTCCACAATGTCTACATAAAGGCACAACACTTCTCTGGGTAGTGATGGGGCCACTAGCAGGAGTAGAGATTGCTGGTCTATTAAATCTGCCCTCTGAAATTTGTATGCCCATAGGTCTAGTCCTCTTAGGCTGCTCTCTACCTGATCTGTCCTCTATAAACCTCTTAGCCTTTCCCTTTGCTTTACCTTTACTTTTACTACTGAACTCGAGCTGGAACTGCTCATAGACCCTCTCACATAGCTGAGCCCGTCGAACTATCTTGTCATAAGTTTGTATATCAAATGGGGCTAGCTTCATTCTGATGGAGGGCCTCAAACCAGCCCTAAACCTCGAAATCATATATCTGGTATTCACACTAGTCTATGGATCAAAACGGCTCAATGTAGTAAATTTGGCCTCATACTTATCCACTGACGTGTTGCTCTGAACTAAATACATGAATTCCTGCTGTAATTTTTCTTGAGCAGTGTCAGGAATATACTGCCTCCGAAAAGCATCCACAAAAATATACCAGGACAGATCCTGATGCTGAGCAAATAATACAGTTTGAGTGGCCTTCCACCAATGTCTCGCATCATCTGCCAACTGGAATACTGCTAGGCCTACTTTCTCTGTCTCTGAACATCTCATAATCTTAAGTAATTTCTCGACCTAAATAACCCACTGCTTTGCCGCCAATGGATCCCTAGTACCTTTAAACTTAGGTGGATCCAACTTCTTAAATGATTTCACTAATGCCACATCACAGTACGACTCCACATCTCTAAGCGGTCGAATCAATGGCTGTGGTAGAGCTACCTATGGCTGAGGTGTCGGTGGTGGAATAGGCTGAGCCTAGTACCTTTAAACTTAGGTGGATCCAACTTCTTAAATGATTTCACTAATGCCACATCACAGTACGACTCCACATCTCTAAGCGGTCGAATCAATGGCTGTGGTAGAGCTACCTATGGCTGAGGTGCCGGTGGTGGAATAGGCTGAGGCTCGAGTACAATTGGTGCCGGCTGTGGTGGTGCTGGCGCCTCTACTAGAGCTGCGGAAGCTACTGCTCTCTCTCTCTGCCTTATCCGCGGCTCTATCCGCCTGATACATAGCCATAAAATCGGCTACTAACCTCTCTACTCGGCTCACTCCAGTATCAATGCCCTCTAGCTGTATAAGACTTACAGGTCTTGGGGCAGGTTCCGGTGTCTACGGCTCCGGAATCTGTGCTGCCCTACTTTGGCCTATATCTCTAACTGAGCGTATCACCCTTATTCTTACACTTATATCTATTCCACAGAGATCATTTGTCACTTATCATTAGTATATCAATTATATATTCAGATTATACAGTACTACAGGGAATGTTTACTATTTATTTTTCGTTTTAAGCATCACTAGACATCCGACTAACCCTGCTCTGATACCATTAAATCTGTAACATCTTAAATCCATAGTATAACATAATATTCACTTATAAATCACACTTACTTACCGGTTGGGCTGTATGTGATGCTTAACAACTCCTAACAATTTAATAAGAATTAGTACTCTTATTTCTCGTACTAATATGGAAATATGAATTATTAAATTCTTTCCTTAAGATTGTATATACATTACCTTCTATTTAAAGTAATACTGTACAACTTTACTGAATATATAAAAAAATAATGTACCTTCGATATCAAATCTCTGGAAGGTAATTCCCTTAATCTGAAATCAATAATCTGTGAAGTGAAAAATAAGTACTGAGCTACAACGTGCTCAGTAAGGAAGGTGTATGCTACTTTATACTAATAAAACTATATCCCCCAAATACGTTTATTTTTCTTAACAATAAACCTATTAGGAAAACAATGGATATAGTAAACAGTAAACAAGATTCAATAGATCCTTTCAGTAAACAGAAATCAATAAGTTGAGACTAGGCAACAAATAAATCATGCTCTCATTGTTCACTCAGGAACACAAGTCGTCCGCTTTTGGGGTGCAGCCGTAGGCCATCGCCCCTCACGGCTATCTCGGCTAAATCTATGGCCATAATCTATAGGTGGTCATCGGGTCCACTTGCCAAGTGACCTCGAGACCGCTGATGACTTGGCGGGTCCATCAGCCTTGTGACGCCCTGGGGTGCACCCGTCGGTCTATTCACCCGAGCCATCGGCCCAGGCGGATCACTCAATTACGCAAATAGTAATGCATGAACTTAGGGCCTAAAGTCTCAAAATCACTTTATATCTCATAACTAACCTTTAAAGAATATTTCATAATTTCATCATTTTCTCAAAATGATTTGCTTGCCAAAAATGTTTTATATTTTCTGTTTACAGAAGGCAATAAAACAGCCAGTCTCTCTTCTTTGGTTTTCGTATTATAAAACACATTTAAAGCTTGCTCGCTCATGGTCAGCTCGCCTATCATGGCTCGCCCAACACGTTGAACTAGTGTTCGGCCGCCAACATTAGCTTTTAAAAACAACTTAAACTGGCTCGCCCATAGCAACTCGCCCATGGTCAACTCACCCATAGTCAACTCGCCCATGGTCAACTCGCCTCTTTCGGCTTGCCCATGGCTAGTTCGCCCACTATGGCTTGTCCATGGCCAGTTCGACTATTGTCACAAAAAGGGATCACCTATTTTTTTTGGCTCGCCCGACTTTTTATAAAACATGGGTCGCCTATAATTGGCTCGCCCAAAACATCATAAAGGGGTCGGCTTTGTAGCTCGCCCACAGTTTATTAAAACAGGTTCGCCAGCCCAAAACATTACAAAAGGGTTCGCCCACTTTGGCTCGCCCGAAATTTTCTTAATAAAGGGGTCTCTCGCCCCAAAACATTAAAATAGGGGTAGCCTTCCATTGGCTCGCCGGGATTTCAATTAAAACAGTGTCGTTCGCCCAAACAACATAAAAGGGGTCGCCTTCTATTGGCTCGCCCGTCCTTTACCAGTTTGCCCAAATCAACCGAATTATCAAAGTAATGCATGTCATAAACCAAAACAATTTCTCAATAATTTCATAAAATTTAACTACACAGGACATGCATTCACTTCACACACATCTCCCTTACCTGGTCTTACGTAGCCTTGCTTCCTGATCGCCTTCCCGATCACTTTTACCAAGTCCTTAATCCCCGGCTGCAAAATAATTTATCAAAACTATTAATATTTTCTTTTCGAATATTTTCTAAAACTATTAATATTTTCTTTTCGAATATTTCCAATCACTTTGGCGAGATTTGATACTAATCTACAGCTCGCCCAACTTAGCTCGCCATTCACCCAACAGAGCTCGCAATTCGCCCAACAGAGCTCGCCATTCCCATATTGGCTTATTCGTGGGAGCTCGCCCACAATTCAACTCGCCTTCAATGTCTACTTAATCATTCGAGACCTCATGTCTCTACTGTATATAATTCAATTAGAACTCATGTTCACTGACTTAACAGTAAGGTTTTCCATTCCTAGATGTTCGTGACGTTATTCAACGATATTGCTTATATCAATATACATATTTATTCTCTTAAATTATCCTAGTTGGCTCTAGGCACACAAATGGGAAGGATACTACAGTCGGCTAGGGATCCAGATAGAATATGATAGGTATTTTAGAATACCATATTTGTTCCGGAACCTAGAAGCAACTGTAGAGAGTACAAATCCCGTTGTTTTTCAAAGCGATAAAATTTTCATTTTCACAAGTTTTATAGAAACAGTTTAGTTTTCTACTCATCAATTTCTTGAGTAATTTCTCAAGCTCTTCTGATTCACTGGTAAGAGCTTACAAACAAATTCCATATTGTAAATCGAGTCAACAATATCTCGAATCCACGTTACTCCAGATGCTTACTTAACATCATCATGTAATTTCAAATTCACAAACTCATATCATCTTGAATGTCTCGTTATTTACATCCAACCAAATCACTATGTATCCTCCAAACACATATATAAATTTTCAAGTCACTTTACAAGTATTTCACAATATTTCAATTCTATGGATATCGTAACAATAACGAACCAGCCTAACCGACCATGGCAACCCCTTTTTGGGCCCATCGACAACGATTGCTGTGACAACGCTACTCATCCATACTGTCCTCCTTGGCGAACGCATCGACGCCCCGGTCCTTCCAACCGTGCTCGAGCTCGCCCATCTCAAGGTTTTTCTTTCGCATCCACAGTGACTTGAACAATTGACTTCTTTAATTGTCAAGTTACTACTAATATTCATTCTCCTAAAATATATGGAGTATATATAACTAGTATTATCATTGATATTTGCATCATTTCTCACACAATTCACTTTTCATAATACTCAATAATTTCTCATCAATATAACCCATATTTTCACTTTAAATTCATACCCTAAAACCCACAACAGGCTGACTATCTCGCTACCTCTCATAACATATACTCCGGGTCGCCTTACTCGTCAATATATCAGTGGGGTCCACAGTAGGAATCATCCTTTACACCATCACATACCATTTCACCATCAAATATTATTTTAAATCAATTTAGTCATTCATGACTTAGATAAAGCATTTCAATATCAGTATTTCAGGATATTAGTTCGATATGGACAAAGAAGTCCTGGTGGGGCCCTCACCGAGTTCCTCACTGTACCTTACTGAATAGAACTGACACTATGATGATAAGATCGCTTATCTCATGCAAATTTACCGGATTACAATACTATTTGTAACCCCTAATTTCATCAACTTACACCCATAACTCAATTTACAGTCATTTGACTTCTCTATACATTCAGAGTATACAGTACTACAGGGGATGTTAACCTTTTTTCAACACTTTCCATACTAAAGGCATCAACAGACATCAGACCAACCCAAGCTCTGATACCATTAAATCAGTAACATCCCGTTGCCACATTTTTCACGTATTTCTATACGACTTTACCGGTTGGGCTGTCTGCGATGCCATTAACATTTCACAGTGACAGTAATAAATATTAGACATTTATTTAAATATGGACTATGAAAATTCTTTTCATTATTCTTTATATCTAACATCCCCTTATTGTCTTATTTCACTACAGTAGTACTGTCATAACGTATTAAGTTTTGGGAAACCTAATAGCTAAACACAAAAATATGGAGTCGCCACCAACCATTCTAAACTAGGTGTGATTGGTCACCTATTCAAACTAAGGATAAGGCTTGGTCTACGTTAAGAGTTCTAAGTTCGGGAGTACAGTTACGTGTGAGGAAGGATTAGCACCCTCACAACGCCCATCCTAAAATGGTACCAAATAATCTAAGGTTATCCTAATTTTGCCTTTTTACTATAATCTCGATATAATTAAATATTGAAAAATCTTTTAAGTCTCCCCCATCAAGCTGGTTGGATAACCTAAAAGTTTTTCTCACCTCAAGAGTATTCAAGTAGGACCAATCGCCTTTCTTGAAGAGGCTCCATCGTCGGATTGATTAAATATTTTATGCAAACCCTATTTTGACTCCTATTCAATTTTTATTTATTATTTTATCTTATTTTATTATATTATTATTATTTATATAAATTATTATTTCACATATTTATATATTTAAATAAACATGAATTATTTTATATTGAAAATTCTCTTAAAGACCTTCCATCATGCTGGTAAGACCTTAAAGAAAATTTTCTCACCTTAAGAATTTTTAAAGAAACTACTCAAGCACAATTCCCTTTAAATTCCATCCTTAGAATAATTCACATCTATTAAAATATTTAATTTAATTTAATTTAATTTCTGTAATTCTTTTCTAATTTTAATTCTAATTAATTAATTTGATTTTTATTATTTATTATTATGAACTTAATTTTAAATTACTATTTTTAACCTAATTTAATTTTTATTTTTATAATTAAATTGATTTATTAAATATTGGAAATATCCCCTTAGATCTTCCATCGAGCTAGTAAGACCTAAAAGAAATCTCCTCACCTCAAGACATCCAAAAGTACTACTCAAGCGCAGTACCTTTAGAATTTCGTCGTCGGAATATTTATATTTTTATTATCTTATTCTATTTTATTTCTAATTATATTAATTTTTATAATACTTTATTTCTAATTTGATTATTTATTCTTTTAATTACAATTAATTTTATTTGATTCTTATTTCAATTTTTAATAATAAATTTGAATTCTAAATATCGGAAATATATTTTTAAATCTTCCATCAAGCTGGTAAGACTTAAAAAGAACCTCCTTACCTCAAGATCTTCAAGGAGTCTCGATCGACTTTCTTAAATTCCATCATTGGTATAATTTTAATTTACCGAAAATTTTATTTAATTAACAAATAATTTTAATATCTATTAACTTTATCTTTGTTAAAAATACGTTGAGAATATATTCCTAATAAATTAAATTTAAGTAATGAAGGTATAAATGATGAATAAACCAAATGGCAAATATATATATTAAAATAATTATTTCACATCCAATTAATTAAATTAATCCATCCCTAAATTAACCCAAGATTTAATTTCAGAAAGAAGAAAGAAAAAAAAAGGAAAAAAATAATAAATAAATAAACAAAACATAAAACGAATATATACATATAAAAAAACACAAGCTAATCAAGTTGACTAATGGAATAAATAAACAAAGCATATTAATTACATGATGAAAATTCACAAATAAAATAATAAATGAAATCGTTAAATAAATGTGAATAAAATAATGAAATAGGGCATTAGAATGAATAGTATACACATAAACAATAAAGAGAAAGAGAGCACTATACCTTAAGGAAGAAGCTGAAGTTGCACTGTTTTAAGGATGGCTTTTTTATCTTGGAGAACTTCCTTGCTCCTCTCTTTTCCACATTACTCAGCAAGCAGGGTGATGGCGCGGCAACTGAGTACGAATGTGGGAGGCTACTTGAGCTGACGCAGCAGGCTTGAAGGTCGAGAACGGTGAGAAGCGGTGAAGGAAGCAGTAGGCAGCAGCTGTGATGCAAACAGCGGTACGGAGGGGTTGCTAAAAACCGAACCAAGAGATGAGGAAGGTGGTAATGACGGAAGCTAGATGATGACGATACAATAGCTAGGCTGAGGGCAAAGTTGCAGTAAACAGAGGATGATGAGGAGAATAACAACAGAGATGCAGGTAAGCTTGCTTGGACGATATAGCAGTGCAGCTTGAGGATGATGGTACTGCAAAGCTTTTGTCAAAACTGTAGCGTTTTAATGGCCTTCCTTTCTTCCTTTGCAGTACACGTTCTTATTCTTTTCTTGGACTTGGACGGTGCAACAAGAGATGACAGAGGACTGGTGCAGGCGATCACAACAGAGGGGAAGAATGAAACTCAATGCAGAGCTGGAACGGTGGTGTTGGAGTCAAGAGCAGCAAACAGCGATGGAGAATGAGGCAGGAGCAGAAATAGTTGCACGGAGCAGTACCGACAGTGTAGCGTGGTTAGGCGAGGCTGAGTTGAAGAAGATGATGGACAGTGGATTCTTTGGTGAAGACACAGTGAAGATGATGTATCAGTGATGGTGCAGTAAGGATCCAAGAAGTTTACTGCAATGAGGATCCCAGTAGCAGAACATACGGGGCGGACAGCGGTGGTGTTGGCGGCTTGGAGTGATGCAGCAGCAACAGCTGGATGCGACCAGGGACGTGCAACAAATCAGCAGTAGTAGGCACGATAGTGAGCCGAGCAGCAAGTCGGCGGTAAAGATGGTACTGATGCGACTGACCGAGGTGGACTAGAGGTAGAGGAACGATGAAGATGATAAAAAAAAAATCGTGTCTCCTCTTCCAAGGTTTTCTAGGTTTTTTTTCTTCTAGGGTTTTCTCTTCAAGGTTTTTTCTAGGGTTTTTTTCCTTCTAGGTTTTTTCTAGGGTTTTTTTCTAGGGTTTTTTTCCCCCTGTGTGTTGTGCTCTCTCCTTTTATAGACCTAGGGTTTTTTATTTTTTGTTTTTTTATTTTTTATTTTTTTTATTTTTGGTAATATATATAAAATTCAAGAATCAATTTTCTAGGAAAAATATTTTTAGATTTCAAGAATCGGACTTGAATCCGATATTAATTTTGACTTTCCTTTTCACAAAATTTTGATTTTCAATCTTTAATAGTCTCATTTAATTTTACTTTCCTATCAAAATTAATTCTGATTTCCTTCTTTTTTTTATTTTCTTTATTTTATTCTATAAAAATCAAAATCAAAATCCAAAATTTATTTATAAATCTAAAAAATAAAAATTAAAAATTAAAAATCAAATATAAAAACTAATTAATTAAAAATGTTTGAAAAAGAACCGGACAAAAATGGTGTCTACAGTACTGTATGCTTAGGTCTGAAATGTAAAGAGAAGAGATTGTACCTGTCATGTTTAACATCCATCTTGGAGCTACTTCTCTAACTTCGTGTCTTTTTATCTGTAGAGTTAAAACAAAGGAGTGAGCGATTCATACGCTCAGTAAGGAAACATATGCTGCTTTATAAAACCAAAACTATATACCACAAAGTATTTGTTTTTCCTAACATCATACCAAGTATAAAAACAGTGGATATAGTAAACAGTACTCTCAACACATCATTCAAATCACTGGCTAATCAGTTCACTTTAAAATGTAGTAAACAGTAAACAGGATTCAGTAAATCCTCTCAGTAAACAGAAATCGATAAGTTGAGACTAGGCAATAACTAAATCATGCTCGTTTCCCCCAGGAACATAATTCGTCCGCTTTTGGGGTGCACCCGTAGGCCACCGCTCCTCACGGCTATCTCAACTAGATCTATGACCATAATCTATAGATGGTCCTCGGGTCTACTTGGCAAGTGACCTCGAGACCGTTGATGACTTGGCGGGCCTATCAGCCCTGTGACGTCCTGAGGTGCACTCGTTGGTCCATTGACCCGAGCCACCGCCCCAGGAGGGTCACACAATTACATGAATAATAATGCATGAACTCAGGGCCTAAAGTCTCAAAATCACTTTTATATCTTATGAAAACCTTTAAGGGATTTTTCTCATCCACATTATCATTTACTCAAATGATTTAATTCCTAAAAAGGTTTAGGTTTTCTGTTTACAAAACACTTTGAAAACATTACAAAATCTCAACGTTTAAAACCTGCTCGCCTATGGTCAGCTCGCCCACTATGGCTAGCCCAGTGCGGAGAACTTGTTTTCGCCCGCCCAACTTTGCTTTTAAAATCAGAAAGCAAAACTGGCTCGCCCTCAGTGGCTCGCCCATTAGTCAATTCGCCCAAAAGGGTTTATATTTTCTATTTTCAAAGATATTAAAATGGCTCATTTTTCCTTTTTTTTTTATGAGAAAAAGGAACTCAAGCCTGTTCGCCATGGTCAACTCGCCCATCACGGCTCGCCCATGGTTAACTCAACAGCGCGGCGAACTAGTGTTCGCCCGCCTAGCTTTTCAAAACAAAAGTAACTTGGCTCGCCCATTTCATGAAAACTTGGGTCGCCCGCCCAAAAGAACTTAAAAGGGTTCGCCCAAATTAGCTCGCCCGGATTTTAGTAAAACAAAGGTCGCCTGCCATAAACAACATTACCACGGGTCGCCCGCCAAATCACAACAAAAGGGTTTATTCGCCCAAAACATCATAAAAGGTTTGGCTCATCTGCCAATACCAGTTCGCCCAGAAATATCAAAATGGTCGACTTAGTAGCTCTCCTAATATCATATAAATTTCTCAAACAATGCATGTCATAAACCAAAACAATTTCTCAATATTTTCATAATATTTTTACTCCACAGGACATGCATTTTACTTCACACACATCTCCCTTACCTGGTTCAACGAAGCCTTGCTTTCTTCTCGCCTTCCAAATCGCATTCACCGAGTTCATAATTCCCGGCTGCAAAATAATTTATAAATTCTATTAATATTTCTTTTTCAATTATTTCCAACACTTTGGTGAGACTTAATATTCGACTAGCTCGCCCACAAGTATTCTTACTAGCTCGCCCAACCGAGCTCGCCATTCATCAAATGGCTTACACGTGGTAGTTAGCCCGCCATTCAACTTGTGAGATTAGCATACATAAGGGAGCTAGCCAACAAATCTTTTCGCCAAGTTGGCTAACAGAAAGGAGCTCGCCTATGACCTAGCTAACTTGTGGCGGCCTCACCTCTTACCGCTCCACGTGATTTAGTTCACCCTTAATTGTGAGCTCACCTAACACGCCTTTCCATTCAGAAATGGGCTCGCCCGTGAATTAAACTAGCCTTGGGCGACCTCGCCCATCTGAATTAAAACTTTTAACTTTGCGAATTATTTTCTTTACTACTCGCCCCATTGGCGATCACAAATATTCAACATGGGCGATCACCATATTCGCCACTCTTATTACTTTTACACCATTTCCACTACATTACTTGTTTATTCTCGATTGTTGTCCAGACTATACCTTGTTCTAGTTTCTGGTATATTCTAGCAAGATTTAACTAAAACAATGTTCATTACTTTGTAAAACATCAAACTGTATCCTCAAATACCAAAATAACAGTAGAATGTGAAAATTCACCTTAACCAACTGCACTTCCAGAATAGATTGCTTTCTGTCTCGCGTTGGCCTCCTTTTGCTTGTTCCTTCAGCTTATCAAACGATGGAGGAGGAGTTTTATAAGCAGGTTTACTTGTTTAGCCAACTGAAGAGTGAAGCTTAATAAATCAAGCATGGCAGGAATGAAAGGAATAACATAAACTTGTAGTTGCATAGTTTTCGGGAGGAAGATGAAGTTTGCTAACCCGGTCTTCCTCAATTGTTTCTCCTTATATAGCCATGCTATCCAATCAGAACCCATCACTTAGCCTTATCCCATCTTCTTTCATTTATTTCACGTCTTTCATGCATTTAATGCATGAAGAAAAACTGAAGCTTAAGCTAGCGTGAAAGTCTCCCTTCCACACGCCTTTTTCTGCTTCTATTGACTTTGTTTTATTTCTTAACCAATAAGGATAAGTTCTTTACTGACTTTAACATCTTCTCCATTAATTGTCTTCAACCGTATGACTTACAAAGTCAATTTTAGCTACCAAATGGTTTGAATCTATTTTCATTTTGTCCACAAGTGTCATTCCAGTTCGCACCTTCAACTAGAGACCCCAGCTCGCCAACCATTTCAATTCACCAATCCCTGAGCTCGCCACTTTATTTTGATGCCAACATAAGATTTGGCAATTACGAGAAATTTACTTTTGGCGATCACATATAGGTTTGGTGATCACGGCCATTGGTACATTGTTGGCGATCACAGTTTATAGCTCTACTCTCCCACTTGCCATCATATAACTCACTTAATCCATATAGGCGATCACAAGTCCTCGCCCCATTCGGGCGATCACCAGGTATGGCTTAACTCGCCAATCTTGCTCTGATTAACCTCACACGTTGACGAACTCACCTATTCGCCCACTTCATCGTCCAACTCGCCATCACAATTGGCGATCTCCTACATTGCTTGCCCGTTGGCAACTGTTCCACATACTCGCCCATTTGCAAGCTGTCTCATTGCAGTACTCGCCCGTAGAGTATTTCACATAAATTGTTACGTTTATTTTTCAAGTTAAAGAGCTTTTCACCCTTTTGGAAATTAATATTCATTATTTATTTAATTTCCATTATCCATTTTATAAAATTAGAGTATATAGTAGGGTAGAATCAGATCTTACATCTAGTTTCTTATATATTTTAACAAGATTTAACTAAAACAAGGCTATATCTATGTTTGTTATGTTGTAAAACATAGAAATCCACCATCGAATATCAAGAGAACCATAGAAATATGGAACTAACCTTAACTGAGTTGCACTTCCAGAAACAGAGTGCTTTTCTGCCTCCTTTAGCTTTACTTTGCTTGTTCCTTAGCTCTTCAACGATGGAGGAAAGGTTTGGCTAACTAAAGATGAAGTTTCATGGCTCATATATGAGAGAAACGGAAGAGCTAAATGTGAGCTTGCAGTGAAAACAAAATGAGTGAGTAGGATTTCGAAGAAGATGAAATTTGCTAAGTTGGTTTTCCTCATGTATTCCTTCTTATATAGCCATTCAAATCCACTTAGAACCTACCACCGGTTCTTATCCCGTTTTCTTTCATCATTTCACGTCTTTTATGCATTAAAACTCGAAGAAACTGCAGCAAAAAAGGAACGGTGGTGAAGCCTCTTACTGCAGTCCGTTTGACTAATTTTCTCTTCTTTTCTCCTTCCTCTCCACGCCACTTCCAGCCACTAATATTGACTTTTATCTCATTTGTTCTTCATTTGTCTAACAGTATTTATTCCTTTTCACACTTCAACCAATAAGATTTCTTTTATACATGAACATCATTTTATTTCTTTTGCATTCTTTTCAACCGAATGCTTTCTATGCATCTCTTAAATACTCAATCCTAATTCATATACACCATATTGTAAATAAAAATTTCATAATGTAAAGTAAGATTTCATATTTAACATTGATTTAATCCCACTAAATAATTTAATTCTGTTATCCATCATTTACAATAGGCTAATACAGTATAATAAAATCGGGTCTCACATTTGACTCAAGAATTGATACATAATTTTACTTCTCAAAGTATCCCAATCCTTCATTTTTTTTTTGTTCATAGTTCAATTTTGAAAAAAAAAATGCTCACCACTGTTCATGTTAAAAATGCTGTACAACTACACTGTTTCACTAAAAAGGTTCAGAAAACAACAGAATAGAAAACAAAGAATAAATAAGAAGAGTTGCACCTAGTTTTTTCTCCCACCGAAATAAATAATTCTTTGGAGTCATCAGGTTTGGAGCATGTTGTTGTTCTTTGCCTTGCCTGAGGTAAAGGAGAACGGAAATTTCTTGTATCCTTATTTCCTTAATAAGAGATCCATGCCTAACCTTTTTCAAAAAACAATTACAACCCCTCATTATTGATCCATAATGTTGCTCGTCATTGTATAGCTGCTTGATCTGTTTCTACCCTACGTTGCCAGATGACTGAGTTTGAGAAGAGGATTCTGCCTCACTGGTTTCATCAGCTGCTGCTGGTACTGGTGGAGTAGGGGATGATGCAGCTGAAGCTGGTCTCGTTGCATGTGGAGTGTACATCATAATCACCCTATCTTTATTTGTGTTCAACCATTCTGCCGCCTGCTGCTCGTTAAACTTCCGTTTGCTGCAAAAATGCAGGAGTTGATACAAGGCAGTGAGTGAGATTAAGAGCCCTTCATGCAAGTCTTGTATAATAAGTAGATAGAATTTCATGCTGAACAGGAATATTGCGTTTCAGTTGAATCAACAGTTGAATCAATTACCTGAATCTAACTCGTTTGAAGAGCTTGCCACCATTTCGGTGGTTAGCGTAAGTGACGTAGACTCCGGATTCAAATTGCTCGGTAATTTCTTTCTCTCCTCCTCCTCTAATTGCTGAAGTCTCTAATGATCCTGATTCATTCTCTGAGCTTTGTTGAGGTGCAAGGGCAGCCTCTCTAGAACTTTCAGAATCATTCGCTGGGACAACAGCTGCAGCATCCACATTATCTTCCGCCTTCTGCTCTTGCATATCTGAAGACTCCAAGCCTGCCGGCATAGAAGAAGAAGAAGCTCCAGATGTTCCATGCGTGTTTAAGAATGTTTCTGCTTGAGTATGGATAGCTCTAAAGGCTTCACTTTCAGAAACCGAAGGAGGCAATTTCTCTGTTATTTCCTTCAACTGTAGAAGCAAATTGAATTGTATTATCAGTAGGTGTTGTTGTAGAAGCAAACTGAAATATTAATTAGAACATTAAACTGTACCTGATCTATGATGGATTTCACAACTTCCTTGGCCTTGGAGGATTCTTCTACAGCATATGAATCAAATTCTCGAGCATTTTTTCGTAGGTTATTCATCTCCATGTCTTGTGAATCACATTTATGCTTCAAACTTTTGATCTGTGATTGCTCAAAAGAAGAGAAAAAGTTATTTTTCATGGTAGGCTACATGGTTAACACAGGCAGTGTAGCAAATGAGCATAATGAACTAGCAAAAAGGTAGAGCACTAGTACTTGATTTTTCAATTTTGCCACTTCTTGGCTCAAAACTTCATTTGACTTCCTGAGGCTTTCAATAACACTCCTCGAAAATGTCGGTGTGACAGAGCGTGGAGAGCTTGGTCTCCTTGAGTACGGTGAGCTAGGTCTTGAGTGGATAGGCGACTGAGGTGGTGGCGTTGGTGGAGGCGTAGGATTAAGAGGTTTAAAAGCATTTTGAATAACACTGAGCGAACTTGGAAATGCAATATCTTTAAGCTGCAAAAGCGATGGAACTTGCGAAGCTCGGAATAGAGAAGGAGAATCATATCTGGCCCCAGGTTTCCCTGACAAGATCTCAAGGTATTTGACAGGTTCAGTGGTGGGACAGAGCAAAAGCCGGGAAGATCTTACCTCTCCCCGATCCCTATCTAATCTTTCCCTGCAATCTATTGAGGGGCGTGCGCCAGCAACTTTTCTATTCGCATTGGAAGTATTACCAGCTTCAGCAGCTTTAAGTTTTGCATAGCAAGCATCGCAAACGCGATGGGGTTTTCCTGGCGTTGGAGCCAATGCTGCTTTCAATGCTTTCTTCGAACTGCAAGCATGGCAGTGCACCAGCCCGCAGTTGTAGCAATTGTGCCTCTTTCTAGTAAAACCAAATGCTTGTCGGCACCCGGAGCAAACTGACTGGTCAGCACCGGAGACCCATTTATGAATGCATATACTGGAAGTAAAATTGGAGCCACATGATATATTCTTTACATGCCTATCCTTCAATGCTTCAACCAATGTTGGAGTTCTTCTGTCTTCTACGTCACCATGACCCAGTCTTCCATTGGCTCCTCTTCCCCAAGTAAATACTTCACTTCTTGACGTCAAGACAGCAACATGATATGCCCCACAGGAAATTTCTTCAACAAATTCACCTACCAGTCTGTCTTGTACCAGACATGGTAATTTTCCATCAGAGCTTGGGTTGCCTAGTTGACCATATGCAGTACCGCCCACGGTGAAGATATGACCTGATGTAGTAAGTGCAACAGTCATAGTGTGTCCGCATGCTAGCTGCTGGAAATTGTAGTCAATCAGTGAGGAGACACAGGTTGGAAGTAGATAAGTTTCCTTGCTTCCATGACCTAGCCGGTGTTTGTCACCATCACCCCAGGTGAACAACTTTCTTGATGAAATGTTAGAACCTGACTGGCCTGTAACCTCTACAATGGCCGCTGTATGCCATACTCCACATGCAACTTTAATAGTCTTGAGTCCACTCAACTTTTGAACTTCTTTTGGATATGCAACACTTTCTCGATCTCCATGGCCCAAAACCCCGAATGTTCCATCACCAAATGTAAACAGCTTGCCATTAGAAGTTGCCAGAGCTGAATGCCAAGACCCACATGAGATAGATAAGACTTGCAGTCCTTCTAATGCACCAGAAACTCTTTTCGGAATCCAGTGGCTAACGTCAGTGCCATGGCCAAGGAGTCCGGCATTATGAGCACCATCACCCCAGGTGAATAAATCACCAGCTGTGGATACAACACATGTGTGGAACTCTCCAGCCGCAGCAAAATCCACATTAGTTACTGCCAGATGCTCAACTAATCGAGGGTGGCTGAAGTCTCTTTCAATTCCATGACCAAGTCTCCCACCCGATTCCTCACCCCAAGTGAAAACTTCACCTTGCTTTGTTACAAGGGCAACATGTCTAAAGCCGCAAGCTATCTGATGAACATCAAGGACTACATTTGATTCTAAGGGCTTCGGAGTTAGCACATCAATTTTGGTAGGGGCTGAGCTTACAGACCCATCTTGTGTGACACCGTCGGACCAAACTTCTCCCCATACGTAAAGATCACCTAATGATTCTATGTCATCTGGACCTCCAGATCCACCACTTGAACAGCTAGGAGTGCTTGAAACACTAATTCGGAAACCATCCGCAGCACTAGTTCTCAACTGCATAATTGCACGTTCTGACCCCGCATCTGAGCTTCCGGAATCTACAGACACCCTGCCGCGGACAATACTATTGTTGAACTCTACAGCTGCACCAAAAGGGCGGCCATTTTGAAAGAATTCTTGTAGCTGTCATAGTAAAGACAAGGAAGTTAGCGAGTAAAGACTCCAACCTAATGCACAGGCAACAAATATATTGCATACGTTCCCTGAATTCTTGTAATTATAATGGATTTTCCAACAAATATTGATTCGGTCTGCCAACTTAACAAATGGTCTCTCATAAAGCATATGTATTATGTGGAAAGGAGAACTCACATCACTTATATCGCTCTCGGTTCGTCTATTACGATTCTGTCTAATCAATGCTTTGAGTCCTGCCAACCACACATCTGCCTCTGCTTTGTCCTTGCAAATCTATGGAGGTAGACAATGGTAATCACTGGATTCAAATTTACCATGCAGATGAATAAATAATGTAACTTATAACTGGTACTAACCAGGTCGAGAGATCTTTCACCGTTGTTGTATAGAAGTGAAAATGACAAATAATCCTTTTCCGGGCGCAAAAACCTTCTAAAAACAGCCTGCACAAATTGGCAAATAGTGGTTAACATTATTTACTTATCTTTTTTGTAAGCAAATCTTCGTTTTATGACATAGAAAAGAAGGCTAATAAAACTGCAATATGTATATATGTGTGTGTGTGGTTAACTGGAAGAATGAAAAGCTGAAGTTGAACTTACAGTTCGTTGTCCAGGTATGATACGAGAGACAGAAGTTAATTTTAGAATCTTCTCTTCCCCACGTGATAACCATATTAGTGCTGTTTCATCCTGTTAAAATAGCTAAAAATGAAATCATATATGAACTTAAGATTACTGAGAAAATTCTTCTAATAACAACAGCTTCCTACTAGAAAATAAAAATAAAATAGGAATATATCAAGAGATTTGACATGCGCATGCATGTATATAAGAGCTAAATAAATGCCCTTCCCACATATTTGGAACACATAATTTTCAATGTATATAACTAATCTTTCAATTAACAATTGATAGAATTAATGTTAATGTCAATAATAAATAGGAATATACTTTATCATTTTCAGTCTCGAACACTTGTAAAATCGCAATTTTTTTTCAACTCAATGCTGGAGTATATTAAAACTCAAATTTTATCTATCAAACGTTTCACTAAAAAGTTTAAATAGAATTTTGTAAAATATAAATTTTATTTATATAAATATAAATTTAGATTTTATTTATTTGAGCTAAAAATTATCTATCAAACGTTTCACTAAAAAGTTTAAATAGAATTTTGTAAAATATAAATTTTATTTATATAAATATAAATAGAATTTTGTAAAATATAAATTTTATTTATATAAATATAAATATAAATTTTATTTATATAAATACTTTGGACCTTGGTTCAATTTGTAAATGGAATTACGAATGCATTTATTCCCTTATATATATATATATATATATATATATATATTATTCTTCAAGCAAAGCTTAATTTGTTAGATATTGATATGGGAAAAAGAAGAAAAAATACATTGAGATCATATAATAAAATCGAAGATTTGGAAGTTTACAGAAAGTAACTCACCGGAGAAAGTCTAAATGCACGAAACTTAGGTTTTCCTTTACGGCTGTACTTGATAAGCTGAGTGCCCTTTTTCAAAACGATGAGTGCCTTCAAAACAAAGGGGAAGAAATTAGAACAACAAATAGATTTGAGTAGTCTATGGACTTTGACTTTTTAGCTATCCATTTATACCTATTTAAACTCGTTGATATATCTTGATCAAATCAAACAAATTAAAATTTAAGAGGTAATTATTTTTTAATTAATATTGGTTAATTATTGTTTTCATTCTTTTTTCTCTTCACATTATTAACTTGCATGAAAGATCACAAAATTTTGAACGTGTTTTTAGTGGAAGATCGTAAAATCTTTTAAAAATTCCTATACGGTGAAAGAAAAACTAATGAAGAGAAAAAAATACAAGAGCAAAGATTTATTGAAAGTTCATATAATTTTCTTATAAATGAATGGAGTAGAGTAGAGGTGATATTTTTATAGAAAGAAAACTTAATCCTTAAAGAAAAAATTAAATTAATTGGAAACTAAAATTTTCTTCCTTATAAATGAAGGTAGTATAGTAGAGTAGAGAGACTCCACGTTATGAAAAAGAAAAATGTAATTTTCTTCTTTATAAAATATTCTTTTATACTCTTAAATCAAGTGGAAAGAATTCGATACTTCTTAAGTAAAGTTTCGAGTTAGATATTTGCAAATAGAAAAAACAATACTAAGAGAAAAATTTTCTGTTCAAGGTCCGATCGTAATTCAATTTTGGATTCATTGAAAATCAAAGTGATTTTTAGATATTGAAAGTTTCGACAAAAAATTTTAATGTTTTAATCTTTCAAGAGAGAGAAAGTTCATGAAAGAGAAAGAAAGTAGGGTAACAATCTTAACCAATATTTAATTTAAAAAATTCATTATCTCTTAGATTTTTCGTGTTCGATCAATCAAGATCAATGGCTATGAATCTAAATTCTGAGCTTCCTCTAGTGCCATCAATAATCAATAACAGTCTTATAATTCAAGAAAACAATTTTTTATCTTCTTTTTTTTTTGTGCTAACAATTTTTTATCTTCGTATCTTAAATAAAGAAAAAAGAAAGAGAGAAGAGCAAAAAGAAAGTAATTACTTGCTCAATTTCACGTTCAGAATTGCCATAATGAAGAAGATCTGCCATTCCATTTAAGAAAACTGAGAGGAAACCGGCAACGATGAAGACGCTCAAGCATCAGGATCTGAAACGGCGACTCCCTTGCTTTTGTCTTCATAGATGCATGTGCTTTCTGCTTTGACCTCTCACCAACATTCACCAATCTCCAAAACAACTCTTCAGCAAAAAAAAAAAAAATTATTCCCAACTTTTTTTACTGGATCAAACAAAAAAACACACAATTCTTAATTCAAAACAAACATGAACCTTGTTAAAAACTGGTTGAATTTATTTTTTTATTTTGTTATTGTTTGATGATTGTTTCTTTGTTCTGCAAAGTGAGAGAGACAAGGCGAAATGAGAGGAAAGTAAGTGGTGGAATGTTGTGAATGGGAGGTTTGCATTGCAACTAAAGAACTTGAGACCAGATATCGGAGCGCTTCTTTTCCTGCTTCCACGTTCAACTCCCATCCGACTACTTTAACTTCTTTTTTTTTTTTTTTCAATTGTTGTGGTAGAACTTAAATTTTAATATATATATATATATATATGTATATAGTAAAAATCCACTTACACATGTGTAAACAAATTTGTTTTACACAGTTTTATATCTTCATATAGGATTAATATTTTTGCAAACCAACCGTTGGATTTAACAACTTACTCATATTTATTATGTATGTAAATTTTTGAATCAATCTGCTATTTCTATCATTTTAATCGAGAATAATATTTTTTTCAATATATATCAATGGTTGAAATTTTATTTTACGAAATATATAGTTAGACGTATTCGATTAATTTGAAATTTGGCATGCATGATCTATGTGAATAGAACATAAAATTCAACGGTCGGATTAAAAAATTATAAATCATATAAAAAGATATGAAAGTGTATAAATCTAAATTTGTTTTACACATGTATAAGTGGATCCCTCTTCATATATATATATATATATAAGAACTAGTTCTGGTCTGGTGCGTTGTACTAATATTTTAAAATTTTTAATAAGTTTTAAACCTTTAATGAAATTAAAATGAAAAAAAAATTGACAAATTAAATTGAAATAAAAAAAACAACACATTTAAAGGATAATGTAGAGAAGTGGATAAAGAAATATTTTGATTATAAAAATTTGATTTTAAAAAATATCTACTTAAACTATATTTTTAGTTATTTAAATTTAGAAAAGAGATATGTTTAGATTGTTACAAAATCTAGTTAAAAAATAGAGTCTATATATTATGAACTAATAATGTAAAATATCTATACACTGTCAATGCAACAGAAATTAACACTTCATCAATATACAAACTAAAATAAAGCCAGGCCTTTAAAAAAATACAAATATTTTTTTTCAATTTGCTCATAATAGGTTATTATTAAAATGATGCCAAACTTTAAAAATAAATACAAATAAATTTTTTCAATTTGCTCATAATTGGCTTATTGATGATATTGATATGTCAATATCTTGTGCATTGACAGTGTATGGACTGTCAGTGCATCATATATAAATCTTAAAAAATAATTGTTATTGCACAAAACAACAAAAAAGATATGCTGACGTGTTGTTCGTACACTGTCTCCACGTGTCTCCAATAAGCTTCTGTAAAACAAGAAAAGTCAGAGGGACGCAGGGGTGGTTCCCTGCGTAGGCACTCAGATGCTTAAGTTAGCTACAAGTTCTTCAGTATTGGGAAGCATAAAAGTCAATAGTCAAAAATTAGGGAATAGAATTATACCTGGAGCCTATTTATAGGCAAATATTCTAGGTTAATTACCTGAGGATGATTATGTCCTTTTACTAGGAGTTTGTTTCCAAGTAGAGCACAAATTTCGTAAATCCCGGAAGTAGAAGCAGCCTGTCGCCGGCAAGAGACTCAGAAGCGTGGCATGTTGTTGGCAGTAGGAGTCTGTCGCTCGTGGAAGCCGGGTGAAGCGCCACGTGTCAATCGAGGGCGACATGTGATTGGCGCGGGAGTCTATCGCCTGCGACAGATGTCCTGTCGCAAGTTGTGCCCTCTGTCGCCGAAGGCCACGTGGCCCAATGGTCCCTTGCCACGTGGCAAATCCTAACAATTTTGGGCCTGGCCTATAGTAGATAAACTTTGTCATATCAATTGCTTCCTACTCTTTTGTTGAATTTCTCGAACCAAGAGAGTATAATTTTGGGCCCTAGCCCAATGTGAATAGTTTTATGATTTTTGTGATTCTCTCTGATATTTTTTGTAGGTGAAAGAGCTCTACTCTGTGGGAGACGTGATCAGGCGCGACGTTTGGCATTCCCTGTCGTGGCTATATAAACAGCTGGGGTTCGACGAAAGATCGTACGAAAACCTCTGAGCAGCAGTCTGTCGCTCGTGTTTTTAGCTCTCTCGCCAAAAGAGTCTGTCGCCAATAGAGTCTTTCGTTTTCACACCCGGAGTCTCTCGCTCACCGCAGTGACAATAAGTATACACCTGTCGCCTTACTTATCACCTCTCGCAACTAGTTTTAGGTCTCCCGCAGGTGTCTTAGTCTTCCGCGTAGAGTTTAGGTCTCCCACAAACTTGAGTCTCTTGCTTCGCGCTTGTAGGTTCCTCGCCAAATAGGTCTGTCGCCCAACAAGTCTCTCATCTATTAGGTCTGTCACCCAACAGGTCTGTCGCCCATTAGGTCTGTCGCCCAACAGGTCTGTCGCCCATTAGGTCTGTCGCCCAACAGGTCTGTCGCCCATTAGGTCTGTCGCCCATTTTTGGTCTGTCACCCATTTTTGGTTTTTCATTGCTTCTTTTACCATGTCTTCGCAACGTCCAGGTAAATCACTTAGAAGGGGCGGTGTTGAATGGGCACTGACGAATACAAACTTAGAGGATTTTAACACTCGTTTTCCTCTTCCTTCTGGTTATAGTTATAGACTTTCAGTTAGTGGGGAAGTTACGCCTGACCTAGTTAGAAGCGGCGTAGCAGTGCATAAAGCGTCCTTACTCTTCGATTTTCGTTTTCCATTGCTAGATTTTGGTCTAGCGTTTTTTAGGTACAAAGATATTGTTCCTTGTCAACTTCATCCTCATGCTTAGGCTCAAATAGTAGGATTTTCGGTGGTATGTCATAGTTTAGGTATCGTTCCTATTATCCCCATCTTGAGTGCCTTTTTTAGAGTCTGTGGTTTGAAAGGACTGATAACGTTTTCTCTCCAGAGGTTAAAGGTTGACAAGTTTCCCAATAACAAAATTTTTTCAGACCTTCCTAACAAACTGCGTAGTTTTGAGAGCAAGTGGGTCGTTGTCGAGATTCCAAGTGATTTTCGAATTCGCACTAGTTGGAATCGTGATACCGGCGACCACTCAAAGCGCTCGGAAAGATTTAGAGTAGAATCCTTGAGAGACCACTTTAGTAAGCCTATACAGCGAATTTGTTCTACTGAAGAACGTAATTTATTTTTCCTTTTAACCCTAGAGAATATTACAGCAGCCGGTTGGGGAGTAAACCGAGCTATTTCTGGGATTTCTGCTACCCCATCTATTCTCCGTAGTAGCTCGCCTGTGTCCGATGCTGGCCCTAGCCAACCGCCCAGGGTTACTATAGCTGAGACTTCTAACCCTTTAGGTCACCTTGTAGACGAACCTTCTCCAGATTCGAGAGACGAAACACATGAGGTTGTGGGTGCCAGTGGTCCATTCTAGGAGGATCTTGAATGGACTCAGGGCAATGCCTTTTGGAGCCCTTTTGTCAACTTTTCGGCTGATCCAAATTTGGATAACTTAGAGGATTTTACTGATATTATAGGTTTCTAATTTTCTTTACTTTATATATCCTCGTGTATGGCATTTTGGATTTAGATTTGCTGATTACTTCTCCTTATATTATGCAGATATGAACTTTCATAATGCTATGCTCAGAAGGTAGGCTAACGCTTCTGCCAGAGTGGCTCCTCCTTCTTAACAACAGTCGCAGGTCGAAGCGGGTCGGGAGAAACAAGTGAAAGAGGCCTCTTATCCGTGATCGTAGCTCAGACGATTAAGAAAGCTCTGGGTCGCAAAGGAGTGAGTTAACCCATCGGGAAGGTGGTTCTCGTGTTGCCGAGGATAGGTCAGCTCCTTGCCAGCCTGGGCATAAATATAAGAAGAAGTTGATTATTGAAGCCTCGATGCCTACGAGACCAATCTTGCCTAAGGTAGCCAATCCTACCGTGAAGCGCTACGTAGTTGATAGTGGGGTCATCGTAGATGGAGAGGACTTCCAGACCTATCCCGAAGTGAACGACAATGACAGCATTGAGGAGATCGGGATAGCGTCTTGTCTGGCCTGGAGCACCATCCTTCCTCGTGACGAGGCGGGGCTTTTCCCAAACCTTGCCAAAGCCGAGGATAATTCTGACTATCTTGCGATGAAGGTGGGAGCGTCACACTTATTTGGTAATTATATTCTTCTTTTTTAACCTCTTTCGTCGGGTTTTTGAGTTACTTCTGTTTTTTGTTTTGTCAGTCGGCTCAGCAAACGACGGTCGTTAATGCACGGCATAGGGCTCTTAAAGAGCAAGCTGACAAAGAGATTCGTGAGCTTCGAGAGACAAAAATTGTAACGCCCTCGGAAGCCGGATTTTCGGGCTAACTTTTTCTTTCACTTCCTATGTTTGTCTCTCGCTCAGTGTAGCTAAAATCTAATGAGTAGAATCCCACTCCTATAGTTATTTAAGACTAGTTGTCTAAGGTCCCATTATAGTCTTCTCGTAAGACGTATCGAAAACGACATTGAAAAACTTCCGTCCCTATTTCATTTCCATTATCCATTCTCATACTAAGTACATCATCGTTTTAACCTATAGCAATTCCACATCTCAATATAATTTCTAAAATACTTAGCATCCATGTGATTTAATATATAAACATATCAAGATTACGACTTGACTACGAATCACAATGTGTTTACAGATTCGATATGTCCTAGTACTTACATCCCGAATCCTATACATTGTGTGCACAAAAGAATTTAGTCTGGGATATAAACAAAAGAACAAAGATTATACCTTCTTTCAAAATACAACTTCCAGCTACTCAACAAAAAGACTCTCCGTGCACCACGCTCGTGCCGAGTCTACCTGAAATAATCTGAGGTGGAAGGGGGTGAGCTTTGGGGAAAGCCCAGTAAGAAAGCATACGCTAAACGATGTTAGGTTTCTACTATGTTAAATGCATGTGCATGCGTGAATGAACGTGCCCAAAACTCATGCTCAAAGATGTTTATTTGGAAATAATGCCAAATTGATAAACCATAGTTTATAAGCTATAAAATATTATGCCAAGTAACTTCAAAACAATTTAGTACTCAAGCATTCACCGAATCAAGATATATATAGTAGTAGTAGAAATGATACATTCGCTCGTCTTTGTAACAGTATCGTAATATACATTTAAATCATTTTCACGAGACGAGCATTATGAGATGCGGTAACATAACGGGGATCTTTGGAAATATAACCAAGAAGCTTTCTATGAAAGCATCCACTGTAGCTAGCAGTGGTCGGTGTCCCATACCAGGGCTCTATCCATGATCATGAATCATCCCAGCACCAGTGATCATCTAGTAGCTGAGGTACAAGTCACGACTAGTTGTCGGACAATCATACGTAATTACCGCTACCCATTTGCCACACAGGCGGGATCCATGATGCAATTACGTATACGGCGCCTCAATGCCACACAGGCTTACTGAATGCCACACAGGCATAATAAAACGCCACACAGGCGAGTGCCACATAGGCATTTCCAAGTGCCACAAAGGCATTTCCAAGTGCCACACAGGCATTTCCAAGTGCCACACAGGCATTATACATCATCACGTGTCTCATGAGTCAAAACTCGTTTAGAAATAGATCTTACAATATAGGTTGAGTAACAAAAGCATAATTCGCTTCACATACTTATAGTTTTGAAAATCTAATCATACGAAGTTAGGCTTAAAAACCATTATCTCGATAACAAGTAGCAGTGATTAATATGCATGAGGTTTTAAAGGCATTTAATAAATCTAATTTAATATCAAGAAACTTATTTAGACAATTTCTAACGAAATTTCGGCATTATAACGGCATAGGTAGAACACTACCCAGCGTCATAATCCTCAATCAAATACCTGTAGAAAACTCAATCTAGCAATATATCTTCAATACACCAATTTCCAATATCAATCCAAATCCAAATCCAAAACATTATGTATTTAAAATTCAATCCAACGTATTTGGACATTTAGCCAAAAATGCATTTAAATCCATAAATATTTAATAACATTAATTTAAACATGCATAAGCATAGTAGACTGACAGGCATTTACCGTATATTCCCTTACCTAATGTGTACCACACAAATGTTGGTGTCGCACGCTTGTACACCTTGAACTTTCTAATACTTCTTTGATTTTCTTTACTTTAGCCTTTAGTTTAGGGTATTGAACAATCATCTATCTCATAAAATTTCCTCCTACATTAAAGCACACAAAATATAAAAATTTATGTTATTTATTCACTTAGGAAATTTTATAGTCTAACTTCTTTCATAAGATCATTACCTTGAAACTTCTTCTTTGGCTGTCAAAATATTTTCTTTAACCTCCTTGAATTTTATCTTCACTCAAACCTACATCAACAACATTTTTAGCCTCCTACTATCTCGTATAACCCACAATTTAAAGACTAATAAGGTAGCCATGCCTTTACCCATTTTAAGACTAGGAAAAACCTACACTAGCCGTTGATGCTACTGCCAATATCTGCTTCAGCTCTTTTGATCTTCGCTTGTCCTGCTTGCTGCCGTGACTTGTGTTCCCTTTTTTGCCCTATTTTCGGTACCGATCTGCTCTTCCCAGGCAACCTAAACAGCCTTTTCTTTTCCTTTCCCAAATTGCCGAACAGCCCCTTCCTTTCCTTGTTTCTATTTCCGTTGAGATACCCAGCCACAACCTTGTCTCACCGTGTCCCTCACCTCGTCGCCTCTCTCTGTTTCTTTTCCTGATTTGTTTTCTACTCTTTCATTCTCCCACTTCCATCCTTTCCTGTTCACTCTTTCTTTATTCCTTTAATTTTGTTTGACTTAAATCCCACGTGAGTGGGGTAAAACAAAGGAAGCCGATTGGCTTCTTCAAGAAGCCAATCGGTTTCATCAATTACATTAATATAATATCATTATTATATTATATATATGTATACTTTATATTAAGTAAGTACTTTATGGTAACCTTATTATAGTATTTTATTTTTTATTTACTTTGTTTTATTATATATGTGTATGCCATAATTATTATTATATATACATATATATATATGATGTATAATATGTAACTACACCCAAGACTCACACTTAGATTAAATAATTCTATTACTTCCGCATTTAACTAATTAAAATACATTAAAATCAACTTTATGAATTTAGTTGATTTACACAAGGTTTAACCAAAATTCATAAGCTTACTGTAGCTTGTCGCTCCCGAGCTCGAAGTAGGCAAGATCTCTTATCTCCGGGACTACTTAAGCCGTGTCGAGATGTCCACACGTCTACGTGTCCCTATATAATTATTTTGAATTTATTTTTATTAGTTATAAAATTGTGCTAAATAATAGACAATTAATTTTAATATAGTAAAGATTTTCCGGTTATTACAAAAATGGCTCTTCAGAATGAGGTTGTTCAGCTTTATCCATATGCTGGCAGGGTCGAGGAATTGACGAAGAAGAATGAGGATCTTGAACAGAGGTTGAGATAAGAACAGGTGAAGGTAGCCTCCCTTCACGGATATCAAGAGGCCTATAATAAGGCAACCAATGATCGGGACGCCATGAGGATGCAGCGGGATGAGGCCATCGATGAGCTACAAAGTGTGTTAGATTGGCAAAAGGAGGTCCGAGCTGAGGCTGTCTGTGAATATTGCCTGTCTCAACACTGCTATGAGAAGAAAGAAGAGCTTGCGGCAGGATTCATCAAGTATGGCTTCTACTTAGCCCGCTCTTGGTTAGAGAAGCATCGACCTGATGAGTTTTTCCCTGAGTTAGTTTTCACCGAGGAGGCCCAGTACTATGAAGCTCCTTCCTGGACCAAATATGAACCTGACTTACTAAGTCCGGATGACTATATAGAGGTAGGAGCCACAGATGACTTGGACAACCTTGAAGGTCCGTGGCCTCCTCGACAACCACGCAACTGGCCTGAGCCTACTGGGGCACGTGACCAATCCGGGCTTGCAGCAATGCGTAATGAGCCTGAACCTATTGAGACGGGCGATCACCCTGAGTCTATCGAGGCACTGCTAGGGTTAGACGATGATGAGTTTCAATTTTTTGATTCTGCAGCCGTTGATCCCATGTCAGACTCTGCAACCATGGCTGGGCCTTCAGGTGATGCTCCATCTTTCGGGATGGCTTCTTCAGCTCCTTAGGACCCTGATCCTCCGACTCCTCAAGTTCCTGATCCTCACGCTCTTCAAGTTTTTGATCCTCCGGTTATTGAAGGCCCTAGTGCTGATGCGACATCTTTTCAGCCGGCCGACTTGGTCCTTACCATAGATTAGGATATTTTGTATTTCATTTTGTTTGTTTAATTCAATGTAAAGATTCATTCTCTATGAAAAGTACAATTTCTTTTTGTAGCTTTTCTATTTTGTCTGAATATTTCGTATTCATAACTGTTATATCACAAAGTTCTAAAAAACAACGTTAAAGCGTTAGAAATATCGAATAATTCTATTTTTGCGGCATAAAGCGTACCTTTACACCATATTGCTCCACAAGTTCTGTTTTGAGACAGTGTTATTGTTCCTGTTCAAAGACGAACTTTTCTCGAGCATTTGTGCCTATCTCGCACTTTTTTTCGCTTAAGGACTTGTTAGATTTGATAAGCCAATCACAGAATCTATATATTTTTTGAACCAATTGCAGCACATATATATATTGTAACGTACCTCATGACATGCTTCATGTCACGACCCGAAGGCTGCGACTTTCCTTTATTACTTGTACTTTTCTTAGTCTACAAATTTATGGACTAAATTTTTCTTTTTTATTTTAAGGTTTGTATTCGGTGTCAGTGTAGTCACTATACTATTTAGGTGACCTATAGTCATTTCATTTAAATATTTAACAACCATGAAAACGGTTCTTAGTTACATCCCGACTTGCTAAACAGAATATGTACTGTGCATCAATTTAAGTCTTACATGTAAACAAGTATTTTATAAGAAACATATACCTTAGAAGACTAGTACCAAGTCCATATACCGTCTCCGATGCCCACTGAGCAGCTCACATGGCAGATGTTAACTTCAATAATCTGAAAGAGATGAAATTTAGTGGGGTGAGCAAAACCACGGCTCAATAAGATACTAATATAAATGCAAGAGTAGGATTATACTGTCTTAACCGCAAATGCTTAAAACTTGCAAGGATGCAATTACAGTTAATCCTTTCTCATCGATAACATCTCATTATCACTTCTCATATTCACTTTTCATTTCATAATCATACTTTTGTACTCTATCTTCTCATATCAATTCTCATATTTACTTTTCAGTTCATAATCATACTTCTATATACTATCATCTCTTATCAAATCTCATATTATGGGTCATGATCACGGTGGTACGAAGTCATAATTCTCTTCGTGTGTTTCTATATTCATGTTTCATATCATATCATATCATGACATCATATCGATGAAATATCGCTACCACTGAGTCATGACGCTCCTCATATATTCTCCATGTTTAATGCAGATATCCTATCGAATTCACTTTACATTTAATAATCATATTCCCGTATTACATCAATTCATATCACTTATCGTCTGGGAATTTATGATCACGATAGAGTGAGATCAGAATCCTCTTCATATCAATCTCATGTTCATATATCATATCATGTCATGTCATCGTATAGGTGAAACATCATTTACGTCGAGTCACGACATTCCTCATGGAATTCTCATATACTAAGCATATTATCATATCAGGGTTTAATATGCAAATGCATGTAATTTTTCTGTATAAACCGCTATCATTTCAAATCATATCATATATACTTTAGGACATGCTCGACATATGAATTTTCAATTCATTTCAAATTTGCCTTTAAGGCATGATAGAAACATGTTCAATTTCAGTTCATGTATTCGTTTTCGGAGCATGTCTAAAACATGTGCGGTTTTAAAACATTTTTCATATATTATAAATCATATCAGGTTTAGAGTTCATATCAAATCAGTCTATACTCTAAACCGCATGTCATTTCAAATTCGACACAAAATCTTATATAAATCATGTAAGTGTCGAAATCATTTATCATATACTTTTAAAACATATTCTGTAAATCATATCAGGTCTAGAGTTCATATCAAATCAAACTATACTGTAGGCCACATATCATGCCATGTTCGACACAAAATCTTATATAAATCATATAAGTGTCGAAATCATATCTCATGGACTTTTAAAACATGTTTAAACATGTACTGTTTCAAAACATATTTCATTTCAAATCTGTTTCATGTACAGTATAAATCATGTCAAGTCTAGAGTTCACATCAATAAAATCATACTCTAGACTTCATATCATATCGGTTAGAGACTAGGCTAGATCCCTATCATCTCTATCAATAAAGACTTAAATCACTGTAGCTAGCAGTGAAAATCATGTCATCGTCCCCTGGAAACCAACTAGGGCGCTATCTATGGCCATAGACCTCATCTCTCTCAGCCCCACTGATCAGGCGTGACTGAGACCTGTCCACGACTATTGTCGGACAAGCATATCTGCCTAATGAGCAAAGCTCCAATTAGGCGGTTTCCACTATGCTTTATTGAATTTAATTCTTTTAGGGTGCCTACAGTCTCATAAAACATTTAAATCTTTAGCTTTTCGTTTTAAAATCATGTAAAGCATATGGTGAAATTCTTTAAGAGGTTTCGTATATAAAAATACGTATATATACCATATACTTTATTTTTAAAGCTAATCTATACTTTATAGCATTTATATAAATGCTATTATGACATCTGAAACTATAGCAAATTATGCTTAAAAGCGATACTATGAAATCATCTTCGTATGTAATTTTAGTAATAGTTTCAAATGTCAATATAAGTAATACCTTCCTCTAATACGGTGAAACAATTCATTTAACTTTATCACTATCAATCGTTCGATTTCAAACTATCCTTCTGACACATCAGTAAATCAGTGTTCAAATCAATTCAATATTCATTTCATTCAGTTTTCAACTTATTCAGTACTCCGATTATTCAATAATCAGATCATTTGGTATTCAAGTCATTCAGTATTCGATATTAAACTATACCGATCATTTCTACCTTTCACTATTAATACTAAGACCACATCACTTGCATGAATCCTCTTAGTATTCATAAATATTTAAATATCATGTCACTATATAGCCATCAAAATACTGAAATTATGCAATATTAATATCCTCATTCGTTATCTATTCCAGAGTCGACATCGAGGATTATAGAACCACAAGATCAATAATCGCTTATCAAATCCATTTATGGTTTGACCTATAGGTACATATTTAGAATCCTCAACTTGCGGTTCAATTTCATTTACTATCGTAAAAATCAAATCACAATCCTCAATTCACTTTTTGATTGGCAATTTACCACTTAAAAGAATTTGCCAATTTCTACTATCAACAGTGTTTCAATCATTTAAGTCGCCTTGCGACTATCCATATTATTGCAAAAATCTCAGTTCACATCTATTTAACTTCGATATCACAATCTTACCACTAAGACGGTCCATTTATTTGAATCTATCAATTCTATAATCATCACTGTATCAGTGATCCGTCTAATAATTAATTCCACCTCAATCTCAACTTGATACCATTTGTGCTATTAACATCACTGGATTTATCGAGTCTTAGGGTTTAAACCATATAATTCATCACATTATCGTGTTTCAACGATCTATTTTTTTTTTCATCGATTTCAATATCAAACTTCTCCAGTAATATCATAAAGTCCTTTAAATGTATATTTTTCAATAATTATTTCCAAGATTCCATTTACGTGAGAACTTAAATATTTTTCCTCAACGTTTTCCTAAGAATTTCGGCAGCATAACGGCTTAATTTTCCCTAACCTCCTGCAAGGGAAACACAATTTATACTTGCAGCCGTTGATTCTCACCAATTTTACCTCTTACTAGGACCCAACCATCAGTTGTGGGTCCTCTTAGCATTTTTAGCAAATCAATTTAAATCGATGCATCATATAAAAATCACAATTCCATTTAAAATCAATTAAATAAATGCATCATATATAAAATCATAATTCCCACATACAATATAAAGCTACTAATGCTTTATAAAAGTATCTTACCTATTTGCCAAGCTTAGCGCACTTTCCGATTTTTCGAGCCTTGCCGAACTCCACCATTCGTCTCATTTCCATTTTTGCTACAATTTCAAAAATTAACATATATTTTCATTTAGAAAATAATCCGAAAATTTCCAATAAATCCAATAGACATATGGCGAAAAGACTTAAATTTTCCTTACCACATTTTTTTTTTCTTTTTCCTTTCTTTCTTCTTCTTCTTCCTTCTTTTCTTTCTCCTTTTCTTTTCTTTTCTTTTCTTTTCTTTTCTTTTCCTTTTTTTTTCTTTTCTTTTCTTCTTTTTCCTTTTTTTTTCTTTTTTTTTTCTTTTCTGAACCGGGTCGGGTCGGGTAGGGTTCGGGTTGACCGGGTCAAATCGGGTCGGGTCGGGTTGACCGGGTCAGGCGGGTCGGACCGGTTCCGCCGGTTCAATCTTCTGCTGGCCGGTTCGGTCACCGGCGGCCACCTATTCCAGCGGTTCGGCCACTCCACAGCTTGCCGAGGTTGCAGGGATACCGGATCTGGTCTCGGTTTCGCCAGCGGCGGCGCCAGCGGTGGCGAATCTGGGCCGTGGGTTTCGACCTCTTTCTTCTCTGTTTCTTCCTTCCTCCGCCGTTTCCTTCGCCGTCGGTGGCTCCTCTCACCTTCCCCTCACTCTTGCCGACGTCGAGGTTGCGGTGGCGGTGCCTGGATCCACCGGCACCGCCGTTTCCCCCTTTTCTTTTTCTCTTCGGTTTCACCCGCTTCTCTCGTTTTCCTCTTCGCTTCTGTTTTCCATTTTTCTTTCCCGCCGTTGGCACCGGCGTCAGCTTCCTCTCCTCGGCTCACCGGCGGCGGCGTTGTCTCTTCCTCCTCTCGGCACCGGCCGGCTCTCCTTTCCCTCTTTGTTTTCTCTTTTATTTCTCCTCTGTTTTGAAACAGAAGAGAAAGGCTGGGAATCGGGTTATCCCGATTCCCACCTGTTTCTTTTTTTTTAAAATATATATAAGTATATATATTTTTATATAAATCACCTATATATATATATATATATATATATATATATATATATATATATATATACTTTAATTCACATTACTATATATATATATATATCATATATATGTAAAATATATATTTCATATAACCACTTATACATCTATACTCAACTTTAAATATATATATATTATATATATATATATATACCACTTATTCTATACTCAACTTTTATATACACTTTTAACACAAAATAATATTTATATTTATCCAAGGTATATTTATATAATATAATTATATAAATATATCAAAATATTTTTATTTCTTATTAAGTTTTGGATTTCTAAATATCCAAAATTATTTTCTCCATTTTCTTATTTAATTTGGATTTCCATTTATCCAAATTAAATTTCCTCATTCATTTCTGATTTCCAATTTAATTTTCCTTTTTATTTCTTATTTAATTTGGATTTCACTTTTGGATTTCACTTTGTCCAAATTAAATTTTTCGGATACCTTATATTTATTTAGAAAATTCTCGGTCTTTACACTTCATGTTCTGCATCTCTAAGGATTGTTGATTTGCTCGTCTCGCGCATTTTTCACTTAGGGACTTTTGATTTGCCCGTCTCGTGCATTTTTCGCTTAGGGACTTTTTGTCTTCATGCATGACTTACATCGTGCACTTTTTGCTTCAAGTCCATTCATAGCCTACTTCGTGCATTTTTTGCATCAGGCCTTTTTCTTCGAGTGCGTGGCTTACCTTGCGCATTTTTCGCTTCAAGCCCTTGCACTTTCTGTCTTCCTGCATGACTTACATCGCGCACTTTTCGCTTCAAGTCCATGCATAGCCTACTTCGCGCATTTTTCACTTCAGTCCTTTTTCTTCGAATGCGTGGCTTACCTCGCGCATTTTTCGCTTCAAGACCTTGCACTGGTTTTTATATTCCTGTTGCAAGATATGCCATCATGATGAGAAAATGAAGAATTATTACTTTATTTCATACTACCAATAATTAACGACAAAATGGAATACAAAGGTAAAATGTTCAAAATAACATGTCTGGAACTTTAAAATACTAAGGCCTCAAATCCTCCTTATCCATCTTCATATTTGGGGGCTGGTGGTGTGGGTTTCCCTAATCACCCCTTGTTTCATTATTCCTCTTTCTGTCCGCTCCCCACTCTCTTCTATTATCGTCATATTGCCTATTCTGCGGCAAACCATTTCTCTGATTGCTTGGAGAATAGTGGGCTCCCCCACTCCTCCAAAGGTATCTGTCTATTTTACCTTTTTGAGTCAATTTATCAAGTTGATTCATTAGCTCTTTGTATTTCTCAGTTGAGTGCCCATTTGTAGAATGAAAATCACAATAAGAATCTACATCTCCTTCCATACTTTTTGTTGCTTTTTTATGGAGTTGTAGTAGTCTTGTTTCTTCTATAGCTACTAGGATTGAGGCTCTAAGCTCATTAAGTTGAGTGTAACTATCGAATTTCAATTTTGGAGCCTTGTTGGACTTATCTCTACTTTCGTCAACAAATTCTCTTTCCTATTTCCTTCCCTCCTTGGGCTCCCTACTTGCCACCATTTTCATCACCTCTTCTTAAGTAATGTACTTATTCGCTTGAGAAAGCAGATCTGAGACTATGGTGGGCTTATCTAGTGATAGAGATTCCTGTAATTTCTTCGACCTTGTTTCCTGTAACATGGCCGCCTCGGCTATGCCAACTTGCAAATCCCTTACCTTTACTGTGGTGTCTCTAAACCGATCTACGTAACTCTTAAGTGACTCCTTAACTCCTTGTTTAAGAGTGAGCAAGTAAGTCGGTTCTTTCTTCCTCTAACTATTCACTGCAAACGCCTTTAGGAATTCACTCCGCAACTGGTCAAAAGAGACAATGGTCCCATTGGGCAAATTGTTGAACCACTTCATCGCGTGGACGGTCAAAGTGAGTGAAAAGGCTCTGCACATTATCTCATCTTCCCATCCATGTAACAACATTAATGCCTCATAATTCTGCATATGATCATAGGGGTCCGTCTTTCCCGTGTATGCAATCATCTGTGGCATTTTGAATTTTTGAGGTAGGGGTTTCTGTAGTATGGCTGTGCAAAATAGTACCCTTCTCCTCTGGCTCTCCTCTACGGACACTAATTTCTTCTTTTCAAGTACCTGTTTTATTATCTTTTTCATGTCCACTGAGGAAGTAAGTTGATTCCTAGCATGAGACGAATCAGGCAGGTCTTCGGCTATTATTTCCTTAACCTTTTCTTGAGGTGCACTTGTTTGTGCTATTTGTGTACACCAAGTAGGGTCAAACTCCGATCCGGTTCCCTAAGTGCTTTGGTCATCGCCATTGTTCTTTCCAGCACCTTCGATACCTTGATCTAAGTTGGTACCAGCAAAATTTGACAAATCACGGTGATGGGCGGAAGACCTTGCCGCTCGGTCGACACCCTGTCGCCCAAACACCTGCCGCTCGACACCAAACATCTTTCGCCTGACATCAGGCATCTGTCGCACGACCCCTGCCGTAGGTTCCAAATTTATCACCTTATCGGCCTCTCGCTGGGTACCTACGGCAGGCCTCGGCTACCCTGTCCTGCCGCCTCCTGCTGAATATCATCCTCCTCTACGAGGGGATCCTCATGTCGCCGAGAGGGATCTGCCGCTATCGCATCCTCCTGTCGCCCAAACGCATGTGGTGGGACCTCTTGACTTGTTTCTTCCACCAAATTCTGCATGATAGGCGGCAGACTCAATGTCGGGAGGTCTCCCTTGAACAGGTCTACCATGGCTCTCAACGCTTGAGTTGTTTCTTCACTCTGCCGCCTCAGAGCCTCGAATTCTGTCGCAGACACAGTGATTCTTTCATCTTCTCTGTTCACTTGATTTCTATGGCGAATTGGCTGTTCGGGGGAACTCACAGAGTTCTCATCACTTCCAATTCTCACGTTAGTCGATCTTGTTCTCACCATCTTAAAAGTTTTGATTGGCTTTTTATACGTTTCCCACAGACGGTGCCAATTGTTGTTGCACAAAACAACAAAAAGATATGCTGACGTGTTGTTCGTACTTTATCTCCATGTGTCTCCAATAAGCTTCTGTAAAACAAGAAAAGTCAGAGGGACGCAGGGGTGGTTTCCTGCGTAAGCACTCCAATGCTTAAGTCAGCTATAAGTTCTTCAGGATTGGGAAGCGTAAAAGCCAGTAGTAAAAAATTAGGGAATAGAATTATACCTGGGGCTTATTTATAGGCGAATATTCTAGGTTAATTACCTGAGGGTGATTATATCCTTTTACTAGGAGTTTGTTTCCAAGTAGAACACAGATTTCATAAATCCCGAAAGTAGAAGCAGCCTGTCGCCTGCGAGAGACTTAGAAGCGTGGCATGTTGTTGGCGGTAGGAGTCTGTCGCTCGTGGAAGCCGAGGGAAGCGCCACTTGTCAATCGAGGGTAACATGTGATTGGCGCAGGAGTCTATCGCCTGCGACAGGACATGCCCTCTGTCGCTGAAGGCCACGTGGCCCAATGGTCCCTTGCCACATGGTGAATCCTGACAATTTTGGGCCTGACCCATAGTAGATAGACTTTGTCATATCAATAATATATCTAAATTATAAGTTTTTATCTAAATTGAAGTTATCTTCGTTTGAGATAGGATACATATTAGATCATTGAAAGAAATAAAAGATAATAGATGTTAGTACAGGCACAAATTGGTTTTAACTATTTAAATTTATAAGTATATAGAATAATATTATTTAATTTATATGTTTAAAGTATATAGAAAATACATACAATGTCTAATCATAAAAGAATTAAATATTTAATTAAAAACTATAAAATTCAAAACATAAGATAAACAAATATTAGAATTATAGCTAAACGTAAGAGAGGAAATGTTTGTAGGATTAAAAACAAATCAGAATTATAGCTATTGAAAAACCAAGCTTGAGATAATATATAAATAACTTACATCAATATGGATACCAATATGCTTGTCTTGCTGGAAATGTCCATAGGTTTAAAAACAAATCAGAATTATAGTTATTGAAAAAGGAAGCTTGATTTATACAGGGCTCCACATTAACCCAAAATCGGTTTTGGAGTTAGTGGTGTGTCCTCTCTGAACAAAAAATGTAATGTTATCCCACATCGGTGGGACAAGGGTGTGTGTGTGTGATGTTTATATGGGGCTCCACGCTAACCCAAAATCGATTTTGGAGTTAGTGGTGTATCCTGTCTCTGAACAAAAAAAGCAATGTTATCCCACATCGGTGGGATAAGGGTGTGTGTGTGTGTGATGTTTATATGGGGCTCCACGCTAACTCAAAATTGGTTTTAGAGTTAGTGATGTGTCTTGTTTCTGAACAAAAAAAGAAAAAGGAAGCTTGAGATAATATAAGGACAACTTCCTTCAATAGGGATTGTCCGTAGGATTTTAACGGTTGAGGGAGAAAAGTAAGGAATGTGAAATTGAAAAACTGCTAATATAATGTAAAACTGACTTTCATGAGAGAGAGAGAGGGGTGGTAAAAGGGGAAGAGCTTTAAGATAAGTAATAAGATTTTATATTAATCCTTTAAATTTATTTTAAAAATTTATTAGTATTTTTTAATTTTAAATTTTAAAATTGATAATATAATGCAAATCTAAACATCGTTAAATGATTTTTTATGAGGTTTTTTTTTTTCAAATTTTCTAAATATATTTTAAAAATTTACTAATAATTAAGAGAAATCATGTTTTTACTGTTACATAAAATCTTGAGTTAGAGAGATTAATTCACATAGAAACATGAGGTAGTGCCGTAGTGGGAGAAGAGACTTTATATATTAATCTTTAAATTATTTTAAAGTGAAATTTTAATATTTATGGTTTGTTTTGGTTTACGTGGATATAAAGGAAATGGATGCTTATTTGTCATTCAAAAAGAATTTTTAAGCAGTCATGTAAACAGTTTTATCAAATTTGCTATGCATCTTATACTATAATATATACTAGTTTTTACTCTTACAATGCACGAATTAATTTTAATTATTTAAATTTGTAAATATATAAAATAATCTTATTTAATTTATATGTTTAAAGTATATATAAAATGATTATTATTCAATATACTATCAGTGAAATTTTTAAACTTTAAAAAACGATGTTAAAATGATGACATATACCTTCGCTTTATTTATTATTTATTTTTTTTAAATATTTGTAAAGAGTATTTATCATCATATTAACGCTGTTTGTGGAGTCTAAAAACTCGACTAACAGTATATTAGTTAACAATCCTATATAAAATACATATATTATAATAAATATATCTAATCATAAAAGAATTAAACCAAAAAAATTATTAAAAAATTGTAAAATTCAAAACATAATATAAACAAAAATTAATGAAAACACTATAAATAATATTATTAAGCACATAAAAAAAGTTAAAATAAAAATTAAAAGTATATTTTAAAAATTTTTGAATGTTAGAGCAACATTTTGAGGTATATTTTTATTATTGAACTAAATAATTATAATTATAAACATGCATTTTATATACATATAATATACCCATGCATTCTTATATATATATAAGAATGATTATAACATATTTATATATGAAAGCATAGTAATTTGTGCAATGCAGAAATTAATTTTATCTATTAAATATGTATGTTAACATATATATTTGTAAATTTATATGTTTTATAAATGAATTTTATTTATTTAGAAAAATAATGATTTTAAATATTTAAATAATATACATGATTTTGATAGACTACTTTTATACTTTTCAATTTAGTTAATAAAGTATTTTTTAAATAAATTAAACTTAAAATTATTTAGTTTATAATACAAATAGATATCAATTAATATTTTATTTAGTTTTTCAAAAGATGATATTAAAATTATATATATTTAAATTTTTTGGATTGAATAGTATTTAAAATTACTTTAAGATAAATTTATTAAAAAGATTAAGAAGTTATAGGAATTAGAAAAATTTTAAGAATGTAGAATAGTAAGGAAGTTTAACATTTATTGTTTGTTTTTACTTACATATAAGTTAATGAATGCTTACTTGTTATTCAAAGAGAATGTCCAAGTAATCATATATGTAGACATCTTATCATATTTGCTATGTGTTCTGTAATATAATATATACTAGTTTATGACCCGTGCGATGCACAGATTCTTTATTTAAATGTATCTATAGATACATAAATTTAACTTAATTTATATATTCAAAATAAAGCTGAAATAATAATACTTAAAAAAATATTTAAACTCTTATAATATTTTTAACATATGTTGAACAATAATTTAAAGTTCATTCAAAATATAAAAAAATTGATAAGCCAAAATATCCATCAAATTGTTGAAGTAAAGTCTGAAAGCTTCATCAAAGTAAAAAATTTTCTTCAATTGTCAGCATCTTCGATTGGTGCAGAATTTTTTGCAAACCTGTAAATGTAAAATATTTCAAAAAATTTCTATTTTATTGTACATATCCAATAATTTTAAGTAACTAAATAATGTACGTAAAAACTTACTCTCATGTACATAGCCTTTTTGCAGGAGTTTGAAGACTACTTTCATCTTCATCGGTTCTATTACTTGTCAAAATATTATGCATTTTGGTTGGTTTCTGCTTCACATTAGACGTAGAAACACGTTCTAGTAAAAGCTGAAACAAAATAGTTTTAGATATTGAGTATCCAATAGTTTAAACTATAACAATTCATTTAAAAAACAACATACATTAAATCATGAAATATATATTACTTACCTTTTGCATTTTGTCAAGTAAATACTGACTTAATGTAAATGGAAGAAGTGAAGTTAATACTTATTTGTCTTGATTATATTAGTTATTCATTAAACTGTTATAATGATGCATTCACATTTTTATTTGTTTATTTTATAACATTAAGTGAATATTAAAATAGTTATGAACTATAATGAAATTTCAAAAGTACGTGTGTTAGATACGTATGCAAAAATTATCTACTAATATATATGGAAACTTATAATGCACAATAGATCAATGCAATAATTTGAGAAGAACAGTATTTTTTAGTTACATTGAACTCATCAAAAAATACTGTTCTTCTCATCATATTAATATCTAATAATCCATAATGGTTTTCTCTTAAAGATGCACGTAAGCAAATGGTGAATTGCACTAACAGAATTATAACCTCCACACCCTTGTTGTGAAACTCTTTACTTAGACACACGAAAACTATGTGATAATAAAAATATTTTCTATTCATTTTTAAATTTCAATATTTTTTAGAGTTAAAACTTGGTTTTTCAAATAATCATGAAATATAAACGTGTAAAATTGTAAAAGTGTAAAATTGATAATGTGTAAAATTTGTAAACATATAAAATTGTAAACGTATAAAATTGAAATATAAAATTGAAATATAAACGTGTAAAACTGATGAGATCTCAGTAAAAGTTATGCTTATAAAAACACTTATGAACCAACAATCGCATATTCAAAAATTTTTAAATACAGACTTAAAAGTAACATAAAATATAAAGCTATGAAAGAACAAAAAACCTGAGATCAAAATGAAGAGTTGTATGTATCTGCTTTCATTGTGCTTCTTTGACAGGTAAAAACAGTGCTTTGATTGCTGATTGATAAGATCAATTTTTCAGAATTAGTCAAGTAAGATGAAAAAAAACTTGAACTAAGAAGTATAAAAGAAAAAAAATACATGCAAAATGAGAATGAGAATTGCAGTTACGCAAACATGTTACTGCTTCTACTGCAAATATCAGACAAATTTAAAAATACATCAATGCCATAATTCAAAGTTATATATTACAATTATTTTGAACCAATTAATAATTCTGCCAATTAATACGTAAAATTTAACATTTAAAATTTTATTCCTTTTAAATGTTGGTATTTGAAATGATAAAAAAAAACGTTGACCCTTAATAATTCTGCTATTAATTTTGCCCATTAATAAGTAAAATTAACATTTAAAATTTTATTCCCTTTAAATCCAAGTCGAAAATCTTGTCATTCTTTCCTCACAATGCTGCTTTGATTTCAATTTTAGAACCTGTTAAAAATGCCATTAATGTTGCTTTGATTTCAATTTTGGAACCTGTTAATATTTCATGCCATTAAATGCAATTTTTATGGAGAAACCAATTTTGCCAAAATTTGCTGCAATTCTAATCAAATATTGTATATTTAAATGTACACATTGTATATACTAATTACTTATTCTCAAATATATTACAATTAATTAGAGTTAATACTAATTGATAATAATATTGACCCAATTTATTAATTAATGACTAATTAAATGTAAGAGAGGATCTAATATATATTTGGTAATTAAAACAAAGCTTATGTGTCAAAATTATAACTTATCCACGTAGGCATCCACATCTGCAATTTTTAACACATAAGCATGTACCTTGTAATATATATATATATATATATATATATATATATATATATATATATACACACACACATATGATTAGATTAGATTTTATCAGTTCAATAATTAAAAATATAAATTTAAATATGTCTTACTATGATGTTCATATGATTTACTTATCAGGTTTGCTTATATATTGTAAAATAATATACATACATACGTGTATATATATAATTTGTTATAAGTTATAATATCATATTTAACGCTCAATTGTGTTCTCAATAACGTAAAACAAGCCATAAAAGATATAAACAATAAATTTCTAATTATCAAAAATACCTAACAAATCAACAAAAACAAAAAGTCAGATCTTATTAGGTTATATATGTTCTGTAACTATTTACACCACCATCACAACTCATGATTGTTTTTGGTGTACACGGATAACGATGTATCCAATGGAGTAATTTGGGGAAGGAAGCATGCGAAAGTATAGGAAACATTTAGAAAAAAATTTTAAGCTCAATATTATATTATAAATGAATCTTATATTATTCTTCATTTTTAAACAGCATGAGGAATAAGTAGAGGTGTCAAATGGGCTAGACGGTTCATGGCACGACACGATTTAACACAGTATGGATTGTGCTTGGCACAACCCATACTTAAATGGGCGGACTAGGCCAAGCATCGTATACATATATGTGCCGTGCTGGATCTAAAGTTTTTATAAATGAATCTTATATTATTCTTCATTTTTAAACATCATGAGGAATAACTAGAGGTGTCAAATGGGCTAGGCGGCCCATGGCACGACACGATTCGACACGATATGGATCGTGCTTGGCACGACCCATACTTAAATGGGCAGGCTGGGCCAAGCACGATATACATATATGTGCCGTGTTGGGCTAAAAATTTTTAAGCATATGGATTAACACGACACGGCCCATGAAAGGCCAATGCTAGCACGTAGCACGCAGGTTAGCACGGCACGGCACGACACGACACGCAAGCCCATGTGCCATGCCATATTGGCCCATTTATATAAATAAAATTATATTTAATAAATCTAATTATGCAGCATTTCAATTATTGATATATAAATTTATAATATTTTCATTTTGAATATAAAATATATGATATGTCACATATTTTATAATAACTTTTTATTAAATACACGTCTAATAAAAACTCATCAAAAAATAAATTATTAAAGATTATTTTATTTAAAGATTGGTTAAATGTAGAAGCTGAAGCACTAGATAAACCGTATTATATAAGTAAATAATCAGGTGAATAGAATGAAAAATAAAATAATAATCTTGTGTTTTATAGTCTTGTATTTGTGTATGTGTGTGTCTGTGTTTTTGAACATTAAAATTATAAATTTCAAAGGAGAATATTGGTGCAATGGTTAATATTATTCCTTTGTGACTTAGAGATCACGAGTTCAAGGCAAAATACTCTCTTAATGCAGAGGGAATGCTATATACAATAACCCTCTCTAGACCTTATAAAGTGGAAGCCTTTTGATTGTGTACAATAACCCTCCCCAAACCCCACAAAGTGAAGCCTTTTTCATCGAGTTGCTTTTTTTTAGGATTGTAAATTTTGATATTTTTATTAAGTAGATTTCATTATGTTTTCTCATGGAGATAAACATTTTGCGTTTTAAGATTGTAAATTTCAATATCTTTATTTAATATGTATTATTATGTTTTCTTGTGGATATAAGCATTTTGCCAAAGTGAATTATGTGTCTTTTTATTTTATTTTTATTTATCTTGCATGTTATTTAAATTAATAAATAAAAAACTTTAAAAATAATAAAAAATATAAAAATTTATTAATGGGCCGTGCTTGGTACGATAAGGCACGAAAAATAATGCTGAGACGACCCATTAGTGCTATGGGCCATGTGCTGTGCCGGAACACGTCCTTAAATTTCATAGACCGTGCTAGTAGAGGTGGCAAAAATTGGCCCGAGCCCGAAAACCCGCCCGAATCCGCCCGAGACCGAACCGGGACCAGCCCGAATTGACCAAAAAAGTCAAAGGCCCGTAACCGAAAAAGCCCGTAACCGAAAAAGCTCGAACCCGACACAACCCGAACCCGACATAACCCGAGCCCGATACGATCCGAAACCGAGACCGACCCGAACCGAAAACCGAAAAAAACCGAATTTATAACCCGAAAAAACCCGAATTATAATTATATAATTATTATTTAAAAATAAATAAATAATTGAAACTCTTTTTTAATTAAAAAGTTTAAAATTTTGAAAACAATTATTATTTATTATACAATTTTATCAATTATATATTACTAGCATAATAAATATTGAATCTTTTTAATTAAATTAATTTAAAACACCATAATATATAATATAATATATGATATCATCAAATAATCTTTAATATTATCCTTATTGCATTTATAATAATAAATATATTATTAATTTGACATTTGATTTTATTATAAAAATCATTTTAACATTTTATTATTTTTATTTATAATAAAATTTTAATTTTAATACAATAATAAATCAAATATATAAAAATTATATAATTTCAATATTTGTTTGAAACTTTGAATTTGATATTTTGTGCATCACATTAAAAATATTTTTAATAAAATTAAATTTAAACTATATTTTCTTAAAGTTTCAAGTATATAAAGATATTAAATTTAGATTAAAAAAAAAACTAATCTTAAAATTAAAATTCAAGTTTTTAAGATTAGAAAAAGTTAAGTAATTAAATTAAACAATACAAGCACAATTTGTTTATACTTGGGTATCATTAAAAGAGAAAATTATAGTGATAATTTTATTTTTAGCCTTAAAACAAAAGACATTAAAAAATCAAGCTAATGATAATTAATTATTTATTATATTATAATAATCTTATACATGAATAAACTAATTTGGTATCTTATAATAATGATTTGTATATTATATTATAATAATCTTTTAAGAATAAATTATATAATCTCTTAGTGTGTAAGTATTATTTTGATAGAATTAAGTATTTATTAAAAATAATTTATTTATTATCTATTAAATGTAAAATTAAAGTGTGGATAAAAATAATAATTCTAATAGTAAATTAAAATGTAATTTAATAATATATTAGAGTTGTATTACTATGTAAGTGGTAATTTTAATAAAATTTATTTTTTATACTTTGTTAATATTATTATTAATTATATTTAAATAACTAGCATTATATTAATTAATTTAGTAATATCTATTATTTAACATTTTAATTAGATATTCAATCAATTGGTGTATATCTAATATTATTATGTTAATCTAATATTATTATGTTAATGTGAATATGAAAAAAAATTAGTACTCAATTTGGAATAGTTTTTTTGATAGCAAATAAAATACATAATATAGTTAATAAATAACGCTTTATCATAATGATTTGTATGTTAAATTATAATAATCTCTTACCATGTAATATAGAATAAATTAAACAATCTCTCATAGCATATTATAGTTTTAATTTCAGACACTTTTCATTCCAATTTCTTATCATGCTTTTAGAATATACTCTTGTTTTTAATTTCAAACATTTAATCTCTTATGATGTATTCATGTAATTTTGTTTAACTTGATCAATTAATAATCATAATATTGGATGATTAAATAGATATTGACCTTCTCAACTACTTTTTTAGTCAAAAAAGTGTTTTTTTAAAATTTATTATAATGAGTTACAAATAAAATAATAAACATAATATACTATATATATATATATATTAAGATTTACATTATAATAAAATGTCATATATGTTAAATTATCAATATCTTAAGAATTGTATCTTAACATATTATGAAATTTCTATTAATTTAATTTTAGTACTTTACGTCTAAAATTTTAAAATCTTATCATCTTAAGAATAAATTATTATTATTATTATTATTATTATTATTATTATTATTATTATTATTCAGTAAACTATTTTTTTGACCAACAATGTTTCAATAAATTTTAAATTGCAAGTTGTGTTAAAATAAAAATAAAATTTATAACAAATATAACAAATTCCCAATCTAGCTCATGTGGTTAAACATATAACAATAAATATAAGAGGCCATGGTTCAAATCTTTGTACAAGCATATAATTTTGATTACTTTCATATAATTGATAAACAAGTTCAGGTACCAGATACTACTTGATCAAAAGTTAATCGGGTATAGTGTATCCTAAGGGTACTACCCAAATCCGATACGGGTAATAAGAACACTATCCGAACCCTATAATTATTTGATTATAGAGTCGGGTAGTGTCGGGTACCTGATTATATATTACCCATTTACATCATTATATCAAATGTTTTTTTTTGGTACATTATATCAAATGTTATTATTTATAATATAATGTCAATTGATGTATATAACTTGTTTAATTTAACGTTCTAAATTTTTAATGAGATATTTGATTAATTAATGTGTTTGAGTATGATTATATTTAATAAAAATAATGTTATATTATGATTTATGTACAAACTAAAAACAAAATAAATATAAAATTGAGATAATTAATTGACCAATTATTCAAAAAATTAATTAATTTTTTTATTGTATACTATAATTTTATTCAACATTATAATTGAAGAATTAGTTAACTAGTTATGCGATTAAATTTAATTTAATTACTAATTATGTTGGTATTTAAAAGACAAAATAAATGTAAAAAAGATTCTTAAAAATTTAAAATTTTATTAAAAATATAATATAATTATTAAAAAAGCTAATTAAACAAAGTAAAAAAAAAATTTATTGAACTAAGAGTATCTAAATTCCAATGACCCAATATTGATCCAAAAAAAAAAACACAATGACTCAATAAGTTATTATTAAGAGTATAAAGCTATTTATATAAATGTTTAATTGTTTAGTGTGATTTATTTATAATTTGTTAGTTATTTATTTGTATAGCTAATACTTTTGGATTTTCACTTTCTTTTAGTTTTACTATATATATTTGGCTCATTTAAAAAATAAATTTTTATATAGTTATTAATATATAATTATATATTTTATAACAAATGTAAATATCACAGGAAATAAAAAAAATAATTATCAAGTAATAAAAATATTAAAATGTAAAATTTTATATTTATATAAATTTAGTCAAAACAACAAAAGAAATTAAAAATAATGAATAATAATATTTTATTTATGAGAGTTTCGTGTGAAAGGAGATCTGTTTGATTTTCATTTTTCAATTCCCTCCAAACAAGCTTTTCCCACATTACCAAAAAATTTCAAATTCTTTGGGATTATGCCTTTTCCCTCCCTTGAGAATCACATGAAAAAACTTCAAAAGCAAATTTTGAAATATCTTTATCTCAATATACTGTCATACAATTTAAATATGATAATTAAAAAAAAAGAACGTGACATTGGATCAAATTTTGATAAAAATTAGAAAAAAAATTGTGTTTGGTATATCAATATAAATTTTAATACAATAATTTTTATATTTTATATGATACAAATATATTTGATACAATACAAATACAAAATATAGATATATAGATATATATATATATATATACGAATTATTAAATCTAATATAATGTAATGTCTATTATAATCGTTTTAATTATAATCGAAATTCAAAGATGATTTTTTTTATTACAAGGAAAATATTAAATAACTGGGGATGGGAGTGTTGGATTCAAACCCAAGACTTACAATATGCCACAACTCATCTTTAACCACTATGCCAAGAGGTTGTTAGCAATTAAAAGATGATTTTTATTAGTTGGAGTTTGTGGAAAAAAAAATTAATTAGTACAAAAATCCAGATGCTTCCAAGGCAGAAGTTTACAATAGCAGAGGTGCTTTTATTTCTTGCAAATGCAATGCAAGATTTAAAACTTTTTCAATGTCTTTTACGTCTTCGAGCATTTTACTTGTAATTTTTTTATGATAATTAATCAATTATAATTAAAAATTATGTATTGGTTCATCATTTACAAGTGAAAACTTTATGTATTATTTTGATAGATCTCACGTGACTTTAAATTTTGATTAATTAATTGTAATGTAATAATTATATATGATATGTTCTCTTTTATTATTGTAGATAACTAAATTCTTCATTGGTCCACTCCCAATGTTTTCAAAATCATCCCAACCAAATTTCTCTATATATATATATTATACAATTCCATTTATTAAATTTTGACTTTAATTTAGCATTTCTATTATATTTTTATTTAACTATATAAAATTAAATTAATTATTACATTCAAAATTATAAAATATATATAATTTATAAAATTTTAAAATAATTTGACTAAGCCCGCTAAGCCCGCCCGATTAAAACCGGACCGAACCCGAAACCGGACCGAAACCGAGAAAACCCGTAACCGAAAAAACCCGCAACCGAGAAAACCCGAGACCGAAAAAACCCGCAACCGAGAAAGCCTGCAACCGAAAAAGCTCGTAACCGAAAAAGCCCGTAACCGAAAAAACCCGAACCGAAACCCGCCCGTTTGCCACCTCTACGTGCTAGCATAGCCCATTAAAAAAGAATGTCGTGCCAGCATAGATCCATTAACACATGAACTAATATGTAAATGACCAGAATGACCCGTTTAACACCTCAAAGAATAAGCACACAACAATTGGTAATAATCTGCAGATGTACGGAATATAACAATAGGATAAAAGAACAAAAGTAATGCTTTCTACTTGTTGCTCTTAGAGAATTGCAGGATCTTTGTATCTTTTGAAAATGGCTTCAATATCTTCCATTACCGCTGCTGGTAAAGGCCGCTCAGTTGTCAGAAAAGCATCAATGTCTTCCTTCAGTTGGTCGACCGAGGTTGCTCCGATAATTGAGCTGGTCATAAATGGCCGATCCCGTGCAAACCCAAGTGCAAGTTGAACTGGAGTTAGTCCATGCTTTCTGGCCATCTCGATGTATTGTATTGTTGCTTCCTGAAATTCCATCAAGATGTCCATCATCAAGCCTAGCATTCAAGTTCAAGTGCTTATGATTTTGATAATTTCCTTACAAAATCTAGTAATGTTTAAAGTTCAAAACCAAAAACAGATGCGCAGGTGAAAGCAATAACTTCCAGAAAGCTAAGTTTTCTAGAATTTATCCTTCTATTATTGTTTACATTCCAACCATCAGCATACCTTGGCAATTGACTTGTTATATCTTTCCATGTAGCCAGGGAAAAGGTTTAGCCTTCCTTTCTTTGCAGCTTCGGAATTGATATCTAAATATTTTCCACTAAGAGATCCGCCACCGAGTGGAGAATATGAAAGTAAGCCAATGTTACAGTTTTTTGGGTGGCAAACTTCAACCAGGTCAACTGCAAAGCACAAAGCTAACAATTTCTTAGACATGTTACATTCAAACGCAGTTCTTGAAGGAGCATCAAAATACTAGTTTATGATTACGCATTGACAGAACTGATTACTAAGACACAATATCCATAGAAATCATTTTATAAGCAAGATTAAAGGCACCCAAGCACTACTTGGTTGACATAAGAAAACAGATAATAGCAATACAGACTCTTGCAGCCAACCAGAATTTTATAAAGTTTCACAAGCTGGAAAATGACAGAAAGGCTGTGTCCGGAATGGTAAATCAGAAGGGTAAAAATCAAAACAGGAAACAGGGAAAAAAAAATCAAACTTGGGTGTATCTCCCTCTTTTGGTTGAATACTATAATCCTAACATCCATTCCATGGGATAAGAACAAGACTGCTAAGTAGAGATTTTCCAGGGTGTTCCATTTGTTGGTCATTTCTTATGAATAAAACTTCAGGGAACATGAGTTAACATAGCAGCAAGATCTCAAGCAGTTGCAGGTAGATGAAGATGGTCATTTTAAGTCTTGAAACATCTATCCGAAGAAAAATATATGCTAGGTGTAATATTTATGCTCCTTTAAGATTTCCAATCATATAATTTCAGGATGAGCTTTACCCTCAAAACGCCTAAGCAGCAGACTGTAGCTGTTTTGAATACTAACAATCTTTGGCAGTCCTTCGACTCGTGCTGCATGAACAAACTCCATCACTCCATATGAAGTCTCATTGGAAACTCCAATATAGCGTATCTAAAATTGAAAAGGCATCCATACCAATTATATAGTAACTGAGAAATCATGAAGCATCTACATGTTTATGAAAGACAAATGATCAAATATTTCAGAATGCCAAGCTTGTGAAGTATTGTTCTTCATGTTACCAAGCATACCCAGACACCGAAACATGACTCCTATTTTTCTAGTAGCTATAGATCACCTATTAATGACACTTTATAAAGCTAGATTTTCATTGCGAGAACACAAAATGTAATTGATTCTTCAGCAGCATTTTTATTAGCTTCAATAGTGTTTTGAATCATGATAAATAGTGAGCTCAAAGAAGATCGAACCATATGCCTAACTTATTCTAGACAAAAATTTACCTTCCCTTCGTCAATAAGTTCTTGAAAAGCCTTGAGTTGCTCCACGAATGGGATGCTTGGTCTCCATTTTGAAGGATCATAAAAATACTCACCAAACAATGGCACATAGCGATCTGGCCTGATTCAATGTGAATAGAATATCAATGTCAGAAAACCATAAGTCAGAGTAAATTTGAATGAATATTCAAACAAAGAAACACACAGCTTATATAACTATATTGCTCCTACTTGTTATTACAGAAAAAGGCAGACAAAAGGTAGACATGGATCAATTCACAAGGAAAAGGAAATCAAAAGGTTATGCTGGAGATAAGACATAGACTATTGTGGGAAGTCAATAATTACCTAATATACCCCAACTAAATACATTGTATTCCAAATTGTCACCTATAAACCCAAGACTAAATCCTGATTCCTGGTTTAACCTGGAATTGGGGGGCTTGAAAGACGAGAACAATAACCACTGTTTCCAGACGGTAGCCTTTCCAAAAGACAGGAAGGTGAAAAATGGTGTAAGATTTGAAAGACTATAACTGATTCACTTCACAGAAACAGCAACCTTACCAATGAATTTGCAACAAATCAATGTAATCAGTGTTTAGACGCTTAAGGCTCTTCTCTACGCTTTCTTTAATGTTAGCAGCATCAACCCGTAAAACCTTTGCATTCTCACGCAGATAAGTTGCCCGCTCTGAATAGCCACTGACTTTTGTTGCCAAAATAACCTGAAAAAAGCATGGGATCAGAACAAATATCAATCTGAAATCATGTAAAACATTTGTTCTTCAATAAGCAATGTGCATTGCAAAATCTTCTCAGACAATGTTAAAAAATTCTACAAATATGCAAATAGAAAGGAACACTCAGAAATAAATTACTAAAACTGAGAAGAAAGTGTTAAGGAATGTGACTAACAGCTATGTTAGCTGAGTTAGCCAACTGTCAAAACTAACTCAACTACCATAACTGATAGTTCTTTATCTAGTTAGTTTTAACTGCAGATTCTGTTAAATAACCGTCTCATTGTATTTCCTTAAATAGCTGTACAAGCTTATCATTTTAGAAGAGAATTCTTCCACAGTTTTATCATATCCTCTGTATCTACATACTATTCTTTTTCTTCTTCTTCTTTTCTCTTCTTATCTTCTTGCTACCTATTTCTTGAAGTTTGTATAATTTCTACATGGCATCAGAGCAGGCAACGATCACTCTGAAAGATTCAGCTTCATCTTGTTCGATATTCAACCCAGGATCACAAGCCATTACAGTAAAGTTGGATGACAACAATTTCTTGCTGTGGAAACAACAAGTAGTGGCCACTCTCAGAGGTTACGGGCTCAAAGGCTTTATAGATGGAACTCAGCCTACTCCAAAAGAAGGGACTTCTGAGTTTAATCTTTATGATAGACAAGATCAACTCCTGGTTTCATGGCTTCTTTCCTCTGTAAGCAGTCAAGTTCTGCCAAGTCTCGTTGGCTGTGACACCACCAAAGAACTTTGGGATGCAGTTGAAGAATATTTTGCATCCCAAACTAAAGCAAAAATTATACAATACAAAAGGCAACTTCAGAATATGAAGAAAGGTTCACTTGGTATGAAAGAATATCTTGTAAAGATCAAGACTCTATGGGACACATTGCAATCTTGTGGTTGCAAGATGAGTGACACTGAGCTGGTGCACACTGCCTTATCAGGATTGGGTCAAGAATATGATGCTATTGTTGCTGCGATCTCCACACAAAAAGAGTTACCAAATTGGAAGACAACTTCAGCTCTTCTCTTTGCAACAGAGTCAAGAAATCTCCAGAATTCATCTTTTAATGATACACCTATATCTTCTGCCAATATGGTTGTGCAACAAAGGAAGTTTGAGAATTTTCGAGGGTCAGTTGGTGGAAGAAGCTTCAGAGGTAGAGGAAGGTTTAAGGGCAGAGGTTTTAATAGCTCAAAACCTCAATGCCAGCTATGTGGAAAACTAGGCCACACAGTCCACAGGTGCTATCATCGATTTGACATCTCTTTCAATCCAGAACCAGGAGAATTATCTGTTACTCCCAGATTTTCACCCCAACAGAACTCTTTTCCTCCACATCAAGTTCATAATGCAGAGGCTATGGTGGCTACACCTAGTACAATTCTGGATTCCTCTTGGTATTCTGACTCTGGAGCAACCAACCACATCACCAACACCATGGAGAACCTCAATCTTGGATCTGTGTATAATGGTACTGGTCAAGTTCACATGGGAAATGGTGCTGGCATTAGCATAGCAGGTATAGGCTGTTCTACTGTTAAAACTCCTTTTAATTCACTCAAATTGAACAATATCCTTCATGTTCCTCAAATAACCAAAAATTTACTGTCAGTATCACAATTTTGCAAAGATAATCATGTTTTATTTGAATTCTACTATGATTTTTGCCTTGTGAAGGATCTTACAACCAAGGAAGTACTTCTCAAAGGGACTCTTGAGGATGGTTTGTACAAGTTTAATCTGGATTTAGATAAGTCCACTGCAGAATCCAACTATCCTATAAACTCATCAAACTCCAATCTGTTTGTACATACTGCAACTACAGCAGGTTCTTTTGAACTCTGGCATAAACGTTTAGGACACCCTCATCATTCTATTGTATCAAAAATTCTATCTAGTTGTAATATCCCTTCAAACATAAATAAAACGAGTGTTTGTATTCACTGTCAACAAGCAAAGAGTCACAGACTCCCTTTTTCTTCTTCTAACACTGCCTACTGTTCACCTTTACAAGTTATAGAAGCTGATCTTTGGGGTCCTGCCCCATATATTTCTGGAAATGAGTTCAAATATTACATTTCTTTCATTGATATGTTTTCAAGATACACGTGGATATATTTTTTACAAACCAAAAATCAAGCCTTACCTTCCTTCATACACTTTAAGAAAATGGCTGAAAAACAATTCTCAACTATCATAAAAGTCCTACAAACTGATTGGGGAGGTGAATTTCGAAGTTTTTCATCCTTCCTTGCTTCTGAAGGGATTATCTTCAGACACCCTTGTCCACATACTTCCCAACAAAATGGAGTTGTTGAGAGAAAACATAGACATATTGTTGAGACTGGCCTTACCCTACTTTCTCAAGCTTCTCTTCCTTTCAATTTTTGGTCTGAAGCCTTTTCTACTGCAGTGTTTCTTATCAACAGACTACCTAGTACAATTCTTCACTCAAAGTCACCATTTGAAGTTCTTCACAAGGTGAGACCAGATTATTCTTTCTTTAAAACTTTTGGTTGTCTTTGCTTTCCTTACCTCAGGCCATTTCATAATAAAAAGATGGACTATAGATCTTCACCTTGTATATTTCTCGGTTATAGTCCCACTCACAAGGGTTATCAATGTTTAGATGCAAATGGCAACCTATTCATCTCTAGGCATGTAGTTTTTGATGAAACCAAGTTTCCATATTCAGATATGTTTTCTAAAACAACTACTGATAAAACAGATTCTGATCTTCATTCTTCTTCACCTCTTCCAGTTGTTAAATCTCTCTCACCATCCTCCTTTTCCCCTTTATCTCAAAACTTATCCTCCTTATCTCCAAGTCTATCCTCAACTCCTTCTTCTAGTCCTATCACTCATCATTCCTCTCCTTTACAGCATAACAACCAACCTTCTATACTAGGACTAGTACCACACTCTGTGAATAATCAGCATACCATGACCACTAGATCCAAGAATGGTATCTTCAAACCAAAGACATACCTAGCTGACCTTGATACACAAGAACCCCTTACAGTTGATCAGGCATTTCAGCATACAAAATGGGCAGAGGCTGTTCAAACAGAATATGGTGCATTGATAAAAAATAATACTTGGTCCCTAGTTCCTTGTCCTTCAGATAGGTCAATTGTGGGTTGTAAATGGGTGTTCAAGCTCAAGAGGAACTCAGATGGATCAGTGGCGAGGTATAAAGCTCGGTTAGTTGCTAAGGGCTATCTACAGCAAGCTGGAATTGATTATGGTGAAACCTTCAGTCCAGTTATAAAACCAGTAACTATCAGAGTTATTTTAACTATTGCATTGTCTAGAGGCTGGAGCATTAGACAAGTTGATGTAAATAATGCCTTTTTAAATGGCACATTATCTGAGGAAGTGTACATGCAGCAGCCTCCTGGGTTTGAGGTTCAGAACAGTAGTCAACAGCTTGTCTGTAAGTTGCACAAAGCCATATATGGGCTGAAGCAGGCACCAAGAGCCTGGTATGACAAGCTTCATTCTTTTCTTCTTCAACAAGGGTTCATGTCGTCAAAATCTGATCCATCTCTTTTCATTAAAAAGGTCTCTGCTCTCACAATCTATGTCTTAGTATATGTTGATGACATTATCATAACTGGCAGCTCCGAAAGTGAAGTCACCAAACTCATTCACGATCTGGACAAAGCTTTTTCTCTCAAAGATCTTGGCCCCTTGAATTTTTTTCTTGGTATTGAGGTAACAAGTCTTCCTACTGGGATCTTACTTTCTCAAACCATGTATATCAAAGATCTACTACAAAAATTTCATATGACAGATGCAAAACCATTGCCTACGCCTATGGTTAGTTCTCTAAAGCTTTCAATTACTGATGGCTCTCCTATAGACAATCCTCAAATGTACAGAAGTGCCGTGGGAGCCCTACAATATGTTACCATTACCAGACCTGAACTTGCCTACTGTGTTAGCAAGGTCTCTCAGTTCATGCACCAGCGCCTTGATACTCACTGGAAAGCTGTGAAAAGGATTTTTAGATACTTGTGTGGGACCTTACACCATGGACTTTTAATGAAACCTTCCTCAGTTCTTCACCTCACAGGGTTTACTGATGCTGATTGGGGTGCTGATCCAGATGATAGACGATCAATCTCTGGATACTGTGTCTTTTTAGGCTCAAATTTAGTTGCATGGAGTTCTAAGAAACAGCACACTGTCTCTCGATCCAGCACAGAGGCAGAATTCAGAAGCTTGGCTCATCTCACAGCTGAAATTACATGGATTCAATCCCTTTTGTCCGAGATTTGTTTTGATCTTCCAACCAAACCTCATATATGGTGTGACAACCTTTCCACTGTTGCCCTATCAGCTAATCCAGTTCAACATGCAAGAACAAAGCATTTGGAGTTGGATATCTTCTTTGTCAGAGAGAAAGTATTACAAAAGGTCATTGCTGTCAGTCACATACCAGCTTATGATCAAATAGCTGATATTTTCACAAAGCCATTATCTTCCTCCAACTTTCTAAGACTGAGATCTAAGCTCACAGTTCAACCCTCAACAGTGAAAGAGAAGGATCAAAGAGAGCTGCATTTGCAGGGGAATGTTAAGGAATGTGACTAACAGCTATGTTAGCTGAGTTAGCCAACTGTCAAAACTAACTCAACTACCATAACTGATAGTTCTTTATCTAGTTAGTTTTAACTGCAGATTCTGTTAAATAACCGTCTCATTGTATTTCCTTAAATAGCTGTACAAGCTTATCATTTTAGAAGAGAATTCTTCCACAGTTTTATCATATCCTCTGTATCTACATACTATTCTTTTTCTTCTTCATCTTCTTTTCTCTTCTTATCTTCTTGCTACCTATTTCTTGAAGTTTGTATAATTTCTACAGAAAGAGAATCAACTCAAGTGAGATAAAATATTTAAGTTATAGAAAGTTTCCTGATCTTGAAAATTTTAAAAGTATTCACTAAGAAATCAATGAAAACTAAACTGTTAATGAATTCCATTGTTGCTGGTACAAAGCTTGTAGAGATCTATAAATGGAACTCAATTTCAAGCTTTAAAATGTGAATCTTATCAATATTCTATCACTTACTATTAACATATTAACAGGTTAGATTCAAGAATTATCCTCTTAAAAAAGTTCAGCTGTAAAGCCAGAATCTATCTCTGCCTTTTGCAATGTCAGCCATCTGGAAAAGCATTTGGAATGAAACATATTTGATACTGTTAGAGCACCTAAGAAAGTTGAAGTTGCAAATTTAAAATTTTGACTAAAATATATCATGGATATCCTAAAGGGACATAGGAAAAAGATATATCATTCAGCCTCTTCTCCCTCTCTCTACTTTTTTTCTTTGACTGAGAAAATAGTTTTCTTAACCAAAAAACTAAAGTATGAAAATATATCAGCAAGTCATCTGTTATTCAAAAAAATACCTTATCGCGGGGCTGAGAATTCAGCCAGCTAGCAATGTAGAGATCTGTTTTCCCATTTGTCTCTTTCCGCATAGGAATTGGGTACTGAAAGATCAACAGCAGGAGTGAGAGAGAAAGTCACCTCAACTTGAGTAAAGATATATGAGAAAACTCACTCTGAAACTTGCATTGGCAAAATAATAAATCCCATAGAGGCACCCAACTGAGGGAACCTTGGTGTAACAGTAAAGGTTGCTCTTTTGTGACTTGGAGGTCAGGAATCCAAATGGAAATAGCCTCTCTGTTAATGTAGGGGGAAAGCTGCGTACATATGACCCTCCCTAAATCCCACAATGTAAGAGCCTTGTGCACTGAGTTGCCTTTTATTAGGCACCCAACTTCATCAAATTAAATCTTCCAAAAGATTTAAGGTTATGTTTGGTTGCATGAATTAAAAAAAAAAAGAAGATTTGGATTTCAAATTTAGTATAAATTGTTTGATAAATTGCATGTAAATATGACAAATATGACTTCCATGCTTATTTTCAAAATCACAAATTTGTTCTTATACCCTTTCAAATATATAGGTATTTTGCATCTAACTATTTTTTTGATAGTGTATGAATTTCAATTTCACAATTTATATAAAAAACCAAATCCAAATCCACCCTTTCCGATTCAACTTCCAAACATAGTAAGTATTTCCCATATAGCCCATTTAGTCACATACCACTACAGGGGACAAAATTAGAGACTTCCTAATGTTTTTCTGCAAATTCTTGACCAAAACAAGAAAGTGAGATATTGCAGATAAACTTTAATAGCATTGTAGAATGCACTATATGTGAATGTGTCTGTGCATCATCTCAATCGATTTTCCTTTGTGTCTGTTGGCTTTAGTCACATTTCAACATGAAAAAGAACTTACGGTCTCTGCAGTATCAAGAGCATTGATGCCATGTTCAAAAGCATAACTGAGCATTTCATGAGCTTCCTTCTCTGTATTTTGCTCTCCAAATGTCATCTGAAGCAACCAATATACGCATGCATAAGTAGAGAATCACATTACTTCAGAGAACCAGAACTAAGCAAATGCTATAATAAGAAAAAACAAGGTCATTCTTTAAGCAACTCTTAGTTCAATTTCTAAATTAACAAGGGGCATTCTTTAGCTACTGAATCTTAATCAATTTTCCTCCTTAGAGACCTTCATATACGTTTATACAAGCAAATGCTAAGTCTTTATAGAAATAACAATAATACCTTCCTATTAATATTATTTACTTCCAAAATAACAAAACACCAACAATTCAAAACCAACAAAATGAAGACAAAAAAAAAACAGTTCTTTGAAAAAAAATAAAAAAAAACCCATAAAGCCAAGCTCTTACAGTTCCCAAAGTGATTTCACTGATTTGAAGATCGGAGTCACCAAGCTTCCTGTACTGCGAGGCGGTTTTTTGGGCGACTTTGGCACTGATGGGTGACTTGAAACAGCTCCTCTTGAGCCAAAGCTGCTTTCTTTTAGCATTGGATAAACGTTGTACTGCGTGGCGTGAAGGGTTAAGGAAGGCAAAAGTGGTAACACTGGAAATTTTGCAGTTGTTGCAGCAAAGAAATGGAGGGACTGAAGAGAAGGAGGTTGAAGGGAAGACCATTTTTTTAATCTGAAGCTTGAATTAAGTGGCGCCTCCCGTGCTTTTTGGCTTTATCCAAACATTAACTGACTTTCAGTTTTAAGTAGAAAGCATTTATTTATTTGCATTTTATTCTTATTGCCGCTCAACTCATAAGAAAGAAAATTTGTATGCATACGTGCGATATGACTAAATTGGTGACGTTAGTTGAATTTATGAAAATAATTTTTGGATTTAACTTTCACTAAATATATTGTTAAAAATAGGTGAAAAATCTTAACTGTGATAAAATTTTGAACAAAATTAGTCTCAGATCATTAAAACTGATAAAAATAGTTATGGTTTACAAAAAAAATTGCACCAAAGAACCTAAAGCTAGTAATTACTATTTTTTGGGCAATTCTACAGTAAGTTTATAAAATTTAACCTTACTGTAAGGTTAATGAATAATAGCCCTTAGATCAATAATATTTAATCTAAACCATTTATTATATTTTAAATGTAAAGAAAAGCTTAAACCTGTAACATGTTAAACTAGTTTTTCAAATTATCTTTATGTATTAAATATTAATAAAAAATATAGTGGTGTATTACTAATTTAACCTTCCTATATTAATAAAAACTATAGTAGTGTATTACGAATTTAACTTTTTTGTAATTTTCACTGTAGACACACAATTTTGTCCAAATCGACAATATTATATTTGGATAAGATTATTTTTTTTAGAAATGGATATGGTCCAAACCCAATATATTGGGCCACAAGCATTGTAATAAATATAATTGGGCTTTCAAAGTCCAAATCAAAGTATTGAGCTTCAAAGCACATTAAAATGGGTTGAATTTGATTTTATTTTTATTTTATTTTATTTTTATTTTTATTTTTCTATTTTATTTCGTTTTTTATTGTTATTATTATTTGTGTTATTTGTTTTTATTACTATTGTTATTATTATTATTATTTTTTATCTGTTTTATTATTATTTTTTTTATATTATTTATTGTTATTATTATATGTTTTTATTATTGTTGTTGTTGTTATTATTATTATTATTATTATTATTATTATTATTATTATTATTATTATTATGTTTTCAATCACATTTAATGGGAAATGACTTTCCCATTGCCGGCCAAGATTTTGCCCAGCCGCCGGTGCAGTTCAAGCCCCTAGGTCTCGAGTCCCACAAAAAATTCACCTTCCCCATGCTGTCAATCCCATCCCTAACCAGTGCCTTTGATAACCGGGAGACAATAGCAAAAACCTAAGGTTGATTCTGAAATCTTAGACAAAATGATGTTCCTAAATTTGTTTAAAAGGACCCAGGAAGAAGGATTTTTTTTCCTTTTTTTCTAGACGCTGGAACTCTGAAAATTGGCAGAAACTCCACCAATCCCCACCACCGAGACACCATCACCAAGCCATCGTCACAACGGAAACCAAAAAAAAAATCGAAAACCCCATCGAGAAGTCACCGTGAACCACCCTGTTTCAGTTTCTATTGTCGATTCTTAGTAGAGCTACCCTTCACTATCACCACCATTCAGAAACATCTACAACACTACCCAAGAAGCCAAAACCATGTCTCCTACCCAAACACTACCTAGACCATTACTCAGCATCACTATCAAGCCATCACCGTCATTACCAAAATCATAAAAAAAAAAACTACAAACCAGAGACCCCTAAAATCCCAAAACTAAAGCCTTAACCCCAAAAATCATCCTCGGTTACCTGCAAAAAAAAAGAAAAGAAAAAAGAAAACCGCAACAAGACCAGCAACCTCGAGTACCTCTGGAACCATCATCAAAACAAAAAATAAAAAAAAAGGGTAAGGAAATAGTTTCGGTCAAGCCTAGATCTATGGTGTTAGGGATGTTTTCAGTTGAAACGAAGGCTAGATCGGAGTAGAGGGGGAGGAATATAGTGTTTTTAGGGTTCTGAGAAGACCACCAGTGACCGGAGCATGGCAGCGCACGGCGGTCGGCACGGTGGCAGTTGTTCGGTAAGGTTGAAAGATTGAGAGAGTTTTTTTGGGATTTTTTGAAGTTTTTTTTTTGTTGAAAAACAATGGAAATGAGAGGCTGAACAAAAAAAGGGCTTTTTAAAGAAGAGCAAAATGCAGCGTTTTGGAAGAACCAACCCGCGTGCCGCCTCGACCCGGATCTGAGATCCGAGCTACCCGGCTCCACCATACACTCGCGACTCGCGTGCCACGCCCGACCCTGCTATTCGACCTGCTTGTGACCCGTTTCCATTGGTAGATTTGGGCCCTATCCTTTGGGCTTGATCTTGGGCTGTTTTGAAAGACTTATTTGGGTTCCAAGCCCAAATCCGTTTGGGTATATTTTTCTCCTCCTTTATTTATTTTGTTAAATAATTTATTTTGTGTGTTTTTGATATACTCATAATAAAAAAAATAAATATTTATTTATATATGAAATTCTCTAAGATCTATACTAACTTTAAGCTTAATCATGGAATTAGTTTAACAATAAATATATAGTTTTAAGATATATATATATATATATATATATAAAAATATAGGAAATATATATAGTTTAAAATATATATAAGTAAATATATATAAAATACATAAATAAATATATAAAATATATATAACCATATAGTTTTTAAAATCAAATAAAATTCTTATTAGACAATTTACTATAAAAAATATATTTTAGGAAGCTTTAAAAAAATAAAATAAAATAAAATAAGCATGAAATTCCGATGATAAGTTTTCGTAGAAGTCGCAAGTAGCGATTCTTCGAAAAACTTTAGGTGAGAAGAATTTATCGAATGTTACCAGAGTATTGGGATATTCGATATAATTCTTCAATATTCAAATTCATGTTTATTTTAAGAAAATATAATGATATATTTTGTAATGACAAATAAAGAATATTTAGAAAAGCATTAATTAAATGAAAATTAATAAAAACAAAATAGGTAATGGAAATAGTTGGGAGAAATTAATTAAAAAAGGGGGATTTTAGAGATATATAAATACAAAATAATTAAACCAATAAAATTTGATAATAGTAAAGTTTCAAAAGGTAGAGAATAGTGATTAAATTAATTAAATAGATGATAATGGAATTTTAATAAAAAGAAATAATCAAAGGAATTAAGTTAATAAAGCTAAATAAAATGAAAACAAATGAAGATAAAATAATCAATTTATTCACAAAAGGTAAAAGCTAATCTCTTATGATGGGATGTTGCGAAAGTCACAAGTAGTGATTCTTAATTGATCCCTAGGTGAGAAGAGTCTACTAAATGTTACTAAAAGCATTGAAATATTTAGTATGATTTTTCAATACATGAGCATTTATTTTTTAAAATAAAAACAAATAATATTTAAAAAATAATAAATTAAATAAGGAAATAGAAATCCATGTGCATCATATACTATATGCTTGCATCATATGCATAAAAGTTAATTTCGAAATAAATGAAATTCTTCCGATGATGAGATCTCGTAGAAGTCACAAGTAGTGATTCTTCGAACATCTCTAGGTGAGAAGAATTAACTAAACGTTACTAGAGTATTAGAATATTTAGCTAAATTCTTCAATATCAAGAGTTTCATTAAGAAAATCAAAATATAAAATCAAAATATAAAATCCTTTTTATAAATCCATATGCATCATACATCTTTTATTAACATCATATGCATCCATAATCAATTATAAAAATAATGTGAGTCCTACCGAGAATGAGATTCTATATAAGTCACAAATAGTGATTCTTAAGAAATCTCTAGGTGAGGAAAATTATTTCAAATATTACCAAAAGTATTGAAGTATTTGATTTAATTTTTCAATAAAAAGGGGTTCATGTTTATTTTAAAAATGAAACCTTTTTTTAAAAAATATATATAATAATAATAAATTTTATTCAATTATACAAATAGCAGGAGTCCTACCGAGGATGGGATTCTATAGAAGTCACAAGTAGTGATTCTTAAGAAATCTCTAGGTGAGGAAAGTTATTTCAAATATTACTAAAAGTATTAGAGTATTTGATTTAATTTTTCAATAAAAGGGGTTCATGCTTATTTTCAAAAATGAGATTTTCTTTAAATATATATAATAAATTTTATTCAATTATACAAATAATATGAGTCCTGCCGAGGATGAGATTCTATAGAAGTCACAAGTAGTGATTCTTAAGAAATCTCTAGGTGAGGAAAGTTATTTTAAATATTACCAAAAGTATTAGAGTATTTGATTTAATTTTTCGATAAAAGGGGTTCATGTTCATTTTCAAAAATGAAATTTTTAAAAACTTATGTAATAGTAATTTTTAAGCAAACACGCAAATTTCTTTGTAATAAGCAAATTAGATTTAAGCCAAGACTATTTTATTAAAATTAAAGGATACCACGTGGTTAGGATGGTACCGTTTTCTAACGGGCGTTGTGAGGGTGCTAATCCTTCCTCACACGTAACCGAACCCCCAAACCCTAATTTTTGTTTTCGTGGACCAAAAATTCTCTTTTTAATAAAACTTAATTAATTTTGAGATTTTGTTAAAAAGATAAACGTTTTTAGGTGACCAATCACACCTAATAAAAAAGATTGGTGGCGGCTCCCTTTTGTTTTTACATGTTTTCAAAATCGTCGAGCGGTCGAGTTTTTGGACGAAATCGTTACGACAACTTGGTGACTCCGCTGGGGACGCTAAGAGGGTCAAACCATTAATTAGCCACATGGTATCTTAAATTTTAATTTGATAGTCTTGATTGGCATTTAAGTTTAGTTTTTCTTTTAAAACAAATTTTTTTATAAAACTAAAAAAAATAATAATCCTTTCATCCATTTTGATCATTTGATTCATTACATTCTTTATGTATGAAAATATTGTAGAGTAAATAAGGTAGAATATATGCTCATTCATTTCATATACATCAATGCATTTTCATACATGAGCCCTATACCCGGGTTCTGTCCTTCTTAAGAGGGAGTAGAGTACCTATGCTCTCGTGAGATGATCACCTCCGCAATGGCAAGCGAAATACTCCCACTCAAATTTGTTCCTTAGTAGTCCAGTGTGGACGACAGTAGGGAATAATTTGGGAACTTGTTAGATGTGTGAAACCTTAAACAAGCATATAATGTGTTGTGAGGAAGCCAACCTAAGAGCCGTTCCCACCTTTTTATGAGAGTGACCTTTGATAGGGCAAAAATAAGCATTTCATCCTTTATTTGCTTTTTTATTTCATTGTCTATATCTCTTATATACATACTTATTTATATTTTTTTTTGTTCTTTTGCATAAATCGTCTTGCATCACATAGTCACATAAGGGGTGTTTTAGCCATGGCTCTCTTCAACGAAGAATTTATCACAGAATCCATAGAAAGATTGGCTTGTTCATCATTTGTGAATGTTCAATGCGATTCCTACAAAGAGGTACAAATGTGGTCAGAAAAGGTTCAGCAAGTAAAAGGGGATTGCTTGACTGGAGATTTTGTTTCCTTGCTACCAAAAGAAGTGAATTTGAATCTGAAGCAAAATAACCTAATAGATTTAGCCAACTTAAGGAATCAAATCAATGAGGAGAGGGAGAAGGATTTCCACGAGAAGTATGGCCAAATAGAATCTTTGATTGCTGTGAAAGTTGAAGAACCTTTGATTAGAGCAGCTATTCAGTTTTGGGATCCATCTCTGTTAACTTTAAATTGACATATGTATTTTGAAATGACAAAAACTTAAGTGATCTTTTATGTTTTGATTCATATTGTATATTTGTTTTATCACACATGATTTTCTCAAACCATTTTAAGTCTAAGATTATGATTTAATGAGATATTTTTATTGGTCTTAATACTTTATAAAATGATTTTGAATATTTTCATTAAGTAATGCTTTCAAGAATATATTTGATCACAACCTTAGAAAATTACTTAATGAGTTTTTGGACCATGTTTTCAATTGAGAAAGTCAAGAAAAACTCCTATAAAATTCTAGAATGTTTTGGGATAAATTAAAATCAAAGTCTAAATCATTTCTAACCCAAAATGGCCTAGAAAAGTGCAGGAAAAACATGAGGGATCGATCCCCTAGGATGAGGGATCCATCCCGGAATGGAAAAATACTCCCAAGAAGCGAAAAGGAAGCATGGGATCGATCCCCTAAGGGAAGAGATCGATCCCTTTATGGCAGAAAGCCTCCAACGGCTAGTTTCTGTGAGATTCAACGGCTAGTTTCTGTTTTGGCTCCAACCAACGTTCACAAACGATCTAAGGGACTATAAATAGAGGCTTGGAAGCTTAAGGAAGGAAGAGGAACTGCTCAGCAACTCTATTCTTCATTTTCCTCATATTAAAAGCCTCAACAACATCTCAAGTGCTTACAAAGTCTTCATCTTCCATCACTCTTATATTCCTTGTATAGCATAGCACAAATATTGTATAGGCTTTTCTTTGTGCTTAATCTTTGTAATCATTTGCCTAGCTAGAGGCCTTCTTTGGTTACACCCATTGTAAACACAAACACACCTTGTAAATGAGAGCTTTCTCTTTAGCCTTGGAAAAAGAGGGAGGTTTCTCTTTAGCCTTAGATAAAGAGGGAGGTTTCTCTTGAGCCTAGAAAAGGAGAGAGGTTTCTCTTAAGCCTTGAAAAAGAGGGATTGTAATACAAATTCAAGTGAGTGGATTTGGGGAAATCCTCCGGAGCGTCTCAAGGTAGAGGACATGGGCAAGGTTGCCGAACCTCTATAAATCGCTTGCGTACATTTCTCTTTCCCTTCTCTCTTTATTTACTTGCAATTATATTAGTGTTTATTGTATTGAATTTGGATTGCATGTTTGCATAGCCTAGAGAACTTAGAAAACATTAATATAGGCTAGCAAATTTAGAGGAATCGAAAAACAACCTTAAGGTTAGATAAAAACCGATTCACCCCCCTCTCGGTATAGCCTATAGAGCCAACAATTGGTATTAGAGCTTGGGCTCGAGATTGATTTAGATTAATGTCTATCAAGTAAAACGATCATAAATGGCTCACTTGAATGTAGGCACACCCCTAAGAGAAGAGGGACAATCGCTAGTTAGACCTCCACTATTCAATGGTGAGAATTACTCATATTAGAAAATTAGGATGATGTTATTTGTACAATCCAATGATTATGAAGTGTGAAGAGTGATTGTAAGTGGTCCTAAAATTCCAATGAAGAAAGTAGATGGAAAAGATGTCCCTAAAAGTGAGGATGAGTGAGACTCAAATGATAAAAGATTGACACAATTAAATGCCAAGGCTATGCACACTCTCTTTTGTGCATTAGGCCCAAATGAATACAATAGAGTCTCTATATGTGAGAATGCTAAACAAATATGGGACAAATTGGCCATTACACATGAAGGGACCAATCAAGTTAGAGAAACCAAAGTAGGAATGCTCACACATGATTATGAGCTTTTTAGGATGAAAGAAAACGAGTCCATGAGTGAAATGTACACTAGGTTTAATGACATAATCAATGGACTTAAGGCATTAGGCAAGACCTATTCCAATGTAGAAATGGTTAAGAAAATTTTGAATAGCTTGCCAAAATCTTGGGAGGCAAAGGTGACCGTAATAGAAGAATCTAAAGATCCTAACACCTTGTCTCTAGATGAACTTATGGGCTCCTTACTTACATATGAAATGAAAATGAAAAGAAATGAAGTGCCTTGAAGGAAAGTAGGGGCAACTCTTAAATCTTCCACTCATGAGAACATTAGAGATGATAGTGATGAGAGTGGAGATGAGGAAGAAGAGGAAATGGCAATGTTTGCCAAAAGATTCAATAGGTTCATGAGAACGAAAGAGAGAGAAAATAATAGGAGACATCAAAGAGGAGAGTCAAGTAGAAGAGAAAAGGACCTCTTAGTGTGTTATGAATGTAATGAACCCGATCACACTAAGCTAGATTGCCCCTTACTTAGGAAAGAAAATGATATGAAACCTAAGAAGAAAGCATTTATGGCTACATGGAGCAAAAGTGATAGCTACGATGAGGAAAATGTAGATGATGAGGTAGCCTACTCATGCTTTATGGCCATTAGTGATGATGAGGCTAGTTGTAGTTCTAGTGAAGATAATATTTATACATTTGATGAACTACAAAATGCCTTTAATGAATTAGCAAATGAATTTCAATGCATGAACTCTAAATATAAGAAAATCATTGCTAATTTGAAAATAGAAAAAGAAGCCTTGACAAATGCAAAGCTAGGATTTCAAAAGAAATTAGAAGAGGCTAACCTAGAGATAAATGAGTTGAATAAAAAGAACTTAAATTTGAATAACTCATTTTCTAGGTTTTACATGGGTCAACAAAAATTAGATCACATGCTTGAGACCCAAAGAGCTTTCTTTGACAAAGATGGGTTAGGATATAATGCAAATAAAAAGGAAACTCATCTTAAGAATATTCTTGCTTGCAAAAATTCTATGCATGATACATCACTCACATGCTCATTTTGCAATAGAGTTGGTCACTTCTCATAAGCATGCACATATAAAAAAACAACATTTAGAGGAAGAGTAGTTAGAAAAATATGGGTGCCAAAGCAAGCCATAACTAACAATGAATTGATCTTGAAATGGATCCCAAAGGGATAAAAAATTATTTGCACTAACTCTCATGGACCCAAGAAAATTTGGGTACCAAAACATGCTTAAATTTGTTGTTGTAGGAGTGTTAGAGCATGAAGCTACAATGAAACAATGAAGTTCAAATGCTCTACACACCTCCATGGAGTTTGCTTATGCTAATGAAAAAGAGGAAGAGCTAGAGAATCCATCCTTGGCAAGGTCACAACAATTCTTCAAAGAATGACTCAAGGTGGATTCAACAAATCAAGGCAAAGCATTCTCAAGCAAAGGAGTTTTGTAAGCTTAAATTCTATCTTCTCAAAACTCATATGGATTGATGAAGCATTTTGTTAATAATCTTTAATGCATTGTGAGTTGAATGAATGAACAAAAAGGCATGACAAATGATTTTTTATTATAGTACTTGAGGCATTGAATGATTGAATGAAAAGCATGTTTGATGATTTTGAAATGATTTTTGTAATTTGAGCAAGTTTGCAATGAGATGATAATATATTCTCTTGCTCTAAAATGTCAAATATGTCATTCATGCAAAATGCCATGTCATGAGTATCAATGAGAAATATGTATGTTAGAAATTATGGCATGATGTTCACAAGTTGAATGATTTAATGATATATGTGTTTAAAATCTATGTGAACATGTTTGTTTTGGCATATTTGTGTTTTCCAATGCTTTGGTTTTGACAAAATATGCATAACTCTTAAAATGACATTTTTTGAGACCAAAAATGTGTTTTATGGTTAAAATTGTTCCAAAATTGCAAAATCTATTATTAAATGGTTTTTCATTCATACAAATCCAAAATCATGTTACACAAATATTTAAACCTTTACTTGGACTTAAATTACTCAAAAACGAAGTTTTGGTGCCTCAAAAGTTGAATTTTCTATCAAAAATCTGCAGAAACTGGATGAGAGATCGATCCCTCAACGTGCATGATCGATCCCCCTTGGCAAAATGCAGAAAACTTGCATTCTGGACTTAAAGGATTGATCCCCCTTCCCTAGGGATCAATCCCCCCAAGCCAGAAAAGCCTTCCCTGCATGTTTAAACTGAAATTTGAGAGGATCTTCTGTTAGTTTCACACTATCTTTTGTATAAGCATAAAATTCATTGTTTTAACTTCTTTTTTATAATCCTTTAATATGAAAAATCATCTTTCATCGGTATCATGCCTAACTTTAAAAATTGGTATTGTTTTCAATAATCAATATCTTTTTCATTGAGCTTACAAGTGCAAATTCATTTTTCTTGTTGAAGACATTTATGATTTGCATAAATCTTGAATTACTTTCAATGAATGTTTAAATATTATTTCAAGAATTATTTCAATGATTTGTGTATATATTTTTGAGAATTTGATGAACTAGTGATTGATAAACATATTAATTTCTTCTGTTCATCTTAGTCAAGCATGCTTAGAGGATTTTATCTTATAGCTTGATTCACATATTCCCATTAGGCATCATGATATATTTTTGGTGGAATATAAATAATTAAAGGTCAATATATATATGCTTGAATGATAAAATGATCATAACTTGACCTTAATGCTAAAATTCAAACATGACTTAGGTGAATGAAATACATGAAATACAAAAAGCTTTACCTAAAGTCATAATTATCCTTGGCTTACAATTTGTGTTGATAAATGGATCTTAAATGTTCAAATGCATGAAAATTTATCATCCATGAACTTAAATTTTTCTTATGGCCAAATTTTTAAAGAGCTTAGGATTTAATAACAACATCAACATTCAAGAATAAATGCAAACTTGACAAATACACTTTTATTGATATCCATGCATTGAATCTTGATTGTTTTGATGTTGAACTTGCATGTTTGCTTAAGTTGAATCAATGATCATATCTATGAGATGAAAATATTAGTTTTTATGAAATTGTACTTGACCTCACTCATAGAATGAAAATCTTAATGATAAAAGATATTTTAGCTTGATAATATTGATTCACTTGAGTAAAGCCATTTTTATCCTTTAAAACCTTAAATGATTAAGATGAAAATCTTAAACTCTTCCTTGCTCATAATTGGTTAAGATCTTAATTGGAAAACTGAGCATAGGATTCTTTAGTCTTATGGAAGAAAATGTGTACATTTGAATGAAATAAATTCTTAAATCTTCCATATGATATAAAATTGTGAACATAAATATAGATTAAAACTTTATGATAATTTGCTAATGTTTAATTAATCCATATGCATGTTTGATGGTGTGTGATAGTGCTCTTACATGTTTGACTTGATTATTCACTAGGCACACCACACATAACAATTAGCATCATGCAAAATGTCTATGTCAACCATTGGTAACAATATTTTCAACAATTGGTATAAGCTTTAAATTGACAATTCTTCTTGTACTCTTTAGTTTGAAATGACAAATAAAGAAGAATTCATTTAGGATACTTTTGCATGAAACTCTTGTGTGCTAGAATTTATGGATAATTGATATATGTATTAATTCTAAGCACTTTCTTACTTGAAAATGATTTATGAGCTCATGCATATGATATGTCATCTAATTTTAGCTCATAATCATGATGCATTGTCATGCTCCTTAGTTGGACCTTAGAGAACAATGGATATACTTAGGTTTTTGATATGATTGAAATAAGCAAGTTATCGAACTTAGTAGATAATTTATAAATAACTTGCTTCATCATTTACCAATTGTGAACTTCTTGCAAAATTATTTATAAACAATTGGTATAGGAACATAAGCCTTGTCCTTTGCATGCCTAAATATCTCATATTTTTAAGCACATTGACTTATTTATTTGTGTTATGAGTCCCATGTACTAACATATTTCTTGGTGGATGGAGCCTATTTATCTATTCTCACATAGCCATATTTTTAGGGGGAGCATAATTTTTATTTTTCCTTCTTTTTGCTATGACAAAAAAGGGGAGAAATAATGGGTTTGAAAATATGTTTTGAAAACCATGCTTGTATTAAAGGGGGAGCTTTATATTTAAAAATCCTGCTTTATTTGAGAGGGAGTACTTCTTTAAAGAGTTTTCAAAGAAAATTTACCTTAAGTTTTGTCATATCAAAAAGGAGAAGATTGTTAGCTTTAAATTGACCTATGCATTTTGAAATGACAAAAACTTAAGTGATCTTTTATGTTTTGATTCATATTGTAAATTTGCTTTATCACACATGATTTTTCAAACCATTTTAAGTCTAAGATCATGATTTAATGAGATATTTTTATTGCTCTTAATACTTTATAAAATAGTTTTTGAATATTTTCATTAAGTAATGATTTCAAGAATATATTTGATCACAACCTTAGAAAATTACTTAATGAGTTTTTAGACCATGTTTTCAATTGAGAAAGTCAAGAAAAACTCCCACAAAATTCTAGAATGTTTTGGGATAAATTAAAATCAAACTCTACATCATTTCTAACCCAAAATGGCCCAGAAAAGTGCAAGAAAAACATGAGGGATCGATCCCCTAGGATGAGGGATCCGTCCCGGAATGGCAGAATGCTCCTAGGAAGCAAAAAGGAAGCATGGGATTGATCCCCTAAGGGAAGGGATCGATCCCTTTATGGCAGAAAGCCTCCAACGACTAGTTTCTGTGAGATTCAAAGGCTAGTTTCTGTTTCGGCTCCAACCAACGTTCACAAACCATCCAAGGGACTATAAATAGAGGCTTGGAAGCTTAAGGAAGGAAGAGGAACTACTCAGTAACTCCATTCTTCATTTTCCTCATATTAAAAGCCTCAGCAACATCTCAAGTGCTTACAAAGTCTTCATCTTCCATCACTCTTATATTCCTTGTATGGCATAGCATAAATATTGTATAGGCTTTTCTTTGTTCTTAATCTTTGTAATCATTTGCTTACATAGAGGCCTTCTTTGGTTACACCCATTGTAAATACAAACACACCTTGTAAAGGGGAGGTTTTTCTTTAGCCTTAGAAAAAGAGGGAGGTTTCTCTTTAGCCTTAAAAAAAGAGGGAGGTTTCTCTTGAGCCTAGAAAAAGAGAGAGGTTTCTCTTAAGCCTTGAAAAAGAAGGATTGTAATACAAATTCAAGTGAGTGGATTTGGGAAAAATTCTTGGGAGTGTCTCAAGGTAGAAGACATAGGCAAGGTTGCCGAACCTCTATAAATCACTTGCGTACATTTCTCTTTCCCTTTTCTCCTTATTTACTTGCAATTATATTAGTGTTTATTGTATTGAATTTGGATTACATGTTTGCATAGCCTAGAGAACTTAGAAAACATTAATATAGGCTAGCGAATTTAGAGAAATCGAAAAACGACCTTAAGGTTAGCTAAAAACCGATTCACCCCCCTTTCGGTATAGCATATAGAGCCAACAATCTCACAGGTGTTTTTCTTTTAATGGATTGGACTTAACACCCACAGTTGAAGAATATTCTGTTTTGTTAGCCATTGACTTGAAAAGTTCGAATAAAATATATGTTCGGAAGCCTAAGTCTGGATTTTGCAAGAAGCTAGCTAAGCTTTTGGGAGTCAGACCGAAAGACATAGATCCCTATCTGAAGCAAAAAAGGTCTAATGTTTGTGTGCCATGGGATTTTCTTCATGAATTCATCAAGGGGCACCTTAGTGACAAGCAAGAGTTGACGGTTTTTGCTTTGGCAATCTATGGCTTAGTTATCTTCCTAAAAGTGTTAAGAAACATCGAAATAGCTGTAATAGACCTCTTTGAGTAAATCGAGAACAATGGGAATCCATCACCGGCCATTCTAGCAGAAACTTTCAGGTCGTTGAATCATTGTAGGCAAAATGAAGAAGGCCGATTTGTGGGATGTATACAGTTACTTCATGTTTGAGTTAAAAGTCATTTTAAATGCGAAGAAAAAGCATTCAAAAGAACGTTCCTCCATCATCGTGCTCCAGTTAAAGAATTCTGCAACAGCAAGTGGCTGAAACCGAAGAACAAGGAGGAATGAGTGGATTTTTTGCAAAGACTTGAAGAAAAACAAGTAGTATGGATGGCACCATGGATGCCTCATGTACCGGTCTTTTATCGATGTGGAGAAGAGCCGTGGGTGCAACTTTTGGGACCGTGGGGAGTAGTGAGCTGCGCCTCGCTTATGGTATTAAGGCAATTTGGAGCAAAACAATTCATTCCTCCAACACACAGGCCCAATGACATGGAATTTTCTTATGGTGAGTCAAAGGTAATGAAGAAGGCCGAGCAAGCAGTTCGATCATGGAAACAAGCACGAAGACTCAACCTTGGACCTCTCTCTAATAAGGCTACCCCGGAATACTTAGTATGGAGAACAAAGCAAGTGAGGGAAGTAGTATTTTTTCCAAGAGAACACATCATGCCTTCACAACCTGAAGTAGAAATGTCCGAGGCCGAGATTGTCAGGCAACAATGCAAGATGGAGGAGGAAAAGTGGAGACAAAAGAATTTGAAACTTCAGAAGAGATGGAACAACTCAGGTATGACGCAGAAATACGAGAAGCCAAACTCAAGAAAGTCCAACATGAACATAACATCACCAGCAAGGATCTTCGAAATCTACATTAAGAGAATAAGAAGTTGAGATCTGAAATGAGAATTGGAGGGATTATCCAAACTTCAAGTGAAAGGAAAAGAGAGTTGGAAGACTTACATAGAAGGGCGGAGCATTGGGCATACAAAGCAAAGAAAAGTGGAGAAGAAATTGCCTATTTGTCTCAGGAGCGGCAAAAATGGGAAAGCATTTACACTGCAAGTGCAACAAAGTTAAATCAATACCAAAAAGAGAATGAGGAATTGAAGGCAAAGTTGAAAAAGGGGAAACAGGTTGAGCTAGAAAATGAAAATGTTATACTGCAATGGAAAGTTCAAATGTTAGAGGATCAGCTACGGGAACATAAGAACCATATTAAAGTAATTATAGCAGACTGGGAGCAAAGTGAAAATAACTAGAGTTATGGATATGACTTGGCACAAGATGCAAGCATGAAATGGAGAGTGAGAAGTTTGGGAGGGCAGCAATATATAGAACATTTGGCCACTCAAGTTTGCAAAGTCGTGACAAAGGTGAGAGAGATGGTTGATAAAGCTGAAGCTTTGAGGCAAGAAATCTGCCCAACGGAGAAAAAGGGCAAAGGTTGCTAAATTTTCTAGATGAAGCTAAGGATCAATATAAGCAAGTTAGTCGCTTTTATGGATGTAATCGAAATATGATTGGAATGTAACAAGTGACTCTTTGAATGAATGAAATTTCCCTTTTGTTGAAATTGTCATGGCACAAATACCCCTCAAAGTATCATTCATTTAGCATCACATTCATTCATTTATTCATATGATTTAAATAAAACATTATATTTTAAAGTTGCATCATATAGTGATTAGTCTCTTATTGTGGTAATTAAGATTCAAGGATAAGCTCCAAGATTCAAGGATAAGCTCCAACATTCAAGATTTCAGCCCAAATTCCCAAACACTCATACAATACTCGGTTACGTTTGAGGGTAATGGAAGAAGAACAAGGTAGCCGAATGGATAAAATTGAAAAGGCGCAGGAGAAATTCGGGGACAATTAGCTGCCTTAATGGAAATGATGACAAGAATGAGCTGAGAGAAAGAAGTGGCTAGGGAAACACCTAATCAAGGGAGTGATCAGCCCCGGGAGGATGACAATCCTCAATACCCTCCAGGGTTTACTTTGCCTTATGCCCAATCTTCGTAAGGCGTACCTCCACTTCCCCCACAGCCTATGAGTGGTTATGCATACATGTATCTGGGTGTGCCAAGCGCCTCAAGACAACCTCGCATTACAGTGCCCATTCCCCCAGCCCAAGGGACAAGACCCACAAATCCAATCCAAGTCCTTGACTTAGATGATCCTAGGGAACAAGAGAAACTAAGAGGTAGTGTGTTGGAGGTAAAAGGTGATTCGGTATCTAAAAAGTTGGGTATCATAGAGGAAAGATTACAGGCTATCGAGGGAAGTGATTTCTACGGGTCTGTAGATGCAATGGGACTATGCCTAGTACCAGATGTGGTCATTCCTCCCAAGTTTAAAACTCCTGAGTTTGAAAAGTACGATGGCACCAAGTGCCCTATTACCCATGTGACAATGTACTGTCGCAAGATGGTTGCCTATAATCACGATGATAAGTTGTTGATACACATGTTTCAAGACAACCTCACTGGGTCAGCTGCTAGATGGTATGTGCAGCTAAATCGTACACGCATCCATAGTTGGAATGACTTAGCTAGAGCGTTTATAGCTCAGTACAAGCATGTCATGGATATGGCCCCAAACAGACTATCTCTGTAAAATATAGAAAAGAAGGCCAATGAAAGCTTCAAAGAATACGACTAGCGTTGGAGGGACATTGCAGCCCAAGTCCAGCCACCTTTAACTGAAAAGGAAATCACAGTTTTGTTTGTCAACACGCTGAAGGCACCCTATTATGAACGTATGATAGGGAATGCAACGAAGAATTTTGCAGATATGGTTATCACTGGAGAAATAATAGAAAGTGCAATTAAATGCGGGAAGTTGGAAGGTAATGATTTAAAGAAGGGAGGGTTATCCAAAAAGAAAGAAGTCGAAACCCAGGCAGTAACCCATGCAACGCCTCGATATAGGGGATATGCACCTTACTCACCTCCATTTCAGCCATAGCCTCAACCCTACCTAAACTGCCAACCCCATTTCCCAGCCACAAACAATGTCTCACATGGTCCTTACCAAAATCCATTCAACCTCCAATGTTTCAACCAAATTTTTGTCCCCTAACACCTTACTATACACCAACACCTATAATCCAGCCTTATCAACCAAACAATAACCCAATAACTAACCAAAGACCACCTCGAAGAAACACTGAAAAAGTTCCTATTGATCCTATTCCTATGTCATATACAGACTTGTTCCCATAGCTTGTGAAAGGTCACATGATTGCCTCTCTCTACATGGAGCCAATGAAACCACCTTTTCCAAGATGGTATGACCCCAAAGCTCGGTGCGACTATCATAGTGGAAACCCGGGTCACTCAACCGAAAACTGCATGGCTTTGAAGTGTAAGGTACAAGATCTAATCAAGTCGAGGAGACTAACCTTTTCGAAAGAAGTGGAGCCAAGTATCAATGCTAACCCTTTACCCAGTCACAGTGGAGGATCCGTCAGTACAGCTGAAGTTGGAAAGACAAATCGCATAAAAAGGAATGTATAAGAAATCAAAACTCCAATGAGTCTAGTATTTGACGTTTTAGTCAAGGCCAAGATGATTCAGCCAATACCGTTAGACTCGAAGATCCTTCAAGATGAATTCAGCCCAGATCAAACTTGCGAATATCATATGGGATCGGTAGGTCACTCTGTCCAAAGTTGTCCCCAATTTTGACATGTGATCTAATCAATGATGGATTCGTTCTTGATCAAGTTTTATACAAAGGAAGATAAGGATGTGGTAAATACTGTTACAAATGAATCTTCGGGATGTGACTACCCTTGGGGAAAGCTAATGACGGTGTTTTACAAGGAGAAATCAAGTCCCATGAAGGAAGAATCTAGCTTTGTTACTCCTCCAACCATGACCACCAAAATTTTGAGCTCTTTCCCTTGTAAGAGTAATAAGGCTGTCCCTTGGAAATACGAGTTCAAAGCGGTGATTGAAGGATCGGGCAACATGGGCTCAGACAAGTCAGCTATGCCGGATAATATAAACATAAGTGGAGTAGGAGGAATTACGTGAAGCAGAAGATGTTATACACCGGAGATGCTAGACAAGGCCCGAAATGGAAAAGCAAAAGAAGGAGAAAAGGATTGTCAGATGGAAAAAGGAGAGGAACAAGCTTTGCTTTCCAAAGACCAAGGAGAAAAATTGCAAAAGCTAGTATCAGAAGATGACGCAAAGGAATTTTTGAAGTTGATCAAGCACAGCGAATATAGTGTAGTTGAGCAATTGAATAAAATGTCCGCTCGAATTTCACTATTATCTCTGCTGTTGAACTCAGAATCGCATTGCAATGCCCTAATGAAGGTGTTGAATCAGGCTTATTTGCCTCATAATATTCTGGTCGATAACTTTAGATCCTTCACTGATGATGAAATTCTACCAGAAGGGTAAGGGAGTATCAAGGCTCTGAACATCACTACTAGCTGCAAGGGCCACACAATTGCCAAGGTTTTGATTGATAATGGATCATCGATCAATGTCCTGCTTATGGCCACGCTAGAAAAGATGGTTGTTGACCTGTCTTATATACAACCAAGCAATATGGTTGTAAGGGCATTTGATGGTTCTAGAAAGGACGTGATAGGTGACATCGAAATCCCAATTGACATCGGGTCGATCACTTTCAACATCCAGTTTCAAGTAATGGATATTTCGCCGTCATACAGTTTCCTACTAGGGAGACCATGGATCCATACAACGGGCGCTGTTCCATCTTCCCTGCACCAGAAAGTGAAGTTTGTTGTTGGTGATAAACAAATATCTGTTTCTGGAGAACAAGACTTCTTGATCACTAAACCCTTATCTGTATCTTATATTAAGGCAGCTGAAGAAGCGTTGAAATGTTCTTTTAGGTCCTTTGAAATAGTAAATGCGACATATGTGGGAGAAGGATCAAGAATACCCACCCCTCGGTTGTCAACCACTACCAAAATGGTCGTTAAACAGACACTTCAAAAGGGCTTGCAAGGACCTAGGAAACCTGTGAAGATCATGGAGAACAAAGACAGGTTTGGTCTCGGATACAAAGCCACTGGTTTGGAGAGGAAGAAGATCCTAGAAGAGAGACGAAAGAGAAAAATAGCCCTCCTTCGAAGATACGAAGAAGAATCGGAGAAGATGGTGATTCCCTACCTTTATGATACATTTTGCTTCGGCGGATGTTTTCACCCCAATTCATTAGAGGTCGTGAAAAAGAGACCTATGTTGTTGATGAGAGGATCCTCTCGCAAGTTCCTAGTCTAAGTGGTGCATGAAGAAATGGCAACTTTTTTGTTGTAAAAATGATTGTGTCGTTGGGCACAAAGCTGAAAGACTGAATTGTTGAATGGATACCTTCTATCTTTTGTTTTCTTTTTTGTAATATAGTAAGCTAGATTATCAATATCTCAGTCTAAACAGCTCTAGAAGATTCTTTTGTACAAACTTGATTTTCATCATCATTTCAATAAATTAACAAGTTCAATGCATTTTGAGTACTTTCTTTTCATTTCACTATCATTTCCATAAATGTTCTTTCTTTTCATTCATTATCATTAGTATGAATAACCAACCATATCTGTCAAATATTTTACCTTTTCAAGAATATGAATAATGAATGTGAAGATAACCTTAACAACTACCTGGGGTTTGATTTTGAAAACTCTATCCATGTTGATAAACTCGATAACAATGTAGATTCAGACGACGATGCTTTGTCTCCAGATCTATTGAAAATGATTGAGCAAGAGAAAAAATCAATTGAACCCCATAAAGAAGTTATTGATATGGTCAACCTAGGGGATGATGAGAACATCAAAGAAGTCAAAGTGTGCACAGCACTTCCATTGGTTGAGATGCAAAGACTAGAGGAATTACTTTGTGAGTATGTGGATGTTTTTGCATGGTCTTATCAAGACATGCCTGGGTTAAACACTGATGTTGTGGAGCACCATCTGCCTTTGAAAACGGAATGTATGCCAGTACAACAAAAGCTTAGGCTCATGAAGCCCGAGATGTTGTTGAAGGTGAAAGAAGAAGTAAAAAAGCAGTTCGATGCGTGGTTCTTAAAGGTAGCCAAGTATCCTGAATGGGTGGCTAACATAGTCCCGGTACCCAAAAAGGATGGGAAAGTAAGGATGTGTGTAGATTATCGGGATCTAAAAAGGGCTAGTCCCAAAGATAATTTTCTATTACCCCATATTGATACACTAGTGGATAACACAGCTCAACACAACATGTTCTCATTTATGGATGGTTTCTTAGGTTACAATCAAATTAAAATGTTTGAGGATGACATGAAGAAAACCACGTTTGTGACAATTTAGGGCATATTTTGCTATAAAGTTATGCCTTTTGGTTTAAAGAATGCTGGAGCCACCTACCAAAGGCAATGGTAACTCTCTTTCATGACATGATGCATAAAGAAATAGAAGTGTATGTAGATGACATGATTGCTAAGTCTTGAGGAGAAGAGGATCACGTAACAAATCTTCGAAAGCTGTTCGAAAGGTTATGAAAGTTCCAGCTCAAGTTAAACCCTGCCAAATGCACTTTTGGTGTTAAATCAGGAAAATTGTTGGGGTTTGTAGTCAGTGAAAAAAAAATTGAAGTGGACCCAGATAAAGTAAGTACGATACAAAATTTTTCGCCCCCAGGCACACAGAAGGAAGTAAGAGGCTTTTTGGGAAGCTTGAACTATATTTCCCGTTTTTTCTCGCAACTCACGTTTAAACGTGATTCCATTTTTAAGTTGCTTCGGAAACAAGATCCAGGTGAATGGAATGAGGCATGCCAAGAGGCTTTTGAAAAGATAAAAGAGTACTTATCAAATCCACCTGTTCTAGTACCACCAGTTGCAGGAAGGCTCTTGTTGTTGTATATGACTGTCAATGAACACTCTATGGGATGCATACTGGGGCAACACGATGATACAGGCAAGAAAGAACGAGCTATCTATTACTTGAGCAAGAAGTTCACTGATTATGAGGCTAAGTACACTACGATAGAAAAGATGTGTTGCGCATTGGCTTGGATTTCTCGTAGATTAAGGCGATACATGTATCATTTAACTTGGTTGATAGCTAGATTGGATCCCCTTAAATACATATTTGAGAAACCGTCATTATCATGAAGATTAGCTAGATGACAAGATATGCTTTCTGAATATGACATTGTGTACGTATCCCAAAAAGCAATCAAAAGCGTGGTAATAGCTGACTTCCTTCCAGACCGTGCTACTAATTAGTATGAACTTATCAAGCTAGATTTTCCAGATGAAGATATAATGTCTGTATTTCAAATCAAGAAGGAAGTACCTGACAAGAAAACATGGAGAATGTTCTTCGATGGCGCATCCAATGCTTTAGGACATGGGATAGGAGCAGTTTTAATATCTCCAAATGGGAATTATTACCCATGCACAGCCAAGTTAAATTTCAACTGCACCAACAACATGGCTGAATATGAAGCTTGTGTAATGGGCTTAGAAGCTGCAATTGAGAAGGGAATCAAAAACTTGGAAGTTTATGGGGATTCAACACTAGTCATTTATCAGTTACGAGGTGAATGGGAAACAAGGGATCTGAAGCTAGTCCGGCACCTTAGCTGACCATATCCTCTGCCATACCGCCTTTCCTCTAGCATCTTTAATATGTTGCACAGCTTCTCTCCGTTTCGAATAGTTTCCTATAACCGTTTATAATTTTATATAATCTTTTTGTTGTAAAATGCCATACCAATAAAAGAAAATATGGAGGTTGCTGAACAGGGACCCAATTTAGTTATATTGAATATTCGTGAGATCCCAAATGTTGAATTGCAGGAGGTTGTAAAGGAAACTCAGGAAGATAGCATGGAAAGGGTGGTGGTTGACCTCAAACAGCCACACGAGGGCCAACGAGCCTTTTAGCCTGGAACTGCCAAGGGCTTGGACAACCCTTCGCAGTTCGAGCTCTAAGAGAGCTCATCCATAAACACCGTCCCTCTGTGGTTTTCCTGATGGAGACAAAACAGAAAAGTTCAAAAGTAGAGAGGTTAAGGAATAGTTTTGGTTTTTGGGGGAGTTTTTATGTGGATCTTAGAGGAAAAGCTGGTGGTCTTGCTTTGTGGTGGAATAATGAAGCTGAAGTGGAAATTTTGGATACATCATATTTTTTTGTGAATACTCATTTGAAATTAGTCTCTGGTAGAGATTGGTATGCCACCTTTGTTTATGGCAATCCACGTAAGGAAGGTAGGCGAGATGTTTGGGATCAGATAAAAAGGACAAGATATTCACTTGGTGATCATTGGTGGTGCCTAGGAGATTTTAACTCCATTAGTAAGCAAGATGAGAAAAGGGGTAGACGCCCAATTAATCGGAACCAAGCTGCTGTGTTCAATGATTTTATTAACGATTGTGAACTAGTCAAGATGACTATTCATGGTTCGGATTTCTCATGGTCTAATCACAAATTAGGGGTTGCAAATATTCAAGAAAGGCTAGATAAGGTCTTCTATACGGTGGAATGGAATGAAATGTTTCCTAGAGTGCAGGGTATGTATGAGGTTGCTTTAGCATCAGACCATAACCCTGTGGTTGTTCATTTGGAGGTTTTCTCACGATAGAAGAAGGTCTTCAAATTTGAATCTAAATGGCTTCTTGATCAAGACTGCCAAAACATTATGGAGGATGCTTGGAAGGAGGAAGTACAGGGTTCTCGTATGTTCCAATTTCAACAGAAACTTATGGCAGCGCGGATTAAATTTCAGAATTGGAATAATTCAAAAGCTCACAATTCTAAAAAGGAGATTAATCAAATGATGAGGAGACTCGGAGAGATTCAAGCCCTTCCTTTGACTGAAGAGCTTAAGAAAGAGGAAAAAGGCATTAAAAAAGAAATTGATGAGAAGTGGCAAATGGAGGAGAGGTACTAGCATCAAAGGTCTCGCATAAATTGGCTCAAGTATGGTGATCAAAATACTTATTTTTTTCATGCCTCTGCCATGCAGCGGAGGAAATATAACGCTATAGTCCGAATCAAGAATGATGAAGGAACTTGGCTGGAGGATCCTTCGAAAATTGTTGACTTTATTGTAAACTATTACAAGAACTTGTTCCAGGCAGACACAATTACAGATGTAGAAGAGGTTTTGGAGGCTGTTGAAGAAGTCATTACCCTGGACATAAATTTAGAACTATGTAAGGAGATCAGTGATGAGGAAATCAACAATGCAATGTTTGAGTTGGGACCCCTGAAAGCTCCAGGACCAGATGGTTTCCCAGGTATCTTTTTATCACCAATTTTGGGATATTATCAAGCTTGATGTGTACAGATATGTTAGAAGCTTCTTTCAAAGTGGTCATCTTTTAAGAAAGCTTAACAGAACCAATATTGTTCTTATCCTGAAGCATAAGGGCCCAAAAACTATTTCTCATTTTAAACCCATTGGGCTTTGTAATTTTAGCTGTAAAGTGATCTCAGAAGTTCTGGCAAATAGGATGAAGAAGTTTTTGAATTCTATTATCTCTCCATTCCAATCTGCTTTTGTTCCAGGCCGGCAAATTCAAGATAACATTCTAATTGCTCACGAAGCTTTCCATGCTATCAAACAGAGAAGAGGTAGAAAGAGGGGTGCCATGGCGATAAAGCTGGACCTATCTAAGGCCTATGATAGAGTCGAATGGTCCTTTTTGGAAAAGCTTCTTCTGAAAATGGGGTTTTGTGCTTTCTGGGCTAAAAGGATAATGGAGTGTGTTACTTTTACGCAGTTCTCTATTGTGCTTAATGGTGAAAGGAAAGGGGTTTTCTTTCCAACAAGGGGATTGAGGCAAGGAGACCCCATTTCCCCTTATCTTTTCATTTTCGTGGCGAATGCCCTTTCCTGTATGATTAATAGGGTTGTTTCAAGGAATGCTCTTCAAGGTTTTTGCATTAACAAGAGATGTCCGATGTTGAGCCACTTATTGTTTGTAGACGACTACTTACTTTTTGCTACAGCCAGTCTTAATAATTGTGAGGTTTTCATGGATATTTTTACAAAAGTTCAAGAATGCATCAGGACAGATGGTAAACCTTTCAAAGTCATCTATTCTTCTTTCTCTTAACTTGCCAACTTCTCTTAAACAGGATATCAAGAATAAATTGGGTATTTTTGACCTGATGGAGAACAATAGGTATTTGGGTCTTCCATCGATTTAGGGTAGAGGAAAGAGAGAAGCTTTGAGGTTTATTCTTGACAAAGTGCAAACAAAGATTCAAGCTCGGAAAGGAAGGCTCTTATCTCATGTTGGAAGAGAAGTGCTTATAAAGAGTGTGGCCTCAGCTATTCTTACCTTTGTGATGCAGTGTTTTAAGTTACCATTGTCCTTCTGCCAAAATCTCAATTAATTGTTGTCTAGATTTTGATAGCGGGGTTCAAGTCAAGGAGAGGTAGGTGTTCATTGGATGCGATGGCAAAAGTTGGCAATTCCTAAGGATATGGGAGGTTTGGGTTTCAGGGAGTTTTCCTCTTTTAATAAAGCTCTTCTTGCTAAACAAGCTTGGAGAATGTTAACTAAACCTGATGCTTTTTGGGTAAGGATTATGAAAGGAATCTATTTCCCCCACTGTTCTGTTTTGGACGCTTGTAGGGGCAAGTCCATCTCATGGGCTTGGAGAAGTTTGATGGAAGGAATTGAGGTGCTTAGAGCTAGAACTCGTTGGAATGTTTACAGTGGTAATGACATTCTTATTTGGCATGATCGATGGGTTCCTAATCTCCCTGAATTCAAAGTCAGTTCAGTTCAACCCCAATGAGCATTCCCTTCTTTAGTCAAACATCTCTTCTGTTCATCTGGAAGATCATGGAATGTTGAGTTGTTACATCGCCTCTTCACATCAAATGAGGCTAAAGCTATAGCAAAAATTCCTATTGGGTCTCCCTCGCAACATGACAAAATTGTTTGGCATTTCACCAAAGAAGTGGAATATTCTGTAAAATCCGGTTATAGGGTAGCTCAAACAAAGTTGGGATTTTCTTTTCAACCTGAGTCAAGCTCACATCTTTTGACTTAGGGTCATGAATGGAGAAGTATTTGGCAACTTCTTGTAGCACCAAGAGTTAGATCCTTTATTTGGAGAGCTTGTCACAATGCTCTTCCAACAAATGAAAATCTTGTTCAACGTCATCGAGCTAGGGAAGCTGTGTGCTATTGGTGTAATCACGAAATGGAGTCTATCAAACATATCCTCTTTTTTTGCCCTTTTGCAGAAGCTATTTGGAGAGCCTCAAACTTTAGCTATTACCCAAGAAGGGAAGGATTCTCTGGTTTCTGGGGATGGTGGGTGGATGTTATTTCAAAACTTACTTTGTTTGGCTCATTTTGTTGGAAAAGTTTATTGAGTTATGTTTGCTGGCGCATTTGGAAAGCTAGAAACCTGTTTTTGTTTGAAGGTAAAATGGGGGATCCTATTCAAGTGTGGTTAAAAGCACTGCAAGATTTTGAGGAATTCTCAAGTAGTTACAGAACGGGAATGGTATCAATGGCAGCCCCTCTGTGTCCCCTGTACGTTGGCAAAAACCACGGGCTCCTTCTCTAAAACTTAATTGCGATGCTTCATTCAATCCAAAGAAATATCATACGGGTATTGCAGTTGTTTGTAGGAATTGGGCTTGTCACGTGGTTGATGGAGAAAACTCTATTATCCAGGCAAGATCGATTAAAGTTGCTGAAGAGTAAGCTATTCATCTGGCCTGCATGATGATCTCCAAGAGAAATTGGACTCATGCAATCATTGAGTCTGACAATAAAAATGAGATTGATAGTCTACAACACCCAAATTTAATTAAAGTTTGGGAGACTATGGCTATTGTTGATGATTGTCTCAGGCTTGTGCAGGGATTGGATGTTAGTTTTAACTATGTTTGTAGGGAGGCAAACAAAGTAGCTGACTGGGTGGCTCATTCCACAAGGAATGGACGATGCCCAAATGATTGGGTGTTCTCTCCACCACCACGTCTGGTGGCGTTGCTTTAGTTGTAATTCCTATGGATTTTGTTTAATGAAACGATAAAAAAAAAAATGCCATACCAATTTGTCTAACTTGCCAATCCTGCTAATTGGTAAGGCAAAAGTTTTTTCCACTTCCTCCTCCGAGAACATAGTTGTTTTCCTCTCCACTTTCTAGCTTAGTATGGTTTCATTGATTAAGGGCTAGTTTGGATGCACAGTAAAATTGATTCCGATAAAATTGAAAAAGTTAAAATGATTATTAAGCAAAAAATAATTTTAATAAAATAATACCAAAATATTTGAAAAAATGGTAAAAAAGTAAAATTACATTTTTTTGTCTATAGTGCATATTATTTTTTATCTTTTATGTTGGAACCCACCACACCATAGGTCTGGTGGATTCCAAATGGACCCTAAATCCGAGACATAGCTATCTTCATCCCAATTTCCCCATGCTAAAATAACAAGGAAAGGAGTAAACGGAATCCACCTATCCTTCCAGACTTGTATTCTCTGCTCATTGTCAACTTTCCAGTGTACGTCTGGATGTAAGACCTCATTAGATAGCCAAGTTTGAGATGGTTGCCACCCTAACTTAGAGTCAAGAAACATCCCTCTGGGGACGTACTTTGCCTTCAGTAGGCTTGTGGTATTATTGATGAGACTTCATCCTTGCTTTGATAATAGTGCTCTATTGAAATGCCATATTTCCCTGAATCCCATTCCTCCATTTTTCTTTTTTCTTGCACATGGTGTTCCAATTGAGCGAATGGATGCCATTAGTGTCCTTATTTTGCTTCCACTTATGCCTGCTAATTAATCTATTAATCTCATTACACAACGTCTTAGGCAATAAGAAACATCCCATGGCATATGTTGGGATGGGTTGAACTCTAGCCTTTAGGAATACCTTTTTCCCTCCTAAAGATAGTACCCGACACTCCAAATATTCATCTTTGCCCGCATCCTATCTTTTAGCTTCCTAAAAGTTCTATGCTTGTTCTTGGCCACCATGGTTGGCAATCCAGGATATTTCTTAGGATTGAGTGTATCTTGGATATCAAAGATCCTCTTCACCACCTTTTTTTGCCCATATCTAACATTACTACTAAAGAATAGCGCTGACATTACTACTAAAGGATAGTGCTAACTTATCAAAATCATTTGACTCGAACCACCCTCACATATCTTTAGCACGTGCTTCACCCTCTCACTTTTTTTTATTTGCTTTAGTAAATAAAATCGTCATTTTTTATCTTGTTGCACGAATTTTCATATAAGCCATACTCATAATTATTTGAATTCAAATGACTTATTTGTGGTTACATGTGATCATAATAGGACATTTTCATGATCCCAGGGTTGGTTTGCGTATTTGAAAATGCCCACACACTAGAGCGTAAGGAGCATACTAGAGCTCACACCCATTCACAACTCTTCGGATTTCACTATTTTCTTATTAAATACTTATCAACCATTAAGTAGCTTATGTAATAGGATAGAAACTGTGGTTATCATATCATCATATGGTTTAAATTCGACTGGCACAAAGTTATGCCCTAAATAATGTTTTTAATTCTTAAATTTGTTCAAAAATTTTATATGGATTCTAATTTCACACATATTAGGCTTTGATGCCTCATGTAAGATTAAATTTATAAATCTTAATGCAAAAATTAGAACGCCAAAGTTATATAAGCAATTATATATGTGTACTTGTTTGGAAGATATCGTTGAAAGCGGAAGTATAATCACTAAGATCAAGATTAGACTAGTCTTCTTCTACTTCTCCTTAGGGTAGATACCAAAAAGTTGAGAAGTGAAGATGGGATTTAGCCATATATTTGCAGTTAAACCTAATAGTCCTTCTATCAAATACTATTAAGTTTCAGATTTACACAATCACCACACTACATTGACCCAATACGATAAGTAAAAGTCCATACTTGCTTATAGACCTGTTCATTGGGCGGGGCGGGCCGGGTTCGGGCCGGGCCGAAGGCCAACATATTTTGGCTATGTCCAAGCCCGGCCCGGCCCGTTAATTCGGGCCTGGATTTTAGTCCAAGCCCGTTTTAATTTTATTACATAAGCCCGAGGCCCGGCCCTACCCGCTCGTATTTTTTTTTTATTTATTTGTTTTTTATTCTTTTATTCCCTTTAAAATTTAATTTGATTTGTCAAAATTTTCATGTTAATTTTCATATTAAATATATATAATCATGTTTATTAATCAATAATATTTTATATACATATAATTATATTATACTTAATAGATATATTTAAAAAAACTTAATTAATAATATGTTAGGGCCGGGTCGGGCCAGGCTCGAGCTTTAAACAGTCAAGCCCGGGCCCATTTTTGATCGGGCCTAAAAATTTTGTCCAAGCCCGATAAATACGTCTAATATTTTTGTCCAAACCCGACCAAATTTTGAACGGGCCTTTGAGCTTGGGCGGGTAGCCCGGCCCTTGAGCAGGTCTACTTGCTTATCACAATTAACTAATTCACTTACTTTTATAACATTTATTATTTTATAACATTTATACAAACTAGTTTTAAACTCGTGCAATGCACAGATATTCATTAATCAAACAATAAATTCATTAATAATATATATTTTTTGAAACTTTATAATATAAATTATGTTTTTTATGAAAAACACAATATTTGCATATTTAATATATTTATTATTTTGTATATTACAATATAGTAATATAAAAAAATTATATATTGAATATAATTAAATAAAATTTGTAAAAGTTAAATCAAATTCATATTTAATTTATTGAATGAAAATAGTATATAAATACAATTTAACATGTCTTTGATTTGAAGAAATTGAAAATTTCTACATTTAAAGTCAATCTTGTATAAAGATTCTTAAACGAATTCTTATTAAGTTGAAGATGTAGCAAATGATTCTTGCGTATTCCTTGCTATCTTTGAATGATGTGTTACTTTACCTTGATGATCAAATAGATTCTATAGATGCAAAAGAGGACATGCATAAAATATTAATCTATAATTTGATTAAATTAAGTTTTAGTTATAACATATGTTATATGAATATATAACAAAGATAATTATATTATATAAATTATACATACCTGTTCTAATAATTTTCAACATTCAAGTTTAGAACAATGTCATACAACTTAGACACGATAAACTTAGTACTTTTCGTCTTAATATTATAAATTGTCACTCTTATTTCGAACATAAAAAATCGACCTCTAAGATCTTCAAATATCTTTTGAATTTTATAATCTCCATTTTTCTAAATCATGATCATAGACATTTCATTAAATTAAATTAAATTGAATACTGGACAATATTAAAATAGTTGTTAACTAATCAATTCCATATATATAATAAAGATAGTTATTCCATACACTACCAGTGGAGTTTTTTTTACTCTGCAAGCGGGGTTAGGATGTGAAGACCGAGAATTTCTAAATAAATATAAGGTATCCGAAAAATTTAATTAGGACAAGTTGAAATCCAAATTTAAATAAGAAACTAAAAGGGAAATTAAATTGGAAATAAGAAATGAAGGAGGAAATTTAATTTGGATAAATGGAAATCCAAATTAAATAAGAAAATGGAGAAAATAATTTTGGATATTTAGAAATCCAAAACTTAATAAGAAATAAAAATATTTTGGTATATTTATATAATGATATTATATAAATATTATTTTGTGTTAAAAGTGTAAAAGTATATATGTTTAATATTTTGAATATATATAATTATAAAAAATATAATTATATATATGAAAAAAATAATAATAAATAAAAAAAAATTATAACAGAAATGGGAATCGGGTTCTCCCGATTCCCACTTCTTCTCTTCTGTTTCGTTAAACAGAAGAGAAGCAACACAGGGCGGCCGCCACCGTTGGCCGGCCGGCTAAAGGAGAAAGCGGAGGAGAGAGGGCTTCGCCGGCGAGTGAGGAAGCGAACGACAGCGGCTCGAGTCGGAAGGAGAAGGGAAAATCGAAAGAAAAACAGAAAAGAAAAAGAGAGGAGAAAAAGGAAAACGGCGATGCCGGCCAATCCGAGCACCGCCACTCCAACGCCGACACCGGCGGAGGTAAAGGGAAGGAAAAGAGGTGACCGGCGGTGAAGGAGGGAGAGAAAGGAGGGAGAAAAGAGAAGGGAAAGAGGTCGAAACCCACGGTCCAGATTCGCCACCACCGGCGCCGCTGCTAGGGAAACGGAGACCAGATCCGGCATCCTCGCAACTTCGGCAAGCTGTGGAGTGGCTGAACCGCCGGAATGGGTGGCCGCCGGTGACCGAACCGGCCAGCAGAAGATTGAACCGGCGGAACCGATCCGACCCGCCTGACCCGGTCAACCCGAACCCGACCCGACCCGGTTCAGAAAAAAAAAAAGAAAAAAAAAAGAAAAGAAAAAGAAAAAGAGAAAGGAAAAAGAAGAAAAGAAAAGAAGAAAAGAAAAAGAAAAAGAAAAATGAAGAAGAAGAAGAGGAAGAAATAGGTAAGGAAAATTAAAAGCCTTTTTCGCTATATGTTTGGAATTTAGTAGAAATTCTTGGATTATTTTCTAAATGAAAATATACGTCAATTTGTGAAATTGTAGCAAAACGAAAATGAGACGAATGGTGGAGTTCGGCAAGGCTCGGAAATCGGAAAGTGCGCTAAGCTTGGCGAATAGGTAAGATACTTTTATAAAGCATTAGTAGCTTTATATTGTATGTGGGAATTATGATTTTACATATGATGCATTTATTTAATTGATTTTAAATGGAATTGTGATTTTTATATGATGCATCGATTTAAATTGATTTGCTAAAAATGCTAAGAGGACCCACAACTGATGGTGGGGGTCTTAGTAAGAGGTAAAATTGGTGAGAATCAACGGCTGCAAGTATAAATTGTGTTTCCCTTGCAGGAGGTTAGGGAAAATTAAGCCGTTATGCTGTCGAAATTTTTAGGAAAATAATTGAGGAAAAAGATTAAGTTTCTCACATAAATGGAATCTTGGAGATAATTATTGAAAATAAATATTGAAAGGATTTTATAGTATTACCGAAAGAGTTTGATATTGAAATCGATGAGAAGACAGATCGTTGAAAACGATAATGTGACGAATTATATGGTTTAAACCTTATAGAACCGATAAATCAATTAATTTTAATATCACAATTGGTATCGAGTTGAGATTGAGGTAGAAGTATTTATTAGACGGATCACAGATAAAAGTGATGATAATTATATGATACAACTCAAAAGAGAAAAATCGAAGTTATGATTTAGATGATCGAATGATAGAATTGCGGAATTATCAATCGAGTGACGATTATAGAATTGATAGATTCAAATAAATGAGCCGTCTTAGTGGTAAGATTGTGATATCGATGTTAAATAGATGTGAACTGAGATTTTTGCAATAATATGGATAGTCGCAAGGCGATTTAAATGATCGAAACACTGTTGATAGTAGAAATTGGCAAATTCTTTTAAGTGGTAAATTGCCAATCAAAAAGTGAATTGAGGATTGTGATTTGATTGTATGATAGTAAATGAAATTGAACCGCAAGTTGAGGATTCTAAATATGTACCCATATGTCAAACCATAAATGGATTTGATAAACGATTATTGATCTTGTGGTTCTATAATCCTCGATGTCGACTCTGGAATAGATAACGAATGAGGATATTAATATTGCATAATTTCAGTATTTTGATGGCTATATAGTGACATGATATTTAAATATTTATGAATACTAAGAGGATTCATGCAAGTGATGTGGTCTTAGTATTAATAGTGAAAGGTAGAAATGATTGGTATAGTTTATAGCTATCGAAAAAGGATATCGAATACTGAATGACTTGAATACCAAATGATCTGATTATTGAATAATCGGAGTACTGAATAAGTTGAAAACTGAATGAAATGAATATTGAATTGATTTGAACATTGATTTACTGATGTGTCAGAAGGATAGTTTGAAAACGAACGATTGATAGTGATAAAGTTAAATGAATTGTTTCACCGTATTAGAGGAAGGTATTACTAAAATTACATACGAAAATGATTTCATAGCATCGCTTTTAAGCATAATTTGCTATAGTTTCAGATGTCATAATAGCATTTATATAAATGCTATAAAGTATAGATTAGCTTTAAAAATAAAGTATATGGTATATATACGTATTTTTATATACGAAACCTCTTAAAGAATTTCACCATATGCTTTACATGATTTTTAAACGAAAAGCAAAAGATTTAAATGTTTTATGAGACTGTAGGCACCCTAAAAGAATTAAATTCAATAAAGCATAGTGGAAACCGCCTAATTGGAGCTTTGCTCATTAGGCAGATATGCTTGTCCGACAATAGTCGTGGACAGGTCTCAGTCACGCCTGATCAGTGGGGCTGAGAGAGATGAGGTCTATGGCCATAGATAGCGCCCTAGTTGGTTTCCAGGGGACGATGACATGATTTTCACTGCTAGCTACAGTGATTTAAGTCTTTATTGATAGAGATGATAGGGATCTAGCCTAGTCTCTAACCGATATGATATGAAGTCTAGAGTATGATTTTATTGATATGAACTCTAGACTTGACATGATTTATACTGTACATGAAACAGATTTGAAATGAAATATGTTTTGAAACAGTACATGTTTTAAACATGTTTTAAAAGTCCATGAGATATGATTTCGACACATATATGATTTATATACGATTTTGTGTCGAACATGGCATGATATGTGGTCTAGAGTATAGTTGATTTGATATGAACTCTAGACCTGATATGATTTACAGAATATGTTTTAAAAGTATATGATAAATGATTTCGACACTTACATGATTTATATAAGATTTTGTGTCGAATTTGAAATGACATGCGGTTTAGAGTATAGACTGATTTGATATGAACTCTAAACCTGATATGATTTATAATATATGAAAAATGTTTTAAAACCGCACATGTTTTAGACATGCTCCGAAAACGAATACATGAACTGAAATTGAACATGTTTCTATCATGCCTTAAAAGCAAATTTGAAATGAATTGAAAATTCATATGTCGAGCATGTCCTAAAGTATATATGATATGATTTGAAATGATAGCGGTTTAGACAGAAAAATTACATGAATTTGCATATTAAACCCTGATATGATAATATGCTTAGTATATGAGAATTCCATGAGGATTGGCGTGACTCGACGTAAATGATGTTTCACCTATACGATGACATGATATGATATGATATATGAACATGAGATTGATATGAAGAGGATTCTGATCTCACTCTATCGTGATCATAAATTCCCAGACGATAAGTGATATGAATTGATGTAATACGGGAATATGATTATTAAATGTAAAGTGAATTCGATAGGATATCTGCATTAAACATGGAGAATATAAGGAGTGTCATGACTCAGTGGTAGCGATATTTCATCGATTTGATGTCATGATATGATATTATATGATATGAAACATGAATATAGAAACACACGAAAAGAATTATGACTTCGTACCACCGTGATCATGACCCATAATATGAGACTTGATAAGAGATGATAGTATATAGAAGTATGATTATGAACTGAAAAGTAAATATGAGAATTGATATGAGAAGATAGAATACAAAAGTATGTATGGAATGAAAAGTGAATATGAGAAGTGATAATGAGATGTTATCGATGAGAAAGGATTAACTGTAATTGCATCCTTGCAAGTTTTAAGCATTTGCGGTTAAGACAGTATAATCCTACTCTTGTATTTATATTAGTATCTTACTGAGCCGTGGTTTTGCTCACCCCACTAAATTTCATCTCTTTTAGATTATTGAAGTTAACATCTGCCATGTGAGCTGCTCAGTGGGCATCGGAGACGATGTATGGACTTGGTACTAGTCTTCTGAGGTATATGTTACTTATAAATACTTGTTTACATGTAAGACTTAAATTGATGCACAGTACATATTCTGTTTAACAAGTCGGGATGTAACTAAGAACCGTTTCCGTGTTTGTTTAATATTTAAATGGAATGACTATAGGTCACCTAGATAGTATAGTAACTACACTGACACCGAATACAAACCTTAAAAGGAAAAAAAAAATTTTAGTCCATAAATTTGTAGACTAAGAAAAGTATAAGAATCAAGTGAAAGTCGCGGTCTTCGGGTCGTGACATAGGATCATGACAAATGTTTTATAAAAATATTAAAAAATAAAAATAAATAAAATAAAACATGTGTCATGATTTCAACCTTGCTTGCGGAGTAAAAAAAACTCCACCGGTGATGTATGGAATAATTTTTCATATAATAATGTAACAAATAAATGATTACATGCGATTTATATAATAATAGAAAAAATTAAAATTTTTTCAATATTTAGATATCGATGTTATCCTTTAGACTATTAAAAAAATTTAATTAGTGAAAGTTGTTGATATAGAAGATATATTTTGTAATATTAATGTGAAAAAAAATAATTATACGTTACAAATTAATTAAAAAAATTTTGAAAAAAATGATGCTATCTTTTAGAAAATTAAAAAAATTAAGTTGGTAATCTAATAGTACATAACATATTGTTGTTATATTAATATTGCATGTCCATATTGATTTTTAATATATATAGATATAGATGTTTTATTTCATAAAATAAAAAAAAATTGATAAAAGCTATAGATGTAATTGTTATATTTTGTAATATTAATATAGGTAGAGATAAATGATATGTGCTTTTTATTTAATTTTAATCTATATATTTAATTTTAATCCATATATAAATATCGATGTATATCTTCTAGAAATTAAAATAAATAATTAATTTAAACAAGTAATTAATTTATTTTGTATTTTTAATATATATATATATATATAGAGAGAGAGAGAGAGAGAGAGAGAGAGAGAGAGAGATTTCTATTTTTTTGAAACTTGAAAAAGGATAATTAAAAATTTTAATATGTTTAGATTTAGATCTTATTATATAGATAATTAAAAAAATTAATTGGTAAAAGCTGTAGATATAGATATTATATTTTGTAATATTAATATAAAAAGTGATTTCATGTTATATATTAATTAAAAATAATAATGCTATCTTTTAGAAAATTAAAAAATAATTTTTAATCTAATAATACGTAACATGTTGTTATATTAATATTGCATGCTACATTACATTGTCCATACTAATTTTAGTACATATTGATATATAGATATAAATATAGATATGTTCTTTTTTTAGAAAATAAAAAATTAATTGATAAAAGCCATAGATGTAGATGTTACATTTTGTAATTTTAATATAGGTAGAGATAAATGATATGTGATTTTTATTTAATTTTAATCTATATATAGATATAGATGTATATCTTTTAAAAAATTGAAGTAGACAACTAATTTAAAAAGATAATTAATTTATTTTGTATTTTAATATATATATAGAGAGAGAGAGAGAGAGATTAATCCATTTGAAACTTGAGAAAATGATCATTATTATTTTATTTTAATAAATTACACTTGTCAGATATATATACTATCCACATAGGATATTTTAGTTGTATTTAAATGCTTTGACTTATATATATATATTCTCCAATAAGTTTTGTTTGCAAAACTGAACTTTCTAAAGCATAGTAGTATTCTAACTTCGCTTTTTAAAGTTTACAATAAGAACTTAGAATAATAGTCCATATGCATATTCCAAATGGAATTAAATATTAAGTTATTGTATGATCTTCTAACCAAAAACATAAATATGATTTTTTTTTTACTATTAAGCGTTGTAATGTAAATCCATATAGATATTTTATAATCACTAACCATATGACTTCTACAAAAGATGAGTAAATTGTATTATGCATCCATGACTATCATGTAATATTTCATTTTTACTTGTAATTTGTAAAACTTAATTTATGGATTTATGATCTTTAAAAAGTATATTTTAAATCCATTTGGCGTATGCTATTAAATTATTAATGGATTTGGCATAATTTTAGAATATCATGTAAAAATCTAAAAAAAATAAATATTGCATAAGCATTATGAAAGTTTAGTGCCTTTTATTCGAGAAAATATCAATTTATTCTCAAATAAATCAAAAATTATAAATAATATAATCACCTTGTTTATTATACAAATTAGACTATGTTTAAAATTAAAAAAATAGTTTTTTTTTGGAAACAAGATTGCATTCAAAAACTATAATTTATACTACCTAATAAAAGATTACGACAAAATAGATTATGGCTAAAAAAACGTAGTTTTTTGTCTTAAGCTATTTTTAGATGTATTTATTAAACTTTAATAGTGTTTAGAAGTGGCCAATGAAAATAATATAAAAACATAAACATTATGAATGTTTAGTGTATTTATTCTTGAAAAGATAAATGAATGTGTTTAACTACATCATTTTTGTCATAAATTCATTAATTTTCAAACATTGAGATATGATTCAACCAACTTACACACGTCTCATTCTTTCAATAAAACAGCCAAGCTAGCTAGTAAGTTGTTTACAGAAGAAAAATGTTATTACATGCATAAAAGCAAACCATAATCAATCACTCTATTCGACCAAACCATTTGTTACATCCCAAACCTTCTATCATTTCCCTATAAATACCATCCTCATTCCTCTGTTTTGACCAGTAATTGAATTTCATGGCTGCCTCTTCTTTACTCTCTCTTAGCCTTGGCTTTCTTTTCCTCTTCCATGGCTGGTTTGCTCACATGGTGCACAAAGCCTGTGCCTATCAAGGTCTGCGAAACTACCAGGCTCATGAGTGCCAAATTGAACACTTGCAAGCTCCAGAATCGGAAGATAGGATCAAATCAGAGGCCAGTTTCATCGACTCCTGGAACCAAGATGATGAGCAATTGCGGTGTCCTTCGCCATAGTATTCACAAGAATGGCCTCCTATTGCCTTCGTATGGTAATGCTCATAAGCTATCCTATGTAGTTCAAGGCTTGTATATAGTAATTAGACTACTTACATTGGGACCATGCTCAAAATTCTTAGTTCTAAGTTCTAACACGTTAATCATTTCATTTTGCTTTGAATTGTGATGCAAGAAAAACAATTGTTGGAACATATAAGATAAACCCACGTTTATTTGTGTGGCTCTTCTTAAAATCTAAGGAAAGTTATTTAATAGGTCACTATCCCTTAATTTTAGGAACCACATCCAAATACATGATGGACATAATTGGAAGTGACAGTTTGTGACGACTCGGGTGCACCCACAGGCCACCGCCCGAGCTCACTCAACCGTATTGTCCGCTTTAGGGTGCACCACACGGGCCACCGCCCCTCACGGATTTATCGGGAATAAATTCCCAATTCGCGTCCCCCAGGAGGTTCGAACTTAGGACCCTTAAGTACCTAGTTCTTACACTCCTGGTACCATTGAGACAACTTGTCTCAATGGTACCAGGAGTGTAAGAACTAGGTACTTAAGGGTCCTAAGTTCGAACCTCCTGGGGGACGCGAATTGGGAATTTATTCCCGATAAATCCGTGAGGGGCGGTGGCCCGTGTGGTGCACCCTAAAGCGGACAATACGGTTGAGTGAGCTCGGGCGGTGGCCTGTGGGTGCACCCGAGTCGTCACAAAAAAACGCGCGTTTTATTGTGACGCCCTGGTGCGCACACCGAGTAGGGACCGCAGCCCTTGTCAACATCACTCATCCGTACTGTCCTCTTTGTGACGCCCCGGTGCGCACACCGAGTAGGGACCGCAGTCCTTGTCAACATCACTCAATGTTTTATCGGGAATAAATTCCCAATTCGCATCCGCCATGACTTGAACCCCTTACCACTTGTAAGTGTCAAGTCATGACTAACCATTAGACCTAGTTGTCTCAATGGTACCAGGAGTGTAAGAACTAGGTACTTAAGGGTCCTAAGTTCGAACCTCCTGGGGGACGCGAATTGGGAATTTATTCCCGAGAAATCCGTGAGGGGCGGTGGCCTGTGTGGTGCACCCCAGAGCGGACAATACGGTTGAGTGAGCTCGGGCGGTGGCCTGTGGGTGCACCCGAGTCGTCACAAAAAAACGCGCGTTTTTTTTGTGACGCCCCGGGGTGCACCCGCTGGTCCACCGACCCGAGCCACCGCCCCAGGCGGGTCACTCATCCGTATTGTCCGCTTTGGGGTGCACCACACAGGCCACCGCCCCTCACGGATTTATCGGGAATAAATTCCCAATTCGCGTCCCCCAGGAGGTTCGAACTTAGGACCCTTAAGTACCTAGTTCTTACACTCCTGGTACCATTGAGACAACTAGGTCCAATGGTTAGTCATGACTTGACACTTACAAGTGGTAAGGGGTTCAAGTCATGGCGGACGCGAATTGGGAATTTATTCCCGATAAAACCTTGAGTGATGTTGACAAGGACTGCGGTCCCTACTCGGTGTGCGCACCGGGGCGTCACAAAGAGGACAGTACGGATGAGTGATGTTGACAAGGGCTGCGGCCCCTACTCGGTGTGCGCACCGGGGCGTCACAAAAAAACGCGCGTTTTATTGTGACGCCCCGGTGCGCACACCGAGTAGGGACCGCAGTCCTTGTCAACATCACTCATCCGTACTGTCCTCTTTGTGACGCCCCGGTGCGCACACCGAGTAGGGACCGCAGTCCTTGTCAACATCACTCAAGGTTTTATCGGGAATAAATTCCCAATTCGCGTCCGCCATGACTTGAACCCCTTACCACTTGTAAGTGTCAAGTCATGACTAACCATTGGACTAGTCCAATGGTTAGTCATGACTTGACACTTACAAGTGGTAAGGGGTTCAAGTCATGGCGGACGCGAATTGGGAATTTATTCCCGATAAAACCTTGAGTGATGTTGACAAGGACTGCGGTCCCTACTCGGTGTGCGCACCGGGGCGTCACAAAGAGGACAGTACGGATGAGTGATGTTGACAAGGACTGCGGTCCCTACTCGGTGTGCGCACCGGGGCGTCACAAAGAGGACAGTACGGATGAGTGATGTTGACAAGGACTGCGGTCCCTACTCGGTGTGCGCACCGGGGCGTCACACAGTTATTTAACTAAAATAAAATAGGTCCTCTCTCTTTCAGGACGTATGATATTTTACATCTATACTATAAACGAAAGAAAACAAAGTAAGAGAGAGAAATCTGTTTACTACTATAGAGATTGCAACGATGACTTCTTCTTCTTCACTAATGCCAATAGTAGACAGAGGTATGTATATATTATTATTATACTATGAAAAAGTATGAGATATCTAGTTTTAAAAGCTCCTGTTTATGTATATGATTAAACTTACATGTGGTATCAAGGCTTAGTTGCTCTAAATTAGATAAACTTTGTAAAAGATCTATGTTCTCCTTTTGTTTTCTTTGTCATAATAGAAAATTTTACGATTTTAGAAAAATGTTCTAAGAAATTGATTAGATAATTAAGAATTAAAAAAAAAACTTTAAGAGTATGCATAAATTTTTGTTCAGTTTTAAAGGCACAATTTAATGATCATAAACTACTGTTTATTTGTTTGCCTATTGGATGAGATAATAATTACATAAATATCATAATTAATTATGTGGGTTAATTATGTCAAGAACATGAGCATGCAATTAAAATATAAGAAATTTTGTTTACTGTTGGACACAATTCCTATTAATTGGGATCACGTTTTGGCATAATATATACAATGATTTACTATTTCACATATAAATATATGTAACCGTCAACAGTAAAAGTTTTGTGTGCCATTGTTTGAAGCATTTTTTATATTTGCCGATTTTGATTAATGATGGTGATGAATTAATGATGATGATTATCAATGATACGATGATGAACTCCTGTAAGAGAAACAAAACTTGTTGATAATATATATATTATAATGTTTTGGTTATATTCAAATAACACACTGAAGGAAACTAAAAGCCTTCACACGTTTTATATAAATATATATATATTATATTTATGCAATGATTGTTTAATCATGATGATGAATTGATGATGATGATTAATGATAAGATAATGATGATTATTGAAAATGATAAATATGTTTATTCAATTTTCACAATTTTGTATGAAAATTAATTTGGTTAAGTAATAATTTATTTTGTATGATTTACTATAATGAGTGATTACATGAATGTCAATAAATATTTTATGATTATTCATATTTGTTTCGTTGTTATATTAAATTTTTGGTAATGTATACAATTTTGTATATTTAAGTATTTACCGAAAAATTAAAGTTTAATGTGTACAAAAATATATATATTAATGTTCAATTATATCCTAAAGTTTTTTTATCTGAGAATAATGAGTTAAAAAAAATTAAATTTTCATTAATTACTGGAACTTAAGAAATTTACCCAAAGGTAAATTATTATTCAGTAAATTAATGATATTACGAGAGGTAAATTAATATTTTGGTTGAATATGTTAATTATCCAAAGATAAAAGATATATTCAATTTTTAAATATTTATTTACCCATTAAAGTTCATATTTTTAACTCATTTAAAGAAAAATATATTGTAAAATTTACCCAAAGGTATTTTACTTTATATTTTATGTTATGTTTATCAATGCATGTATATTGTAATATCTACTCAAAGGAGAATTGCTATATATCTTATTATTTGTTTTACTGAATTCATTATAATTAAATATGGCTTTATTTGTTATGTTTTGCAGTTATTGCAATTAATTTGCATGCGTCATCTGTTGTTGTATTTAATGGCATGAATTTCTTAGAATAGCGAGAGCAAGTTGATTTTCACTTAGGAGTTTTGGATCTCAACTTAGCTCTCATTCATGAAAACTTGCGGCTATGAAGGATACAAGCAATGAGGCAAAGAAGTCACATTATGCTACATGGGAAAGAAGCAACAGATTATGCTTAAAGTTTTTGCGAATGACAATTGCTAACAACATTAAGACTATGATTCCACAAATTGAGAATGCTAAGGAATAGATAAGTTTTGCGGAAGAAAGGTTCCGTTCTGCAGACAAGTCACTCGTTGGTACCTTAATGGTTGATAAGCATGCATCAACATATCATTAAGATGACAAACATTGCTGCAAGGCTTAAGACTTTGGGTTTAGCAGTAGAAGACTCCTTTTTAGTTCAGTTTTTTTTATAGAACTCGTTGCCTCCTGAATATGAGCATTTTCAAATTAACTACAACACTATAAATGACAAGTGAAATGTCAACGAATTAGCCAGTAGGCTTGTACGAGAGGAAGCAAGACTCAAGAGTCAAAAAAGTCACTCTGTTAACCTAGTAGGAAAGGAGGCTGTGAAAGGATTCAGAGCCAAGAAGTTTAAGAAGAAGAAATGGTCTGCTAATGATTCTTAAACTGAAAAGAAGGAACAGATGACAGAAAAGTGCCATTTTTGCAAGAAAGCTGGACACTATCAGAAAAACTGTCATAAACGAAAAGTTTGGTTCGAAAAGAAAGGTATTTTCAATACTTTTGTATGTTTTGAATCAAATTTAAGTGAAGTTCCTAACAATACTTGGAGGCTTGATTCTGGTGCTACAACTCATGTTACCAATACTATGCAGGGATTCCTTATGATCCAAACCACAAATCCAAGAAATGATTTTTTGTTTATGGGGAATCGCCTGAAGGCTCCTATTGAAGGCATAGGGACTTACAGATTAGTCTTGGACATCGAATATTAGTTGGACCTTTATGATACACTCTATGTACCTTCAATTTCTAAAAACCTTGTTTCTTTAGGAAAATTGGACAATTGTGGTTTTTATGTTAATTTTTGTTCTGGAAGTTTTACTCTATATAAAGACTCTATTCTTTATGGATCGGGATTTCTTATTGATGGTTTATATAGAATAAAACTTGATAATGTTTTTCCTGAATCTTTACATGTCACACAGTGTTGGTTTAAAACGTAGCATGCTTAATGAAAATTCAGCTTATTTGTGGCATAAACATTTGGGTCATATATCCAAAGAAAGGATAGAAAGATTGGTAAATAATGGGATTTTACAAGATCTAGATTTTATTGATCTTGAAACTTGTTTGGATTGCATAAAGGGAAAGCAAACCAAAGATACAAAGAAAGAAGCCACAAGAAGCATACAGCTTCTTGAAATAATGCACACTAATACATGTGGGCCTTTTGATGTTCCTTCCTTTAATGGAGAAAAGTATTTCATCACTTTCATTAACGATTATTCACGTTATGGATACACCTATTTACTTAAGGAAAAATCTCAACATATAGATGTTCTGGAAATATTCCTAAATGAGGTTGAGAGACAATTAGATAGAAAAGTGAAAATCATGAGATCTGATAGAGGTGGTGAATATTATGAGAAATATGATGAATCAGGACAATGTTCTGATCCATTTGCTAAAGTCCTCGAAAAATGTGGCATATGTGCACAGTATACTATGCTAGGTGCACCTCAACAAAATGGTGTAGCAAAAAGGCTAAATCAAACCTTAATGGACATGGTTAGGAGTATGATGAGTAACTCCTCCTTATCTAAATCCTTGTGGATGCATACACTAAAAATCGCAGCTTATTTATTGAATAGAGTTCCAACCAAAGCAGTTTAAAAGACACCTTTTGAATTGTGGACGGGAAGAAAACCAAGTTCAAGGCACCTGCATGTTTGGGTTGCCCAGTGGAAGTAAGAGTGTATAATCCATAAGAGAAAATGTTGTATTCTTGAACTGTAAGTCTATACGTTATTGGTTATCCTGTGTGAGAACCAGTTATTTTGTACTATATATGTACAATTATTCATTTATTTATTAATAAATGATTTATTTGTAAATATTTTATAAATTGTAAATATAAAATAATGTGGGCTCCACTTGGATTTTCGCGCCCAGATGAAATTATGAATGACAGATCAGTATACGGTTGGTGTAATGATTACAAGGAATGAATTTTAGAGACTTGAAATTTTGTTATTTTCAGTATTTGGAGTTGTTGGCAAACAAATTGGGAAATGATGGATACGTCCCAAGGGTATTTTCGTAAATTTTCCCAAACCGAAAGGAATTGGAATGAAGTAAAAATATGATGTTATTCTACATAAAAAGTACTCCAATATGGTGTCAATAGATTTTTGAAACAGTCATAAAAACAGAAAAATTAGCTGGCGGGTCACGAGAGTAAAATCGTAATTTCTCACTATTCGTGCACACGAAACCACTTCCAATCATCAAGATATGTTTAATATGACCGTTTGGAACTGGAATCCAAAATTTTGGAGCACGTTTACACGGTTTTTACACCAGCGGGACCGAAAGTGCAAAATCATATGAAATTTCATAACTAAGGGCGTTTTGGTCATTTTGCAAGGTTCCAGAATTATCCACTCAATTATTTCTGCTGAGATCTGCTACTGTTCATTATCTTCTCCCATAGCTCCCACACCATCTTCAAGAGAAAAAGAAGAAACAAAAAATTCTAAGCCTTTTTACTACTAATCCACTTAGAATTTTCACACAATTTATATACCAAAATTGATCCTCTCTCTCTCTCCTCTACATTTCTATACCAAAATATCATCTTACAAGCCATCATATAAGGAGATATACACCCTCAAAGTTTCAGTCAAAGGAGGTAAGCTTACCATTCCTTGTGATTTCTTTAAAACCAACAGTAGATTTCTATAGTTTTAAGTGAGCTAAGCATGATTATGCCATTAGAATCAATTAAATTGAACTAAATAAGATGATGCCATGTGACGGGGGTTTTGGCCATTGATGGAACATAGGAAATTCTTGAGCGTTCATGCATGAAATGCATGCCAAAATGAAGCTTAAGCATGATAGAACATGGATTAGCCATTAAATTGTTGAAATACACAAGGAATCTCAAGAGGTGATTTTCGGCCAAGGCAAGGGGTTGGGATTTGTGGCCGTTTCTAATGGTTTGAGGGTAGATTTAGACTGTAGGAATTACAAGGAGTCTGTCGGTATGCTTAGATTTAAATTCTGACGAAAAACGAAGAAGTTTTGTTATATTACCGATAGAATTTATACTGCAAAATATTTGCAGTGTACAATAGGGCTGCATAAAGACATAAGAAATAGCTTAAAATTAAGTATTTATTAAGCTACTAATTTTGGTGGAATTATTTGCAGCCCGGGAATAACGGATTTTGTGTGGTGCGCATAAAGAGATCGAATACACTACATAGGTAAAGGATGCGTATGTAAGCTATAGCGATATTTCGAATGCATATTTATTATGCAAATAATTTATTATGAATATTTTTTAAACTAATTGCATGAAAATATGTGGAATTGAGGTTGTATATGAAAATTAGAACTATGTTTAATTTGCAGAAGGGCTAAGGTAATAGCAACCGTTATGCTGCTGAAATTTCTAGAATATTTTTTAAAAATATTAGAAAATATTTAATTACATGATTTGAGAATTTCCTAGCCTTGAAAAAAAGGAATTTATTATTTTTCATAAAACATGAATATACCAAAAAATGTTATTTAAATATTCATGGTACCAATTTTACTGAAAGTGAGAATACAGAATATTTCTCTTACATTGTTTACAGTACATGATATGGTTTATGAGATGAAAAGATGGAAAGTGAATATTTTATAAATTATTTTCCATAAATATTCATTTTGTGAACTAATAAAATCCTTTATGGACTAATTGAAGATTTATTATTTTTAATTATTTCCATAAAGGTGATATGATTATGAAAATACTGTTTTAAGACTGCTAGGCCCCATATGATGTCGATATGTGATATGTGATACGTGATATGTGACATGTGATATGTGACATGTGATATGTATTCAGTCCCGGTAGACACCTGATCAGTGTTCAACTGAGGACTGCCCTATACTATGGCCATAGGTCTGACATAATTATTATTGCCCTACTGGGTATTTTCTCTATAGCATGATATATTCCAGGTGATGCCTTAGTCTCCACTTTTATGAGATATGAAATGATATGTGATATGGAAAATGTATTTAAATGAAAAAGTATATGAATATGTTTTTATATGAAAAGGAGAATAAATTTCTAAATAGTTTTCTGTACTACATGAAGTACCCTACTGTTTGTGGTTTATACAGTGACTTGTGATATGGATTTAAATGAGAAATATGATTTATTTAAACTAATATTCTTTTGAAGAATATATGAATATTAGTTTATTTTATTTAAATGCTTTATGTTACAAAAGCATTATTTTGAACAGGATATGAAAAGGTTTGGAAAAGAATTGATCTCAATAACAATAATTACTCCCTATAGTCGCTTCTAGGTTCTGGGACAAGATAGATATTTCAAAATACCTTCCTTACTCCATCCAGATCCCTAGCCGACTATATTATCCTTCCTATTTTGGTCCTTAGAGCACCTATAGGAAAATAAGGATTTTCATTTCATATAGATTTCGGGATATCTAGTTTTACATAAAATTCTCTTACTGAGCCATAGTTTGCTCACCTTTTTATTTCAATATTTATAGAGTATTTCCAATGACTGCGTGATTTGCATCCGAGGATTGTTGGCTGCACATTTAGTGTCCCTAGGCAGCGAGCTTATATCCTGGAGGTATAATCATTTATTTTATATATTCAGACATATTTTGCGGTACTACAGTGTTGTAAATTAAACAAGGGATGTAAACGATAATTAATTCTCAATATGTAAATATTTATTTAATTATAAATTACAGTTTTTAAATAGTTACTGTATAAGGAAAAAGGAAAGTAAGGCATCGTAAACAACCCACCCATATAAAATGTGTGGAAAAACGTGAAAAAATGTAGATACGGGATGTGACATGCTGAGAAATCTAAAGGATATATGTTCCATTATCCAACCCATAGCCTGAGAATAATTGAAATTGGTAATGCCAAATTCCTTGAGAATGCTGAAGCCAGTGGGAGTGTAGAATGTCAAGTTGTGGAAATAAATGATATAAGGGTAAATGTTCCTTTATCCATTACTGATCCAAAATCCACAATTGACATTAATGTTGATCCAACATTTGTGGAAGTGACAACAATGTTGATTAACATTTGAACGATGAAACGCCTCCACAGTCTGATGTCAGACCCTATAATAATCAAGGATCTGATATTTGATCTAATGAAGAAACATCGAATACAAATGAATCACAAGGAATAACATTAAAAAGATCTCCAAGGGAAAAGAGATAAGCTATTCCAGAAGATTATGTGATTTATTTATAGGAATCAGACTTTGATCTTAGAATTGTTAAAGATCGGGTTACTTTTCACATGCCACAGAAAGTTTAGAATCTGCTAAATGGATTGATGCCACGAAGGAAAAGCTAAAATCCATAAAACAAAATAAAGTTTGGGATCTCATTCAATTGCCTGAAGAACGTAAAAGAGTAGGTTGTAAGTGAGTCTTCAAGACCAAATGCGACTTAAAAGGCAAGGTGGAACATTATAAAGCCAGGCTTGTTGCCAAGGGTTATACTCAAAAACATGGCATTGATTATACGGAGACATTCTCTCTTGCATCTAAGGAAGATTCATTAAGAATAATTATGGCATTGGTGGCTCAATATGATCTGGAATTACACCAAATGGATGCGAAAACTGCCTTTCTGAATGGAGATATAAAGAAGGAAGTTTATGTTGGCTCTATAACCTAACCAAGAGGGGGTGAATCAGTTTTTAGCTACTCTTAGGTTCGTTTTCTGGTTCTTCTAAATTCTCTAGTCTATTTTGAAGTTTCCTAGGTTCTTTAGGCTACACAAGCATACAATTTAAATTCAATACAATAATCACAATATAATTGCAGTTTGTAGATGATATTATCCTATGTGCGGAAACTAGACCGGAGATCAATGCAAAGTTGGAATTATGGAGACAAACGTTGGAATCAAAAGGATTTAAACTAAGCAGAGTGAAGACTGAATACATGGAGTGTAAATTCAGTTCTAACCAAGTGAAAGAGCATAATGTAGTGACGTTATCTGGGGTGGCGATACCTAAGTAGGACCATTTTCGATATCTGGGATCGATAGTACAGATAGATGTAGAGATTGATGGTGATGTGACTTATAGGATCCAGGCTAGATGGCGTAAATGGAGAAGTGCTACAGGTGTGTTCTGCGATAAAGGAATTCCTATATGGTTGAAAGGCAAGTTTTGTAGGATAGTTGTTAGACCAATATTGTTATATAGTAGTGAATGTTGGGTGACTAAGAGGCTACATATACGAAAGATGAGTGTAACTGAAATGTGAATGTTGCAGTGGATATGTGGATATACAAGAAAGGATAGAATGAGAAATGAAGATATTTGTAAGATAGTTGGAGTGGTACCTATCGAAAACAAGATATGTGAAAGTCATTTACGTTGGTTTAGACATGTACGACATAGACCTGTTGTAGACACCATTTTTGTCCGGATCTTTTCCAAACATTTTTAATTAATTACTTTTTATATATTTTTTATTACTGATTTTTATTTTTATTTTTTTTATTTTTTTATTTTTATTTTTTTTTATTTTAGATTTAGAAATAAATTTTGGATTTTGATTTTGATTTTTATAAAATAAAAAGGAAGGAAATCGGAATTAATTTTGATAGGAAAACAGACTTAAATGAGACTATTAAAGATTGAAATTTAAATTTTATGGAAAGGAAAATTAGAATTAATGTCGGATTTAAGATCCGACTCTTGAAATCTAAAATTTCCTAAAAGATTGATTCTTGATTTTTATTACCAAAAACAAAAAGAAAACCTAGGTCTATAAAAGAAGGGCTTGAATACCTAAACTGGGGGGGGGGGGGAGGCAATAATAAGAACTGCACCGGCCGTATCACCATCTTGGCTGCCCTTTTCATCACTTTCAACTGCCCCAAGTCACTGCCTTGTTCCCTGTAGCACGCCCTATACTCGAACAGCCTTTACACTGTCTCCATACTACTCTTTCACTTCATCGCTGCGCCCTTACCACACAAATCATCCACTTCATCAACTATCGACAAGTTGCTGCTGTTCTTGCACCAAAACCGCAACAAATCACCGCCGCACCATCTTCATTCCAGCCAAGCATCTTGCTACTGCACTGCCTCCATCATTCCAGGCTACTACGCGCCACTCTTGCTGTTGTGTGGTTGATTCATAGCTGTTGCGTATGCGCTGCTTCGCTGCTGGTTACTCATCCCTGCTGAGTTGCCTACAGCATCGTTCGCTGCCTTGCCGTTGAAGTTTCATTCTGCGTGTGGCTCGTTGTTTATAGGAGTTTCGGTGTAAGCTGAAGTCTTCTTGGTTGCAAGAGGCTGCTGACGATGTGAAAAGAGAAAGTTAAGAGGATGTTCGCCTCTGCACATAAATAAAAGGGCAGAAGAGATAAGCTACTATACCAGCACCTCTGCACCTTGCATCTAAACCAAGCTGACACCTGTGCCAAACCGTATGTCACCATCGACTGCACCACCACCGCCTCACCGCAGTCATTGAACTCTCCTGAGCTGAGCTGCTGTCCAGCCTCCTTTCTCGTCATACAAACTTTGCGCTTCACAGCACCTGCTCATCCGTCACACTTGCATAGCCACGTTCAGCTGCTGTGTTTCGAACTTGCCAGAACAATCACCTTTATCACCACTCATTATCTGTGCCCAGTCCTTCACCGAAGCATAGGTTTAAAGAAAAACAAGAAAGCGGAATAAGTAACAGTTGATACAGTTGTTGCACCATCGCGAGTCTTGTTGCTGCAGAAACCGGAGTCTTGCTGTGAGGCCGCTGCCCAGACCTCCTGCTCCTTGCTGCGCTCCAACTTCTTGTCGTTCCTTGATGCATCATCGCTTGGTGGCCTGCAGCGTACGTCCCTTTGTTGCGTCCTCGTTGTTGTTCCGTATTCTTGTGCACTGTTGCTGCCTTGAGACACTACATTGAAGCTTCCATCACCATAGCTCATTGCACTGCCACAACTCCTTACATGTGAGCAGCAAAACTGAAGAGGTAAGTGCAATTTGTATTTTATCTATATAGTTTTTATATTATTTAGTTGCTAGGCTACTTCTAAGTTAATTAACTAACTTAATAATTTAATGATAATTTGACTTAATGATATAACTAATTAATTTGATTTAATAATTTAATAGGTGGATAATTTAATAATTTAATGAATTTAAAAATGGCTTGGTTCAATTATTTAAAATTTCAAGTATTGGCGTCAACTTGCATTTTGATTAATCAAAGGATATATAAATATAAATTTGTGAAATAATGGTTTTACATGATGTGTATATAATTTAATTTGTTCGTGTGGTAGTTAGTTTGGATCATTAAAAATATTCTTTTTGCATGTTAATTTTATTGGATGTTTTATTTGTAGTATTTAATTTAATTTGCATGAAAATTAATTTGAGTTAACAACTGCTTGTAAAATATTAATTTGTATATTTGTGCTATTCGATTTGTTGTATGACTATAGTATAGTACATTGATTTAGTTTGCACGTATAATTTTGATTTAATAATTTTGTATGATTTAGATGAATATTCTAAGGTTAAAAAGGGCATATGAACAATAAATATATATAATTAAAATCAAATAAAATTGGAGATAAATATGAATTATACCGATGATGACATTTCGAGAAAGTCAATTGAGACATCTTAAAATGTCTAGGTGAGGAAATTCTTTTTTAAGTTGAGCCAAATTGATGGAATACTTTTGAAAGAATTTTTAATAAATTATAATCCATGTTTATTCTTAGTAAATTAAATATGAATAAAATATAAATATATATAGATAAATAAATATAAATATGAGAATATAAATTAGATGAGAAATTAAATAAATAGAATGAAATAGCTTAAATTGAAAATAATTAGTAATTAATAAGATTAGATAATAATGAAATAAATGTGAATTATACCAAGGATGAAATTTCAAGAAAGTCAATCGAGACTCCTTGGATATTTCTAGGTGAGATGATTCTTTCTTAAGTTGAGCCAAATTGATGGAATACTTTTGAAAGAATTTTCAATAAAATATAATTCATGTTTATTAAATAAATATAAATAAATAAAATAAAGATAAATTAGATCAAGATTAAGATTAAAGAAATGTAAATAAAATTAGATAAATTAACTAAATAGCTTAGAATAAAAATTATAGGAAATAAAAAATATGAATTATGCCAATGATGAAATTTCAAGAAAGTCAATTGGGACTCCTTGAATTTTCTAGGTGAAAAGATTTCTTTTAAGCCGAGCCAAATTGATGGGACGCTTTTAAGAAAATCTTCAATAAACCATGATTCATATTTATTCTCTAAATAAATAAAATAAATAAATATAATATAGAGATAAATATAATATGAAATAAGATTAAAAAATATAGAAATTAATATGGAGTCGAAATTAGAGCCAAAGTTAGAAAGAATAAGATTTTCATAAATTATGTAATTAATCCGACGATGGAGTTCAAGAAAGTCAATCGAGACTCCTTGAACATCTTGAGGTGAGGATGATTTTTAAGATTGGAGCCAAATTGATGGAAAAATCTTAGAAATATTCCCAATATATAAGCATATCGAAATTAATATAAATACAAGGCAAATTGTGAAGATAACCTAAAACTAGTTGGTACCATTTTAGGATGGGCGTTGTAGGGGTGCTAATCCTTCCCTACACGTAAACGTACTCCCGAACCCTAGTATCTTTCAACGTAGACCAAGTCTTATCCTTAGTTTAAATAGGTGACCAATCACACCTAGGTAGAATGGTTGGTGGCGACTCCTTTGATTTTAGTGTCTAGCTATTAGGTTTTCCGAAACTTAATACGTTATGACAGTTTGGCGACTCCACTGGGGAATTTAGAGAGTCAAGCCAACGATTGGTTTTAGGTTATTTTAGGTTTGCCTTAGGTATGTTAATTTTAACAAAATAATAAGACATTAATAACTACATGTTTCTTCGACACACACTTCACGTGCATGTGCATGCATTAGCCCTCTACCCGGGCTCTATCCTTTTAGGAGGAAGTAAAGTAACTACGCTCTCGTGAGGTAATACCTCCGCAATGGCTAGCGAAATACTCTCACTCAAATTGAACCTTTCCATTTGTAACCTGTAATGGGTGAGGATTGGGTGCCTTACTAGTCTTGTGTGGACGACAGTGAGGAACAATTTGGGAACCTTTAGCCCTTTTGTCTAAAGCCATGCATATAGTGAAATTAAGAAGACCAACTGTAAGATAGAGCCATATTAACCCATGCTATAGGAAATACCCATTACTTAGGACACATTTTTTATCAAGTTTATACATGAGACACTAAGAGGGTACCATGCGTTCACCAAAACATTTCCATGCATCATTCATCCATTATTGTTACATGACAACTTTTTACCATGCCATTACATTCATAAACATGAAGCATCATATCATTTTGTTCATCTTCATTCATTTAAAAAAAAAAAAACAAAGCATTTTCAAAATTTTTCAAGCATCACCATATGTGAAATGATAAATTCTTAATTGTGGCAATAAAAGATTCGAAGATAGCTCGACCAAAGATTCATTCACGCAACACCCGTTATCAAGCTAAGATCATGGAAGAAGAATCAAGCATGCGCATGGAGAAGATGGAAAAAGCTCAAGAGGAAATGAGGGGGCAATTGGCCCAAATTACAGAGTTGTTGAAAAATCTAAGCAAGAGCAAAGGAGTTGTAGAGGAAGTTGTAGTCCAAGAAGGGGTCCAACAACGTAGCATGGAAGATCCCATATACCCTCCTGGATTCGGTCCTCATCCAAATCAAACATCTCAAGTAGGAGGATATCCATTTGCACATACAGCCATACCTCAAATGTTTGGCCCAGCTCAAGGGCAAACTCTTCCTCCTCAAGGGGCAAAATTTGCTGATCCAATTGAAGTACCTAATTTGGATGACCCGAGGGAAGTTGAAAAGATAAAAGTCAAACAAATAGAAGAGAAAGATGAGGCAAAGTCACAACGAAAGATCAATATGTTGGAGGAAAGACTTCGAGCTATTGAAGGCTTAGATCTATATGGGCCCATGGATGCTACTGGGTTGTGTTTGGTGTCTGATTTAATCATTCCACCCAAATTTAAGGCCCCGGAGTTTGAAAAGTACAATGGGACTTCTTGCCCTAGGTCTCATCTCATTATGTATTGCCGAAAAAATGGCTGCCTATGCTCAAGATGATAAACTTCTTATTCATATCTTTCAAGAAAGCCTTACTGGATCTGTAGCGAAGTGGTATAATCAATTAGATGGAACTCGAATCACCACTTGGAATGACTTGGCAAGAGCATTTATGGCTCAATATCGACATGTTGCTGACATGGCCCCTGATTGTCTGTCTTTACAAAGCATGGAAAGAAGGCTAATGAGAGTTTCAAACAATATGCCCAAAGGTGGCGTGATATGGCTGCAGAGGTGCAACCTCCACTTTCGGAGAAGGAGCTTACCATTATGTTCGTTAATACTTTGAAGGCTCCATACTACGATAGGATGATCGGTACTGCCACTAAGAATTTTGCTGATATGGTATTGTCTGGTGAGATAATTGAGAATGCAATCAAGAGTGGAAAGATTGAAGCTCCCAACAGTATTGAGAAGAAAGGAGGAGCCAATAAAAGAAGGGAAGAAGAATTCCATGCTGTTGCATATGGAAGGCAATATGGAGGCTATGTCCCACAACACCCTTATCACATGCCACAACCTTACTATCCTGCCCAGAATCCTTACCATTCTTACCCTAAGGTTAATGTTCAACCTAGTCCCCAGACATCTGCCCTAACTATTCAACCAGCTAAGCAGTTTAATAAACAAGAGGGCAATCATAATGCATCATGGCCAAAAAGAGAAAGGACTCCCATTGACCCAATCCCCATGACCTACACTGAGTTATACCCGAAATTGATCAAAGGACAACTCATTGCACCCATTTATGTGGAACCTCTCAAGCCCCCATATCCAAAGTGGTATGATGAGAATGCTCGATGCGAGTATCACTTCGGGAACGTGGGCCACTCTCTAGAGAATTGCACTGCGCTAAAGTATAGAGTGCAAGGACTGATAAAAGCTGGCATGTTGAGTTTTGAGACTAAAGGGGAATCGGCTACGGATGCAAACCCATTACCTGACCATACAAATGAGGGATGAGTTTTGTGGGGGCATGAAGGGTTCGAGCCTGACAATTTGAAGATCTATAAATTCTAGTTTTATTTTTGCTTTCTTTAAGTAATGCAAGATAGTTTTTGAAAGTGCTTAAGCCCATAAGCACGAAATAAATTTTATGTATGGGTTAACTTTTATTTATTTTCTTTTCAATAAAGCGACTAGTGTGATGCACTGTCAATCTCTCATTTGCCATTTCTCAACATACTCACCATATCTTTCACTCACAAGTATCCAAATAATGAACATGATGATAATGATGTCAATAAATCTAGGGTTCAATTTTGAAAGAACCATTATTGTTGATTAATTAATAGTATGCCAATGTTGCGAAAGCAAGAAAATGAAGGAAAGGTTCCTCACCATCTGCACTTGATAGACGATACGAGAAAGGTGAATCTCTTACAAAAGCTTCTAAGAAGTTTGTCTTTGTTCGATAAATGATCTTTAAAGAGAGCACTTACATTTGAAATGATAAATGGCTTTCTTTCACTATCCTTCAAGCATGAGTAAAATTATCCTTTGATTACCCCTTTTGAGCCTATTATATTTTTGTAATATAACCCACCAAGGATCACCCTCCACATTGGGGGCAAGGAAGATGAAATAAAGAAATTTTAAGGGTAAAAATGAAAGTGTTCATGATGAATCAAGGGGCAAAAAAAAAAAGAAAAATAGCCCAATTTTGTGAAAAAAAGAAGAAGAAGAGAAAAAAAGGGTTTCTATTCAAAAAGAAAACCCCAAAAAAAGGCAAGAAGGGGCAAAATGCCTGAATGTTTTACTTGATAAAGAAAGTGATCTCTTGGTTTATAAACCTTGAAACACAGTTTGGGCCTACATATCCTTTTCTTTCATAAGCCCCCACCTGAGCCTACATTACATGCCTTTAAAAGCCCATTTTGATCAAATGTAAATGTTTAAATTGAAGAATCATGTATTGAATGAAGGCATACCTGTATAATGAGATAATGATCCTTTGAAGGTTCGAGGAAGATAAAGGAAGTAGATCAAGTTGAATAAAGAAGTCCATGAGCTTTAGAAGATATCTTGGATCGAAATCAAGAACGCCTATTAAAGGGCATGAGTTTGGATTGAGCATTGAAGGTTGAAGTTTGTCAAAGCCAATGAAGTTGAAAATGAAAAAAAAAGGAAAAATATGAAAAAAAAAAGAAAAAAAAGAAGAAAAAAGAAAGAAAAAAAAAGAAAAAAAAAGAAAAAAAAAAAAAAAAAAGAAAAAAAAAAAAAAAAAAAAAAAAAAAAAAAAAAAAAAAAAAAAAAAAAAGAAAAATGAGGATTCAAACTGAAAACCCGAAAAGGGCAATTTGAATCAAATAAAGGGGCACCTAAGTTGAAAACCTGAAAAGGCGGCTTAGGAAAATATCAGCATAAAAAAGTTTTGATAAAGGGCAAGATTGGCAGACACTACATGAAAGAACATATCAACCTAAGAGTGGGCTTTTGGAAAAGAATTTTAGATTGACTTGATTGAAATTGTCAGAATGTTCCTTAAATGGATACTAAAAACCTTATTCCAAACAGATTGTCCCATTGGTTTTTTTCTTGGATTTCATGCTCCTTTTCTAAGAATGAATATCTATACCTCTCATGATCATTTATTCCCCCCTATAATAAATTGAGAAGATGTGTGAGCGCATTATATTGGTGGTCAAGTTGAAAGGAAAATAAATAAATGTTGGTAACCTTTTTGGGTAAATTTTTGAAAAAAAAAAATTTTCTTTTGAGAAATCTTGCATTACTAAGAGAGAGAAGGAAACAAATGTGAATGATGAATATACAAATCTGAAAACATGATGGCTAGTCTTCGGGCATAACTGGGTTAGGACTCAATAAAAGATGGGATGTTAAATGAAAGGAGATTTAAAGAATTCAGCAGATATTTGGGACTTGAGAAAGGCAAGATGAGCTTGAGAATCTTGTTACCACAATTGAGAATGCATTTGCATACATTCATGGAATAATTCAGGAAGCATGACATTGACATGTGCATAACATTCTTGGCATTCATTATATTCATGACATGCATGACATTTCACTAGTGCATTTTGGACATTGAACTATATGTTAAGACATTAGGATAAGAAGTTTTGAATGATTTGAATTTTGAGGAAAAGAGAAAATATAAGAGATTGTAATTTGAAAAATAATGAGGTATGAGAAGATAATGAGAAAAATACTTTTTTGAAAAACCTTAGATGAGAGGAAAGCCCAATATTGTTGGCATCAAAATGAAAGTTAAGCCCAGTCAAACCCAGGTTAACTGGCATTCTGAATTGAAATTTTTATGTTCAAAGTTTCATTGCCTCTGTTGAGAGGAGCTCTTTATTTTTCAAAAAGTCTCAATGCCTCTAGTGAGAGGAGCACAAGGTTATTTTTCAAAAGTCTCAATGCCTCTGGTGAGAGGAGCACAAGTTTATTTTTCAAAAGTCTCAATGCCTCTGGTGAGAGGAGCACAAGTTTATTTTTCAGAAGTCCCAATGCCTCTGGTGAGAGGAGCACAAGATTATTTTTCAAAGTTTCATTGCCTCTGTTGAGAGGAGCTCTTTATTTTTCAAAAAGTTCTAATGCCTCTGGTGAGAGGAGCACAAGTTTATTTTTCAAAGTTCCAATGCCTCTGGTGAGAGGAGCACAAGGTTATTTTTTAAAAAAAGTCTCAATGCCTCTGTTGAGAGGAGCTCTTTATTTTTCAAAAAGTCTCGATGCCTCTGTTGAGAGGAGCTCTTTGTTTCAAAAAGTCCCATAGCCTCTGGCGAGAGGAGCTTTTATTTCATGATCATTTTTCATTTCCTTGGTCTTATGATAGGAAAGACTAGGAATTTCATTTCACAGTCCTTAGTCTTATGATAGGAGAGACTAGGAAAACTTCATTTTTTGCATTCCTTAGTCTTATGATGGGAGAGACTAGGAATTTCACTTTGCATTCCTTAATCTTGTGATAGAAAAGATTAGGAAATCTCATTCTACATTCATTTCCTTGGTCTTATGATAGGAGAGACTAGGACATCTCATTTTACATTCCTTAATCTTATGATAGAAAAGATTAGGAAATTGCGTTCCTTAGTCTCATAATAGGAGAGACTAGGACATTTATTTTGCATTCCTTAGTCTTATGATAGAAAAGACTAAAAAGTTCCATTTTGCATTCATTTCTTTAGTCTTATGATAGAGAAGACTAGAAGATTTCATTTTGCATTCATTTCCTTAGTCTTATGATAGAAGAGGCTAGGAAACTTCATTTTGCATTCATTCCTCAATCTTTATAAGAGAAGAAGGTTAGGAAATTTCATTTGGCATTTAGCCTCATGTGAGAGAAGGCTACCAAAAAAAAAATCATATTTTACAAAAAAAATTCATTGATAGGTCTTGCATTCGAACAAAATGGTTGTCTATGTCTTTGCACCATTATTGTTTCACAGCAAAAGTGCAAAGAGGGGCAACTGTAGACACCATTTTTGTCCGGATCTTTTCCAAACATTTTTAATTAATTACTTTTTATATATTTTTTATTACTGATTTTTATTTTTATTTTTTTTATTTTTTTATTTTTTATTTTTTTATTTTTATATTTTTTTTATTTTAGATTTAGAAATAAATTTTGGATTTTGATTTTGATTTTTATAAAATAAAAAGGAAGGAAATCGGAATTAATTTTGATAGGAAAACAAACTTAAATGAGACTATTAAAGATTGAAATTTAAATTTTGTGGAAAGGAAAATTAGAATTAATGTCGGATTTAAGATCCGACTCTTGAAATCTAAAATTTCCTAAAAGATTGATTCTTGATTTTTATTACCAAAAACAAAAAGAAAACCTAGGTCTATAAAAGAAGGGCTTGAATACCTAAACTGGGGGGGGGGGAGGCAATAGTAAGAACTGCACCGGCCATATCACCATCTTGGCTGCCCTTTTCATCACTTTCAACTGCCCCAAGTCACTGCCTTGTTCCCTGTAGCACGCCCTGTACTCGAACAGCCTTTACACTGTCTCCATACTACTCTTTCACTTCATCGCTGCGCCCTTACCACACAAATCATCCACTTCATCAACTATCGACAAGTTGCTGCTGTTCTTGCACCAAAACCGCAACAAATCACCGCCGCACTATCTTCATTCCAGCCAAGCATCTTGCTACTGCACTGCCTCCATCATTCCAGGCTACTACGCGCCACTCTTGCTGTTGTGTGGTTGATTCATAGCTGTTGCGTATGCGCTGCTTCGCTGCTGGTTACTCATCCCTGCTGAGTTGCCTACAGCATCGTTCGCTAAAGGAAGGGTTAAGACTAAAGGAAGACCGAAAAAGACTTAGAAGGAAGTAATTTGGAAAGATATGGAGGTATTAGAGTTAGATGAGCAAATAGCCTTGGATATGGGTATATAAGGGATGTAATCAAGAAAAGTCTTTAGAAAGGCAAGTGATTACAAAGGTTAAGCACAAGAGAAGTCGATACAATATTTGTGCTATTTTATAGAGGAAAGATGAGCTTGATAGATGATTGGAAATTCTAGCACTTGAAATGTTGTTAAGGCTTGAAGAGGATGAAGAATGAAGTTTCTTAGCCGTTCTCTATCTTGTCTTGAGCTCTCAAGCCTCTATTTATAGTCCCTTTGACAGATTCTTGAAGTTTAGAGGAGCCTAAGCCAAATTTGTCTATTGTTTCTCACAAAAACTAGCCCTTGAGGCCTTTTACATGGTAGGGGATCTATCTCTTAATGAGGGGATCAATCATGTGCAGCCTTTCACGCCTCCAGGAGCTTTTTTCCATTAAGGGATCGATCCTATGCCTTAGGGGATTGATCCTGCCATTCAATTTTTACTTTTAGGAGCTTTCTGCCATTAGGGGATGGATCCCTCATCCTTTCTCTGCACTTTCCTGGCCTGTTTTGGGTTTAAAATGATGTAATCTTTGGTTTTAATGTACTCTAAAACATTCTTTCAATTTTATAGCATTATTTCTTGACTTTCTCAAGTAAAAACTTAATCCAAAAACTTATTAAGTAATTTTCTAAAAATATATTCTATATTTTCTTGAGAAAAATACTTAATGAAAATATTCAAATTCATTTCATAAAAGATTAAAACCAATAAGAATAAGCAATTAAATCATGGTCTTATTTTTTATAAATACACTTAAAATGGTTTTAGAAAATCATATAATTGATAAAGCAAATTTACACTATAAAATCAAACATTTAAGATCACTTAAGTTTTTGTCATTTCAAAATACATATGTCAATTTAAAGCTAACAGTTTATATGGATCAACCAAAATGTTTTTCCATAAGAAGTAAAGGTCAAATGGTCTGTAAACTTAAAAAGTCAATATATGGACTAAAACAAGCTTTCAGACAATGGTATATTAAGTTCAATACCATTATTACATCTTTTGGTTTTAAGGAAAATATTATAGACCTTGTATATACCAAAAGATCAGCAAGAGTAAATTTATATTTTTAGTCTTATATGTTTATGATATTTTGCTTGCAGCAAATGATTTAAGTATATTGCGTGAAACTAAAGATTTTCTCTTTGAGAATTTTGAAATGAAAGATATGAGAGAGGCTTCTTATGTGATTGGAATAGAAATATTCCAGAAAAGATCAGAAGGAATAATAGGCCTATCTCAGAAAGCATATATCAACAAAATTCTCCAAAAGTTTAATATGAGTAAATGTTCACCCGAGGTTGTTCCCATTCAGAAAGGTGATAAATTTAGTCTTATGTAGTGTCCAAAGAATGAATTGGAACGAAAGGAAATGAAATCAATTCCTTATGCCTTTGTTGTTGGAAGCTTAATGTACCTGCAGACCTGTACTAAACTGGATATAAGTTTGGCGATCGGAATGTTAGGCAGGTATCAAAGTAATCCTAGAATTGATCACTGGAAGGATGTAAAGAAAGTTTTGAGGTACCTGCAAGGAACAAAGAATTACATGCTCATATATAAGAGATCCAATCAACTAGAGGTAGTCGGATACACGAATTCAGATTTTGTCGGATGTCTTAACAACAGGAAGTCCACTTTTGGTTATCTGTTTCTGTTAGCTGAAAGAGCAGTTTCATGGAGAAGTGCAAAACAGACTATTACTGCTTCATCCACAATAGAAGTAGAATTTGTACCTTGCTTTCAAGCTACAATTCATGCATTATGGATGCGAAGCTTTATTTTAGGACTTAGGGTTGTCGACACCATTACCAAGCCACTCAAAATTTATTGTGATAACTCCACAGCAGTATTCTTCTCCAAGAACGACAAATACACTAGAGGTGCCAAGCATATAGAATTAAAGTGTTCTGCTTTTAAGAAAGAGGTTCAGAAACAAACAGTGTCCATTCAACATATTAGTATTGATCTCATGGTTGCTGACCCATTAACAAAGGGTTTACAACCCAAGTTATTTAAGGAAAATGGTCTTAGATGGATCTTAATTGTAATGATGTTATGTAGTGACACTTTGAGCTCAATGATATATTTCTAACACTATTATGTTTTCCTGTTCTATGATACTATGTATACATTATTATTTGATATTGACAAGAAAAGACTTAACAAGTCATTATTATGGACCATAATGAAATTATAGTATAATGATAATAAACACCTAATATAATAAATTGCAGGTGTTGTAGTATATGGAAGGGAGTGTTTTACAAATTAGAACATCACTGCCGTAACTCACACCAAACAATTTTTATATTATGATATTATGATGGGAAATAATAAATTAACTTCTATTATAAAGATTTTAATCAAACCAAGTGGGAGAATGTAAGATAAACGCATGTTTATCAGATCTAAGGGAAGTTATTTAATAGGCCACTATCCCTTATGTAGACACCAAATTTTGTCCAAATTGATAGTTTTAAACTCAAATGAACTCTCAAAGCCCAAATTAAAACATTGGGCTTTAAAGCCCATTAAAATGAGTAAATTTTTTTACATATATATTTTTTTATTTTTTTATTTTTTATAATTATTTTTATTGTTATTATTATTTTTGGTTTTCATTTTTATTATTTTTATTTATATATATTTGTTTTTGTTTTTATTTTGTTATCATATATTATTATTATTATTATTATTATTTATTATTATTATTATTATTATTATTATTATTATTATTATTATTATTATTATCACATGTGTTTTTTTATTTTTATTATTTGATATTATTATTATTGTTATTGTTACTATTTGTTTTATTATTATTATTATTATTATTATTATTTTTATTATTATTATTATTATTATTATTATTATTATTATTATTATTATTATTATTATTATTATTATTATTTGTTTTCTGCCACAACCGCCGGTTTCCAGTCCTTCACCCCAGGTCTCGAGCATCACCCAATATTCATCTTCCCCAGGCTATCAATCCCATCTCTGACCACGCTTTGATAACTGGAAGACAATAACAAAAACCTAAGGATCAACTATGAGACCTTAGACAAAAGAGGGGTTTCCTAAATCTGTTAAAGGGAACCAGACGGAAAGATACAGGGGGTTTTTTTTATCTTTATTGGAGACTTCCGGACACTAAAACAAAAACCCTACCCCAACCGAGACACCACCATCATCACCAGCCACTCACCGTCACCATCATCACCCGCCACTCATCACCACCATCATCACCACCATCATCACCGTCACCATCATCACCCGCCAAACACCACCACCGTCATCATCACACACCACCATCATCATCACCACCACCGAAACCCCTAGATCCCAAAAAACCCCTAATCCAAAAACCCTAGAACCGAGACCCTTAGGATCTCAGATCTGGAAACCCTAGATCTAAAACCTGCAAGAGAGACAAAAACAAAAAAAAATCACAACACAGCGGCCAAAACCATCAACCAGAAAAATACCAAAAAATACCAAAAAAAAAAAGAGAAAAAGGATGGCTTCGGGGTGTCAGATCTAGGTAGCTAGAGGAAGTTTTGGGTAAAAAGGAGGTCGGATCTGGTTAAAGGAAGAAGAGAGGAACGTTTCTACGTTCCCGGGAAGGCCACCGGCGACCGGAGCACGGCAGCGCACGGCGGCCGGCAGTCGCTCGGTGACAGGGGAGTTGAGAGGATTTTTGAGGGTTTTCGAAGTTTTTTTTTGGAAAAACCGGTGAAATGAGGGATTGAAAAAAAAAGGGTTATTTAAAGACGGCAAAACGGTGCGTTTTGGAGCCGATCCGCTTGCTGACCCGCGCGTTGACCCAACCCGGATCCGAGACCCGCGCGACCCGCTTCAGCCTCCACCTTCCTGCGACCCGCGTGCCACGCCCCAACCCGCTTGGTCCGACCCGCTCGCGACCCGTTTTCGTGGCAGACTTGGGCTTAACCGTGGGCTTGGTCTAGGGCCTGATTTTTGGGCCGGTTGGAAGGCTTTCTTTGGGTTTTCAAGCCCAACCCATTTTGGTATATTTTTATTTAATATTTATTTATTTATTCTGTTAAATATATTATTTTATGTATTTCTGATATATTTGCATAACATAAAAATAAACATTTGTTTGTATATAAAATCCTTTAGGAGCTAATAATTTTTAGTTTAATTATAGAGTTATTAATAAATACATGATTTTGAGACATAAATAAATAAAATATGTAAATAAAGGAAATGTACATAGTTTTAAATATATATAAATTGAAAAAAAAAAAGAGAAAAGAAAATAACATAAAATAATAAATATAAAAAATATATTACATATGTAAATAAAAGTACATAAAATAAGTATACAAAATACATATAACCATATAGTTGTTTTTCTATATATAATAAATATTTTCTTAAACAATTTACTATAAAAATATTTTTAGAAAGCTAGGAAATATATATAATTTTGAGATGTACATAGGAAATAAAATGTGTAAATAAATATAAAATATAACTATATAAATTTTTTTATGCAATATAATTTTCTTTTTATTATTAAACAATTTACCATAAAAGAATATTTTAAAAAGCTAAAAAAATAAAATAAAAGTACAAAAGTAAAATAAATAAATAAAGTAAGCATGAATTCCGATGATGAGTTTTCGTAGAAGTCGCAAGTAGCGATTCTTCGAAAAACTTTAGGTGAGAGGAATTTATCGGATGTCGCCAAAAGTATTGGGATAGTCGATATAATTTTTCAATATTAAAATTCATGCTTATTTTAAATATGTATATATAATAATATATTTTGCAATGACAAACAAAAAGGGTGAATATTAAAAAAATATATATTTGAAAAAAATAAATACTAATTAAAAGAAAATTAATAAAAACAAAAGAAGTAATGGAGATAGCTAGAAAGGATTAATAAGAATGTAGATTTTAGGAACATATAAATACAAAACAATCAACCAATAAAAATTGAGAATAATAAAATTTCAAAAGTAATTAAATTAACTAAATAAGTGGTAATAGAATTTCAATAAAAAACCCATGGTCAAAAGAATTAAGTTAATAAATCTAAATAAAAAAAATAAGAATCAATGAAGATGAAATATTCTAATTATTCACAAGAGGTAAATAAATGTCCGATGATGGGATGTTACGGAAGTCACAAGTAGTGATTCCTAACTGATCCCTAGGTGAGAAGAGTTGTACTAAATGTTGCCAAAAGTATTGGAATATTTAGTATGATTTTTCAATAATTTAAATTTTTATTGAAAATGAAAATGAATAATTTTGTTAAAAACAAAGAAATATAAATAAATAAACAAATAAATAATAAAATTAAAAATTCATTTGCATCATTTTTATTTGTTTGTATGATGTGCATTCATAATAATTTTCGAAGCAAGTGTGAATTTTCCGAGGATGAGATTCTATAGAAGTCACAAGTAGTGATTCTTAAGAAATCTCTAGGTGAGAAAAATTATTTCGGATGCTGCCAAAAGTATTGGAGTATTCGATTTAATTATTCAATACAAAAAGATTCACATTCACTTTTGAAAAATAAAATTCGATTTTTTTTAAATAATAGAAAATACTTTGAAAATTTGTGTAATAAAAAGGAATTAATTTTAAATATTAAATTAAGACCATTTTATTAAAACAAAAAGGATAACACATGATTATTATGGTACCGTTTTTTAACGGGCGTCGTGGGGGTGCTAATCCTTCCCCACGCGTAACCGTACCCCCGAACCCGATTTTTGTTTTCTCAAACCAAAAATTTGTCTTTTTAATAAAACTTAATTAATTTTGAGATTTTGTTAAAAAGATAAACATTTTTTAGGTGGCCAATCACACCTAGTTAAAAAAAAAAGATTGGTGGCGACTCCCTTTTGTTTTTTAAACGTTTTTTCAAAATCGTCGAGCGCGAAGCTGTTACGACACCTTAATTTTAAGAATCACATCCAATCACATAGTGGACATGATTGGAAGTGGCAGTTATTTAATTAAAATAAAACAAGTCCTCTCTCTCTCTCAGTATGTACAGTATTTTTCATTTACATTGTAAACGAAAGAAAACAGAGCAAGATAAATAAATCTATTTACTGCTACAAAGACTGCAAGGATAGCTTCTTCTTCTTCTTCACTAACACTAACACCAACAGCAAACAGAGGTATGTATATTATTATTATTATTATTATTATTATTATTATTACGAAAAAACATAAGATATTTAGTTTTAGAAGATCCTGTTTATGTATATGATTAAACTTATAGAACGATCTTCCCAACTTGTGCTGAAAAGCACAAGGCTGAACCACAATCCCGATGTGAAAACCAAAAGGACTGGTATCATTCATTTGGAGAAATTTGACGACTCCAGGCAGGTGATATTTATGCGTTGCCAGCAGGAGTAGCCGACTGGGTTTACAATGATGGCGAGTCTGATTTCGTTTTACCATCAATTTCCGACCAAACAATACAAATATTCAAGGTAATATCCGATAAAAACTACAACCATTCTTGTTGAGATATTGAAAATTAATTTTTGTTAATATGTTTTGGATTCAGCTATATTTTCTTGTTGGGACTCCTTAAGGGCAGAATAGCCAGCATGAAAAGCAAAGCAGTTATACAAGCTTGCTAAGCAATTTAGATGAAGAGATTGTGGCAACTTCTTTTGGCTGTGAGCCCAAGCTTGCAAAGAAGTTGCAAAATGGAAATGACAGTAGGTGAACCATTGTTCGAGTTAAGCATCCACTTGAGGTGGACAGGTGGCAGTTAGTTTCAAGAAGAGGAAAAGCAGGAGACAAAAGTAGGAAAGCGAGGAGAACAACATGGCTCGGAGGAAAGTTTCTGCTCGATGAAGCTAACGTACCCAACCCATCCTTTGTTTGCTAAAGCTATTCACTACCATGGTGGATATATGAAAACGTCAACAGCCTCAACCTACCAATTCTTAACTTTATCGAACTCAGCACTGGGAAAAGAGAAATCTACAAGGGAAAAAAGAAAGATTGCAGCAGTACAAATACAATTCTTAGCTGGTTAAAAGTGAATGATAATTAACATGTGCATAACGCAATTCATGCATCTGATCTGATCGTCAATGCATCGATCATAGCATACATCACCGAAGGTAATCATGGGAGAGAGTGGACAGATGGTATTCGACAAACGCATTGAGAAGGGTCAGATTATAACCATACCAAAGAACTTTAGTCGAGAAGAAAATGGGCAGCTAAGGATTAGAGTTTGTTGGTTTCATCACAAACGCTAACCCACTTAAGCATATTAGTAGCATTAGCCCTATTGCCAAACATGTCTCAACTATTCGCAGCCTACCAGAGGATGTGCTAAGGTATTCATATGAAATCTCTAAGGAAGAGGCAAGGAAGTTGAAGCATATGCGTGCACCTTTAAAATATTGAGAAAAGTATAAGCAGAAGTTAAAACATGGAATGAATAACGCCCAAGCTGCCACAAAGACCGGTTTATTTCTTGTAGCTTGGATTTATGTAATTGCTGTCAATAAAAGCAAGAATATTTGTAGAAAGATAAAAAGAGGAAGAAGTTTTATACGTTAGTATATTTTGTATTTCCTATAGTAATGCCTATTTGTACAAGTAAAAATTAGTCAAAAATAGCAATAATTTTGGTGACTAAACCGAAACCTAAACTAAAGGTATGTAGTCATGGGTCAACTATAAAATAAAATTACAACTACTGTTGTCATAATGTGCTAAAACTTATATTCTAACTTGCTAGACTTAAATTCAAGAGTCGCCACCGACCATTCTAACTTATGTATGATTTGTCATTTATTCTTGTCTGAGGATAAAACTTGGTCTACATTTATAGATTTTTAAGTTCGGGAGTACGATTACGTATAGAGAATGATTAATACCACTAAATCGTCCATCCTAAAATGGTGCCAACTATTCTAGGTCATTCTAGATTTACCTTAATTTGAGTTAATTTTGATATGCTTAATATATTAGAAATTTAATTAGGTATCATTATAGGATGGGAGTTGTGAGGGTGCTACCTTCGAACCCTAAATATAATATGTAGACCAATCATTGTCTTTAGTTTGAACACATTTTGGTTTAAATTATTGGTGGCAACTCCATTGATTTGCGTCTAGCTATTAGGTTTTCTAAAACTTAATACGTTATAACAAGGATAAGTACTCGAGTTTGACTCGTTTATTTTCAAGATGAACTTGAAATCGAGCTACTCGAATAACGAATCAAGCCGAATTTAAATATATTGATACCAGACTCAAGCAGTTCCTGAGTCTAATTGAGCTTTTTTTAATATATATTTTTTATGTATTATTAATTTATTACTTTACCATCATAGTATATAGTTAGAAAATAACAAACCCAGCTTTATTAAGTTGAGTTCAAGTTTGTCGAATTGAGCTCAAGTGGCTTGAATATTTTTTCGAGTGGCACTCGAGTTTCAAATTTTAAGCTCGATCAAGCTCAAGTCGAACTTCGAGTTTTCAAGTTGAGCTCAAATCTATTACTGTGTTATCTCAAATGAACCCAATTACACCCCTAGTTCTGAAGGCTCCCCCACCCTTGTACCATATTAAAAGGGCTTGAACCTTCCCAAATCCCTAATTTACGAATTTGCTATAAATCCACAAAAATAAATTAACTTTTCTTTTGCCGAATTAATTACTTGTTTGGATGCTCTGTTGCCTTGTCTATGTTTTTTTTTATTTTCAAATGCTATTTAACTCAATTGCATAATTTTTTTTTTTGCATGAAAAAACTTAAAGAAGATGAAGTAATTTTCGGTAGGAGCCTGGGAGGGAGAGAACACCAAAAAAATAAGGAAAGAATAAAAAAGGTAATTTGCTTTCTTTTAAATTTGAAAATAGTGACATAACAAGATAACAACGCGTGTATTTTACAACTAAAATTTCGTCACAAGAAGTTCTTGTATATCACAAGTCGATGTGGTCTAATCTGTACAAAATAAAATATCCAGTTACAAAATAAAATGGTTTTTCATAAAAAGTTACGATAAGAAAATGGGAATTCGAATTTTAAATATAACTTTTCATTAAAAAATTAATCATTAAGACAAATCTTAATTGTTATAATATAAAATGTCTCATCCAAAGTAAACAATTTTTTTTTTATTTTGGGTAAGTCCCAAGTAAACATTATCTTGTATTTTTTTATAAATTATGAGATGTTTTTATATCATATTGAGTATATATAAGATTAATTTTTACTTGCACTTCATAACTAACTATAACCTAAAAAAATTTAATCTAATAAAAAATTAAGTACAAAACTTTTTATTATAAATCATCATTACTTATAAATTTAATGAGATTTTACACCAATATATCAACTTTTTGAGTTAAACATTACCTTTGCATTAAAATCCTTGACGGAGCATTAACTTTGAAAAAACCTAATTATAATCTCAGGACTAGGACCTAGTCACCGGTGTTATGCACGCACTACATGAAGCCAACAGTCCCACCTCATCAACAGAAGAATCTCTACGTGTAAACCAATTAGGCGCTGTAATCATTACTGAGACATAATTTGACGTGCATAAACAACTAGAGGTGACAAAGGTTCGAGAGGGTTGGGTCCGAATTATTTTCGTGTTCAAATTTTTTCAGCTTCGAATTTTTTAGAATTCGGATCATTTTAAATTTGGGTTTTTCTTGATTCAATTTTTTTAGGTTCGGGTACTTTCGATTTCAGGTTTTTCAATTTCAAGTATTTTCGGATTCGATTATTTTCAGATTCGATCCAATTTCGAGTTCGGTTCTGTTTTAACCAGGCAGATTTAACAGGTTTAGTCAAATTATCTTTAAAATTTTATAAGTTATAAATATTTTATAATTTTGAATATAATAATTAATTTAATTTTATTATAGTTAAATAAAAATATAATAAAATTGCTAAAGTAAAGTTAAAATTTAATAAATATTCATATATATATATATAAATGTTTGAATTTTATGTTTTTATTACTTGGTAATGATTATTTAGTTTTATTGATTTCCTACGATATTCACATTTATCTGTCACTATTAAAATTAAATCAGTGTGTAATTAATAGGTGATGATATAAAAACATTTAAATTTTTTGGAAGAGAAATTTATTTTTAATTAAATAAAATTAATAAAATAAAAAATAACAATTTAAAGAGAAAATTATTCGTGACATATTTGATGTGTTACAAAAATTATCATATCACAAAATATTAATTATGTATATTTAATACATTTAATATATAATTTTTGTTTATAATACTATTATTGTAATATGTAAAACAATTTATTTTACCTTTTCAATGATGAAAGATAGATAAGAAAAACAATAATATCATTTGTTTGATTATAATTTTGTATACTTGTCTTTTATTATTTACACTACTAAAAGTAGGCTTTTAGCAATCATAAATTGCAAAAGCTCACGATATTGTTGCAAATTCTCATTACATTTGCAACTATTTTTCTTAGTTACTTATTGATTTTTTTTAATTTTATGCAATTATATTCTTTGTTGTTATGAATTCCTACCAATTTAGCAACAAGAAAAAAAAGCGTTACAATATTTTATTATTTTTGCAATGACTTTTTATTGCTGTTGTCTAATTAAAATTTTAAATACTATATACAATGATACTTTTTATTGTTGCAAAATCCTATCAAATTGAAAAAAATAAAATAAAATAAAAAGGCGTTATCTTATTGTGTCTACAACAACTTTTTATTGTTGTTGCTTAATTAACTTTTTAAATATTTTATACAACAAAAAGAAAATTTTTTTATGATATCTATATCATATTCATATCAGATTTACAACGAATTTTCATATTCATTGTCAAATTAAAATTTTCTTAATATTGTGTATATAAAACGATCAAAATAATTGTTACAAAATATCATTGGTAATATTCATTATAATAAAATATAAATTCATAAATAAAATTTGAGAATATAAAATAAAAATAATCATAAATGCACTTTTCTCTTAAACTATATTATATTCACGTGAAAATTTAATTTTTATCAATGTTATATCTTATAAAATCGATTTTTTTTATCCATATTATTTGAAAACTTATTATTTTCATTAATTTCAAAATCTCATCGTTTGAAATTTATTGTACTTTTTCTTTATATATATTATATATATATATATATATATATATTACTTATATATTACTATGTTTAATGTATAAACACATTATATTATCTGGGCTTATTCATTCTTGTTTTATATAATTATTTCAATTTAAAAAAAACACAAAGTTATAGCTTGCTTGGATTAAAACTCCTAGTTATTATTCAATTAAAACTCATATTGATTCTAGGATTAACTAATCCTTATATAAATAAGCCTATGATCAATCATATATAGGAATATAATTAGAGAAATAGAAATCTAGAGTAAAAAAATTAAGAATGTTGAAACGTTTTAATAATAAAAATTATAACATATTAACGTTATTAAAAATGAAGGAAAGAATGTTTAAATGTTATAATAATTGAATTGTTTTAACCTTTTTTATACTTAATACTAGCTACCTATTTGTGTTTCAAATGTTTAACACTGCAAATTTATTTTTTATCTTTTAAAATGCTAGTTGTTTATATATTCAATTAGCCAGTTACTATTTGACAGATATTAAATTCTCTTACAAGTTAAATTATTTATAAATTACTTTTTTAACAAAATTATTCATAAATTAATTGCATATGAAAATTTATCCAAATTTTCATTTAAAAAAAACCATTTTAGTTAATTTAATTGATTTCCCTCTATTTAATTGATTTTTCTCTCAGATTTTTGTATTTTCATTTCTCTTTATTTAATTGATTTTCCTCTCAAATTTTCATATTTTCATTTCTCTCTATTTAATTGATTTCCCTCTCAAATTTTCATTTTAAAAAAACCATTTTAGTTAATTTAATTGATTTTTCTCTCAAATTTTCATATTTTCATTTCTCTCTATTTAATTTATTTTCTTCTCAAATTTTCATTTAAAAAGAAAACCATTTTAGTTAACTTAATTTATTTTCCTCTCAAATTTTCATATCTTCATTTCTCTCTATTTAATTGATTTCCCTCTCAAATTTTCATTTAAAGAAAAAATCATTTTAGTTAATTTAATTGATTTTCCTCTATTTAATTAATTTCTCTCTTAAATTTTTATTTAAAAAGAAAACCATTTTAGTTAACTTAATTGATTTCCCTCTTAAATTTTCATATTTCCATTTCCCTCTATTTAATTGGTTTCCCTCTCAAATTTTTTATATTTTCATTTTTCTCTATTTAATTGATTTTCCTCTCAAATTTTCATTTAAAAAAATCATTTTAGTTAATTTAATTGATTTACATCTATTTAATTGATTTCTCTCTCAAATTTTCATATTTTCATTTTCCTTAATTTAATTGATTTTCCTCTCAAATTTTCATTTAAAAAGAAAACCATTTTAGTTAACTTAATTGATTTCCCTCTCAAATTTTTATATTTTCATTTCCCTCTCAAATTTTCATTTAAAAAAATCATTTTAGTTAATTTAATTGATTTCCCTCTATTTAATTGATTTCTCTCTCAAATTTTCATATTTTCATTTCCCTCTCAAATTTTCATTTAAAAAAAAAACCATTTTAGTTAATTTAATTGATTTCCCTCTATTTAATTGATTTCTCTCTCAAATTTTCATATTTTCATTTCCCTTTATTTAATTGATTTCCCTCTCAAATTTTCATTTAAAAAGAAAACCATTTTAGTTAACTTAATTGATTTACCTCTCAAATTTTCATATTTTCATTTCCCTCTATTAATTGATTTCTCTCTCAAATTTTTATTTTAAAAAAAACCATTTTAGTTAATTTAATTGATTTCCCTCTATTTAATTGATTTCTCTCTCAAATTGCATATTTTCATTTCCCTTTATTTAATTGATTTCCCTCTCAAATTTTCATTTTAAAAAAAACCATTTTAGTTAATTTAAAAGCACAAATACGACTAATGTTAAAGACCTAGTGTCCCCTTTCTTCATTCTCCTCCATTTTTTCTCCTATTTTCATTTCCCTTTATTTAATTGATTTCCCTCTCAAATTTTCATTTTAAAAAAAAAATCATTTTAGTTAATTTAAAAGCACAAATGCGACTAATGTTAAAGACCTAGTGTCCCCTTTCTTCATTCTCCTCCATTTTTTCTCCTTCTCCATTGTTCCAATTCCCTTGCTTGAATTCAATTTTCTAGTTTTTGTTCCCCATCTAAGCGGCTATTTCCTTTCCTTATCACACAGCAAATCTAGCCACATTTGTTGTAGTGAATTAATTAATATAATGCTAATTATTTAAATATAATTAATCATAATATTAATAAAGTATAAAAAACAAATTTTATTAAAATTACTGCTTACGCAATAATACTATTATAGTATATTATTAAATTACACTTTAATTTACTATTAGAAATAATATTTTTATTTACACTTTAATTTTGTATTTAATAGATAATAAATTAATTATTTTTAATAAATAATTAATTCTATCATAATAATACTTACGCATTAAGAGATTACATAATTTATATTTAAAATATTGTTATAATAAAATATAATATATAAATCATTGTTATAACATACCAAATTAGAATCTTGTTAATATAACAAATAATTAATTACTAATAGCTTGATTTATTCATGTATTTTATTAAAATTACCGCTTACACAATAATACTAGTATAGTATTTTTTAAATTACACTTTACTATTAGAAATAATTATTTTTATCCAAAATTTAATTTTATAATTAAAAAAAGTGTATCAATTATTTATTTATATTAAAATAATAATCATATAATTATAATTCAGGTTTTTCGGGTTATAAATTCGAGTTTTTACGGGTTTCAGATCGGATCGTATTGGTTTCAGGTTTTGTCGAGTTCGGGTTTTTTCGGGTTCACATTTTTCGGTTTCAGGCTTTTCCGGTTTCAAGTTTTTTCGGTTTTCGGCTTTGGACTTTTTTGCTCAATTCGGGTTGGTCTTGACTCGGTCTCGGGCGAGTTCAGGCGAGTTTTCGGGCTCGAGCCAGCTTTTGCCACCTCTATAAACAACCAAAAATTACTTCACCAAATGATTCGCCACATTCCGAACTCATTTCATGATTTTTATCTCCATCCTCATTTACTTAATCAGCCTTCTTCTTTTTTTCTCTTTTATCCCCTAAAAATGTAGAATACTGGCATTTTTTGTCATGACAATCAATTATTCTAATTTTTTATTCATAAGAAGTATAAGAAGAGAGTAGAAAATCAAACTTTAGACCTAATCTTTTTTAAAGAGAGGTAACAATCATTAGATCAACCACTAGACCTAATCTGTTTCATATGTTTAAATTGACAAAATGATGTATTAATTATACAAATATCTTAACCAAGAATAAAGTTACTCTGGAAAATAACATATGAACAGGATAATTTACTCGCAGTTACAGCTTCTTGTTTAGCTCTCGATGGAATCACGTCCAGATGCACAGCTAGAACAATCTTCCAAAATACAAAACGCTCTTGGTTCTGTTCTGACCCCATGAACACCACGTAACAGTCTTAACAGACGTATGTGTAAGCAAGTTAAGCTCCCTCAGCCAAGACATCTGATAAAAAGACACAACTGCATGCAAAGTGTACCAAATTGTTTCGCCACACGATTCGCCACGTCCCAAAGCCAAATCCATAATGGAGCATTAACTTTCAAAAACGCTAATTATAATCTCAGAAACATATGCCACCTCATCAAACAAAAAGAATCTCTACGTGTAAACAAATCACGCGCTGTGATCATTGCCTAGACAAAATTTCACGTGCATAAACAACCAAAAATTACCTTACCAAACGATTCACCGCATTCCGAACTCATTTTCATGATTTTTATCTCCATCATCATTTACTTATTTAGCCTTCCTTTTTTTTTCTCTTTTATCCCCTAAAAATGTATTATTACTGGCATTTTTGTCATGACAATCAGTTATTCCAATCTGTTTCATATCTTTAAATTAACCGAAGATGTATTAATTATACAAATATCTTACCAAGAATAAAGTTACTCTGGAAAATAACATATGAACAGGATTATTTACTCGCAATGACAGCTTCTTCTTTAGCTCTCGATGGAATGACGTCCAGATTCAAAGCTAGAACAATCTTCCAAATACAAAACGCTCTTTGTTCTGTTTCTTACCCCATGAGCGCCACGTAACAGTCTAACAGACGTATGTGTAAGCAAGTTAAGCTTCCTCAGCCAAGACATCTGATTCTGATATAAAGACACAATTGCATGCAAAGAGTACCAAATTGTTTCACCAAACGATTCGCCACGTCCCAAAGCCAAATCTACATTTTTCCTCTATAAATACCAGCCTCTGTTACACCCACTCTTCACCAAACCAAAGTTAATTAAGTAGCCTCGTTTCAGTATTCCCTATGGCTTACTCTTATTTCTTCTCTCTCGGCCTTTGTTTCCTTCTTGTTTTCAGTGGCTGTTCTGCTCGGACTCAGCAGCGCCAAGGACGCTTCCGAACTGAATGTCAAATCGAGAACTTGAACGCTGTGGAGCCCAAACACAGGTTCAGATCAGAGGCGGGTGTCACCGAGTTCTGGGACCAAAATGAGGAACAATTCCAGTGCGCTGGTGTTGCTGCCCTTCGCCACAAAATCCAGCAAAGAGGCCTCCTTTTGCCTTCTTTCAACAATGCTCCTCAACTAATCTATGTAGTTCAAGGAAGGTTCTTGATTGATTATATTTTTCTTTTCTCAATTTTACCATGAAAGTGGATCATTAATTTTGTTATGTTGTGGTTGATGCAGGAAGGGGCATTCATGGAGCGGTCTTCCCAGGCTGTCCTGAAACTTACCAATCACAGTCTCAACGAGATAGGCAACAGGGTTTCAAAGATCAGCATCAAAAGGTTAGACAAATCAAGGAGGGTGATATCATTGCCCTGCCGGCTGGAGTAGCTCACTGGATTTACAACAATGGAGAGTCCCAGCTTGTTTTGGTCTCACTTGTTGATGTTGCCAATGTGGCCAACCAGCTTGATCTAAACTTCAGGGTAAGAAACAAAAATCCATTTGCTAACACATGTATATATGATTTCTTGTTATAATTTCTTCAATATTTGTGAACTTTTTCATCTGATTTTTGTGTTAAGAAATTCTTCCTTGCTGGGAATCCACAAGAAGAATTAACAAGGGGAGGTCAGCGTCAGAGAGGTCAGGAAGAGGAAGGAGGTGGAAACAATTTATTAAATGGCTTTGAGAAGAAGCTCCTGGGAGAGGCTTTCGACATTGACTTCAAGCTAGTAGAGAAGCTGCTGAACCGAAATGATAACAGGGGAGCCATTGTCAATGCTCGGAATTTTGATGTTCAAACCCCACAGAGCGAAGAGGAAGAACAGAGACGACAGGAAAGCGAGGAAGAAAGAGAACGGGAACAAGAACAAGAGAGAGGACAAAGAAGAGAAAAAGGAAAACAAGAACAACAAGGAAGAAAGGGAAAGAGAGAAGAACGTTCCAACGGCTTAGATGAAACATTCTGCACAATGAGGCTAAAACACCAGATAGACAATCCATCATCAGCTGATATATTCAACCCACGCGCCGGACGCATCACCACCGTCAACAGCTATAACCTCCCCATCCTCCAATTCCTCCAACTCAGCGCCGAGAAAGGAGTTCTTTACAGGGTACGTAAGGAAATTTTAAACTAAACACTGAAGTCTGAGTTCCTTGATCTTCGAACATTAACGACGTTTCAATTAAATATGCAGAATGCTCTCTACGCTCCTCATTGGAACGTTAATGCACACAGCGTTGTTTACATTACTAGAGGCAATGGCCGGGTTCAAATCGTCGGAGAAAATGGGGAGGCTGTATTTGATGACCAGGTTGAAGAGGGCCAGATAATTGTTGTACCCCAAAACTTCGCATCGTTGTCGAAAGCAGGCAATGAAGGATTGGAATGGGTAGCATTCAAGACTAAAGCTAACGCCAAGACCAACCAGATTGCTGGGCGCATGTCAGCTATCAGTGCCATGCCAGTAGATGTGGTGAAGAACGCTTATAATATATGCAGAGAGGAAGCAAAGAGACTGAAGGAGAGTGGGCAGGAGATCTCTCTGATTAGCCCCAGTTCACAGCATCAAAGGGATTAAGCTTCAGCTTCAGGGAGGCTACCCTGCCGTTTGATGTTTCTAGCCGCTAGGTTTAAAGTTTAAACTGTGGAATAAAACGCCCAACGCTGGAATAATTATGTAGCTTGTCTTTGTGTTGGCCATGACCAAAGTCGATATAAAATAAGGTTCATTTCCCTCAAATAAGAGATGTTTGCTATGTTGTTTTAGTTTGTTGATCACTTCACTTGAACCCAATTCATATATCCCTTGGATAAAACAGGGAAAACCAAAGCAGCAACTTAAATGGCAACATTATTCCAATATTTTGTTAGTATTTATTATCCAAAACAAGAGGCTTTTACATTAAATAACAGAATCAAAAACCCAGAAAACTAATAACACTGACACCGGATTAATTGAACCTTAATCCACCTATAATGTGATTAAAAATGTCCTAAGTTAAAGAAAGAATGAAAAAATAAAAATAAGAGTTTGTATATGATGCACTGACAGTATATAGTTTCTATACACTGTCAATGCATCAGAGGTTAAAACTTCATCAATAGGTCCTTATGGGCAAATTAAAAAATTTTATTTATATTTGCATATAAGGGCCCATTGATGAGGTGTCAATCTCTGGTGCAATGACAGTGTATAGAAACTATACACTGTCGGTGCATCATATATAAATCCTAAAAATAAATAGAAAAGTGAATGATTAATAATTAACAAAAAATATATTTATAATTTTAATTTTTACCAAATATCCGTGATGGAGAAACATACTTTTCTAATTGAAAGGGATCTCTTTTTTTCTATTAATTAAATGAAAAAAAAAAAGAACAGCATAATTTGCAATGGCTAGGTTTATTTGATATTATTTTTATAATTAAAAAATTAAGTAAATGTTGCATCTATTTTTTTTCGAAAAAAGGTGCATCTAGTTATAAACTTAAATAATAATTTTTTTGAAAATTTAGAAACTAAAAGTTTAATTTTGATGAATCACATTTCAAAAATAATTTCTAGAAATTTTCTTATTTTACAGCAATTTTTTAAGAAACAAACAATAAAAAACAAGTACTTCTTTAAGGAAAAAAAATAACTGACTTTAAAGTCAAATTTGGACCACTGCTACATCCAATGAATTTCTGCTAAAAACCCAATCCACAATCGCCTCGTGGATTAACAATGGAAACTCGTGAAGGATCACTAATGGGCTATGGACCTGAAAATTTATGACTTTCTTTTTCTTTTATAAATTACAAATATATTTTGAAATTAACTTTACTCGAAATTTCATCACAATTAATATTTTTCTCTCCTTTTAAAAAATATGTTTAATAAGAGTCAAACTCGAAAGCTCTTTCTGTAAACTCAACTTACCTTATCAGCTAATCTACAATCGGATTAACTTTCTTTGTTTCTCTCTTTCTGAATTCTGACGATGTATAATTGCAAGAACATGTTTTCCTGCACTCCAACTGTCATATGAGAATTCTAGCAAAATCAGATTCAGTATCAAACAAACAGAATGGTTTTTCCTTTTGATAATTAAGATTCACAAGGATTTCTTACTAATCATGCTCAAAATCAACCAAACATTTTAATATTATTTTTTACTCTATTCTATACTATTGAACAAAATTTTATAATACATATTCTATTATGTAATTTTACAATAAAAGATTTCTAACTAATCATGTTCAAAATCAACCAAACATATTAAGATTATTTTTTTTATATTCCATTCTAATGACTATATTTTATAATACATATTTTATTATATTATTTTTCTATTCTATCATCACATAATACAATAAAGCCCTCTAAATTAATACTTTTGGAACCTATTATTGAGTATTAATTCAAAAGAGGTATTAATTTAAAGAGTTTTACCAATTATTATTGTCTAAAAAATGTCTCTCCTTAATTTTCACATTTTTTAAATCCTTTAATAACTCTACAGCCTTTAATTTAATAAAAATCTCATTGCAAATATATATTTTTAATATATTTTATACTTTTTAATTCTTAAAATAAAAAATCTTAAATGTGATAGTTTTTTACAAATTAATATATTAAATTGCTTTCTAGTTCTTAAATATTATGTAATATATTTTGTATTTTTTATCAAATTATTAATTTATGCAATAATTGGGAGCAAAATTTACACTAAATTTTAAAATAAAATTATTAATTATTTCGATAGAATGGTTTATTAAGTTTTTTCATTGACTTGAGTTGAGATCATGATATTTTATTAATTCAGAGAGATTATTAAATTAGAGAATTAATTTATAGGGGTTCTAATGTATATATATAATTCTCTTTAATTTTATTTTAAAAATCAAATATATCGTAAATGTCTAATTTTTTAATGGTTATATACTTTTAGGGTTTTTTGGTCTATCTTTCGGATTTATGTTCTAAAAAATTCAATTTCCACCCAATTGTTCATAGAAAAAAAAATAGGCTTAATAGCTAAATAAGCCCTCAACCTTTAGCTCAAAATGGAATTCAGCCCTTAATGTTTTATCGCATGAAATTCAGTCCATAAACTTTTATTTCAGTGAAAATAAACCTTCAACCTTTTACAATTATGTAATTAAGTCAAAATCTGTTAAATGACACTAACTGCCGTTAGTTTTGCATACGTGGCAGCTGACGTGAATAGCTTAGTTAGCTGCCACGTGGCATGCCACGTATGCAAAACTAACTACAGTTAGATCATTTAACAGATTTGGTCTATTTTCACTGAAATAAAAGTTTATGGACTGAATTTTATATGATAAAACGTTGAGGGCTGAATTTCATTTTAGGCTAAAAGTTGAGGGCTTATTTGGCTATTAAGCCAAAAAACTATTATTATTAGATTATCATTATATTAATTTTTTAAAAAAATAAAAGTTGAATTGAAGGATTAAATGATCTCAAAAGTAATTAGCTAAGAAAACCAATTAGTTTTTGTAGTGGAGAGAGGATTAACAGGATGGATTTCCAATCCTAGAAGGGAAAGGGTGGAAATGAGTAATCAGATAGATAAAGAGTTTAAGCTTTAGGAATCTATAGCAATTGTAATAACTCATGAGATATTTTCCATGAGCTGTAAAGCAAAGCTTGAAAGAAAAACTTTTTGCTATCTTTACGCGTTGGAATGGAAGTCCAAGCCGGCAAGCCCACTAACCATTCGTAGACAAAGTCCTGGAAAGCCAAAGAGGGGCCCCTAAAGACAAAGCCCACTAATCAATGTCTTCATTGGTCCTCAAGAGGGAGTTCATCTAATCCACCGAACTGTCGTGGAAAACTTCATGAGTCCAAGCGGAAAACCTGGCTTTTTCTTATCCGTATCCTTATCTAGTAGTGAATTAGTGGCTATGCTATTAACAAATGACAACCTACCACAGCAAGGCATGGCAGTTGGTAGCAGGAGGTTGTCTGTTGATTGGATTAACGTGGCTTACGACAGCAAATATTGTGGAGATTTTTACTCTTAATTGTTTTTGCATTAGTGGTTAAGAAAAGAAAAGAAGAATGGTTAGTGAAAATAACTTTTTAAACCCCCTAAGTAAACAATCTTGCCTTTTTTTACCATGAATTTAGAAAATGTTTAAATGATTATCGAATATAGTTATTAATATCGTATGATATATTTCGATACACATATAAAATAATACAAATTTTTATGTTATGTCGTTTTTGTTAAGAATAAAAAAATCGTACGATATTCGATACTCTCGATACCATACGATACAGTTTATTTTATCTAATTCAAGTCCAATTAAATCTTTTTCTTATAAAATTTCTAACAGCCCTATTTTATTTTATTTTATTTAGATTCAAATGAAAAAAAAATCTTGATATCTTGCAAAAATAATTGCCCAATTGAATGTTTAAAAATTTATAAAAATACATAGATAAATTAAAATTTTTAATAAAAATATTAATTTTACCTCCAAAAAATTAAAAATTTGAATGAAAATAATAGTTTTGTCCCATTTAAATTTATTAAAAATTAAAATATGAGCATATAAACTTTTTTGACTAACTTATCAACTTATTTTAATATTTTATTATTGTATAAAAAACATAAAAGATTATATTAAAAAAATAACAAACCATTTATTTAAATAATTTTGCATTCATTGACATATATATTTTTTATTTGTTCTTGTATATTAGTACATATGAAAAATTAAAAATATCAAATATTCATATGCAAATATATATATATATATTGCATGTATATATTATTTGTAATTAAAATTTTTATCTGTATCTTACGATACGATACTCCATATTCGATTCTCAAAAATAAAATTTTAATATACGATACGTATCTCAATTTAATAATATACGTATCTCAATTTAATATCTATGTTATCGAATCAAACAAGATAACATGTTGCTTCCAGCAGGAGGAAACATCAGAAATTGGATCAGTTCAACTTTTCTTTAACTGTATATTCCAATAAAATCCAAAATTCTTTAACTCCTAGCCTTTTGGCTTTGACCACTAAATGCATTACCTATAGACTATAGTTTCTAAACAATCTAGGAGATTCCAATCTCTTACTCTTGTTAGTAATCACTCTAACCTTGTAGTTAATAGCCAATGAGATGCAGTCATGATCCTCTTACTCGAGGGAAACTGGAGCCCACAATCCATCTTAATTTAAAGTGTGATTCCACGAAACAAGTAAAGAATTAGTGCGATTTTAAAAAATGTTGCTTTCAACCAACATTCAAATAAACTTAGGACCCAAGCTAGCTCCCCAGGTCCAAATTTGCCGACAGCTAAAGACTGCTTTACCAAGAAAATACATCCTGTTTCGCTATAATTGCTGCTATGCCATTGTAAAGAAACCTACCCCAACTCAATTTCCTTGGCTGACAAATTTGAAAAGTGGCATTCCAGCAATTATAGAGCAAAAGAAGGGCATTTCACGCCACGCCACCCAACTGAGAGAAAAATATATAGAAGAAAGGAGAATCAAAGCTTCTTCCATGTAACATTGATTGCCTGTGCGAAAGTCTTCAATCTTGATTATAAATCTTCTTTCCAAACAAGCCATAATTGCTGTACAAAACCCAGCAATCCGATGCCTCCTTTGAACCTTGCAAAGAAGCTGAAACCAGCCAGAAGGGCCTGGAGGAGCTTCATAGACAAACTCAAATCAAAGCTGCACAACTTCCACGTCCCAAATTCCATCAAAGCAGCATCTCATCGTCTCCTTGAGTTCTGCTCACTCCGTCTCTTTGCACCCTTCAAGAAACGATTTCTTTCAAAGTTTACCTCCAATCGCCATAACCGGTACAACTACAACCACCTCTACCATTACCAGCACTACCAGAGCCTGCTTCACAAGAACCGTAAAGTCATATATATAGACCAGCTCTATGAAGAGCCCATGTCAGTGCAAGCAAAACGTGCCGAAGCACAGGCGGGGCCAAGCAGGCGAAGTGAAGTGGGTGATAACAGGGCTTTGCAAAGAGAAGACAAAGAAAAAGTAGGAGAAAAAGAAGAGAATAGTCTTTATAGTATTGACGATGCATGGAAGGCTATTGTTGCAAAGTCACCCCATCTAAGGGGAGTTGATGAAAGAGCAGATGAGTTTATATACAAGTTTCATGAAGACTGGAAACTCGAGAAGGAAAGAAGTGAACTTGAATTCCAGGAGATGTTGGCCCGGAGTGCATGAAATCCATTTTCATTCTCTTTAGCTATCGTGTTTTATTCTTTTTAAAATGCAAAACATGAAAGTGAGATATACTGGAGCTTTGCGGGTTTTGATTATTGAACTCTTTTTTCTTCCTTACATTATAGACTGAACCGAGTTTGTGGTTTATACTCAAGGGTTTTGGTCTTTGTATAGATAGGATTCAAATTGTGTGAAGATTGTGGTCCATTTCTTTCGGACATGTACAGGGGTTTGCCTGCTTTCTTTTGGGATTATACAATGAATGTTTTGATTGTGTACTTGCTAATAAATAAATGTAACTTTATCCCTTTTTTTTCTTCAGTGTTCAATATCATATGCCTTCCATAAACTTTGTTAATCATTCTCCTAAATGCAACAATGAAAAAGCGAATATTCATTTTCTTCTGTTTTTTTTTTTGGCTGAAATTAAACTCTACTCTAAGAACTCTACTCTTCTCTTTCTTTACCATGCACGTTACATACGAATTCCATGAAAGATCCAAAGAGCCATTTTAAAGCAACATAATGTTCAAAGAAAGATCCAATGTACATAATAGATTTGGTTGAATTAACCGAGGATTCGAATTCTGACTGCTCACCCACCACAATACAAACAAAAGAAAAGCACATGATTACCATCACAACTCGTTCACATAATCATAAAGCTGAACACATTATCCATATTATTTGTTCTACGTTTATAAACATATCTAAGCTGGGTTTCAATTTACGAAATCCTTCATGGGGTCATCGTGGTGTATCTTTTTCATCCGATATGCCTCCATGTCCTCAGCAGTAACCTACAAAAGGCATTAAATGATTTAGTAACATGAGAAATAACCCTACAAAGAAATGTTTAACTGAAGGAGGCCTGAACATCCAGAGAATTTTGCTTGATAATTAGATCATTACCTCATCATTCCATCTGACATTATACTTGCGCTTTCTTTCGTCTTTCTCCTCTCTCCTCCTTTGATCCTCCTGTCAGACAAAAAATGCATAAAAACAAGCACAAATTTTTCTTGGTACACAACCAGAAAGAAATAACATTATACCATATTTACCTTCTTAAGAGCCTCAGTGAGAAGTTTTTCATCAAGAACCACGTCCTCAGGAACCTCAGTTCCCCAAGTAGCAAGTTTCTTCTCCTCTGCAGGAGCAGAGGCATCTGCATTCAAGTTGGCAATCCATCAGAATAAAGGTAAAAGGATTAAAAACGAGGACAGATCTAAACTCAGAGTGAAAATCATGGTACTAAACACAGCACATTCTTTAAAGTCAGGGGATGCAAAATAGAAGCTAGCATCACCATCTAGACTTCTATCCGAAGAATTTATGTGAAACCAAATTACTTGCAACAATAATATGAACTTAAAGACCATCACTTGAATGAGTCTGACTTGAAGCATCCATGCAAACACTATGAAGAACCTACCTTCAGTGGACACTTTACGTGCAATATTAGCCTTCATCAAGTCTGTTGCTGCTTCTGCAGCCTCAATCCCAGCTGTACCAGTACAGTAACTATTCCGAATTGTTTGCTTACAACATTTGTAGCCCCATTGGTGATCCTTCCACCATGAACCCCAAACACTCGTGTGGTTATTGATGAAAACATCTTCTTCATACTTGCTTTTTGGAAGGGTTGTTTCCTACAAAAATTTTGAAGGGAGAAAAGAAATTATAGTACTGTAAGAAAACACTATTTAAATAAAGAGCTTAATTAAAATCAAATCATAAATAAGAATTAAACTATAACTCTCATATAACTTGATAAACCTAAAAAGAAGCACTTAATACGTGTCACTAGAGCTAAGAAGATCATTTCAGACAAATCAAAAACAAAATTCTATATGATTTTAACCATGGAAAGAACGAAAACCAGATCAAGATGATGTGTATTTCCAATAATTTCCCAAAATCTCTCACTTCTAGAAGTTCTTAACCAATCAAAACAGTCGTCATATAATGGTCTACATCCTAGCATTACCAAGTGTGTGAAAAACTCATGACAAATGTTTAATGTAGATATTGTAAATTTTTTCCTTGACAGAGCAGAAAAAAGATGAGGCAATCAACATCAACAAACACGAAGAGATTAGAATTATCTACAAAAAATCCTTAGGAATGATGCAACACTAGGGAAAAACCAAAAGCAACTAGAATAAATAGAAAGTTCCATACATACCATTCCCTTTATAACTCTACCAGCACGATCGTATTCAACCTGCCTCTCACTTTGTCCCAAAAGAAGCTCCATCGGTATCTCTTCTTCGGTTGCTGCATTGCCATACTTTTCCATAATGGTGTCTTTTGTCTTTGATTTCAAGTTCTCTTTGATGACTTTATAATTCCTGAAGAGGAGTTCAGCTTGAGATGGAGCAGCCTGCATATGAATATCTTGACCTTTATCAAATGCTTCCCATGCATGAATATTGAGCTGTTTGAACTCCAAAGCTTGCCCACTCATCCTATATTGATTATCACCCTGTAAAGTAACAAACAAACAAGTTAGAATTGCATGGTCTAATAAACTTTAAGGCATATAAATAAGAAAGAAATTTAAGGAAAATTTGTGCAAGACACTCACTTCATAGAACTTCTCATTAGGGTCAGCATCAGGAAGAGGATCTTCACGCATGGATCGAGTTTTGGGATCATAATAAGCAGAATTGACATCAAGATTCAAAAGATATTTTGCCGTGTCTTCCCGAATACGCAAATTCCTAAAAGATAAAGGCAAATATGAAGTAAGTAATTGTTTCATATTGCAGGGAGAAATTTAGTTCCTTTAAAACCAACATAAATAAAAACAAAACAGCTAAGGGTTGGTATAATAGATGTACCTGACAGTACCCGTGCTCCCTCCACCAGTGGTACGAACACGCTTCTCAACCTTAGCAAAGTCCATTTGTTTGCTCTCATCTACCTTGGCTTCATCAACCTTCAGAGCATCATCTTCGTCTTCCTCATCACTAACCTCTCCCTCCCCATTGTTTTTACTATTTTTCTCCTCCAACTTTTTCAGCTGCTGTTCTTTCAGATACTTCCTTCTAGCCTCATCCCTTGCCTCATACCTTTCAATGACACGAGCATATGTAGAGGCATCATAACCATTCCATCGATCCCGCTTGCCGTCATAATCCAGTTCAAAGGTCTCTATCTTTTCATCAGGTGCAATGTGCATGTTTGTCCATTTTGCCCCCTTTTTACGAGGCCTATCCATACATGACTTTGCATCATGTGTCATGGCTCCACAGCTACAACAAGAAATAAAAAGAATTCATCAATAATGAATCATGGCGTAATCAGAGTTTGAAGTACAAGGGCACAGGTAAAACAAACTAGTATGGTTATCTATACTATTTATTCCCATAAACCAATTATAGAGGGCATAAGCTACAGAGTTAGTCACTGAGTTTCAACTTGGAAATTAATAAGCTTTCTCCAAAGATGCATGGCTAAAATTCAACCCTTTGTTTTGAAAGGAAATATAGGAATTTCTCCAACCCCAGCCAATGGCCAATAAGGCAGTAAAAAGTCCTCTCACTGGAGTCTAGCAATATACAGTTAGCTATAAACATGTATATTGAATTTGATCTCAGCACCTCAACAGACTTATTACCAATAAATAGATTCATACAGGAGAAATTACGTTCCTAAGATAACTAAACATCTATTGGAAGGCTTCCAAATCTATAGTTAAGCAAAGCTAGTAAATGGGCCGGTTTAAAAATGTGAACCTATTCCAGTAGAGTAAAATAGGAAACTTCAAAGAAACAAAAAGGGGCGCCACATTAGCACTAAATCAAACCGAACCAGAATTGAAACGGCATTTTCAGGTTTACATTAGACAAGAATCCATCTCTATCAATCAAAATTCTAATTCCTTCCCTGCCCCAAATGACTAAAATTGATCAAACGTGTAGTAAAGAAAGAATTTTCATGCATGCTTAGGTCTAAGACCCTAAAACTACATTAACACACGAAACGAGGGATCCATCAATAGGCGAACAAGTATCAAATGCCATAAAAGAACAAGAAACAGAAGATTCACTTACTTTTCGCAGGCTCCTTTCCGATATTTATCGGCCTGAAATATCTTGGCACCCCTATCGTACCACGATTTGGTGTAATTGGGATCGGATTTCCATTTCCTTTGATGCTTTAAACTTGGTCTCTCAGCATTAAGATACCAAGGTGCTGAAGACATATACTGAGGAATATGAGGGTTAATTTCTTTTCCATCCTCATCGACTTCAGCCGGTGCAAGTCCCGCTTTTCGAGCTTCTTCCAATTCTAACTGTTTCCGGTGATCCTCCCTTGATTTAAATGCCACTGAAATTCCCAAAAAATTATCAAATAAAATTTATAATTAAAGGTCTCTTTTTGGTATCGAAAGAAACAGAAGGGAGAAACTGGTGGAAAGGGAATAAAGTACGTACCTGATGCAGTAGCCATGATTGAATAAAGAAAGTCTTAGCAGAAATTAGGGATTCGGAGATGAAATTACAAGTATTTAATGGAAAAAAGTGTTTTTTCTTTGGCACCCAGGAAGCCCTAGTCGAAGAAGAAAATGGTTGGCGTTTGGCTGGTTTTCTCTCAAATCGATTGTTTTATTTTACAGACCCATTTTTTTATATATAGATTTTAAATAAGCCGAGAGACATTCGGTTTCGGACTAAATAATAAAAATAATAATAATAATGATGATAACGATAATAATAAACCGACATAAGGATAATTTCATTAAAAATAATAATAATAAAGAAAAATAAAATAGAATGGATTAAAAATAAAATAAATATAATTTTATTTGTTTCATCAGTCTAACAAATAAGTGTAACAAAAAAAATAAGAAAAAAATTTTTCACATATTTATACTGATTTTTACAAATAAATATGTTAAAATTAAAATCTTAATATAATTTGGATTTATATGTCATGCATTGGTAGTGTATAGTTTCTATACACTGTTAATACATCAAATGTTAACACCTTATCAATAAGTCTTTATGAGTAAATTAAAAAAATTTATTTATATTTATTTTTAAGGGCTTGACATATTTGTTAATTTGCCAATTGATGAGATGTCAACATCTGATGCATTGACAGTGTATAAAAACTATACACTGTCAATGCAGCATATACAAAATCATATAATTTTATCACTTTTTTATAATTTATTTTAATATATATTTTATTAGTTTACATTTGTTTACGTATCAAATCTTCAAAACTACAACAATCATAATAGTATTTTTTTGAATTTAACAATCATATTAAAAATATCATTAATTATTGCACTTTATCACTCATAAACCTACTCAAAAGTCGGGCTACCTATTCAAACCCAAAGGCCTGCTCGATATTTGGTAAAGATTGGACAAAAATATCTGATGTAATTACTGCACCGGTCTTGGGCAAAATTTTTAGGCCCATTTAGAAATCAGGCCGAGCTTGGGCTTAATCTTTCAGAGCCAGGCCCAATCTGAATATTAATATTAATTATATTTTTTATATATTTATTAAGTATAATATAACTATATATAAAAAATATTATTGATTAATAAACATGATTATGAATATTTAATATGAAAATTGACATACAAATTTTGACAAATTAAATTTTAAAGGGAATAAAATAATAGAAAATAAATAAATAAATAAAATTATATTCAGACTGGCTGAGCTGGACTAGGGCTTATAGTATAAAAATGAAAATAAGCCTAGACTAGAAATCAAGCCCGAATTTTCAAATCAGGCCAGGCTTGGGCATACACATAAATTCTTGTTACTTGTCATGAGCCTAGCTCGAGCCTGGCCCATCCCATGATCAAGTTTAATCACTCAAAGCTTATTAGATTTAAATTGATATATATATATATATATATATTGAAATGATAAACACTTAAATAAGATTAAATGAATTATCAATATTGTAAATTTGTTTTATCAATTATGATTTTCACAAACCATATTAAGTGTTCTTATCAAATATAAAACCATGATTTAATTGATTATTCGTATAGGTTTTAATAAATTTAGAAAACATTTTTAATTTTGGTTTGAGTAATTTTCTTATAGAATTATTGCATATATTTTAAGAAAATTACTTAATAAATTTTTGAGCTCAAATTCATGTTTTCAAAGTCATATCATATTTAAAAATATTCAAAATTGGCTATGAAATATTTTAATTCTTAAAAAGTCAACAAGTTGACCAAGGGATAAATCTTCTCCTTTAAGGGATAGATCCATCTTTAGCAGAATGCTTAAGGGATTGATTCCCTATCCAAAGGGATAGATCCCCCTGCTAAAGGGATCTCTTGATGCCAAAAACCTTGGGAAGCCTTTCTAAAGCCACAAGATCGATCTTCTACTAAAAAGAATTGATCCTCTATGTGCTGAAGCCTCCAACGGCTATTTTTTTGTGAGAGCAAACGGAAAAAATCAGTTTTAGGCTCCACTAAGTTTCAACAATCAATCAAGAAACTATAAATAAAAGCTTAGACGTTTAAGACACTAAAGAGACTTCATTCTTCATCTTCTCCAAGCTTCAAAAACATTTCAAGTGTTAAAAATTCAAAATCTTCTATCATTCTCATAATTCTTGTATAGGACAAACCTTGTATAGGTTATTCTAGAGCTTAAAGTGTAATCATCCACCTTCTTAGATGTTATCTTAGATTACAACTCCTGTAAACCCATTCACATATTATAAAGAGGAGTGAACCCTTGAGAGCTTCATTGTAAGTGAGGTTTGAGTAGAAAAGATTTTCTCCTTAAGCCACAAAAAAGGAGAGTTATAAGTTTTGCTACTTGATCATGTAAAAAGTAGTAGTTGACGGTTTCCTTCTCGAGCCCGAAAAAAAAAAGGTTGTTAGGTTATCTTTGAGCCTATAAAGGGGAAGGTTTCTCTTGAGCTTGCAAAAAGAGGGTGTAAAGACAAATTCATTAGTGGATTTGGGGAAAATTCTTGGGCATGTCTCAAGGTAAATGACATAAGCAAGGTTACCGAACCTCTATAAATTACTTGCGTACATTTCTCTTTCTCTTAACTCTTTACTTACTTGCATCTGAATTGTACACTTTATTTACAGTTTAAATTGTATGCTTCACTAGGCTAAGAGAACTTAGAAAACTATAAGATATGCTAGAGAATTTTAAAAGAATGAAAAACGAACCTAAGGATAATTAAAAACCAATTCATCTCCTCTCGGTTAGGTAATTGAAACAACAAAGCTTACAACCTATTTTAAACAATAAAGATTTGCTAGCCCTATGTAACACTCTCAAGATGTGCCAAAGTTCCTTAGGCTAGTTTACACCAACGATGAAGTTTTTTGACGATTTACAATATTAAGAAAATAAAAAATAAATAAAATTAAGTATGTGTCATCATCTCAACCCCACTTGTAGAGTCAAAATTTCAATGAAGGTGTAGTGGATAATTATTCTTTTTCTAAAATATTGTTTTCTTAATGTTAACATTTTATTAAAGCTAAATGCTCAAATAAGGTTCTAATGTTTTTAGAAATATTCGATTTAGGATCTAAACTTTTATTTTGCTCAATTCAGGATAAAACGTTTTCGATTTTATTCAATATAGGATTTTTCACAGGGATTGAGCCACACGCGCCGTATACTAGCGGGAGCAGGTTAAAAAACAAAGGATTGAAAAAAAAAAAGCTTTTTAACCGTGAAAAAAAACAAATAAATGAAGAAAATAATAAATAATAAGCTTTTTAACCGTAATTAAAAAAATATAGAAATAGTTGAAAAAAAAAAGTAAAAACGTAAGAGGCGTTGTAATTAGGGTTTTTTTATCGATTAGGGCTCTCCAGCGACAGGTTCAAATCTTCCAAAAATTTGCCAAAATCTTGAGGAATATTTGTTCGTGAGATACGATAATAGTGATTGCGAGGTACTCTACTGCAAAACGAAGCAATTTAAGGGGAGTTTTCTTAGCGGAAATCGTCCATAAGCCTAGCATGTCAGTTCTTCGAATTTGTTACTTTTTTTCTTTTTTGGGGTTGTTGAAATGCTCAAATAAAGTTCGGTTTATGTTTGAGATGCACTGGTTTATTGAATTTTGTTATAAATTTAATGTTTTTATTGTTTAGGCTAACTAATTTCTTAATTAGGGTATAATGCACTAATTTGTTAATTTGGTGATTTTCGATTAATTAGTTTTCTTTGGCAATGTAAAAGTGTAGGACAGATTTAGGGTTTGTGATATTGTGAATGTTTTAAATGTTGATTGATTAAGAATTCTTACTTAAAATATGTTTGTCATTTGGTGCAGAGATGAGTTTTGAGCTGTGTACCATAAGGTTTCATTATGCAGGATAATTTATTGGTGAAGGTCCTAGTCTAAGATACATAAATGAGATAGTTGAAGAACTGACAGTTGATCCGGATAAGGTTTGTTATTTTGCTTTGTTGAGTGTTTGTGAATCTACTGGGTTTATTAACATTAGGAGGATTTATTATTTAATGCCCGAAAAAACACTACATGATGGACTCAGGTTAGTTTGGAATGATAAAACAACACTTCATATGATAGGATGTATGACTAGTCAAGGCATTATAGATGTCTATATAGAACATGGTGTAGACGAGCATGAAGTAATTCTTCAGATATCAAGTCAAGAACCTAATGAGGCAGATAATGTGCTTGTTGAATCTGTAAATAATGATTTAGGAGGGGCTAATAATGAGCCAAATAGGGCTGATAATGAGCCAAATAGGGTTGATAGTGAGGTAAACATAAATGCAGATAATGATATCGATAGAGATTCTGTTCATAGTAAATATTTAAGTGGTAATGAGGATGAAGAAGAGGTTGTGGGAGAAGGGATTGAGGGAGAAGAGGTTGTGGGAGAAGGGACTGAGGGAGAGGAGGCTATGGGGGAAGAGGGTTTAATGTTGAGAGAGGGTCTATGAATGAAGAAGCTGGTGAAGGGGCTGAGGCAGAAGGATATCATAGTGAGTATATTGACTCTGATGAATATGGTAAGGATATTAGTGATGAGGAGGACATTGTGGATGATGCTAGTAAGAGGAGAAGTCAGTTCCCAGTCTATGATCCTAACAGCAGCATACCCTATATTGAGTTAGGCATGTTGTTTGAAAATTCAAAACAGTTTAAGCATGCTGTGTCATTATTGGCTATCCATAGTAATAGAGCTATTGTTTGGGCTAAAAACCATAAGGATTTTGTGAGGGGTAAGTGTGCTCAACCTAACTGTCCTTGGGTGATATATGCATCTTTTAATAAGAAGTTGCAATCATTTCAAGTGAAGACTTATAGGAATACTCATGATTGCAACAAGGTGTATACAAATCCAAGGATGAGTTAGGCCATTTTGGCTGAACTGTATACTGACAAGTTTATGAGAAACCCCTTCATGAAGGATTCAGATGTACAGGAGGCAGTTAGGAGTGATTATGGAACAGGTGTGAAAATTAGCGTGGTTAGGAGGGCTAAGAAGTATGTGGCAGAGAAGGTGATAAGTAATTATAAGGAGCAGTTTGCATATTTGTGGGATTATGCAAATGTAATTAGAGAGACTAATCCTGATAGCACAGTGAAGATGCAAGTACATAGACAGAATCTAGACTCTCAACCTATATTTGAGAGATATTATATATGCTTTAATGCATTGAAAACTGGTTTAGAAAATGGTTGTAAATGTTTTCTAGGACTAGATGGTTATTTTTTAAAAAGCTTGACAAAATGGGAGTTATTATGTGCTGTTGGCAGAGATGGGAACAATCAAATGTTTCCAGTTGTATGGGCACTTGTGGAAGTTGAATATACATCTTCATGGAAATGGTTTATTGAACTTTTGAAGTCAGACATTAAACATCTTGGAAATGGAATGGGCTGGACTATGATGACAGACCAGCAAAAGGTAAATTTTTTAACCTGTTCTCCTTAGTTATTTATTTAATAAAATAAATGATGTTGATATTATTATTTTTATGTAGGGCCTTGACACTGCAATTGATGAGTTGCTTCCAGCTGCTGAGCACAGATTTTGTGCTAGGCATGTTTATGTCAATTGGGCTAGTAGGGGACATAGGGGTTTGGAAATGAAGAAATCCTTCTGAAAAATTGCTAAGTCCACCACTATGAGGCAATATGAGGGAAAATTTGAATGAGTTAGCTAGAAAGAAACCTGCAACAGCTGAAGACATATTAAGAGTCTCACCTCAAAAATGGTGTAGAGCCTTCTTCAACACAGACTCTAGACTTGATTCGGTTGAGAATAATCTGTGTGAGGCTTTTAATGGGACATTGCTTGATGCAAAAAGGAAACCAATCATATCTTTGCTTGAAGACATTAGAAGGAATATGATGGCAAGGATTGTGAGAAAAAGGAAAGAGTGTAGTAAGTGGAGAGGCAACCTTGGTCCAAACATTTGGAAGGTGATTGAAAAGAATTTTGAAATTGCTTCTAACTGTTTTGTTATATTTAATAGGGATGCTGGTTATGAAGTTGAGTTGGGTCAGGATAGGTTTGTTGTAAATCTAGAACATAGGAGTTGTACATGTAGGAGGTTTTCACGGTCTGGTATCCCATGTGCGCATGCCATATGTGTAATTAGAGACCGTAGGGGAAATGTTAAGGAGTATGTCTCTAGTTGGTACTATAAAGAGCTATATATGTTAGCATATGGTAATGCACTTCAGCCCATGCTTGGACTTAAAAAATGGCCCAAATCCACTACATAAGACCCAGTCAACCCACCTGAGAATAAGAAGATGCTAGGCAGGCCCAAATTAAATAGAAGAAAAGACCCAAATGAGTCCAATAAACAGAAAAAGGCAGAAGGTAGTCTGTCAAGGAAGGGCATGATTATGACATGCACTTTCTGTCATAAAGAAGGGTACAACAAAAGAGGTTGTCCTGTGAAGGGTAACGAGGTAAATGCATTTGTCACTTCTATGTTTCATTAGAATACCATAATTAATTTTTTATGCAATTAAAGACTATAACCTAACCTCCCATCTCTTTCTGCAGCAGCAACAATCAGCTCAGCAAATGTTTGGAGAGAACTTTGACCAAGGTGACTGTACTACAGTCAATGTGGAGTTATCTAATAATGTTGAGGTAGGTGTTGTTGAAAGGGAGAAGGGAAGGGGAAGAAAGAAACAAAGAGTGGCTGATGCTTCGGCCTTAGCCTCAGCCCCAACCCCAGCCACTGCATCTGCCTCAGCTTCTACCTGCACTGCTTCAGCATTTACCTCAGCATCTGGGTTATCTTTTGCTACTGCATCTGCATCTGCATCTATCTCTGGTAATGTTTCTGCACATGCACAAGTGCATCAAGTGCAAGGTAGAGATGCTAGCAGCTGTTTTGCAGATGGGGATGGAAGACTTTATGGCATGACTGGTGGAGGAAGTGGAAGTCCACTGTCTAAAAACAATCCAAGTAGAACCAGTGAGAGGAGGAGGGCTATTTCTGCCAACAAGCCTGCACTGGGAAAATGCTGGGAAAGGAAAACAAACGAAGTGGAGGATCTGATTTTAAATGTGAGTATAGTATGTTTTGGATTTTTATGTTCTGTTTTGACCTAAATGCTACCATATTTATATATATTTTTTATTAACAGCTTGGTTGTCAAGTCAGAAGGGTATCTCCATTAGTGGTCAGAAATCCAAGGGTAAGAGCAAAAGCAAAAACAAAAGGCAAGCTACTGAAGACATAAGTGTAGGTGCTACTCAAGAAAGTCAAAATGCAGGGAAAGGAAAACAAAAGAAGAGGAGGATCTGATTTTCTGTTTAATTTTCTATTTGATTCTGTTTCTGATGTGGCAAGGAAAACAGAATATGTTTTTGTTTTAGACAAATGTTAAAGAGCAATTTAGTATAAATGATGTTTAATGAATGTTATTTGCTCTTGAACTTCATGTTAATAAGCCTTATATTTTATGAAATGAAATTAGGTATTATTCATAAATATGTGAATTATTGTAAATTCAATTGCATTTCATATTGACATAACAAATACATAACAAATCAACCTACTCTGATTTACACATTCATATAACAAAGTTGGCAAATAACATACACATTCATATAACATTAATCATCCTGTGTACAATGACAAAAAGGTAAAAAATATACATATCATTAGCTAAAAATTTACATCCCTAAACCAAGCATACAAATTTTCTCTTCTCTTTTGCCATTCAAAATAAACATAAACATGGCTAAAACAACACATACTAACAACATAATAAACATCACTTTTCATATATTGTAATAATCTTTTTCTTTGCATTTCAACGTTAAAATACTAAGCTCCCTCTTCAGCTAAAAATTTTCTTCAATAAGTTCACCTTCAATGTAATCCACAACATTATTTTTTACTTCTGACAATTGCTTCTTCAATTCTTTGACTTGATCACACAACATCTTTTCTCTCCTCCTCAACTCATTGATGATCTCCCTTGCTCTATCACAAAATTTGGGATCATGCCATAAATGAAAACCACGAACTGTATCCTACATTCAAAATGAAAAAAAAATGTTATTTTTTTATACAAAATATATATGTTGTTTTATTCTCTAATATATGCAACATAATAACTTTCTGACATCCTTTAATTTCATCTTGCAACTAAACTCACAATATGAAAATTCGCAATATGAAAATTTTATTCTCTAATATATGCAACATAATAACTTTCTGCCATCCACATCCTTCAATTTCATCTTGCAACTAATAATATGCAACTAACATCTAGATGAAAATTTGCAAACTACCGGGTATCATGAGCATCCATAAAATCTTCTCCCTGGATTTGAGCTGGTCCATGAAGCCCACCTCGGTGCCTTCAACTTGCAATGACAGAAAATAGTTTCCCCCTCATAATCAAATTCAACAGGATAACTACTTCTAATTAGCTTAAATGATCTAACATCAAAACACTCATCTCTGGATAAACTGCAAAAATAAATTAAATCAAAACTAAATAGATAATCTGACAAAATATTAAGTCAGTTGAATTAGAAATGCTAGATGAACTAGAAATGCTAATCAAACTAAATAAGTAAATTAAATCAACAACATCTAATCAAACCATGAACTGGAAATGCTAGATGAACTCATTGTAGCACCAAAAACCAGATACCTTAAAACCAACTCCCCGATAACGAACTCAGCTACCCAAGCTTTTAAGTGTCGAATTTCAAAAAGAAAATGATTTTCGGGGTTTGCACAAACAAAAACAAATGAAAGATTTTCGGTTGAAATCTAAAAAAAATCAAGAGCTGAGCAGTAGAGACTGGTTTTCGAGAGAGAAGAGAAAACAGAGAGAAGAAAGCTAAGCTAAGAAAAAAGCTAAGCAATTTTTTTAATTTTTATGTTTATGTATTTTTTTAATTTTTATGTTTATGTATTATATTTCTTTTTAACGTAAAAGGTAATTATTTTTTCTTAGCAAAAACAGATTTTTATTCATAAAAAATATTAAATTTAACGACGTTAGTATGATAACGGCGCGTGTGGCTCAATCCCATGAAAAAATCCTATATTGAACAAAATCGAAAACGTTTTATCCTGAATTGAGCAAAATAAAAGTTTAGATCATGAATCGAATATTTCCGAAAATGTTAGATCCTTATTTGAGCATTCAGCCTTTTATTAATTTTCTTGGAATTATATCTTTCGTTGAAAATTCTTGGTAACTATTTTAAGGGATACAAATTTCTCTAAATTTAAGAAAATAAACTAAATCTTTTTTTTATTTTATAATGATTAATATCTACCATTGTTTTACAATATATGCTTTAACATTTTAGGAAGAATGATTTTAGATTTAATCTAGTATCATACTTATTTACCTTAATTTTATGTTTATTTTTACTCTCCCTTACATTTATAATTATCATGGCAATATTTTAAGTTGATTATTGCATGTCACATATTTTTATTTTTATTCTTAAAAGTTTATGTTAATATTTTAAAAAAATAAAAATGCAAACTGAATTTAAAAATTATTATATTTATAAACAAAAATTAAAGGATAATTTGAGATCGTTTCTTTTTTTTGTTTTACATTTTTTGTTTTTGTTTTATTTTGTTTTGTTTTCAAATTTTAAAAACAGAAAACATCTTTGGTTAATACTGTTACAAATTAAAAACAAATATTTAAACTAATTCAGATATAATAATTTAATTTACAAATAAAATTTTAAAAATAAAATATTTTATTATTAAATAATATTATATACAAAATATTAAATAATATTATTTTATCCTTTTTAATACTAATATTAAATATTTTCATTTAATCATATTAAAATTTAATATAATTTAAACAATATTATAATTAAATATAATATTAAATAAAACAATTCAATTAAAAATAATATTAAATAATTTTTTAATATTAATTTTATTAGATAATAATTGATATTAGAAAAATTATAAATTTGTATGTTAATTAATAATATGAATTAATAATTATAAATTATGTTTAATGATATTATTTAATTTAATTGTAATAATATTAAATTATCAAAATATATATTTAGCCAATTAATTTATAATAAATTATATAGTTATTAAAATATATTATATTTAATACAAATAATATTTTAATGTTAAGTATTCACTTATTTAATAATATTAATTTATTTAATAGTAGTTATGATATTTTTAAATTTAGTTGAAAGAATATAATATTAAATAATAATATTATTTAGTAAAATAATAATTAATTATATCAGATAATAATACTTAGCAATATTATTAATTAATCAGCATATCAAAATTTTAATAAATGATATTATTTAAAATATATAATATATTCCATAAAATTATTATATAAATTTAAATTAAATAATATTATGGTATTATAGTTTAATATAATTTATATTTAATTTTTTTTACATTTTATAGTTTAATATAATTTATATTTAATTGTTTTTTTTACATTTTCAACTTTTTATATTAAAATAAATATATTAATTTAAAAATATTTATTTTTTAATTAAATAATATTTATATTAAATTTTAATAATATTTTATTTTAAAAATAATTAATTCTTATTTTATATTTTTATTATGACAAATATTAATATTATATTAACATATAAATACTACTCGCTTATGAACAGTATCAGAAATGAAAATGTGTTTTTGAAAACAATGAAAACAAAAAATTTTTGTTTTCAATAATTTTAAAAACTTTTATTTCCGTTTTTTAAAAACAAAAATATACTACTAAATATATTTTCTGCCGTTGTTCTCATAAAAACTGTAAACAAATGATGCCAAATATCCATTAATTGAATTTAAGTGTTTGAATTTATGAGCTTCCAAACCTAATTTGGACACAGAATCCAAACTTGATATGGCCTTTAATTTGATGTTGAAATTTCTGCGGGGCTTGGCCGTTGAAAAGTAAGCCTTTTTTTGTTTTTCTTAAAGATTGTCGTCACTAATTTTAGGAGTCATTGGACCCAAAGCCCTTTAAACTTCATTATTTCTAGTAGCATCATAACAAAAATTGTGTGTATTATTTTTTAAAATAAAACCACATTAAACAAATTTTTAATCTATCTGATAAAAAATATCTTAATCTAATTTAAAAAACATATTTTAATCTTTTTTTTAAATATTTAAAACAAAAAATCCTAAATCCCTTAATATTTTATTTTCATCCTACTCAAATAAAATTTTTTTTGAATTATTTAAAACTTTTTATCTCCACGTTATTGTTGTTGTTATTATTATTCGAGTTATCATATTAAGAAAGGCAACTTTAAAAAAAATATCCGGCTATGTATTTGACGTTTGTGGCAATAATTTCATTAGGTCTGTTGGTAGAAGTTCAGCTTCAGCTTATGCCACTACTCTAATGTCCTTTCGGTAAAAATATATATATTTTATATATATAAAAGAGGGCTAACCTTCTATCATGATAGTAGATCAGATACGACAACTGATAACATTATATAAAAATTAAAAATTAAAAATTAATACAAATTTAAATTTGATTAAAATTTATAAAAAATTAACAAAAATTAAAATAATTCTGTGTGATTTATAGATGCAAATTTTAATACAAAAATTTAAATATTTTACTCTATATAAATAAAGAAAAGAAAGCAATTACTTCTAGTCACCTGTCCCACTAGGCTCCACAAAGTTGTCCTCATCTCCACGGCATATATTAATATTCTCCAACCATGTTTTTATTAGGAAAACTATTAAAAAGGTGTTATGAAAGAGGAATATTTAATTATTGATATCAATATTAACTTTAATAATCATAAAGAAATGAAAACTTTCAAAAAATTGGCAAAAAATCAATGAGAGTAAATAGAGGTAGCAAAAATTGACCCGACCAAAAAAATCTAATCCGATTAATCCGAAATTAAACCCGACCAATGTGATTTGACTAAAAAAATCAACAATCCAAATCTAATCCGATTTGAATCCAAATTGATTTGAAACTGATTTAATCCGATTTTATATGATTTGAACTCGAATTGATCCGAACCTAAATTCACTTGAATTTAGATTAATTCAAACACGACATGATCCGAACCCAAATGACCTGAATCCAAATTAATACAGATCTGAAAAAATTCCAATTTAAATTTAAGATTATGGATAAATATTTAAATGTTAAAATTAATGATCAAAGTATTTTATTATAGTAAAAATATATTTTTTCAATAATACGAGTGTTATATTTTTTTAAATTTAGTTAAACTTAAATATTCGCTTTTATATTATATTCATTTGAACTTAATGTATAATTATTTAATAACTAATCTATTATAGAGTATGGAAGCTATATCACCTACACTTAATACCTCCAATTTATTCTATAAAAAATCAAGAGAAATTAAAAAAACGTATATTAGATATTATGATATTTAGTAAGGATTATTAAATCACTTTGATGCATAATTAATAATTATTATTGATAATAGAAATAAAAATATATAATTAATTTATAAATATTGGTAAATATATTATAAAGAAAACTATCATACAAATTATTTAATATTTTGATTATTTTAATCTCAATTTTATCATAGTTTATGTAAGAAGAAAATTTTATTTTCATGAGTTTTGTGATTATTAGAAATCTGGTTTCAGTTTTTTTAATACTAGATAAATCACACCGAGATGACCAAAACTTAACCAAAAAAATCTGCTTACTCAATTTGAATACAAATTCGACTAACTCGAATTGACTAAAAAAGTCAACATCTCAAACTCGACTTAATTCGAACCAAAATTGATCCGAAATCAAATTGATCCAAACCTAACCTTATCTGAACCTAAAATAGATCAATTTTTCTTTTATCCAAATTCGAAATGATCTAAACCCAAAATAATCTGATTTTTTCTTAACAAAAAATGATCTGATCCAAAACCCATCTCGAACTCGATTCGACTTGCCCATATGCCACCTCTAAGAATAAACGTTACACCCTTAATTTTTTGGTAAAAATTAATTAAAAAAATTCTCAATCAATAAATTACTGTCACGGGTATTTATTAACATTGTTGATAATTTAACGACGTGTAGCTCTTATTGCTGTTAATAAGTCTTTAATTGATTACTCTTGCAAACGTTTAATCTTAAATTGATTCAAATAAAAATTATATTAGTAATTGAGAATGATCCAAAAGTTAGATTTTAAAGTGAACATTTAGCCAAATAAAAATAGTATGTTTTGAGAGTTAAGTACTATGAAAGATGATTTAATAATTATTTTCATTTTCTTATCACTAAATTTTAAACTATTCATTGACTTTGTAGTTCTTAAGAATTAAGATATCACATGGTATGAAGCACTACATATTTGGGGTGCATACTTTTTTAAAATTTTCCCTTTTTCATTCCCACTTTCTTGGCCGATAAATTATATCCTATTCTTCGCGTTTTCTTCTGCTTCTGTGTCCCTTCCACGTCTCGAAATAGTAAGCTCGCTCTCTCCACTGAACTCTTTCTAAACGACATCGTCTCCGTTATTCTCCGATCTCCACCAATGGCAAAGGAACCAGTTCGCGTCCTCGTTACTGGGGCTGCAGGTACTGTTATATTCCACCAATCAGAATCAGATCCTTTACTGAACATTTCTTAGCTTGAATCTGACTTCCAGATCTAGTGATTTTTATTGGATGAATCCGATCTCTGTTTTCAGATCTAGTTAATCATGGTCTAGACTTCAACTGTTTTTATTTTGGATGTTTTGATTGGACTGATAATTGTTTGGATTAGAAATAATTGATCTAGAGTTAGCATTTTGGTGAAAAGTGTTTTGATCTGCCATGGATCTACGCTTATTAGCTCAACTGGTAATTGTGGACTGTTAAATGGTGGAAGATTTGCTTTGAAATTTTGAAGATTTTTTAATTTTATGCTAGTTTGAAAAATGAATGTATTGACTTGCTAAGATCATAAATAAATAAATAAAAGTATATTTGGCGTGCTCGGTATTGGAGTATACGTTTTTTGATTCGTGCTCGAATACGAAGAGATCTGCTGTGTTTGGATTGACATTTCAAAGTTTGCATTCGGAAGTTGAATTGAATTTGCTAAGAGAAGCTCAGACATACGGTTTTCTTTATTGTTTTCCGAAATGATTTATTGAAAAATTGTTGTTGTTGTATTTGCAGGACAAATTGGGTATGCTCTTGTACCCATGATTGCTAGGGGAGTCATGTTGGGTGCTGACCAGCCTGTGATCCTTCACATGCTTGATATCCCACCTGCAGCAGAGGCTTTGAATGGAGTCAAAATGGAGTTGGTGGATGCGGCCTTCCCGCTTCTAAAAGGTATCTATGTTCATCATCACGTGGTTTAAGTTATAAATGATGTATGGATTGTACATTTGAAACTTGTTTGAATATAATCTATGGTTGTGGGATCTAACCAGAATTTGATCTTTTGTCAGGTGTTATTGCTACAACTGATGTTGTAGAGGCATGCACTGGAGTAAGTGTTGCAGTCATGGTTGGTGGTTTCCCAAGGAAGGAAGGAATGGAGAGGAAAGATGTTATGTCAAAGAATGTGTCAATTTACAAGTCCCAGGCTTCTGCCTTGGAACACCATGCAGCTCCTAACTGCAAGGTGAGAAAAAATGTTTCAATATGAAAGTTTTAGCATTTTGATCTCCTGCGAAATGAAAATTTCAATTTGCAAATTTAACTTTATTTTCTTCCATTAAATATATGAATATTGTTAAAAAGTGCTGTTCTTTTCCACCAAAATAGATGGGAGCAATATAATTTGTTCAAATTCTGAAGTCTTATTTTCTTCTACACCCTTGAAGTGTTATCGTTCTGTATTTTGTGACTTGTTGCTGATTTGGCAGAAGTGGAAAATCAAATGTTTTATAACAACTTAAAGTTGTTTTAAATGAACTAATTTGCATTCTATCCATCATTCAATGGCATTTTCCTGTAATGAGACCTTTGAAGTTCCTCAATGGCCCTCAAAAGTTGCTAAGTTTATGTGTTTAACATTTCATGTAATCTTGGTCCTTATATGCATTGAGGCCCCTCTCAAGTTACTAAGTTTATAAATTAAGATTTGATGAACTATTTGACCTTATATGCATTCATGTACTTTCTGTTTGTCTCAGGTTCTGGTTGTTGCTAACCCTGCCAACACCAATGCATTGATCCTGAAGGAATTTGCACCTTCAATCCCTGCAAAAAACATTACCTGTTTGACAAGGCTTGATCATAACAGGGCGTTAGGTCAAATCTCAGAGAGACTAAATGTCCAAGTTTCTGATGTTAAAAATGTGATTATTTGGGGTAATCATTCATCAACTCAGTATCCTGATGTCAATCATGCAACTGTTAAGACTCCAGCTGGTGAAAAGCCTGTTCGTGAGCTTGTGAAGGATGATGCGTGGTAAAGATAATAGTAACATAAATGATTATCTAATGAAATAGGCTTATGTGTACTGAGGTTTTTGAAGCATTGTTTTGATATTATTCACTCATTAAAGGTTGAATGGAGAATTCATAACCACTGTCCAACAACGTGGTGCTGCAATCATCAAAGCTAGGAAACTCTCAAGTGCATTATCTGCTGCTAGCGCTGCTTGTGATCACATACGTGATTGGGTCCTTGGAACTCCAGAGGTTGGCAATGTTGTTAATCCTTTTCTTTTAATGATATTTAATACGTTCACAGTCTGATTTGCTTCATTTCGATGCACCTTAGGGCACATGGGTTTCCATGGGGGTGTACTCTGATGGTTCATACAATGTGCCAGCTGGGCTCATTTATTCCTTCCCTGTAACTTGTTCTGATGGAGAATGGAAAATTGTCCAAGGTAAGAATAAAGCGATATATGATCCCCGTTAGGATTTGTTAATTGTTTGTTGTCTTATGTTAGCCTCTTTAACTGATAACTAGATGCTTTTAGTCATCTAACTCACTTCCACTGTACCTTCCCTGCAACATATTCTGAACCCCGAAAGAGAAGAAAAAGCTGTTTTCCTTTTCTTAATTTTCCAAAAACATACATTAATCACCTCATTTGTTACTGAATTTCTGCCCCTTTTAGCAGAAATTTTGTTGTAGTTATACATTTTAATCTCTTTCTTTCTCGTTTGCAAGCTTCTTCCTTCAAGAATATTTTAATTACTTTTTTTCTGTTATTTTCTGTCTCAGGGCTGGCAATTGATGAATTCTCAAGGAAGAAGTTGGACTTGACCGGAGCAGAGCTCAGTGAGGAGAAGGAATTGGCATACTCCTGCCTCTCATGAATGCATTCATCAGTTCTGTAATGTGTTCGAAAGAGGAATGGTTTGCCTTATTAAGGATAACTTCAGTTTTGAATAAAAGCATTGTTAAAATCTAGATGAACTGTTAATCATGGGGAAGCTGCCTCCCTGGATCCCACATTATTACTCCTGTCACTTGGTATGGGGATTTTGGATTTTGGATTTTTATTACTAATCCCGGATTTTAGCTTCAATTTCACAAGTGAAATGGAAGACGGTTGTGTTCCATATGGAAATTATGTTTTTTTTGTTATGTCTAATGTGCAAATATCTGGAGTTTTCTCTTGGTGTTTTACTGACAATTCGTCGACTGCAGTGAACATTTGGTTTTCCATTTTTGGCAAACACCAACGAAGATATGCTTCATTATGTCTTATTCATGGCTAGACAGGTTTGAGGAGAGCTACATTTGCTATTTTTCCATCCAGGTAAGAAATGTGGCATGTTGCCGAGCACAGAATCAAGATTTCATGCTCAAGGGGTTGGTTTAATGGTATAAAATTTCACAGAGTTATCGAATAAGTATAATTCATAACGAGAAATTTCATATTCGAATCATCGTCAAATCAAATTTATTTAGGTTAATGTTAACCACGAAACGGAAATGAGAATTAATTTTATATTCAATATAATATGAAGATATTTCGTGATTTACACAAAAAAATATAACTAATAAATTAGATTATTTATTTGCTTATATTTTTAAATATAAGAAGATTATTATATTATTATATGTAAAATATCTACATTTAATCTACTTTAATTACTATTTATTTTTTCAAATTGAATTGCATCTTCCAAAGGGAAAACTCGATAAAAGATTGACCTGATCAACAACTTCTTCGTTTAGAATCAGAGCGGATTCAAATCCATTTGATGCATTCCGTGTAACAACGAGATGTTGGGGTTGCCTGATTCATCGAAATTTCATCGGAGATTGGACTTGTTCATAGTTCCGGCCTAAGTTTTTATTTTATCGATAAAATTCTTCATCGAAAATATATTTTTAAAATTTTAAAATAATAATATTTTTATATTCTTTTAAATAAAAAACAGATATAGTCAGACCAACGAGATTGAGATTTGGCCTTTTGGGCAAAGTTTATAAACATGAATTGAACCGAATGAGGGCGTACGCAAATAGACTTTTTCCTATTAACCCAATGGTGGTTTGACGTTGTAAAAACAAATACTTGGTACAATATTTCGACTTATTACATAATTGTTTTAACATAATAGAAAAATATTAATGCAAAGATTTTTTTTAATAAATAATTATTCAATATATTGTCAGTGAAATTTTTTTAACTTCACAAACAAAATTAAGATAAAACTTTATAAATGAAATTAAAATGATAACATATGTCTTATCTTATTTATTTTTAAAATATTTTTAAAAAACATCTTATTATTTTAATTTCACTTATAAAATAAAAAAATTTCATATGATATATTGGATATTAATATGTTTTTTAATAAGTCGTGATTGATGATGCGAACAACAAAAGGCATGGTAGAATTTTCCTTTTCATCTTCTTACCACTGTAATCATGTGCCGAGACTTGACCTTAACGACACAAGACTTTCTACATATCTCGGCACCAAGTTACATTCAAGAGAATAATAAAATATTTTAATTATTATATACAAATTAAATAATAACTTTTTGCAAAAATAAACCGTATGATTATATTTTTGTATAAATTAATAATGTTATAATTGGTATTAGGGTTTAATTATAATTTTTCCATTTAAAGCCAATTATGACATTATTTTTGAGACTTTTCTTTTGTTTTATAGCAATTTTCATTAAGCAAATGATTGAATGACGAAACAGCAAGTAGCCAAAACATGTACCAAAGTAAGCGCTTTAATTTTTTTTCCGATTTCTTTTTAGTTCATTGCATAATTCTTTTGACAAAATCAAAGAAAGACATCGTGGAGAGACTGTTTCTTTTCTTGTCCTAATTAATAGCTAACACAACAACAAGAGGTGACAATGAATTTTTTTTTTACTAAGTCATCTATACGTACAATGACTTGATCTTATCGTTGTGCTAAATACAACTGAAAAATAAAGGGATGAAAAGTGATTAGTGAAAAAGTGAAAGGAAAATGAATTTTGAAAATATTTTGTACAATAAAAAATTTTTTCTCTACTTACAAAATACAATTAGAATAGAAAATGAAAATAAAAATGTGGCTCATGTGAATAAATCAGATAAAACTACTAAATTAATCCTAATCACTTTGTCTTTATTTTTTTTCCTCTCATTTTTTTTACTATACCAAAAAATACAAAGAAATAAAATATGTTTTTCATTTACTTTTCCATCTGTTTTCTAACTAAGCACGCTTATGGAAAGAAGTAATATATTTCTTATCTTTCCACTTTTCTTCACCTTGAATGCGCTATTGCTTCCGACAAAGCAAAGCTTAAAAGATTTTTTTCTATCTTTTTTACTAAGTACACCTATGGAAAGAATAATATAGTTTTTATATTTTAACTTTTCTTCACCTCTAGTTGTCCATCCCTTTATTTTTCTTTCCACTTTATCAGGCAAAAATTAAAAGTGTGCTTAGTAGAGTAGAAAAGTAGAAGTGTGGAAAAGGATGTGTGAAAAATTGGAAAGAAAATAATTTTTTCTTAATGCTTGACAAGATAAAAAATGTGAGAAAAGAAAATAGAAAAGATTGTTATTTTCTTTTATTTATTAATAAAAACAAATCATTCTAGATGAGAAAGATTAATGGAGAAAAAAATAGAAAGATATGAATCAAGCATGTATATTTGCAAAATTATATTTTTTTTAATTCCATTTTGTATTTTAATTAATTAAGGCTATTACGGTGAAATACTATAATTTCATTTTATTTTCTTTCATTTTTCAACTCTACTAAACAATATTATGTTTTCTTTCACATTTTTTATCTTTATTGACAAGCACATCAATAAAAATAAAAATATATTTTTTATCGTTTCATTTTTCTTGTATTTCAATTTTTTCCTTTCCACTCTATTAAGGAAAACCTAAGGTGTGCTATTATTATTATTATTATTATTATCATCATCATCATCATCATCTCTCCATTATATTTGAAGTTGTAATCATAACCAAATATTAAATTTATAGATTTCTAAATTGAAAAGATTAATACAAAGAAAATGAACCAGATATGAGTTAATTAAGTATGAGTATATATAAAATTATTCATTATTATTTTTTATATATTTTACCTTATTATCTTAATTGCCTACTAATAGTATAGCGGTAAAATAAAATAATTTTTAATTCTACCTAGCATTCAAAACAAATCTAATCTAATCTAATATTATTAAAGTTGGAAAAAAGCAGACTCACTAGTGAGGCCACGTTTTCGCTTTCACTATTAAACGTGTTTTCACCTTCTTCTACTGCCACGTTGTACCAAGTAAATTAATGAAATCAAAATGTTTTCTAAAATTGCACAAGCACACCATGCCAAAATCAATTCCATCTTCTCTAATAAGTTAATGCCAGATTGCTATTACACAACACATTTTTCTCGAGTAAGAATCTCTGGCTTTTACGAAAGAAGTCCAGGTGATGAAATCAATGAAACTTTTCACTAGTTCACGTCATTAGTGAGCACTAAATTGTGGAAAAATGCATTGATCCTAGCTAGTGTAAACACGAAAAAGCTAAACATTTTCGTATCCGAATAGAAATTCAGTATGCATTCCATGAAGATGACAGATGAATTGGCAAGAAAAAAGAACCAGGTGGGAGTAAACGCAGACATCCCCTTCTAAGCTTAAGGAAAATTAAAGCAAAAGACAAAGTATTAGCAAAGAATTAGAAATTTCTGCGACGACTGGTAGACAAAGAGGCAGATGAGCAAATCTTCTAAAGGTAAGTTTCAGTATACCATTTATTGATTATATTTTTCTATTTTTCTGACTTGACTAATGCTAAATGTGTGATGACTAATAATACACCCTAAAAAAGGGTTATGTTTGAACTAGAAATATTTATGATGTGGAAGGGTTATGTTTGAACTAGAAATATTTATGATGTGGGTTTCTTCTTCATTCCAAAGACTCATTAATGAAATTGACTAAGCTTACAGTCTTTCTTGGTCATTGGAAAATAAAATATAGTGTTTTGCAATAAGGGGGCCAAAATCATAAGATAAGATCTCAAATTTTGCCAACAGGGTTAATATAAGTGATTATAGTTCAAATATTAATTGCAAAATATTCAGATTTAAATTTTTACTATCTTTCGTTGACAAATAATTTATAAATTTCAAAAAATTCGTAATTAAAAATTTAATAAATCTCAATAATAAATTAATTTTTTTGTAATATAATCACGTATATTTTCATTCTTTGTATAATTTAAAATTAATTTTATTTAAATAAAAAATTATAAAGATAAAACTCTATCAATAATAATTATAACTAAATTCAAATTCTATTCAAATTCAAATATTTCAAAAAAATATTTACTTACATTTTTTTTCATCCACTCGTTAATAATAAATTAAAAATATATCTTCCACTTCTCCTGTACTTTTCCGTATAAGGAACAGGTGTCTCAAATCTCTAGGGGAGACATGACTTTATTGATTGATGACCGAGACTGACATGAGGCAGGCGGCAATTTGCATGAAAATTGGCTGACTGCTTTAACATGGACTCTGGGAGAAGGATGAATTGTTCCCCGAAACTTCTCTTCTCCGAAAAGCAAATTGCTTCCACTGTCTTATCCAAATCGCTTTTCTTTTTAAAGGCCTTACCCGAATCACATTTACTTTTGTTTGTGTTTGTTCCTTTGTTTCTTGAGTTCATCCACATCCACTCCGACAACTAGCTTGTTAGTAGTTATGGTTATGGATATGGAAACGCTTACCATAATCGGAATTTTTTTGATATAACTGTATGTATTTTCATTTATTTTATTATTTAAAATTAATTTTATTCAAATTGAAAATAATAAACAATGAAATCATCTCAAGATATGAATTAAAGGCTCTTACTATCAACGTATCCATATTGGCAAGAAAACTTTTGCCCTTTGATTTAGAGTAAAAGATTCGAATCGTGCTCTTTAGGTTAGAGGATTTCTATCATTCATTGTACTAAGGTTTTATTTAGTAAAGTTGAAAAAAATTGAAAAAATTGAAACTTGAAAAGGTAAAAAAGTGAAAAGATGAAAAATCCTTTTTTTTTTTCCTCTCATTGACGTGTTTTGGTAGAAAATTGAAAGAGCTAAATAAAATTATAATATTACTTTATTATTGTGCCATTAGTAAGTTAAAGTTAATATAACAAAGGAAACTTTTGAAAGCAAAGAATAATTTTGTAAATATAAATATTTAATTCACATCTTTCTCATTTTTTCATTAATTTTTCAATTTGAGATGATTTATTCTTGTGAATAAAGAAAGAATATAAATATTTTTTCTATTTTCTTTCTTCATATTTTTTTCTTATCAAGCACGGACAAAAATTATTTTCTTTTTCATTTTTTCACAAACTCTATCCATTATTCTATTTTTTTTACTCTACTAAACAAAGCTTAAATATCTATAAAGGGATATTTTTAAACCTTTTGCAAGCACTTGTAAGAGAACCTAAAATTTTTGAATATTCGATGTCTTTATCTATATTAATTGATGTGGGATGAATGTTTACAATTTCAACAATTTATAGATCAGTTGAAAATTAAAACCCTTGTTCAACTATTAGAGATTAAATGGGAAAATGAAACATGCCTGTCAGTTTGGACCATTCTAGGGTTGCATAATAAAGCAATATTTAATAACCTATACTAGTTTTAGGGCTCAATTGGATGAGTAATGCGATTAGTTCCGATGAGGTTAAAAAAAGTGAAATGATATGTTTTTTTAATAAAATAATAAAAAATTTAAAATCAAAAGATATAAAATTAATTTTATTTATTTTTTTGTTAGTGGAAGTGGAAACCAAATCCACCCTTAATTGCTGGAGATTGGCTCAGTAAGAACCAACTAAGAAGCTGCAGGCTCATTCAATTAAGACCAAATTGACTAATGTCAAACATTCAATGCTACAATCATTAAAAAATCAACTTTCTTACAAGCACATAGTTTAAGATTTGTAAATACAAAAACAGATCATTTACAATAACTAAACTAGAAGTTTTCAACATCATCAATCTGTAATTTAGATCAGCCCAATGAGCTTCAACTTGTTAATCTTTGAAGCCTTACTTCTTCGGTTCTTCTCCATCCCAAACTCTTGCTTTGTATCCCTAAACAGAACTGTTTCTCTGTTAAACTTTTCTCTTTCTCCTGTGTTCTCCTCTTTGGCCCTTCACCACCAAGTTTCCAAGGGGATATAAGGATAATCGTCATTTTGAAGGACACTTTCTAAGACGACTTGTTTTTTTAGTTTCTTGGTCAAGGAGTTGATTCTAACTTTTGGACTGGGGACATGTTTTTGTCCCCACCTGGATAATTACTGTCCCCTTGTAGTCAAAAACAGGAAACAGTAAAATACTTCTCCAAGTAAAGAATCATTAGAATTCTGTAATTAGTTCTTGTCCACCTCCAGCTTCAATGAACAAGTCGTACCAGAACATTGCATCATCAAGATTTTGACTATATCCATAATCAGGCTCCATGACATGATCAATTGAACTTGAGGGAACTTGGGATTGGAATTCATCAGAGACTCCTTCAAAATTCAATGGTGTACTGTAATTATCCAAAGACAGTGGATCTGACCAGAAACTTTCATTAATTTCAGGAAGATATCCCCAGGAGTACTCCGTATTTCTTGTATTGATATCCATGTTGTTCACTTCCCGATCAGTTGTAGCTGTGGTGGCATCTGTAATGGAAGAAGCTTCACTCGATGATGGCTGAGGCGACATCGGGGTCTGCCCTGGAATTTCAGTTCCTGATGGAATGTTGCCTCTGCTGGAACTTGAGTTTCCTGCTGATTCTGATTGGCTTGAGCTGATAATGTCTGACGAATCATGTTTGATTTTGGGTTCGGACTTGGGGTTTTGTTTGGTGACTGGTTTGGTCTGGTATTGTTTGAGTCTCTTCTTCAAGTGAGTGTGCCACACATTTTTTATCTCGTTGTCTGTCCTTCCTTGTAATTTTGCTGCAATTGCTGACCACCTGAAAGTCCACAAGAAAATATATAATTCATGAGACTTTTCCACAGCTTGCTTATCTTGTATTGTATGCATTAATCATGGAATGCTCAAGGCTACTTTTCCATGGTTTCCTTCAAAACAAACAATTAAACAGAAAAAGGACATGAAATTTCCATGGTAATGGTTTTCTACCTATTCCCTAACATTTCATGCAGCTTAATGATAGTTTCCTCTTCTTCCGGAGTGAAGTTCCCTCTCTTAATACCAGGCCTTAAGTAGTTTATCCATCGCAATCTGCAACTCTTCCCGCATCTTAGAAGACCTGAACAGGAAACAAGTTGAAGAATTAAGAAACAATTATCAGACAAAACAATGATAATATATTGCAGTCATCTTTCGGTGGAAAAATATACCATGAAAACTAGTTTTTGGCAAACTGTTTTGATCTTTATGGACTAAACATGCAATGGAAAAGAAAGCCAAAGATGAGATTTCTGGAAATTACCAGCTTGCTTTGGTAACGCACGCCAATTTGCATGGCCATGTTTCTGAATGTAGGAGATTAAAATCTGGTCTTCTTCAGGAGTCCATGGACCCTTTTTCAGTCCCACCTCATCACAACAAGGAGCTCTCACCATTTTTTCTTCGTTAATTCAATAAACGCAGGGTTTTACAAGCTGTACTCTGAACTCTAAGGATCAATTCCCGGCAGACACCCAACTTTCTCTCTCTTTCTATTTCCAATGGAGCCCTCAGCTTAAGATTTTCTCCACAGCTTCCTTAGGCTATTTATATTCTAAATTTGCTTGAAACAATCAAAAAAAAAAAAAGCTTGAAAAGTCAAACATGTGGAAAAGTATAGCATCAATATTCTAAAGCCAGAAGGCAATTTCCAGGAAAAAGGATTTTTCTTTCTTTCTCTCCCACACAACAACACTCCAAAAGTAATTTATTATTAGCAAAACTTTGAATAATTACTACATGGATTTCTCAGTTTGTCATGTAACGAAGAATTAGTAAAAAATTGGAAGAAGACAACTTACACAAGTGCAGTAATCGGAGAAAAATTCATGCATTAATCCAATTAAATATGAATAATTTTAATTATAAAATAATTAAGCAGACGATAGCAAATGACGTTACAAAAATTGAAGCGGACAAAAGATAAAAGTTTCGACATTACCAATATTTTATTTTATTTTTCAATTCCTAAAAAAAATAGTACTGAGTTGCGCATGGACTGCTTTTTTTAATTAATTTATTTTTGTGGGGGGAAAATTGGTCCAACAAAAACAATTGCCATCGCAAAGAAGACAAACTGTTTATAGAATGCACGTGTGTTTGATTGGTTTGAACTCTGAAATAGGGATATAGATCAGTAAGGATATCCACTTAATTTTAACAATCAAAACTCATAAACTAAGGATTTATTTAGATAAATTTATATTACTGAAATTAAAAACACTAACAACAAAATTAATTATAATAATGAAATTGAATAATATAACAATATGATTAAAACTAAAGGTGGAATATGTTGTCGAGAAAAGAAAAAAATAAATGAATGATTTCTTTTTTTCAAATAAAATGACATATTTGAATTCTGATATGAGAATATGTTGAACTTGTTATTCATTGGTCTGTTGGAAATTTATATATCATTTTAAATAATTTCAACCACTAAATTGAGTGGTTTTTAGAGAAAATTTTCTTTGATTTGAATGATATTGAAAAGAAATAGCTTCTAGTACAAAATATTGGTTGATACTGACTTCAACATATTTTTTGATTACAGACTTCAACTTTAAATTTTAAATTTCATAATGAATTTTAAGATAGTTCTGGATAGGGGCTTATATAAAATAATTAAAGATCTAATTTTCTTTCACGATTATGTAATCTACAAGATATTTTTTTGAAAGAATGTAATCTATAAGATTTAATTATAAAGTTTGTTTTTAAAGAATTTGTAATTAATTAATGCCACAAACCTTATACTATTTTTTTAAATAGTATATTCTCTAAACAAATAACATAACAAACTAAACTTCATTTCATACTCGATGAGATTGGGACCTCTTCTTTGCCATTAAGCCTAAACTTTATATTATTTAATTAACATACAAAAAGACATATTAAAAGTGAGCAAATTTTTTAAATTTCATCAAAATTAATTAAAAATGTGACAATTTTTTAAAAAATATATAAACGATTAATATAATAAAAAAATAACTTATCAATCTCTAATCCGACTTGTGAAATTTAAAACTTACCAATAATATATAAAAATAAACTCAAAATTGGTATTCTTTTTAGAGTCATTATTACCTAATAAACTTGAGATCTAAGTTTTGATTCCTTTTCTTGCATTTATTCTGTCATATTAGGTGATCCTTGTACCGAAAAGTCCTATTTGATGTGCTCCTTTATTAGTTTTGAATATCATTTTTGAAGCGGAGAAATTAGTTTTGATCATCCAAAGATATGAGGATTTGATTAATTACTTTAACATACATAATTAAGATTTCTTGTTCAACTAGGATATGTTTTAAGAATTAAGGTGAAAATTGTTATTATATTATGATTCAGTATTGAATTTTGTCTGTGTAATTTAATTGAATTGAATTTAGCCACTCAACTAATCTATTTTGTTGAATTTTAGCTAAAACAATAGAATTAAGTTTGAATGTTTTGCAAAATATTTTATCAACGCAATTTACATATTTCATCACAATATTCTTAACTTCGTTGATTTTTTAACAAAAATTAACTAAATTAAAATATTTCACAGTATTTTTAATACAAATGAAAAGTTTCTATCAATTTCAGTACTCTGTATTTAGATCAACAGAATTTAAACTTAAGTGGTAATATATAACGTAACTGAAGTATGATGAGAAAATTCAGTATTGAGTCATTATGCGAAATTTAATCTCAAACCCTATTTATTAGATAAGAAGGTTGATTACTTGATACTTGTTTTTATAAATGTTTAATTTATTGCTCCAATTCAAAATCATGTTTTATTTAATTAAAAATATTTTTACATATATAGTATAAATATAAATAATTAAAACTAATTTACCTTATTATTTTTTTTTGAAATGATTTACCTTATTATTTGGTGTGAATGAGAATGAATATTATCACAGTTAATCAATGCATAGAAAAGATTGTTCAAATTGACATATGAATGTTGCAACTCAAGCACAAGCTGATCCCTAACTTCAATCAAAGCTTAACTTCGCCACCAAGCTAATCCTTAAACTAGTCCATCGTCTAGTAGTACGAGGTGGCCCAGCCCAGGCAAAAACTTCAGGGATTAGTCAACAAGGGGCACCAAGGTCTGCCCTCAAATTAATTAGCCAAGAAATTTCAACTTATGTTTTCAACAACGGGCAGCGTATGTAACAGAATGCCCTTAGGCTGTGCTTGGTACAGCTGAAAACTGGAAGGAAAGAAAGAGAGAGAGAAAAGTGGAAAGAAAATAAATTTTAAAGTTGCTTGGTAGAACATAAAATAAAGAGGAAAGAAAACATGAGGGAAAAACATTTTCTCTTCTTACGAAGGAATAAAATCTGTCCAAATTGGGTAGGGAAAGAAAATATTGGCATGTGAATATATTAGCTGAAAATACAAAATTACCCTTGATAAAATTTAAAATTATCATTTGAAACTTCTTTTATCTTTCTTTCATAACTCACTACACCGTCTCTCCCAGTATTCTTTTTCTTCCAAAACTCTCACCATACCATCTCTCCCGATCTGCCACCGATTGTCCATGACAACTCTGTAAAGTAAAAGACCAAATTAAAGAGTGTTGTCTCTGGTTGTTGAAAGCAGGCAAAAAATTCTTCCTAGGTGTGGGTGTGGCCACGAGGAAAGGGAACTAGGGCGCGGTCGAGGCGCACGTGAGGAAGGAGGCCTAGGTCCAACGGCGTTGGTGATGGCTAAGTGGAGGTTGCCCGTGAGGGCTGGGATGAGTGACAGATTGTGAAGCTCCTTCATTTTTTTTCATTTCCGTTCATTTCATGCTAATTGTACAAGGTATGTTTTAAACCCATCCTTATTTTACCTCAATTTCTGTTTGGTTCATGAGAAAATGGAAAGGAAAATGGATCTTTCCTTTGTGCTATTTTCCATGAAAATCAATGATAGTGGCTAATGATAGTGGTTGGTCAGACTTTTTATTTGATTTGGGCTTCTAATCTGGTGCTTACGGTTGATTAATTTCTCTAGTTTGACAGCATGTATACTAGTATAATTAATAGGTTCAAACAATTTGGCAAACAATTGTCAATAGGATGACTATATATTTGAGGTTAGAGTTGTGAATTGCAAGATGAAGCAGGTCTATATAATGACTGTGTTCTTTGTTATGCTAGATGTAATGTGGGGAAAAGAAAATTGGCACTTGTTTACTTATAGAGCCCTTGTAACTTAGCAAATTATAGCAAAACCTTATTGATAAATGCTACTTGAATATCTCTTGTTGGTTGAATGCTATGTGATTATGGTTAACCATGAATATGGAATCTCATTTATTAATTGTTTGCTATATGATTTTCTGAGAAAACTTGGGCTTAACCCTATAGTTCTTGATTAATTATTCGTCCATAAACTATTCAGCTCTTTTCAATTTCCTTTGTTCCTTTGTAAATGCGAGGGAAAATAAAGAGTTAATTTACTAGTAATTCAAAAAATCCAGTGTGTTTCAAGTAATACAGAGTTGTTGGACTTTACTTGTGTCAAGATCTTCTTAAAAACTCCAGATTTTACAAATGCATGTAGAGTGGACTAGCTCCTTGGTTAATTAATGCTTGGCTTGTCTGTGCTCATTTCATTTGTTTTTATTGTTGGTACCCTTGTTCATATTTGATGGTGGGTGTCTTTTTCTTGATATTTCTACATGGGTATGCTTTATTCAAAAGCATATAGCTAGTTGGAGGAATAGAGGTCATTGCCTGTGTAATGATTTTTTGGGCTCTTTAACAAGATATATTGTCGTAACGGTTTCGCGCTCGACGATTTTGAAAAACATTTAAAAACAAAGGGAGTTGCCACCAATCTTTTTTGGCTAGGTGTGATTGGCCACCTAAAATTGTTTATCTTTTTAACAAAATCTTAAAAATAATTAAGTTTCATCAAAAAGACAATTTTTGTGGTCTACGAAAACAAAGTTTGGGTTCGGGGGTACGGTTACGTGTGAGGAAAGATTAGCGCCCTCACAACGCCCGTTAAAAAACGGTACCATCATAAACACATGGTATCTTTTAATTTTAATTAAATAGTCTTGGCTTAAAGTTTAATTTATTTATAAAAAACTTCGTGCGCTTGCTTAAAAATTTACTATCATAGATCTTTAAAGAAATTTCGTTATGAAAATTAACATGAACACCATTTATTGAAAAAAAATTAGATCAAATATCTCAATACTTTGGTAACATTTGCAATAATTCCTCTCACCTAGAGATTTCTTAAGAATCACTACTTGTGAGTTCTATAGAATCCCATCTTTGGTGGTGCTCACGCTATTTTATAATTGATCGTATACACATGTAGTATGGATAAAACTGTATGATACATATGAAACTTAAAAGAAATTTCATTTAATTTTGTTTTACTAACGAAATTCTTGATATTGAAAAATTTAGCTAAATATCCCAATACTCTGGTAACATTTAGTTAATTCATCTCACCTAGGGATCAGTCAAGAAATCACTACTTGTGAGTTTCATGACATCCCATCATCGGAAGAATTTCATTTATTTTAAAATTAATATTTATGCATATGATGCAAGCATATAGTATGAGATGCACATGAAATTATAAAAAGAACTTTGTGTTTTGATCTTTATTAATGAAACTCTTAATATTGAAAAATTTAACTAAATATCCCAATACTTTGGTAACATTTAGTTAATTCATCTCACCTAGGGATCAGTCAAGAAATCACTACTTATGAGTTTCATGACATTCCATCATCAGAAAAATTTCATTCATTTTAAAATTATTATTAATTTTCTTTGTTTTTTATTTTCCTTTAAAAACTTATCTATTTTTATTTTTAAAAAAACAAATTAAATTATTGAAAAAGCATACTAAATATCTCAATACTCTAGTAACATTTAGTAGGACTCTTCTCACCTAGGGATCAGTCAAGAAATCACTACTTGTGAGTCTTATGACATCCCATCCTCGGACAATTGTTTAATTTAAATTTAAATTTTATTATTAATTGAGAATCTTATTTACTTTTTAACAAAAATTTAAATTATTGAAAAATCATACTAAATATCCCAAGACTCTGGTAACATTGAGTACGACTCTTCTCACCTAGGGATCAGTTAAGAAATCACTACTTGTGAGTTTCATGACATCCCATCATCGGAAATTTATTATTAATTTCCTTTTTTCTATTTTTTTAAAAAAAACTTATTTATTTTATTTTTAATAAAATTTTAAATTATTGAAAAATCATACTAAGTATCCCAATACTCTGGTAACATTTAGTACGACTCTTCTCACTTAAGGATCAGTAAAGAAATCACTACTTGTGAGTTTCATGACATCCCATTATCGGACTTTATTTTATTGAATTTAAATTTCATTATTTTTTAAATACATTTCCTAATCAATAATACTAATTAATGAAAATACAAATAAAAGAAAATCTAAAAAGAAAAAACTCTTATTTTACAAAATGCAATAACAATAATAATAGTGATAATAATAATAACACAATAATAATAATAATAATAATCACAATAATGTAGTAATAATAATAATAATAATAATAATAATAATAATAATAATAATAATAATAATAATAACAACAACAACAACAACAACAACAACAATAACAATAATAAAACAAAAATAACAATAATAATAATAATAATAATAGTATTATAATTTAATTTTTTTTTTTTTAATTTTTAATTTTCTAATTAAAATTTTCTCCTTTTTTATAAAATGAATAAACACTAAATAAATAAACAAAAAAAATAATTACCAAAAATGAATTTGGGCTAAGAGCCCAAAGAAAACCCATCAATGGCCCAAGAAGATGGCCCAAACGAGTGGGCCGGATCGGGTCGGCGAGACGGACCGGGTCGGCACGCGGGTCGGGTTGAACATGCGGATCAGGCGAAGAGGGCCAGATCCGGGTCGGATGTGGTAGGGTCGGGTCGGATCGCCTGGGTTGGCACGCGGGTCTTCTTTCCTCAGCTGGCCGGGCGGGCGCGCAGGTCCCGGATCGGGTCCGGGTCCACGCGCGGATCCTGCCATTCTTTTTTTTTTTTCACGCTATATAAACGCCTCTTTTTTATTTCTTCATTTTCCTTCTTTTTTACAAAAAAATTTCCAGAGCCTTTCAAGGCTCTCGGCTGGGCGATTCCCGGCCGCCGTTGGGTTGGCCGTCAGCCGTCGCCGGCCGCCGCACTCTAGTCACCGGTGGTACACCCGAAACCCAAAAAAAAATTCCTCTCTCCTCGCTTTCCTCAGATGTGACCTCCGTTTTTCTCGAAAGTTCCTCTAACCTCACGGATCTGACAAACCGAAGCCCTCTCCCTTTTTTATTTTTTTTGTTTTTCTTTTTTGGATCTGGTTGTGGTTGTGGTATTGTTGTTTTTTTTTTTCTTGTTTTGCAGGTATTAGATCTAGATCTCAGATCTGGGATCCGGGGTCCTCGGATTCTAGGGTTTCCAGATCTGGGTTGGGGTTCGTCGGGATCTAGGGTTTCGGTGGTGGTGTTGGTTAGGGTAATGATGAGGGGCTGATGATGGTGATGATGACAATCTGGGTAGTGGTTGTGACGGTGATGATGGTGGTGAGTGGACGGCGATGATAATGGGTAGTGGCTGCGGTAGTGGCGGCTTAGGGTTTCTGTTGGGGTGTTTCTATGTCCAAAAATTTTTTTTATAAGCCCCCTTGTTTTAGTTCTTCTCGTCCCTTTTTGCATGAATTCTCAGATCTTTTTTAAACAAATTCAGAAGCACTGTATACATCTAGGTTTTGAATTTTGCCTCTCAGTTACCAGTAGGGAGTGTCAGGGACGGTAGGTTGCGGTGGATTTGGGTAGATATTTTGTGGAATTCGGTGGTTGGTAATGGCGGTTTTAGCCTAAACCAGTTGCCGGTCAAGCGGTTTCGGTGATAAGGGTCTTCACTTCATTAAATGCGGTTGAAAAAGAAGAAAAAGAAGGAACGGAAAAAAAAAGAAAAGGAAAAACTAATAATAATAATAATAATAATAATAATAATAATAATAATAATAATAATAATAAAATAAAAAAAACACATCAGCCCACTTTCCTTTTGGGCTTTTTAAGCCCATGAATTTAATTTGGACTTTAAAAGTCCAATTAGACTTATTGTGGCCCATTATATCGAGTCTGAATCATATCCATGATTGGACAAAATTTGGTGTCTACATATATAAACTTTCTATTGCACATATTCTTGATCAATAAAAATGCCAAAAAAATATTGATTGACTGGTGAAAGCAATCGCAATGAATTAGGTGTTTTGTATGTACCTAATTAGGTAGGTGGCTTTGTCATGGTCTAGTGTAAATTTCTATGTTTATTTTACCTATCTTACTCATATTAAAATATAAAATGCCCTTTTTTTCAATAGAGTTATTTACTGAATATACTAGGCATGAATTTTACGTGTCATTTTTTTATATTTTACTGATTAAACAGAGCCTGAGAAAACGACGGTTCAAGCACAAAATCCAAGTTCAATAAATCATCATACCAAAAAGCAATGGGAAAGCATCTATTTCTCTTGCTCAAAATTTTTACTCTTTGTAACAGATCAGCTTGAGAAGACAAAAATCTGCAGTTGATAATCACCCAAGAACAATTCTTTGTCGTATGTGGTCGTAGATTAGTGTAATTAATTTGAAGAATTTGTTTTAAAAAATAGAATATTTGTAAACAAGGTACTTATAAAAAATTATCTTGAAAACAATATTTCTTTATATTTAAGTAAATGGTTTTGAAAACTTTATTCTCAATATCAATAAATATTACTAAGAAGAATTCATTACACTTTAAATTCCTTTTTTGAACTCTTTATAATCAATAAACCAGAAAAAGAAAGTGAAAGAAAGAGGTATGAAAATTTTCAGTGTTCAATAAGATTTGTATTAAAAATTAAGTGAAAATGAATATTTATGAAAATATTTATAGACCTAGTTGGTGCTAGATACACTATTATGATTAAGCATGTCTTTGGAAACAAATCATCATTGTAGAATGAAAAAACATGTCTAACGATTCTATATTTTGAAGCTTCAAAAAGGACATTTTGATGCCAAAACATGACATTTGACTGCCTTAAACCATTTTTCAAACAGAACCAAAATCTCTTTAGGATAGCCGTCTTTTTCTCAAGCTCTGTTTAATGAACAAAACAACATGATAATTAAGTAATACTTGTAAGTAATACTTGGCATGGAAATGGATCTGCCACTAGGTCTTAAAGAAGTTGCTGTGGTTCTCAAAACTCCTCGAAAGTAGCTCTTTTCCTACATTATCGCTTAAATATGCAAAACCTCTACTGTAATTATTACAAAACAATTATGCTGATCCTTTGATATTATTTATAGTTTGGTTGTCGTGTTTTGATTTATCACATGGTTTTATAAGAAGCCTATGCTGAAATTGTGTTTTTTCTCACTTATTTTAGATATGCCATTTTCTGTGTAGGATACACAGGGTTATTTGCTATTGATGCTATAGACTATAGTTGGTTTCCTGGAAGGAAATGAAAGCATTTATTGAACAGGATCAATTTGCTTCACCACCTTTTTGGGCCTGTCAAGTCATGAGTAAAGTAAAACTAGTGCTTTGTTCTGCAGACAATGTCAATCATGTTGTTGATCTATCTCTACCCTCCAAGGATGCCCCATCACCTTCAATAACTAAGTTTCTTGAAGGATGGGACACTTCTAATAAATATCTGAGGCCTTCTGCCTGGAGCATGCTATTCAAGTTGAGGAGCTTTTGCAGTCCAAAGGTGGAGCAAATATGCTGGTAATTTGCCATTCAGGTGGGATTGGCTTTAGATTTGTCTGCACCGTTATTCTATATATCATATCAGTAAACCAGCAAGTATATTTTGGTTACATTCCATTTCTTAAAAACCACCCTTCAAAAACAAGAAAAATTAAAGATTTGTTGAATGATTTTAAATATTAATAAAAGTTATCGAGTGTTTTGTCACCATTAATTAATTTCCACTTTCTTTCATATGTAATACTTGCTGCTATCTGTTCAACCATTCAATCTGTGTTGGCATGCATCATTCTGTTTAGAAGGAGTGCATTTCATATATTTGCATCGTTGTTGTTATGAATTAGTAATTTACTCTTCTTTTATCTGATCTCTGTAGACTATCAGAAAATAAAGGCATAAGCAATACCTGTTGCGGAGGATATTGGTATTCCTTTCAATTATACTGAGGTTCCATTGGTTGCTGCATCCCAGGAGGATCTAAACTTGATCAATTTTGCAATTGATGATGAACATGATGAAATTGGAGAAGATTGGACCTCCAAACTTGGTGTTAACTTGCGATACTGTGTCAAGGTCCGAAAGAACTCTACATTGAAGCAAGTTGAGCATGCATTGCCATTGACTGGACTTTTCTCTGATAAATATGGCAATTCAGAGTTATTTGAAAGAACTCTACATTGAAGCAAGTTTATAGTACTTTTATTGCTCGGAACATAGGTTGATTTTCCTTATTAATGAAAAAAATAGAAAATACTCTTGGATGGAAATACTTTGAATATGGACTTGTTTATAGTACTTGATGCATTAATACATATCAACATCTATGTTTTCTTTTATTTTCTTGGGGGTTGATATATGGCATATCAAGTTTCTTGTATAAAAATAATTCTATTAGTATTAGACATTTTTTTTGACATTATTCATGGTTGAGTTAAGTATTTAACAATTATTAGTCATTACATAATTAATAAATAATTAATAAATTAATTAATTAATTATACAAATAATTAATTAATTATAATAATTAATTATTAATGAATTATTTTGACAAGATATTTTTTTTTAAAATCTCATTAAAAATGAAAATTCAATAAATGCCAAAAAAAATTATCCAAAAACAATTATAGTTAATAAATATTTGTATAAGGGTAAGATGGTAAAATCATTTTATTTTTAATTTTCTTTCATCTCATTTTTCACTCTACCAAGCAATAGGAGGAAAGAAATATACTTTCCATCCATTTTTCCATCTTTTATACCAAGCACATCTAAGGAAAAAAATTAAAGTTTTCCATCTTTCCAATTTTCCCTCCCTTCAATTTTCTTTCTTTCCATTTTTCTTTCCACCCTACCAAGCAAAGCCTTAATCTTCGGTGTATACCACATACATAAATACATACATACATATCTGATACACACACATATATATAGGAAAATTATCCTATAAACTGTCGGTAGAGGTTTTTAACTGCACAAGTAAGGTTAGGATGATCACATGTGTCTCATTTTATTTATTTTTTATTTTCTTAATATTTTTAAAAGACACATGTCATCATCCTAATCCCGCTTATGGAGTTAAAAAACTCCACTGACAGTGGATAGGATAATAATCTATATATATATTATATTACAAAAAACGATAGTGACACGTATCATTACTACTTTAACTTTCTATCTTTATTCTCTTTATTTTTAGTTTTTTAATGATTTTTTTATCCATAACAACTTCTATTTTTAATTTTTTAATACTCCATAACAACTGTCAATTTAAATCTCCACTAAATCAGTATTAATATTGAAATTTTAAGTATGATCAAATTATATATTTTAAACAATTTTAAGTAACTTAATATTTTTCAGATATTTGTTATTCAAATTTTAAACATTATTTACTTATCCTATCAAATTGTCTACTAATTATCTATTTTAAACAAATTAATATTTTTTAAATTTTGTTATTCAAATCTTTATCAAATTATATATTTTATAAAATGTCTATTTTAAATAACTTAATATTTTTCAAATATTTGTTATTCAATATTCTATTTTAAATAATATCTATTTTAAATAATTTAATATTTTTCTAATATTTGTTATTCAAAATTTAAACATAATTTACTTATCCTATCAAATTATCTACTAATTATCTATTTTATATTATAAGACAAAAAACATAAAAACCCCATAAGCAAGCCATGTAAGCACTTACGTGGACGTGTTCTTTTTACAACATGTAATATTAAGATACATGTAGGATTTATTAAAACTGAAATTAAATTAGTTTTTTTTATTATTGTATAACTACCCATTATCCACATCTTAAATAATAGGAAGTAGTGCAATGGTTTGAAACTTATTAAAAAACCAACTACAAATTTTCTTTTATACAAATTTAAAATTGCAATTATTTCTAAATTTTAATTCTATTGAAAATTATTTTTTAACCATATTAAAAACTATAATTATTCAGATACTGAACATGAGAGTTATCTAAATACATCACCCTGTGTTTTATTCTATGATTTCTCTTAATCACATTCAATCCACCATTTCAAAATTCAATTTTTTATCTCACTTACACCTCATGATTTTCTTTTGCGGTAACTCCACGATTTTCTCTCTTTAACGTGTTATTCCACGATTTTCTTTCTATCATAATTCACCATTTCAAAATTCAGTTTTTAATCATTTTTTACTTAATCTACATTAACTATTTTAAGGTTTGAGTCTTTGCATTGTTTTGGTTTCTGCTTTGGTTCGATTGGATTTTGCTATTAGTATTCATGGTTGTTTCTAGAGGTTTTTTGCTGCTTCTAAGAAGGATTGAGTGACACAGTTCCTGCACTATAGTTTCCCTCTCCCATTTTCTGTTTCCTTTTTGCACTTTTAGTTTTGACAAGTTTTTATTGTTTTCTTTAGGTTCTATTTTATTTCAATGATTTAGTACCTTATATTTTAAACAATAATAATGTAGTTCAGTTTTACAATCAAGTTTTATTCATTAGTTGATTTAAATTATTGATTTTGCTATTGCCATTGCTTTGCATTTTCTGATTTATTTTTCTTTTTTTTTTTGGGATTGTTGGACTGGAGGAGTTTTAACTGGAGGTTGCTGTTGTATATGTTGCGACTGCGTGCTTCTTGCTATTACCGTGCGTTGAAGGGTGCTAAATGTGGGTGGTTGAATAGATGAAAGTGGCTAGCTAGAAGCTATTCTACCTTATTTTGGTACTAATGTTATTTTACCTGTCTACATATATTAAAATAAATAAAATTAATTCATGCATCGCACAGAATACAAAATAGTATATCTATATATTAAGAAGGGATTCACTTACATGTGTTGATATAGGTCATACCAGAAGTAAGTAGGCCCAATTGTAATGGCAAGCCCAAAGAGTTAGGAAGGCTCAGAGAAACGCGTATGTCCGATAAGAAGTCATCATGTGGCAATGTCGGGGGATGCCATGTGGCAAGTGGCACATTCTGTCGAAGGCAAAACGCCAATAAGAGACCCTTCTTGTCGCTGAGAGACCTAGCTGCCGTATGGGAAACCATTTTGAGGGGCACGAAACCCCTTATGACGTTAATAGGATGATTTTACCCTTCCTTCTTGAATGATATTTATGATACCAACATGACTATGTGGGACCCACACATCTAAATGGAGTTATGTGATTTACACATAGTTAAAAAGGATAATTAGACAAAAACTTATCTTGATAAATATGTGACATGTACCATCTTCATATCTTAATCTCTATTTTTGCTGACTAAAGCTCTGTAATATTTTCTGTTTAACTTAAGAAACAAAGTACGCATGCAAGGACCAACCCTTGCATCTCTGTGATCATTTTCTTTCTTATAGAGTTCTTAATGGCATGTAGAAAGAAGACTACGACCTTTTACGTCAGCATTATATCATTATTGTGTCAAGTAACAACAATTGGTGTCATTTGTAAGAAACTGACAAGAAGCCTTTTACTTTAAAGGATGGTGAGAACGTGATCGATAGTGGTAGGAAATAATGGAGAGGGAGACTCTGTGAGCTCCCTAAATTGTCAATCCCGTAGGGCTGCAACGAAACTCAAGTTGTGAGAGAAGAGCTTGTGGCGACAGTTCCTCTTACAGAATTTGAGGCTTTAAAAAGCAGAGCGAGGAAACTGCATAGGCCTTACGAGCCATGGTATATTTGTTCAAGGGGGCTCTCCCATAGTTGAAACTGCCACTAATACTTTAGAGTTTGGTGGGATAAGGGAGCTAAAGGAGTAGATCTCAGTGGTGGCAAACCCAAAACGACAGATTGCGGGAGACTCAAGGAGGCAGAATGCGGGACAGACGCATGAGAGATAGAAGAACGGTATTAGGGGTGTTGGGATGAGAGGATCTCATGCCTCGATGTTAGACATAAAGATAGACCCTACCTAGGACACAAAAACGTGTATAGAGGATTCACAAACCAGGATTCATTGAAAGTCAGCACATGCCTCGAACAATCAAGGAAAAGAAATGATTGACAACGATAAGTAGACTCATCTAGTACATAGAAAGTATGAACCAATCCGCATTCATGACCCATGAAGTGTCTGATTTGAAGAAAATGGAAAAGTGGATTCTAGAAAAAAAAAGGTTGGAACAGCTGAAGAGAATCAGAGAAGGCGAAATTCATTTAGTGCAGCCATTATGGGGAAGCCTTTGCCCTCGAAGTTTAAGATGTCGCAAATGATGGCATATGTAGGAAAGACAGACCTTATGATCATATGCAGGACTACAAAGCATTAATACTATTTTATGGATGGGAGGATGAAATTATGTGTAGAGCATTTTCGCTATTTTTGACAGGCCATGCAATAAAGTGGTTTAATGGTCCAACGGAGAGGTCAGTTTCCTTATTTGACCAACTAAGAAGTAAGTTTTTAAAGGCTTTTGTGATTAATAGCTAGAAGTAGAAAGAAGCTACGTGTCTGCTTACCCTCAAATAGGGTAATAAGGAATCACTGAAAAGTTATGTGGACCGATTCTATGTAACATCCCGTTACCACATTTTTCACGTATTTTCATACAACTTTATCGGTTGGGCTGTCTGCGATGCCATTAACATTCACAGTAACGATGATAAATGATAAACATTTATCTATTAATTATGGAATATGAAATTTCTTTTCTTTATTCCTTACATCTGACATCCCCTATTAACTTTTATTCCACTAAGGTAGTACTGTATACATATGTCTGAAATGTAAAAGAGAAAAGACTGTACCTGTCACATTTAATCGTGCCATGCCTCAGTGCTTTAAGCATAGCTATACCCATCTGAGAGCTAATTCTCTCAACTCCGTGTACTTCTTATCTGTGGAGTTAAAACAAAGGAGTGAGCGATTCATACGCTCAGTAAAGGAAACATATGCTGCTTTAAATAAAGCAAAACTATATATCACAACTCATTTGTTCTTTTCTTAACAATAACCCAGTAGAAAAGACAGTAGATATATAGTAAACAACTCGGTTAAAACGCCATTCAAATCACTGGCTAACAGTTTACTTTAAAATGTAGTAAACACTATATAGGATTTCAACAAATCCTCACAGTAAACAGAAATTGGTAAGTTGAGACTAGGCAACAAATAAATCATGCTATCCTCGTTCCCCCTCCCTCTTGCGAGAACGGAATCTGCCGCTTTTGGGGTGCACCCGTAGGCCATCGCCCCTCACGGCTATCTCAGATCTATGGCCATAATCTATACTGGTCCTCGGGTCCACTTGCCAAGTGACCTTGAGACCGCTGATGACTTGGCGGGTCCATCAGCCCTGTGACGCCCTGAGGTGCACTCTTTGGTCCATCGACCGAGCCACCGCCCCAGGCGGGTCACGCAATAGTAATGCATGAACTAGAGGCTTAACGTCTCAAAATCAAATTATAACTCATGAAAAACCTTTAAGGAATCATTTCTTAATGTCATCGTTTTCTTTCCAAAAAGGCTTTAAAAACAGCCCACAATCTCACTGAATTCCGTGTGAGAAAGACACGGGTTAAACTGACTCGCCATGGCTAGTTCGCCCATGGTCAACTCACCCATTGGTCAACTCGCCTAAAAACATAATGAAAACAATTCATTTTTCGTTGAAAAATTTTGGAAAAAGCGAAACCTGTTCGCCACGGTCGACTCGCCCGATATGGCTCGCCCATGGCCATGACAGTTCGCCCAACGCGGAGAACAAGTGTTCGCCCGCCTACGTGCTTTTAAAATCCGAAAGCAAACTGGCTCGCCCTCAGTGGCTCACCCAGTAATCAACTCGCCAAAAGGTCTCAAATTTCTATTTTTGAAAATATTTAAAACGACTCATTTATTTCATTTAAGAAATTACTCTGTAAAACTGTTCGCCAGGGTCAACTCGCCCTTCACGGCTCGCCCATGACTAACTCGACAAGACAGTGAATTTGAATTCGCCCGCCACTTAGCTTTTCAAAACAGCACTATATCTCGTTGATTTCGGTTCGCCCTCCTTTAATTTAAAACAAAGGGCCGCTCGCCAAACATATTAAAACCAGTTCGCCCGCCCTTAAAACTAGAGACGGTAGTATAAAATTATAAAACGGCTTTGCTCGCCCGTCAATACCAATTCGCCCATCCTAAAAATACAAGGGCTCGCCCGCCCTGTATCAGTTCACCCAAAACAGCATAAGGGTCGGCTTTTAGTTCGCCCATTTCAAAAATAATTATCAAAATAACTTTCCTCAAACAATGCATGTCAGAAAACAAAACATTTAGCTTAATGTTTTCATAAAACTTACTCCACAGGACATGCATTATTTCACACATATCTCCCTTACCTGTTAGAAACGAAGCCTTGCTTCGCCCTGCTCTCTGTTCGCCCATAGCCATTCCCATTATCGGCTGCAAATTATATAAATTCCATTAATATTTTCTTTATAAATATTTTTCCATTACTCGGGCGAATTGAAATAAATCAAATGACTACTCGCTCAAATAGAGCTCTACTAGTTCGCCCAAATGAGCTCGCCATTCACCATATGGCTATCACGTGGCAGATCGCCCGCCTTTACTCACGAAGCCTTCATTGGCTTAATTGTGGGAGTTCGCCCACAATCCTTTTCGCCCAATGCATTATGCATTTGAGCTCGCCCATTAATTCATTTCACTAAAGTTGGGCGTTCTCGCCCTTTGAACACAGAATTTACCTTGGCGAGTTCCTTACTATCTACTCGCCTCATTGGCGATTACTAGTTTTCAACATGGGCGATCACTGTAGTCGCCATTTTCGTCACTTATTCCATTATTTTCCTTGTTTTCATGTTCTCTAAGGATCTAAATAAAACAAGGTTGTGTTCTATGTTGTAAACATATAAGTCTACCCTTGAACATCAAGAACACCTAAGAAATATGAAACTCACCTCAATCAACTGCACTTCCAGAACAAATTGCTTTCTGTCTCATGTTGGCCTTCCTTTTGCTTATTCCTTCAGCTCACCAACTATGAAAGAAAGGCTTTATAAGCAGGTTCATGTATTTTGGCCAACTGAAGAGTGAAGCTCAGTAAATCAAGTATGACAGAAACGGGAGGAATAACATAAGCTCTCAGTTGCATAATTTTCGGGAGGGAGATGAAGTTTGCTAAACAGATTTGCCTTAAGTTTTTCTTCTTATATAACCCTGCTCAACCAATCACTAGCTATCGCCTGTCCCTTATCTGCTTCTTTCATCATTTCACGTCCATCACTCCTTTAATGCATGAAGAAAACTGAAGCACAAGTGGCGTGAAAGTCTCCCTTTCACACTCTTTTTCTTCTGCTGCAGACTTTGTTTACTTCCTCAACCAATAAGGCTAACTCCCTTATTGACTTTAACTTTTCTTCATTTATTGTCCTCAACCGTATATTTCACAAAGTCAATCTTGGCTGCTGGGTTGAATTCTGTTTTCATTTGCCCCTCTATCTGGACGACCACCTTACTCGCCAAATACATTGGCGTTTCCAAGTCCTTGCCACAAGCGGGCCATCACTTATCCACGGAGTTAGCGAACTCAACTACTTGCCAAAGAAATAAGGAAAACAATCAACTCGCCACACTACACTAGTTCGCCAGCCATTCAGCTATTCTTTGCCCCTATGTGTGGCGATCACAAGTTCTCGCCCTTTTGGGACCATCACCAGGCATGGCTCAACTCGCCAACCTTGTTCTGATTCACCTCACACGTTGGCGAACACGCCTATTCGTCCACGCCCTAGTCCAACTCGCCATCACCATTGGCGATCACACATTACCTTGCTCGCCCGTTCGCGAGCCTTTTCTTCATGGTACTCGCCCGTCGAGTATTTCACCGAATTGGCTCCATTCTCGTCTCAAGTTAAGGAGCTTTTCACCCTTTTGGAAATTAACATTCATTATTTATTTAATTTCCATTTTCAATTTTATGAGATTAAGGTCTACAGTAGGGTAAAATCAGATCTTACATTCTAAGATGCTACTCTCAAAGTTTGTGACATGTAAGTTAGAGTTGCAATAGCTGCAATGTTGCAAAGAGTTATTGTTGTTAGATCAACCAACAACAATTTCGAATTTGTTTTCTATAGCAAATAAGTACATCATCCAAGAAGAAGTGATGAAAATGATACAACTTTGTGAGTCCAAGGAAGAAAAGAAATGAGAAAGGGACTCAAATGATTGAGGTGCAATGTGGAAAAATAAACTGCTCTTTATGGTTGGTAGACTCACCTTAATCAAATCCACTTTAGCAAATATTTCTATTTACTACATGTCTTTGTTCCAAGTGCCAATGGAAGTCAAAGAAGAATTGGAAAAAATCCAAAGGCAGTTCTTGTAGGGAGATACGAATCAGAAAAGAGGGATTAAACTTGTTGACAGGAACTCTATTAGCATTTGTAAGAAGAATGGGGGCTTGGGTATCTATAATATTTCAAACTACAATTAGGCTCTTCTGAAATGGCCTTGGAGATTTGGAAGTGAAGGCCAAGCTTTATGGAAGGAGATTGTGAGTGAACAATATCATCTCTGTGTTTCTAACTTGTGGCCTAGCCATTGATTTTCGAGATCTCTTTCTCGGACTGGGAGTGACATACAAAAAAATTGGTTTGAGGGTAAACACTCTTAACTTTATCTCTTCTAGCTTTCTTTTTTGTGTAGGTAATGGTGCTAAGATCAAGTTTTGGGGTGGACAAATGGATCTACGGACACTTCCTAAGAGACTCTTTTAGATGCTTGTTCTCACTTGCACTTCTTTAAGATGGTTCAATCAGAGATCATGGATACTGGAATGGTTTAGTTTGGGTCTGGAATATTCCTCTTCGAAGAAGACTTTTTGATTGGGAAATTGATCTTTGGAACTCATTCAACCATATGCTTGATTCAGTTTCCCTTTCCCTTAATATGGTGGACAGATTGTTGTGGGTTCACTCTATAAATGACCTTTATAGTTCAAAGTCCTTTCGTTTGCAGATTGAAAAACCATCTTCGGAGATTAAACCTACTGAAAGTTTTGTTTGAAAAGGTTTCACTCAGCCAAAGATAACTTTGTTCTAATGGAAAGCTTTAAAAAGTGCTATCCTAGTGATTGAGGTCCTTCATTGACGTAGTTGTTTGTCAAACAAGGAAAATCGATATGCTCACTGTCCTAAACTAGAATCCATGGACCATGTCTTGCTCCATTGCAAATTTGCTTGGATTAGTTGGTGTCACTGCACTAGATAGTGAAATATCTACTGGGTCTTGCCGTGTGATGTTAAAGGTCTTTTTTTTTTATGTTGGGATGCATTGAACACCAACAAGAATCAAAATGTTTTTTGGAATACCCTTTTTTATGCTATTATTTGGTCTCTCTGGCTTACTAGAAATGAGATTATTTTCAACAAAAAAATGCTTTCTGCTGATCTTGTTTGTCAACTTATCATCATTATATTTGGTTGGTGGATCAAAGCTAAATTTCTAGAGGTAGACATGCTGATGTTGTCTTCGAATATTCATAATATTTCTCTTACTGGTCGTCACAAGTCAATTAGACAGAACATTTTTTGGTATCCTCTTCCTTCTAGTTGCTGGAAAATCAATGTTGATGGTTTTGCTTTGGGTAAACCAAGGCCAATGGGTATCGGAGGTGTCATTCACAATAATCTTGGTCAAGTGATTTTAATATTCTCTAAGAATATTGGCATCTTTGATTCTAATTTGGCAGAATTGTTGGCAGTTGTGGAAGCTCTCTCCATTGTTGTTGGTGCTAATCTTTCCCCTTTCCCAAAGTTGATGATAGAGAGTGACCTGAAGACGGTTTTTTTATGTCTTAACAAGACAATTGACTTGCCATGTAAATAAAACAACTTTTTCAACAAATTGTTCAACTTGTTTTCTGTTTTGGGGGATGTGACCTTTTCTCATATCTATACGGAAGCAAAATTCTTTGCGGATTTTCTAGCTAAATCCGAGGTCTCTCGTACCTTTGATTTGATTATTTGGTTGTAATGTTCTTTTCGTTTTAATAAAATTTTCTTTTTAATTTAAAAAAAATCCAAACAAAGCTCCAAAGTTGAAGTATAGCAAATACATCTATTGCCTACCAAAAGTGTACACTGGAAATCATTAGTTTTAGGTAAAGGCTATTGCAACGTCATTTATGAATAGATATTTTGTTATTTTAATAAATTAAATAATAGTTTTTATATATTCATAGACTAGGGTTTAGGTTTTAAATATAGTATTTTCTGCTTGATGCTTTGTCATCTGAGCTTGATTCACGTACCTGCAAATGTCAATTTACTAATGTAGTGTTTTAGGCCAAGCATACTGTAATACTTAAAGTTTGAAGAAACATTTATCATCCATCATTTTTACTCGATATTTTCTTCTTCTAGTAATTTTTTTCTCAAACAATATTAGTTCTTTTTCTTCTTACTTCCTAAATTAACTATGAAGAATGAAACTATCAAAGTGTGTAACAGTATTATTGAATTTGTTTTACTAGTGATCTTATCTTTGATTCTTAAACATGTGGTTTTTATTTTAATTATAGATTTCGTGAATGTCAGCATGAGTTGCAATTCCAACATGAGTGGTTGAATACATGAGAATGTAAGGATGCATAGTTGACAAGAGAAAGAATTTTCATTTTTAAAATTTTCATTTTTTTAAATAAAAATTTAAAAATAAAATTTTAAATACATCAGATTGATATGATTTATTTTAAAAATTGATCGAAATTAAGTGTGAAACCTGAAAATATCTTATTAGTATAAAAAAAATTAGGAGGGAATCGAAGCTCACATGTAGTGACTTGTTCTTTTAATATAAAAGATGGAAGATCACTCCAAGTCGCGAAAAGAGGCACCTTTGCAGTAATGATCAGTGGGTCGTATTCAACTTATACCAAAATAAAAATAATAAAAAATTTACAAATATTGGATTTAGTAAGCTTAGTCAACATCCTTTCATATAAAACATAGGTGGATGGCTGCACCGGTCAAATCCCGCAAGACTTTGAACCCTTTTTTTTAATGAGGATAATATGTTTTTAGTTTTGAAAATTCTTCATTATATCATTAATGCTAAATTAATTTCACATTTTCTCAAGGGAGAGGAAAATTATATGTATTTGTTATACTAAGTATACTTAAAGAGTTGTAACTTGGTGTAAGATATGAGTATGAATTAAAGTAATTTTAATTTTTTCCTTTAATTATAAAAATAAAATATAATAATTTGAGGCTGCATTTTTTATTTTGTTTTATGAGGCATTATTCTAATAAGTAAATAGTTACCTCCGTCAAAGGTATGCGACAAATTAATCTAATGTCACCAATATATATATATATATATACACACACACACACACACACAAAAGCAAAAACATTAAAATCACTTATTTCGATCATACATCTAAGGGTTTCAAACAAGGATTTATATATGATGCACTGACAGTGTATAGTTTCTATACACTGTCAATGCATAAGAGGTTGACACCTCATCAATAGGCCCTTATATGCAAATATAAATAAATTTTTTTAATTTACCCATAAGGGCCTATTGATGAGGTGTCAATCTCTGATGCATTGACAGTGTATAGAAACTATATACTGTCAGTGCATCATATACAAACTCTTTAAACAATTGGAGATCTGGTAATCTATCTTAAACTAAACTAGTTTTTTTTTTCCTAGAAATATAGAGACTAGTTCACATTGACGACTTCATATGTATATATATATGTATGTATGTAATGAGTCAAACTTAATTGATTCAATATTATATTTTTGAAAACAGAAGAAAACGTGCGAGTCCAGACGAGAAGAAAAGGATTGAGGAGTTGAGGTCATTTTTTCAACAAAAAAAATTAAATGTGAAAATGAAATAATTATTGGGGTAATTTCTTTCTAACTAATGTATTTGACCAAAAAAACAGAATTGACTGAAGATGCAGGTGTTGATTTTCTCAATTAGCCATTTTCAAGCTCTGACGAATGGCTGCTCAAGAATTAAAGCATGGATTTTGAATGCCATTATTATAGGTTTTGAGTTTTGACAGAGGAAAATGGCATGATAAATAGAAATGGATAACAATTGATTAAATCTTGAAATAGTAATTAAGTTCTCTTAATTTGAATGCTCAACTTTGCCAAGTTGTTATGGCTTTCCCCCACCATTGAAATACAGTTTTACTTCAATGATAAAATAAAGATACGAAGATCAACCACTAAATGTCTCAGATTCAATAGTCAAATGTACTCTAGTGGTTTTTTTTTTTTAATTTAATTTCTTTGTTAATTGTTAATACGGTAATTGATTTGATAGATTGTTTATTACTTTTTTTTAGAATACGATCAAAGATATTTTTGGGTTTTGGTTGATTTAATTTTTTTCAACGGATTTTATGAGCATTTTTTTAATCATTAACTTTGTGCATTCAAAATTTTATTTTCAGAATACTTTTCATATACATTGAGCTTTAATTGATAAAAAAAAATTACTTCCTTGCCAATCCAACTAATTCTTCTTGTTATCAATTACGTCATATTTATATATGTTCAATAGAACTCTTTTAAACATCAACTAATAATATTCTTTTGTGTTTTTTTTTTTGGTTTTTCTTTTGAAAAAGATCAAATTAAAAAAAAAAATTCTAAGCAGTTTTTTTTTTTTTGTGATTTGTTCGAAAGACTCGTTTTATTGGAAAAAATTCAAAATCTTGTTTGAATCTATTTTTTGTGTTTTTATTTTAATTTTTATCATTTTTTTTGTTTAATTCTTGGATAAAATTTTATTATCAATTTTTTAGTTACCTTTTAACTTAAAATAAAAATGTGTTTTAGAATATTATAATTATAAAATATTCTTGTTATTATAATTTGTTTTAAATATCACATGACAATAGGAGAATTCTGCGGCAAAATCAAATTCACAAAATGTGTTGGAGGACAGAGGATAGCTACAAATGTAGATCATCCGAATTAGAATAAGAATAAACGCAACAATGACAGATTTGGCTTTGGCTGCCACAATTGAAAAAAAAAAAAATTCATAGTTACATATATAATTAATTAATAAAAAAATTCACAAAATTGCAAGGAAAATGCAGTGCAAGTAGAGTTGGAGGGTTCGGTGAAGTAACATATGCGATCATGCACTTCTTCCCTTTTCTTTTTCAATTTTTGTATTTGTGTGTGTGGAACCATTTGAAACCTTAGTCAATTTCTTCAGTTTTTTTCTTCTAAGATTGCAGTGCAAACAAAACATAGAGCATGCTTTTCGGTCATAGTCAAAATATGAGGGCTAAGCCCATAGTATTGCATTTATATTTAAAATAGAATCAATTAATATTAACAAAACAAAACACATGTAGAGGTAGAAATATATACATATACATATATTTATTCCGTTTAGGTATCAAAATTCAAAACCTTGTTTCCAACAACTGACAATCATATTCTTCTCTTTTGTTTGTTTCCTTGTTCAATATGCAAAATTGTTCTTATGAAATAAATAAAACTCTATATGTAATATTATTGCAAGGAATAAAAACACAAATTCAAGCATGTTTGATGACTCTATATTAATATTGAATGTGCCGATACATTGTTTGTCACGAAATAAGTAGATTAGTTTAAGAGTGGGAAACTTTAATTTAAGCATGATTAACTCATGATTAATTATAATTTCATTAGAAAGTTGAACAAAATTGAAGAATTATAATAATACTAAATCTTATAGGTATCTTAAAGAGTATATACTTAACATTGCAAAATTGACAATAATATTTACCAACTTGGGGTGCATTGAATTTGAATGCATGCAACATGTTGTTCTATTTATATTATAATGCTTGAGAATTGAAGGTAGAAGATTGAGACATTATTTTTTAATAATGTGAAACATATATACGTGTAATATATATGTATGTACACACATACATACGTACATAAGTATCATAGGTATCATGTAATAAGCTTTGTTTTAATTAATCAACCTTTTATCTTTGACCAAAAAAACCCTCTTATCTTTGACTAATCCTGTAATCCATGTATAATTAGTCAACCAACAAGCGCTTAACCTTGGTTTAGTCTTTACGTGCAACATTGTTTTTACCACTAGGTCCATTTTAAATTCATTAATCATGACCGATTCATCAATATGGATGATGGCTTTTGATAGCTTTCATGATTGCTTAAGAAAATATGTATAATATTAATACTATTATTTCTTTGAATGATTAAAAGATTTTATGCTTTTCCAAGTCTGCTAATAGAGTTGGCTAAAAACAAGTAACACATTAATGGATAGATGAAGAAAAAAATAGTTTTGATTTTATTTTTTTAATGAATATTATGGATACCTTTTAAACTTATACAAACTATTCACCCATGGCTGCCAGATTAATGCACTTGAAAATATTTCATGATACGTTTCAAAGCAAAAAGGCGGCTTAGGTACTTTGCTTGCAAAAATGAAACAACTTTCCCATATCAAATTGAGAAAAGGAGAGAAGACTAGCTAGAAAAGTATAAATTAACGAGTTAGCAATGATAACTATAGTTAATTATTTACATTAAAGGTCTAAATTGATAGGTTACGAAAATTTCAAGTCAAAATTTGCTTCTTTTAGCAAGAAAGATTATTTTTTCTCAATTAAAGGGAATTAAAGGTGAAATTTACTATTATACATAATTTAATATTAAATCTGACCATTGTTCTTCAATTTTTAAATTAATAAATACAAAATTGAAATATTTTAAAAAAAATTTGTTAATACAAATAAAATAGTTTCCAACGATTTCTTTCCTTGATATACAAAATTCAATAAAATTAGAAATGCGTAAATAAAATTCAACGAAATTAACATACACTGAAACATTCAGTATTAACTCATGATATAGTGACAAATCTGATCTTTAATAGAATTTAAGCCGTGAAATTCACAACAATATTCTTTCATCTTCTAAGTGAGACATGTTTTCAGGAAGCAAAACACTATTTGCAGATTTTATTGCAAATCTTTGTCAAGAAGTTTCAATTTGGTATAAGTGTGCCCGACAAGGGTTAATGTCATGAATGACTCCTGAATTATACACTTTGTCTCTTGATGTTACTGAAAGAATTAAAGTTAGCAATATGAGAAGAACCTAAACTTTAATTTCGTCATACATTTTGATACAAGAGTCTGATTAACATTATTAGTGAATGTGTTGACGTGACATGAAATACCTAATTAAATTGTGATATGTGACAAACTTAAGAAGTATGCAACAAAATATAAAAATTTTGCCTTCTGCGCTAAACGGTGGTGAAGGTATGCAACAGAAGAAAACTCATTATGGCGAAAGGTGGTGGTGGAAAAATACGGGGAAAACATTCAAATTTAGCTTGCGGATGGTTGGCGGGGATTGGTCAGAATGTTCTGTTTAGGTTTGTAGGTGGTTTACAGAAAGGCCTTAAAAGATATCTGTCCTAGACTATTTTTGTAAGATTAAACTAAGCCTAAACATGCTTCTAAACATAAATGAAACATGTTTTAATCTATATGCGGAAAAATACTGTAAGGATCAAAACTAACCTCCAGTCATTGCTTTGCTATCTGTTTGATTTTGATCCAGTCTCAGAAAATGGACGAGCTTGCTTGAATTACTTCCAAGCCTTCCAAGCACTCAAAAAACTTCGCTAGATGGTGTCTTTGTATGAGATTAACGTACTTGGGGACTGGAAGGAGCCCTCTTTTATTACTAACGAGAGCATGCTAATTATGGCAATAAAATCACGTTTTAACCATCATAAAATCGTGCTTTTAATAGCCAAATATTGAGTTGAAATTCAACGTGAAATTATGGACCATATCCGGAATTGGTCAACCAAATATTTATTTCCATAATTGTGGAGATATACTAACATTCTCCCACTTGGTCCATATAGTTCACTTATAGAAGAAACAAATCACATGAATCATGGCGACAGTTCCTCAAATTGTGAGTATTATCTTCCATGTATTACTATGTAAAATGTTTCTAAATCAACCCATTTTTACTTAATAAATAAACCTTATGTTTATTCTCGGTTCAAACAACTAGGATATTTCTCAAATAAAACTTTAGTGTATACAAATCAAAATGAGAAACATCATATTATTAATAAGAGTTTCAATTACAATCATAATGTGGGACCAAGTCCCATTCTCTCTACATGATCCTTAAATTTAAACGGTGGCATGCCTTTAGTCAAAGGATCAGCTAACATCAATTCAGTGCTAACGTGTTCAATGACCACTCTTTTATCTCTAACATGTTCTCTAATGGCCAAGTACTTAATGTCGATGTGCTTACTTCGACTTCCACTTTTATTGTTCTTAGCCATGAATACCGCAGCTGAATTGTTACAATATATCCTTAATGGCTTAGATATGGAGTCAACAACTCTAAGCCCACCAATGAAACTCTTGAGCCATACACCATGTGAGGTAGCCTCAAAACAGGAAATGAACTCGGCCTCCGTAGTGGAAAGCAATCAGTGTCTGCTTAGCACTCTTCCATGAAACAGCCCCACCGGCAAGCATGAAGATGTAACCGGATGTTGATTTCCGGGTATCAACACAGCCAGCAAAGTCTGAGTCTGAGTAGCCAATCACTTCCAACTCATCGGTTCGTCTATACATAAGCATGTAATCCTTAGTGCCTTGAAGATATCTAAGCACCTTCTTCGCACCTCTCCAGTGGTCCATCTCCAGGTCACTTTGGTATCTACCCAACATTCCCAGAGCAAAAGCAATATCAGGCCTGGTACAGACCTGTGCATACATAATGCTTCCAACAGCTGAGGCATATGGAATGTTCTTCATTTGTTCCCACTCAAGATCATTTTTCAGGCACTGGTTCAAATTGAACCTGTCACCCTTTACAATGGAGCTGGGCTTGGTGAACAATCTTTTATTCTGAATCTTTCCAAGACTTTATTGATATAGGCTTCTTGTGATAGACCTAATATACCTCTATGTCTGTCTCTATGGATCTTAATGCCAATGACATAAAATGCATCGCCAATATCCTTCATATCGAAGTTCTTAGAAAGAAATTGTTTCACCTCATGTAGCATCCCCTTATTATTGGTTGCAAGCAGAATATTATCCACATATAGCACAAGGAAACAAATCTTGCTCCCACTGACCTTCTGGTATATACACTGATCCATGATGTTCTCAACAAAACCAAATGAAGAGATGACTTCATGGAATTTTAGATACCATTGGCAGGAAGCTTGTTTCAACCCATATATGGATTTTTTTAGCTTACAGACCAAATGCTCACCATTTCTAGAGGAAAAACCTTCAGGTTGTTTCATGTAAACCTCTTCCTCTAGATCACCATTGAGAAATGCTGTTTTCACATCCATTTGTTGCAACTCTAAGTCAAAATGTGCAACAAGCGCCATTATGATGCGGAGAGAATCTTTCTTAGATATAGGAGAGAAGGTCTCCTTGTAATCGATTCCCTCCTTTTTGAGTGAATCCTTTGGCTACGAGTCTTGCCTTATAACGCTCAATGTTGCCTGTCGTAACGGCTTCGCGCTCGACGATTTTGAAAAACGTTTAAAAACAAAAAGGAGTCGCCACCAATATTTTTTATTAGGTGTGATTGGCCACCTGAAAACGTTTATCTTTTCAACAAAATCTCAAAATTAATTAAGTTTCATTAAAAAGACAATTTTGGTCTGCGAAAACGAAGTTGGGTTCGGGGGTACGGTTACGCGTGGGGAAGGATTAGCACCCCCACGACGCCCGTTAAAAAAACGGTACCATAATAACCATGTGTTATCCTTTAATTTTAATAAAATGGTCTTGGATTTAAGTTTAATTCATTTGTTATTATAAAAAAAATCGTATGTTTGCTTAAAAATCACTATTATATGTGGTTAAAAATTCCTTATGAAAATCAACATGAACACCATTTATTGAAAAATTAGATCGAATATCCCAATACTCTGGTAACATTCGAAATAATTCCCCTAACCTAGAGATTTCTTAAGAATCACTACTTGTGAGTTCTATAGAATCTCATCCTTGGTGGTGCTCATGCTATTTTATAATTAATCGTGTACGCATGTAGTATTGATAAAATGTATAATGCATGCGGAATTATGAAAAAAAACTTTATACTTTAATTTTCATTAAGGAAACTCTTAATATTGAAAAATTTAACTAAATATCCCAATACTCTGGTAACATTTAGCTAATTCCTCTCACCTAGGGATTAGTCAAGAAATCACTACTTGTGAGTTTCATGACATCCCATCATCGGAAGAATTCCATTTATTTTAAAATTAATGTTTATGCGTATGATGCCAACATATAGTAGATGATGCACGTGGAATTATAAAAAGAACTTTATATTTTGATTTTTATTAATGAAACTCTTATTATTGAAGAATTTAACTAAATATCCCAATACTCTGGTAACATTTAGCTAATTCCTCTCACCTAGGGATCAGTCAAGAAATCACTACTTGTGAGTTTCATGACATCCCATCATCGGAAGAATTCCATTCATTTTATTTTTTTTTAGATTTATTATCTTGATTCTTTCAGTCATTCCTTTTTATTAAAATTCTATTATTACTTGTTTAATTAATTTAACTATCATTCTTTACTTTTGGAAACTTTACCATGATTGATTTTTATTATTTTTTATTTATGTAATTCTAAAAATCCCCTTTTGTTTATTTCTCTCAATTGTTTTTATTACCTCTTTTGTTTTTATTAATTTGCACTTAATTAATATTTCTTTTAAACACTCTTTATCTGTCAAAACTCTTTATTTTATATATATATATATAATTATTCATTCATCTTATTATTAATTAATTTTTTTCTTTTTTTTTAAAATAAATAAATAAGCATGAAATTGGATATTGAGGAATAATACCGAATATCCCAATACTCTGGTGACATTCGATATAATTCCCCTCACCTAAAGTTTTTCGAAGAATCGCTACTTGCGAGTTCGACGAAGACTTATCATCGGGATTTCTTACTTACTTTATTTTAATTTTATCGATTTATTATTTTTATGTGTTTTTTCATTATCATTGTTATATATATTTTTAAATAAAATAAAAAAAACAAAAAGTAAATAAATAAATACAAAAAATAAGCATGAAATCGAATATTGAGAAATAATACCGAATATCCCAATACTCTGGTAACATTCGATATAATTCCTCTCACCTAAAGTTTTTCGAAGAATCGCTACTTGCGAGTTCAACGAGGACTTATCATCGGTATTTCTTACTTATTTTATTTTAATTTTGTTTTGGTATTTTTACTTTTATTTTTTAGCTTCTTAAAATATTCTTTTATGGTAAATTGTTTAATAATAAAAAAGAAAATTATATAAAAATATTTTATATCTATTTACACATTTTGTACATCCTACGTACATTTTAGAATTATATAGATTTCCTAACTTCCTAAAAAGATTTTTATATTAAAAATATTATTATATGTATAAATGAAAATATATAATTATGTACTTTATATACCTATTTTATATATTTTTATTTATACATCTACATATATATTATATTTCTATATCTATTTTATACACTTTATATATATTTGTTTTACATTTTGAACTATATATATATATATATATATATATATATATATATTCTTTATATTTATTAATATATACCTTTTATGTACATAAAATTTATATATTTTAAAACCATGCTTTTTTACATATTTTACACTTTCTTTTAAAACTATATGTTTATTTTATTTTTATATATTATATTATTCCACTTATTTATTTATTATTTATTTATTTTTTTTTGCCATGATAATACATTTAAAAAACACCTAAAACAAATTAATTTATAAAACAAATAAATAAAATGAAAAAGAAATATACCCAATAGTCCAAAAATGGGCCCAAAATCGAGCCCAAGCAGCAGAGGCCCAAGTCTGTTAAGGGAGACGGGCCGAAGCGGGTTGGCGCGCGGGTCGGGCGCGATGCACGGGTCGCGAGCGGGTCGGCACGCGGATCGCGGAAGCGGGTTGCACGGACTTCGGGTCGGGTTAGGGGCGACGCGCGGGTCCTCTGGCTCAAAACGCACCATTTTGACCGCTTATAAAAGATCCCATTTTTTTTTCTTCTTTCATTTGCAACCGATCTTCCCAAAAAAAACTTCAAAAACCCACCGAAATCCTCCCAGCCTCCTTCCCCGGGGCGATTTCCGACCGCCGTGCGCCGGTCGCCGGTGATACCCTGAAACCCTAAAAAGACTTCCCTTTCCTTCCTCTTCTCAGATCTGGGGTTTGTTTTCCCCGAAAACACCCCCAACCCCCCGGATCTGACTATTCCCGAAAGCCATTCCCCTTTTTGTTTTTTGTGTTTTTTTTTGTTTTTTGTGTTTTTATTTGGTTAGGTCTGGTTGTGTATGTGGTTGTTTGCCTCTTTTTTTGTTTCCTTGCAGGTTTTAGGTCTAGGGTTCCTAGATCTGAGATCCTAAGGGTCTCGATTCTAGGGTATGGGGTTTGTTTTTGGTTAGGTTTTGGGTAGGCTATGGTGGCGGTTTGATGGTGATGGTGGTGACGGTGATGAGTGGTGGCTGGGATTTGGCGATGATAGCTTGGTGACGGTAGTGGTGAGTAGTAGCTACGGTGGTGGTTTAGGGTTTCTGTTGGTGAGGGTGATGGTGATCGGTGATGGTGTTTCTGAGTCTGTATCCTCCGGTGGTGTCTCGGTTGGGGTAGGTTTTTTGTTTTAGTGTCCGAAAATCTCTCCTTAGAAAAAATCGGTGCTTGAATTATTCAAGTCTTTTAAACAACATTCCGAGTCTCCCTTTGATCCGGTGGGTTAGAACCCATCTGGGTTCTCCCTATTGTTTTCCAGATCTCCAAAACAGTGTCAGGATGGGATGGGTACCTGGGGAAGATGAATTTTGGTGATGCCGAGACCTAGGGGGAAGGGTGGAGGACGCCGGCGTTTGGGGGTGCTGCCGGTGATGGACTTGCATTAAATGTTGCATTAAATGTGACTGTAATATATTAGATATATAAAAATAATATTAATAAAAGTTAACAAATAAAAAATAAGTAAAATAAAATAAAACAAATAATATAAATAATATATATAAAAGTAAATAAATAAAAAATAAAAATAATAAAAATAAATAAAACGAAAATAAAAATAAAAATAATAAAAAAAAATAAAAATAAAAATAAAAATAAAAATAGAAATAACAGTAATGAAACACATAGAATAATGATAATAAAACTAAAAATAAATAATAATATATAATAATAAAAATAAATTAAAAATTAATAATAATAAAAACAAATAAAATGAAAATAAAAATAAAACACACATATAATAATAATAATAATAATAATAATAATAATAATAATAATAATAATAATAATAATAAAATAATAAGAACAAAAATAATAATAATAAAAATAACAATAATAATAAATACAAATAATAATAATAATAACAGTAATAATAATAACAATAATAAAAATAATATTAATATTGGAAAAGATAATAATAGAACTAATAATAATAGTGATAAGAATAATAATAAAATAAATAAGAAAAATAAAAATAAAAAATAAAAAATAAAAATAAGAATAAAATTTGTCAAAATAATTTGTGAAATCCGGACAAAATTAGATGTCTACAGCTGCCTCTCTTTGCTTATTACTGAGAATCAGGAATAAAGCAGAGACAATAGACAACAATTTTGTCCGATTCAAGACCTAATCTTTTTTCTTCTCTCTTCTTTTCTCTTCTTTTTTCTTTTCTTTTTTTTTCTTCATTTTCTCTCATTTTCTCTTTTTTCTTTTTTTTCTTCTCTTTCTCTTTTTTTTTTGGTTTGTTTTTTGTTTTTTTTTGTTTTTTTTTGGTGTCCCTCTTACAACAGAGATAGCGAAATTTTAACATTCTTCCTGAAAAGCTCCTCTTACAACGGAGGCGTTGAAACTTTAAATTCTTTTTCTGAAATGTGCTCCTCTTGCAGCAGAGGCGATGAAACTTTAAATTCTTCTTCTGAAAATGTGCTCCTCTTGCAGCAGAGGCGATGAAACTTTAAATTCTTTTTCTGAAATATGCGATGAACTTTAAATTCTTTTTCTGAAATATGCTCCTCTTGTAGCAGAGGCGATGAAACTTTAAATTCTTTTTCTGAAATATGCTTCTCTTGCAGCAGAGGCGATGAAACTTTAAATTCTTTTTCTGAAATATGCTCCTCTTGCAGCAGAGGCGATGAAACTTTAAATTCTTTTTCTGAAATATGCTCCTCTTGCAGCAGAGGCGATGAAACTTTAAATTCTTTTTCTGAAATATGCTCCTCTTGTAGCAGAGGCGATGAAACTTTAAATCCTTTTTCTGAAATATGCTCCTCTTGCAGCAGAGGCGATGGAACTTTAAATCCTTTTTCTGAAATATGCTCCTCTTGCAGCAGAGGCGATGGAACTTTAAATCCTTTTTCTGAAAATGTGCTCCTCTTGCAGCAGAGGCGATGGAACTTTAAATTCTTTTCTTCTGAGGTATGCTGAAACATTTTTCTTCTTCTTCTTCTTCCTTTTTTTTTTCTCTTTTTCCTTTCTTTTTCTCTTTTCTTTTTTCGTTTGTCCTTTTACCTGTTTGTTTTTCTTTTTTGTGCTCTCTTTTTCCTTCTTTTTTCCTTCTCTTTTTTTTTTTGCTTGAATTCTCATAATATGAATGAAATGCAAATGCATGTATTGACAAAGTCATGCAATTCCTATCGTGGTAATCAAATTCTCAGGACTGTCCTTTTTGTGTCCTTTGATCCCTTCACCCGTATTTTACAAAATAGTTGTCATCAATTTCGAATTAGGAACTGGTTCGCAACATGTACTTGTCACAATTTTCAATTTCCTTTGTTTCATTCCCTTATCTCTCTCTTTTTCTCCTTTCTCTTCTTTTTTTTTCTTTTTCTTTAATAATGTTAGCAGGTAGATTATCATTTTAATCATCATCTTCCTTTCAATTTTGTTAACAAGAGCAATGCATTCTTGCACTTTATCGGTTGGTTATGGAATGACCAAAAGAACAACCAAATTTAGAAGAAAAGCATTTATTATTGGGCTAACAGGAGACAATGACAGTAAAAGTACAGTTGGGTAGTGAATACCACAAGGGTTAAGTGGTGAATTTCAAAATAAATAATGAATGTTTAGATAACCCTTCACGAACCAGACCGGGGCTTTCTTTGGAAAAAACTAATCCGTTGATGCCCCCTATCACACTGAGTTCATCCGACAGATGCCATGCTCCGTATGATTTCGATCCAGGTGTTGATCTTTTCTGCGTCCAAGTCGCCTTTTCAGGTTTTCAACTAGGACATCCCCTTTAATCCAACTGCCCTTTTTGGGTTTTCAGTTTGAATTCTCCTTTCATTTTCTTTCTTTTTTTTTTGTTTTGTTTGTTTTGTTGTTGTTTTCTTTTCTTTTCTTTTTTCTCTTTTTTTTCTTTCTTTTTTCTTTTCTTCTTCTTTTTTCTTATCTCTTTTTTCTTTTTCCTCCTTTTTTTCAAGCATAGTATTTCTTCACAGCATCGGAATTTATCGGATTAGGCAGATCATTCCCATCCATTTCTGTCAAGATCAACGCCCCACCTGAGAACGCTCTTTTCACCACATACGGTCCTTCCCAATTTGGTGTCCATTTGCCCCGATTATCGTGGTGATTTGGGAGGATCTTTTTCAACACTAATTCCCCTTCACGGAAATGCCTGGGTCGAACCTTTTTATCATGGGCTCGCATCATTCTCTTCTGGTACATCTGACCATGACATAATGCTGTAAGCCTTTTCTCCTCTATAAGATTAAGTTGTTCAAAGCGACTTCGGACCCATTCAGCTTCGTCCAAGTTTACTTCCATTAAGACTCTTAGGGAGGGGATCTCTACCTCAACGGGCAGCACCGCTTCCATACCGTAAACCAAAGAAAAGGGAGTTGCCCCAGTAGAAATGCGCACTGACGTTCTATAAGCATGCAAAGCGAATGGTAGCTTCTCGTGCCAGTCTTTGTATGTGCCGGTCATCTTCCCCACAATCCTCTTAATATTTTTGTTGGCTGCCTCAACGGCTCCATTCATCTTCGGGCGATACGGGGCAGAGTTGTGATGCTTGATTCTGAACTGTGCACATACTTCCTTCATCATGTCATTGTTCAAGTTGAGGGCATTGTCTGATATGATCCTTTCTGGGAGCCCGTACCGACATATTATCTCCTTCTTCAGAAACTTACAAACAGTAGACTTGGTCACGTTTGCATAAGAGGCAGCTTCAACCCATTTTGTAAAGTAGTCTATCATGACGAAAATGAATCTGTGCCCATTTGACGCCTTGGGAGAGATGGGTCCAATCACATCCATTCCCCACATAGAAAAAGGCCACGGTGGTGCCATGACGTTGAGTGAAGTCGGGGGGACTTGGATCTTATCCGCATAGATTTGACACTTGTGGCATTTTCTAGCATAATCTATGCAATCTCTTTCTAGTGTAGTCCAATAATAGCCTGCCCTCATAATCTGTCTAGCCATGAAATGATCATTTGCATGTGCCCCGCAAATTCCGTCGTGTACCTCCTCAAGAATCCTTTTGGCTTCAGATGTATTTACACATCTCAACAACATCTGATCCCGACCTCTTTTATACAAAACGTCTCCATCAACGAGGAATCCCATTGCCAGTCTTCTAAGGATCTTTTTATCATTCTCCGATGCACGCTCTGGGTATTGTTGACTCTTAAGGTATTGCATGATGTCATAATACCAAGGTTGTCCATCCGCTTCCTCTTCAATACTAGAACAGTGGACTGGAGAATCTCTCATGCGCAGTTTGATTGGTGAAACATTTGCTTCGGTCTTCATTTTGAACATCGCATCTAGTGTTGCCAAGGCATCGGCAACTTGGTTTTCTTCTCGAGATAAATGCTGGAAGGTGATATCTTCAAATTGTTGTACCAGGTCAGCTATGTACTTCTGGTACTGAACTAGCTTCTGATCCCTTGTTTCCCATTCACCTCGTAACTGATAAATAACCAGTGCTGAGTCTCCATAAACTTCCAAGTTCTTGATTCCCCTCTCGATTGCAGCTTCTAAGCCCATTGTACAAGCTTCGTATTCAGCCATGTTGTTGGTGCAATTGAAATTTAATCTAGCTGTGGACGGGTAATACTTTCCATTTGGAGATATCAACACTGCCCCAATTCCATGTCCTAAGGCGTTGGAGGCACCATCAAAGAACATTTTCCATGGTTTGCTGCCGGGCTCTTCCTTCTCTGCTTGAAGGATAGACATTATATCTTCATCTGAAAAATCTAGCTTGATGGGCTCATATTCGTCGGTAGCACGATCTGCGAGGAAGTCGGCTATTGCCCCACCTTTGACTGCTTTTTGAGACACGTACACGATGTCATATTCAGAAAGCATAACTTGCCATCTAGCTAGTCTACCTGACAATGATGGTTTCTCAAAAACATACTTGAGGGGATCCAACCTAGCTATCAACCAAGTCGAATGATACAACATATACTGCCTCAATCTACGAGCAACCCAAGCCAACGCGCAACACATTTTTTCTATTGTAGTGTACTTGGCCTCGTAATCAGTGAACTTCTTGCTCAAGTAGTAGATAGCTCGTTCTTTCTTGCCCGTATCATCATGTTGGCCCAGTACGCATCCCATAGAGTGTTCATTGACAGTCATGTATAACAACAAGGGTCTTCCAACCGTTGGCGGTACTAGAACATGTGGATTTGACAAGTACCTTTTCACCTTTTCAAAAGCCTCTTGGCATGCCTCGTTCCATTCTCCCGGATCTTGTTTCCGAAGCAACTTAAAAATAGGATCGCATTTAAGCGTAAGTTGCGAGATGAAGCGGGAAATATAGTTCAATCTTCCCAAAAAGCCTCTTACTTCCTTCTGTGTGCGTGGAGGCGATAGATTTTGTATCGCGCTGATTTTGTCCGGGTCCACTTCAATTCCCTTTTCGCTGACTACAAACCCCAACAACTTTCCGGATTTAACGCCAAAAGTGCACTTGGCGGGGTTCAACTTGAGCTGAAACTTTCGTAGTCTTTCGAACAGCTTTCGAAGGTTGGCTACATGATCCTCTTCTCCTCGGGACTTAGCAATCATGTCATCCACATACACCTCTATCTCCTTATGCATCATGTCATGAAAGAGGGTTACCATTGCCCTTTGGTAGGTGGCTCCGGCATTCTTTAAACCGAAAGGCATAACTTTGTAGCAAAATGTGCCCCAAACTGTCACAAAAGTGGTTTTCTCCATGTCATCCTTGGCCATTTTAATTTGATTGTAGCCTGAAAAACCATCCATGAACGAAAACATGTAGTGTTGAGCTGTATTATCCACTAAGGTATCGATATGAGGCAATGGGAAATTATCCTTTGGGCTAGCTCTATTTAAGTCCCGATAATCTACACACATCCTTACTTTGCCATCTTTTTTCGGTACCGGGACTATGTTAGCCACCCATTCCGGATACTTGGCTACCTTTAAGAACCCTGCATCGAATTGCTTTTTTACTTCTTCCTTCACCTTCAGCAACATATCGGGCTTCATGCCCCTAAGCTTCTGTTGTACCGGCTTACATTCTGTTTTCAAAGGTAGACGGTGCTCCACGACGTCAGTGTTTAACCCGGGCATGTCCTGATAAGACCAAGCAAAAACGTCCACGTATTCACGAAGCAATTCCTCTAGTCTCTGCCTTTCAACCAATGGAAGTACTGTGCCTACTTTGACTTCTTTGACGTTCTCATCATCCCCTAGGTTGACCATATCGATTACCTCTTTGTGGGGTTCAATTGGTTTTTTCTCTTGCTCAATTATTTTCAATAGATCTGGAGACAAAGCATCATCGTCTGAATCTACATTGTTATCGAGTTCACCAACGTGCATAGAATTTTCAAAATCAAACCCCGGATAGTCGTTAAGGTTATCTTCACATTCATTATTCATATTCCTGAAAAAAAGTAAAAATTTGACAGATATGGTTGGTCGTTCATACCAATGATAGTGACTGAATAGAAAGAACAGTTATGGAAATGATAAGGGGTGAAAAGAAAGTACTCAAAATGCACTGAACTTGTTAATTTATTGAAATGATGATGAAGATCAAGTCTACAAAAAATCTTCTAGAGCTCTCTTGACCGAGATGTTGATAATCTACCTCACTACATTACAAAAGAAAAAACAAAAAGATAGAAGGTATCCTTTCAACAATTCAGTCTTTCAGCTCTGTTTCCCACAACATAATCATTCTTAAAACAAAAGTGGTCATTCCTCCATGCACCCCTTTAGACTAGGAATCCGCGAGAGAGTCCTTTCATCAATAACACAGGTTTCGCTTCCACTGCTTCTAATGAATCAGGGTGATAGCATCCGCCAAATTGAAATGTATCATAGAGGTACGGGATCACCATCCTCTCCGATTCGTCTTCGTATCCTCGGAGGCGGGCTATTCTTTTCTTCCTTCTCTCTTCCAAAATCCTCTTTCTCTCTGAACCAGTGGCCTTGTATCCGAGGCCAAATATGTCTTTGTTCTCCACAATCTTCACAGGTTTCCTATGCCCTTGCAGATTTTTTCCTAGACCTTTCCCGACACGCCAGCCCTTTTGCAATGTCTGTTTAACAACCATCTTGGCAGCGGTTGACAATCGAGGGATGGGTATTCTTGATCCTTCTCCTACATAGGTTGCGTTCACGATTTCGAAGGCTCTGAAAGAACACTCCAATGCTTCCTCGGCGGCCTCAATGTAGGGCACAGATAAAGGCTTGGTGATCGCGAGGTCTTCCTCTCCGGAGACAGAAATTTGTTTATCACCGACAACAAACTTCACTTTCTGATGTAATGACGAAGGAACGGCACCCGCCGTGTGGATCCATGGTCTCCCCAGTAAGAAAATGTATGACGGCGAGATATCCATTACCTGAAACTGAACGTTGAAAATAACCGGCCCAATTTCAATCGAAATTTCAATATCGCCAACTACATCCCTTCTAGAACCATCAAAGGCCCTCACAACCATGTTACTCGGTTGTATGTAAGACAGGTCAACGGGCATCTTTTTTAACGTGGCCATAGGCATGACATTGATCGACGAGCCGTTGTCAATCAAAACCTTGGCGATTGTGTGACCCTTGCAGCTTGTGGTGATATTCAAGGCCTTAATACTCCCTCGCCCTTCTGGCGGAATTTCGTCATCACTGAACGATATGAAATTTGCCGCTGTGATATTTCCCGCCAGCTGGTCCATACTGTCGACCGGAATATCGTGAGGCACATAAGATTGATTCAACACCTTCATTAAGGCGTTCCGATGCGATTCTGAATTTAGCAGCAGAGATAATAGTGAAATTCGAGCAGGCATCTTGTTCAATTGCTCGACCACATTATATTCACTGTGCTTAATCAACTTTAGAAACTCCTTTGCATCGTCCTCTGATATTGGTTTTTGCAAATTTCCTCCTTGGTCCTTGGAAGACGAGGCCTGTTACCCTTCTTTCTCCTCCTGATTGTCTTCCTCTTTCTCCTTTCCTTTCTTTTTTTGGGCCCTATCTAACATCTCCGGTGTGTAGCATCTTCCGCTTCGTGTGATTCCTCCTACCCCACTAATGTTTGCATTATCGGGCATATCTGACGTATCTGAGCTCGCATTGCCTGACCCTCCAATCACTGCTTTGAACTCATATTTCCAGGGGACAGCCTTATTGTTTTTGTAAGGGAAAGAGCTCGGAACTTTGATTGTCATGGTCGGAGGGGCGACATGGCTAGATTCCTCCTTTTCGCGACTGGGCTTCTCCTTATAAAACACTGTCAGTGGCTTTCCCCATGGATAATCGTCTTTTGAAGATTCCCCTAAAGCAGTACTCACTACATCTTCCTCCTCCTTCGTATAGAACTCTATTAAGAATGAATCCATCATGGACTGGACCATTTGTCGAAATTGATGACAATTTTGAATAGAATGGCCCACAGATCCTATATGATACTCACACGTTTGACCTAAGTCGAATTCATCTTGATAGACTTTCGATTCCAACGATGCGGGCTGAATCATCTTGGCTTTGGTTAGAACATCGAATATTAAGCTCATTGGAGTCTTAACCTCCTCCACGTGTTTCCTCGTGTAGCACTTCCCCCGAGCTTCAATTGCACTAACTGATCCTCCACTGTGGCTGGGCAGAGGGTTAGCATTAATACTTGGTTCCACTTCCTTTGAAAAGGTCAATCTCCCTGACTTAACTAGATCTTGCACCTTATACTTTAGAGCTGTGCAATTCTCCGTTGAATGACCCGGGTTTCCACCATGATAATCACATCTAGCACTGGGGTCATACCATCTTGGAAAAGGTGGTTTCATTGGCTCCATGTAAAGAGGCGCGATCATGTGACCTTTCACCAATTGTGGGAATAGGTCTGTATAGGACATAGGGATGGGGTCAATGGGAGGCCTTTCAACATTTCTTCGGGGAGGCCTTTGGTTAGCAGTTGGGTTACTGTTTGGCTGGTAAGGCTGGGCCGTAGGTGTCGGTGTATAGTACGGTGCTGGAGGACGAAAATTTGGCCGAAAAGTTGGTGATTGTAATGGGCTTTGGTATGGAGCTGGAGAGATATTGTTTCAGGCCGGAAAATAGGGTTGGTAATACGGGTAAGGTTGAGGCGGTGGTCGAAAACGAGGTGGGTAAGGTGCATATCCCCTATATAGAGGTGTCGTATGGGTGACTGCTTGGGTTTCAGCCTCTTTCTTCTTGGATAACCCACCTTTCTTTGAATCACTGCCTTCCAACTTCCCGCTCTTGATCGCGCTTTCTATTATTTCTCCCGTGATAACTGTCGTAACGGCTTCGCGCTCGACGATTTTCGAAAAACGTTTAAAAAAACAAAAATGGGAGTCGCCACCAATCTTTTTTGACTAGGTGTGATTGGCCACCTAAAATATTTATCTTATTAATAAAATCTCAAAATTAATTAAGTTTTATTAAAAAGATAATTTTTGGTCTGCGAAAACAAAGTTGGGTTCGGGGGTACGGTTACGCGTGGGGAAGGATTAGCACCCCCACGACGCCCGTTAAAAAACGGTACCATAATAATCATGTGTTATCTTTTAGTTTTAATAAAATGTTCTTAATTTAATATTTAAAATTAATTCCTTTTTTATTCCAACCTTTTTATTCAAAATCATTTTTTATTTGCAAATTTATTTTGTTTTACTTTATTTTTCGAAAGTAAATGTGAACCTTTTTGTATTGAATAATTAAATCAAATACTCCAATACTTTTGGCAGCATTTGAAATAATTTTCCTCACCTAGAGATTTCTTAAGAATCACTACTTGTGACTTCTACAGAATCTCATCCTCGGAAGATTCACGCTTATTTGGAAATTAAATGGATGCATATGATGCAAACAAATAATATATGATGCAAATGAATTTTTTATTTTAAATTTCCTTATTTATTTATTTATATTTCTTTGTTTTTAAAAAACTTATTCATTTTCTTTTTAATAAAAATTTATTATTATTGAAAAAATCATACTAAATATTCCAATACTTTTGGCAACATTTAACAAGATTTCTCTCACCTAGGGATCAGTTAGGAATCACTACTTGTGACTTCCGTAACATCCCATCGTCGGACGTTCATTTAATTGAATTTAAATTCCATCATTTCTTTATTTAATTTTCTTTGTTTTAAAAAACTTATTTGTTTTCATTTTTACTAAAATTTTAAATTATTGAAAAATCATACTAAATATTCCAATACTTTTGGCAACATTTAGTACAACTCTTCTCACCTAGGGATCAGCTAGGAATCACTACTTGTGACTTCCGTAGCATCCCATCATCGGGCATTTTGTTTAATTAAATTTAAAATTTTATTATTAATTTTAAAAATTCAATTTTATTTTCAAAATTTTAAATTATTGAAAAATCATACTAAATACCTCAATACTTTTGACAATATTTAGTAAACTCTTCTCACCTAGGGATCAGTTAAGGAATCACTACTTGTGACTTCCATAACGTCCCATCATCGGACATTCATTTAATTATAATTTTTATTATTAGTTTTCCTAAAAAAAACTTATTTTATTTTATTTTTTTTTAACAAAAGAAAATTAAATTATTGAAAAATCATACTAGATATTCCAATACTTTTGGCAACATCTAGTACGACTTTTCTCACCTAGGGATCAGCTAGGAATCACTACTTGTGACTTCCGTAGCATCCCATCATCGGAATTTCATTTTAATTTTAATTTTAATTTTATTATTTATTTTCTTTTTCTATTTTCTTTTTAGAAAAATTATTTTTTTTAAAAATGTGTTTATTCTTATTTTTAATTTTTAATTAATTTTTTGATACATTTCCTAATCGATAATAATAATTAATGAAAATATAAGTAAAAGAAAAAAAAAAATTTCAATTTCTTATTTTACAACATGCACTAATAAAAACAATAATAAAAGCATACTAATAATAATAATAATAATAATAATAATAATAATAATAATAATAATAATAATAATAATAATGATAATAATAATAATAATAATAATAATAATAATAATAATAATAAAAACAATAATAATAATAAAACAAAAAGAAAGGGCTAAAAATATACCAAAATTAATTGGGTTTAAACCCCAAAAAGAGGTCCAAAAGCCAAGGCCCAAACGCCAAAGAGGCCACGCGGGTGGGCTTGATTTGCTGGGCCGAGAAGCAAAATGGGCTGGCGTGGGTCTGGTCCAGGTGAGGCGAACCGGGTTGGGCGCGGTGCGGGTCGGGCGCGACACGGGTCGGAGCTGGGCGACACGCGGATCTCCTTCCCGCGGACGGGTCGGGCGCGCGGATCTCGGGTCGGATCCCGGGTCGCGCGCGGGTCAGCCCTCTGCTATAAAAACCCTCCCTTTTTTTTCTTTCTTCACTTTTTCTTCTTCTTTCAAAAAAAATTCAGAGCCTTAGTGGCTCTCCGCCGGGGCGATTTCCGGCCGCCGCGCGCCACCGTCGGCCGCCGCACTCCGGTGGCCGGAAATCAAAAAGATTTCAACTTCCGAAAGCTTTCAACCTCCTAAGCCCGAATCCAGCCTCCGTTTAACCAAAAAATCGCCCTAACCCTACGGATCTGAGGTTGAAACCCTCGGTTTCCTCTCCCTTTTTTTGTTTTTTTTTTTTGGTATTGGATGTTTGGATCTGCTGGTTTTTTGTTGTTGTTGGTCTCTTTTTTTGGTTTTGTGTTTTTTTGCAGGTTTGAGATCTAGGGTTTTGGGGGTCTCGGTTGGTTTCAGTGGGGGTGAGTGGTTGTGTTTGGTGGTGATGGTTGTGTTTGGTGCTGTTGGGGTTGAGGGTGAGGATTGAGGTTGTTGGTGAGTTTCGGTTGAGTGGGTCTCGGGTGAATGGGGAAAGCTTGAAGCTTGGGCTCTCTCTGTGTCTCCTTTTTTTTGGTGTAGGAAGTGAGGATGATGCCTAGGGTTGATGTCGAGCCAGAGGAGAGGAGCCAAAAAAATGGCCCAAAAAACCCCCCCCCGGTAGTGACCAAAATGGTCGATTTTTGTAGAAGGGATTGGGGGTTCTCGGGTTCTGGGTGGAGTAGGCAGGAGTAGCTGGTGGTTGGTAGCCGGCGATGGGATGGGAAGTAGTTGGGGGAGGCAGAGATGGGTGACAAGAATTGGTGCCGTGCACGGCACCAGTTCTTTCTCCCTCTTTTCCCTTTTTTTTTTTAATTTTAATTGAATATTAATTAAATTTATAAAAGTCAAACTAAAAATAAATAAATAAATAAAAAGATAAAAATAAAAAATAAAAATATTTAAACTTTCAAAATGTTTAAATTCGGACAAAATTGGGTGTCTACAGCTGCCCCTCTTTGCACATTGCTGAGAGTCAGGAATAAAGCAAAGACAATAGACAACAATTTTGTCCGGCTCAAAACCTAATCTTTCTTTTGCTCTCTCTCTCTCTCTTTTTTTTTTTTAACATGCTCCTCTTACTATAGAGGCAATGAAACTTTGAATGTTCTCTTGAAAAGTGCTCCTCTTGCAGCGGAGGCAATGATACTTTAAAATTTTTCTCCTTTTCTTCTTTTTTTTTTTTGAAAGGTGCTCCTCTTGCAACAGAGGCAATAAGACTTTAACTTTTTTTTTTGTTTTGTTTGCTTTTTTTGTTTTTTGTTTTTTTTTTTCATTTTTTTCGAGAAAGCTCCTCTTGCAGCAAAGGCAATGAAACTTTAAATTCTTTTCCTAGAAATGTGCTCCTCTTGCAGCAGAGGCGATGAAACTTTAAATTTTTTTTTCTTTTGAAATGTGCTCCTCTTACAACAGAGGCAATCAGACTTTAAAATTCTTTTTGAGAAAGCTCCTCTTGCAGCAGAGGCGATGAAACTTTAAATTTCTTTTTGTTTTTTTGTTTTTGTTTTGTTTTGTTTTTTTTTTTCTTTTTTCTTCTTCTTTTTTTTTTTCGAGAAAGCTCCTCTTGCAGCATAGGCAATGAAACTTTAAATTCCTCCTCTTGCAGCAGAGGCGATGAAACTTTAAATTCTTTTTTTTTTTTTTGAAATGCGTTCCTCTTGCAACAGAGGCGATGAAACTTTAAATTTTTGCCCGGAGGACTTGAGATTTGCGCCCGGAGGACTTAAATGCTTTTTCTGGAAAGTGCTCCTCTTGCAGCAGAGGCGATGAAGCTTTAAATATTTTGCCCGGAGGACTTGAGATTTGTGCCCGGAGGACTTATGATTTGTGCCCGGAGGACTTAGATGCTTTTTTCTGGAAAGTGCTCCTCTTGCAGCAGAGGCGATGAAACTTTAAAAATTTGCCCGGAGGACTTGAAATTTGTGCCCGGAGGACTTAAGATTTGTGCCCGGAGGACTTATGATTTGCTGGAAAGTGCTCCTCTTACAGCAGAGGCATTGAAACTTTAAATATTTTGCCCGGAGGTCTTAGATTTGGTGCCCGGAGGACTTAGAATGATTTTTCTGAAAAGTGCTCCTCTTGCAGCAGAGGCGATGAAACTTTAAAAATTTGCCCGGAGGACTTGAAATTTGTGCCCGGAGGACTTAAGATTTGTGCCCGGAGGACTTAAATTCTTTTTCTAAAGAGTGCTCCTCTTGCAGCAGAGGCGATGAAACTTTAAAAATTTGCCCGGAGGACTTGAAATTTGTGCCCGGAGGACTTAAGATTTGTGCCCGGAGGACTTATGATTTGCTGGAAAGTGCTCCTCTTACAGCAGAGGCATTGAAACTTTAAATATTTTACCTGGAGGTCTTAGATTTGGTTTCTGGTGCCCGGAGGACTTAGTATTTTACTTGAAAAGTTTGAATTTGATGCCCGGAGGACTTACAATTGGTGCCCGGAGGACTTGAGATTATGCCCGGAGGACTTATAATTTGTGCCCGGAGGACTTGAAATAGGTGCCCGGAGGTCTTATACCTTGTGCTTGCAGTGTTTGAAATCTGTGCCCGGAGGACTTGGAATTGGATTTGAAATTTTCTTTATCATGAGCAAACTTGTCCCCCACTCTTTTTCTTTCTTTCTTTTCTCTCTTCTCTCTTCTTTCTCTCTTCTCTATTTCTTTCTTTTTCTCTCTTCTCTTTTTCTCTCTCTTTTCTTTTCTCTTCTTTTTCTCTCTTCTCTTCTCTTCTTCTTTCTTCTCTCTTTTTTTTTTCTCTCTCTCTCTGTTTTTCTCTTCTCTTTTCTCTTCTCTCTTTTTTTTTTTCTTTTTCTGTTTTTCTCTTCTCTTTTCTCTTCTCTTCTTTTTTTTGTTTTTCTCTTCTCTTTTTTTTTCTCTTTTTTTTTCTTTTTCTCTCTCTTCTTTCTTTGTATTCTCTTCTGTTTTTTGGAAAAGTTGCATAACCTTTGAAATCTTGATTGAATGGTGTTGAGTCTTCAGCTTGAGAGACATGTTTTCATCTCAAAATTTTACACAAAAACTTTCAATGTTGATGCTGTATGATAGTGTATGTATGCATGTATGCATGACATTCAATCCTGTACATTCTCTAACTTTGAAACTCTATCTTGTCTTGCCAAAAGAGGCACATTATTTGTCTTTTTATTTTCTTTGCCCCAACATGATCATGAAAGCTCCTTTCGATTTCCTATTTCTGCAGATTTCTTGTACTCACATCATAGCCTTTTGACAAAAAGCACGAAAAATTTTCCCATAACTATTTTCCAGGAGGGAATGAATCCAAATTTCACAAGTGATATTTAATTCTTTCAAAATATTAGTGATTACTTTTCAAGATGAGTGTCATAAATCCTACTCGGATATCTTCAATTGGTCAATTGAAAGTTTGATGCACCCAGATGTTTTGTTTGGGGGATACTTTGCCATTTATACAAAAAAACAATGGTTCCTTACTTAGCTTAAAATAGCTTTCTCAAAATACCACCACTTTTTCTCCATCTTTTTTTGTTTTAAACAAAATTCTGAATGAGAAGAGAAACAAAATATTTATAACTCGGTTTGACAATCTCTTACATTCCCAAATACTGGCGTTCTTCAAATGCCAAGATCAGGCATGAATGACTGAGGTCTTTCCTGTTCAGGGAGAGTATTTACAAGAAGAAAGGTTCAAACTTTTTCAAAAAAATGTCAGCAATCAAATGACATCAAAATCTTTGGATATTTGGAAGGTTTCTCAAGGCTTGTTAATTCTTTTTCCACATTTTCAGTTCATGTCACTACTTGACTTGGTTGCATGAAAAGTTCATTGTTCGCTCTAGACTGCCCTTTTCGGGTTTTCACCCTAGAGCCTCATTCTTTATTTTGTTTTCTTTTCTTTTTTCTTCTTCTTCTTTTTTTTTTTGATTGCTCCACCATGTATTCAAGAACTCAAATTTTATTCAAACCAAAGAAAGGTGAGAATCTTCCAAAGAAGAGCTCTTCGATACAAGCATCCCTACTTGATCAAAATGGACTTTTAAGTACGTAATGTAGGCCATGGTTCAGGGTTTTGAAAGAATGGATAAATAGGCCCAAAATGTGTTTGAAGGTGATCAATCCAAGGATCATTTCTTCTCCTATGGTTGTCCATCATTTTCACTCTTCGAAGCACATTTCTTTTTCCAATTTTCCATGTATCTCTTCTCCTTCTTCTTCTTCCTTTTTCTTTCTTTTTTTTTCTTTTTTTTTTTTAAAACCATATTCATCCTTTGAAGCATCTTTCTTTATGTACTTTCACATGTATCCTTCCTCCTTTCTCTTTCTTTTTTTCTTTTCTTTTTTCATTGATTCATATCCAAGATTTCAAAAACATAGTAAATCTTATTTGATCAAAAACAAAAGTTGAATCATTCATTTTCTTTGAAGAGATATTTTCTGCACATGCCCCCCGGTGTGGAGGGTGATCCTTGGAGGAGGTTTATTACGAAAGAAATTATCAGGCTCAAAAAGGGTAGCAAAAGGATAACGTTTATACTTGTGAATGGAATATGAAAGACGGCCATTCATCATCTCAAATTAAGATGCTTCTATTGAAAAACAATTCTTATGATAAGTTTTTCCTTTGGCATTTGAAATCCTCTGAATATCATGTTTGCATGGTGTCACAATCAATTTCATTTTTTTCTTTTTCTTTTTCTTTTTTTTTTCTTCCTTTTATTTTTTTGTTTTGTTTTTTTTTTGAAATACAACACTTTAATAAGACAGAGCTTGACCTCGCACACCACATCGTCATTTAAGGACACAGGTGATGCCCAGCTCGAGGTATTATGCAGATGGACATTGATGGGAAAATCCTCGACTTTGGTTCTCTTTTTTTTCTCTCTCTCTTTTTCTTTATCTTGCCCCAAAACATGGGCAAAAGGCATCTTGGGAGTACAAGATTGAAGAGTTTGGGATTTGCACATGAATTTAGGTGGAAAGGTATTTCAAAATGATCTTGTCAAGTGTAAAATTACCAATATTAAGAATATTTAGAGATTGTCATTGATTTCCAAATTATTCTCAAAAGGTTTTGCAAATCGATTATTTCTTTGAAAATTATTTATAATGAAACCCTATCATGGTCAAAGTGAAAACAAAATCGAACTTTCAAAAATTTATGCCCCAATTTAGCTTTTTGGCTTTCGACTGATTTAGATTCTGTTGAGATGTAATCCAAGAATGATTCAATACATTCATCTTTGACAGTAATCACCAATTTTCTTGGAATCATTTTTATCATTAATGTGAAGAAAAGAGACATTCTTGACATATGCCACTGGAAAATAACTCATGCAAAAAGTTGTGCTCATACAATTGTCACCTAGGCCAACGAAGATGACAAGCATTTTCTCAACAAAATACAGGCTTCAAAATCTCAAAATCTTCGTTTCCCTCCAGATTGATTTGCCAAAATGCCATGACTCTACACCAAAGTGGACTTCCACTGTTCCATAATTTCTTGAGTCAAGATTCCACCATTTATGAGCTCTTCAACCCTTTCCTTCAACTGTCTGCATTTTTCTGTTGAATGCCCAACTGCCCCCATGTGATAGTCACATTTGCTGTTCGGGTCATAGCTCTTGGCCAACGGGTTTGGTGTTGTTCTCAAAGGTATAGGGGCCAAATATTGATTTTCTATCAAAAAGGGCAAAAGATTGGAGATTGGAATTGGGATTTTTCCTTGGTTGCTTCTCGATCTTTTTCTGTTGTTCATTGATTGCTGAGGAGGTTGCGCTACTGGCCTAGGCATGAAGATAGGCGCATGAAAAATTGTTGGAGGACAAGAGTTTGTTGGAAATCCTGGTTGTGGGACTGGTGAAAAAGGATAAGAATCATAGGAGGCATTATTCAAGGTTGGACCGTATGATGGGTGAGGCAAACAGGGATGAGATGGAGCAGTGTTTTTGGGAAATTGCCCCTCAAATGTTGCAACTTGTACTTCTTCTTCCTTTCTTTCTGACTTGTTATGAGCAATGTCATCTATCTGGATCTTGCCCCTTTTGATTGCATTCTCAATCATCTGTCCGGAGGCTACCATATCGGCAAAATTCTTAGTAACATTCCCAATCATTCTATCATAATATGGTGCCTGGAGTGTACTAAGAAATAGAGTTGCAGTCTCTTTTTCCGTGAGTGGAGGTTGGACCTGGGTGGCAACGTTCTTCCATCTCTGAGCATATTCTCTAAAGCCTTCAGTAGCTTTCTTCTCTATAGTTTGCAAAGACAAACGATCTGGGGCTAGATCCACAATATGCTTATATTGGGCGACAAAAGCCCTTGCCAAATCTTCCCATGAGTGAACATCGCCCATGCCCAATTGTGTATACCACCTAGCAGCAGATCCTTTAAGGCTGTCTTGGAAGACATGGATCAACAGTTTGTCATCATGCACATGTGCTGCCATCTTTCTACAATACATAGTGATATGGGCCTTTGGACAAGTGGTCCCATCGTATTTCTCAAATTCTGGAGCTCTAAACTTTGACGGAATGACCACACCAGGTACTAGAGATAATTTGGCTGCATCTAAAGATCCATGGAAATCCATTCCTTCAACAATCCGAAGCCTTTCTTCTATTAGCTCCATCTTTTGTCGGGAACTTGAGCCTCCTTCCACTTGTGGCATCCCTTGCTCTTTATGACTATCCAAATTAGCAACATGAATTGGTTCGAGGGGGTTCATGGTGGGAGTTGCGTGCCCTTGAAACTGACTAGGGTCGACTGCAGACGGCATATTAAGGCACACATAACCCTCGGCGGGCATTGTTTGTGGCTCTTGAGATGATTGGGTTTCTCGTGAGCCAATGTTAACTGGACAAAAAGAATTTTCAGCATTTTGCAACTGATGCCCCTTTTGAGTAGCTAATTCTCCCATTTTTCCATTGTTCAGCTTCTCCCACAAACCTGCCATATGTGACAATTGCTCTCTCATCTCTTGTTGAGCTCTTTCCATCCTTTCCATCTGAGTCATTTCTGTCTCTTCCATGGTCCAAAACTATCTCCGAAGTTTTTTGATGATCGAGCTGTATCTACACCGAATCCGTCACAACCTAAAATTAGATGTCATGCTTGCCATGCTAGTATGATGCTTTTATTGTGTGGAAATTGTGAAATAAAAAGAAAATTCAACCTTGTTGTTATTTCAGAGTATCACAAGCTGTATACTAAAAAGCAAAAAGGGAAATTATAAACTGAAAATTGTCATTTGTCTATTCCTTTGTTTTGATCCACTATTTTTCTCTCTTTTTTTTTTTATATTTTTTTTTCTTTAAGGAAACAGTTATTGCTAGCTTTATTATTTTCTGTCAAAATCATGTTATGCACATATGAATGAAGTGAATGCAAACCTATAAAAAATTTCGTAGCCACCTCCCTTATATCGAGGACTTTACATCAATCAGTCCTTTCTCCTTATATGACAAGTCAATTGGTCTCCATTTGCTAATGATTCAACGTGTTGTTGTTCTGGACACGGTAGCGACACTTGAAAATGACCCATTTTAGTCCTTCCAAAACTTTCAAGCATCTGCATTATCCTAGCTAGCTTTCCCTTCATCTCTCGTATATCACATCCAAACTCCTCTCGATTATTCTCCAAAATAGTCTAGCTTTCCAATTGATCTCCCATATCTTTGACCTCTTTTATTCCCAAAAGACAAATACTCTCCTTATTATGTGATGTGAATGCATTAATGTAATGAGATATGCTATGCTAAAACTTAAGAATAAAAGAATCAAAATTTTTTCTCATTTAAATTCAATGAATTCTTTTTTTCTTTCTTTTTCATTTTAAACTTTGATTATTTCTCCTCCCTTTTTTTTTTAAAGAATAAATTTTTTTATTTCTTATTTTCACACCACAATTTATTTTCTTTAATTTCCCTTTTTATTTAATCTATTTTTAAAGGAATGTGACAATGAATTTACCTTTTATTTTTATCCAAAAATTTCTTTTCCCTTTTTTTTTTATTTTTTATCTATGCATAAATTTCAAAAATATATATACACACATTATTATTACCTTCTTTCAAATAGCACCAGAGAACAAAGAATATTTCCATGTTATTCTAAAAAAGAAAAAAACTTTGTTTTCTTTTTTTCTTTTTTTTTTATTGTAAACTTGTAAAATTTTATTTTGAAAATGACAAAAAGAAGAAAAAAAAATCTCTTGATTTTTATTTTATTATTTTTTTAAAAAAAACATGAATTTGAAAATTATCAGAGTTATGATAAGAAAAAAGTAATAAAATGTTCCCTCTTGTGTCCTAATTTCGGGATAATTTCTACAAAAATCGGACATGGCTCTAGCTAGGATCGGCTTCTTAGGGCCTTTTACATGCTAGGTTGGGATATAAAGATCTAAAGGTTCCCAAATTATACCTCACTGTCGTCCACACTGGACTAGTAAGATTTAATTTGAGTGGGAGTATTTCGCTTGCCATTGCGGAGGTGATTACCTCACGAGAGCAAAGGTACTCTACTCCCTCCTAAGAAGGACGGAACCCGGGTATAGAGCTCATGTTATGCAAATGCAAGTGCAAGTGTGTGTATGAGGGAACATGCCAATCATTCATCACACTACGACTCTAATGCTATATGTCCAAACAATTTATTAATAACAATATATACAAATATAAAACATAGAATAAATAACATAAAATGCAAATGCAAACAAAATTATTTTCAAAATCCAAGTGAATTAAGTTTAAATATCAATCAAGACTATTAAATTAAAACTTTGGATAACACATCATTAATGAATGGCTTGACCCTCAAAAAGCGTCCCCAGTGGAGTCGCCAAGCTGTCGTAACGGCTTCGCGCTCGACGATTTTCGAAAAACGTTTAAAAAAACAAAAATGGGAGTCGCCACCAATCTTTTTTGACTAGGTGTGATTGGCCACCTAAAATATTTATCTTATTAATAAAATCTCAAAATTAATTAAGTTTTATTAAAAAGATAATTTTTGGTCTGCGAAAACAAAGTTGGGTTCGGGGGTACGGTTGCGCGTGGGGAAGGATTAGCACCCCCACGACGCCCGTTAAAAAACGATACCATAATAATCATGTGTTATCTTTTAGTTTTAATAAAATGTTCTTAATTTAATATTTAAAATTAATTCCTTTTTTATTCCAACCTTTTTATTCAAAATCATTTTTTATTTGCAAATTTATTTTGTTTTACTTTATTTTTCGAAAGTAAATGTGAACCTTTTTGTATTTAATAATTAAATCAAATACTCCAATACTTTTGGCAGCATTTGAAATAATTTTCCTCACCTAGAGATTTCTTAAGAATCACTACTTGTGACTTCTACAGAATCTCATCCTCGGAAGATTCACGCTTATTTGGAAATTAAATGGATGCATATGATGCAAACAAATAATATATGATGCAAATGAATTTTTTATTTTAAATTTCCTTATTTATTTATTTATATTTCTTTGTTTTTAAAAAACTTATTCATTTTCTTTTTAATAAAAATTTATTATTATTGAAAAAATCATACTAAATATTCCAATACTTTTGGCAACATTTAACAAGATTTCTCTCACCTAGGGATCAGTTAGGAATCACTACTTGTGACTTCCGTAACATCCCATCGTCGGACGTTCATTTAATTGAATTTAAATTCCATCATTTCTTTATTTAATTTTCTTTGTTTTAAAAAACTTATTTGTTTTCATTTTTACTAAAATTTTAAATTATTGAAAAATCATACTAAATATTCCAATACTTTTGGCAACATTTAGTACAACTCTTCTCACCTAGGGATCAGCTAGGAATCACTACTTGTGACTTCCGTAGCATCCCATCATCGGGCATTTTGTTTAATTAAATTTAAAATTTTATTATTAATTTTAAAAATTCAATTTTATTTTCAAAATTTTAAATTATTGAAAAATCATACTAAATACCTCAATACTTTTGACAATATTTAGTAAACTCTTCTCACCTAGGGATCAGTTAAGGAATCACTACTTGTGACTTCCATAACGTCCCATCATCGGACATTCATTTAATTATAATTTTTATTATTAGTTTTCCTAAAAAAAACTTATTTTATTTTATTTTTTTTTAACAAAAGAAAATTAAATTATTGAAAAATCATACTAGATATTCCAATACTTTTGGCAACATCTAGTACGACTTTTCTCACCTAGGGATCAGCTAGGAATCACTACTTGTGACTTCCGTAGCATCCCATCATCGGAATTTCATTTTAATTTTAATTTTAATTTTATTATTTATTTTCTTTTTCTATTTTCTTTTTAGAAAAATTATTTTTTTTAAAAATGTGTTTATTCTTATTTTTAATTTTTAATTAATTTTTTGATACATTTCCTAATCGATAATAATAATTAATGAAAATATAAGTAAAAGAAAAAAAAAATTTTCAATTTCTTATTTTACAACATGCACTAATAAAAACAATAATAAAAGCATACTAATAATAATAATAATAATAATAATAATAATAATAATAATAATAATAATAATAATAATAATAATAATAATAATAATAATAATAATGATAATAATAATAATAATAATAATAATAATAATAATAATAATAATAATAATAAAAACAATAATAATAATAAAACAAAAAGAAAGGGCTAAAAATATACCAAAATTAATTGGGTTTAAACCCCAAAAAGAGGTCCAAAAGCCAAGGCCCAAACGCCAAAGAGGCCACGCGGGTGGGCTTGATTTGCTGGGCCGAGAAGCAAAATGGGCTGGCGTGGGTCTGGTCCAGGTGAGGCGAACCGGGTTGGGCGCGGTGCGGGTCGGGCGCGACACGGGTCGGGTCGGAGCTGGGCGACACGCGGATCTCCTTCCCGCGGACGGGTCGGGCGCGCGGATCTCGGGTCGGATCCCGGGTCGCGCGCGGGTCAGCCCTCTGCTATAAAAACCCTCCCTTTTTTTTCTTTCTTCACTTTTTCTTCTTCTTTCAAAAAAAATTCAGAGCCTTAGTGGCTCTCCGCCGGGGCGATTTCCGGCCGTCGCGCGCCACCGTCGGCCGCCGCACTCCGGTGGCCGGAAATCAAAAAGATTTCAACTTCCGAAAGCTTTCAACCTCCTAAGCCCGAATCCAGCCTCCGTTTAACCAAAAAATCGCCCTAACCCTACGGATCTGAGGTTGAAACCCTCGGTTTCCTCTCCCTTTTTTGTTTTTTTTTTTTGGTATTGGATGTTTGGATCTGCTGGTTTTTTGTTGTTGTTGGTCTCTTTTTTTGGTTTTGTGTTTTTTTGCAGGTTTGAGATCTAGGGTTTTGGGGGTCTCGGTTGGTTTCAGTGGGGGTGAGTGGTTGTGTTTGGTGGTGATGGTTGTGTTTGGTGCTGTTGGGGTTGAGGGTGAGGATTGAGGTTGTTGGTGAGTTTCGGTTGAGTGGGTCTCGGGTGAATGGGGAAAGCTTGAAGCTTGGGCTCTCTCTGTGTCTCCTTTTTTTTGGTGTAGGAAGTGAGGATGATGCCTAGGGTTGATGTCGAGCCAGAGGAGAGGAGCCAAAAAAATGGCCCAAAAAACCCCCCCCGGTAGTGACCAAAATGGTCGATTTTTGTAGAAGGGATTGGGGGTTCTCGGGTTCTGGGTGGAGTAGGCAGGAGTAGCTGGTGGTTGGTAGCCGGCGATGGGATGGGAAGTAGTTGGGGGAGGCAGAGATGGGTGACAAGAATTGGTGCCGTGCACGGCACCAGTTCTTTCTCCCTCTTTTCCCTTTTTTTTTTAATTTTAATTGAATATTAATTAAATTTATAAAAATCAAACTAAAAATAAATAAATAAATAAAAAGATAAAAATAAAAAATAAAAATATTTAAACTTTCAAAATGTTTAAATTCGGACAAAATTGGGTGTCTACAATAACCATGTCTGCAAAATTCTTTGTTGCGTTTCCTATCATACGTTCATAATAGGGGGCCTTCAGAGTGTTTACAAACATCACCGTAATCTCCTTTTCGGTTAGAGGCGGCTGGACTTGGGATGCAATGTCCCTCCAACGTTGAGCGTATTCCTTGAAGCTTTCATTGGCCCTTTTTTCTATATTTTGCAGAGACAACCTGTCTGGGGCCATATCCATTACATGCTTGTACTGAGCAATAAACGCTCTAGCAAGATCATTCCAGTTGTGAATGCGAGTGCGATCTAGCTGCACATATCACCTAGCAGCTGACCCAGTGAGGCTGTCTTGGAATACATGTATTAACAACTTATCGTCGTGATTATAGGCAGCCATCTTGCGACAATACATGGTCACGTGGGTAATCGGGCACTTGGTCCCATCGTACTTCTCGAACTCAGGGGTTTTAAATTTGGGAGGGATCACCACATCTGGAACCAAACACAATCCCATTGCGTCCACAGACCCATAAAAATCACTGCCCTCAATGGCCCGTAACCTCTCCTCTATGATGTTTAATTTTTTTGAGTCTGAATCGCCTTTTACCTCCGATACACTTCCTCTTAATTTTTCCTGTTCCCTTCGATCGTCTAAGTCAAGGACTTGAATTGGATCCGCGGGTCTTGTAACTTGAGCAGAGGGTATAGGTATTGTGATATGAGGTTGCGCAGAGGCGCTTGGTGCACCTGGATACATGTACGCATAGCCACCCACGGGCTGTGGAGGAGGTGGAGGTGGAGGGATGCCTTGTGAGGATTGAGCATAAGGCGGGGGTATGCCTTGCGAGGATTGGGCATGAAGTGGGGTAAATCCTGGAGGGTATTGGGGATTGTCATCTTCCTGGGGCTGATCGGTCCTTTGGTTAGGGGTTTCTTTAGCCACTTCTTTCTCCCGATTCATCCTTGTCATCATCTCTATTAGAGCGGCTAACTGCCCTCGTATTTCTTCTTGTGCTTTCTCCATTCTATCCATCCTATTACCATGTTCTTCCTCCATTGCTCTTGAACGCGACCGGGTGTTGTACGAGTGTTTAGGAATTCGGGCTGAAATCTTGAATGTTGGAGCAATCCTTGAATCTTTGATTACCACAATAAGGAACTAATTACTACATGATGCAACTTTGATATATTATGTTTTATTTAAACTATATGAAGGAATGAATGCGATGTTAGATGAATGTGACGCTAAATGATTAATACTTTGAGGGGTATTTAAGTCATAACAATTTTGACAAAAAGGAACTTTCATTCATTCAAATAGTCATTTCGTTACATTCCGATCATATTTCGATTAAATCCATAAAAACGACTAACTTGCTGATATTGATCCTTAGCCTCATCTAAAAAGTTCAGCAGCCTTTGCCTGTACTTTTCTGTTGGGAGGATTTCTTGTCTTAGAGCTTCAGCTTTATCAACCATCTCTCTTGCCTTTGTCACGGCCTTGCAAACTTGAGTGGCCATATGCTCTATGTATTGTTGTCTCCCGAGGCTTCCCACTCTCCACGTCATGCTTGCATCTTGTGCCAAGTCATATCCATATCTCCAATTGTTTTCACTTTGTTCCCAATCTTCTATTATTACTTTAATGTGGTTCTTGTGTTCCTGTAGCTGTTCCTCTAACACCCAAACCTTTTGTTGCAATGTAGCTTTTTCACTATCTATCTCGACTTGCTTTCCTTTTTTCAACTTCTCCTTTAGGTCCTCATTTTCTTTCTGACATTGGGCTAACTTCTTCGCACTTGTTGAGTACATGCCTTCCCAATTTTGTCGTTCTTGGGACAAATAGACAATTTCTTCCTCAATCTTCTTCGCTTTGTGCACCCAGTGTTCTGCCCTTTTGTGCAAGTCCTCTAATTCCCTTTTCCTTTCACTCGAAGTCTGCATAATTCCTCCAACCCTCATTTCAGATCTCAATTTCTTGTTTTCTTGGTGCAGATTTCTGAGATCCTTGCTGGTGACATTGTGTTCTTGTTGGACTTTCTTGAGCTTGGCTTCTCTCATTTCCGCCTCGTACTTGAGCTGTTCCATCTCTCTTCGAAGCCTCAAATTCTCTTGCTTCCACCTTTCCTCTTCTATCTTGAATTGTTGTCTGGCGATCTCGGCCTCGGATATTCCTATTTCCGGTTCTAAAGGCACGCTGCATTCTCTAAGGAGAAAAACTACCTCCGTCACTTGCTTTGTCCTCCATACCGAGTATTCTGGGGTAGCTTTATCAGAGAGGGGCCCAAGGTTGATTCTCCGTGCTTGCTTCCATGACCGAACCACTTGCTCTCCTTTTTTCATTGCTTTTGGCTCACCATAAGAAAATTCCAAATCACTAAGCCCATGCGTTAGTGGAATGAACTGTTTAGCCCCGAACTGTCTTAGTACCATAAGTGGCGCGTAGCTTATCACTCCCCATGGTCCTAGAAGTTGCACCCACGATTCTTCTCCGCATCGATATAAGACCGGTACATGCGGCATCCAAGGTGTCATCCATACAACCTGTTTTTCTCCGAGTCTCTGCAGCAAATCCACCCATTCTTCCTTGCTTTTCGGTTTCGGCCATTTACTGTTGCAGAACTCTTTAACTGGAGCACGATGATGTAGGAAAGTTCTCTTAAAGGCCTTTTCCACACACTTGAAATGACTTTTAGCCCAAACATGCAGTAGCTGTGCACATCCCACAAATCGCCCCTCTCCGTTCCTCCGACAATAATTCAATGACCTGAAGGTTTCTGCTAGTATGGCAGGAGCTGGATTCCCATTATTCTCGATTTGCTCAAAAAAGTCGATCACTGCTACTTCAATGTGCCCTAACACCTTAGGGAAGATAATCAAACCATAGATTGCTAAAGCAAAAGCCGCCAATCCTTGCTGGTCACTAAGATGTCCCTTGATAAATGCATGAAAAAAATCCCAGGGCATACAAACATTGGATCCCTTCTCCTTTTTATGAGAGTCTATGTCTTCCGGTCTGACTCCCATAAGTTTGGCTAGCTTTTTGCGGTATCCGGATTTTGGCTTTCGGACATAGATTTTATCCGGACTTTTCAGGTCAATACTTAACAGGACCGAGTACTCCTCTATTGTGGGTGTCAAGTCCATTCCATTGAAAGAGAAGCACCTATGGGAGGGATCCCAAAATTGAATAGCAGCTCTGATCAGTGGTTCTTCGACTTTTACAGCAATCAAAGACTCTATTTGGCCATATTTTTCATGGAAATCCTTCTTCCCCTCTTCACTAATTTGATCCCATAAGTTGGCTAAATCTATTAAATTATTTTGTTGGAGGTTTAGATTCACTTCTTGTGGGAGTGAGGACATGAAATTCCCAGTCAAGCAATCTCCTTTCACTTGTTGAACCTTTTCAGACCAAATTTGTACCTCCCGGTAGGAATCACATGGAACGTTCGCAGACGACGAACAAGCTAGCCTTTCTATGGATTCAGTGAAAAATTCCTCGTTGAAAAGAGCCATGGTTAAAATACCCCCTTATGTGACTATGTGATGCAAGAGGATTCATGCAAAAGAACGGAAAAACAAATACAAATCAGTATGTGTATAAACAATATAAACATTGAAATAAAAGCAGATAACGGATGTGATGCTCATTTATGTCCTATCAAAGGTCATTCTCATAAAAGGGAAGGAATGGCTCTATCCTAGGCTGGTCTCCTTACAACATACTATATGCTGGTTTAAGGTTTCACATATCTACAAGGTTCCCAAATCATTCCATACTGTCGTCCACACTGGACTAGTAAGGAACAGATCTGAGTGGGAGTATTTCACTTGCCATTGCGGAGGTGATTACCTCACGAGAGCATAGCTACTTTACCCCCTCCTAAGGAGGACGGAACCCGGGTGTAGGGCTCATGTTATACCAATGCACTTATGTATGCAACAATAAATGAGTATATGTCCTACTTTATTTATTCAACAGCAATCTCATACACAAAGAATGTAATGAATCAAATTATCAAAATGAATGAAATGAAGTTCTTATTTTTTGTTTATTTTTAAGTTCTATGTGGAATTTATTTTTATTAATATTTCTACTTTTATTTCATTTTTTTTTAAAAAAGAAAATTAAATTTAACTGCCAATCAAGACTATCAAATTAAAATTTAAGATACCATATGGTTATTCAATGGTTTGACCCTCTTAGCGTCCCCAGTGGAGTCGCCAAGCTGTCGTAACGGCTTCGCGCTCGACGATTTTGAAAAACGTTTAAAAACAAAAAGGAGTCGCCACCAATCTTTTTTATTAGGTGTGATTGGCCACCTGAAAACGTTTATCTTTTCAACAAAATCTCAAAATTAATTAAGTTTCATTAAAAAGACAATTTTGGTCTGCGAAAACGAAGTTGGGTTCGGGGGTACGGTTACGCGTGGGGAAGGATTAGCACCCCCACGACGCCCGTTAAAAAAACGGTACCATAATAACCATATGTTATCCTTTAATTTTAATAAAATGGTCTTGGATTTAAGTTTAATTCATTTGTTATTATAAAAAAATCGTATGTTTGCTTAAAAATCACTATTATATGTGGTTAAAAATTCCTTATGAAAATCAACATGAACACCATTTATTGAAAAATTAGATCGAATATCCCAATACTCTGGTAACATTCGAAATAATTCCCCTCACCTAGAGATTTCTTAAGAATCACTACTTGTGAGTTCTATAGAATCTCATCCTTGGTGGTGCTCATGCTATTTTATAATTAATCGTGTACGCATGTAGTATTGATAAAATGTATAATGCATGCGGAATTATGAAAAAAAACTTTATACTTTAATTTTCATTAAGGATACTCTTAATATTGAAAAATTTAACTAAATATCCCAATACTCTGGTAACATTTAGCTAATTCCTCTCACCTAGGGATTAGTCAAGAAATCACTACTTGTGAGTTTCATGACATCCCATCATCGGAAGAATTCCATTTATTTTAAAATTAATGTTTATGCGTATGATGCCAACATATAGTAGATGATGCACGTGGAATTATAAAAAGAACTTTATATTTTGATTTTTATTAATGAAACTCTTATTATTGAAGAATTTAACTAAATATCCCAATACTCTGGTAACATTTAGCTAATTCCTCTCACCTAGGGATCAGTCAAGAAATCACTACTTGTGAGTTTCATGACATCCCATCATCGGAAGAATTCCATTCATTTTATTTTTTTTAGATTTATTATCTTGATTCTTTCAGTCATTCCTTTTTATTAAAATTCTATTATTACTTGTTTAATTAATTTAACTATCATTCTTTACTTTTGGAAACTTTACCATGATTGATTTTTATTATTTTTTATTTATGTAATTCTAAAAATCCCCTTTTGTTTATTTCTCTCAATTGTTTTTATTACCTCTTTTGTTTTTATTAATTTGCACTTAATTAATATTTCTTTTAAACACTCTATTTGTCAAAACTCTTTATTTTATATATATATATATAATTATTCATTCATCTTATTATTAATTAATTTTTTTCTTTTTTTTTAAAAAAATAAATAAATAAATAAGCATGAAATTGGATATTGAGGAATAATACCGAATATCCCAATACTCTGGTGACATTCGATATAATTCCCCTCACCTAAAGTTTTTCGAAGAATCGCTACTTGCGAGTTCGACGAAGACTTATCATCGGGATTTCTTACTTACTTTATTTTAATTTTATCGATTTATTATTTTTATGTGTTTTTTCATTATCATTGTTATATATATTTTTAAATAAAATAAAAAAAACAAAAAGTAAATAAATAAATACAAAAAATAAGCATGAAATCGAATATTGAGAAATAATACCGAATATCCCAATACTCTGGTAACATTCGATATAATTCCTCTCACCTAAAGTTTTTCGAAGAATCGCTACTTGCGATTTCAACGAGGACTTATCATCGGTATTTCTTACTTATTTTATTTTAATTTTGTTTTGGTATTTTTACTTTTATTTTTTAGCTTCTTAAAATATTCTTTTATGGTAAATTGTTTAATAATAAAAAAGAAAATTATATAAAAATATTTTATATCTATTTACACATTTTGTACATCCTACGTACATTTTAGAATTATATAGATTTCCTAACTTCCTAAAAAGATTTTTATATTAAAAATATTATTATATGTATAAATGAAAATATATAATTATGTACTTTATATACCTATTTTATATATTTTTATTTATACATCTACATATATATTATATTTCTATATCTATTTTATACACTTTATATATATTTGTTTTACATTTTGAACTATATATATATATTTCTTTATATTTATTAATATATACCTTTTATGTACATAAAATTTATATATTTTAAAACCATGCTTTTTTACATATTTTACACTTTCTTTTAAAACTATATGTTTATTTTATTTTTATATATTATATTATTCCACTTATTTATTTTTTTTTTGCCATGATAATACATTTAAAAAACACCTAAAACAAATTAATTTATAAAACAAATAAATAAAATGAAAAAGAAATATACTCAATAGTCCAAAAATGGGCCCAAAATCGAGCCCAAGCAGCAGAGGCCCAAGTCTGTTAAGGGAGACGGGCCGAAGCGGGTCGGCGCGCGGGTCGGGCGCGATGCACGGGTCGCGAGCGGGTCGGCACGCGGATCGCGGAAGCGGGTTGCGCGGACTTCGGGTCGGGTTAGGGGCGACGCGCGGGTCCTCTGGCTCAAAACGCACCGTTTTGACCGCTTATAAAAGATCCCATTTTTTTTTCTTCTTTCATTTGCAACCGATCTTCCCAAAAAAAAAACTTCAAAAACCCATCGAAATCCTCCCAGCCTCCTTCCCCGGGGCGATTTCCGGCCGCCGTGCGCCGGTCGCCGGTGATACCCCGAAACCCTAAAAAGACTTCCCTTTCCTTCCTCTTCTCAGATCTGGGGTTTGTTTTCCCCGAAAACACCCCCAACCCCCCGGATCTGACTATTCCCGAAAGCCATTCCCCTTTTTGTTTTTTGTGTTTTTTTTGTTTTTTGTGTTTTTATCTGGTTAGGTCTGGTTGTGTATGTGGTTGTTTGCCTCTTTTTTTGTTTCCTTGCAGGTTTTAGGTCTAGGGTTCCTAGATCTGAGATCCTAAGGGTCTCGATTCTAGGGTATGGGGTTTGTTTTTGGTTAGGTTTTGGGTAGGCTATGGTGGCGGTTTGATGGTGATGGTGGTGACGGTGATGAGTGGTGGCTGGGATTTGGCGATGATAGCTTGGTGACGGTAGTGGTGAGTAGTAGCTACGGTGGTGGTTTAGGGTTTCTGTTGGTGAGGGTGATGGTGATCGGTGATGGTGTTTCTAAGTCTGTATCCTCCAGTGGTGTCTCGGTTGGGGTAGGTTTTTTGTTTTAGTGTCCGGAAATCTCTCCTTAGAAAAAATCGGTGCTTGAATTATTCAAGTCTTTTAAACAACATTCCGAGTCTCCCTTTGATCCGGTGGGTTAGAACCCATCTGGGTTCTCCCTATTGTTTTCCAGATCTCCAAAGCAGTGTCAGGATGGGATGGGTACCTGGGGAAGATGAATTTTGGTGATGCCGAGACCTAGGGGGAAGGGTGGAGGACGCCGGCGTTTGGGGGTGCTGCCGGTGATGGACTTGCATTAAATGTTGCATTAAATGTGACTGTAATATATTAGATATATAAAAATAATATTAATAAAAGTTAACAAATAAAAAATAAGTAAAATAAAATAAAACAAATAATATAAATACTATATATAAAAGTAAATATACGATAAATAGTAAATATACGATAAATAATAAATAAAACGAAAATAAAAATAAAAATAATAAAAAAATAAAAAAAAATAAAAATAGAAATAACAGTAATGAAACACATAGAATAATGATAATAAAACTAAAAATAAATAATATATAATAATAAAAATAAATTAAAAATTAATAATAATAAAAACAAATAAAATGAAAATAAAAATAAAACACACATATAATAATAATAATAATAATAATAATAATAATAATAATAATAATAATAATAATAATAATAATAATAATAATAATAATAATAATAATAATAATAATAATAATAATAATAAGCACAAAAATAATAATAATAAAAATAACAATAATAATAAATACAAATAATAATAATAATAACAGTAATAATAATAACAATAATAAAAATAATATTAATATTGGAAAAGATAATAATAGAACTAATAATAATAGTGATATGAATAATAATAAAATAAATAAGAAAAATAAAAATAAAAAATAAAAAATAATAATAAGAATAAAATTTGTCAAAATAATTTGTGAAATCCGGACAAAATTAGGTGTCTACATTGCCTAATGAGTCAGTCTTGGTCTTAAAGACCTATTTACAACCTATAGCCCTGGCCCCATTAGGCAACTTGACAAGATTCCATACTCCATTAGATGTCATTGAATCCATCTCATCCTTCATAGCATCGAACCAAAGTTTTGATTCTTTGCTATTCATGGCTTGTGAAAACGTCTCTGGATCATTAACAGGCCTAATATTGAAATCATACTTTTGTAGATACACAATGTAATCACTAGGAATAGATGATTTCCTTTCCCTAGTAGACCTTCATAATGTTGGTTCAACATTCTCCTAAGGATCATGTTGTTCAACTGGTTGCTCACTCAATTCTGGTGTATCCAGAGGAGCCTTGTCTACTGGTAAGTTATCAACTACTTATGGATCTTCAATGATTGGTTGTTCAATGTTGAGCTGTACTGAAGGGATATTGTTCATGATAACCAATCCTTGACTCGAGTTAGAGGGTTGATCTCTTATAGAAATTAGTTCTTGAGATTGATCGCTCCTACTAACTAAGTCATTTTCAAGAAACTTGGCGTTCCTTGATTCAACAATTCTAGTGTTATGAGATGGACAATAGAATCTGTAGCCTTTGGACCGTTCGGCATATCCGATGAAATACTCACTTATGGTCCTAGGATCCAGTTTCTTTTCCTGTGGGTTGTAAACTCTTATCTCAGAAGGGCATCCCCAAATACGCATATGACCAAACTCGGTTTTTAACCCTTGAATAATTCGAAAGGCGTCTTTGGAATAGCCTTGGTTGGAACCCGGTTCAATATATACGCTGCCATTTTAAGAGCTTCAATCCACAAGGACTTAGGCAACTTCGAGTTGCTAAGCATACTACGCACCATTTTCATCAAAGTTCGGTTCCTTCTTTCTGCAACACCATTCTGATCCGATGAACTAGGCGTGGTATATTGGGCAACAATCTCATTTTCTTGAAGGAACTTTGCAAATGGTCCAGGTGCTTGTCCATCTTTAGTGTATCTACCGTAATACTCCCCACCTCTATCAGTTCTTACCATCTTTATGGGTTTTTCACATTGTTTCTCTACTTTAGCCTTAAAGATTTTAAAGGCGTCTAATGCTTCTTTCTTGTTATGAAGCATGTAGAGATACATAAACCTCGAGTAATCATCAATAAAGGTGATGAAGTACTTCTGACCATATGCATCAATGTCTGGATAACATATGTCAGAATGTATGATTTCTAATATGGTTGAACTCCTATTGGCACCTTTCTTAGATTTGTTGGTTTGCTTACCCTTAATGCAATCCACACAAGTGTTGAAATCAGTAAAATCGAGAGTACTAAGTATTCCGTCATTTACCAATCTCTTAATTCTATTTATGGAGATATGACCTAATCCTCGGTGCCATAAGTGGAGGAGTCCTCATCCATATTTGATTCAAAACAAACATATGAGAGTGGATTACCTTTCTTAACGAGCCACTGCTGAAGCTTGGCACAGTCCTTCTTCATGTGTCCCTTCTTTTTACAGAAGAAACACTTGGACTCTTTCTTAATGTCAACTTGGGCAGGGATTTTCCCTTTTCCCTTGTTCATGGCTCGATCTTTGGTCTTTCCTTGGCTTGCAAAAAATGCACTCTCACCCGATTCCATAAGCAGTCTTCCTTCCTCTTGAACACACATGGTCATCAATTCATTGATGGTCCACTTATCCTTATGTGTGTTGTAGGATATCTTGAATGGTTCGTACTGCTTTGGTAGAGTGTTCAATATATAGTGCACAAGAAAAGATTCAAACATCTCCACCTCTAGCTTCTTGAGTTGGGCCACTATATCTCTCATGGCCATTACGTGCTCGCGCACTCCTTTGACACTGGTGAGCCTCATCAATGAGAACTTCATTATCAGGGTGCTAGCCAACGCTTTGTCTAAAGTGACAAATTGATCATCTATGGCCTTTAGTAAGGTCCTAACGTTGGTATGCTGTTCGACAGAACCACGTATCCTAGCAGATATCTTTATCTTAATATACATGATACTAAGGCGATTGGATCACTCCCAGCGTTCATGTAAAGCTACTTGAGCAGGAGTGCTGGTCTCAGTTAATACGGGCTCGTCTTTCCTTATAGCATAGTCTATATCCATCTAATTGGAGGAGAACTCTCTCCTTCCAAACCTTGTAGTTCTCTCCATCCAGCTGAGGAACTTCTAGGTTAATACTAGCCTGAGGAAACACTGCATATATAAAATAAACATGCTTATGTATCTAGAATTTTTGAGGCAAACTTAATTATGTCTACCAATGTAAACATATTTTATTAATGAATCTTAAACATAAAACTTGCCTGTGGGCTCAAGTTCTAATTCTAATAGATTCTTATCATAATGATAAAACTATCAAATTATATCATTTCCTGATTCCTATGGGTAAATTAAGAAACTAATTTGATATTTTATCCTAATTAGTTATAAAATTATAATAAAAATTCCTGAGGGATATAATTTACCATAACCTTATAACTAATCACAATTTATGTCCAATACCATTATGTGATTTTTACAAATATAATTTTACTTAATTAAGGTTGCTGTGGCTAAGCCCTAATTAAATAAAATTATGGATCACTTAGAGATATTGGTAAAGTTCTAAGTTTATTCATATTTTAAAAATTGCAATTATCATAAGGCAACTTTAATTCCAAATAATATGAATAACTTAGCTACATGTGCTTTTAGTATAAAAACAACAAAATTATACATATACAAAAAAGAGCACATATACACATTCAAATCAAATTTTCATAATTTAATCATAATTTTATGATAATTTTCACAATATTATTTAATTTAAAATTACAGCATTTATAAAAAATTCCAAATTTATGAAAAATCCTCATAAAATTCAAATAATGAGAAGTTTTCATAATTATAGTAATTTTGTGAAAATGATCTAATTATTCTTAAAATTATGAAAATTACAGAACTGAAAATTTGATATAAAACTATCAAAAATATAATTATTTGGCCTAAATTAAATAATTTTAATTACTTAAATTAAATAAATTCTTAAGACTTAAAATAAACCAAATGACTCTTTTATTTAATCCACATGGCCCAAATAATTAACCAAAATAGCCCAAAATAAATGGCAAAAACCAACAAAACTAGCCCAACAGAAAAGAAAAAAATGGCCCACTTTACTGAAAGCCCCAAACCCTTCTTTTTCCTTTTTTTTTTGGAACAGTAGGCCTATATACACAAGGCGCGGGCACGTGAGTCGCATGCGCCCGCATTCAACCATTCCACGTGCCCGTTTCACCCATCGGAGCGTGAATCACACGCGCCCGGTTGACACTAATGCGCCGGCTTCTTCTTCTTCGCCCGAACAGGCAGTTTGCAGAATTTTTGGGTCTTTTTGACCTGATTCAGCATAAACTCATTCAAACAATCCCGTTTTTCATGTATTTTTCATCCTTAGAGCTCTCCAACAATAGATCTAAACTATTTGAGCCAAAATCACATGAAAACGGAATAGGTTTCAAGGAATCTGAGACTTAAAGTTTCAAAATATGGGTTTTTATAGCTTCTTTCTACAGATCTCTAACAAGATAGAGGTTACACTACGGCTTTGATACCAAATGTAAGATTAAATTAAGCCTAAATATGCTTCTAAATATACATGAAACATGCTTTAATCTGTATCCAGAAAAATACTGTAAGGATCGAAACTAACCTCCAGCCATTGCTTTGCTATCTGTCTGATTTTGATCCAGTCTCAGAAAATGGACGAACTTGCTTGAATTACTTCCAAGCCTTCCAAGCACTCAAAAAACTTCACTAGATGGTGTCTTTGTATGAGATTAATGTACTTGGGGATCGAAAGGAGCCCTCTTTTATTACTAACGAGAGCATGCTAATTATGACAATAAAATCACGTTTTAACCATCATAAAATCGTGCTTTTAATAGCCAAATATTGAGTTGAAATTCAGCGTGAAATTATGGACCATATCCGAAATTGGTCAACCAAATATTTATTTCCATAATTGTGGAGATATACTAACAATTTTCCCATCAAAGTGAAAGGTTGTTAGAAAATCTGGGATCACCCAAGGTAAGTTCCACCAATGGCAACAAGTATACCACATGTTCTAAGAGAAAAAGCAAAATAAAAGAGAAGATGATCAGTGGTTTCCGTTTCATTGCAAAAGGCACACTTATTTATTGGCTTCATAAGAATATTCTTTTGTGAAGAAGATCAATGACAGGAATGCAGCCCTTTAAAGCTTTCCAATAGAAAAGTTCAACTCTTGGAGGAGGAATTCCTTACCAGATGAAGCTTTCAAGAAGGCATGCTGTGTTTGGAGATTTTCGTTTAATTCTTTTCGAAATGGTTTTGAGCTATAAATTCCATTTGTATTGTCAGTCCAAATGATTCTATCAGTAGTGAATGGAGAGATGGTAACATAATTAATCACATTCATCAAGTTCTCCAATTGCTCAACCCCCTAATCAAAAAATGTTTCTTCTTAATGGAATATTCCATTCGAATTTTGTCCCATTCCAGTAACCATATTCGTTGATGAAGCCCTCTTTGTTGACAGTTAATGCATAAATTCTTCCAAAGGCATCGAGAAAGGAAACCAAACACACAGTGAGATGGCCAAAAATCAGATGTTAAAGTAGTGTACTTTTCACATGTAACTTCCTTCTATAAAGTAGAGGATTTTTTTCGAATCTTGAAGGGAATTTCATGAGGAAGGTCTGATTGAATGCACTTGAGTTGATAATTCCTAAACCCCTATGATTCTTACTTTTACATATAGTGCTCCATTCAATCAATCTCATTTTTCTTCTAGCATTAATGTCTACCTACAAAAATTGGCGTTGGATTTTTTCAAGTGTAGGATTACCCTTTTTGGACTTTTGAACAGAGACATGTAGCCAATTAGCAGGCTTTTTTAAAGTGGATTTAATAAGAGAAATCCAACCACTCATGGATAGAGGCTTATTCTTCCAAAGAATGAGCTTATTCTTAAAAGATTTGATTATCATTTTCCAGGAAGAAATCGGCCTTGGATTAGCTCCTAAAGGAAAACTAAGACATGAACAGGGGAAGGAGCTCCTTTCGGAATGAATTTTTCTAGCCTATTCATCAATGATAATAGAGCTGACCTTAATGCCATACAAAACACTTTTGAGATGCTAACTTTAATACCAGAGGTTAAATGGAAGCATCTGAGAATTCTTTTGATTGCCATCAATTAATCCAAATCAGATTGGAGGAAGATGATGGTATCATCCATAACTGAAGGTGTCAAATTAATTTGCATATTCTCTTACCCAAATTTTAGGACAGAAAATAATCAAATATATTTAGCTGTTCTCAACAACAAGCTTAAACATTCTGTTAAACTAAGATATATTTTAATATGTTATGTCATTGGAGGTCACACAAATGTGTGTGATTTATTAAAAGTTGTTGTAAACATGTAAGAGATGATTGGATTTAAAAAACATCAACAATTAGGATGGTTAAACATCAAAGAAATATATTTCTCTCACAAGCACTAGAACGCCTGAGATAGGATAGTTGACTATCTTAGTATACTGTTGTTGAAAAATAATTAAAAAATTATGAAAGATATTAAAATACCATAGATAAAATTAAAAAAGGTAATAATTTAGAATTCTCAATTCGAAATTTTGAAGTCTATATAACACAAGAATAATTAAAATTTGCCTTTAATTGCTATGAAAACTTATGTTATATACATGTGTTCATTATTTTTTCTATATTGGTTACGGAAAACCATGTCGGTCACGTGGAGGACTCCTATGATTATTAGGATAGAAGCATAACTTATCAAAGCTATAAAACTGCTAGCAATTATTGGAGGACACTAATGATGATATGACAAAACAAAACATTATTGTCAATAAAAAAAATTTAGTTATCAAATTGTATTTGTTGTTGGTATTTGAATAGAGACTATAACAAATATTGTGCGTTAAATGATACACTTATCACCTCGAGTCAAATTGGTTTTCTAAATGATCTTTGGATGTCACCCAAACCCTAGTTATGCAACCTTGGTAAAGGATTTTATGAAATAATATATGAAGATAGAGGCAAGAAGCACTAGGACATTCTCAATTAGCTTTTGCAATGAGAAATGCAAAGTTCCTAGAACTTTATAGATGGCAAATTTGGATTTCAAGTTACCAAATGAATTTATGGATTCCATTCTAGTCACTAGGGAGATAATTCATAAGATCTAGTTATTTTATTTTATTTTGTTTGAATGTTGTTGCACGAAACAACAATGATTGGTTGCTGGCCTCAAAATCTCGATCTTCGTGTCAAGTTGTCCCCAAATATTATGCAAGAAAGAAAATGATCAGAGGGAGTAAGGGTTTTCCCCTGCGCGCTCTCCGATGCTTAAGTCAGACCCAGTTTCGATAGCATTTTTTTGTAGGCAAATAGAGCTTGGAGTTAAAAATAATACCTGTGACCTATTTATAAGAGTTATTTTGCGAGTAATTACCTTTAAGACCCACAGCTTAAATGATAATCCAGTGGATCATTTATGAGTCTTCTGAGGCCTCTTTTCTCTTGGGCTGAAACTATCATTAGGCCAAATGTTCTTTAGCCTTATATATATCAAAGCCTAGTAATTTTTAGTTTGACCCTCATCAATTGCTCCCCACTCTTCGCAGGATTTACCCTGTGAAAGAGTATATAAAGAATGGGCTTTTCAGATTCTCTTGCTACTCTCTTTTTGGCATTATTATAAGAGGCTTTTCATCTTCTCTTGGGGGCTCACCTAGTGGACTCCATAATAATTTGTAATAGGATCGACATCGTGCCGTTATTTCTTTTGTTAACTGCTTTTTTAAAGCACTACTGGGATACGTTTTTCTCCATTTCAACTGAGCTAAATGCTTCTCAAGTGGAATATGCCACCCTTCTTTTTGAATTCAAGGTCTTAACTGACCGAAACCAAGAGCTATAAAGAGAAATTATAAGATTGCAAAGCCACCAAAGCCTTCTATTAGCTAAAAGGAAGAAAACCAAATCTGGGTTAAGGCCGTGAGGGCACATCGTCAAGAAGTGCTATAAGAGGATGCATATATTCTTAACTGGTTTCATCAGATGTGATTTGTACTTGGCATGCTCCTGATTGGTTGAAGCTTGATCTAGATGTTGAGGATTTGGAACCTTTTCTGAGTATGGGTACTTATAAAGATCTAATATGATCTTACCAGCCCTTAGAATCCTTTTCGTCTACCCAGGATGGTCGAGGTTCTCACAGGCTTGGACGAAGATGATTTAGATAATCCAGAGACTAACTTTTCTAAGGATTATAGCGTCTCAGGACGCACTCCCCAGTTTTTGTGAAAGACTTTAGTCTTTTACAAACTCATCAACATATTTTTAAACTCATCTACAGAGGCAACTAATCTTACGTAATAATCAGACTTTCCTCGCACACTTTTCGCTTTAAGTCCTTTACTTTGTTCATGGCTTACCTTATGCATTTTTCGCTTCAAGCACATGTGTTGCCCATCTTGTGCATTTTTCGCATACGGACTTTATAGAATTGATAAGAATATAACATCGTTTATATCCGAAATGCCAACATAAAATGTTAAATGTATTTTGTCAACCAATTGTAGCACATATCCAATGATAAAATTGTAACATACCTCACAGCCTACATACTGTATGCTCCCAAGTTTTTCTTTGCGACCAACACCATCTCAAAGAAGAACTTTTACCTGAGTGTTGAGCCTGTCTCGCGTGTTCTCCACTTAATGACTTGTGTATTTGGTTTGCCCGTCTCACGCATGTTTCGCTTAGGAACTTTCGAATTTGCCCGTCTCGCACCTTTTTGTGCTTAGGGACTTTCGAATTTGCCCGTCTAGCACCCTTTTGTGCTTAGGAACTTTTGATTTTGCAATAGGTAGCTAGTTTGCGCATTTTTCGCTTTTAGCCCCCTTCTTTGGCCAACTTCCGTTTTTTCTTCATCTATGCCTGCAACATGTCTATCAAATATGGAGGATTATCATAGTACATATAAAAATAACTGGCCTTCCATTTCATAATGTAGTATTTTCAATTAAATGGAGCAAGTAACAACATAATTGCAACAAATGTTAAAACAATAATATCAAGTGTTTACCACCAGTACAGTTCCAAGTCATTGTCTTTGTAAAGTTCGTAAAGTGGACGTTCTGCTGCCAATCGTGGATCGTGTGCTAAGTCACGCCTTGGTTCTTCACTCATAGGAACCAGCAATCTACCTTTGCGAGCCTACCACAAGTTGTCTCCAATTCGACTATATCGAACTAAGCTCTCCCTGGCTTGCTGCCTTACAGGACAATGACTAGTGCCTCCTTTGGACACCTCAAATCTGCTACCACTTGCATGTCCTTGCTTGGTCAGTGAAGACTATAACAATGTGCAAGGAACTTCGCTGACCTTGCATCCAAGCAATTGGCTGTGTGCTTTTTCCTAACTCATCAGCAACTAGCACTCGTTTCTTGCTATTAATATCAACACTAATGAGGCATCCTCTCAGGACCATCACCCTTTCATTGCTTCTACTTTGGTGCACCCGTATGCACTTACACATGCTATTAATCTGGACAAGGGTCGCTAACCTGACTATCTTACCCTTTTTCCCTTCTGATTTCGATGGCATTGAGGACTTTTCTACCTTTGGTCCCTCACTCTCTGTTGGGACAAAGCATGGGCACCTCCCGTCACTAATCCATAGATTGCCCGTAATGAGGTATAGGTGCTTCGCCGTAACAGTGGTCACACCTGGGACAGGCTGTGCTTTGGCATTTACAGCCTCGACCTGACTTGAGCACTTGGAGATGGTCGATCCAACTCGCTACACAACTTACTGGGAGATGAAATTGTTGGTAGCTCTGTATCTAGCATGGCTCGCACACTTTGCCCATTCATCTCTGCCTTCATGTACATTAAACCATGATGGGGGCCTCACTTACCCACTATAATGGTATTCAACAACCGCATTGGATTGAGTCTAGGATTGGCCTCCTCTGCCTCCGTTTTTGAACTATCTTGGGGGGTTGATTAGTCCCTTTTTGCTTGGGTGTTTCCCCATTCTTTTTCGCGTCCCATTTTTATTTCTTCCCACGCCTCTAGTTTTTTTTCCTTGTCTTTGTATTGGATGAAAAAGCACTATATTGGAAACCATTGAGATTATCCGCAGTAGCAATAGTCAAAGGTAAGTCAGTCACCTTTCAATCGTCTCAATTCAGCCTGCGCCCAAGGTTGGAGACCCAATAAGAAGTTAAACACTCTGTCTTCCTCGGTTATATCGTTGATTTCAAGCATTCGGGAGCTAAATGCTTTCACATACTCCCCCATAGACCATGTGTGCCTGCTCTTAACTCGAGCACTGTAGTAACCTACTAGCTAGCCTGCTTGGGAGACAACTTCTTCTGCGTCTAAAAGTAGCTAGTGGCTACATTATCTGTCAACACCATGAACTTAGACTCCAACAAGTACTGTCGCCATGACCTGAGACAGTGTACCACAGCCGTCATCTCTTTTCTTGGACTATGTACCTCCTCTTTGTCTCTTTAGGCTTCCTGCTCTCATAGGCGATCGGGTGGCCCTCTTGCATTAGCACATTGCCTATGGTAAAGTCAGAGGCATTCGTGTGCACCTCAAACAGCTTGTTGTGGTCGGGCGAGGCTAAGACCAACTCTTCAGTTATCGTGACCTTCAGCTGTTTGAATGCCTGCTGGCTCTTCTGGTTCCAGTCCCATGTTCGCCCCTTCTTAAGCATCTCTGTCAATGGAGCAGCGATCGCCAAATACCTTTTGTTGAATCGCTTATAGTAATTGGCGAACCCCATAAAGGATCTTAGCTTGGTCACTTTGGTGGGCGATTCCCACTCTTGGATCGCCTATGCCTTTTTCATCTTGACTAGACTGCCTCCTTACCATGTGGCCTAGGAATGTGTCGCTTGCTCAGGTCTTAAGCCTAGTAATAGTGTAGCCTTAGGGAGGAAAACTTGCATCTACATATCCGTAGACAAAAGTGCTGGTATGGGGTAACTCGTATACTTGTATTTGTACTTAAGAATGCTATGTACAGGAGCTTTACAGGGGACTTATAGCCTCTCTCACTAGCTCTCAATACACCCACACAAGAGACTCTTTTATTTATAAATGTGGGGGAGGGCACCCCTTTATATAAACAAGCCTTCTTATGCATGTGTGGCTGTCAACAAGCCAATTGTGTGGCTCCTAAGCCACCTCTAGATGGTTCCACACAAGTGGTTCCTTGTCCTTCCCACAAGTGGAATCCTGTTAGGGTGCGTCAGGGTCTTTGGAAGCTTTTGGAGCGCGCATCATGGTTGAAAGGTTCTGGACTCTTCCACTCAAGGCCTACGTTTGGGTGTGTACTTGATCGCCCCTCGAGCTTTATCAAGTTCCCTCAGAGCTCCTTCGCTTGGGGCTCACCCGATTCTTGTTTGCTTGGACGTGCAAATGGTTCGCCCCATCCTCAATTCTTGGTCATGAGCTTGGCTTAGCGATTCTAGCTCGCCATGCAGATTCTTCCATACTAGGGTTGCGCGTGTGCTTGCCTATGGAGTTCTCCCACGTTCTATAAAGTTTCGACACTTGCGGCTCGACATATTCATGCTCGCCTTTAGGTCTTACTCGTCTGGGCATGCTCCGAGCTAACCTATTGAACTCTCCCGCATTGTCAGACGCTTTGGTGCCCAAGGCTTGGTCGATTCCAGCTCATCTTCCAGATCCTTTCTCGCCTGGGTGAGCTTAGGGCTCGCCTGGCTTAGTTGATCCATTATTGCCTGGCATGTATACGGTCGGCCTGGGTTGTCGCTCTTTTGGATTCTTTACATGCCCTATAGCCTTGTGTGCATGCTTCTACGACGGATTTTGCCTTGCTCGACCATATAGCTTGCATGCTTGCCGCGTGGGCATTGCAAGTGATCGCTGGGATTGCTCTATCGCCAATTTGGTCTACTGCCTAGGCTTTGTGTTCACCACAAATGTCAATGTGCTCACCATCTTTTGATCAATTGGGCGAGCCTAGCTTGTAGCAGGTTGGGAGCCACTCAATCACCGTGTTCCCCTTAATGCCACTATGCTCGCCATCATTGCTCCGCGCATTGCGTGTGGTAGGCTGAGCTCACGGGAGGATTTGCTCGCCCGCGTTGTTGTTTAATAGGGGAGCCATTCCACTGCCGAAGATGCCTGTCGCACTTGTTATTTGCTCGCTGTCACCAAAGCACTCTACGGGCGATCCTTTTGGCGGGAGTCTGTCTGTCACCAAAGTGGCTGTCACGTGGACGAGCTTGCTGTCGCCAAAGATGTCTGCCGCATAGATATCTTCTTTCCCGTACGGATATTCGCATGGCGAGCCACACTCTCTCGCCATATGCCTGCATATGCAGCCTACTCGCCGCATTTCCATGCCTGGGCAAGCCCCACGTACGACAGCCCACATTTCTTGCATGCGTGAGCCACATTCTCTCACCAAAGGGGCGTGCGCATGAACCTTTGATCGCCATCGCCAAACAAGCATTTCTAGGCTTTGCTCGTCTGCATGCATTTTTCTACTGGGTGATCCATTCTCTTGCCATTATTTCTCTACTGGGCGATCTTGTCGCCTGTGTCTATGCTTGCCATATTTGCTTTACAGTGTGCTTTGCGTAGGCAGACTAGCCTGTCACATGCACAAGCGACTCTCTCGCCAAAGTGGTATGCCGCTTTACTCACCCGCTATTCTAGCCTACATGTGCTCGCCTCTCGCTATAGTGGCTTACCGAGTGGACTTGTGTTCTTTCACCAAAAAGCCTTGTCGTGTGCTCCTTCTCACCGTTTAGCTCGCCCAGGCGAGCTACATGTTCGGCAGACAAGTCTGTCGCTTGTACAGTTGCTCTCTCACTCTCTCGCCAAGGGAGATGTCGCATGCGGGAGCCCCCTTTCTCGCTGCTTTTGGCTGTCACGTGCAGGAGACTGTCTCTCGCCCGAGGGAGTTGTCGAGTGTGTGAGGCCTCTTTCTCGTCGTTTTGGCTGTCGCGTGTAACTTCTCATGCAATGCAGCAACAGCTTCAATCATTACCTGTGTCTTTTGATTTCTCATTTGTCTTAATATGGAATCTAATTACTTCTTAAGCTATATGAGCTGTGTCACACTTAGGTTTTCAATGTTTTGATTTTGACTTTCGATGTGTCTTTCAATCATTTCCTGTACACTAGTACCTCTTAAAATATCTCTAAGTTCACCATGAATCTGTTGCTATAATTCCTTGGCTATCACACGCGGGAGGCTTTCTCGCCCAATGCCTCTCTCTTGCCAAGCCTGTCGGGCGCAAGAGCCAGTCTCTCTCCCAATGCTTGTCTCATGCAGAAGCCACTCTCTCGTCCAAGACTTGTCGCGTAACCTGTGCACCCTGCTGCAGCCTACGTACCTTGTATTCTGCAGATCGTCTTTTCACCATCTTTTGTATTTTGCTTTTTTGTTTGTTCCCACAGACGACACCAATTGTTTTTGCACGAAACAACAATGATTGGTTGCTAGCCTCAAATTCTCGATCTTCGTGTCAAGCTGTCCCCAAGAATTCTGTAAGAAAGAAAATGATCAGAAGGTGCAAGGGCTTTCCCTTGCGTGCGCGCTCCGATGCTTAAGTTAGACCCAATTTCGACAGCAGTTTTTTGTAGGCAAATAGAGCTTGGAGTTAAAAATAATACCTGTGACCTATTTATAGGAGTTATTTTGCGCGTAATTACTTTTAAGACCCACAGCTTAAATGATAACCCAGTGGATCATTTATAAGCCTTCTGAGACCTCTTTTCTCTTGGGCTGAAACTATCATTAGGCCCAATGTTCTTTTGCCTTATTAATATCAAAGCCCAGTAATCTTTAGTTTGACCCTCATCAAATGTGTTTGAACAAATATTGTTATTCTAAAAAACTAGTTTATGTAAATGTTTTTGAATTCAATTAATATATGTTATTATTTGCATATATGTTTGATTTGTTTTTTATAAGAGTTCCAAGGTATTTAAATTGGAAAATTTTTTAAGTGGACCTATATATATAAATATATATATATATATCAATTAATTGTACATTATAAGCTATCTGATGTGTATAGTCCATTTATAAGTAATTATATAAATGTTGATTTATTAGACATTAAAGGCATCTCATTTAGTATGGGCTTTGTAATGTGTAGAGATTCAATATTTTATTTTATTTTTATGATGGGCCAAAATAAAATTAAATATAATACAAGCATAAATAGATTATGTTCTCCAGTCTAAACATAACATAATTCTCATTCTCATATCCTATCATTAAGTGAGATATAGATTCCTTCAAAAGATTTAGACATGGAAGACTGCTAACCCTAATAAATCAATTCCAATGGATTTAGGTACGCTTTCGTAATTTTTCTTTCTTGATGATTAAAAATGAAATCCTATGTGTATTTATTTGTATGATTTTCCTACAATTTAAAATATAAATTACCTTTAAAATAATAAATTTTGCACAATAAAATAAATTAATGATAATTAAACATACTAAATTGGAGGATGATTGTGAAACTAATTTAACTTTTGATTCCATGATATGTGAATTATCATTGTTTTAACTTAAGAATTGTGGCAAAATGAATATGTGTTACTAGGCATTAGTTAAGTGTATATATGTCTCCAAGTAGAATTATTCTCTGAAATAACATTTTCTTCTGAAAAACCGTTGTTATCAAGTTCAACAAATATGAGAAACTGAATGAGAACAATAACTATGAAATCTAGAATATGAAAATCCAGTATGTGCTAGAAGAACAAAAGGTTCTTCAAGTTCTGGATAATATCCTAAAGAGCCTAAGGCATGAAACACTACCCAACATAGGAGGGTTAGAAAGACTTATGAAGTCTAGAAAAAGAAAAACTCCAAGCAATATAGAGAATGACTTGATACATGAGTTCAAGATGCTTGCTTAATGCCAAAGAGATGTGGATTGCCATAAAGGCAATGTTTGGTAACACCTCAATTGCTAAACTTGAGCATTTTACAATCAAATTTGACACGTACAAAAAAAATCGACTCGATTGCATTGCATCCTTAATCATCACTCATTTAAACTTAAATATAATCTAAATCCTAATTGTTGGGCCAACTGAATGGACTAATTTGATTTTGGATTATCTGTATCGTATTTATTTCATGTAAAATATGAATTTTATCATATGATAATTTGGGTTGACATATCAAATACAAAACAAATTTTTTAGTTTTGTTTAATTTATATATAAAATTTTTTGTCAAAATTTTAGTCCGTGTTATTTATATATTAATAATTTGTAAATAGTGCCATTATGTTATATTTAAAATTATTAAATCTACATAATTTTTTGACACTTGATATCTAATATTCGCGTTTTAGTGAATTCTTTCCTCGAATTCGAGATGTGCCTTTCTCTTAAATTAAGTATATTAAAATAGGAATAAGGATTTTTTTTAATAAGAAAAGGACTAAGGATTTGAAGAGAAACTAAAAAATCAAAATAAATAAGAATTTTATCGTTGGTTTAAAAGTAAGCACCAATTCTTTTCTGTTATCAGTCAACTTGATAAAAGACTAAATTAAAAAAATTAATTGAAAATATAAAAAGTTAAAAATTATAAAAAATCTATTCATCAGGTCATTGGTTACATAAAAAAATAGACTTTCCACCAAAAAAAATCCGAAGTGATGGACAAAATTCTATTTAAGCCCGAACCAATATTTGTAATTTTCTTGTATCTGAAGTCCTACCTTAAGAAATTCTTTTTTTTTTTTCATCAAGTAGTTTTCTACCTGTTAAAAATTTTTAATATATAAGTGTATCTTAATCAAACTAATTTTTGCATTTTATTAATATGTGTTTCATATTTCTTTGGCGGTCAGGTTAGCATTGTCAAAATTGATCAAGACTTGTTGGGCCGACCTAGCTTAACCCATTTAAGGAGAGCTTTTTAGCTCTACCCATTTAGATTCGAGCCTAAATGGATTTAGTCTCGGTTTAAATGGGTCTGCCCATTTAATTTTTTAATATTTTTAAATTCTTAATTATATTGAAATTTTATTTTTTATTTTAATTATTGACATGTTTAACATCTTTAATCAAATTAAAATATATAAAATTGAGTGATGTAAGTTCATTTTTGTTTTTTTAAGTATATGCTTTATTTTAAATTCTCTTTTGTAATGACAATTAATTTATTTTGAAATGTCCAATGATATAGGCTTTCAAAAGGTTTGAAATTATTTAAGTGGAAGAATTAAAATCTCAATTAGATCTTTATTTGGAAGAGTCAAAGATTATGAATTGCACCGTTGAAGATTTAAATGTGTTCTAATGGTAAAAAGATCATAAGCCAGGATTTCTTGAGTTTGCAAGTATGACTTGTGATATTTTGAGCGTTCCATTAACAACAATGGCATCGAGAGTTCTTTTAGTATTGATCTCGCGTTTTAAACAATTATCGAAGTTCTCTAGATTATGAGAACGTGAATACTCTCATTTGCACATGAAATTGAATTTTTGGTTTTGAATGTAATGTTATTAATTAGTTGACAATTTTTAATCAATTCATAAGTTTAAATGTTTAATTCTTGTGAGTTCCTATATTGTTTTTTATTTATGTTTGTAGATCGCAAAGTTGAAAATGAGTTGATTGAATGTGATTGACATTTGATGGAGGAGATGAGCATGGATCTATTTATTATGTTTTTTATTTTTAATATTGTTCAGACATGTTATATTTTTTAGTCTCTAAGTTTGTTAAAACAATTTATATTATGTTTCTAAGACAATCAATATGTAATGTTAAAATAATGTTAAAGACTTGATGTCATGGATTTGATATGAATTTATTTGATATTTGTTTAATATTTATTTCAAAATTTTATTTTGTTTATTTACTAAAAATATAAGATGTTAATATAAGTTTAAATTTTTTTTATTTCTTAATTTACGAGCTGCCTATTTAAGCTTGTTAGCCTTTAAGATCATATATAAACTTGCATTTTCAAATCTATTTAAAAAAATAATTTTTTGATTTGATCCATTTATGATCTAATGGGATGGACCGATCGGGTTGTACCATTTGACGATCAGCTTTAAAAATAAGAAATTATACTTAAAAAAACACTTACTTTCACAGTGCAGAAAACATCAATGGGAAATAGCCATGTGTCCAAGAAAGGACGATGATGGCGGTCATTATCGGAAAAGAATCGAACACCACGCGCCTCTTTCCTTGCCTCTCAAAACACGAATTTCTTTTTTCCATTTTTATCTTGAAAATCAGGAGCATGTAACTTTTTTTAATTAAATTTTCAAAATAGTTTCAAAATTTTCTGTTTCTTCTTTCTGGTGGCTGCTTTTTCTCCTTATTTTCTCGCCATAAGAAGTCTCGCTCTTTGCCCCTTCTCTCCAAAACTCCCCATTTCCTTTCTTCATTTGAAGCAGCTATGTCTTTTAGAGGAGTAAGTCTCTCTTTCTTTTGATTATTTTAGATCTGATTCAGTTTGGTTTTCTTATTCTTTGTTTTCGCTTTAAAAAAGTTGATTTTTTTTTTATGAAACTCAAACAAATTTGAGGTTTTTATCATATGGGTAGCTTCTATTTTTGTTTTAATCTATTGTGTTTTTTTTTTCTTTGTGTAAGATTGAATTTACATGGCTAGTTTGATCTTAGCTTTTAGTTTTAGTTTTGCATTTTTTTTCCTTCCTGGGATCAAGAAATAATGGATTATTAGATCGGATTTGTTTTGCACTTTCATTAATTAAAATCTGATGGGAATGTTAAGCAAGTCAAGCTTGGTACTTGACTGCAATCCCATTGAGCTTAGTGGAAGTAAAGCTATCTCGGGATTACAGCTTGTCGAAAAGAAGGATTTTGATTTTGTACTCAGAATAGTGTCTATTGTAGGTCTACCTGAGTTAAGTTGAAGTAAAGTTTGTCATTTTTTGGTGCATCTATGTCTCCAATTGTGCTGGCATTGTATCTCGTTGTAAATAAATTGGCCTTCAGATTTGAACCCGGATTAGGCTTTTGAATTATGTTAGATTGGTTTGTTTACCGATGGACTTGGAATTTTATGTGCACTGCATTTACCTCAGTCTCATATGACAGTCATGGCACTTGTGATAGTGATGGAGTTAGAAATTAAGGATCGTCGTGTCCATTTACAGATTTGACATCCTTAAATTTTGTGAAAAGTTTTTACGTTGTATCAGACACTTCTGCGTCTTAGACTTCTTATTTGGGGTTCATTGAAAGTTTGTTCTGCTTTGCAGAAAATGTAATGGTTTTTTAATATGAAAAGGCAATATTGGTTTGACTAAGTTCTGAATTTTGAGCATTTGTTTCTGGTTTTCAGGGAAATGCATCATCTGGCATGGGTGTGGCTGAGCACAGTAAAAGCACGTACCTGGAGTTGCAGAGGAAGAAGGTGTTCCGATATGTGATCTTTAAGATTGATGAGAAGAAAAAGGAGGTTATAGTTGAAAAGACTGGAGGTCCAGCTGAGAGCTACGATGATTTCACTGCCTCCTTACCTGAGAATGACTGCCGATATGCAGTTTATGACTTTGATTTCGTGACTTCTGAGAACTGCCAGAAGAGCAAGATCTTTTTTATTGCATGGTTAGTTTCTCTTTCATTTGCAAAATAGTTCCATTCAGTTAAATTTGTGCTACATGTTCATTATAACTCAGTGAGTCTGATCTATTATAACGCATCGTTCTTTCTTTTCTCCTCATTCTGTCTGTTTGACATCTGATACTTCGACACTATTATCTTCCTATTTTTTAGTGCGACTTGATAGAAAATGAAAGTGTTTATGGTTGCAACAATTATTTAATCACTTCCCATATCTTTTGGTTGAGAATTTGATCATTTATGCTTTGATAATACTGGGAGCCTAAGGTTTTGAATTCTGTTTATTTTTGTGAGGACTTTCTTTGAACTACTTTCCTCAGTCAGGTTATATTGTCTTAGGTTTGCTAGAAATACAATTGATGTATGATGTGCTGACTCCATGCAAAGAAATGGAGATGGAACAACTATCAATGGTGATCGAATCCATGGATGTCATGATTGCAAATGCAATGCTTCTTTTGTGTTTACACGTGAATTTAAAAATACTTCTTCGGCTTTCATCCAAAATCAAATGATTTTCTTCAAATTGGATATTAATTTTTTTTGCTTTCAAGTCATATTTCCTACCATGCAGTTTCTGTTAACAAAATTTGCTTAGCACCTTTGGATTTGGTTCTTCTTTCTTCTTGTTCTTTTACATCATTAAAAAACAGGAATGTTTTCATTTCTTGTACTATCTGCTGATTTGAGTCATTCAACACAATTTTGCCCTTATGATCTGGAAGACAAGCTGATCTGCCAACTTGGAATTTTTTTTTCCATTCCTTCTGGCATTGAGAAAGGAGTTTATATCCATGAAAGGTATAAGATATCTCAATAAGATTAAACTTTGGAGCTGGTTTTGTGATTGCTTTTATGCTAGGGTAAACAAAATAATGTTCTGTGAGGTTAAAAGGTGCTTCATCAGTGGTCCTGTTTCTGGTGTGTTCCTTGCTTAGACGATATTAAGCCAAGTATATATGCTTTGCTTTCTCTTTAAGGTTCATAAACTCCAGTTGTTTGAGTGTGCAAAGCAATGGTGGGATAATCATGAAATTAGTTTTCATTTCTTGCCACTGACCTATTGAAGTATTTGTCAAATTGTAGGAGAAAACAAGAGTGAAAATTGACTGGTGCATGTCTTTCTGTTTGTTACCTGTGTTTTTCTGTATATAATTCTGACTCTACGTTCTTCTGTAGGTCTCCTTCTGTTTCAAGGATCCGAGCCAAGATGCTTTATGCAACATCCAAGGACAGGTTCAGAAGGGAATTGGAGGGCATTCATTATGAAATCCAGGCAACTGACCCAACCGAGATGGATCTTGACGTGATCAGAGAGCGTGCACATTAAGCGTCCGCTGCCTTCATGGATATCACATGCTTAGAAAACTCGCTAGAGTCGCATTTAGGATCGTTTCCTGATTCAATTTGTTGCCGAGTTAAGTGCAGTTGTCTGTCTCTGACATAGTACATATGTCTGTTGTTAAATAACACCTGCGAAGGCTGATTAGGAGCTCAGGGATTCAAACATCTGGGGTATGTTGGGACTTTGGGCTTCTCATTGCCATGATGCTTCACAGGTGAAAGTGGGTGTGATTATGGATATTTGACTCTTATTAATGGAATGGTGTTTCAATCACTTTTACTGCTGTTCATCCGAGCTTTTTCTGATTGCATGGGCTGTTGAAATATAAATAATTTCCACTGTCACGGTCACTAAAAAGCAAGTATATTAGGAGTCGTTTGATATTACCTACGTTTTAGGCTTTTGTTTTTAGTTTTTTTAGAAAACAGTAACATAAAACATGTTTTGCAATATATATTTATTTTCAAAAAACAAAAATGAAAAAAAAATTTTAAATTGTTGGAAATAAGAATTTGTTGTTTCTATTGTTTTCAAAAATATATTTTTATTTTTGGTACTGTTTATAAGATAGTGAACAATGTTTATATATTAGATAATTATTTCATATACTGTTAGTGAAATATTTTTATTCCACAAGTAGTGTTAAGATCATGATATGTGTTTTATAAAAATGTTAAAAAAATAAATAAAATAAGACACTTGTCATGATCTTAGCATCGCTTGTGAAATAAAAATATTTCATTGATAATGTATGTAATAATTATTTTTATATATTAATATAATATTAATATTTTTCATAATAAAAAATATAAAATAAAATTAACTTTCTTAAATTTAATATAAAATATTATTTAATTAAAATATAAATATTTTAAAATTAATATAGAAAAGTTGAAAATGTAAAAATCAATTACATATAAATTATATTAAACTATAATATTATTTAATTTAAATTTGTATAATAATTTATGGAATATATTATATATTTTAAAAAAAATTATTTAATATTATTTAATATTATATTCTTTAAATTAAATTTAAAATATATCATTACTACTGTCAAATAATTTAATATTATTAAATAAGTGAATACCTAACATTAAATAATATTATTTATATTAAATAAAATATATTTTAACAACTATATAATTTATTATAAATTAATTAGTTAAATTTATTATTTAATATTATTACAATTAAATAAAATAATATTATTAATAAAATTTATAATTATTAATTCATTTTATTGTTTAATATATAAATTTAGAATTTTAATAATCTAAATTATTATCTAATAAAAATTAATATTATAAAATTATTTAATATTATTTGAATTGAATTATTTTATTTAATATTATATTTAATTATAATATTATTTAAATTATATTAAATTTCAATAAGATTAAATTGAAATATTTAATATTAGTATTAAATAGTATAAAATAATATTATTTTATATTTATGTAAATAATATTATTTAATAAATATACTATTTTTATTTATTTTTTAAAATTTCATTTTGAAAATTGAATTATTATATCTAAATCAATTTAAATATTTGTTTTTAATACGCAACAATACAAATCAAATATATGTTTTATTTTCAAAATTTAAAAATAAAATAAAATGATAACAAAAAATTTATTTTATGAATTGAATTATTATATCTAAATCCCAAACTACTCCGAAGTATACTTAGTAATTCGTGTTTTTAATTCGTTTTCGTGTTATGTAAAATCATATTGGTGTTGTGTAAAATACGAAAATTTAGTGTCAAAATTCATGTTGACGCAGGACACATAAAATCTTATTTTTAGCTTATTTTTAGCTTTTACAATATTAATATACAATTTTTATTTAATTTTAATTCATGTTATTTTATGTCTTATATTCATATTACTTTTGTGTCATATAATTATATTGTGACTAAAATTACCAAGTCTATTCTGAAGCAATCATGTGGCATTTGTTTTCAACTGCCTTTTTTTTTTTGGAGTACTGATAGTTAGACCTGTTCATTGGGCGGGCCGGGCCGAAGGCCTATAACAACATATTTTGGCTATGTTCAAGCCCGGCCCGGCCCGTTAATTCGGGCCTGGATTTTAGTCCAAGCCCGTTTTTAATTTTATTACATAAACCCGAAGCCCGGCCCTACCCGCCCGTATTTTTTTTATTTATTTGTTTTTTATTCTTTTATTCCCTTTAAAATTTAATTTGATTTGTCAAAATTTTCATGTTAATTTTCATATTAAATATATATAATCATGTTTATTAATCAATAATATTTTATATACATATAATTATATTATACTTAATAGATATATTAAAAAAAACTTAATTAATAATATGTTTGGGTCGGGCTCGGGCTTTAGACAGTCAAGCTCGAGCCCGGGCCCATTTTTGATTGGGCCTAAAAATTTTGTCCAGGCCCGATAAATACGTCTAATATTTTTGTTCAAGCCCGACCAAATTTTGAACGGACCTTCGGGCTTGGGCGGGTAGCCCGACCCTTAAGCAGGTCTATTGATAGTTGAAAAGAAGCAGTCCACGTAACAAAAGAAATGTTATTGGCCACCGTGATATTCATGATGCCTTGAAAGTCACAAGGATGGCCAAAAAGTCTTCAGGCTTATGTGGAAAAGTAATCCCCTATGAGCGTCGTGATAAACAAGCTTGGGGTAATATTTTTTGAGTTTGTATATGATGCACTGACAGTGTATAGTTTCTATACACTGTCAATGCATCAAAAGTTGACACCTCATCAATAGGCCCTTATGGGCAAATTAAAAAAATTTATTTATATTTACATATAAGGACCTATTGATGAGGTGTTAACTTCTGGTACATTGACAGTGTATAGAAACTATACACTGTCAGTGCATCATATATAAATCCATATTTTTTTCCCATGTCGGCAGTAATTGCAAGTTTACAAATGTAATACGATTCAATATCAAATTTGATACTGCCTCGATAAAATATTTAAATTATTTAAATTTGATTCGATAGGTTAAATTTGATTTGATAGATTTAATTTAACAATTTTTAATTATATATTATGAAGATAAAATTATAAATTAATAATAAAATATTAAAAATATATATTAAAAAATTTGATAAAGCCAGCGAACCGCTCGAATTGAGTATTAAAAAACTCAAATTCGACTCGATTAGTTACTCGAGCATTTTGAGCTTGAGCTTGGCTCTAAAATAAACGAATTAAACTCGAGTAATCATCAAATTAAATTTGAGTAATTTATGAATAACTTGAGTTATTTATACTCTTAATCATTATGATAGTAAAAAGAGTTTGTATATGATGCACTGACAGTGTATAGTTTTTATACATTGTCAATGATCAGAGGTTGACACCTCATCAATAGATTTTTATGGGTAAATTAAAAAAATTTATTTATATTTACATATAAGGGCCTATTGATGAGGTGTCAACTTCTGATGCATTGATAGTGTATAAAAACTATATACTGTCAGTACATCGTATATAAATCTTAGTAAAAATGGCTAAGATTTAGGCTGAGGTTGTAGATTTCAACTGCTCCCATTTCGTGATGGCAACTAATGAGAAAAGTCCGATTCCACCAAGGTGATTGATCATTGAAAGTGCATCTCATGGGTCCGATAAGAGGAAATAGGAAATGGAAGCAATTGACAAGCGAAATTCAATATATAAGGTTCTCACGTCGTGATGTTTGAAAAAAGAAAATTTTTATATATACCCATATTTTTATTTTTTTTACCTCATTTCTCTTCATTGGCTATTGTTTATTGCTAAAAAGATGGGATATGAATAGTAAAAACGGGGTATATTTAGCAATTCTCTTGAAAAAATCGTGTGCACGTAACTTTTAGTTCACAATAATTGAAAAATTATTTTCTTGATTTAAATTTATGATTTTCGTACCACAAAAAAAGAAAAATAATTTTTATCATTACATCGTAAGCAAATGCTTAATAAAAAAAACTTCGCAAAACTCGTACTTCTAGACGTGCTAGAACGTGCTTGGTATTTATGTTTCCTCTTCTTTCATTTTCGTTGTATGCCAATCGAGGTCCGGGCGTTGTGGTCCGCTCCAACCAAAGGCTGTCTTCCCAAAGCAAAACGGAAGCACATAGCAGAGCTTATGAAAAAGGCAAAAATCTTTCTAAATAAAGCAAATGAATCGAAATAACCTGAAAAAACAGTTACACAACTTGGGAATTAGGTTGCCATCTACAAAGATCATCCTACATGCTTTCAATGCATTTGCATTTCAGCCAACGGATTTAATAAATGAGTCAGAAAAGCTTTAAAAAAAAAGACTATTATTTTGACCTGAAAGTTTCACTTAACAGTCTTGAAAGAGATAGATAAAGGGTGTATGAATTGAATGAGACAGAGAGAGAAAAGGCCTTATCTTGAGAAGTTTACAGTGGATCCACAGAGCAGACAAGATATGCTTCACACCATTATTATTAATATCATATATAGGCCCACGTGGTCTTTCACACATACAAGGAGCCACAAGCCACTTCCTCCGCACAAAGACATTGCCAGTTCCATTTGTTCAAAGGAATGTCACTGTTTTTTGTACTGTAAGTAATGGAGAAGTATTATCATTCATCAATTATGTTTACCAAACCCTTCGATTTTTTTTGTCTGTTTTTGCTCAGTTTCTAGCTTTTAGCAACATGGGGTAAAAGTGGGTGTGATCAAATTTTTTTTTGGTTGTCTTAAAAGATTACAAAGTATTTGTGTTTTAGTTGTCCTTGATTGTGGATAACATTCTTTAATGTGAATTATTAAGGAATCGCTCGTTTCTCTTTTTGGTGTCTCGGATCTCCACTCTTTACTTGTTGAAAATCTGACCTTCCACTGCGTATAGAGTATTGGAAAGTTCGCGAACAGTGTGTAAGATTTGAAGATGTTGTTTGCAAATAAGGGTATTGCTGCTACTCGTGGATTTTAATTGTGTTCTTGTGGAGGTCTGCATAAGAGATATTTTATAAGCTTCTGGTGTTTGATTGGTGGAATTGAGGATCATGGGACAGGTGGGGAAGGCCTAATTGAAGTTAGATTTGGTTGGATATCCTGGATACAAAAAGCAACATAGTAGTTGAAAACAATCGGATGGTCTGGTTCTTTTGGCTATAGCCGCAACAGGTAATTTTAACTGCAATTGATTAAATTAATTTTTCTCGGTCTATAGTTCAAAGGGCTTTTGTTGCAATTGAGATATTTTCCAAGCGTTGTGCAAATCTGAGTTTGTTTCACGTTTGAGTTCCTTTGTAGCAAAAAACAATCTTGGTTCACCATTGTCGATGTTCATGTTCTGGATTTATGAATTCAAACACTTCAGCTTATCTGAGAGATCTTGGTAGTCCAATATGAGTAGCAGTAAGACAATAGTCTGGTTTAGGAGGGACCTCAGGATTGATGACAATCCTGCTTTAGCTGCTGCTGCTAGGGATGGTTGTGTCTTTCCTGTTTATATATGGTGCCCTAAAGAGGAAGGGCAGTTCTACCCGGGTCGAGTATCGCGATGGTGGCTAAAGCAATCTCTTGCTCATCTGGAGCAGTCCTTGAAGTCTCTTGGGGCTGAACTTGTGCTGATTAAGACTCAAAGTACTCTTTCAGCTCTTTTAGATTGCATCAACGCTACTGGAGCCACTAAAGTAGTATTCAACCATCTTTACGGTATGTTCTGATTCCTCTCATCAGTCCTGATTTTGTACTTAGTCCGATACTTTTGTCTTGAGAGGTTATGTAAGATGTGTCACGTTTCCTGTCCTTTTGCAGATCCTGTTTCGCTGGTTCGCGATCATAACATCAAAGAGAAGCTGGCAGAGGTTGGAATTTCTGTGCAAAGCTATAATGGAGATTTGTTATATGAACCATGGGAGATATATGATGAGAAAGGGCAAGCTTTTACGATCTTTGATGCATATTGGGACAAGTGCTTGAACATGCAAACAGAACCCACTTCATTTCTTCCTCCGTGGAGATTGGTGCCAGCTGCAGGTAAATTTAAACAGAATATCATATAATTCAGTGCAGTTTTTTCTTGGTAGAACAATTGATTGGAAGCTGACTTTGTTAAAACAATAGTGTAAAAACGAAGATGACACATCTGATTCTTTATGTAGTTACGTATGTATGGACTTTGAAGACGAGGAAAGATGAACCGTGTATGAAGAATTGTTGATTAACTGGTTTCTGTATCCTTGTTAGTGACAGGAACAGTAGAAAGGTGCTCTGTTGAAGGTTTGGGCCTTGAAAACGAATCAGAAAAATCAAGCAATGCCTTGCTAGGAAGAGCATGGTCTCCGGGTTGGAGCAATGCTGATAAGGCTTTAACAGAGTTTGTTGAACATAATCTATTTGATTATTCAAAAAGTGGGCTTAAGGTTGGGGGCAACTCGACATCACTTTTGTCCCCTTATCTTCATTTTGGAGAGCTAAGTGTGAGGAAAGTTTTCCAATGTGTAAGTATGAAACAGATACTATGGAGAAGAGAACAGAACTCTCAAGGGGAAGAGAGTGTAACACTTTTTCTAAAGTCCATTGGGCTTAGAGAATACTCCCGATATCTTTGTTTCAACTTTCCATTCACTCATGAGAGATCATTGTTGAGCAACTTGAAGTATTTTCCTTGGCATGCTGATGTAGACCATTTTAAGGCTTGGAGACAAGGTCGGACTGGATATCCATTGGTGGATGCAGGAATGAGGGAGTTCTGGGCAACTGGTTGGATACACAACAGAATAAGAGTGATTGTTTCAAGTTTTGCAGTGAAGTTTCTTCTTCTTCCTTGGAAATGGGGAATGAAGTATTTCTGGGACACGCTTTTGGATGCAGATTTGGAATGTGATATTCTTGGTTGGCAGTACATCTCTGGGAGCTTACCTGATGGTCATGAGCTAGAACGATTAGACAGCCCTCAGGTGTGTATTCATCCTTACAATGAATAAATAATTGGATTATAAATATCTCATTGAACTTGTCCAATATGTTTTACAAACTTCTGAAATATGATCCTTTGGCCTCATTTTGTGTTTGATTTACGGACTCAGATTCAAGGCTCCAAATTTGACCCAGAAGGTGAATATGTAAGGCAATGGCTGCCAGAGCTAGCAAGGATGCCAACTGAGTGGATCCATCATCCTTGGGATGCACCTCCTACCGTGCTTAAAGCTGCTGGTGTGGAGTTGGGCTTAAACTATCCAAAACCCATAGTAGATATAGATACAGCTAGAGAACATCTGACTGAAGCTATATTTAAAATGTGGGAAATGGAAGCAACTGCAAAGGCTGCAACTTCAGATGGGATGAATGAAGAAGTTTTTGATAATTCTGATGGTATTGAAAATGCTAGGATCCCAAAAGTTATCCTAAACGAAAAGTCTTCTTGTCCAACATATTCATCTAATGATCAGAAGGTGCCATCATTGCAAAATTGCAATAATAGTTCATTCCATAGGAAGAGAGCAAAATATGTGGAAGAAGAAATGCTGCATGCGGATGTACTGAAAAATCACAATAAGGAAGCAGGGACCTCTAAAGGAGAAGAAGACTTATGCTCGACAGCTGAATCTTCAGCGTCGAAGAGACAGGTTACTAGCAGAATGTCATTCTCCGTTCCCCATTCTCGCTCTTCATCCGATGGCAAGCCTTAGCAGGAGTATTAATCATCTGATCGGAAGTGGTCATGGCAAGAAAAGATTGATTTGGAACTGACTTCAAGCAAAATAGCAAGTAACTGGAGTTAATTTATAGTTTGGCTATCTAAGATGCTGCAGAGTTTCGTCCATTTCTAGTTCTTTTATGTATGCTACAAGCAAACTTAAATATTTTCTGAGACCTATGGTGCCATGAACTACTATGACTATCAAGACAGATATTAATGAAATTAGTGTGCTTTCATTTACATGACCATTACAATTTGGGATGATATTAAGTTATGACCTTCAACAATTTTGTGTAACTTCCTTTAATAAACTACTCTGAAAGGAAAAAACATGGTTAAGTTGTTTTGGTAAGTAATGTGCATGGGGAATTTCGAACTTAATTATGATATTTGTTTGGGGCTATTCAGAGTACTTCCTTTTATCATTCAACATTTTGAACAAAGCTCAACTTACTTGGTTTTGGGCATTGCATTGTATTTTCATTGGAAAAATGTATACTAGTATGCTGAACTCTTATTTTGCTCTCTGTGTTTTATGTTCCCATCAGGGCCTCTTTGTCTATACTTTCTGAAAACAAATAAAGAAGATGACAGAGCTAAAAGAAGGAAAATATAATGGTGAAACAAACTATGTGCTTTTATAAACTTACACGTAGATTACAGTTTCTTTATTGCTTTGCTATGGAAAGTCGGAAGATTGAATATGAAGAGGAGAGAACTAGAGAGATGTTATGAATATTCCACAAACAAAGCTGTTCTTAAAACTGATCCAAAATTTCCAAAACAAGAAACAACTCCAGTTTCAACCATTTAAATGAATAAAGAGTGTGCTGCTTTTCGCTATTGGTTTTTATGAAGTTTGAGCTTTGATTTCAAAGTTTGCGAAAATATAACATCTCAGAATAGCTTTTGCATGGGAAAAAAGAAAGCAAAATAGAGGACATTGATTATTTTAACTTCTGTTGTTGCACAAAACAACAATAAAGGTCTGTTGACGTCGATGTTCGTACTTAGTCTCCACATGTCTCCAAGAAGCTTCTGTAAAACAAGAAAAGTCAGAGAGACGCATGGGTGGTTTTCTGCGTAGACACTCCGATGCTTAAGTCAGCAGAAAGTTCTTCAGTATTGAGAAGCATAAAAGCTAGTAGTCAAAAATTAGGGTCTAAAATTGTACCTGGGGGGCCTATTTATAGGCCAATATTCTAGGCTAATTGCCTGAGGATAAGTCCATCATCTTGCAGAGAGTTTGTGTTCCAATATAACACAAGTTCCTCGAAAACCAGGAGCATTCGGAGCCTGTCGTCGGCGAGAGACTCATACCACGTGGCACGTTGTGGCGTCAGGGATCTGTCGCTAGCGGGAGCCGAAGTTATGCGCCACGTGTCGCCCTATGACTGCAGGCGAAGGACTGGGAGTTTGTTGCCCGGCGATAGGTGTAATGCGCTCCATGTGTCGGGTTATGATTGCAGGCGACAGACTTGCAGACTTGGAGTCTGTCGCCTAGCGACAGGCATAATGCGCTCCATGTGTAGCGTTATGATTGCAGGTGATAGGGTGTGAGTCTGTCGCCAGGCGACAGGTGTGATGACGCACTTTACCTCTGTCGCAGAAGGCCACGTGGACTAGTGAGTCTTTGCCCTGTGGTGATCTCTGACACTATTGGGCCTAGCCCAACACGGGTAGACTTTGTCATATCAATTGCTCCCCACTCTCTTGCTGGATTTCTCCAACCGAGAGAGTATAAATATGTGTTTTTCGGCCTTAGCCCACTGTGAATAATCCTATTTGTTTTTTGTGATTTCTTCTGGTATTTTTTATAGGTGAAAAAATTCTACTTTGCGACAGGCGTGATCAGATGCGACGTTTGGCATTCCCTGTCGCGGCTATATAAACTGCTGGGACCCAACGAGAGAACGCACGAGAAACCTCTGAGCAGCCCTCTGTCGCCCATTTTTCAGCTCTCTCGCCAAAAAGGTTCTTTCGCTCTCACACTAGGAGTCTCTCGCTTATCTCATCGACAGTAAGTATACATCTGTCGCCTTATTTATTTACCTATCGCACTAGGTTTAGGTCTCCCGCAGGTGGCTTGGTCTTCCGTGTAGAGTTTAGTCTCCCGCAAGTGTCTTGCTCAATAGATCTGTCGCCCAAAAAGGTCTGTCGCCTGTAGAGTCTGTTGCCGGGTAGTTTTTGCTTTTTTCCATGTCTTTGCTACGCCCGAGTAAAACACTTAAAACAGGTGGTCTCGTGTTTTATTTGACAAATGCTGACTTAGAGGATATCAGGACTCGTTTCCCTTTTCCCTCGGGTTATGGCTATAGACTTCCAGTGCAAGGGGAAGTTACGCCTGACTTGGTTAGAAACGGTGTAGCCGTTCATAAGGCTTCTTTGTCTTTCAGTTTTCGCTTCCCTCTTTCGGAGTTTGGTGAAGCATTTCTTAGATACAAGGACATCGTCCTGTGTCAACTCCACCCCCATGCGTGGGCTCAGCTGGTAGCGTTTTCCATAGTGTGTCGTAACCTGGGTATTATTCCAATAGTTCCTCTCTTAAGTGCCTTTTTCAAAGTTCACAGGCTGAAAGGATTAATAATGTTCTCTCTTCAACGGTTAACGGTCGACGAGTTTCCTAATAATAAAATCTTCTCGGATCTCCCCAATAAACTGCGTGGCTTTGAGAGCGAGTGGGTCGTTGTTGAGATTCCAAGCGACTTGCGGATTCGCTCTAGATGGAATTGTGATGCTTCTGACCACTCACAGTGCTCGGGAAGATTCAGATTAGAAATTTTAAGAGATCAATTTGGTGAGCCTATTCGGCGAATCTGTTCTACTGGGGAGCGTAATTTATTTTCCCTTCTAACCCCGGAGAACATTGCCGCTGTCGGCTAAGGGGTAAGCAGGACCGTTCTCGAAGCTCCTGCTACCCCATCTAACCTGCCTACAACTCCTCGTGTATCTGACGCTGGTCCTAGTCAGCCATCCTCGGTACTAGTAGCCGAAGCATCCACCCCCGTAGGCTGCCTTTTAGATGAGTCCTTTTCAGATTCGGAGGACGAAACCCCTGAGGCTGCGGGTACTAGTGATCATTCAGAGGAGAACCCTGAGTGGGCTCAGGCCGACACCTTTGGGAGTCCTTTCGTCGATTTTTCGTTGGATCCAAACTTGAATAGTTTAGAGGATTTTGGTGGTTTTTTAGGTTTCTTATCCCTTTTCACTCCTCGTATGGGTGTAAGTGGTGTTTTTTACTTGGTCAGCTAATACTTTCTTTTTATATTGTGCAGGCATGAACTTCCGAGATTTGATGCGTAGGAGGGATGCCAGTGTTGCTGCTCAAGCGGCTCCTCCTACTCAGTCACAAGTTAGAGCCTCATCTGGACCGGCTCGTGCTCCTACTCCTCCTCCACCTTCTACTGGTGAATCCAGCCGTCCTTCACAAGAGGCCGAGAGGAATAAACGAAAAAGGCCTCTTGTTCCTTATCGTGGTCCAAACGATCGTGAGAGCTCTGAGTCCCAAAGGAGTGATTCAGCCCGTCCAGAGGGTGGCTCTCGAGTTGCTGAGGATAGGTCTGCCCTCGCCAACCTAGGCGTAAATACAAGAAGAGGCTGATTATTGAAGCAACTATGCCTACAAGACCGATTTTGCCTAAGGTAGCCGATCCGACTTTGAGGCGTTATTCAGTGGATAACGGGGTCGTTGTAGGTGGAGCAGACTTCCAAACTTATCCCGGAGTGAATGACAACGACAGCATCGAGGATGCCGGGATAGCGTCTCGTCTGGCCTGGAGCACCATCCTTCCTCGCGATGAGGCGGGCCTTTTCACAAACCTTACAGAAGCGGAGGATAATTTTGACTATTTCGCTATGAAGGTGAGAGCTTTGTGCTTGTTTGGCAATTAGATTCTCCCTTTTTAAGCTCTTTCGTCTAGTTTTCTGAGTTACGTCTGTTTTATGTCTTGTCAGACGGCTCAACAAATTACGGCGGTCAATGCTCGACATAGGGCCCTCAGGGAGCAAGCCGATAGAGAGATCCGTGAGCTTCGAGAGCAGAGAATGGAGCTTACAAACGAGGTTGTCCAGCTTCGCCCCTATCCCAAAAGGATGGAGGAGTTGAGTAAAAAGAATGCAGATCTCGAGCAAAGGCTCCGAGAAGAGCAGGTGAAGGTGGCTTCCCTTCAGGGGTACTAGGAAGCTTATAATAAGGCCGTCGATGATCGGGGAGCTATGGAGAGGCAACGGGATGAGGCCATTGAGGAGCTGCACAACGTGTTGGATCGTCAAAGAGAAGCTCGAATTGAGGCCGTTCGTGAATACCACTTGTCCCAGCATTGTTTTGATAAGAAAACAGAGTTCGCGACGGGGTTTATTAAGTACGGCTTCTACTTGGCTCGTGCTTGGCTGGAGAAGCATCGACCTAGTGAGGCTTTTCCTGAATTGCTCTTTACTGAGGAGGCCAGGTACTATTGTCGTAACGGCTTCGCGCTCGACGATTTTCGAAAAACGTTTAAAAAAACAATAATGGGAGTCGCCACCAATCTTTTTTGTCTAGGTGTGATTGGCCACCTGAAAACGTTTATCTTTTCAACAAAATCTCAAAATTAATTAAGTTTTATTAAAAAGATAATCTTTTGGTCTGCGAACAAAAATTGGGTTCGGGGGTACGGTTACGCGTGGGGAAGGATTAGCACCCCCACGACGCCCGTTAAAAAACGGTACCATAATAATCATGTGTTATCCTTTTTGTTCTAATAAAATAGTCTTGAATTAATATTTAAAAAATAATTCTTCTCTTTTTATTGTATTTTTGAAGCATTTTTATTATTTATCAAAATTATTTTTCATTTAAAAAAAGGTTAGATTTTGTTTATCGAAAGTGAGTGTGAACCCTTTTGTATTGAATAATTAAATCAAATATCCCAATACTCTGGTAACATTTGAAATAATTTTCCTCACCTAGAGATTTCTTAAGAATCACTACTTGTGAGTTCTATAGGATCTCATCATCGGAAGATTCACACCCGCTTTGAAAATTATTATGAATGCATATGATGCAAGCAGATAAAAATGATGCAAATGAATTTTTTTATTTTTTTATATAAATATTTCTTTATTTATTTTAAATAAAAATTTCTATTATTGAAAAATTGCACTAAGTATCCCAATACTCTGGTAACACTTAGTGAACTTCTCTCACCTAGGGATCAGTTAAGAAATCACTACTTGTGAGTTTCATAACATCCCATCATCGGGCCATTGTTTAATTAGATTTAAATTTTATTATTTATTTCCCTTTTTTAATTTTCTTTTTAAAAACTTATTTATTTTTATTTTGATAAAAATTTAAATTTTATTATTAATTGAAAAATCTTATTTATTTTTTAACAAAATTTAAATTATTGAAAAATCATACTAAATATCCCAATACTCTGGTAACATTTAGTACAACTCTTCTCACCTAGGGATCAGTCAAGAAATCACTACTTGTGAGTTTCATGACATCCCATCATCGGTCTTTTATTTTAATTTAAATTTAAACTTTATTATTAATTTCTTTTTTAAAAAAACTTATTTATTTTTATTTTTAATAAAAATTAAATTATTGAAAAATCATACTAAATACCTCAATACTTTTAACAACATTTAGTACGACTCTTCTCACCTAGGGATCAGCTAGGAATCACTACTTGTGACTTCCGTAGCATCCCATCATCGGAAGAATTCCATTTATTTTGAAATTAAGATTTATGCATATGATGCAAGCATATAGCATATGGTGCATATGGAACTATAAAAAGAACTTTATGTTTTAATTTTTATTAATGAAATTCTTAATATTGAAAAATTTAACTAAATATCCCAATACTCTGGTAACATTTAGCTAATTCCTCTCACCTAGGGATCAGTCAAGAAATCACTACTTATGAGTTTCATGACATCCCATCATCGGAAAATTATTTTACTTAATTTAGATCTTAATTTTATTGATTTATTATTTTTTTATGCGTTTTTTTTTTATTATCATTGTTATATATAAAAAAAATAAATGGGTAAATCAAAATAAAAATGGGCATGAAATCGAATATTGAGAAATAATACCGAATATCCCAATACTCTGGTAACATTCGATATAATTCCCCTCACCTAAAGTTTTTCGAAGAATCGCTACTTACGAGTTCAACGAAGACTCATCATCGGGATTTCATACTTATTTTATTTTAATTTTATTAGTTTATCATTTTTTATGTATTTTTCATTATCCTTATTATATATATTTAAAAATAAAAGAGTAAATAAAATGAAAATAAATAATATAAATGAAATAAAGATGAAAATAAAATTAAAATAAGCATGAAATCGAATATTGAGAAATAATACCGAATATCCCAATACTTTGGTAACATTCGATATAATTCCCCTCACCTAAAGTTTTTCGAAGAATCGCTACTTGCGAGTTCAACGAAGACTCATCATCGGGATTTCATACTTATTTTATTTTAATTTTATTTTTATTATTATTCTTCATTTATTATTATTATTTTTCCTTAGCCCATATTTCATTTATCTAATAAAATTTATTTTCATTTTAAGAATATGCTTTTGTATAATTTATGTATATATACATTTTTATATACTTATTTATATATTCTACGTAAAATATATATTAATATGTTTTAAAGCCATATATTTCTATATTTATATGTATGTATTTTACACATTTATTTTCATACATTTTAAAACTATAAATTTATTCATTCATTCATTTTTCATTCATTATATGTATTTTATAAAATTTATATACTTTAAAACTATATATCTTTTATATTTATTTATCTTTTCTTTTAAAACCATGTATTCATTTTATTTTTATTCTATTCTATTTATACTATTTATTTATTTTTTGCTTTACTATATTTTCTATTTTTATTATTATTTTTCTTTTTGCTATAATTAACAAATAACTAAAAACAAAATAAAGAAAAACATATATATACCCAATCGGAGCGGGTCGAAGCTGCTGGGTCGGGCTGATCACGCGGGTCGCAAGTGGAAGCGGAGCCGGGTCAGCACGCGGGTGGCAGAAACGGGTCGCGCGGACCTCGGGTCGGGTCGCGGGTGGCACGCGGGTCGGCTGATCAAAACGCAGCGTTTTGATGTTCTATATAAGGATGCCTTTTTTATTTTTCACTCATTTTCCACCGATTTCCCAAAAAAAAACTTCGAAATCCTCTGAAACCTCTCCCAGCCTTTCACCCTCCGAACAACTACGCCGCGCCGGCCGCCGCACTCCGCCGTGCTCCGGTCGCCGGAAACCTTCCCGTAAGCCTAAAAACTCCTATTCCTTTCCCTCTACACCGATCTAACCTTCGTTTACCCAAAAAATCCCTCTAACCCTATAGATCTGACTTAGGCCGAGAGTCCCCCTACCGTCTTTCCCCTTTTTTGTGTTTTGTTTTCTCTGTGTTTGCTTGTTTGTTTTGTTTTTTGTTGGTTCTAGTGTTGGCTATTGAGGTTGCTTTTGTTTGTGTTTTTTGCAGGTCTTAGATCTAGGGTTCCCAGATCTGAGATCTTAAGGGTCTCGGGTTTGGTTTCTTGGTTTCTGTTGCGGTAGGTTTGTGATGGTGATGACGATGATGATGGTGGTGAATGGTGACTGTGATGATGGTGGTGAGTGGAGTTTAGGGGTTTCGGTGTGCTAGAAGCAGAGTGATTGGGTGGTGGTCTAGGGTAGTGGTTGTGACGGTGATGGTGTTTCTGAGTCTGTATCCTCCGGTGGAGTCTCGGTTGGGGTAGGTTTTCTTAGTGTCTGGAAGTCTCTCTCCCAAAAAAGCCTGGAAAAAATCTGGTCTTCTTAAACTAGTTTAGGATCATTCTTTGGTCCCGAGGATAAGAACTAATCTAGGTTCCTTCTATTGTTTCCCAGTCTTCCGGACAGTGTCTGAGATGGGATGGAGGGCCTGGGGAAGGTGAATTTTGGTGATGCCGAGACCTAGGGGGGAGGGGTGGAGGACGCCGGCGTTTGGGAGTGCTGCCGGTGATGGACTTGCATTTAATGTGACAGATATATGAAAATAATATTAATAAAAGTTAACAAATAAAAATAAGTAAAATAAAACAAAACAAATAATATAAATAATATATATAAGAATAAATAAAAAAACAAAAAATGAAAATAAAAATAAAAATAATAAAAATAAATAAAACGAAAAAAAGAAGAAAAAGAAAGAAAAAAAGAAAAAAGAAAAAAAAATAATGAAACACATGATAACAAAATTAAAAATAAATAATAATATATAATAATAATAAAAATAAATTAAAAATTAATAATAATAAAAACAAATAAAATGAAAATAAAAATAAAAATAAACACCCATATAATAATAATAATAATAATAATGATAATAATAATAAAAATAACAATAATAATAAACACAAATAACAATAATAATAACAGTAATAATAATAACAATAATAAAAATAATATTAACATTGGGAAAGATAATAATAATAATAATAATAATAATAATAATAATAATAATAATGGGATAAAATTAGGTGTCAACAGCTGCCCCTCTTTGCTCATTACTGAGTATCAGGAATGGAGCAAAGACAGTTGACAGTAATTTTGTCCGGCTCATGAATCTTCTTCTTCCCTTTCTTTTCTTTCTTTTTTCTTTTCTTTTCTTTTTTCTTCCTTTTCTCTCATTTTTCTTTTTTTCTTCTCTTTTTTTTTTCTTTGGTGTCCCTCTTACAACAAAGATAGCGAAATTTTAAAATTCTTCCTGAAAAGCTCCTCTTACAACGGAGGCGATGAAACTTTAAGTTCTTTTTCTGAAATGTGCTCCTCTTGCAGCAGAGGCGATGAAACTTTAAGTTCTTTTTCTGAAATGTGCTCCTCTTGCAGCAGAGGCGATGAAACTTTAAATTCTTTTTTCTGAAAATGGTGCTCCTCTTGCAGCAGAGGCGATGAAACTTTAAATTCTTTTTTCTGAAAATGGTGCTCCTCTTGCAGCAGAGGCGATGAAACTTTAAATTCTTTTTTCTGGAATTGTGCTCCTCTTGCAGCAGAGGCGACGAAACTTTAAATCCTTTTTTCTGAAAATGGTGCTCCTCTTGCAGCAGAGGCGATGAAACTTTAAGTTCTTTTTCTGAAATGTGCTCCTCTTGCAGCAGAGGCGATGAAACTTTAAATTCTTTTTTCTGAAAATGGTGCTCCTCTTGCAGCAGAGGCGATGAAACTTTAAATTCTTTTTTCTGAAAATGGTGCTCCTCTTGCAGCAGAGGCGATGAAACTTTAAATTCTTTTTTCTGGAATTGTGCTCCTCTTGCAGCAGAGGCGACGAAACTTTAAATCCTTTTTTCTGAAAATGGTGCTCCTCTTGCAGCAGAGGCGATGAAACTTTAAATTCTTTTTCTTTTGAGGTATGCTGAAACATTTTTCTTCTTCTTTTTTCTTTCTTTTCTCCCTCTTTTTTTGTTTGTCCTTTTGCCTGTTTGTTTTCTTTCTTGTGCTCTCATTTTTTTTGTGTTTGAATTCTCATAATATGAATGAAATGCAAATGTATGTATTGACAAAGTCATGCAATTCCTATTGTGGTAATCAAATTCTCAGGACTGTCCCTTTTGTGTCCTTTGATCCTTTCACCCGTATTTCACAAAGTAGTTGTCGCCAATTTCGAATTAGGGTTGGTTCAGAACATGTACTCGTCATAATTTTCAATTTTCTTTGTTTCATTCCCTTATTTCTCTCTTTTCCTCCTTTCTCTCCTTTTTTCTTCTTCTACTTCTTCTCTTTTCCTTAATAATGTTAGCAGGTAGATTATCATTTTAATCCTTATCTTCCTTTCAATTTTGTTAACAAACGCAATGCATTCTTGCACTTTATTGGTTGGTTATGGAGTGACCAAAAAGGACAACAAAATTTAGAAGAGAAGCATTTATTATTGGGCTAATAGGAGACAATGACAGCAAAAGTACAGTTGGGTAGTGAATACCACAAGGGTCAAGTGGTGAATTTCAAAATAAATAATGAATGTTTAGATAACCCTTCACGAACCAGACCGGTGCTTTCTTTGGAAAAAACTAATCCGTTGATGCCCCCTGTCACACTGAGTTCATCCGACAGATGCCATGCTCCGTATGATTTCGATCCAGGTGTTGATCTTTTCTGCGTCCAAGTCGCCTTTTCAGGTTTTCAACTAGGATATCCCCTTTAATCCAACTGCCCTTTTTGGGTTTTCAGTTTGAATTCTCCTTTCATTTTCTTTCTTTTTTGTTTTGTTTTTTTTTTGTTTTCTTTTTTGTTTTTCTGTTTCTTCTTTTTTTTTTGTTTTTCTTTCTTTCTTTCTTTTTTTCTTCTCTTCTTTTTTTTCTTTTTTCTTTTCCTTCTCCCCTTTTTTTTCAAGCATAGTATTTCTTCACAGCATCGGAATTTATCGGATTAGGCAGATCATTCCCATCCATTTCTGTCAAGATCAACGCCCCACCTGAGAACGCTCTTTTCACCACATACGGTCCTTCCCAATTTGGTGTCCATTTGCCCCGATTATCGTGGTGATTTGGGAGAATCTTTTTCAACACCAATTCCCCTTCACGGAAATGCCTGGGTCGAACCTTTTTATCATGGGCTCGCATCATTCTTTTCTGGTACATCTGACCATGACATAATGCTGTGAGCCTTTTCTCTTCTATAAGATTCAATTGTTCGAAGCGACTTCGAACCCATTCAGCCTCGTCCAAGTTTAGTTCCATTAAGACTCTTAGGGAGGGGATTTCTACCTCGACAGGCAGTACCGCTTCCATGCCGTAAACCAAAGAAAAAGGAGTTGCCCCAGTAGAGGTGCGCACTGACGTTCTATAAGCATGCAAAGCGAATGGTAGCTTCTCGTGCCAGTCTTTGTATGTGCTGGTCATCTTCCCCACAATCCTCTTAATATTCTTGTTGGCAGCCTCAACGGCTCCATTCATCTTCGGGCGATACGGGGCCGAGTTATGGTGCTTGATCTTGAACTGTGCACATACTTCCTTCATCATGTCATTGTTCAAGTTGAGGGCATTGTCTGATATGATCCTTTCTGGGAGCCCGTACCGACATATTATCTCTTTCTTTAGGAACTTACAAACAGTGGATTTGGTCACATTCGCATAAGAGGCAGCTTCAACCCATTTTGTAAAGTAGTCTATCATCACAAAAATGAATCTGTGCCCATTTGATGCCTTGGGAGAGATGGGTCCGATCACATCCATTCCCCACATAGAAAAAGGCCACGGTGGTGCCATGACGTTGAGTGAAGTCGGGGGGACTTGGATCTTGTCCGCATAGATTTGACACTTGTGGCATTTTCTAGCATAATCTATGCAATCTCTTTCTAGTGTAGTCCAATAATAGCCTGCCCTCATAATCTGTCTAGCCATGAAATGACCATTTGCATGTGCCCCACAAGTTCCATCGTGTACCTCTTCCAGAATCCTTTTGGCTTCAGACACTTTTACACATCTCAACAACATCTGATCTCTACCTCTTTTATACAAAACGTCTCCATCAATGAGGAATCCCATTGCCAATCTTCTAAGGATCTTTTTATCATTCTCCGATGCATGCTCTGGGTATTGTTGACTCTTAAGGTATTGCATGATGTCATAATACCAAGGTTGTCCATCCGCTTCCTCTTCAATACTAGAACAGTGGACTGGAGAATCTCTCATGCGCAGTTTGATTGGTGAAACACTTGCTTCTGTCCCCATCTTAAACATCGCGGCTAGTGTTGCCAGGGCATCGGCAACCTGGTTTTCTTCTCGAGATAAATGTCGGAAGATGATATCGTCAAATTGTTGTACCAGGTCGGCTATGTATTTCTGGTACTGAACTAGCTTCTGATCCCTTGTTTCCCATTCACCTCGTAACTGATAAATAACCAGTGCTGAATCTCCATAAACTTCCAAGTTCTTGATTCCCCTCTCGATTGCAGCTTCTAAGCCCATTGCACAAGCTTCGTATTCAGCCATGTTGTTGGTGCAGTTGAAATTTAATCTGGTTGTGGACGGGTAATATTTTCCATTTGGGGATATTAAAACTGCCCCTATCCCGTGTCCTAAGGCATTGGACGCACCGTCAAAGAACATTCTCCACTGTTTGCTATCAGGCTCTTCTTTCTCCGCTTGAAAGACAGACATTATATCTTCATCTGGAAAATCTAGCTTGATAGGCTCATACTCGTCAGTAGCACGATCCGCCAGGAAGTCGGCTATTGCCCCACCTTTGATTGCCTTTTGGGACACATACACAATGTCATATTCAGAAAGCATAACTTGCCATCTAGCTAGTCTGCCTGACAATGATGGTTTCTCAAAGATGTACTTGAGGGGATCCAACCTAGCTATCAACCAAGTCGAATGATACAACATATACTGCCTCAATCTCCGAGCAACCCAAGCCAACGCGCAACACATTTTCTCTATTGTAGTGTACTTGGCCTCGTAATCAGTGAACTTCTTGCTCAAGTAGTAGATGGCCCGTTCTTTCTTGCCCGTATCATCATGTTGTCCCAATACGCATCCCATAGAGTGTTCATTGACAGTCATGTATAGCAACAAAGGTCTTCTAGCCGTCGGCGGTACTAGAACAGGTGGATTCGACAAGTATCTTTTCACCTTTTCAAAGGCCTCTTGGCATGCCTCATTCCATTCTCCCGGATCTTGTTTCCGAAGCAACTTAAAAATAGGATCGCATTTAAGCGTAAGTTGAGAGATGAAGCGGGAAATATAGTTCAATCTTCCCAAAAAGCCTCTTACTTCCTTCTGTGTGCGTGGAGGCGACAGATTTTGTATTGCGCTGATCTTGTCTGGATCTACTTCAATTCCCTTTTCGCTGACTACAAATCCCAACAACTTTCCCGATTTGACGCCAAAAGTGCATTTGGCAGGGTTCAACTTGAGCTGAAACCTCCGTAGCCTTTCGAACAGCTTTTGAAGGTTGGCTACATGATCCTCTTCTCCTCGGGACTTAGCGATCATGTCATCCACATACACCTCTATCTCCTTATGCATCATGTCATGAAAGAGGGTTACCATCGCCCTTTGGTAGGTGGCCCCGGCATTCTTTAAACCGAAAGGCATAACTTTGTAGCAAAATGTGCCCCAAACCGTCACAAAAGTGGTTTTCTCCATGTCATCCTCGGCCATTTTAATCTGATTGTAGCCTGAAAAGCCATCCATGAACGAAAACATGTAGTGTTGGGCTGTATTATCCACCAAGGTATCGATATGAGGCAAAGGAAAATTATCCTTTGGGCTAGCTCGGTTCAAGTCTCGATAATCCACACACATTCTCACTTTCCCATCCTTTTTCGGTACTGGTACTATGTTAGCCACCCATTCCGGATACTTGGCTACCTTTAAGAACCCTGCATCGAATTGCTTTTTTACCTCTTCCTTCACCTTCAACAGCATCTCCGGCTTCATGCGCCTAAGCTTTTGTTGTACTGGCTTACATTCTGTTTTCAGAGGCAAACGGTGCTCCACGACATCGGTGTTTAACCCAGGCATGTCTTGATAAGACCAGGCAAATACATCCACATACTCGCGAAGTAATTCTTCTAGCCTTCGCCTTTCAACCAATGGTAGTGCTGTGCCCACTTTGACTTCTTTGACATTCTCATCATCCCCTAGGTTGACTATATCGATTACCTCTTTGTGGGGTTCAATTGGTCTTTTCTCTTGCTCAATCATTTTCAGTAAATCTGGAGACAAAGCCTCATCATCTGAATCTACATTGTTGTCGAGTTCACCAACGTGCATAGAATCTTCAAAATCAAACCCCGGATAGCTGTTAAGGTTATCTTCACATTCATTATTCATTTTCCTGAAAAAGTAAAAAAATTGGCAGATAGGGTTGGTTGTTCATACCAATGGTAGTGAAGGAAAAGAAGAAAAAAACAGTTATAGAAATGATGAGGGATGAGAAGAAAGTGCTCAAAATGCATCGAACTTGTTAATTTATTGAAATGATGAAGATTAAGTTTACAAAAAATCTTTTAGAGCTCTCTAGACCGAGATGTTGATAATCTACCTTACTACATTACAAAAGAAAAAACAAAAAGATAGAAGGTATCCTTTCAACAATTCAGTCTTTCAGCTTTGTACCCCACAACATAATCATTCTTAAAACAAAAGTGGCCTTTCCTCCATGCACCCCTTTAGATTAGGAATCTGCGAGAAAATCCTTTCATCAATAACATTGGTCTCGCTTCCACTGCCTCTAATGAATCGGGGTGATAGCATCCGCCAAATCGAAATGTGTCATAAAGGTACGGGATCACCATCCTCTCCGATTCTTCTTCGTATCCTCGGAGGCGGGCTATTCTTTTCTTCCTTCTCTCTTCCAAAATTTTCTTCCTTTCCGAGTCAGTGGCCTTGTATCCGAGGCCAAACCTGTCTTTGTTCTCCATGATCTTCACAGGTTTCCTATATCCTTGTAGATTTTTCCCTAAACCTTTCCCAACATGCCAGCCCTTTTGCAGCGTCTGTTTAACAACCATCTTGGCATTGGCTGACAACCGAGGGGCGGGTATTCTTGATCCTTCTCCTACATAGGTTGCGTTCACAATTTCGAAGGCTCTGAAAGAACACTCCAATGCTTCTTCGGCTGCCTCAATGTAGGGCACAGATAAGGGCTTGGTGATCACGAAGTCTTCTTCTCCGGAGACAGAAATTTGTTTATCACCGACAGCAAACTTCACTTTCTGATGTAATGACGACGGAACGGCACCCGCCGTGTGGATCCATGGTCTCCCCAGTAAGAAACTGTATGACGGCGAGATATCCATTACCTGAAACTGAACGTTGAAAGTAACCGGCCCAATTTCAATCGGAATTTCGATATCGCCAACTACATCCCTTCTAGAACCATCAAAGGCCCTCACAACCATGTTACTCGGTTGTATGTAAGACAGGTCAACGGGCATCTTTTTTAACGTGGCCATAGGCATGACATTGATCGACGAGCCGTTGTCAATCAAAACCTTGGCGATTGTGTGACCCTTGCAGCTTGTGGTGATATTCAAGGCCTTAATACTCCCTCGCCCTTCCGGCGGAATTTCGTCATCACTGAAAGATATGAAATTTGCCGCTGTGATATTTCCCGCCAGCTGGTCCATACTGTCGACCGGAATATCATGAGGCATATAGGCTTGGTTCAACACCTTCATCAAGGCGTTCCGATGCGATTCTGAATTTAACAGCAGAGATAATAGTGAAACTCGAGCAGGCATCTTGTTCAATTGCTCGACCACACTATATTCACTGTGCTTAATCAACTTTAAAAACTCCTTTGCATCGTCCTCTGATACTGGCTTTTGCAAGTTTCCTCCTTGGTCCTTGGAAAACGAGGCCTGTTCTTCTTCTTTCTCTGCCAGATTGTCTTCTTCATTCTCCTTTCCCTTCCCCTTTCGGGCCCTATCTAATATCTCCGGAGTGTAGCACCTCCCACTCCGCGTAATTCCTCCTACCCCACTAATGTTCGCATTATCGGGCACATCTGACTTATCTGAGCTCGCATTGCCTGACCCTCCAATCACCGCTTTGAATTCATAGTTCCAAGGGACGGCTTTATTGCTCTTGTACGGGAACGAGCTCGGAATTTTGATTGTCATGGTTGGAGGGGCGACATGGCTAGATTCTTCCTTTTTGGGATTGGGCTTCTCTTTGTAAAACACCGTCAGTGGTTTCCCCCAAGGGTAATCATATCCCGAAAACTCATCTGAGGCAGTGCTCACTATATCTCCCTCTTCCTCCGTATAGAACTCTATTAAAGATGAATCCATCATTGATTGGACCACGTGTCGAAAGTGGGGACAATTTTGGACAGAGTGACCCACGTGTCCCATATGATATTTGCAAGTCTGGCTTGAACTGAATTCATCTTGACAGACATCCGAGCCCAACAGTAGGGGTTGAATCATCTTGGCTTTGGTTAAGACATCGAATACTAGACTCATTGGAGTCTTAACCTCTTCCACGTGTCTTTTTACACAACACTTCTTCCGAACTTCAGTTGCACTGACTGACCCCCCACTGTGACTAGGAAGTGGGTTAGCACTGATACTAGGTTCCACCTCTTTGGAAAAGGTTAACCTTCCTGATTTGACCAAATCTTGCACCTTATACTTGAGAGCTGTGCAATTCTCCGTTGAATGACCTGGGTTTCCACCATGATAGTCACATCGAGCGCTGGGGTCATACCATCTCGGAAAAGGTGGTTTCATTGGCTCCATGTAAAGAGGTGCGAGCATGTGTCCTTTCACCAATTGTGGGAATAGGTCTGTATAGGACATAGGAATGGGGTCAATGGGAGGCCTTTCAACATTTCTTCGGGGAGGCCCTTGGTTAGCAGTTGGGTTACTGTTTGGCTGGTAAGGCTGGGCTGTAGGTGTTGGTGTATAGTACGGTGGTGGAGGACGAAAATTCGGCCGAAAAGTGGGTGGTTGTGATGGGCTTTGGTATGGAGCGGGAGAGATGTTGTTTGAGGTCGGGAAATAGGGTTGGTAATATTGGTAAGGTTGAGGTGGTGGTCGAAAACGAGGTGGGTAAGGTGCATATCCTCTATATCGAGGTGTCGAATGGGTGACTGCTTGGGTTTCAGCCTCTTTCTTCTTGGATAACCCACCTTTCTTTGAATCACTGCCTTCCTGCCTTCCCTTCCGCTCTTGATCGCGCTTTCTATTATTTCTCCCGTGATAACCATGTCTGCAAAATTCTTTGTTGCATTTCCTATCATACGTTCATAATAGGGGGCCTTCAGAGTGTTTACAAACATCACCGTAATCTCCTTTTCGGTTAGAGGCGGCTGGACTTGGGATGCAATGTCCCTCCAACGTTGAGCGTATTCCTTGAAGCTTTCATTGGCCCTTTTTTCTATAGTTTGTAGAGACAACCTGTCTGGGGCCATATCCATTACATGTTTGTACTGAGCAATAAACGCTCTAGCAAGATCATTCCAGTTGTGAATGCGAGTACGATCTAGCTGCACATACCACCTAGCAGCTGACCCAGTGAGGCTGTCTTGAAATACATGTATTAACAACTTATCGTCGTGATTATAGGCAGCCATCTTGCGACAATACATGGTCACGTGGGTAATCGGGCACTTGGTCCCATCGTACTTCTCGAACTCAGGGGTTTTAAATTTAGGAGGGATCACCACATCTGGAACCAAACACAATCCCATTGCGTCTACAGACCCATAAAAATCACTACCCTCAATGGCCCGTAACCTCTCTTCTATGATGTTTAATTTTTTCGAGTCCGAATCGCCTTTTACCTCCGATACACTTCCTCTTAGTTTTTCCTGTTCCCTTGGATCGTCTAAGTCAGGGACTTGAATTGGATCCGCGGGTCTTGTACCTTGAGCAGTGGGTATAGGTATTGTGATGTGAGGTTGTGCAGAGGCACTTGGTGCACCTGGATACATGTACGCATAGCCACCCATAGGCTGTGGAGGAGGCGGAGGTGGAGGTATGCCTTGTGAGGATTGGGCATAAGGTGGAGGTGGAGGTGGAGGTATGCCTTGTGAGGATTGGGCATAAAGTGGGGTAAATCCAGGAGGGTATTGAGGATTGTCATCTTCCCGGGGCTGATCAGTCCCTAGGTTAGGTGTTTCTCTAGCCACTTCTTTTTCTCGGTTCATCCGTGTCATCATCTCCATTAAAGCGGCTAACTGCCCTCGGATTTCTTCTTGCGCTTTCTCCATTCTATCCATCCTATTACCATGTTCTTCCTCCATTGCTTTTGCACGTAGCCGAGTGTTATATGGGTGCCTGGGAATTTGAGCTGAAATCTTGAATGTTGGAGCAATCCTTGAATCTTGATTACCACAATAAGAAACTAATTACTACATGATGCAACTTTGAAATATTGCATTTTATTTAAACCACATGATCAAATGAATGAATGTGATGAACGTAATGCAAAATGAATGATACTTTGAGGGATATTTAAGCCATAACAATTTCAACGAAAGGAACTTTCATTCATTCAACAAGTCATTTGTTACATTCCAATCATATCCCGATTAAATCCATAAAAACGACTAACTTGCTGATATTGATCCTTGGCTTCGTCTAGAAAGTTCAGCAACCTTTGCCCGTATTTTTCTGTTGGGAGGATTTCTTGTTTCAAGGCTTCGGCTTTATCAACCATTTCCCTCGCCTTTGTCACAGCTTTACAAACTTGAGTGGCCATATGCTCTATATATTGCTGTCTCCCGAGGCTTCCCACTCTCCATGTCATGCTTGCATCCTGTGCCAAATCATATCCATATCTCCAATTGTTTTCACTTTGTTCCCAATCTTCTATTATCACTTTGATGTGGTTCTTATGTTCTTGTAGTTGTTCCTCTAATATTTGAACCTTTTGCTGCAATGTAGCTTTTTCGTCATCTACCTCGACTTGCTTTCCTTTTTTCAACTTCTCCTTTAGTTCCTCATTCTCTTTCTGACATTGGGCTAATTTCTTTGCACTTGCTGAGTACATGCCTTCCCAATTTTGTCGTTCTTGGGACAAATAGGCAACTTCTTCTTCACTTTTCTTCGCTTTGTGCGCCCAGTGTTCTACCCTTTTGTGCAAGTCTTCTAATTCTCTTTTCCTTTCATTTGAGGTTTGCATGATCCCTCCAACCCTCATTTCAGATCTCAACTTCTTGTTCTCTAGGTGCAGGTTCCTGAGATCCTTGTTGGTGACGTTGTGTTCTTGTTGGACCTTTTTGAGCTTGGCTTCTCTCATCTCTGCCTCGTACTTGAGCTGTTCCATCTCTCTTCGAAGCCTCAAATTCTCTTGCTTCCACCTTTCCTCATCTATCTTGAATTGCTGCCTGGCGATCTCGGCCTCAGATGCTTCTATTTCCGGTTCTAAAGGCATGCTGTACTCTCTCGGGAGAAACACCACTTCCCTCACTTGCTTTGCCCTCCACACCAGGTATTCCGGGGTAGCTTTATCAGAGAGGGGTCCAAGGTTGATTCTTCGTGCTTGTTTCCATGATCGAACCACTTGCTCTCCCCTTTTCATTGCCCTTGGCTCACCGTAAGAAAATTCCAAATCACTAAGCCCCTGTGTTAGTGGAATAAACTGTTTAGCTCCAAACTGTCTTAGCACCATAAGTGGTGCATAGCTTACCACTCCCCATGGTCCTAGAAGTTGCACCCATGATTCTTCTCCGCATCGATACAATACCGGTACATGAGGCATCCAGGGGGTCATCCATACAATCTGTTTCTCCCCAAGCCTTTGCAAAAAATCCACCCATTCTTCCTTGCTCTTCAGCTTCGGCCACTTACTGTTGCAGAACTCTTTAACTGGAGCGCGATGATGTAGGAAAGTTCTCTTAAAGGCCTTTTCCTCACACTTGAAATGACTTTTAGCCCAAACATGCAGTAGCTGTGCACATCCCACAAATCGCCCTTCTCCGTTCCTCCGACAATAATTCAATGACCTGAAGGTTTCCGCTAGTATGGCAGGTGCTGGATTCCCATTATTCTCGATTTGCTCAAAAAGGTCGATCACTGCTACTTCAATGTGTCCTAGCACCTTAGGGAAAATAATCAAACCATATATTGCTAGAGCGAAAGCCGCCAATCCTTGCTGGTCACTAAGGTGTCTCTTGATAAACGCATAAAGAAAATCCCAGGGCATACAAACATTGGATCCTTTCTCCTTTTTATGAGAGTCTATATCTTCCGGTCTGACTCCCATAAGTTTGGCTAGCTTCTTGCGGTATCCGGATTTTGGCTTTCGAACATAGATCTTATCCGGACTTTTCAGATCAATACCTAACAAGATGGAATACTCCTCTACTGTGGGTGTTAAGTCCATTCCGTTGAAAGAGAAGCACCTATGGGAGGGATCCCAAAACTGAATAGCGGCTCTGATTAGTGGTTCTTCAATTTTTACGGCAATCAAAGACTCTATTTGGCCATATTTTTCGTGGAAATCCTTCTTCCCTTCCTCACTGATTTGATCCCATAAGCTGACTAAATCTATTAGATTATTTTGTTGGAGGTTTAGATTCACTTCTTGTGGGAGTGAGGACATGAAATCCCCGGTCAAGCAATCTCCTTTTACTTGTTGAATTTTTTCAGACCAAATTCGCACCTCCCGGTAGGAGTCACATGGAACATTCACAGATGACGAACAAGCTAGCCTTTCTATGGATTCAGTGAAAAATTCCTCGTTGCAAAGAGCCATGGTTAAGATATCCCCTTATGTGACTATGTGATGCAAGAAGATTCATGCAAAAAGAACAGAAAAACAAGTACAAGTCAGTATGTGTATAAACAATATAAACATGGAAATAAAAGCAGATAAAGGATGTGATGCTTATTTATGCCCTATCAAAGGTCACTCTCATAAAAGGGAAGGAATGGCTCTATCCTAGGTTGGTCTCCTCACAACATACTATATGCTGGTTTAAGGTTTCACATATCTACAAGGTTCCCAAATCATTCCATACTGTCGTCCCCACTGGACTAGTAAGGAACAGATCTGAGTGGGAGTATTTCACTTGCCATTGCGGAGGTGATTACCTCACGAGAGCATAGCTACTTTACCCCCTCCTAAAGAGGACAGAACCCGGGTGTAGGGCTCATGTTATGCCAATGCACTTATGTATGCAACAATAAATGAGTATATGTCCTACTCTATTTATTCAACAACAACCTTATACATAAAGAATGTAATGAATCAAATGATCAAAATGAATGAAACGAATTTCTTATTTATTTATTTACGTATTTATTTATTTTGAGTTCTTATGTAGAATTTATTTTTATTTCACTTTTTTTTTGAAGAAGAAAATTAAATTCAAATACCAACCAAGACTATCAAATTAGAATGTAAGATACCATATGGTTATTTAATGGTTTGACCCTCTTAGCGTTCCCCAGTGGAGTCGCCAAGCTGTCGTAACGGCTTCGCGCTCGACGATTTTCGAAAAACGTTTAAAAAAACAATAATGGGAGTCGCCACCAATCTTTTTTGTCTAGGTGTGATTGGCCACCTGAAAACGTTTATCTTTTCAACAAAATCTCAAAATTAATTAAGTTTTATTAAAAAGATAATCTTTTGGTCTGCGAACAAAAATTGGGTTCGGGGGTACGGTTACGCGTGGGGAAGGATTAGCACCCCCACGACGCCCGTTAAAAAACGGTACCATAATAATCATGTGTTATCCTTTTTGTTCTAATAAAATAGTCTTGAATTAATATTTAAAAAATAATTCTTCTCTTTTTATTGTATTTTTGAAGCATTTTTATTATTTATCAAAATTATTTTTCATTTAAAAAAAGGTTAGATTTTGTTTATCGAAAGTGAGTGTGAACCCTTTTGTATTGAATAATTAAATCAAATATCCCAATACTCTGGTAACATTTGAAATAATTTTCCTCACCTAGAGATTTCTTAAGAATCACTACTTGTGAGTTCTATAGGATCTCATCATCGGAAGATTCACACCCGCTTTGAAAATTATTATGAATGCATATGATGCAAGCAGATAAAAATGATGCAAATGAATTTTTTTATTTTTTTATATAAATATTTCTTTATTTATTTTAAATAAAAATTTCTATTATTGAAAAATTGCACTAAGTATCCCAATACTCTGGTAACACTTAGTGAACTTCTCTCACCTAGGGATCAGTTAAGAAATCACTACTTGTGAGTTTCATAACATCCCATCATCGGGCCATTGTTTAATTAGATTTAAATTTTATTATTTATTTCCCTTTTTTAATTTTCTTTTTAAAAACTTATTTATTTTTATTTTGATAAAAATTTAAATTTTATTATTAATTGAAAAATCTTATTTATTTTTTAACAAAATTTAAATTATTGAAAAATCATACTAAATATCCCAATACTCTGGTAACATTTAGTACAACTCTTCTCACCTAGGGATCAGTCAAGAAATCACTACTTGTGAGTTTCATGACATCCCATCATCGGTCTTTTATTTTAATTTAAATTTAAACTTTATTATTAATTTCTTTTTTAAAAAAACTTATTTATTTTTATTTTTAATAAAAATTAAATTATTGAAAAATCATACTAAATACCTCAATACTTTTAACAACATTTAGTACGACTCTTCTCACCTAGGGATCAGCTAGGAATCACTACTTGTGACTTCCGTAGCATCCCATCATCGGAAGAATTCCATTTATTTTGAAATTAAGATTTATGCATATGATGCAAGCATATAGCATATGGTGCATATGGAACTATAAAAAGAACTTTATGTTTTAATTTTTATTAATGAAATTCTTAATATTGAAAAATTTAACTAAATATCCCAATACTCTGGTAACATTTAGCTAATTCCTCTCACCTAGGGATCAGTCAAGAAATCACTACTTATGAGTTTCATGACATCCCATCATCGGAAAATTATTTTACTTAATTTAGATCTTAATTTTATTGATTTATTATTTTTTTATGCGTTTTTTTTTTATTATCATTGTTATATATAAAAAAAATAAATGGGTAAATCAAAATAAAAATGGGCATGAAATCGAATATTGAGAAATAATACCGAATATCCCAATACTCTGGTAACATTCGATATAATTCCCCTCACCTAAAGTTTTTCGAAGAATCGCTACTTGCGAGTTCAACGAAGACTCATCATCGGGATTTCATACTTATTTTATTTTAATTTTATTAGTTTATCATTTTTTATGTATTTTTCATTATCCTTATTATATATATATTTAAAAATAAAAGAGTAAATAAAATGAAAATAAATAATATAAATGAAATAAAGATGAAAATAAAATTAAAATAAGCATGAAATCGAATATTGAGAAATAATACCGAATATCCCAATACTTTGGTAACATTCGATATAATTCCCCTCACCTAAAGTTTTTCGAAGAATCGCTACTTGCGAGTTCAACGAAGACTCATCATCGGGATTTCATACTTATTTTATTTTAATTTTATTTTTATTATTATTCTTCATTTATTATTATTATTTTTCCTTAGCCCATATTTCATTTATCTAATAAAATTTATTTTCATTTTAAGAATATGCTTTTGTATAATTTATGTATATATACATTTTTATATACTTATTTATATATTCTACGTAAAATATATATTAATATGTTTTAAAGCCATATATTTCTATATTTATATGTATGTATTTTACACATTTATTTTCATACATTTTAAAACTATAAATTTATTCATTCATTCATTTTTCATTCATTATATGTATTTTATAAAATTTATATACTTTAAAACTATATATCTTTTATATTTATTTATCTTTTCTTTTAAAACCATGTATTCATTTTATTTTTATTCTATTCTATTTATACTATTTATTTATTTTTTGCTTTACTATATTTTCTATTTTTATTATTATTTTTCTTTTTGCTATAATTAACAAATAACTAAAAACAAAATAAAGAAAAACATATATATACCCAATCGGAGCGGGTCGAAGCTGCTGGGTCGGGCTGATCACGCGGGTCGCAAGTGGAAGCGGAGCCGGGTCAGCACGCGGGTGGCAGAAACGGGTCGCGCGGACCTCGGGTCGGGTCGCGGGTGGCACGCGGGTCGGCTGATCAAAACGCAGCGTTTTGATGTTCTATATAAGGATGCCTTTTTTATTTTTCACTCATTTTCCACCGATTTCCCAAAAAAAAACTTCGAAATCCTCTGAAACCTCTCCCAGCCTTTCACCCTCCGAACAACTACGCCGCGCCGGCCGCCGCACTCCGCCGTGCTCCGGTCGCCGGAAACCTTCCCGTAAGCCTAAAAACTCCTATTCCTTTCCCTCTACACCGATCTAACCTTCGTTTACCCAAAAAATCCCTCTAACCCTATAGATCTGACTTAGGCCGAGAGTCCCCCTACCGTCTTTCCCCTTTTTTGTGTTTTGTTTTCTCTGTGTTTGCTTGTTTGTTTTGTTTTTTGTTGGTTCTAGTGTTGGCTATTGAGGTTGCTTTTGTTTGTGTTTTTTGCAGGTCTTAGATCTAGGGTTCCCAGATCTGAGATCTTAAGGGTCTCGGGTTTGGTTTCTTGGTTTCTGTTGCGGTAGGTTTGTGATGGTGATGACGATGATGATGGTGGTGAATGGTGACTGTGATGATGGTGGTGAGTGGAGTTTAGGGGTTTCGGTGTGCTAGAAGCAGAGTGATTGGGTGGTGGTCTAGGGTAGTGGTTGTGACGGTGATGGTGTTTCTGAGTCTGTATCCTCCGGTGGAGTCTCGGTTGGGGTAGGTTTTCTTAGTGTCTGGAAGTCTCTCTCCCAAAAAAGCCTGGAAAAAATCTGGTCTTCTTAAACTAGTTTAGGATCATTCTTTGGTCCCGAGGATAAGAACTAATCTAGGTTCCTTCTATTGTTTCCCAGTCTTCCGGACAGTGTCTGAGATGGGATGGAGGGCCTGGGGAAGGTGAATTTTGGTGATGCCGAGACCTAGGGGGGAGGGGTGGAGGACGCCGGCGTTTGGGAGTGCTGCCGGTGATGGACTTGCATTTAATGTGACAGATATATGAAAATAATATTAATAAAAGTTAACAAATAAAAATAAGTAAAATAAAACAAAACAAATAATATAAATAATATATATAAGAATAAATAAAAAAACAAAAAATGAAAATAAAAATAAAAATAATAAAAATAAATAAAACGAAAAAAAGAAGAAAAAGAAAGAAAAAAAGAAAAAAGAAAAAAAAAATAATGAAACACATGATAACAAAATTAAAAATAAATAATAATATATAATAATAATAAAAATAAATTAAAAATTAATAATAATAAAAACAAATAAAATGAAAATAAAAATAAAAATAAACACCCATATAATAATAATAATAATAATAATGATAATAATAATAAAAATAACAATAATAATAAACACAAATAACAATAATAATAACAGTAATAATAATAACAATAATAAAAATAATATTAACATTGGGAAAGATAATAATAATAATAATAATAATAATAATAATAATAATAATAATAATAATAATAATGGGACAAAATTAGGTGTCAACAACTATGAATCTCCTTCTTGGACCAAGTATGAGCTCGACTCGCAAGGTCCGAAAGCCTATTTAGAGGAGGGAGCTGAGGATGAACTGGACAATCTTGAGGGTCCGTGGCCTCCTCGTCAGCCTGAGTCTTCTGAGGCACTTGATCGATCTGAGCCTCCAGCAGCACGTAATGCTTCTGAATCTATCGAGGCAGGCGAGCAGCCTGAGTCTATTGAGGCACTGCTGGGGTTAGACGGCGATGATTTCCAAATTTTTGATTCTGGGGCCGTTGATCTCGTGCTAGACTCTGCGGCTGTGGTTGGGCCTTCAGGCGATATTCCTTCTTCCGGGATGGCTTCTTCGGCTCCCCAGGATCCTGATTCTTTGACTCCTCCAGTTCCTGAGCCTCAAGCTTCTCAAGATGCTAGTATTGATGCAGCGCCTTCTCAACCGGCTAACTCGGTCATTGTCGTAGATTAGAGTTTAGTATTTTCTGTTTTGTTTGTTAACTCCAATGTACAGATTCATTTTTAATGAAAAGTACCGTTTCATTCTGTAGCTCTTTCTTTCGCTTATGTGAATTCAGTATAATACTTTGTATATCTGTTACATCACAAAGTTCTGAAGCGATATCAAATAATTCTATTTTTACCTTTATACCATGTTGCTCCCCAAGTTCTACTTTGAGACAGCGTTTTTATTCCTGTGCAAAGATAAACTTTTCTTGAGCATTGTGCCTATCTTGTGCTTTTTTTTTTCGCTTAAGGACTCTATTGAATAACGACTAAAATGTTAAGGTGTTAACCATAATTTGCTAACTTATTTCCACATATTAGTCTGAAAATTTCAACGTACCTTGTAACATGCTATATATTTTGTACCTTTTGTCTCGGTTTTGCCTTTCTCACGCAATTTTCGTGTTTAATGACTGGTCTTTGCCTGTCTCGCACTTTTCGTGCTTAGGGACTTTTAGATGTGCCCGTCTCGTGCATTTTTTGCTTAGGGACTTTTGTGTTTGCCCGTCTCGCGCATTTTTTGCTTAGGGACTTTTTTGTTTGCCCGTCTCGGGCATTTTTCGCTTAGGGACTTTTTTGTTTGCTCGTCTCGCGCCTTTTTCGCTTAGAGACTTTTTTGTTTGCCCGTCTCGCGCCTTTTTCGCTTAGGGACTTTTTTGTTTGCCCGTCTCGCGCCTTTTTCGCTTAGGGACTTTATTGTTTGCCCGTCTCACGCATTTTTCGCTTAGGGGCTTTTTTGTTTGCCCGTCTCACGCATTTTTCGCTTAGGGGCTTTTTTGTTTGCCAGCTGTTGCTCATTTCAATTCCTGTAATACATAATCTGTCTCACACATTGCATTAGAGAATTATAGGAAATGATGGGCTGGCCTTTATTCATGAATCAGATAATTGCAAAACAATAATATCTGTAAAGTAACGGAGCAATAGATGGAAAAAGTAAAAACAAGAATAACCATAATCAGAAAAGAAGTACAACGTTTACTGCTAGTACAACTTAAGATGGTTGGCATTCCAAGTCTTTGATATCTTCTTTCCTTGCAAGGTTTCTAAGATGCATGTGCTAGGTCCGACCATTTTTTTGATTCTGTATGGTCCTTCCCAATTAGCCCGGAGCTTTCCATCCTCCTTATGGGCGTTTGTAATTGCTGACTTTCTCAATACCAGGTCTTCTTCTTGCGATTCTCTGTTCTTCACCCGTGCATTATAATAAGTGGCTACCCTCTATTGGTAAGCAACCAATCTAATTTTTGCTCTGTCTCTCAGCTCATCTATCAGGTCTAGAGTCTCCTTTAGTCCCTGAGAATTAAGCTCCTCGATGTAGGGGACCAACCGGGGTGACTCAGCTCCAACTTCTACTGGGATGAGTGCTTCAGTCCCATATACCAAATTGAACGGTGTTTCCCCTGTCGACACCTTGCTTGTCGTTCTATAAGCCCATAGGACACTCGGGAGCTCGTCTACCTATGCTCCCTTTGCTTTGTCCAGTTTGGTCTTTAACCCATGTAGTATAGTTCGATTACTCACCTCTGCCTGCACATTAGCCTGCGGGTAAGACACAGAAGATATTCTTAGGAGAATGTTCAAGCCTTTGCAGAAATCTCGGAAAGCATCACAGTCGAACTGTTTCCCATGGTCTGCATTTATCACACGGGGGATCCCAAATCAGCAAATTATTTCCTTACACACCATTGCTTCCACCTTCTTCTCAAAAATTGTAGCCAAAGGTTCGGCCTCTATCCACTTCATGAAGTAATCCGTAGCCACAAGTAAGTATTTCCGTTGTCCTGAGCCTAGTGGAAAAGGTCCCAGGATATCTAGTCCCCACTGTGCGAATAGAGTTGGCTGGAGAGTGTTCTAAAGGGCCGAAACAAGCGCGGTTGTTATTGTAGCGAATTTCTGACACTTTTCGCATCTTCTCATTTTGTCTGTGGCATCCTTCCTTAGTGTAGGCCAATAAAACCCTGGGCGCAGTATTTTCGAGGCCAAGGCACGAGCCCCTAAGTGTTCACTGCATATTCTCTCATGAACTTCAGCTAAGGTGTACTCAGCCTATTGGGGCCCTAGGCATTTCAGCAAGGGCATTATGAAGCTTCGCTTATAGAGTTCTCCATTTACCATGGTAAACCTGACACTTTTCAATTTCAACCTTCGAGCCTCGTTACTGTTAGTTGGGAGTGTGTTCCCCAATATATAGTCTTTGATCGGGACTCTCCAATCATCTCCGATCTCGATATCGTAGACACCTTCTTCTTCGATACTTGGCTTAGCGAGAGATTCCACTTTGACGATACCCCTTTTGACCCCTCTAGAAGAAGCCAATTTTGAAAGAGCATCTGCATGGTTGTTTTCTGACAGATTTATCTATGTCAGCTGGAAGTGCTTAAACGACTGTGCCAACAATTGTACCTTTTGCAAATAAGGGACTAAGGCAGGTTCTCGTGCTTCATACTCACTCGAGAACTGATTTACCACCAATTGTGAATCGCTATGGGCCATTAAGTTGCTGACTCCTAGTTTCTCAGCAAGTTTCATCCCAGCTATCAAGGCTTCGCACTAGGCTGTATTGTTCGAACTTGGGAAATCGAAACGTATGGAATACTCATAGGTTTCCCCTTCAGGCGATATTAGCACAATTTCGGCTCTACTGCCATCCATTTTACGAGCTCAATCAACAAATAATTTCCACCAGACTAATTCTGTTTCCTCTTGGACCTCTCGGCCAGTGCATTCTACAATGAAATCTGCCAATTCCTGTCCTTTTATTGCTTGGCGAGGCTGGAAGTGAATGTCATATTCACTCAATTCAATAGCCCATTTAATTAGACGCCCGGAGTGTTCTGGTTTCTGTAGTATTTGCCTCAAGGGCTGATCCGTTAAGATAGTCACCGAGTGAGCTTGGAAGTAAGGCCGCAACTTTCGAGTTGCCATCACCAGGGATAAAGCTATTCGTTCAACTACGGGGTACCTTGCCTCGGCATCTAGCAGGACTTTTCTTACATAATAGATCAGGCAATCCCTGTCCCCTTCTTTCCTTAGTAGGACTGCACTTACAGCTTTCTCTCCGACACCGAGGTACATGAGGAGGTGGTCTCCGGGCTGTGGCCGAGATAATAGAGGCAACTCTTTCAGGTAGTCTTTCAACCTTTCAAAGGCGTTGTTGCACTTTTCCGTCCATTTGAAGTTCTTTCCTACCTTTATCGCCTTGAAAATGGTAAACTTTTTTCAGCTGATTTAGACAAGAAACGACTCAAGGCTGCTATCCTCCCTGTCAAACTTTGAACTTCTCTTACAGTATTGGGTGGCCTCATATCCAAAATAGCTTGAACTTTTCGGGATTAGCCTCTATCCCTCGATTAGTAATCATTAATTCCAAGAACTTTTCGGATCTCATCCCAAATGAGCATTTATTGGGATTCAACTTCATCTCGTACTGTCGCAGCACATTGAATACCTTAGTCATTTTCTCAGCATGTGATTCTACCTGTCGGCTTTTGATTATCATATCATAACATAAGCTTCCATGGTGTTGCCCAACAAGTCTTGGAATACCTTATTTACCATGCGCTGGTAGGTAGCCCCCACGTTTTTCAAACTGAATAGCATTACTCAATAGCAATATGTCTCACTATCAGTAATGAACGAAGTCTTTTACTCATCATCTGGATGCATCATGATTTGGTGGTACCCCGAAAAGGCATCTAAGAAACTAAGAAATTCATACCCACAAGTTTCATCTACTAACTTGTCTATTCGGGGTAGTGGATATGAATCCTTAGGGCAAGCTTTGTTCAGATATGTGAAGTCCACACACATTCTCTATTTCTCGTTGGCTTTGTTCACTATCACAACGTTGGCCAACCACTCTGGATAATTAACTTCTCTAATGAATTTCGCCTGTAACAACTTCGAAATTTCTTCGTTTATTGCCTGTTGCCTCTCTGGAGCAAAATTCCTCTTCTTTTGCTTTATCGGCCTTGCTCCCGAGACTACGTTCAACCGATAACAAACAACTTCAGGATTAATTCCGGGCATATCGGCTGGGGTCCATGCGAACACATCAATATTCTCTTTTAGGCATCTGATTATTTCTCTTTTCACTTCTTGAGGAAGCTGGCCCCCCACATACACTATTCTTTCTCCATCTTTTTCATCCAACCGAATTGCCTCCATCTCCTCATCAGGTTCTAGCTTAGGCTTTTCTTCAATTATAAGGGTTTCCTTCCTTTGAATCCCCTTACATGTGCTGGATGCGACATTACACGTCATGGCTTTCCTTTGATCTCCCCTCACTTGTCCAACACCATGAGGAGTTGGAAACTTAATTAACAAATAGCAGGGATGCACCACCGCTCTCATGTTATTTAACAATGGCTGCCCGAATATCATATTGTAAGCCACAGACGCTGATCTCACCACCATAAACAACGCTTGTCGGATGACATCTTTTGGGCTCTCCCCCAACGTAACAGGTAGCTGAATGGCGCCTGCTACCTTTACCTTCTCTCTAGAGAAACCGTATAAGGGTGTAGGTACTGGCTTCAACCTGTCCTCTGTGATATTCATCCTTTCGAAGCAGTTCCAGTAGATTAAGTTCATCGAACTCCCATTGTCGACCAAGATTCGACTCACTGGGTGCTTTGCTACCACGGCGGTAATTACCATCGGGTCATCATGAGGAACCACTACATCTCCTCTATCGGCTGGTGTAAAAGTAATAGGTTCCTCATCCTGCTTTTCCTCCATTACTGAGTTGATTTGGTGGGCCTGTCGAGCGTAAGATTTTCAAGATGAGGAAGAAGTACCAGTTAATTATTCACCTCCGGATATTAAGTTAATAGCTGGTCCTGTGGGTTCATTATATTCCTCTTAATTCCTTCCTTCTGTTCTCCTATCATTATCTCTCCTGTCACCTTCATTTCGTCTCATAGGTCCCCTGTTTTCACCTCTTCTGTCTCTAAATTGATTTCCTCTGTTTCGCGTAGGATAGTTGTTTTTGTTACCTCTCCACACGAAACGGTTTATTTTTCACTCTCGCGCTAGCTTTTCTAGCTGATTCATCAACTCCCTACACTTTTCGGTCGTGTGCCCATATGCTGAGTGGTAATCGCAGTACGACCTTAAATCACAGCCCAAATTCCCTGACGCCTTCTTTGGAGTCTGTATAAGCCCTGATCATTCAATAGCTGCTAACACTGAAGCCCGAGATTCAGTGAGTGGGGTATAGGAATTGTATTTTAGTGTAGGAGCTTTCTCAAACTTTCTTGGTTGGCTAGAAGATGCTTCAGTGACCTCTCTCCCTCGTTTCCTTCCATCCTTGGATTCTCCTATCACCACCATTTTCATTACTTCCTCTTGGGTTACGTACTTATGTGTACGGGAAAGCAGGTCTGAGATGGTAGTTGGCTGTTCTAGCGACAGGGATTCTTGCAATTTCTCAGATCCTATGTAACATGGCTGCCACGGCTACACTGACTTGCAGATCTCGCACCTCTAAAGTAGCATCTCTGAACTGATCCACATAACTCTTCAATGACTCCTTAGCTCCCTGCTTAATAGTGAGCAAATAGGTTGGTTCCTTCCTTCTCTGACTATTCATAGCAAACGCCTTGAGAAACTCACTTCGCAGTTGGTCAAAAGAGACAATGGACCCTTCAGGCAGGTTATTGAACCATTTCATCGCATGTCCGGATAAAGTTAAGGAAAAAGCCCTACACATTATCTCATCTTCTCATCCATGTAGCAACATTAGGGTCTCATAGTTTTGCATATGGTTGTAGAGGTCCATCTTTCTGGTGTATGCGGCCATCTGCGGCATTTTGAACTTGGGGGCAGAGGTTTTTGCATGATGGTCGTGCAGAACGGTACTCTTCTTCTCTGGCTCTCTTCTGCATACACTAATTGTTTCTCTTCTAGTACTTGTTCTATCATCTTCTTCATGTCCACAGGGGAAGCGAGTTGATTACTGGCATGAGACGAATCGGGCAAGTCTTCTACAACTATTCCTTGAGGTGCATCCGTTCGTGCCATTTGTGTACACCAAGGGGGGTCAAACTCTGACCCAGCTCCCTATGTGCTTTGGCCGTCATCACCGTTCTTTCCAGCACCTCCAATACCTTGTTCTGCATTGGTACCAGCAAATTTTGACAAGTCATGGTGGTGGGCGAAAGACCTTGTCGCTCGGTCGACACCTTGTCGCTCAAGTACCTGTCGCCCGACACCAGACACCTGTCACATGACCCCTGTCGTAGGGTCTAGGCATGCCGCTTCCTCAGTCTCTCGCTGGTTACCTGTGACAGGACTCCTGCTCCCCTGTCCTGCCGTGCCCTAATGAATGTCATGCTCTTCCACATGGGGAACCTCTCGCCGACGAGAGGGGTCTGCCGTTGTCGTGTACTCCTGTCGCCCAAACACCTGCGGTGGGACATCTCTACTTGTTCTTCTTACCAAGTTCTACACGGCAGGCGGCAGATCTAATGTCGGGAGAACTCCTTGGAACAGATCCACCATGGCTCGAAGCGCTTGGGTAGTTTCTTCACTCTGTCGCCTCAGAGCCTCGAATTCTGCCACCGACACAGTAATTCTTTCTTCCTCCCTGTTCACCTGGTTCGTTTGGCGAATCTGCTGTTCAGGGGAGCTCACAGAGTTTTCCTCACTTCTGGTCCTTAAGTTTGTCGATCTTGTTCTCACCATCTTAGAAAATCTCGATTGGCTTTTTATACGTTTCCCACATACGGCGCCAATTGTTGTTGCACAAAGCAACAATAAAGGTCTGCTGACGTCGATGTTCGTACTTAGTCTCTACGTGTCTCCAAGAAGCTTTTGTAAAACAAGAAAAGTTAGAGAGACGCAGGGGTGGTTCCCTACGTAGACACTCCGATGCTTAAGTCAGCAGAAAGTTTTTCAGTATTGGGAAGCGTAAAAGCCAGTAGTCAAAAATTAGGGTCTAAAATTGTACCTGGGGGGCCTATTTATAGGCCAATATTCTAGGCTAATTGCTTGAGGATAAGTCCATCATCTTGCAGAGAGTTTGTGTCCCAATATAACACAAGTTCCTCGAAAACCGGGAGCATTCGGAGCCTGTCGCTGGTGAGAGACTCATACCACGTGGCACGTTGTGGCGTCAGGAATCTGTCGCCAGCGGGAGCCGAAGTCATGTGCCACGTGTCGCCCTATGACTGCAGGCGAAGGACTGGGAGTCTATCGCCTGGCGATAGGTGTAATGCGCGCCATGTGTCGGGTTATGATTGCAGGCAACAGACTTGGAGTCTGTCGCCCAGCGACAGGCGTAAGGTGCTCCATGTGTCGCGTTATGATTGCAGGCGATAAGGTGTGAGTCTGTCGCCAGGCGACAGATGTGATGACGCACTTTACCTCTGTCGCAGAAGGCCACGTGGACCAGTGAGTCTTTGCCACGTGGTGATCTCTGATGCTATTGGGCCTGGCCCAACACAGGTAGACTTTGTCATATCAACTTCTAATGCATCTTATGAAATTTTATAACATTAACTTTGCAAGAGCTATGAGATATTAGTGCCGGAATTGTCATATTCCCAGGCAATGTCCTGCTGGTCAAGAAAATCAAAATTCTCAGTTCATGAATCATGAGTGCTGCAGCTTTAAACTTCATTTAGGCTCCATTAACTGAATGTTTCCTATCAAATGCTTGTTCTCTAATCGGCTGTCTATATGTCCTTCCCCTCTAACTATTTCTTTAAGTATAGAACAGTCTACCAAACTTTGGGGGTTTTTGGCTTATGTTTAGTTGCTCATTAGTTGATAGCTATATGATCAAGGTAAAATCTTGTAGCAAATAAATAAAGCTGTGTATCTGTTATCTACCCTCTTATACACACACACACACACCTTGATGACTGCAATCCAGGTTTCAATGCAGACTTATAGTATGCATTTTTTACATTTGATGGCCGATACTTTTGTTGTTGTCGTGATGATCAAATCTAGTATTTTTATGCCTCTGGGATCAGACTTCCATGTTTGTGAGGAATGGTATAGGATTAATCGTTTGAAACTTCATACACAGTTAACTGGAATGAAAGAGAGGCAAAACATGCTGCATACAAATATGCATTCTGGTGCATGTTGAGAGTTGAAGATTATGCCCTCACCATCTGTGTTGTTGGGTTTGGATGGTATTGCATCAGCTTCTATTGACTGCAGTTAATTGAAAACTGGCTATGCTGATATGACCATATTTGCTAAGAAGGAAAATTGGCCATTCTGAACATGTGGATGTTAGTGTCAAATTCTTCTTCACTACCATTTTTGGGCAAACTCAGGGGCCCGTTTGGAATATGTTGGGTTGGCTAGCACTTTTATATGAAAATGAGGTGGGCCTTTTCGTCAATATATTCGATGGTGGAATTGATCTATGTTTAAGGGTTGCTGGTCTAGAACGTTCTGCGTCAGCCCAATTTTTAGAGGGCTCTTTTCGTGGGGTGCAACCGGAAATAGTCTGTGCAGGCCTTAGTGGATATTTTTTCCCTTTCCTCTGCGGGATTTGGGGAGTTGAATTAAAAAGAAAAAAGAAAATTAAATCGACAATCTCTATTATTGACTTGCGATATATTGTAATATTTGAGTTTGGATTCAATCAATCTCATCCCATTCCTAATTATTAAATATTTTCATTGTAACAAAAAAAAAATAGAATCAATACAGATGTAAGCTTGATGCGGTGGCATAATGTAACAATTATACAGATTATTATTTTGATAAAAACTATATATGAATGAAAAAGTTTGAAAAATTAATTTGATACTTGACATATTCATATGAATTATGATATGTAATTTTTGTTTTTATATTATTTGATTTACCACTTGACAAATTTTTTCATTGTGCAGCATTGTTTTCTATACGGTATCTTATTTGCTGGCATTGAAGTGTAAAAAACTGCTAGGAACACATTCTGACAATTGCGTATATAATAATTTTAAGTTTAAGCAAGAAAATAAACATTATAAAGTTAAAACAAACTCAGTAACTCACCATAAAATGTTTGAATGATGCTAAGAAAATTTTCCCCGTAATTAACCTTGCAATCAAGACGAGTTCATAATATTCTACAATTTATGTCGCTCAAATTCGAGGATAAATGTGACATATAAATATATCCCATCAGATACATTCATCTTTATTTTTCAAAATTTTTATATATTTGAAAGGATCAGATTTTTATGGCTATGTCCATTCCACATATGTCCCGATAAAAAAAAAAAGAGAAAAAAAAAAAGAATTCAAGCAAAATAATCTGAAACGCCTTTATCTCTCATTTCCGGTCAAAAAGTTACGTAAACTAGAAGTCTGTTTAAACAAGTTGACTACTTTGTCTATTAATTTATGAAATACTAATAATATTAATATTGCGGTCAGTTCGAAGCTGATGTTCCTAAAACCATGTCGTACGTACAACCCAATTAAAGTTCATCTATGATTAAGTCAAATGTTGAATGGAACTTCAACAATTAGACATTAAATTAACCACAAAACTTTCATTATCACAAGCTGGCATAACAACTTTGAATCTGAAAAATATCTAAAATTAATCGACTGCTACAGATCATGTCGGAATGGAGTTTTGTTTAAGACAGGGCCGTCCAAGGACAGCTTTCGAGGCTGATTAAGAAGAAACATTGAGACACTGCAAGATTGAGAATTTGTCAATACTTGTTTGATTAATTTAATGAATTGATTAAGACTAATTAATTGATTAATAAGAATGTGGATTAGGTAATGAAAACAAATTGTTGGAAATATAAGAATTGATTTGATGACTCACCATATTACACGAATGCAGGACGGAATAATTAAGTAATTTGGTTGTTTATTAATATCAGTTTTTAGTCATTTAAACTTTAGTTTTTGTCTTTGTTAAGCTGCCATTTATGCGGCATTGTAGTCAAGTTAATTAAGCTTAACTTAACGGTTGTTATTTTTTTTAAAAAAAAATTAAATTTAAAATTCGATTTCTTTTATTTTTTTCATTATACCTTTTATGAATCAAAACAACAATTTTTAAATTGACATTATAGTCAAGTTAACTAGGACTAACAATTTTTTCGGCTTTTTGATAGGAATGATGAAAAGGAAAGAAGGACGGTACTTTGAGCATCAAAGCAAATGATTGTCTCAGAATTTAAGATGAAAATGCCTTAAATTTAAAATTTAAAATTTTATTTTTGTAATCTTTTTACCTTCTTCAAGCTAGGCCTTTTATAAATATATTAAAAAAATTTTAAAATTTTATCTATAAAGTATAGGAAGGTCGAGGTCGAACTCCATTTCTATTGTTGATTAGGATGCGATAGTTGTGACATTTTGAAAATCAACAGCAAAATTTTTAAAAGTATTACTCAAACACAATCTTTCGAAATTCTATTATTGGAATAATTTACATTTATTTTTTTAATTAATATAAATTTTTATTTTTAATTTACATATGCATTTATATTTTTAAAAACCTAAAAAATTTCTGATGATTTTCTAAAGATGGAAAGGAATCATAACTCTAGCTACATAAATATTCATCAAATCATCTCAAAGATATTAACCAAATAATTCATCATATATGACTCAGTATTATTGTCCTCAAAGGAAAGAGAGAATAAAGCAGAAGATAAATAATGACAATAATCTGCCTGCCGAGTGGCCATAAAGAACAGTTCATTACTAGTTGGATATTTTGCTTTGTGCTGAGCTTCCTAGGTTGTCAAGGTTCCCTGTCTTTATTATAGTGAACTTTAGGGAAAAAAATCATTACAATTAAGAGGATATTCATCAGATTGTGTTAAATACTATTCTAAAAAACTTAAATAAATCATAAATTAACAAAAATATATATATATATATATTAATCATATATGTGTGTGTATATATATATAATATATAATTTCTCTGTTTGAAATGTTGACTTGTTAACTCGTATGAGGATCGAGTTTTGGTGAAATATATATAGAAAGATTACAAACAACCAGTCACTCAAAATTTGCTAAAGTTTTAGAAAAAAACCAATATGAGGATCAGTGTTAGCAAAAAATCGAAAAAGACCTAAAAGAAAATCATCTAAAAAGATATGACGGAATAAGAGTTGGAAGAATAAATTACTTTAGATGTGAATAAGTGAAGAAGAAAAATTTATACTAATAACTTAGTGTAAATTCATAAATTAGTTCACGTGGAAGATGATATAAAAAGATTACACATTTTCAAAGCAAGTTGACTCTTATTGGCTATAAAAACAAGATGCTAAAGCTAGCTAGCATCTATTAGAACACTAAATCCCTATCTCCAATGAGCTAAAATCAAAGTATAAAGAAATTATATTTGTATATGGTGTCCTTAATTTGTTGATTTAAGGCGTAAACACCCTTACATGGAACTTAAGATGATGAATGGTCGAGCAAGCCCCAAAGCACTACACCAATTCTCTTACGCATGGCTACCCATGTCATTTTGTGTGTGTGACCGTCCTTGCTTGTACCTTGCACCGTCCGGACTCCGTAGCAAATACACATCTTTGTCAACAAAGCCCAAGATTTTGCATCACAATAACCCTTTGCTTGCTCGAAAAGTCACTGAAAAGCAAAGCCTCATGACTCATGTACAATTTCCGTTCACTCACAACTTTATCATAGATTTCTTTGGTTAGAGGTCCCCACTTGCTCTTATTTGGCCCTAATCAGCTCCAACCATAAATGCTTTTTCAACTGCTTTTAAATTATATTTGATATTGATGTTGTCTCCACTTTGGCAATTGGCAAAACATTATTGTCAACTTTAGCTAGCTAGTGGCTTTCAAGAAAATGCCACCCAATGTCAAAAAGATATCACAATTTGTTGTAATTAATTTCTTTTACTAGAATTTTGATGCTTTCATGGAAGTTTTGCCAGCAAAAGGATGAAAGGAAACTTTGCTTTGGAGCAATGGAAGTGCAAAATCCACAAAAAAACTGTGAATCTTACAGCAATATGGGTGATTTTCTTCTTTAATAAATTTGTTTGGGTGGATTTCATGCTTTTTCTTTTCTTTTCTTTTCCTTTGAGTAAATGGTGGTGGGTTTTTCTTACTTGAAATCATTGTGGAACTCATCTCTTGTCAAGCCATTTTCAGCTTTACTTAGCTCATATTTTTTGTAATAGAAATCTTTTGCATGTTAGCAGCCATGACTTTAAGGTAGCCCTAGCTAACCCTACATGAGGCGAAAATACCAAAGCAATTTCCTATGAAGAAACAAACAAAAATTTTATATGTAGTCACACTTTATGATCATTCAAGTTGGTAGTTATTCCAATAAAATGCATTATTATGATAAATATTATCAGCGTGTTATAAATGTTTTTGACATTAATGTCAACACAATAAAAAAAATTCTTTTTCACTAATGATTTTTTTCTTTAATTTTAATATATAATTCCTTAATTGTTGGTTTGATAAAATAGATATATATTATCCTAATTACTAAGTTGTACAATTGTAAAAAAATGGATTTCCATTCAAAATTAATTCGGTTTAGATTTTATCATTTGAATCTGTTTAATTATAAAACTAAAAAAGTTAATTGGATAAGATATGCATCAAAGATTTGAATTTAACCAAAACTTATTTGTGAAGATTTTTGAACTTTTTTTAGTAAAAAAATTTTAAGTTTTTATCTAAACATTTGATTTAAACAATCAATTTATTCAATTTTTCTTGCTCAAAGAGCCAAGTAGGATTGAGATCTTTAATCTTTAATAACAAATAAATAAACTTCCTATAAAATCAAATAACAGTTCGTTTGAGCTAAATTAAAGAATATTTACATTAACAAAAAAATATATATGGGAAATTATAGTTTACAACATCAGAATATTCTTTAAAAAAACCTTTGTTAATTAATTGTCTTTGTATTAATAAGAACCACAGTTCGCTGCCGTCGGATCATGTTCCCAAAAATTTCAATCCGACCCCAAATCTAGAAGGACTCCCCACATGTACGGAAATCCACGTCCTGACGTCCACCATATTATCGTAATTCCACCAAACAACCGACTTCTGTTTTCTGATTCATCGTCCACAAACCGCCACAGTATCTTCCATCTATAACGTGTCTTTCTGCCATTGGGTTGATCGAATATTCCCTAAACATTCCTTATACCTCTATTTATAGTTTTATATCACATTCAAAAGCAAAAGAAAACTGGGGTGAAAACCATGGCTGAAGCACTGAAGAAAAACTATGAGGTTGGTGAAGAGATTGGTCGAGGAAGGTTCGGCGTTGTTTTCAGGTGCGTTTCCTTGAGCTCAGGCGAATCGTTCGCTGTTAAATCCATGGACAAACATAAAATCTCCAACGGGGATTCTCTTGACTCCCAATGTCTTTCCAACGAGCCTAAAATACTTACTCTGATTTCGCCTCACCCGAATATAATCCGTCTCCACAACTTCTATGAAGATGATTCCCATCTTCACATGGTAATCGATCTCTGTCCTCCTTCTCAAGACCTCTACAATCTCATCATCCACAATGGACGGTTCTCCGAAGCTCAAGCCCGGCCTATCGTGACCCAACTCGTTCAAGCCCTTGCTCACATTCACAAGCTCGGCGTCGTCCACCGCGATGTCAAGCCCGAGAATGTTCTATTGGATTCCAATAATACCGTGAAGTTAACGGATTTCGGTTCAGCTGATCTGGCGGTGGAATTGTTGAGAGGGGTGGTGGGGACCCCGTATTACGTGGCGCCGGAGGTTTTGGCCGGCAGAGAATACGGGGAGAAAGTTGATGTCTGGAGTTGCGGCGTCGTTTTGTATATAATGCTGGCGGGTTTTCCACCGTTTCATGGGGAAACGGTTGTGGAGATTTTCGAGGCGGTAATGAGAGGGAATCTGAGGTTTCCTGTCAGGGTCTTCGAATCGGTTTCGCCGGCGGCTAAGGATCTGTTAAGAAAAATGCTTTGTAAAGATGTTTCCAGAAGATTCTCTGCTGAACATGTTCTAAGTAAGCCAATTTTCACATTTACATAATTACACCACTATCTTTATTTTTTCAAATATCCATTATTTCTTTTAGATTTTAAATTTTGATTTTTGTTTTAATTTTTTTTACAGCGCATCCTTGGATAACAAGTTGAGGCTGAATTCTGAATTTTCTTAAGGCTTTAATTTTTAGACGGTATTTGCTATTGTATATAGAGGTTAAACGGGAATGAATTTCTACTCATTCCAAGGAATTTTGCTTATATGAAAAAGGTGGGATTTAATTTAAGTCTTGTTATTTTAGTAATCACACGAGCCAGTTTTTCTAGGCTTGAGAAGAGTTTGTATAATTAAATGACAGTGGAAGGAGAAGAAGTATTGAGTTTGAGTGAATGCGCTTTCTGGCATGTATGGAAAGATATATAAAATAAAAGAACTTTGGAGTTTTCAATAATTATTGTTGTTATTTAGTTATAAAATATCAATTTATTTTTCAATTTTAATTAATTGCGTAACGCTTCTTCTAAAGGCCGTTGGCCTTAAAGAATACTCCCGATATCTTTGTTTCAACTTTCCATTCACTCATGAGAGATCATTGTTGAGCAATTACTTCATGTATTTTCCTTGGCATGCTGACGTGAACCATTTTAAGGGTTGGAGACAAAGTGTTAGAAAAATTTCAAAATAAAGCGGAAAGAATTGATTAAAATGATGTTTAATCAATGGATAAGTAAAATTAGTGTTTAGTATGATTCCAGATTGAGTAAAATCGTGATAAAACGATTTTTACTAAGAGTATAGAGCAGTCAATTGCTCATATAAGGTAGTTAACTACCATTGTACAATATATATTTTGTCCAAAAATTGCACTTGGGTAGTTGGATGCCTTAGAAGGGTACTAGGATGCCCTGGGAGAGTATAGTTAACTACCCTTATGAAGTGCAGTCTTGAATTTTAAATTATTTTAAGGTAGTCGACTGCCCTTCATTTGGATGTTATGTTTTGTTTCAAAATTACACTAGGACATTTGTCTACCATTTTTGGGCATTCGACTGCTCTAGTATAAAAATGAATACAACAGCTAGTTTTTGCTTGAAGAGTTACAAAGTCTTCTTAAAGTTATTCTTTCACTTTGAATGGTTAAGAAACATAACCATTGGATTCCAAAAGATCTTATCTTGTTAAACAATTGTGTTTGTTGAATCAAACAACACAAATAAAAAATCATATCACTTGATTGAAAGATCACATCACTTAGAATTATTCTCATAAATAGAGATGTTAAGTTCAAACTTGATATACACCAATTAATTTTGAATTTTTCTATCCTCTCTCAATCTCAAAGTAGAAAACAAGTCTCTTAGACATTGTTTTATTGTAGAAGACTTTGGCTAAGAAATAATACTCTTGTATTTGTCAAAGGTGTCTAGAGGTTTAATATTACAAGTGAAAGGTGATATTAAGCAAGGTTGACTTCATTGTATCCTGAGGCTATTTCAACAACCCTCTTTGCATACCATAACTAGTGGGGGTGAAATAAGTCTTAAGAAAAGTGGCATTATAGCAGCATACCTTGAAGTCTATTGCTGCATTGTTCGTGACTGTTCGTGATTCAAAGAAGTCTAATTTCTAGAAGTTCAAGTTCAAGATCAAGTTCAAGTTGTTTCATCTTCATCAAACCCCAGAAGTGAATTCGTTCCTGTACAACAATCTTAAGACTTATTTTCAAGAATCATGAAGATTGAAACATTACAAGAATTAGCATTCAACTTCCAAAAGTTGAAGAGGTTTGATGGAGGGAACTTCCTAAGGAGGTAACAAAAGATGAAGATTCTACTTACATCCCTCAATGTGGTCTATATTCTCACAAAACCAAGACCAGAAGAGAAAGAAGATGATACAAATGAAGAAGTGCATCAAAGACAACAGTGGGACAATGATGACTACAATTGTAAAGGATGCATCCCAAATGGTATGTAAGATTTTTTATTTGATACATACATCACAATCAACACATCAAAAGATTTATGGGAAAAGTTGGATGCTAAATACATGAAGGAAGATGCAACTAGCAACTAGCAAAAAGTTCTTGGAAACAAGTTGGAACATTTACAGAATGAATGATTGCAGACTTGTTATGAAGTAGTTTGCTAATATTGAAGTCATTATTAACAAGTTTAAGCAATATTAAATGAATATGGATGAATCAATTATAGTCTTCTATAATTGACAAACTTCCAGCAGCATAGAAGGATATCAAGAGAACCTTGAAACATAAAAAGGAAGAAATCACTCTTGATTACCTTGCAAGCTATCTTCAGATAGAGAAATAATATCGTAAGGAGAATGATAAAGAAAAAGAGACTAACATCTCCAAGATCCATGAGGTGGAGGATACTACTCCTAACAAAAAATCTATAAAGAAAAAGAAGGAACTTTCCACCAAAGGACAGAAATTCAAGAAGAAGAAAGGTGCATGTTTCCATTGTAAAAAACCAAGACACTTCAAAAAGGATTGCTATGTCTTCAAAAAGAAGAAAAAAAATCCAAGGCAACCAAAGACAATTTTGTTGCTATGATTTCTGAAATTAATGCTATTGAAGATAAAGAATCATTGTGGATTGATTAAGGTGCTACAAAACATGTGTGCACAAACAAGGCTATGTTCAAAACTTCAAAGAGGAAGTAGATGGTAATGTGCTTTACATGGGGAATTCTTTTTCAATTAAAATCAAAGGTAAGGGGACCATAGATTTGAACTTCACTTCTGGAAAAACATTGACTTTAACCAATGTTTTGTATTTTCCAGAAGAAAGAATCTATTATCTATTAGTTTACTCAACAAGTTTGGGTTCAAAGTTGTCTTTGAAGTGGATAAGTGTATACTATCTAAGGGTGGAGTTTTTGTGGGAAAGGGATATGCCAATAAAGGTATGTTTAAACTGAATGTATCTCATTTCAATATCAATAATAATAAGAATGCTTCAACTTAGATTGTGGATTCTTTTGATTTATGGCATGGTAGATTAGAACATGTGAATTATGGTAAAATAATGAAAATGTCTAAATCTGATTTGGTTCCTTATGTTATTAGAAGTGATAGAAATGTAAAACTTGTATGCTTACAAAAATAACAAAGAAACCATTTCCTAAGGTAAAAAGAGATTCTAAGTTGATAGAATTGGTTCATAGTGATGTAGGAGATTTGCATGGAACACCATCTATAGGAGGAAGGAAATACTATGTCATATTTATTAATGGTTTCTCTAAGTTTTGCTATGTATTCTAAGGATGAAGCATTAGACAAGTTTAAAACTTATAAGAATGAAGTAGAATTGCATTGTGATATTAGGATTAAAACCTTGAGAAATGATAGGGGAGATGAATACTTTGATCCATCATATTTTGAATCTATTGGAATTGTTCATGAAATAACCTCACCATATAGTCCTCAATCTAATGGTGTGGATGAAAGGAAAAATAGATCACTAACGAAATGGTTAATGCTATAATGTCCTATTTTAGTTTAGGACAAGGATTTTGGGGCGAGATAATGTTGACTGCATGTCACATTGAAAATAGAGTTCCTAATAAAAGGAACAAAGTTACCTAATATGAATTGTGGAAGAAAAGAAAACCTAACTTAACTTATCTTAACGTATGGGGTTGTACAACAATAGTAAAAGTTCTTGAGCCTAAAAGAAAGAAATTAGGTGAAAGGGAAGTTGAGTGCATATTTATTGGTTATGCACAAAACAGTAAAGCTTACAGATTTTTGGTCATTAAACCAAATGATTCAATTCCTATTAATACAGTTATTGAATCAAGAGATGCCTTGTTTGGTGAAGGAAGATTTAAGTCAATTCCTTATCCTAAGGACATTGCTCAAAATAGGTCAAAAGAACTTGAGAATGATTTTTTCAAATTTTAAGAAGACGAAAGCCTTGTACCTAGAGTAACAAGAAAAGCTATAACTTATGTTTCGGATTTTTACATGTTTCTTGTTGAAGGAACAAGAGAAAATATAGATAATCATATTAAATATTGTTTCAATATGGAATCTGATTCTAGGACATTTGAAGAGGCTATGAAGTCTCAAGATGTAGCTTATTGGAAGGAAGTTATAAATGACAAAATGGATTCAATTATGGGAAACAACAAATGGATCCTAGTAGATTTACCTCCAGGTTGCAAACCAATTTGTTGTAAATGGATATTCAAGAGGAAAATGAAAGTGGATGGTACTATAGATAGGTTTAAAGCTAGACCTGTTGCTAAGGGATTTACACTAAAGCATAGAATCCATTATTTCGATACATATGCACTAGTAGCAAGAATTGTTACAATAAAAATGCTTATAGCATTAGCCTCTATTTATAAATTGGAAATTCAGCAAATGGATGTAAAAACTACATTCTTAAATTGTGAATTAGATGAAGAGGTGTATATGAAGCAACCTAAAGGGTTTGTAATGCTAGGTTAAGAAAAGAAAGTGTGTCAATTGATTAAGTCCTTATATAGACTTAAGCAAGCCCCTAAGCAATGGCATCAAAAGTTTGATGAGGTTGTTCTAGCAAATGGATACATTATCAATGAATTTGATAAATGTGTCTATGGAAAAGATGTCATCATATGTTTATATGTAGATGATATGTTGATTTTTGGTACGATTTAAAACAAGTCGAAAATACCAGGAAGTTTTTATCCAATAATTTTTCCATGAAAGATATGGGTGTTGTTGATATGATTTTGGGAATAAAAATTCATAGGAAAAACAATAATTTAATCTTATCCCAATCACATTATGTTGAGAAAATTTTCAAAAGGTTCAATCATTTTGATAGGCCAGTTGCACAACTTGAATATGCTACACTAATTGGTTGTTTGATGTATGCTATGACATGTACAAGTCCGAATATAACTTTTGCCATTGGCAAGCATAATAGATATGCAAGCAACTCAAGTAATTTGTATTGGAATGCCATATCTAAAGTATTAAGGTACTTGAAGAAAACGATTGATTATGGCATTGCCTATAGTGGTGAACCTTCAGTTTTAGAAGGGTATACTGATGCAAGTTAGATTACTAACATTGAGGATCACTCATCCACAAGTGGATGGATACTCATGTTTGGTGGGATTGCGGTTTCTTGGGGTTCTAAGAAATAAGCATGCATTATGTTTCTACTATGACTTTAGAATTTGTGGCATTGACGTCGACAAGTAAGTAAGCTGAATGATTGAGAAATCTTCTCTATGAAATTCCTTTATAGCCAAGCCAATATTGTTAACCTCAATTCATTGTGAGAGTGAAGCTACACTATTAAAGACTTATACCCAAGCATATAATGGGAAATCTAGACATACTGGTATAAGACATAGTTATGTTAGACAATTAATTAAAGATGGGGTGATCACCATAACTTTTATCAAGTCGAGTGAAAACTTGGCAGATGCATTGACAAAGGGTCTTACAAGAGAGATTGTGTGTAGAACTTCCAAGGGGATGGGACTCAAACCCATTAAGTTTAGTCACACATGATGGAAACTCAACTCAACGCATAATTGGACATTAAGTCTTGAGTTTAATGCGCCCAAGCACATCATTTGAATGTGACTACAAGCACTTAAAGTATAAACACATCCTAAGGTTGACAAATGCTTGAAACTGTATGATAAAGAATGAGGTTGAGTTTAGTACTCCTAATAGACCCATAACACATAAGTACAACGTTGGAATGCTTATATAGTCGCATTTCTAATGGAGTTCACTTATATGAGTGGAAGTGGTACTGCTTCAAGGAGCAAAGAGTTTGGTTCTCAAGTACTCATGAATAGATATAAGACACATGGCCAGTAAACGTGTCAAAGTTTTATCTAAATGACTTTTGACAAGTTTTTGAAGTCTTATGTGAGAATTAGTCAACGATTAATTAATATAAAATCGCTGGTTTAAGACTTTGTTCCACCATGCCGTTCTAATTAATTAAAAGTACTTCTTCTGTAAGGTGATGATTTAAGAATTAGTCCACCATCATTTTATGAATGAGAATTCCTTGAGTATTTGACTTGCACTATTTTGAAATTGGTGGGGGATTGTTAGAAAATTTCAAAATAAAATGAAAAGAATTGATTAAAATGATGTTTAATCAATGGACAAGTAAAACTAGTGTTTGGTATGATTTTAGGTTGATTAAAATCATGATAAAACAATTTTTACTAAGAGTATAGGGTAGTCAATTGCCCTTATGTAGTATATCTTCTATTCGAAAATTACGTTTGGGCAATCAGATGCTTTGGGAGGGCAATCAACTACCCATATGAAGTGCAGTCTCGGATTTTAAATTACTTTAGGGCAGTCGACTGCCCTAGGAAGGCAATCAACTACCCCACCTGGATGTTGTGTTCTGTTTCAAAATTACACTTGGGCATTCGACTGCCATTTTCAGGAATTCGACTGCTCTAGTATAAAAATGAATACAACGACTAGTTTTTGCCTGAAGAGTTACAAACTCTTCCTAAAGTTATTCTTTCACTTTGAATGGTTAAGAAATATAACCATTGGATTCCAAAAGATTTGATCTTGTTAAATAATTGTACTGGTTGAATCAAACAACATAAATGAAAAATCATATCATTTGATTGAAAGATCACATCACTTGGAATTATTCACTATAAATAGTGATGTCAAGTTTAGACTTGATATACACCAATTAATTCCGAATTTTTCTATCCTTTCTCAATCTCAAAGTGGAAAACAAGTCTCTTAGACATTGTTTTACTACAAAAGACTTTGGCTAAGAAATAATACTCTTGTATTTGTCAAAGGTGTTTAGAGGTTTAATATTACAAGTAGAAGGTGATATTAAACAAGGTTGACTTCATTGTATCCTGAGGCTATTTCAACAACCCTCTTTGCATACCATAACTAGTGGGAGTGAAACAAGTCTTAAGAAAAATGGTATTATAGCAGCATGCCTTGAAGTCTATTACTACATTGTTCGTGACTGTTCATGATTCAAAGAAGTCCAATGTCTAGAAGTTCAAGATCAAGATCAAGTTCAAGTTGTTTCATCTTTATCAAACCCCAGAAGTGAATTTGTTCTTATACAACACAAGGTTAGACTGGATATCCATTGGTGGATGCAGGATTGAGGGAGCTTTGGGCAAATGACTGATTATTTCAAGTTTTGGGGTGAAGTTTTTTCATATTTCATGGAAATGGGGAATGAAGTATTTTTGGGACACAATTTTTGGTGTAGATTTGGAATGTGCTATTCTTGGTTGGCAGTACATCTCTGGGAGCTAGCCAGATTGTCATAAGATAAAGCACAGGTGTGTTGAGTTCCCTAATCAATTTATTAACTGTAGAAATAAGTAGCAGCCAATGCACATTACAACAAATATCTCTAATGCCTTCTATTTTGAGGCCATGTATTTTATATAAATAGTATCTTGTGATTGACAATCTTATGCATGTGATTATTGCTATGTATGTTACTAGAGTATTTTCATAAATTTCAGTTTTGTGAAATATAGGTTGTGGTTGTTGTATGAAAATTCTCCTTGGTGTGGATGGTGTCTAAGTGCAAACAAGTTGAAGAAGAAGAAACTTTGGTAGGCAAGATACTTCCAAAAGCTATATTAAGAATAATAGTTTCCCCACACTGGTGCAAATGGTTTAAGAAATGTTGATCCCATTATACAATGCCTATCTTAGAGAGATTCAATTACATTTTGACACTCTCTCATGAACTCGTTTGAACAAAAACCAAAAGAAGAGTGCAAGAAAGGAATTTCTAAATTTTAGAGAAAGATATGAATTGATTGTATTAGTTTCAATGAAAATGGAAGTATTTATAGGCTCAAATGGTGTTAGAAACACCCTTCCATGATTAGACATCTTTAGAATGAAGAACCGTGACTTTTGGAATGAAGAAACATGTCTTACATATTTTTTGAATTTTCAAAATAGGAAGTCGAATGCCCGAGAAGAGGAGTCGACTTTCCTAATTTATTTTCAAAACAAAAGCCACTTAAACTTGGGCATGATAGTCGACTTCCCCACAAGAAAGTCGAATTCCCCACAAGAAAGTCGAATTCCCATGTGAAAAATATTTCTAGATGGCTTCAGTACATAGGGCAATCGATTGCTTTTTTGGATAGTCAAATAGTCAACTAACCAAGCATTTTCTTCATTCCAAAATCATTTTTCATACTTCTCATTTCATTATCTTTAACACAAATACAATTTAAATAATTTTAAGATATAACTTTGGTAATATATATAACAGTGGCCTGGTATTTTGGACTGCTGATGTGATGTTGCGAATGGAACATTCTCCCTGCCTACAAAAATGGTTCAAACGCGCAAACTCAGCCTTGCAATTAATAAAATAATTGGATTATAAATATCTCATCGAACTTGTCCAATATGTTTTATAAACTTTTGAAAACGATACTTGGCATAATTTCAGGTCTGCAAAAGCTAATAGTGGGCGAATTTTCTAATTGCAGAAATGGCTTGTGTTAATTAGCAGTATTAAAAATAGAGATAGACCTTCTCAATTGAAGACACAAGTTATTTTTCCTATCTTTGGACCTCATTTTGTGTTGATTTACAGAGTCAGATTCAGGGCTGCAAATTTGAGCCAGAAGGTGAATATGCAAGGCGTGCAAATGAAATGGCTGCCAGAGCTAGCAAGGATGCCGACCGAGTGGATCCAGATCCTTGAGATGCACATGCAGATAAACTGAATAATCACAATAAAGAAGCAGGGACCTCTAGAGGAGAAGAAGACTTATGCTCGACAGCTGAATCTTCAGCATCATCTAATAGGCAAAGTACTAGCAGAATGTCATTCTCCGTTCCCCAGTCTTGCTATTCATCTGATGGCAAGCCTTTGCAGGAGTATGAATCTTCTGATCTGAAGCGATCATAGAAAGAAAAGGCTAACTTGGAACATACTTCAATTAATTTATAGTTTGACTATTTAAAGAAGCTGCATAGTCTGCATCTTTTTGTAATTCTTTTCATTTTCTGTCTTATACGTGAGATCAATGCAACCTGCAAACTTAAGTTTTTTTCAAGGCTTATGGCTCCATGAACTACCATCAGGATAGATGCCAGTGAAATTAGTATGCTTTCATTTACATGAACATTACAATTTTGATGATATTAAGATATGACCTTCAACAATATTTTGTAATTTCCTGTAATAAACTACTCTTTAAAAACAGAAATGGCTAAGTTGTTTTACTTAGTAATGTGCATGGGGAGTTTCGAACTTCATGATATTTGTTTGGGCCTTGGCTGGTTTCAAGCCGTGTCGTATTTAGTTCGATTTGAACCCAGTCCAATCTGGTCCATAGACTAGTTTACTATTAACTTACATTGTTTTTAATTCATTCTTCCTTTTTTTTTCTTTTTTTTAATCTGTTTCACATTTTTTTATCTATTCCTATATGACTTTTTTAATTTTATTTTATTTATCAATGTTTTATTTAATTTGTTTATTTAACATGCTTAAGCTATTTAATTATTTTAACTTCTTATTTAATTTATTTTATTAGATTAATTTGGTTAATTTATTTTGATTATTTTGTGTAGTTTAATTAATATTTATATTTTTAATTTGATTAATATTTTTTATTTTGTATTAATTTGATTATGTTTATTACTTTATTGTAGAATTTTTTTTATAGGTTAGGGATTTAAAACAAAGATTAATTTTTTTAATTGGGAAATTATTTGTGAATTAGGATTACTTTAAATTAAAATGGTTAGAAAAGTAAATTTAAATTTTTTAAACTAAAAAATTAAACAATTTAAGAAAATTAATGTGAATTATCGGATGATGAAATTCTAAAAAAGTTAATCGATACTTTTTGAAAATTTTTAGGTTTTTTTAAGTTGAACTAGATTGATGAAAGAGCTAAAGAAAATTTTCAATAAACAGTAATAAGCACGCATTTCCAAATAAAATTTAAAAATAAAACATGAACATAAATAATAAAAAATTGTAAGAAACTTTAATAAATGATAAAATTGGGTAAAGAGCCAAGATTAGGGAAGTCCATAAGACAATTAACTAATTTGACGATGAAATCTCTTCAAGAAAATCGAATAGTACTATATGAATACTCTTGAAGTAAATTTTTTTTTATTTGAATCAGATTGATGGAAGAATCTTAAAAGGTTTTTCAATATCTAAATATTGTAATTAATGACAAACAAAAAGGTAATTTTAGAATAACATAAAACTAGTTTCTACCATTTAGGATAGGCATTGTGAGATACTTAACACCTTCCATAGACATATGTTCTTTTGGACCCACATTCTAAATCATAGACTATTCTTTAGATATGAATAAGTGTCCAATTACACTCGGATAAAAAAATATTAGTGGTGATTTTTAGATTTGTGTCTAGCGGTTAAGTTTTATGATTTAGCATGTTAGGCAGTTTGGTAGCTTCATTGAAGATATTAGAGAATCAAGCTAGTATATAATTTTAGGTTGTTTGAAATTTCTGTGAAAGATCTTAATTTCATGACGAAGATGTTAATAAATATTTGTTCCATCATCACACATTACATGCGTATGTCCATGCATCGGTCCTCAACATGAGGTTCATTCTTTTTAGGAGGTAAAAGAGTATCTCTTTCCATTTGTAGCCTATGATAGGTGAAGATTTGAGTACTTTACTAGTTCATATTGACGTCAGAAAAAAAATAATTTGAGAACTTTTTAACTTTTTTTTTAATCACAAAAATTTTCATCCGTTTTACGATTTAAGATTAATTATGTTTGAGCCAAAAGTGAAAAACGGTAAAACTTTATTAACAGTACCGATTCTAAAATTCAAATCATGTCCAAATATCTAATAAAAAATTATTTTTATTTCTTTCAACTAGTTTTTGATCTTTTAACCTACTTGATATCTAAGCCCAATATGTAATAAAACCTAAGATGTCATGTCCAACCTGGGGATAGGGCAATGCTCACTCATCGTCTAGGATGAACCCTAGATATAAGCTCGAAACAAAAGAAAATCAATCTCTAGAAACACTACCGCCTTGCACTGACACCTCAGAAACACCAAAATTGCTCCCTAGAAAACTTACCTACCCAAAAAACTGTCTAAAAGAATTTGTGAAAGATTTCCCGAAACATAAAAAACACCTAAACTAATTGTATGTTTCTTTTTTCTGGTTGATTTCTTTCTTTTTTTCTTATAAATTTTGTGTTTAGAATTGTTTGTTTAATCTCTTGCGTATTTATAGTCTTTTAGGGATTAAATCTCTCGATTGGTTTTTCAAAAGAAATTTTCTTCAGTTTATTTTCGGTTTTTATCTAAACTTCAAATGTTATCAGATCAAGTTTTTCAAATCTTTGGTCAGTTGTTTTGATATCTGAATTTTTCAAATCTAAATCCTTATTTTATTTTGTTTTTGTTTTCTTTTTTTTTTTAATTTTTGTTTGTTGTTTTTTATTCTGTTATTATCCCTTTATTTTTAATATTATTTTGATTTATTTCACATTTTCCACCATTTTTTTTCTTTTTATTTTATTTCAATTTTTTTCATTCATTATTTTCTAGAATAAACTAAAAATTATTTAAATAAATAGGAAAAAAATAAAAAGAAAATTGAGAAAACAAGGATTGGGCTACGCTTGGAACCCTAACCAGCCCATTAAAACCCACATCAACTACCTATGCCAATATTCCAGATGGGTTCAAAATCCAAACTCAAATTCAAATTAAAACGTTCAAATATACTTCAGGGCCTAATTTTAATCATTAAAAGGTTTACAAATTTTAAAAAAGAAAATAAAAAGGAGATCTAATAATCAAAATACTAAAGTCATTGGACAAATACAGAGGTTTTTTCTTTTTTTCATAAGGATTTCTAATATGGAGAGATAACAATTATTGGGCCAAAACTTTGATTGTTGGACAAATTTAGTGTTTGCAATACATCGATATATTTATATATATATATATATATGTATATATAGAAAGAGAGAGGGAAGATCGATGAAGAAGAATTACCATGAAAGATGAACTCTTTAACCTTTAAAAAATTTTCATTTAGGATAATTTTAAAATTACAATTAAATAAAAAAATTACTTAATAATAAACATTCGCATGAAACGAATCATAACTGGGCTTAAAAAATCTGAGTCGGTGCCTGATGGACCATCTAAGCCGTTGTCAGGAGTGGAAAAATCGGGCACTTCTCTAACTCTTCTTTGATGCAAGTATGTTGTGTTTAACAGGTTTTAAGTGTATTATCCATCGGGTCTACAATTTACGTGGTGGAAAAAAACTAAAAAAGAAAAGAAAAGAAAAGAAAAGAGTAATAAAGAGAATCACTTGTATTCTACGCGATAAACATTCCATGAAAGATTAACCAAAGAAGAGAATATATTACCAAAAGTTTCCCTTCTACTTCTAACTGTAATATGAGACATCATTAACTTGAAAGAAACGCTAGATCTAATGTTGAGGACACATAATAGATTAACAAGTACACTTGTAAGGCTTAATTAAGCTTGTTCAGTTCTGATATCATTACTAGGTTGCTGCCCAGATTGTGTTTCAACTCCATTTTCTTGCTCAGCTTCGCCGGATATTTCTTCCAGTGACTTTCCTTTTGACTCCGGCACCAATAATGTGAACAACACTCCAAACAAAGTGATGATACCCAAAATTATAAGTGTATTCTTTACTCCAATACCATCTGCAGCATACACAAACCCAAATGCACCCACAATTGCCCCGGCCTTACCTGCTGCGGCTGATATTCCATGGCATGTTGATCTTAATCTTGCCGGGTAAATTTCAGCGGGGACCACAAATGTGGTGGCATTTGGACCGAAGTTTGCGAAGAAGAAGGTGAGAGAGTACATAACAACGAATCCGATTCTGTTGTCTGGAAGAGTCCAATGATGGTATGGAATTGCCAAGGCAAACATGAACACTGACATGAAGAAAAAGCCCATCAATTGGATTCTGAATCTTCCAATCTTATCAATCAATGCCACAGTGAACCAATATCCAGGAACAGTGCTGCATATTGCTATGATAGTTTGCGCTCTGGCGATTCTGTAGAGTTCTTCAAGGGCATTCATGGTTTTCGCCTCTGGAATCCAACCGATGGCGCTATAGATGTCCTTTTGAAACAGATTCTGACTGTAGAAGGCGATGTCCAACAAGAACCAAGTACTCGTGGTGCCAAGCAAGTGAAGCCCATGCCGACGAAGAAATTCTGAGCTGAACAAACCAAAATCACGCCCTTTGTTCGGTTCTGGTTTCTCCTCTTCTGCTTCCAAATCAACCTCAAGAACTTTCGACATATCTGCCGCAGCCTGTCGTGTATTCTTGGCGACCAAGGCAGTGTAACGAGCAGTCTCCGGCATCTTCATGCGCCAGTAATAAGTAAGTAAAGCTGGAACTGCTCCGAACATCACAATGATCCTCCAAACATAATCAGCTTGGGGCACGGTTGATCCATTCGCATCCATTTCATAACTTGGTGCTGGGTATTTGGCCTTGAAAGCTGCAGAAACTATAATAGCAACCATCCCTCCGGCCAAAATCCCAAACCCTTGCATTGCAAAAACAGCAGCAATGAAAGCACCACGAGTTCTTTTGTTAGCGTATTCAGACATGATGGTGGCAGAAAGAGGATAGTCACCACCAATACCGAAACCAAGCCAGAAGCGAAAGAAGCAAAAGGTAGCCATAACAGATTTGGGGTTATGTCCAAAGGAAAGGCCAGAGGCAACCGAACAAATAACCATGAGCATAAGGGTCAGGCCATAGACACGTTTTCGTCCCATTTTGTCACCGAGCCAACCAAAAAAGAGCTGGCCTGTGAGGGTACCACATAATGCTACGCCATTGGCAGCAGCCGATACATTAGAAGGAAGACTGCCCGGGGTATCAGCACCTTCCTTATGGTAATATATGCGACCAAGCAATTTGGTCACCAAGGAAATGCAAAACAGATCATATGCATCAGTGAAGAATCCCATGCCAGCAATGATAATTGCTGTGAAATGATACCATTGTGTTTTGGCTACATCAAGAGCATTAAGCACTTGCATTTGATCCTTTGCCATGGCTCTCTGTCTTCGCAAAGTCGTTGCTAGGGCTATATCTGTTTGGTTTTCCCTGAAAATATTGCAACAAAACAACATCAATTTGTCTGGAGTAATTACAAAACATGGATAATAAATCATGATTAATGATGCAATTATTGTAGACTTGTTGGTGAATTCAGCAGGGTTGAGTCAGCTGATTAGGAATATTAGACATACGCTGCTTCCACGAAACAACAAAGATTGAAAGGCAAGACAAGACAGTCCAAATCCAAAGTTGTGTGAATTAAATGCATTGAGCTCCAACTTGTGGCCTGTGGGGCCTAAATCCTAAATTTGATTCAGCTTGGTAGAAGCTAACAAAATTACATGAAGTGAGAGAAAAAGACCAACACTATGATACAAAGCCTTAAGGTCAATAAAGTGAAACTAAACTACTACAAAATCGTCACATAAGAAACAAATTTCAATCAAACATAGTGGATGTAACTACAATCTACTGGGATATTCCACTTGAAAAACTGAACTGAAAAATTTTGGTTAAACAGAAATATTCTGTCAGACTTTTCTTCTCCTTTCTAGATATAACATAAAAAACTAGAGTAGATTAAAAGGTGAAAAGATTGCATTCGAAAGTTTCTCAAGTCTGATTCAAATTTATAATTTATTCATCAAGAAAAAGACTTAATTTTACTTGTCCCAGGGAAAGGACCCAGGCTGAAGCCCACAGACCTTACCAGATATGCCGAAAAGGTAAACAAAATTGAATGTCTTCGCGTGGGGATTGCTAAACGCTCAAATAGCATAGAAAATCATAATTCTTAGGAATGAAAAATATAGTACGAGAAAGACTAAAAAAACTTGCTGGTTAAACAATTAAAAGAAGGGAAAGAGAGAGACTTGTAGTAGAACAATGAGGAAATGTTACTCTTCGGAAGTCTCAAATCTTTGGACTCTGTAATATGTTTGAGTAAGAAACCCAAAAGAAACATATGCAGAGTACAAAAAAACTAAAGTAACACAGCCTTAAATTATAGAATTGAAGTAAAGATTTTGATTTGACCCAAAGGAGATAAACAAACAAACAAAAACTCCATGATCAGATATCATCTAAAGATCAACAAAAACTCATTACTATTCATACCTTAACAGCAAGAAAGCTTTATGTTTAATATATTCAAATTCCAATGAAAGAAAGAGAGAAATAGCTGAGGTTTAGACAAGAACTGTAGAGCAAGAAGCAAGTGTAGTGATAAAAACAAGAGTTTTTCGATGGTTTAATAAGCTAATGAAGAAACAAAGAGAGAGATAAGAAGAGGAGATGAGTTTGGGATGGAGGGAAACGTTGAGAGTTGGTTCCGTATTTAAATGCAGTGGAAGCTCTCTTTTTCTTTTCCATTTACCTCGTTCGGTTTTTTTAAGAGTGAAAGGAAAAAAAAGAATAATGAGAACCTTTTTGTTTTACAGTGTAGCATATACTCTATAATTGCTCTATATTTTTCTACACATGGTTAATTTCTGGGACTGGATTTGGTAAGTCTAAACTATCTTTTCCATGTTTGAATTTCCAATTTGAATTACGTTTTAAATTGCTTAATAAGATTTGTAATAAGGAATATAATTATGTATGTTCTTTTTTTTTTAATATTGAACTAGTTTATATATGAATTAATTTTATTTACTTAACTATGCGCAAAAGATGAGTGTAGCAAAAATATAAATGTAAGGTGGATGTATGGATATACAAAAAGGGATCAAATGAGAAATGAAAACAATTATAAGATAGTTGGAATGGTACCTATTGAATATAAAATGTGTGAAAATCGTTTACGTTGGTTTATATTATATATCTATCCTAAAATCAATTAGTAAAAGATGGATGGGTCCAACTTGAATATAAGGCCACAAGAAAAAGGTAACAACCCCCCATCACATGTAGCGGAGATGGAGATAAAGTCTATTATATGACAAATTTTAGAAAATGTAACAAGAAAAAATCAGTAGAACAGAACATAAGCTCTGATACTATATTAAATATACATCCTAAAATCAACTGGTAATAGGTGGATGGGTCTAACTTAAATATAAGGCTACAAGAAATTTAGTATTTAACAAATGTATGATGAAATTACATTAATAGTTTGGATATGTACGACGTAAATCTGTAGATACTCTAGTTAAGAAAGTTGAGACTGTGAATGATGAAAGAATGATCAAAGCTAGAGAAAGACCAAAAAAGACTTGGAAGGAAGTAATTCAAAAAGATACGGAGGTATTAGAGTTAGATGAATGCATTGCCTTGGATAGGAATGTGTGGAGAAGGAAAATTCATGTGGACGATTTAATATGAGTTCAAATATTGGTTTATGTAACCTATCCTAATCTATTGGGATAAAGGCTCTAATGATGATGATGAACTATGCGCATAGATATACATAAATTAACATTATTTTTCATCAATTTAAAGTATATATAAAATTCATGTATTACAATAAAAATATCAAATCATAAAAAAATAAAAGCTTTTAATAAGAAACTAACAAAACTCAAAACATAAGAAAAACAAATATTAGAAAGAATAAAATATTGAAAAAGTATTATACATAATACTATTGAACACACCAATGAAATACTAAAAAAATTATTCTGACTTATTATGGTGAACTTCAATAATTTTTAAAGCCATTTAAAATTTCTTTTGCATAAGAACTCTAGTAAATAATGAAGATCAGGATCTATCAACATTCTAGTTTGCATCACTTTAACTCAATATTTCATAATTTTCACAAATTAACTAGACAAAAAATCACAGTACTCCATTTTGACACAAATTATATGCACATAGATAATGTCATATGATGAATAACTTATCTAATATAATGCATATATTCTACTAAGAACTTGGTTCATTAATTTGGCAACTTACTCTTCAACTAAAATGGTAGAGCACTCATTACGTATAAGCTTTTATAGCTATTTGCACTTTAATAAAGATAAAGTCTAACTTTTGTATAGAAATCTGATAAATTTAAAGAATTACGTCAATTACAAAAATACTATAGTAAAATTTGTTTAGTTAAAAAGGTTACTTGCATAAACAACTTAAATCAAAGAAAATAATGAGAAAGAACCCTAACATCACAAAACTTGATATGATATATTTACTGTCAATAGTGTTTTTCTAAATTCTTCTATAATATTTTAAACATTAATTTTGTAATCAGAAAGTTAATATGCAACAACAAAACTTGCTACTAAAGCTCTCATTCAAATCTACAAAAAAGTGACAAACTAAACAAAATAAGAACAACAAAACCCTAAAACTAAAAATTAGCAAAATCTAAACCTTAGAAATCTTAAAAGGATGGTTTTTTGAAAAGCAAACCTCTTTCGTGGAGGAACCACATGAAGTAAGCAAAAAATGTCATTCAAATCTATAAAATAAATGACAAACAAAAAATTATAAAGAACAAAAATAATAAAGAAAAAAAAAACTATGGAAAAGGGGTTACACTACGTGATTCATAAATGGGAATGGTTAACCATCATGTTTATAGCGGTTTTGTGGTGTTTCGTCTATATACAAGAGTCAATTTAGAAATGAAAATGGTTTGGGTTTTTTGCTCATAATGAGATTACACTGAAAACGGTTTGTAGAGTAAACAATGCTGGAAGTAGGTTATCATTTGATGAAAATAGTTTTCTGTTCAAAACGACATTAAGCTGAAAATGGTTTTTGCGTTGATTAAAGCAAGATAGAGAGCAAGAAAATTTAGTCTTTAGAATGAGGGAAGGATTTGAAGAGTGAGTTGTGAATCATAAGTCTATTTATAAACTATAAATAAAATAGAAAAAGACTACAGTTATCATTTAAAACCATAGTATTTCATAATAGTAATTTAATTTGAAAATATCTAAAACTATTATGTTTAATATAAAAACATAGTTTATTTCAAAATTAGACTATGCTTAGAACAAACCATGTAGTCTTTGATTATTGTAAATGAATCTTAGAAGACAAAATATCAAATATAAAAGGTTACGTTTAAAACCATAAACCATAGTTAAATTTAGTTAAACAGTAAACGCATATCATAAATAGCTTTCATTTTCAATGTATATGAATCTTGGAAGAAGAAATATTGAGCTATAAAAGACTACATTTAAACCCAGAAACCATAGTTTATTAACAAATAAAATTCATAGCTAAATTTTTTTTGATCAGTGACAGGATTAGCCATTAACACCAAAACCGGTTGTTTTGGGTTAAGGCCATGGTCCCATATAAGCAATACTCACGCACACAAACTCCCCGATGTGGGAGCAAATTTGGTTTTTTTTTTATCAGTAACAGGACTAGCCATTAACACCAAAACCGGTTATTTTGGGTTATTCAAAGAGCAAATCAAATATCTCTTCATAAATGACATAGTAGCAATTTTGCCTGAAACTGAAATGATTTTTCAATGTATTTGAGTCTTGAAAGACTAAGCATTGAACCTTGAGCCACAAACAAATACGTTTGAAATGAAAAACCGTAGTTTGTTTATATACTTTTAATGTATCTTGGAAGACAAAACAATGAGCCTTGAGTCACAAAATATTATGTTTGGTGCCAAAAAAACAGTAGTCTATTTATATATATAATATTTAAATACTACAATGTGTTAAAAATAGTAGTTTTTGCGTAATTAATTTTAAGTATAATGTGATCTTTTAGTATATTAGACTATGCTTTTAGTGTAAACGTGACTAGAGTTCTTGAAATCTAAAAAGTTTAAAAATTTAAAAAGCCATTTAAAAATATTAAATATTAACAATATTAAATCGTATTTAATATTTTTACGTAATCTCTCACTTTTTTCTAGTGGTATTTTATGTTTTAACCGCACAAAAAGTCAATAATTGTGAGTCACATTGTGAGCTTTGAAGCCCAATAATTCATTTTTGAGTGATGAGCAAATTTGATTAAGGTTAGATGGCTCCATTGGGAAGACATAGGTTGATTGAAACTACTGTTAGAGGTGTCCATAAGCCGAGCCAGGCCTATGAAAGATATTGCATGTTTCGGCACAAGCCCGAGCCCAGCCTGGCCTGATAGATCGAGCCTCATTTTAAGCCTAAGCTTGTTTTGCAAAATTTGCTATGCATGCCAGGGCTTGGCCTGTATAATTTATATATTATATAACTATAATTATATATATTATAAAATTATATTTGTATTTGTGTCTTATAAAATTATGTTCGTACTGTGTGAAACACGAAAATTTCGTGTCAAAATTCGTGTCGACACGAAAAACATAAAATCTTATTTTTAGTTTTTACTATATTCATATACAGTTTTTACCTAATTTTAACCCATGTTACCTTTGTATCTTATATTTGTGTCGTGTCTAAGATTACCAAATCTTATGTTTTATTAATTAAAATATAATAATGGTCATAAAAATTTAAAATATATAAAATAATATTTTAATTATATTTTTGGGCAAGGCCAAGCTTAGGCTTCAAAGAGTAAAACCCAAGCTCGACCTGATTTTTGATCGGACTTAAAATTTTTGTCTAAGCTCTATCATTGCAATTGATATTTTTGCTCAAACCCTCTCAAAAATTAGGCAAGCTTTAATGGGTAGCCCGGTCATTAGATAGGTCTAGCTGAAGGTGGAGGAGGATTACCTATATATCCCCTGTTCCAACCCGTTTTTGTTGCAGGTAAGTGTTTTTCTTTCCACTTTATTAACTCACGTTTGTTTAATTAATTTGTGTATATATAATTAACTTGTATTTGAATAAATAATTTGTATCGGTAATAAACAATAATCTGGTACATCCGTATTAAGTGAATTAAGCTTGACTTCTTCTATTTAATTAATTAATGATAAATTAAAATAAGACAATTAGGATTAATATATTAGAATATGATGTTTTGACAATTATTTTAATCATTGGTTGTTTATTAAACATGATGCTTACGATATTTGTCTTAGGGATTAAAATTCTTTTGGTTATAAAAAATATAAATATAGCAAAATATAAAGTCAAAATTAAATAGGAAAATTTAGTTAATAAAAATATTTAATTCAATTAAGAAAATGAAAGATGAATTATTCTGACAATGAAATTCTAAAGGGACTGCGCTAGAGAAGTACTTTTAGATGTCTTGAGGTTAGGAGAGTCCTTTCAAGTTTGACTAGCTTGATGGAAGATTTGAGATTCCAATATTTAATAATTCATCATAACAATTAAAATAAAATTAAAATTAATAAATTCAAATTAAAATCATTAAAAGGATAGAATAAAAATAAGACAAATATATGATTAAAAAAACTAAAATAAATGGAATAAGTAATAAGCATCTTGGATAAATGTGAATTAATCCGATGATGAAATTTAAAAGGGAATTGTGCTTAAGTAGTTTTCTTTAAAATTCGTAGGTGAGGAGATTTTTCCAATGTCTGACCAACTTGATGGAAGGTCTAGAGGAAATTTTCAATATTCAATAATTCATATTTATTCAAGATATAAAAAGTAAAAAATAATTATAGGATAAAAAAATTACAAATTATAGAAAAAATAAAAATAGAAAAATAACGAATAATTTATATAAATTGGGATAGGAGTCAAAAATAGGTATTTCATAATATATTTAAATTATCTGACGATGAAGCCTCTTCAAGAAAGGCGATTGGTCCTACTTGAATACTCTTGAGATGAGAAGAACTTGTAAGTTGTCCAACTAGCTTGATGGAGGAGACTTAGAAGATTTTTCAATAATTAATCATATCGAAATTAAAGCAAACAAATAGGCAAAATTAAGATAACTTTAAACTGTCTGGTACCATCTTAAGATGGGCGTTGTGAGGATGCTAATCCTTCCCTACATGTAACCATACTCCTGAACCTTAGAATTTTTGAACGTAGACCAAGCCTTATCTTTAGACAAGAATAGGTGACCAATCACACCTTAGGTTAGAATGGTTGGTGGCGGCTCTATGGATTTAAGTCTAGCGGGTTAGGTTCTAGGATTTGACACGTTACGACAACCAAAGCTTTAAAGAGAGAGAAAGCCACCAAAACCCAGAGAAAAACTTACCGAAACCGAAAAATCTCTTCACCAACCTTGTCTAATTTTCAAAGCTTTACATCTTGGGACCAAAATCAAATGTCAAAGTGGTCAAAATCTCGACTAAGGTGAGAAGCAAAGGAAAGCTTGTAATTTTCATGGTTTCTTGATTCTTTATCATGTGTTTCATATGTTTAAGCATGTATTTAAGCTTAAATCAAATTAAAACCAGGAAATCTACCTCCCTATGGTTTCAGCCAAGCATGATCCTCCATGAATATGATGTGATTCAATGTGAATTTAATGTAGAAATGATGTATAATCAATGTAAAATAAGCATAGAACATGAATTTAGGCTTTAATTGAAGAAAACTCAAGTGTAGGAGAGAGAATCAATTTCAACCAAGTGAAGGGGAGGTAGAATCCATGTTCAATTCAATGTGTTTTGGGTTTTAGAATAATGTATAAATTCATACAATGCTGCTACACAATTGGAATTGAAAAAAGAGGTGTTTTGTCGATAGTACAGTGTTAGCATTGGTGGGAAGTAAACTGAATTTAGGGTTGCAATAGACAATGTTCTAGTACTCAAAGAGTTAAATATTCTTTGTAATTGAAGTGTGGTGAATTGACTGCTTTTGTGTGGTAAATTGTAGATCGGAAGTCAGAAGGTGTTACTGGTACTAACGAGCGGAACAATGAGAATTTGTTAGGTAAGGGATATATGTATGAAGTGTAGGGATACTACGTTGCATTGATTTGATAAATTCCACCTGTAGACACTTAATTTTGTCCGAAATAATAAATCTATTTAATCATTTGTTTGAATTTGTTAAAAAATAAAATACAAGAGAAAATCAGTATTAAAAAAAATAAGTAAATAAAATAAAAATAAATAAAATAAAAAATAAAAAAATTGAGGTCGCCAGACTGGTGTTCGCCAGCCTTGAGGTCGCCAGACTAGTGTTCGCCAGCCTTGAGGTCGCCAGTTCGCCGGATGGTGTTCGCCAGCCTTGAGGTCGCCCGATCCCTGCTGTCTCACCAACTTCATTGACACCGACTGTGTAAAGTAATCATAATCTCTTAGAGATTTGACCGCTTTTGTTGACTAAGGAATACATAAAAAGTTGCTCGAGGAAAAGAAAAAAGAAAGAAAGAACAATGTCAACAACACCGGCATGAAGGCTGTCAGACAGCCACCCTAAGCTTAGCTCTGCTATCCTCGCCGACCTCTAGACAAACCTCATTTGGAGTGAAAGTCTTCTGAAAATTAATTTGCTCCGTTTTTATTGACTAAAAGTTGCCTGGAAAAGATGAAGAAGAAAAGGAAGATCGGTTCCAAGATCCTCTGGAACTCTACATCCACATGGAAAAACCAAGAATGTTGAGCAAGCATTTAAGAATGCTCAGAAAGAAACCAGCGGAACAATGGATTATAGTCCCTGGTTTCAAAGATTTCATCTGATTTTCTTGACTAAAAACGTCTATAAATAAGCCTGAAGAAGATCAGAGAAAAAAAAACAGAGGAGAAGAACACAGAAAAACAGAGAGACAGAAAGAAAAGAAACAGAGGAGAAGAACACAGAAAAACAGAGAGACAGAAAGAAAAGAAACAGAGGAGAAACACAGAAAAACGGAGAGATAGAGAGAAAAGAAAGAAAGATATACAGAGACAAGAAAATATTGAGAGAGACAGAGAAAAAGAGAGAACTCGACAGCAAAAATCTCAATTTCAGTTCTGGTGTGATTGGGATGGTGACTAGAGCAGCATAGAGGAAGTGTGGACGACGGTGAGCAGTACCCTTGTTTGTTACTGGGAAGAAGAAGGTGTGGTAGCGAGAGGCGACCTTTGTTGAACTAGCGGCGATGAGAGCCTAAATAAAGAAAATTGAAAGGCGAGCTTGATAAAACTTACACGAGTCAAACACTGTAAGTATATTCTACATTCTTCATTTAAGAAATTTTAAATAAATCCCGTGTTTAGCTAAACATACCTCACCCAAATCTTATTCGCCATCCTTGCGGGCGAGCTCACTACACTAGTTCAATTGTATGGGTGAACTCGTTATGCATTAGTCCACATGTATGGGCGATCTAGTGGTCAGGCGATCCTGTTAGGAGCTAGTTCAATTTCTTTTTATGTGGAAGCTATCATGGGCGGGCGATCTAACTACAGTGGTTGGCAATCTCACTACGCATTAGTCCACGTGTATGGCGAATTATGTGGGCGGGAGATCTCACTATGCGTCCAACTGTATGGCGCAAGCCTTACTGAGTGGCGAGCTCTCCATGCCCTACTTGTATAGGGCGAGCTCTTATAGGTAACTTGTCTTTGGCGAGCCGTTTCACGGGCTAGCTATTAGGAAGAGTATTGGTTCGAGCGGATGGCGAGCTGTTTCACGGGTGACCTATTAGGAAGAATGTTGGTTCGGGCGGGCGAGCTAGTAAATTGAAAATAAATCTATAATTATAAATAATTTTTCAAATTTCACCAAAGTGTTGGAAAATTTGGAACAAAATTAATAATTTCAATTCTTTACATTCGATCAAAGTGTTGAAGGATGTTGAGAAATTTTTCACAAAAACTTATAAACGGAATTTGTCTAATTCAAAAATAAATTATTTTTTAAGAAGATAATAATAATGAAAATTTTTTTTAAAAATGTATAATTTCTTAAATAATAGTAGAAAATGAAAACTTAACCGATGCTAAAATTTTAGAATTTCGCGAGTGTGTGATATTTAGAAAATTCTTAGGTGAGAAGATATTTCTTCTAAATTTGACCAAAGTGTTGGAAAATTTAGGGGAATAATTTGAATATCAAAGTTTTATTTATAAAAAAAATAATAATAAAAAATTAAAATTTAATAGTAAATTTTAATTAAATCCTTTCATAAATTTAATTAATCCGACGACGGAGCCTCTTCACAAGGATAAGTGTGTCCCGTGAATACTCTTGAGGTGCAAAATTACTTGGGAATTCGATCAAAGTGTTGAAAAATGTCAATATTTAAATAATTGAATATTAAATAATAAAAAGAAAATTTTAGTTAAGAATAAAAGACCATTTAAATTAAGATTGCAAAAAATAAAACATGATTAATTGGTATCATCCGTTGGACGGGCGTTGTGGGGGTGCTAATACCTTCCTCACACGTAACCGTACTCTCGAACCCAAATTTTGGAACGTAGATCAGTGTACTTATTCTTAGTTTTGAATAGGTGGCCAATCACACCTAAGTTAAAATTGATTGGTGGCGACTCCATAACTTTATGTCTAGCGATTAGATCCCCGGACAAAAATCGTTACGACAGCTTGGCGACTCCGCTGGGGACTTTGAGAGTCGAACCATTAATAAATCGTGTGATATTTTAAACCTTGGTTTAATGGTCTTAATTGGTGTTTAAATTTTCTTTAAGTTCAAAATAATGTTGTTTGCTTTTGAATTTTATTAATTGTGTTATTTTTATACTTGATATATTATTGTTCATGAATTGTTGGGGCATCCAGGATGAGGGTTATATATGTTCCTTCACACACACAACACGTGCATTTGCATGCATAAGCTCTAAGTCCCAAGCTCTATCCTTTGTAGGAGGGAGTGAGTAGCTACATTCTCGTGAGGTAGTAACCTCCGCATGGACTAGCGAATAACTCCTACTCAAATTGAACCCTTTCCGTTTGAGCCTAATGGGTGAGGATCGAGGTGCCTTACTAGTCCTATGTGGACGTCAGTGAGGAACAATTTGGGAACCTATTAGCCAAATGATAAAACTTGAACCATGCATATAGAAAAGCCTAAGGTACCGACCTTAAGCTAGAATTATGCCAAAACCTTTAAGAACCTGAAGTTAGAAACACATGAAGGAGAGTGGTATTCGCATGTATGGGTGTTCATTTTCTTTTTGAAAATAATATATTTATATACTTTACATACTTTAATTCATTTCATATGCATTCATGTTAATAGATATTGTCACGGGAAGTAGTTGCTGCATGGCTAACTCTACATCCATGGAATGTCAACCATCTCTCGAGTCCCTAGAGGAACCTTGCATTAGTCTGAAAACTAGATCAGAAGTAGCTCAACATAAGAATGGAGACTATCTGCCAGCAAATTATGTCTACTCTCCCAGAAAAAGTCTACCTCGACCTCAGGCAGAACAATTTAGAAGACCTGGGAAATATCTGGAAACAATGGGATTACCCAATGAGGGAAGCTTTCCAAAGGAAATATGGGCACCTAGCACTCCTCTTGCCAGTGGTCATTGATAGCCAGCTCCTCAAAGCCATGACACAGTTCTAGGACCCTTCTTATAGGTGCTTTGTCTTTAATGAAGTGGACATGGTACCAACAATAGAGGAGTACTCTCCATTGCTTTGCTTTAATATCTCAAAGACGAATCAAGATAAAGTTTACTGGAAAAACAAGAAGACCAGCTACCGTAAAAAGCTTGCCATGATGATGGGATTAGAGGTACAAGTCATTGATGCTCAAATCAGAACTAAAGGTGAAAATACTTGTTTTCCTTGGACTTTCTTACAAGATTTCATCTGCAAGCATCTTGATGATGACCAGGGTATGAGATTGTTTGCCTTAGCCCTTTATGGTATGGTGGTATTCCCGAAGGTCATAGGTAGCATTGATGTCGCTATAGTAGACTTCTTTGAGCAGGTCGAACATAATGTCAATCCTACTCCAGCAATTTTAGCTGAAACTATTAGATCCTTAAGTTTTTGTCGACAAAAAGGAGAAGGACGCTTCATTGGATGTGCACAACTATTAACTATTTGGGCAAAAAGTCATTTTGAATGCAACGGTGGCAAGTTCTGTAAGCCGTTCATGTCTTTTCGAGTCCCCTATTAAGGAGTTTTGTGAGAATAGTTGGCCTCAGCAAAAAAACTAGAGACGAGTGGGTGCCATTCTTCCAAAGCCTCACTAGTAGTGGATTAATATGGAGAGCTCTTTGGATGCCGTTTGATTCAGTGTTATGTAGTTGTGGAGATGAATTCTGGGTGCCTCTCTTGGGCTTATGGGGAGCAGTTAGCTACTCTCCTGTCATGGTGAGGCGTCAGTTTGGATATGAGCAATTTGTCCCCGCAACCTTCGGCCTTAATAAAATAGAGTTCTCATACACAGAGGCCGATGCATCAATGAAGATTGCAAAAGCTATTCAAGCATGGAAACATACCAATAGGTTGGATGGAGGGAGACGTACTGATATTTCATCCCCAGAATACTTCGTGTGGCATGCAAGGCGAGGAAAGGATGTGGTCATTCCTCAAGTAAGCATACCCACTTGTCCTATGAAATCGGTGTTTCAAGATCCAGTAATAGAGATAGAAAGGGCAAAGCGAAAACTTCAGGAAGAGAAAAACAAGCTGGAATGTGAAAACAAAAGACTCAAGCATGAGATGCAAAGTAATTCAAAGCATTGGAGCAAGAGGATCCAAGAAGAGTGCAATGAATGGAGGACACTATTAAAGGATATGAATAGTACAATCTCATCCACCACTGCTGAATTGGGTCGTATACAAAGGGAAAATGAACAACTCCAAGCAAAAAGTCAAAACAATCTTGAGTACAAGCAACTTGAAAGTGAAATGGACCATATGCAAGCTCAAATGCAAATAATGGGAAAAGCGCTATCAGAATCTCAAAGCCATGTCATAACACTCCAAGAAGAAGTTGACGACCTGCGAGTCTTGGCCGATGAACGCGAGGAATGGATACGTGCTCATTTTTTGCAACAACAGCATCTGAAGCATTTATTCGAGCAAATTAGCATGGCTGCCAGGAAAGCTGAGGAAATGGAGGAAAGGGTGCGAAAGCTAAAGCCAGGAGTGAGTCCAATTACTGAGCATGGTCATCGTTTGTCAGAATTCCTAGATGAAGCACAAGACCATTATCTGCAGGTTATGAACTTCTTGAGGAAACCAAGGGCTTATAGACTAGACTTTCATGGATGTAGTTTGGACTTTTGTTGTAAAATAACTTCTAAAGTCTAATAAAAGAATCTTTTGTTAGTTATGTGGCAAATACTTCCCCATTTCATTCATTCATACAATCTTTAGTAAAACATTAGCATGCATAAATGACTTTGTTTAAAAATAAAATAAACACGCCCTAATTCCAGAAGTTTTGGGTAATAAAGGTGTAAAGATAGCTCAACCAGCGAGAATTGCTATTCATCCATACAACACTCGTCTACAATCTAGGAATATGGAAAACAAACAACAAATGAGGATAGACAGAATGGATAAAGCACAAGAAGAAATGAGAGGGAAAATAGTTGAGATGCAAGAAGATATGAGGAAACAGATGGTTGAAATGATGGAATTAATGAGAGGGATGGTTAAAGGGAAAAATGTGATGGAAACTTCTACAGTCAGAGAAGAAGTGCATAATCAAGGAGATGGGCAAGAGGAGCCGTTGTACCCTCCAGGATTTACCCCAACACATGTTCAACTTGGTCAAGAAGGCTACCAACGAGTGATGCCGCTCCAGGGTGGTCGACCTTATGCTTTTAGTGGGGTAAACCCACCAATGGGCCAATCTAATCAAGGACAAGCGGGATCAGGTCCTGGAGGCAATCCTGCAGATCCTATTTTTGTCCCAAATCTTGATGACCCTAGTGAGCAAGAAAAATTGAGAAAGGCAATCCCTGAAGTTGGTTCTGGAGTGGGGATAGAACATAAATATGACCTCCTAGAAGAAAGGCTTAGAGCAGTAGAAGGAAAGGACACACTTGGTAGAATTGATGCAGAAGAACTCAGCTTAGTGTCTGACTTGGTGTTCCCCCCAAAATTTAAGACTCCTGACTTTGAAAAGTATGACGGAACAACATGTCCATCAGCCCACATCACAATGTTCGTTCGAAAGATGGCGGGGTATATTCACAATGATAAGTTGTTGATCCACTGTTTTCAGGACAGCCTTACTGGATCCGCTGCAAGGTGGTATGTCCAATTAGATGGGAACCATATACACTCATGGAAAGATCTCGCTAGGGCCTTTGTGGCTCAGTACCAGCATGTGGTGGATACAGCTCCTGATAGGATGACACTCCAAAATATGGAAAAGAGAGCCAATGAACCTTTCAAAGCATACGGCCGGCGATGGAGAGATGTAGCTTCCCAAGTGCAACCACCTATTACTGAAAAAGAGACAACTATGTTGTTTGTTAGTACCCTCCTGGAACCCTATTATGGAAAGTTGATTGGAAGTGCCACAAAAAGTTTTGCTGACATGGTAATTTCTGGAGAAATGATAGAAAATGCCATAAAGAATGGTAAGATAGAGGTACCTGATGGTGGAGGATCCAAGAAGGGTGCAACATTCAAAAGAAAAGAAGGTGACGTCCATACTATGACCGTTGGAAGCCAACCGCCTAGAAACCCCACCCCTATTCTCCTTACCCGATTTATCCACCTTATTACCCACCTGCAAACAATGTCACAGCAGGCCCATACCCATACCAATCAATTTCAAGACCAACAGATACCCCCAATTATCGGCCGAGAGCTCCCAATTCACCAATCACATCCACATTAGCTCAACGACCTCCACCTGCCAACCAGTTAGATGACAATCAGAGAAGGCAAAAATCCAGTCGAGATAGGCAACATTTTGATCCAATCCCTATGACCTACATAGACCTTTTGCCTCAATTAATCGAAAACCACTTCCTTGCACCAGTCTATATAGAACCTCTTAAACCTCCTTACCCTGCATGGTATGACTCAAATACCCACTGTGATTATCATTACGGGGTTCCAGGCCATTCAACAGAAAATTGTACTGCTTTAAAACACAAAGTGTAGACTCTTATTAAGGCAGGAATATTGAATTTTGGGAAAAAAGGAGAACCAAGTGTAAACAAAAACCCATTACCGAATCACGATGAGGGTAAAGTAAACGCCATAATTGAAGAGGTGGATCGTTGGGTCAAGAAAAGCATTTATGAGGTGAAAATGCCAATGAAGGTGGTGTTCGACGCAATGGTCAAGGCAAAACTAATCCAGGTAGATGATGAAAAGATGTTTAAAGAGGGAAAGTTTTGTGAGTTCCATAAGAATGTGGAGCATGAAATCCAAAATTGTCAAGAGTTTCGCCAAAAGGTGCAAGGCTTGATGGATGAGGGAATTGCAGAATTTTACGAAGAAGTGGAAATAGAATCAGTTAATGTCATCGGAAGAGAAACAGGTCCTGTTCGGTGGAAACCATTGACTATCTATTATGAGGACAAAGATGAGCCTATAATTTATTCAAAGCCAAAGTTTCAATTGCCAAGGATAACCATTGAGGTTCCAAGTCCTTTTTCATATAAGGACAATCAAGCAGTCCCATGGAACTATAACTGCAACATCACTACTAAAGGGTCAGTCAGTATCCCTTTGGCCACCACAACAAGCACTACAGTTGCAGTGGATATAAAAGGCACCGGAGGAATCACTCTAAGTGGGAGATGTTACACGCCTGAAATGTTAAAGAAAAATCAAAAAGGAAAGGCTAAAGAGGGAGAAGATGAAGAAAGTAACAGAGAAATCCCTTTCGAGGGTGAAGAAAAAGAACTCCAAAAGCAACGAAGCAAACCGGTGTCTGAAAAAGAAGCTTCAGAGTTCTTGAAATTCATCAAGCACAGTGAGTTCAATATAGTAGATCAGTTGAATCGTACGCCAGCGCGCATCACTCTGCTTTCTCTATTACTGAATTCAGAACCCCACCGAGAAGCTCTTCTACGAGTGCTCAATCAAGCATATGTACCTCATGATGTGTCAGTAGAAAAGATAGATAGACTTATTGGAAATATCGTGGCAGACAATTTTATATCCTTCAGTGATGATGAGATTCTGCCTGATGGAAGAGGCAGTTACAAAGCCTTGCATATTACTACCACTTGCAAAGATTACATCTTACCTAGAGTCCTAATCGACAATGGCTCAGCTCTAAATGTTATGCCTCTAGGAACTCTGTCCAAATTGCCTGTGGATGAGTCGCACATGAGGAAAAGTCATATGGTAGTAAAAGGATTCGATGGTACACGTCGGGGAGTAACAGGGACCATAGAAATTTCAATTCAAATTGGCCATAGTGTCTACAATGTGGAATTTCAAGTCATGGACATTAACCCTACATATAATTGCCTTCTTGGGCGTCCATGGATACATTCAGCTGGAGCAGTCCCCTCAACTTTACACCAAATAGTCAAATTTATATAGATGGAAAAGTGGTAGGTGTAGTTGGAGAAGAAGATATGATTGCTACAGTTTCCTCCACTACTCCATAGATTGAGGTGAATGAGAATGCACCAGAATGTTCTTTCAGGTCCTTGGAATTTGTAAGTGCTACATACATAGGAGAAGGATCTAAGATACCAATGCCACAGTTGTCCAACGCCACAATGTCGGGAATTCAACAGACTGTTGGGAAAGGGTGTTATGCTGGAGCAGGATTAGGAAAGAACTTGCAAGGGATAAAATGAGCTTTGACAGCAAAGGTGAAGGATGATAGATTTGGTCTTGGCTACAAGCCAACTGGGCTAGAGAGGAGAAAGTTTTTAGAAAAGAAAAGGGAAAGAAGAATGGCTAGATTTAAAGGGGTCGATGAGGAAAATGAGCCGATGGTGTTTCCTCCTCTAGAGGATGTCTTTCATTTTGTGAGATACATTTATCCAGACCTAGTAAAGGCTAACAAAGATGAGCTTGTTAAGGAATTCGAGAATTTGTCTATCCAGATGGTAAACACAGATAAAGAAAAGGCCCCAAGAAGTTCGGAAGTGCGCCCTTGCCCGCCAAGCTTTCAGCTGAGGAATTGGCATTACATCGATCTTCCTGTTATCACTAAATCTCTGCCAAAGTAATTCAATAAGTAAAGCCTGATCACCCCTGCCCAAGGGTATCAAGGTCTCTTATGTAGGGCTATTTCTATTTCAATAAAATCTGGCCTTTTGTCATACCTTTTTCCATGTGAATTCTTTCATTTGCATCTTTTCTGCACATGCATATTCGAGTCCATCTACATTTTGCCAACTTTTGCCCCATATGCAGGTACCCAAACAATGAATATGAAGGCCATTGTGATGATATTCCAAAACTTGATTTTGAAAGAACTGTTTGTGCTGGTGAATTTAATGAAGAAGAGGGTATTGATGATGATACATTGCCTTCTGAACTTACAAGACTGGTGGAACAAGAAGAAAAGCAAATTATACCCCATCAAGAACCCATTGAGACCTTAAATTTAGGGAGTGATGAAGTAAGAAAAGAGGTTAAAATCGGCACATTTCTATCATCGTCCATAAGGAAAGAGCTAATAAGCTTACTCCATGAGTATGCCGATGTGTTCGCATGGTCGTATCAGGACATGCCGGGTCTGAATTCTGATATTGTGGTTCATAAGCTACCAGTAAGACCAGAATGCAAGCCAATTCAACAAAAGTTGAGGAGAATGACGCCTGAAATGTTGCTAAAAATCAAAGAAGAAGTCAAGAAGCAGTTTGATGCGGGATTCTTAGAGGTGGCAAAATATCCTGAATGGGTAGCAAACATTGTTCCAGTTCCTAAAAAGATGGAAAGGTGCGAATGTGTGTGGATTATCGTGATCTAAATAGGGCCAGTCCAAAAGACAATTTTCCCCTGCCACATATTGATACCCTAGTCGACAACACAGCTGGACATTCTTTATTTTCTTTTATGGATGGTTTCTCGGGTTATAATCAAATCAAAATGGAGCCTGAAGATATGGAAAAGACCACTTTTGTGACTATGTGGGGAACATTTTGTTACAAGGTCATGCCATTTGGGTTGAAAAATGCCAGTGCAACTTACCAAAGAGCCATGGTAACCTTGTTTCATGACATGATGCATAAGGAGATAGAAGTCTATGTTGATGATACGATCGCGAAGTCCCAAAAAGAAGAAAATCATGTTGCCAACCTTAAAAGGTTATTTGAAAGGTTGAGAAAATTCCAACTTAAGCTCAACCCGGCCAAATGTACTTTCGGAGTGACATCAGGAAAGCTATTGGGATTTGTAGTCAGTGAACGAGGTATAGAAGTGGATCCCGATAAGATACATGCCATCCAGAATTTATCACCGCCTCGTACCTAAAAGGAGGTAAGAGGATTCTTAGGAAGATTGAATTACATCACACGTTTCATCTCCCAACTCACTTCTAAATGTGATCCAATCTTCAAACTCCTCCGAAAACGGGACCCAGGAGAATGGAATGACGAATGCCAAATAGCATTTGATAAGGTTAAAGAGTACCTTTCGAATCCTCCTGTGTTGGTGCCACCTGTGCCAGGGAGACCCCTCATCTTGTATGTAACAGTGCATGAAAATTCCATGGGATGTGTGTTGGGGCAACATGATAAAACTGGGAGAAAAGAGCGGGCTATCTATTATTTGAGCAAGAAGTTCACTGACTATGAAGCCAGATATTCTTCGTTGGAGAAGATGTGTTGCGCTATGGCTTGGATAGCTCGTAGACTAAGACAGTACATGCTTTATCATACCACATGGCTAATTTCAAAATTGGACCCTATTAAGTATATCTTCGAGAAACCTTCATTATCCGGGAAGATAGCAAGGTGGCAAGTGTTGCTTTCCGAGTATGACATTGTCTATATGACTCAAAAGGCCATTAAAGGTAGTACGATTGCTGATTTTCTTGCAGATCAAGCTGAAGAAAAGTATGAACCAATGGATTTTGATTTCCCTGATGAGGATTTAATGGCCATATCACAAATAAATGATGAAGGTTCCGCAGAAGAACTTGTTTGGAGAATGTACTTTGATGGGGCATCTAATGCTTTTGGGCACGGTATTGGGCAGTTTTAGTATCCCCTGAAGGAGATTGTTGTCCATTCACTGTAAAATTGGATTTTGACTGCACTAATAATATGGCAGAATACGAGGCTTGTGTCATGGGACTCCGAGCTGCAATCGACAAGGGTGTTAAAATACTGGAAGTATATGGAGATTCAGCCTTGGTCATTTATCAGTTGCGAGGTGAATGGGAAACAAGAGATTCAAAATTGGTCCAGTATTGTGAGTTTGTGACCGATCTAGTTAAACATTTCAAGAAAATTTGTTTTAAGCATTTGCCTCGAGAAGAAAACCAAATGGCTGACGCATTGGCTACGTTGGCTGCGATGTTCAAGGTAAATTCAGGTGCTAAAATTTATCCCATCAAGATGAGCATACGTGGATCACCAGCACATTGCTCAAATGTAGAAGAAGAGATAGATGGGAAACCATGGTATCATGATATATTGCAATACATAAAGCATCGCCAGTATCCAGAAGGCGCATTAGAAAATAACCAAAGGACTTTGAGAAGAATGGCCATGGAATTCTTCCTTGATGGTGAAATTTTGTACAAAAAGGGGAAAGATCAAGTGTTGTTAAGATGCTTGGATGCCATAGAAGCCAAAAGAATACTCAAAGAAATTCACGAAAGGGTTTGTGGATCTCATGCAAATGGTCACATGATGGCTCGACAAATTATGAGGGCCGGATATTATTGGATGACAATGGAAAGTGATTGCATCAACTTTGCTCGAAGTTGTCATAAATCTCAAATATATGCCAGTAAGATAAATGCCCCTCCCACATCCTTACAGGTCATGACAACTCCTTGGCCATTTTCTACATGGGGAATGGATGTGATTGGACCAATTACCCCTAAAGCTTCAAATGGACACCGCTTCATTTTGGTAATGATTGATTAATTCACGAAATGGGTGGAAGCAGCATCTTATGCCAGTGTGACAAAGTCTGTAGTGTGTAAGTTTTTCAAGAAAGAGATAATTTGCCGGTATGGGCTACCAAAAAGGATTATTTCAGACAATGCTCTAAATTTCAACAATAAGTTGATTGAGGAAGCATGTGCCCAATTTCATATTAAGCATCACAATTCGGCACCTTATCGACCAAAAATGAATGGAGCTGTCGAAGCTGCAAATAAAAATCTCAAGAAGATCATTCAGAAGATGACAGATACATACAAAGATTGGCATGAGAAGTTGCCTTTTGCTCTGCACGCTTACCGTACATCGGTTCGCACATCCACAGGAGCCACCCCGTTTTCATTAGTATATGGGATGGAGGCAGTTTTGCCTATTGAAGTGGAAATTCCTTCTTTGCGTGTCCTTATGGAAGTTGAATTGGACGAAGCTGAATGGGTCCGAGCCCGGTATGAGCAATTGAACCTTATTGAGGAAAAAAGACTCAAAGCGCTATGTCATGAGCAATTGTATCAGAAGAGGATGATGCGAGCACATGACAAGAAGGTTCGTCCCAGAAATTTTCGAGAAGGGGATTTGGTTTTGAAAAAGATTCTACCCAATATCCTTGACCCGAGGGGCAAATGGACTCCAAATTGGGAAGGCCCTTTTATAGTAAGAAAAGCATTCTCAGGAGGAGCATTGATTTTGGCAAAAATGGACGGAAGAGACCTTCCCAATCCAATAAATGCTGATGCAGTAAAGAAGTATTATGCATAAAAAAAAACAAAAGAACAAAAAAAAAGAGAGAAAAGAAAAAAATAAGGAGGGGTTCAAGGCGAAAACCCAAAAGGGTGATTTGAACCCAAATGGGAGCGTTTAAGTTGAAAACCCGAAAAGGGCGACTTAGACAGAAAGCAATGGTGCATGAGGTTGGTAGCCAAATATCTTACATGCTCATAAGCAAAGAGGGGCAGAGTTCAGTATGAGGTATTCTCCGAAGCTTAAAGCCATCGGTTAGACAGTGAGGTCAAAAGAAGGTTTTTGGATTAATTCACAATGATCAGAATAATTATTGTAAGGGCATCCTCATGTGGAACTTTGATCAACCATTTCATTGTATCTGTTTAAAATGCCTTCCATTTGAATAAGAACCCATTTCTCTTTTGTCTCATTTTTTCTCTTGCCCATCTTTTGAAAGATATTCACAATTGCAGTATGTCTCATAGTCCACTTACTTTTCGAATTACTTAAAAGAGATTTAACAATAACAAGAGTGAGATGTAAAGGAGGAAAAATATGATGGTACCAGCTGAATGATGATTAAAGGAAGTTTGAGATTAAGTGATGAGACTTAGTTGGCATAACACAGGATTAAGAATGAATGAATGCAAAGGTTGAAGGTCATCTTGGGAGAATGATGAAAAGAAAAGGAAAAGAAGGAAAAAGGGCATAAGATTGTGAAACTCGGAATTTATCTCATAATAGGTGTTGCATCCCTTTAAGAAGCATACACATTTTATATACACATCCCTAAAAATTGTGCAATACATCTCATTAATCATTTGTGACATCATCCCTATGAGAATATTTGCATCACGATAATGCGATAGTACATGTGAATAAAACCCTTTGGGTAGGATTTGGGTATATAACTAGCCAGACATAGAGTTACCTTTAGATAGGAAAAGGCTAAATTATGATCAATCAAGAACCTTCTACGAATATGTAGTTTATTTTTCAAAGTCGTGAGCCTCTTGAAAGAGAGGAGCCCGGTTTATTTTCAAAAGTCGTGAGCCTCTTGAAAGAGAGGAGCCCGGTTTATTTTCAAAGTCGTGAGCCTCTTGAAAGAGAGGAGCCCAGTTTATTTTTCAAAGTCGTGAGCCTCTTGAAAGAGAGGAGCCCAGTTTATTTTTCGCCTCTTGAAAGAGAGGAGCCCAGTTTATTTTTCGCCTCTTGAAAGAGAGGAGCCCAGTTTATTTTTCAAAGTCGTGAACCTCTTGAAAGAGGAGCCCAGTTTATTTTTCAAAGTCGTGAGCCTCTTGAAAGAGAGGAGCCCAGTTTATTTTTCAAAGTCGTGAGCCTCTTGAAAGAGAGGAGCCCAGTTTATTTTTCAAAAGTCGTGAGCCTATTTAAAAAGAGGAGCCCAGTTTTTTTTAGTCACTCACCTTTCGAGAGAGGAGCCAAATTAAAGTGAAGAACTTTTGGTAAGAAGAAGATTGCAGACCATGAACCGGACAAAATTGTTATCTATTGTCTTTGCCCTATTCCTGATTCTCAGCAATGCGCAAAGAGGGGCAACTGTAGACACTTAATTTTGTCCGAAATAATAAATCTATTTAATCATTTGTTTGAATTTGTTAAAAAATAAAATACAAGAGAAAATCAGTATTAAAAAAATAAGTAAATAAAATAAAAAAATTGAGGTCGCCAGACTGGTGTTCGCCAGCCTTGAGGTCGCCAGACTAGTGTTCACCAGCCTTGAGGTCGCCAGTTCGTCGGATGGTGTTCGCCAGCCTTGAGGTCGCCCGATCCCTGCTGTCTCACCAACTTCACTGACACCGACTGTGTAAAGTAATCATAATCTCTTAGAGATTTGATCCGCTTTTGTTGACTAAGGAATACATAAAAAGCTGCTCGAGGAAAAGAAAAAAGAAAGAAAGAAAGAACAATGTTAACAACACCGGCATGAATGCTGTCAGACAGCCACCCTAAGCTTAGCTCTGCTATCCTCGCCGACCTCTAGACAAACCTCATTTGGAGTGAAAGTCTTCTGAAAATTAATTTGCTCCGTTTTTATTGACTAAAAGTTGCCTGGAAAAGATGAAGAAGAAAAGGAAGATCGGTTCCAAGATCCTCTGCAACTCTACATCCACATGGATAAACCAAGAATGTCGAGCAAGCATTTAAGAATGCTCAGAAAGAAACCAGCGGAACAATGGATTATAGTCCCTAGTTTCAAAGATTTCATCTGATTTTCTTGACTAAAAACATCTATAAATAAGCCTGAAGAAGATCAGAGAAAAAAAAACAGAGGAGAAGAACACAGAAAAACAGAGAGACAGAAAGAAAAGAAACAGAGAGAAGAACACAGAAAAACAAAGAGACAGAAAGAAAAGAAACAGAAGAGAAACACAGAAAAACGGAGAGACAGAGAGAAAAGAAAGAAAGATATACAGAGACAAGAAAATATTGAGAGAGACAGAGAAAAAGAGAGAACTCGACAGCAAAAATCTCAATTTCAGTTCTGGTGTGATTGGGATGGTGACTAGAGCAGCATAGAGGAAGCGTGGACGACGGTGAGCAGTACCCTTGTTTGTTATTGGGAAGAAAAAGGTGTGGTAGTGAGAGGCGACCTTTGTTGAACTAGCGGCGAGGAGAGCCTAAATAAAGAAAATTGAAAGGCGAGCTTGATAAAACTTACACGAGTCAAACACTGTAAGTATATTCTACATTCTTCATTTAAGAAATTTTAAATAAATCCCGTGTCTAGCTAAACATACCTCACCCAAATCTTATTCGCCATCCTTGCGGGCGAGCTCACTACACTAGTTCAATTGTATGGGTGAACTCGTTATGCATTAGTCCACATGTATGGGCGATCTAGTGGTCAGGCGATCCTGTTAGGAGCTAGTTCAATTTCTTTTTATGTGGAAGCTATCATGGGCGGGCGATCTAACTACAGTGGTTGGCAATCTCACTACGCATTAGTCCACGTGTATGGCGAACTATGTGGGCGGGAGATCTCACTATGCGTCCAACTGTATGGCGCAAGCCTTACTGAGTGGCGAGCTCTCCATGCCCTACTTGTATAGGGCGAGCTCTTATAGGTAACTTGTCTTTGGCGAGCCGTTTCACGGGCTAGCTATTAGGAAGAGTATTGGTTCGGGCGGATGGCGAGCTGTTTCACGGGTGACCTATTAGGAAGAATGTTGGTTCGGGCGGGCGAGCTAGTAAATTGAAAATAAATCTATAATTATAAATAATTTTTCAAATTTCACCAAAGTGTTGGAAAATTTGGAACAAAATTAATAATTTCAATTCTTTACATTCGATCAAAGTGTTGAAGGATGTTGAGAAATTTTTCACAAAAACTTATAAACGGAATTTGTCTAATTCAAAAATAAATTATTTTTTAAGAAGATAATAATAATGAAATTTTTTTTAAAAAATGTATATTTTCTTAAATAATAGTAGAAAATGAAAACTTAACCGATGCTAAAATTTTAGAATTTCGCGAGAGTGTGATATTTAGAAAATTCTTAGGTGAGAAGATATTTCTTTTAAATTTGACCAAAGTGTTGGAAAATTTAGGGGAATAATTTTAATATCAAAGTTTTATTTATAAAAAAAAAATAACAATAAAAAATTAAAATTTAATAGTAAATTTTAATTAAATCCTTTCATAAATTTAATTAATCCGACGACGGAGCCTCTTCACAAGGATAAGTGTGTCCCGTGAATACTCTTGAGGTGCAAAATTACTTGCGAATTCGATCAAAGTGTTGAAAAATGTCAATACTTAAATAATTGAATATTAAATAATAAAAAGAAAATTTTAGTTAAGAATAAAAGACCATTTAAATTAAGATTGCAAAAGATAAAACATGATTAATTGGTATCGTCCGTTTGACGGGCGTTGTGGGGGTGCTAATATCTTCCTCACACGTAACCGTACTCCCGAACCCAAATTTTGAAACGTAGATCAGTGTACTTATTCTTAGTTTTGAATAGGTGGCCAATCACACCTAAGTTAAAATTGATTAGTGGCGACTCCATAACTTTATGTCTAGCGATTAGATCCCCGGACAAAAATCGTTACGACACCACCTTTTATGAGATTTGGAATTGATGGCTTGATTTGAAATGGTGAAACTAGATTGTGGTTTAAGCTGTGTTTTCGTGTAGGGAGGTTAGGATAGAAAGTGTTGTTATACTGTTGAAATTTTCTTAAACAAACCTTAATGCCCAAGTTTATCACTTGGGATGCTTTTTAGAAGTGAAAGAATGTGGTTACATGTGTTTGGGGTTAAAGCTTCTAAATGTGGAATTGTGCATACTAAATTTGTAACAATCTTCGAATGGATTTTCACTAATTTTTACACGTTTCATGATGCACTCATGTTTTCATGTTTTTGTTGTACGTAAATATAATATTTTGAACATTGGTTATTGAACTGAGAATATTTGGTGAATTTTTATACTTCAAGAATAATTATTTCTGAAATTAATGCTTTATGGTTTAATCGAAGATATGATTACTGAATTAATCTCCGTAAACAAATTTAGAAATGATTTATGAATTGTGTTGAGATTGTTTGCCCTGTAGCTACCTGTGGGTACATGCACTTTCGTTCCATTCTAATGCTATTAGACCCTAGCCTAGTCTTTAGCTCCCATAGTTGTCACCTAGCTAATATACATTGTGGCCCTTTGACTATGTCTACTTATATTACATGAGTCTATTCGGTGAAGCCTAGTCTCCATTGTTTAGTTTTTACTGGGGTAGTAAATCCCTGATTAACATAGATCTAGGCACTCCCAAACTTTATTAGTTTCTGATTTCATTATACATGTTAATTATGCTTTATGTTTTGTAATCTCTATGTTATTTGTCTGAAAGTGATTCATATTATTTATGGAGTGTTTTAGAACCAATTATCTAAATGTTTTATGAAATTTCGTGATGGAAACTATTATGAATGTTTATTAAACTTTATGATTGATTCAAATATTATTGAGCTCCCTATAGTTGGAATTAGATGTTGAGACAAGTAAGGTGCTTCAAAGCATATTTTTGTACTCAGCCCGGTTATCTAACACACTATAGAATCTTTTTCAAATTCGTGCCAATGATTAGTGTTTTTCGGATATAAGAGCATGATTTTAGATACTGCATATAGTTATGCATAGTCTCAACTCTTGTATATATATTTTTTATTAGGCGAAAGCTCACCCCCTCTTATTTTACTTCCAAATTATCTACAGTAGATTCTGGTTTGCTCAGGAGGACCTAATTTTGGTATCCCTCAGGTGGTTTCCCCATAATTATTGAGGTATACAAGCTATCTTTTATATGTTCAGACTTTATATATACAGTGCTACTTGTATGTAAATTAGTACTTGGGATGTAAATTTGCAATTAGTACGTGAAATAAAGTGAAACTTCGAGTTACCTCTTGATTTGTATAAAATTAAATGTTCAAGTATCTGGTTCCTGGGTAAGTTATGGTTGCATGAAAATGATTAATTTATTTTGAGTATATGTCGATACTGCAGACAGCCTAATCGAAAATGATTAAATTATGTGAAAATAGTAAGAATATTCGATATTCGATCTTGACACAAGTAATGTCATTATTTTCATTTTTTTTATATACTTTTGGAAAAACATTTCAACCTTAATTCTAGCAACAAGTTTTTTTTCATCAGTCTATCCTCATGCATTCTTCTTCCTTCATTTGTCATTCTATCATCGTATTTTCTATTTTTTTTCTCATTTTCCTTCATTTTTCTTTCTATCTTTTCATTCATTTTCTCATTGAGACCTCATCATTTCCTCCTCACATTTTCTTCTCATTTTCATCATTCTTTCCTTACATCTTATTATTCTTTTTGTTTTTCTTATTATTTTCTCCTCACATTCTTTTTTTTTTCATTTCATTTTTTTTCATATATGCAATGCAATTTTTTTTTGGCCAAAAGCAATGCAAAAGTTTAGAATGCACTTCCTATGTTCAAATACATCAATGAATGAATTGTAAATGTCAAATGAATTTTATACAAAAGTTGTGGCAACTGGCAACAAAATTCACCAAACCTTCCTCTCATTCTTGTCTTCTTACCTTTTTTTTTCACCTCTTCCAGAACAAATCATCTATTGATCTACAAGTGAAAAGGATTCAATTTGAGTGGAAATATTTCACCAGCCTTTATGGAGGTTACCACCTCATGAGAGTAATCGGTACTTTACTTTCTCCTAAAAAGGACAAAGCCCAGGTAGAACATTTATGCATGCTCATGCAAGTAAGTGTGTGCAAAGGAACCAATGATTGAATTATTAATGTTTTCTTGTGATAATTTTTTAGACAAACTTAATTTAACCTAAAGCTAATTATTGGGCTGACTCTTTAAGTCACAGTGGAGTTGCCAAATTGTCATAACATGCTAAGTTTGTGAACTTAACCGTTAGACATAAATTCTAAGAGTTGCCACAAATTATCCTATCTAGATGTAATTAGTCACTTATTCTTATCTAAGGACAAAGTTTGGTTTATGTTCAAAAATCTTAGGGTTTGGGAGTATGGTTATATGTGGAAAAGGATTAGCACTCCCACAATGCTCATCTTAAATTGTACCAATTTAGTCTTAACTTATCCTAAGTTTGTCTTATAAAATTTTATTTCTACCCCTTGTTATCCCCTTATTTTATTTTATAAATTATTTTATTATTTATTCTATTTTATTATTTAGTTTATTTTATTATGAAAATGAATATTGATTGTTTTTTATTGAAATTACCTTTAGATCATTCATTACGTTGGTAATAATCTAAAGGAATTGCTCACCTAAGAAATTCTTAGGTGTTACTTACTTACAGTCACCCTAAGACTTGTATCATCAGAACAACTTTTACCTATCTTCATTATTTATTTTATTATGGTATTTATTTTTTTTATTTTTAATTACGTAAAATAAATGTTGATTATTTTTCAAAATTTTCAATTAAACCATCCATTATTCTGAAAAATTTAAAAGGAAATTTTTATCTAGATATTCCTTAAGTGTTGCTTACTTGCAATCACCTTAAGGATTTCATTATCAGATAATCATCATTCAATTATTTATTTAATTATTAAAATTTTAATGTAATTATTATTTTAATTATTATTTTATATTATAAAAGTGTTGATTATTTTTTAAATATCCTATTAAACCATCTATTATTTTAGAAAAATTTAACAGGACATTCATATCTAGAAAATCTTTAAGTGCTGCTTACTTGCAGTAACCATCACTTATTTTTTATATTTATTTTATTTTTTAATCTTATGCATATACCAATTTTGATTATCTAAATTATAATTTATTCTAACATTTTATGTAATCAAATAATTAAAAATAATAATATTACTACAAAGTGATTAAAATAATTAAAAATACTGATCAAACTAAACAAAAAATTATTAAGTTAAATAAATTGCCATAATAATCCAACAAATTATATAATAAGTTGAACGAACTTATTGAAAATAAAGGCATTAAAAAGGACAAACCTTAATAGAAAAACGTGCGACCCCACTTTGCGCAATTTGTGCCAAATAATTAAAAGCAGAAGTTCTTTCTTTTTCTCTCAACTTTCTTTCTCTGTTTCTCCTTCGCACTCATGTCTTCTCTTTTCTCTTAAAAACGCAAGCTTGCTTTGTTAAAAAAAAATTCATGTCGCATAAGTGGCTGCCCTTCTCAATTCTCATCCTTCGCCGGTCACGATCACAGCCTCTTAATTTCGTCAATAGTCCTCTTTCCCTTAGCCACCATTGATGTCCCTAATCTGCTGTTGTTCTTCTATTCTCTATGTATGTATGTGTGTCTGTATTTTTCACTGGCAGTGGATAGGATAATAATTATATATATATATATATATATATATATATATATATATAAAATAAGATTTTGAAGTTGATGAGATAAAGGTTGGTGTAGAGAGAGATTTTTTTAATTGTTCTAAATAATCTTTCTTAATTTGAGGATCTTGTATTTTATCAATTATCTCCATCATCAATTCTTGGTCTTTTGTTAAGATATTGAGTGTGTCTTGATCTGAAGATGTCTCTATATCATCCATTTGATTAACTTGTATATCTGATGAAGATTGTGATTCAGTATCTGAAGTTTGTGTCTCTGAAGTTGTATATGTCAGAAGTTCACAAATTTTCTGGTTTGTTTCTTGGTCAAGTTGTATTTGGTTTATTCTTCTCTTTATTTTACAATATTTTGAAATATGTCCTGTTTTCCCACATCTATAGCATTTTATGTTTGGATTTTTCCATTCCTTTTTAGGTTTGTTTTCTTGGCTTTTAAATTCCTTTTTAGTTTGAATTTTATTTCTTTTGGGTTTTTGGTAATATTTGTCTTTGGAAAAGTTTCGTTTGTATTCAAATTTCTTTGTTCTACAACATTTTGTTGAAGAACATTCTGGATTATAGTTTATATCAAATTGTTTGCAAAATGTTCCTAATTCTTTCTTAGATTGTCTTTGTTCTTTTTTCAATTGTTTTTGTAGTTTGATATCCTGACAAATTTTTAATCCTTCTTTTTGGGTGTAACTAATTAGTTCACCATATGTCAATTTTTCGTAAGGAATTATTCCTTTGAAGTCTTCTCTTATTTTGTTTCTAACTTTTGCTCCTAGCAGATTTGGTAATCCAGCTAGAAATTTTTCTTTCCAAAAGGGTTGGTTATTATCTGTCCTTTGCATGACTCTGGTGATAAAATTATCCTTATACCATTTAAATTCGCCTAATTTCTTACATTTGAGATTGGACAAAAGTTCTGCATTTTTATCCCTTAAATGTGATGGATCTCCAATGAAATGTTTAGCAATTGCAAAGATTAATGTTGCAACAGCATTTTGTATATGTTGATTTTCTTCATCTAAGATTGGATTATTATCATTATCAGTTTTGATTGCATTAAGTATTTCTTTTTGTTCTTTGGAATTGAGATAATTATCCCACCATCCTTTGAGTTGTCCGGAAAATCCAGATACTAATAAATCAGCTATTGCCCAATCAGATATTGTTTTTTGAGTTTTATAAACATTTGATACCATTGTCATTTGTTGCAAAAGATTGAGAATGTTATATTCAGACATTCCATCTATGTTCCATTCATAAACTGTATTTGCATTATATTTGTTTTGGATTAAGGGTTTTTCTTCTAATACTAAATCTGGTGCAGATGTTTTTGGGTAGTACAATTTTTGTGGTTCTTTCCAATGGAGTTTTTGAATTATCTGTTCATCAGATGATTGAAATTGTTCACTATTAGTTTCTGAATCTTTTATTGTATTAATTGACCTTTGTTGTGTTCTATCAGGTGTATCTGGTATATATCTTTCATTTTCTCCAGTTATTTCTGAGTTTAATGCATTAAGTCTTTGTTGAATTTCTTGCAAGAAATTTAATTGAGTGTTTGATGATATTTCATGTGGCTTAAATAAAGGTTTTGAATTTTTTGTTTTTTGTTTTTTTCACTTAGTTTGTCTTTTTTAGAAGTTTGGATGTTTGAATTGTCTATTTTTGTTTCAATTTTCTCTAAATGCTGGCTTATTGTATGGAGATTTAGATTTGAAAAATTATTTTGCTCGATTAAGAGTTTAATATCTTTATAAGTGACTTGGGAATTTTCTCTTTCAGGATTTGTAACCTTGAGTGGGGATGCTTTCAATCCAGATCCTTTATGTTCATATTGAATTTCTGTCAATGGTGGATGTTGAGATTCAACTTGAGATTTATTTGTTTGCCATACTTTAACTGTATTATTTGTGTTAATACACTTATCATAATACTGTTCATACCATTTGAAAAATTTTATTTGAATTTTATGTGTATTCATGAAATCATAATATTCCTCTTGGATTTCTTGTTTACTCTCTTGATGATTTTTAAATAGAACAATTGTCTGTTGATGGAGCTTTGATTGATGGGAATCTCACTGTGCTTGTCAGTGGGCCATGCCTTTGTCTGTTGATGGAGCTTTGACTGATGGGAATCTCACTGTGCTTGTCAATGGCATCTTTACTGTAGTTTTGACTGATGGGAATCTCACTGTGCTTGTCAGTGGAATCTTTACTGTTTGCTTTTTCTTTTTGTTTTGTCAGTTTTGATTGAAGGTAAGACTCCGAAGCAGTCATCTTCATTGTCTTGAGCTAAATCCAGCGAGAGTAAAGATCCTGTGCTGCTTTCATGATTGCTACTCTGTTCACTATTCTCTTCATCATCTGAGTTGACTGATTGGAGGATCTGCTTCATCAATTCTTTGTATTCTTTCTTTGTTTTGGCTTGTGCTAACAGTGCACTGGCATGTGACTTGGCTTGGAGAAACTGTGTGGTACCTGATGTTTGAGCTGATTTGCAAAACTCTGGGTGTTTCTGGAACCAGTCTTTTACACTATCTCTTAAGCATTTTGAGTAGTCAAATTTCTCCCACCACTTTGTTTTGAATCTTCTAATGATTTGTTTGTGACTTGATACTGGATCATTCATAAATTCATAGTGCCATGAAGAAATCCAAGACAGACTAAAGATTGAGCAAAACATCAATGATTTCGGAAACACTTGTCTGCGAATTGGATTTGGTAAAGATTGTGGAGTGGGGATTCTTTATAAATTCAGAAACACTTCATTCCACTATTGGAGTGTTGGTTTTCATATGGTAATTCTACCACATGTTTTTTTCTTTGCCAAAAAGCTGTTGGTAAATCAGAACAAATTGTTTTCTCAATTTCTGTTTGCAATAACTTTATCTTATTCTGTATTTGAGGATTTTGTAATTGCTGTTGGATTCTTTTGAAATTAATGTCTTCTTTTAAATAGAATATTTGTTTTTGTTTGTCTTTGATTATTATATTAATTTGTTGATTTGTAATTGTTTTTGATTTTAATAAATTTATATTTCTTATCTTTGGTTTTTCTGTAAAGTTCCATATTAATTTTGTTCCAAGGATTTTTGTAGATATTCCATTATTTGTTACTTTATATGGTTTGATTAGGGATATAAATGGTAATCCTAATATAACATTTTGACTAATATTTTTTATTATTAAAAATGGTGTCTTGAATGTAATTTGGTCTTTACAGATTTCTGCTTTTGTTAATTTGTATTGGATTTGGAGTTTTTCATTGTTTGCTGCTTTTAAACTTTCAAAAGTTTTCTCACAATATTTTGTTGGAATTATTCCTTCTTTAATACAATTTTGATCAGCTCCTGTGTCAAATAGAGCAATTGTTTCTACTAAAAATTCATTATTGATTAAAATTGATATTTTTATTAAGTATTTTTGGATTGAGACTTCAGTTAGGATATTTAAAAATTCCTGTGATGGTTGTTTGTCTTCATCAGAAGATTCACTGGAAGTGTTTCCATTTGAGTTTGCTAAAGTTTTTAGTTGTTGACTGTGCTGCTGTTGTTGTTGTTTAAGCAATTTTATTTCTGTTTTAATATTGATAAAATACAAACTTCCAACAAAGAGATCACTATCCAAGACCTCCAACATGAAATCCACAATATTAAAACAGAAATAAAATTGCTTAAACAACAACAACAGCAGCACAGTCAACAACTAAAAACTTTAGCAAACTCAAATGGAAACACTTCCAGTGAATCTTCTGATGAAGACAAACAACCATCACAGGAATTTTTAAATATCCTAACTGAAGTCTCAATCCAAAAATACTTAATAAAAATATCAATTTTAATCAATAATGAATTTTTAGTAGAAACAATTGCTCTATTTGACACAGGAGCTGATCAAAATTGTATTAAAGAAGGAATAATTCCAACAAAATATTGTGAGAAAACTTTTGAAAGTTTAAAAGCAGCAAACAATGAAAAACTCCAAATCCAATACAAATTAACAAAAGCAGAAATCTGTAAAGACCAAATTACATTCAAGACACCATTTTTAATAATAAAAAATATTAGTCAAAATGTTATATTAGGATTACCATTTATATCCCTAATCAAACCATATAAAGTAACAAATAATGGAATATCTACAAAAATCCTTGGAACAAAATTAATATGGAACTTTACAGAAAAACCAAAGATAAGAAATATAAATTTATTAAAATCAAAAACAATTACAAATCAACAAATTAATATAATAATCAAAGACAAACAAAAACAAATATTCTATTTAAAAGAAGACATTAATTTCAAAAGAATCCAACAGCAATTACAAAATCCTCAAATACAGAATAAGATAAAGTTATTGCAAACAGAAATTGAGAAAACAATTTGTTCTGATTTACCAACAGCTTTTTGGCAAAGAAAAAAACATGTGGTAGAATTACCATATGAAAAAGATTATGATGAAAAACAAATTCCAACAAAAGCAAGACCAATACAAATGAATCAAGAAATGGAGCAATATTGTAAAAAAGAAATACAAGAACTGCTAAACAAAAAACTTATCAGAAAAAGTAAATCTCCTTGGAGCTGTTCAGCTTTTTATGTCAATAAAAATGCAGAACTAGAGAGAGGAACACCAAGACTTGTCATTAATTACAAACCTCTGAATGAAGCATTAAAATGGATTAGATATCCTATTCCAAATAAAAAAGATTTACTTCAAAAACTTTGCAATGCTCAAATCTTTTCAAAATTTGATATGAAATCAGGATTTTGGCAAATTCAAATTTCAGAAAAAGATAGGTATAAAACAGCATTTACAGTCCCGTTTGGACAATATGAGTGGAATGTAATGCCATTTGGACTTAAAAATGCTCCATCAGAATTCCAAAGAATAATGAATGAAATATTTCACCAATATTCACAATTTATGATAGTATACATTGATGATGTATTAATATTTTCAACAACTATTGATCAACATTTCAAACATTTGTCAATTTTCATTAAAGCCGTCAAACAAAATGGTTTAGTTGTTTCCAAATCCAAAATTAGTTTATTTCAAACACGAGTAAGGTTTTTAGGACATTATGTCTATCAAGGAACCATTACTCCAATAGAAAGGTCAATCCAATTTGCTGATAAGTTTCCTGATCAAATCTTAGATAAGACCCAACTTCAAAGGTTTTTAGGGAGTCTGAATTATATTTTAGATTTCTATCCAAATCTCAATAAAATTCTTAAACCTCTTCATGAAAGACTTAAGAAAAATCCTCCACCATGGACTCAAGCCCATACAGAAGTAGTTCAATCTGTTAAAGCCCAAATCAAAGAATTACCATGTCTACATTTAGCAGACCCAAATACCTTCAAAATCGTAGAAACCGATGCTTCTGACATAGGATACGGAGGAATCCTCAAACAGTTAAAAGATAACAAAGAAAGTATAGTTCAGTATACTTCCAAGCACTGGAACAGCACCCAGAAGAATTATTCCACAATAAAGAAAGAGATTCTTTCCATCGTTTTATGCATCACAAAGTTTCAAAGTGACTTGTTAAATCAAAAATTTCTTCTCAGAATTGATTGCAAATCTGCAAAAGAGATTCTTCAAAAAGATGTGAAAAATATGGCATCCAAACAAATTTTTGCGAGATGGCAAGCAATTTTATCAATCTTTGATTTTGAAATTGAGTTTATAAAAGGGGACTCTAACTCTCTCCCAGATTTCCTCACAAGAGAGTTTCTTCAGAATCCTTCACAATGTCTTCCAGAGAAAGAAGAGAAAAAGAGAAAGAAAGAGAGAAAAAAGACAAGGGTAAGCAAAAGCAAACTCATTCCCCATCAAAATCACTTATCTCCCAATCCCCTATACCAACATGGCAACAGATTTTTGCCCAAGAACACCAAAGACAGGAGTCATCATCCAATTTTGAAGAGTCACAACTGGAAATGATTCGTCAATTCTCCGAGTCATTACCACAAACCTCTTCAGAGGTACAATCTATTTCAAAAAATAGAGAGGTCATGATTTCAAAAACCCAACCTCTCCAAACTATTTTCCCAAAACAAGGAGTGGTGATTACATATCCACGTCCTAAAGCTGATCAAAAATATTTTTCAAAACAGAAATTTCAACATATGGTTCTTGTTGAGCCTGAATATTTTCATGAAAATCCAAACACTGTTATCAAAAATATTTTCAAAGGTTTTCATTACAAATCATGGGATCAACAAAAACCTCAAAGTTTTTATGAAAATATTTTGATTGAAACAGGTTCCTTGGCAATCAAACATTATGCCAACAAAGACCAACCAGACTTTATCACCCATTCAACTGCTCAAATTCTCAAAGTCCTCAGACCAATTGACTGGGGTAATGATCCAAACAGTCTCAAAAAGTTTCCAGCCAGCTATAACACCAGACTTCACCATTGCCCCACATTTAATTACTGGGATTATCAACAAGCTTGGTTCAATACTTTCACCTTTGAAAACCAACACAATCGCCATTCATGGCTCATTTACTTCAAAAAAGACACCAAATACCAATTCCCAGTCTGGTTTACTCACTGGTGGCAGTGGTACGGACCAAATCATGAAATCCTTCCCCCTCAAGTATGGGAAGCTTATGAATTTTTCAGTGAATATTTCCAAGAAGAACAAACTCAACAAGGATTCCCGAAATCATTGATGTTTTGCTCAATCTTTAGTCTGTCTTGGATTTCTTCATGGCACTATGAATTTATGAATGATCCAGTATCAAGTCACAAACAAATCATTAGAAGATTCAAAACAAAGTGGTGGGAGAAATTTGACTACTCAAAATGCTTAAGAGATAGTGTAAAAGACTGGTTCCAGAAACACCCAGAGTTTTGCAAATCAGCTCAAACATCAGGTACCACACAGTTTCTCCAAGCCAAGTCACATGCCAGTGCACTGTTAGCACAAGCCAAAACAAAGAAAGAATACAAAGAATTGATGAAGCAGATCCTCCAATCAGTCAACTCAGATGATGAAGAGAATAGTGAACAGAGTAGCAATCATGAAAGCAGCACAGGATCTTTACTCTCGCTGGATTTAGCTCAAGACAATGAAGATGACTGCTTCGGAGTCTTACCTTCAATCAAAACTGACAAAACAAAAAGAAAAAACTACAGTAAAGATGCCACTGACAAGCACAGTGAGATTCCCATCAGTCAAAGCTCCATCAACAGACAAAGGCATGGCCCACTGACAAGCACAGTGAGATTCCCATCAATCAAAGCTCCATCAACAGACAATTGTTCAAACTTTGTAATCATGAAATATCTGATGTAAAAGAATCCTTTCTATAAAAAGGATTCTCAAACCATTGAGAGGCAGAGTTTTTAGGACGGATAGTTTCAAGTTTTATATATATATATATATATATATATATATATATATATATATATATATATATATATTTGTGAATCTGGGTATTTTTGGGTTTGGATAAATTCAACAAATCCGGGAAGGAAATTGTTTACTTATAGTATTTAATCTATTGTAATTGAAATTATCCTAATTTAATTAAATAGGCTTAATTTAATTAATTTATCATATTTATCTTCATTTAAAAAATTATATATTATCCTACTATAACAATTCTAATAGTAATCTAACAATCCTATTCCAATTCTAATTCAATTCTAAAATCAATCCTATTTCTAATAATTATTCAAAAGTTAATAATTATCCTAAAAAATAATAATTATAATGCAAATATAATAATTATCCTAAATTAACTCCTAATAATAATATTAAAATTTATTATTAATTCTAATCCTACTATTAGTCAATTTATATATTAATAAATTGAATTACACTAGTTGTTAAATTAAACTAATAAAAATTACAAAGTCCCCTAATTATCTTGATTAATTATTTTTACAAATTAAGACCTCGATATGCATCTAGTTCTTTTTATTTGGCACATGATTCTTAAGGTTTTTTGCCTACTCAGTTTTTCTAAGAAGTAACCCGGATTTAAAGTTATACCCAAATATCAACCCAATGAATCTATTGAAATTCATTGTAATTTATTGATTACATAAACGTCAAAAGTTTCATATGTCTTTTACATAAGGACTCCTCCAAAAAATATAGATTTATTTTGGGTTGATATTTGGCTATAAACTTTTATCCAAGTTAATTATTTAAAAAACTGAGCAAAAAAAAAATGCCCTAATAATCATGTACCGAATAAAAAGAAGTAAGTGCATATAAACATTATCATGATAATAATACAAACATTAATAGCACCTCGCCTACTAAAGATGAAACTAAACCGATATCTTCCTCCATTAATTTCACTAACACCAACTATGTTATTTTATGTTAAGATGTTGTTTATGTGCGTGTAATTGGTTTTATTTGGTATATTATTGTTAGATTCTTTTTTATGGATCAAGTCTTCCAGGAAGGAACTTGGATTCATGAACTTAAGCTTGATCTATATTATTTTCAGGAAATGTAGGAGACAACTAGAATTCATCCATAACTATATTACATTTCTTTGTAATTTTTTATTACATGAACACCAATAGTTTCACGAGACATTCAAGATGTCTTCTACACAAAATATCTAAAAAATAATGAAGGTTAAACTTGGATTCATAAATCCAAACTCCTTTTTAAAAAATCTAATTCAACTAAAAGACCTTAACAATAATATGCCAAAATAAAACGAATTATATGCACATAAACAATATCCTAATATAAAATACAATTGTGTACAAGCTCTTCGACAATCCATAAGTTATGCTAGACAATCACAATCGAGATGTGCTATTTGTATAGAAACCTATAACCCATAAAGAAATTATTAAAAGCTATTAAGATAAAATAAATAGATTACCATACTTTAATATTTCTTAATTTATCAGGAAAAACACAATATACTTTTGAGGGTTGAGAGTGCCTGGGTTGGCCAGGGATTTACCACCCGAGCACACTCACTCATCCATGCTGTTTTCTTTGGGTCAACCGACCCTCAAGATTTTGTTGGAGAATAACATCCCTAAGGGATTCGAACCCTTGACATCATACATGTTAAATAAAATAAGGATAATTATTCCATACATTATCAATGAAATATTTTTATTCCACAAATGGTATTAAGACCGTGACACGTGTCTTATAAATATATTAAAAAAATAAAAAATAAATAAAATAATACACGTGTCATGATCCTAAAACCGCTTGTGAAATAAAAATATTCCACTGACAGTGTATGGAATAATTATCCATAAAATAATTGGGGTAAAATAATATTAGAGGAATAACACCCCAAGTATTTTATTTATTTATTTAGTATTTTAATTTTTGTTTATTTATTTTTTATTCTTTTAATCTTTTTGAAGTTTAATTTGATTTGTCAAAATTTGCATATTAAATATAAATAATCATGTTATTAATCAATAATATTTCATGTACATATAATTATAATATATTTAGTAAATATATTTTAAAAAAACTTTAATTTTATTTTATGTTCGGGCCAGACCAAGCTTGAGCTTGACTTTCGGGCTTAAAAATTTTATCCAAACCCGTTTAATACATCACATATTTTTGTTCAAACTTGATTAAATATGGAATGAACTTTCAAACTTAAAAGAATAAGTCGATCCTTAAACAAGTCTAATCTATATGTTTGCAAGCTTTTAAATTTTAAACAGATAAATTGATTCCATGGTTATGGTCCCGTTACAACCCGGGGATAGAAAATTCGGAGCTGACAGAATTCGGGAATTGAAGTAATTAACCAATCCGTTAGGGACAACATAGGAACTATGTCGTAGACGCTAGAGATTGGCACTGTTAAAAGTGATTTTGGCTGCAAACTCTGCATCTGTATTGTTTCACTATCTGCCTTTGCTTTCTTGCCGCATGGACCATGTCCCGACTGACATCTGTGGTGGTCTTTAAAGTCTTCGTCAACTTGGTTTGTCTTTTACTCTTTTCTCAACAAGTTATATCAACCAAGGGATCATACTCGTATCCCACACTAAAGATATGGTGACTACGAAATTCCGGCATTGCTTGGCGCAGAAACCTAACCATTTTTGTGGAGATAACTTTTTTAAATTCTATCCAAGTCGTCACTCAACTCTCAAGTGCTCAGATTCTTCACTCAATAAGCCACATATAAAGTCCAACTTCTTCCTTTTCATAAAATTAAAGAAAAATCATTAACTTGTAAAATAATATATATTATCATAAATTTAATCATTAAATTTAAAAAAAATATTTTTTTAATAATTAAGAATGAGAATGGTATCATTTGGATTTGAATATAATATTACAATATATCACAACTTTTCTTTAACAATTAGATCAAAATATTGTTGGTAAAATTTTACTTTCTTTTCTATATTGCTAATCAGATTAATAGATGAAATTTTGAGTAATCCTTATGTGATTGACAATCCAAGACAATTAAAAGATTCATATAAATTGAATTTGTATATGACTAAATTTCTCATAACATATTGTAATTTTTTTAATTAAGAATTACGAACATAAACATATCCTTATATTAGCATACCTAAATTAACTTGCTAGAGGGTTTTTCCATTTTCTTCCTTCTTGGTTTGCTTGAAAGCATAACGATGGAAATCAAGAAAGTGGGCACGTTGCCTAACAGCGGCAGGAATTGGAATTGGAGCTAACGTTACCGTAAACAAGATTGTGTGGTGCGGCCTCATCTTTTTCGTGGGGAGCATGCGCACATTTACGTAATTCTGAAATGCTGCAATAATTACATTACAAATTCAAACACACCAATCCAATCCAAATAGTTGACTTTTCTTAAACTTATTTATTTATTTGGCACATAAAATTACAATAAAAAATATTTATCAAAACATAATATCTATAACCTTACATGAAAATAATCTCAAACCATTTTATGCATGACATGTATCCTAAAAGGATATAAAAGAAAATTCAGACATAATTTAGAGTATTATTTTGATGAATTTACTGGTCTTGAAAATGAAGAGAGGAAGTTGGATTGGACTTGGATCCATAAAATTGAGTTAAACTTAATTATACATGAATTTAGACCATTTTTTTGTTTTTTTTTTATTTGATTTTTTTTAAGATTTAATTTTTGTATATGAATTAAATTTATGAGATTATTTTATAAAATAAAGATAAATAAAATTTACTAATTAATTAATTTTTTCCTATAACCTTATAAAAAATAATTTCAAAGAATTTTATGTATGGCATATGTCCTCAATAATATAAAAGAGATTTTATTGATACTTAGGACTTTATAAGTATTAATGGGTTTTCAACTTTAGATGATTGGATTGGGCTAGAAAATAAAAAGAAAGGAAGTTGGGTTGGACTTAGATCCGTAATATTGGATTAAACTCAATTACATTAGATAGTTAGCCCATTTTTTGTATTTTTTATTTGATTTATTTAGTATTTAATTTTTGTATATGAATTAAATTTATGAAATTATTTTATAAAATAAAGATAAATAAAATTTATTAATTAAATAAATTATTCTCAATTAATATTTTTAACATGAGAACACTTAATATATTTTCTTTTCTACCATGGATTAATAACATTAACATTTCTTTCAATTGTAATTGTAATTATTATTAAGATTAATATATTTTCCTTCTTGCTGGGGATTAGCTAAAGAACTTCAAAGTCAAAATATAGTCAACAACTTGTGAATAAAAGGGGAGACTGGAGGATAAGCATTGGTGAGCTTCTTCTAAAAGCTTCTGAACGGTTACCTTAATTATTTGCATGATAACAAAAATGATAACATTTTTAATAAAATAGATTTAAACAATAAAATATTAAAAACACAATTTTGTGTTATCTATTAATAATTTATATAACTATAAGACCTACTTATGAGCTGGATCAAACCGGTTCAGATTAGGTTTAGGTAACATATTAAGGGACTGAAAGTGAAAAGTTTGATTTTCGAGCTTAATTTTTTTCAAATCCGTTTTTACATACAATCATTAAGCCTAAATCTGTTCAAATCCACCCAAATACTATTAATTTTTAAAAAATTATAATAAAATATAAAAATATTAAAAAAATAATAGTTAATAAGCATAACACAATAAGTTCGAATAAATTTTTACAAAAAATACTAAAATAAACATGAAAATTTTAATTAAAGTCTAAAAAAATACAAGAGAAAATTAAATTGTACAAAAAAATCAAAAGTAATAAAAATGTATTAGTATAAAAAAAAGTAAAATATTATAATTATAAGGAGGGTTGAATTTGAAATAGTAAACTAAAGCCCAACTTATTATTTTAGCAGATCTTGGTTTTCAAGACCAAGCTCATTTAATAGACTTAATATTTTTTTCCAAACTCATCTAAAAGTTTGACCATCCTTTTGATTTAGGTAAATAATTCGATCATTGAACAAATCTAACCATAACTTGTCTACATAAAAATAACTAATAGTTGCAATGATTTTTTATTTATTTAGAATAACAAATTATGTAATTTGATAACGCTATAAGTAGAATATAACAAAAGCTAGTGGTATTACTTTTCATTATCAAGAATAACAAATTAAAGTACTAAAGAAAAAATGTAACAATAAAAAATTTACAGTAATACTACTTTTTGTTACATCAAATGAAATATTAAGTAATTGATAGACATAATTGTCAAAGTAATTACTAATTGTCAAACAAGGAAACATATTTATTTGAAAATCCAGTAGAACAGGTAAACAAAATGTAATACAAAATCAAAACAAATTTAATACACATCATACTTATAGCTACACTCAGATTATGTCATTTCCAAGCCAATATCATCAATATATTTCAACATTATAGCATCTTTGTCAAACAGTTGTTACATAAAATCAACAATAAGTTAAAAATCACTATGAAACTCCACATAACTTGATATGAACTTCTGCAATTAGTGCAAAAATCACACAGGAACAGTCCTAGTAGGACCAGTTTGCAGTTCTGTCTCACCTCCTTTGTCCTCATTCTCACCTGTTAACTCCTCCAATGATTTACCCTTTGATTCAGGCACCAAGAGAGTGAACAGCATTCCAAAGAAATTGATGACCCCAAGCATAATAAGTGAGTATCGCACTCCAATGCCTGGTGGGTAGCCTGCATCTGTCTTGTGTGGATCTCGGCTTTGAGCAGCATATAAGAACCCAAATGCTCCCACTATTGCACCAGCTTTCCCAGCTGCAGCTGATATACCATGACAGGTTGACCTTAGTCTTGCAGGGAAGATCTCAGCTGGAACAACAAATGTTGTAGCATTGGGTCCAAAATTGGAAAAGAAGAAGGTTAGGGAGTACATTATTACAAAACCAATTCTGTTGGGTTTCAAGGTCCAGTGATGGTATGGTATGGCAAGAGCAAACATGAAAACTGTCATGAAGAAGAAACCCATCAATTGAATTGCAAACCTTCCCATGATATCAATGAAAGCTACCGTGAACCAATACCCTGGAACGGTACTGCATAGGGCTATTAATGTTTGTGCTCTTGCAATCTTGTAGACCTCATGGATAGCGTTCATGCTTGCGGCTGGAGGAATCCATCCAATTGCAGTGAAGATATCCTTTTGGAACAGATTTTGGCTGTAAAATGCAATGTCCAACAAGAACCAAGTGGAAGTAGTTCCGAGCAAATGAAGTCCATGGCGCTTCAAGAATTCCCTGGAGAACAAGCCAAAGGAATTTGCTTCATTTTCTGCTATCTTTGTTACCTTATCTTCTTCTGCTTCAAGATCCACATTCAATACTTTTGACATGTCTGCTGCAGCCTTGCTTGCGTTCTTGGCAACAAGGGCTGTGTAACGAGCAGTTTCCGGCATCTTCATTCGCCAATAGTAAGTAAGAGCAGCAGGGAACGCACCAAACATCAAAATTATGCGCCAAACATAGTCGGCTTGAGGCACAGTTGAGGCTGCTGCATTGAATGAGTAGGCAGGCGCTTCGAATGCATGATCAAAAGAAGCAGAGACAATAAGAGCCACAATTCCTCCACCCAGAATCCCAAACCCTTGCATTGCAAAAACTGCAGCAATAAATGCTCCACGAGTCCTTTTGTTTGCATATTCAGACATAATTGTGGCTGAAAGAGGATAGTCACCACCAATACCAAAACCAAGCCAGAACCTGAAGAAACAAAGGGTAGCTATAACACCACTTGGACTACTCCCAAATGACAGCCCTGAGGCAATAGAGCACACAACCATGAGAAGCAATGTTAAACCGTAGACCTTTTTCCGGCCCATTTTGTCACCAAGCCACCCAAAGAAAAGTTGGCCACATAAAGTGCCAACAAGAGCCACACCAACGACAGCGGCTGCGATATTTGGAGGTAATGTGCCCGGCTTTGGTGCACCATCAACATGGTAGTAAATACGGCCTAGTAATTTGGTGACTAAGGAGATGCAAAACAGATCGTAAGCGTCAGTGAAAAATCCCATCCCTGCAATAACAATTGCAGTGAAATGATACCATTGTGTCTTTGCTGCATCGAGTGCATTAAGCACTCCTAACTGTTCTTTAGCCATAGCTGGATATTGCAAATTACAGTATCAAACTCCCTCCAGGGTCCTGCAAAAAGAACAATATGGGATTTCAATTGAAATTGGTAATGGGAATGGAAATAACAATTATATCTTGGCATCATCATTCAATTCATGCTGACCAAAAATTCTGCGAAGGAACTTCCTATTTCCTAACCCGCTCCCCCTATTTTACCTAGTTATAGCCCATTACAGGAGAGAGCATGATGAATTCCTGTTTTTCTTATCCTGCTATATTTATGCATATTTTTACAAGTTTCACAATTTTTTTTTCTCTAGATAAACAAGATATTTTTACTGTACAAAAAGGAGAAATTACATGGTAGTACTATACTATTTCAGATCACCAAACCCATGTAATTGTTTGTTTGAAAACCTTATTTGTTTATCTATTACTAGGTTATTATTATTTTTTGAACTAATTTATTACTAGATTATTACATGAGAAGAAGGATGGACAACTTGGTGCTATAAAGTAATATTCACTCTACTCCATTTTGTATGTCCATGTTTGATATTTTTATAAAATGAAGTTAACTTAATCACTATTTTTTAAAATATTATATAAAATATTATATTGAATTAAAATTAAAAAAATATATTTTAAAAATTATGAAACTCAAACTTTATAAATTTTTTAAATTTATTATTTTATTAAAAAATTATTTAAAATAAATCTATTTAATAATAAAAATAATAAAAATACAGAGAGAATATTACTTAATAAAATTAATTTTCGAAATAATCAATATTTAATTTTTTTTGTTCATAGGAGGTACAAGAGAGAGTGGGGAATATAACAACCATTAGCCCAAGCTTTGGTTGTCAACAATCAATATTTAATTTGTTACTCATCTTTTGAAAAGATTTAAGTAAGATTCAATTATACTCAAAAAAAAAAAGTAAGATTCAATTATTATTTGTATCTCCCTGTGCAAAAAGGAATCTTCCGATTAAACGTTCTGAGTCAACGAGTCTTCAAAAATATCACTATCTACTTAGAGTGAGTCATTGCTAATTTGCTATTCCAGGCCAAGACAGGTTGAAGAAAAAAATTGTTATTAGAAGCAACTCAGAAAGTGAAATAACAAATGTGAGAACGAAAGAATGAAGTCATGACTCATGAGGTTATATTATTACTATTAGGTCACCTTGCAATTCCAGGAGATCAATGAATTTGGGGTGAAAATTTATGAAATCTTACGACCCAAATTCCAACATTTCCAGCTCATCGCATGCACAGGAATCACTATGCAAAACCAGACAGCCTCACCCAACCCCACCCCCACCCACCTGCGTCCCCCAACCGCATAAGAAGAAAACAAAAATGCGAAACCCTCTTTTTCCTTGAACTTCTTACCAGGGAAAAATAAGTAAATTCAACCATTGTTATAAGAAAGGCGGTTAAACTTAATTAGCTCCCATATTTGAAGGGTGGGAACGGTGTTTCCATAAGATTTATTGGGAAATCTTTGACTAATCATGTATTAATCTCAATATGTCATACAAAAATGGAAGAAAAAAAACTAGTTGCAGATACCCAGAAACAGGTTTTTCTTTTATCCTTTTACTATATACCATCTACTTGGAGTTTTGGACACAGAACAACAGTAGAGATGGAAAATAGTTAAACATAAAGCATTAATCAAACTAGAGAAAAGTAATCCTACTACAGTTTACTTGTTTTCAGAGGAGAAGAAAAGAAAGTAAAACCATCTAATTAAGAAGAAGATAAAACGAACACAAAGTTGAAAGAGTAAATAATAATAATAATGGTTCATGGCAGCACGTTAAAGTGAGAGAATTCTATCTGTACATGGTGCTTTTTCAGGAAGCCCTGACCTACCACATTTAGTTTATGTGCTTTACTTTTCATCATGAATGTCTAACAGAGAAGTAGGCCGGAATATGCATGTCTAAAAGAGACTATTACCAGCTAAGCTAGTTCCAATAAGGCAGGAACTGGACTCTTCTTTCGTATCACAATCAGTTATATTATGGAAATTAAGAAAAAGTTTATAACTTCACAACCAGACATCACTAACCTGTTTCTTCAACAATTCTGCTCTGAAGGAAGAGAAATTGGAGAAGATGCAGTGTATACGGTGAAAGAAAGAATTTAAGTGGCCGGCTTTATAAATGTGAGAGAATTCACATGATGCCCCAACTGTCAGGAATCCAATGGAGGATATACTGTTTCTATTTAATTTTTCCATCCTTTTCAAGTCAACTCGGTTTGCACCCGCCTCATCTGTCCAGTGTCCTTGTCAACATTAACTCTCGCCTTCACTTCGTTGTTTTTTTTGCTTGGATATTTCCTCTCTTGTTGAACAACCTTCCTAGTTCTCCCATGAGAAATGCCATGTGTCATGTACTACTTTCAATGAGAACTCGGTTGGACATGTTCTCATGGATGGAGCATGAACAACTGTTTTATATGGATTACAAACTAATATTTCTGTAGTTACAGTGAATGATGCAAGCATATGTATATAGTGAAAAATTAATGTAGAATATTGTCAAATTAATTTTTTGGATTATTACATAAACTCAATTATGATTGCTAGTTTGGCCGAAGGTTGTGATCCCAAATCCAAACATTTTTTACAACGGAGTTTAGAAACAGTGTTATATACGCATGTAAAAAAGTGAGAAAAAGAATTAAGAAATAACTATCTTGACGTCAATTGTTCATTGCCATCCTTATTTTATACTAATTTGAGAATGTGGAGTAGTTCAATACACCTGTGGATGATTATAGTACGCAAAAGGTATAAGCTATCGCTGTTGCTTAATATTTTAATAATCTGCCGACTGGAGGTTGAATCATTTGTGGACAATCTGAATCGGTTGAGGAGGTTCAACATGCTAGTCCAATCAAAGGAATGCTCTTATCGTAAGACAATTCAAATTTGATATTGAATATGTATTAAATGCAGTAAATATGTAACAAAAATAAGCTAATCAATGGAGGCGTCTTTGGGCTGGATTAGATCGAATTCGAGCCAAGTTTAAGCTATTTATTAAAGGATTGTATTCAAGTCTAAACTTCGTTCAGTCAGATCATTAGGGTTTAAATTTTAGTTCAAACTCGTTTTACATAGTTTTGTACAAGTCTGGACTCGGCTCAGTCCGATTTTTTTCATTTTAATTCTTTTTCCTTTTTTTAATGCTTTTATTTCTTTAAAGTTTAATTTGATTTATCAAACTTTGTAAGCTAATTTTCATATTATATATAGGTAGCGTTTGGTACATTACAGGTAAAGTGATTATAATGTAAAATGATTGCTAAGAAAGTGATTGCTGGGAAATTAATTACTAAGAATGTAACATTGCAGTGTTTGGTATGCAGTGTAAAGTTTTGTTTAAATTGCAGAAAAAGTAACGTTGCAGTGTTTGGTAAACATTCACTTTGCTAGTAATATAGTAACAAATTCCAAAAATACCATTAACTATGAAAACAAATCTGATACAATGGAGTTAATTAAAAATGTAATTATCATATGAAAATGTGAATAATATAAAATAATAATTATTGATATTGCTCATCATTTTTAATATCAAATTTATATAGATTATTATTAATTTAAAATTTAATTATTAAATTAAAATGTAAGTAATTAAAATGCACTAAATCATTTTGACTTAAGCAAAACATATTGAAGTAAATAACTTACTGGTTAACAATAAATACAATATGATGGTAAAAAAAAAAATCAAAGAAGAGAACAATGAAAGTGAAGACCGGAGCTTGAATTTCACTCATCTCTGTGAAGATTGAAGCTGTAAGACGGATGGACCAAAGCTTCTATCGAGACTGAAGAAGACAGGGAGAGAGGGGGAAGGTTTTGTGGAGAGGAGAGGTTCTGTTGAGAGCTTTTGGTTCAGCAAAAGGAAGGAAAAACAAGGTAAATGGGTAATTGACTAAGTAAAATCCCTCTACAATCTAACTTTGCAGTTTGGGGGGGGGGGGGGGGGGGGGAGCTGCAATCACATTACAGCTCCCAATAGCAATGTGTTTGCAACTACAAAGTTACATTGCAGTGACTAGTATATACCCAACACTGTAAAAACATTACAGTCCATGAAATTGCACTGCAAAGTGCTTTAAATCCCTTATACCAAACGGCTTCATAGTGTTTTTTTGATAAACAATATTTTTTTTGTTACAAATGAACAATGTTTTAAATACATATAATTATATCATATTTAGCAAAAAATATAAAAAAAATTAATCTTTAATTATGTTTGGGTTGAGTCGGGCCAAGTCTCCATGGGTAAAGCTCGAGCTCGACCCAAAAAGTCATCAGACCTATTTTTTGTCCAAGCCTATTATGACACCCCGTTGTGCACTTGCAGGTCTTCGACCCAGACCAAGACAATTGATTAGAAGGGATTGATACTTGCATGGTGTCAAGGGTTCAAATCCTTCCGAACCGAATTGGAGTTGTGGCCAATTCGGCACACTTTGACAAACTCATGCTAAGCAATGGCCTTACGGGGTGCACTCTAGAGCAGACAATACAGTTGAGTGACCTGCTCCGTGTGGTGGCCTAGATCAGTGACCTACAAGTGCACATCGGGGCGTCACAATAAAACCCTCGATGTGCACCCTAAAGCAATCACATCGAGTGGGTCACTCATCCATATTGTCCACTTTGGAGTGCATGCCGAAGGGCCATCTCTCCAATTCACGTCCGGAGGGATTTGAATACTTAACCTCATGTAAGTGTTGAACCCTCCTAATTGTCCTAGGCCATCGCTCCAATTTGCATCCGGAGGGATCCGAACACTTAACCTCATGTAAGTGTGAACCCTCCTAACCAATTGTCCTCAACACTTACATGAGGTGAAGTACTCAAATCCCTCCGTATGCGAATTAGAGCAATGGCCCTTCGAGGTGCACTTCGTTAAAAAAAGTGCGAAGTGATTGGTTAGGAGGGTTCAACACTTACATGAGGTTAAGTGTTTGAATCCCTCAAGATGCGAATTGGAGCGATGGCCCTTCGAGGTGCACTCCGTTAAAACCGTGCAAAGCGATGGCCTTTCGAGGTGCACTCCAGAGCGAACAATACAATGAGTGACTCACCCGAGATTGTGGCCTAAGGGTGCACGTCGGGACATCACAATAGAAAACATGTTTTATTGTGATGCCCAAGTGTGCATCTATAGGACACCAATCCAGGCCACCGCACCGAACGGGTCATTCAACCGTATTGTTCGCTTTGGAGTACACCCTGTAGGGCCACCATTCCGCACGGGTTTGTTGGAATGTGCCGAATTGGCCACAACTCCAATTTGCATCCGGAGGGATTCGAACCCTTGACCTCATGTAAATGTTGAATCCTCCTAACCAGTTGTCTAATATACAAATAAATGCATGTGTATAAGTATAGATAGATAGATAGATACATATATATATATATTTATACACATAAATGTAGGGATACTTGAAAGAGTAAAAGATTTATAGAATATACATAATATATATAGTAAAAGTTGAAAATATATATAAACAAATAAAGAAATATATATTTTCTATATATAAATATATAATTTTAAAAAAGAAATTTAAAAGAAAAGAAAGTGGGGTTTAGTGGGAAAATATCCCACCAAACCTGATACATAGGTCTGCCAATAGACAAACCTCCAATGCTCATCTATACAAAAAAAAAGTAGATCAGTTAAGAGAGATGAGAGCCGAATGAAGTGGAGGGAATAGAGGTGCTGGTAGAAAAGAAAGAAAACGAAATTGCAAAGAAACTATAGCAGAACAAGGAAAACAACAATCTGCAGGGAATTCGGTGGTTGTGAGGGGAGTTTCTAGGGGTTGAACCGAACTGATCTAAAGGTTGTTCGATGGTGCCGAGTATAGGATCTAACAACAGGGGAAAGCTTTGTCGCACTGTCCAGCGAGTCTCCTCCACACGAGTAGCAAAACAAGGCTGAAGAAGGGGCTGCACTCTTGGATGTTTCAAGCTGGAAACCGAGTATAAGGGAGGAGAGGTCGAGCTACAATGTTGAAATGTGATAGGAAGCAAGGTGTTAGGACCAATTTGAGAGGATGATTTTGGTTGTTCGTGGGATGGAAATGACGTGAGAATAAGGGACGTTGGCAGGGTTGTTGGAGCTCTTGAAAACAAGGTCATTCAAGGTAGATTTAAAGGTTAAAATCGTGATGTTTTAGGCAAATTTCAGTTATTGTTTTGGCTTATCTGCAGGTGCAAGATTTGGGGTCGTTTTAGGCTGAGTTGAGGTGAAAGTTAAGAGAATTGAAGCTAATCAGTGTGGGTGAAGGAAGGGAACACTCAGGTGGCATTTTTTTGACACTGTTGTAGGTTGGTTAGAGGGCAGTGCAAGGGAGTGTAGTGTGAGCTTCAGTTGGTTGTTAGGCTCGTAAAGCAAGCAATTCGGGTGATGTTTTGGAGGGAAGAAGGTGACGAACCAAGGCTGTGTGCAATGGTGAAGGACAGGGGAGTTCGATTGGAGTTGGGCTGAGTTGAGGAAGGATGTTGAGGCAGTGAAAGGCTGTTTGGGTGGCCAACCAGAGTGCTGGCCGAGAAGAAAGAAAAGAAAAGAAAAGAAGAAAGGAAAGAAAAGGAATATATATATATATATACACACACACACATTTGAATGTATATATATATACACACAAACCCTGGCTTGAGTTAAGCGGTAAGTCAATACCGTTTAAATTTAAAGTATATATATTTTTAGAATTTTTAGTGAATTTATACTAAATAAATTACTAATGTTTAAAGGTATATATGCGTTAAGGTCAAGGCAAGCATAAAATTCGATGCACGCGTGTGAAGCTTAGATTACACACACACACATTAAGTTTTAAGTAAGTGAAACAACTTTGAGGTGCCACGTTTTATGAAATTAAATTAGAAATAAACTCGTATAAATTGGTACCAATTCAATAATATTGCATTAAAGGTGTAGCGTGACATTAAGGCTATAACTTGAGTCGAGCTAGACTCGATGCATGAGCCTTGAGCAGGGAAGTCTGCAAGATACTTATATAAGTCTGTAGTAGATTTATATTGTCGAGGCCATATAAGATTGCTAAATCGAATGAACTTATGGTATAAATAAATTTAATATCTATTTAGTGATTTTATAGTCGAACATCGAGTTTGAAGAATTATCGAGCGATTTAGATATGCTATGATGTTTTAGTGGTTAAATGATCCCAATTTTTTATTTTGGAATAATTCGAAATTGATAATATTGATATTACATGATTTCATTATATAGATGAATTTATTTATTTTTAGAATATTCGTGAGATACTAAGAGAACCCACACTGGTGGTTCATGTGAAAATGAAGGAATGATATGATTGTGACTAAATACCTAATATGTCCATAAGATAACTTTATATGACAATGAGATATGACATCCTCGACATTTCATTTTGGTATCATGTTCTTACAGTTGCTAAAAGCTTGCATTTCATATTTTGAATGTTTGAAAACTATGCATTGTTTTGAATATGCATGAGTTAAAGTTTTGAAATTCATTCGATTTGGTTTTAATAAAAAAGGGCATATGACATAATGCATATGCACTAATGGATTTTGATAGAAAGCATTTTATGGCTTTCATGATTTTGAAAATAAATAAGTTTGAACCAAATGAATTTCAAGAAAACAATGAACCTTTGATTTTAAAGATTTTGGAAAAAATGATATCATTTGCTAATGCTAATAAAGCACCAGTGGATCGCCTAAATGGTGATTAGTGGCTTGTCCAACAAACATCGTGAACAGGTTCTAGTTCATACCTGATTAGTGGAATTGGAGACTAGTGGATCTATGGCCATAGGTAGTGCCCTTTTCAGGGACAAATGGCTCACTGAATAGCTACAGTGAGATACGTTTGTATAGACGAGTGGACTTTGAGTCGGGCAATAAGCCCTAGACACTAATCAAAGGAGTGGACATTAAGCCAAATCTCTAGATTGCTATTGTTTTATTTTGAATAATGTTTTCTAGAACAATGAACGTTGAATCGGGCAATAAGCATTAGACATTTATCAGAAAGTGCTTTATCGAAAAAGTATTTTATTGAATAGTGAAATGGTTTATCGAATATTGATTTCAAAGATCCCACATGATTTGATAATGCACTTTGCATAATTTGCTATCATGTAGTAGCATAAACAAGTGAACTTTGCTAAAGTCTTGTTTTTGGATATTTGATTTATGACATAACATGATTGGTAATTATATATTGATTTTGAAATTATGATTTACAAATATTTTATGCACAATGGACCTTGAGCTTGAGATGAGTCTCAACCCTTGTGATTGATTTTGATCATTTTTTACGGCATTGATTATTTACAAACTATTTTTATACTATTTTGAGTACGTAAAACTTAAGATGAAGAGATTTTAATGACTGTTATACTTTTACTCATTCAGTTTGTGTTGTACTCATTGCATAAGAGTTTAAAACTGTTATATATATGCTGTATTGGATTGATATTAGATATGTAATGAATAGTGTGGATCAATATTGGATATATAATGAATAGTGTCGATTGATATTGGATACGTAAGGACTAATGTGGATTGGTATTGGATATGTAATGAATAGTGTAGATTGATATTGGATACGTAATGAATAGTGTGCATTGATATTGGATATGTAACGGACATTGTGAATTGATATTGGAATAAATGAAATACACTGTGGATTGAAGTTTTGTTGACAGACGCCAAGGATGGGGTTAATGAGGTACTTCAAAATACCTTTTCATCACTGCTCAAAATCTTGACCCACTTAGAGTCCTTAGTATATGATCTTGTTACAATTGTAGAAGTTATCGACTGAAATGGTAAATTATGATTGTAGACTTGTAGATTCATGCATTACATTTAGAACAATATAAATTCTACTTCTGCACTTATATAAATGACTTACTGAGCTCTTGCTTATTAAATATAGTCTAACATTTTTCAGATTAAGCACAGAGTTGGGGAAGTATTTCGGATCTATCCAAAATTCGTCGAGGATGAAATATCGTCCCAACTTCCCGAGAAGATTATTTTTGCATATTTCCGTAAAATAATAATTTTGTATGTAATGATAATTTCATGCTGTTTTTGTTACAGTACTATAGGACGGGAAGTAACCTGAAAGAATAAAATAATGCTTTCTAAATTAGGCGTCTTACAATATGAAAATAACAATTTGTGGTAGACATTAAGATTATCCAATATGATGTATCTGTAACGATTTGTGGATATTTGGATTATGGATCTGATGTTTGATTGATGTAGACTGCAAAATGATGGCTATGATTGGGAAATATGAAATGATTAAAATTTACAGGTGGATTGAATTGGGGAAACTCTTATCTTAAGAGAGATATTTTCAATATGTTTTCTAGACAGAAAATATTAATGAGTATCATTTAGTAACTACACTGACACCAAATGCAAATTGTAAAACAGAAAGGAAAAATTTAGTTCGTAAATTTTTTAACTGGAATAAGTGTAAGTATCGAGTGCACGTCACGGTTTTTGGGTCATGTCATTTATCAGGCCTTTTTTTGTCCAAGCCCACTAAAAAATCGAGCTCATTTTTAGGCTTCAATGGGTTGTCCGATCCATGGACAAGTGTATTTATTAGTAAGATAAAGACTTAACAGTAAAATGTACATAAAATAGATATAAATTTTTAACGTTTTAACATATGCAAATTAGTACCTAAAATTTCAATGTTTCAAAATCATACAATTAAGTTCAAATATATTAAACGACGTTAACTACTATTTGGGTATTTTACGTGACAGCTGATGTGAATAGCTTTATGAGTTGCCACATGGCATGCCACATGTACAATACAAACGGAAGTTATAGTCATTTAATAAATTTGAACTTAATTGCATGATTTTAAAAGGTTAAAGGGATCTATTTATAGTAAAACAAAATTTTATGTACTAATTTGTATGTGATGAAACATTAAATATTTATTATCCATTTTATGCAAAAAATGGAATATCTATATGGCTATTACGCCTAAGATAAATCATGAATGTTTAAGAGATTAAAGGTTCATATCTAGACTCTTATAAAAAAAAATTAAACGATTTAATGTACTAAAATAAATAATCAAAAGTGATGCAATATTGATCTCATTAAAAGATATCGTTATGATAGAATAGTTGATCCAATTTTGACTACTCCACAAGTGAGATCAGGATGATAACACGTATTCTATTTTTTATTTTTTATTTTCTTAATATTTTTAAAAGACACATGTTATCATCCTAATACCGCTTGTAAAATTAAAAAACTCTACTGTTGGTAGATAGAATAATAATCCTTTATCTTAATATTTTCTAAAGAGTATACGTCGCCATTTTAACATTGCTTGTAGTGTCTAAAAATATCATTGATAGTGTATTGGATAATAATCCTTCCAATAATTACAATACAAACAAAAAAAAAGTTGTTATAAATTATAATGATGACCCGTGTCTTTTTTATTTACTTACTATTTTTAAAGAATATGTATCATTATCCTAACCCCGCTTGATCTTAATCCTGCTTGTGGAGTCAAAAAGCTCTACTAAAAGTGTAATGGATATTAATCCTATTTATCGTGCTAGATGATACAAGGAGAGAAAGTTACTGTAGATCGTAATCTTTTCAATTTTATCTCTAAATTATTTTAATTTAATAAGAGATCAAGAATATGACGTATAGGTGGGGTTTAATTGGCCAAAATTTGATTTTATCTTTAAATTATTTTAATATCTATAGATAAAATTGATGACTCGTAAGAGAATTCTAATTAGTTATTGTTGTTGATATTATTATTATTATTATTATTATTAGCAGCCAAACCACATATTTCATCTTGATTTGCCAAGTGAATTTTATTATGATTTTATATTTGATGCCTGATCAAATATACATTTCATATATTGTCATTGAATTATATCATGACACTTCATTAATAAGTGAATTAATAATATTTATTTTAAGAATTCTTCATTTTAAAATTTATGTTTAATAATGTGACATGTTATAATTTACGAAAAATATATGAGACTTATATACTAACAATAAATCAAATGTAAAATTTTATTTTACTTAGTAACAAATAAAAAAAATTATTGATCACGAAATATAATTGAAAGATTTTTTTTTATGATCAATAATTTTTTTTTAAAGATATGTGCCATTTTATAATTGATAAAAACAATTAATTCTACATTATTGAGAACTAAATAAATAACCAAATGCCTTTCTATGGTACATGCTATTGTTTTCAAAGATAAACAATTGCCTTTAAAGTCATTTTCCAAAAATTGCCCAAAAGCAAAATTCGTTGATATCACATTTTTATACAAGAGATACATGCAAAGTACCCAAAAACAAAATAATTATTTTTATGAGTTTTAAAGACAATAGAAAATTAAGGTTGTAAAACTTTTCCTTTTCCTAATTACTTCTCTCCTTTTTGATGTCTATTTTACCGTCTCTTGCAACATATTTTGTGCCTAAAGAAAGTAAATGAATTAAAAACACGATAAAATAGAAATGAAAAAGTGAATTTTTCCAATCAAAGAAATCAGAAGAACGTATCATAAGCTTTTCAACCTTATAATACTAAAATTTCATTTTCGTTAGTATTATAAATTAGACAAAAGAAAGAAGTAATTCGATCAAAGAAATCAAATCCAAATTCACAATAAAATTCTTAGCAATCCAATCGGCAGCCGAAAGTTGAGAAACCTTGTTCTCATATCACGAAACATAATTTCATAATCATTCGACGTAAAATATGTTAAAAATATATCAAATGATCACTTAAACAATCTTCTGAACAAAAAAAATCACCTAAACAATCCAAAAAAGAGTTACTAATAACTTGGGATCTCTAAGTCAACTCATCAACTGCTCAAGTAAAGGTTAAATGTCGTTTTCTCACCGTCCTCTCATTTAAAGATGGGAAAAGCTCATAGAGTGAAAGTAGAACCTTCAATGAAATTTCTCTTTATGCCTCAGAATTCCTGTGAAAGTACTTTACTAAAGAATTATGGAAAAGGTTTTTCTTTATAAAAGTACTTTATTAAACAAATCTTCTCAGGATTTCATGGCCCATTCCAAAAGCAAATGTAATTTCTTATTTTGTCTATTAGTTAATGCCCTGTTCTCATTCCAACCCGTTTCTCCAGGAGTGAACTCGAAAATTTTCAACGCGTTTTACTAACAATACGCTCAACTGGTGTAATTCTAAAGGTTGTTTTGCACAAGCTCTTAATCAGTCCCAATCTGAAGCAATATTGGAAAACTACCTGTCTTTAAGGAAAGACTCAAGATTCCCTGCATTTTCCCCGTCAAGCAATGAAAAAAATAGTGGGAATCCATGCCAAAGTCCAAAACATGACACGCTTCTATTCTTTATCGTGATTCCATTGGACCACTTTGAAGAATTTTCAATGACGCTCCAACTTGTAAGACCTTACTTTGATAGCCACGAACAGGGGAACCTGTGGCGTGTAATTTTTTTCCAAAACCAAATTAAATGACCATACTCACCAAATGATCATGACTAGCTAGTTGTTCTTTTGCCGTTGTTTGAAAAAATAAACAATAGTTTTTCTAAAATATATGCTTATAGTTGTTTTCCAAAACTTCCGTAAAGTGTAATGTTCTCTGTTTAAAAATTAAATTAAAGCTAATGACTTGAATTTAAAAATTTGACTCAAATGGTTCACTCAGCTCATTTAAGAGGTAGATTTATCTAAAACTAAGTTCGATGTCTAGCACTTGTAAATCCCTTTGCTTATCCTTCCGTTAGCCGTACAAAATATAATACATAGAGAGAGAGGATGACTTCATGGGGCCAAGGTAAGAAATTTAAGAAATATTTCTTATGCTTTTCTAATTCCTTGTGAAAAGTACTATAAAGATGTATATAATTTTTTTCTAAATAGGAGCAAATCTTCTCATAATTTTATAGTCTATTCCAAAAAGAAAATATTCTGACTTTGTTTACCAGTTATGATTACCCTGACTACAAGTATTTTACTCTCAGCCAGAGGAGTCCCAGTCTGAGGAAATATCGGAGAACTATCTGTCTTAAAAGGAAAGAATTAACATGAGAAAATTCCTGCTGTTTTTTGCATGCCAGCAAAGTTGATGTTTCCATGCCAAAGTCCAAAAGATAAGATTCTTTTATCTTTATTATTGTCATGTCCAGTGGACCACTTAGAAAATTTGCACCCATAATGTAAACTTTGTAAGACCTTGCTTTGATGTTGGATTTCTGTAGTTAGCCACAAATATGAAACGTTATGGCTGGCAAAGACTATCAGACTTCTGTAATATTCACAGGTCAATCAAATAAAGAAACAAAAAAATTATTATCTAATACACTATTAGTGGAGTTTTTAAACTTCACATGCAAGATTACAAAATTGGGGAATGTTTCAGTTAAGAGTGCTTATGAGTTGTTAGTGTCTGAACAATGGTCTAATCCTACCCAGATTTGGAATAAAATCTGGAAATTAAAGGTGACGCAGAGGATAAGGATGTTATGCACGGTAAACTTCCAACACGGGAGATGATCGCAAGATGGCAGGGTGGAAATAATAAGTGTAAATGGCGTAGGCAGGAAGTAGAAACGGTCATACATATCCTGATTGATACCAGAATTTTATGAGATTAATTTGACGGAATGGGTTCATATGAATATCTCAGAATGTTGGGAAATAGGTGGGAGTCAGTGGAATGTTCTCTGGGCGGTTGCTTGTTGGTTTCTTTGGAAATGGAGGAATGAAGTTATACATAATTCTAACTTTGTTAGACCAAGTGATATGCATGGGATTATAAAGAGGTACACCGAAAATATATATGCAGCATATACTGCAGCAAACAGGGAGGACAAAAAAGATAGAGAAGTGAGATCAATAAGTTGGATCCCTCCTAGGTGGGGATGGGTAAAGCTAAATACAGACGGCGCAAGAAGCAATAATGGAGAAGGATTTTGTGGTGGGGTTGCAAGAGATAGTGCAGGCAGATGGTTAAAAAGCTTCTCTAGATTTTGTGGTGTTGTTTCAGTTTTTAAAGCTGAAGTTTGGGGTGCAGACCATGGTCTTATGATGGCCTGGAGGCCGGGTTTAGAAAAGTGATACTTGAATGTGATTCAGGGCCCTTGTCTACTGTTTGAAGAATCATAATAATTCAAGGAATAAGGAGGGACAACTGTTCGCTTACGTACATGAACTATTCAATAGAGATTGGGAAGTAGAAATCCAACATACTTACAGGGAAGGGAATATGTGTGCGGAGTATTTAGGAACAATTGTTTATGATGGTCCTAAAGGAATAGAAGGTTTATTGCTGAATGATGCATTCCAGATTGGTTATGACCGATCTGTATTAGTGTAAATGAAAGCGTGTATTTATCACCATCTTAATCTTGCTTGTAGAGTCTAAAAATTTTACTGACAGTATATTGAATAATAATCCAAAAACATACTCACAAGTCAAGAACTAGAGATAAGCCAAGGACAATGCCTTAATTCAGTTATGAATATGGAGTTTGGGATAAACCTGAACTCTAAAATGGTCCACTGTAGAATCTGGAGACCTCTCAGTGGTGTTGGTTCAGCTGCAAGACATCGATGGAGTGGGGAACAATAGTGCAAAATTTGAAAGCATCATTTCTTTGATTTGAGAATCGATATCAACCTTATTCAAATTTGAGATTGGGTTTCTTATTTTTGGAGGGGGCGGGAGTTGCTAGGCGATCAAAATCCAATCTCATGTAACTGTCTTATTGGGCAGAAGCTCTCAAACGATATAGCAGCTAGAAATCTTCACCCTTATACATAAATATTGCATATGAATTATATTTTGGTAAAAACTTAACTTACTCAAAATTTGCACCATTCAGAACCCATGGCTCTACTGCAGTCAGGCCCCAGCCTTCAGCTGAAACTGAATCACGCTCATTTTTCATTTGTCAGCAAAGAGGAAATAAAAATGACAGACCCTTTCAGGTTTCAATATAACAGCTACAAAGATCCATGACAGCATCATAGAAATCCAGGAATTTGGATTCAGGAAGCGGATCAAGCATTGCCTCATATGTTGCACTGTTGCAATTATCATTGTCTTTGCCTCGTACCATGTTTCTGATCTTACCTTCTCTTTTATTTTTTCTTGCTTGCTGTGTTTATAATTTCTACTCAATAGTTGTTTTCCTGGTTGCTTTGTTTTACCCTCCTCGGATGGTATTGTTTTCCAGACTTTGGATCCAAAAGAAGCAACAATTCCAAGTCCAAATTGTTATATCTTACATCAAGTAGCACCCCTCTTGCTCTTGCACTAGTTCCTGCTCAAGCAACGGTAACATAATAACAGTGTCGCAATCATAATTTCATCTTGAAAAAGAGTGAAGAATATGAATATATGCTTGCTTCTAAAGATTGGGGATTTTTGACGAGAGACAACAGAGCCACCCTATCTGTGTCAAGGAAGATATAGTCCATAAAGAGAAATATTGCTTTACAGAAGCAATCCCTTTTTCACTGAATCTCTAGGAGATTTCTTTCCTTCTCTTTCTATTTTATTGTTTGTTTCTCTTACATTTCCATCCCAACAGAAGAGTTTGAGCAAATACAAAAATAAAAGAGGGAAAGAGGAGACTCAGTTAGGCTATGTTGAAACTAATAAACAGGGGTCAAGCATAAAATATTAGTCTCCAAAAACTAATAAACAATGTTGTAAAACGTGTTTCCTTTATCAAAATAAAACTCCTAGAGTCACAAGAGTTCTTAGAGTGCTATTTTTTAAATCTTCACCATATGCCCTTGATCACAGGCAGCAACCACCTCCTGACATCTCCATCAGTACAAACATCTTATACCTTTGCTCCAAGAAATGACTGGAAAACAAGAATTTAAGATGTTTATAGAAATTGCTGCAAGTGTCCACAAAAGCACAGAGTAAGGAAACCATTCATGCCGAGGGAAAGCTTTCAGCTACTTTATGGAAGAATAAGGAAGAAAGGTATTTTGTACAGATGAGATGCCCCATTGTTGAGTCCCAGATTTAAAGGGATGTTTTAAAACGCTGGCAGAACATTCTTTGCACATGAAATTTGAATATTAGGCTTTTGAAAAGAAAACCGAGGTGCAAACTATGATGACAAAACAACTAAGAATTCAATGGACAAGTAATTCAATCATGGAATTCATTAATGAAAACAAGGGCATCTGTGCTATTTATCTCCTATCCTGGTTAAATTCTTGAGTGGATTAACATAACTAAACGTGCTTAGGTTTTTGAAGGAGAGAAGTTTAATAAGGCCTTGGGACTATTTTGATTTGAATGCTTCAAGAACAAAACCCCAAAGAAAAAACCCATTAAAGAAACTTAACAAAGAGAATTTACAATTAAACTCAGAAGAAAGAATGAGCCTTCGTCCAGGGAAAGGAAACTAGAATTTATATTAAATGATCATGGGTTAGAACCTTCCATATTCAAAAAAATAGGCAAAGCGTTCGGAAACAATGCATTACGCCCCATGTAGAACAAAATATCAGATTGAAAAGAAAACCGAGGTGCAAACTATGACGACAAAACAACTAAGAATTCAATGGACAAGTAATTCAATCATGGAATTCATTAATGAAAACAAGGGCATCTGTGCTATTTATCTCCTATACTGGTTAAATTCTTGAGTGGATTAACATAACTAAACGTGCTTAGTTTTTTGAAGGAGAGAAATTTAATAAGGCCTTGGGACTATTTTGATTTGAATGCTTCAAGAACAAAACCCCAAAGAAAAAACCCATTAAAGAAACTTAAAAAAGAGAATTTACAATTAAACTCAGAAGAAAGAATGAACCTTGGTCCACGGAAAGGAAACTAGAATTTATATTAAATGATCATGGGTTAGAACCTTCCATATTCAAAAAAATAGGCAAAGCGTTCGGAAACAATGCATCATGCCCCATGTAGAACAAAATATCAGATTCCCTTTTATTATTTTTGCGATAGATCTAACACGAAATCTATCCTGGATGCCTAGACTTAGACAACATGCTTTTACTAGTTAATGTTAGTGTCCAAGTTAACCAGACCTCAGTAAAGAAAAAGGAACTAGGGAAAGACTAAATTCATGTATTTGAATATACCTTGAATTTACTGGGAGGAGTAGGAGACTTAGTTGAAGTTAAGGTTCCAAAGCCAAACTTTGGTTTCTTATCTGCAGGTTTTAATATTTTGAAAGAACACATTAAAGTTTCATCCACGCTCATCATGGCAGCATCATTGTCAAACTCTCCACAGTAATTAGGTGCTGAAAATATGGTTACAAGTTGCCTATTGGCAAAGAATTCATATCCATCTTCAACAACCTGTAAGAATAGATACCATTTAATGAGACAAAAGGAACCTGAATGATAATAATTTAACAAATGCTTCAAATAAAACATATTTAAACCTGGTGTGCACGACATATTAAATCAAGATCAAGCTTCTTGAGACAATCTATCACCCTATCAGCACCGAACATGTAGGAAACTCCCCTATCATTTGGCACCCAGCCCTCAATGTCTTTGCCAGGATCAGACCATAGGAGATCACACAGTAAGCCAGTCTCTGGAACATCAGTGGGCCTCGTCAAATTTCTAATCTGGTCCAAATTGAAGAGCTCAGGTGAAAGTCCACCATGCATGCAGAATATCTTTTCCTCAATCAGAGCTGCCACAGGCAGGCAGTTGAAACAATCAGTGAATACTTTCCAGAGCCTGACATTGAATCTTCGTTTACACTCGTCATAAAATCCGTAGATACGGTTCACAGAAGCACATTCGTGGTTGCCCCTCAGAAGGAAAAAGTTTTGAGGATATTTTATTTTGTATGCAAGGAGAAGGCATATTGTTTCCAGGCTTTGCTTTCCACGATCTACATAATCCCCCAAGAATAAGTAATTGGCACGAGGGGGGAAACCACCATTCTCAAAAAGCCTCAGAAGATCAGAATACTGACCATGAATGTCTCCTGGATCACGAAAGAAGCAACGAATAAGTAATTCAGTGTGATTTATGATATACCTCTCTCAACCATCCTTTGTTAGTAGTAGTCATTGCATGCTAGTTGCTGTTTCCTAAATACATACATAGCAGATCTCCAATTATATGATTTAGAACATTACATTGTGCAATTATGACCTCTTTCAATATCTTTGTCTACCAAGGAAAAAGAACTATGGTTTTCAAAAACAGAATATATCTGAATGCCAAAAGTATGGAAATAAGAAATTTCCAAAACTGTTAATCAAATTCACACAGGCAATGAAATCAAATGAACATGAATTACAACTGATTTATAGGAGATGAATATGCCATTTAAGCATTTGAATGACAGAATCCCCTAGTTTAACCCTCAGTATGGAAGTGGAACTAATAAGCTTGAGAACTGGGAAGCACAATATACAAAGTTTTATAACATCAACTTTCAAAAAAATGCATCTTTTATCTGCAGCCATAATATGATCTCTCAAGCCAAAATCAGTAACAGTCAACATAAACACTGAACAGAGAATCCCCGTCTCTTATTTAAGTTTCAAAGGTCACACATTGGAGAAGATCAAAACCCTAATTCAGAATTAACAAACGAACATGTCAATTGAATAATAATAAGCTATGAACTACAAAATCAAAACCCTTCCAAAGATGACATTAGTAACTAACACCCAGCAATAATCACCAATCCTGGCAGAAAACAACTCGTGCAAGAATGCCCATATAGCAAGAACTTCAAGCCTAACTCCAAAAAAACGGTTGACAACCCATTTTAAGTACTTCAAGTTTATCTATACCCATCACAGAAATTAAGAATTTTATGAATGTGTTCACCAATCAGCAGCCCCAACATATAAGAATATCATATTTACAACTTTTCAAAAATAATTCACAACAAGGCACACACAAAGAACTTTCCAAATTCAAGCTCATAACTGGTAGCAATGAACTTCCAAAGAAACAAATTTAACCATAAGTACTGAAAAGAGAGACAAACTTAAATTTAAGAAAACAGAGTAAAAGAAGATACCGCAGATCTTAATAGGTGCTTCAAGCTCTAAAAGAACGGGTTGCGTCAAGAAGATATCTTTAGAAACAAGACAAAGCTGCCTTATTTCAGACTCAGAAAGCTGGACTTGCCTCCCTGGTTTCCCTCTAACTTCGAGCAACCTATTGATTATTCCATCAAGAACTCGAGGTTCCATAGCCCAACACCCTCCGTCTCTTATCCTCCAAAAGCAAAACTGATCAACTCCTCGGACCAAACTAGAAAAAGGAAGTAGAAACAAGAAAGAAAACAAGAAGAATAACGGAAAGCCAAGGCGATAGAAAAGCAAAGAGAAAGAATAAACAAACAAACAAGTCTTCCACTAACTACATGCTGTGATCGTCTAGTGAAAGTGAAAGAGAATATTTTTCCACAAGGTATTGGGAAGTTTTTTTCTAAGCATGGAATGGTCGTTCTTGGTGCGCTGGGGCTACTTTGATCTATGTTCTTTTGGTGCTTTATATTTCTGATATTGGTTTCGCTTTTTCTTGTTCACGCAGAAAGGAATGGTTGGATGGTGCCATTGGAATTAAAAAGCAGCCACAAGAATATATTCTTCGAGTTATTATTATTTTTTTCAAATAACAGAACAGAATGAAAACAAGAATCAGAACAAAGAGTATAGAGAAAAGCCGAAAAGAAAAAGAAGAAAAACAGAGAATGCAAAAGACTGTAAAGTCGGTGAAAAATGGACCAAAGAAAACAATATTGCAGCAAGGAAAAAAAGATAATGGGAAATGATATTCCTCGATTCTTGATATTTTATTATAATGTTTAAGGTGAATAAAATAGTGTTTGATTTGATTTATTGGTGAATTTGAGGATAGAGGGGGAGGGGAAGGCTTGGTTTTGAAACCGCGGTGTCGGCAGCAGCAACGCGAGGCAAAGCGGCTGGCAACACTAGCACCCCAAAACTTGATGGTTGACGCTGAGCAAGAATTCCATGGTTTACTGTTGATTTGTTTTTTATTCCAATGTGTGGCATTGATTGAAGCTGCCCACATGAGATGTTAGCACCTGTGAAAAGTGAATTCCTTTTTGTTCTTATTTTAATATTTGTTTGATCTTGAATTATATTTTTTTCATTTATAAAATAAAAACTCACAATTAGATACTTACGGTTTCATTCTCATATTTTATGGCATTTGGCTATGTTATTGATGATTAAAAACCTAATATGATAGTGAAATATAATAAAATAGCACATCATTTTTTAATTTTAAAATTAAAAAAGAAATACAATCCTTTTATATTTTTATTTTTAAATTAAAAATAGTAAAAACTTTAAGAGAAAAAAATGGAGATAAAATAAAGAAAGGCAAGAGAAAGGAAAAAAGGGGAAGGACGAGCTCAGCTCTAATCAATATCCAATTGATGTTGATTTATTTAATTCGAAAGGAATCGACCAATAACAATTCAATCGGTTGGCGATAGAAAATCTTGTTAATCGACCTGTGTTCTTTTCCATTTTCGCCCTCTTCCTTCTTTCTTTTTATTTTATATATTTTAATTTGCATTTTTAATTAAAAAATTCAGATTTGAATTATTTTGATTAAATTATGTATAACATTTTAATACGGAAAAATTATACTGAATTATAACCTCAAAACTCTAATCTAGTCTCTTGTCTTTTCTATAATTTTCACAAGCTAAATAGGCAAATGGATTATGATTTGTCTTTTAACTTATCTTCTAAGTTGAGTCTTTTATTCCTTTTCCAGATTTAAATTGATTGCTTGATGGTTGATGCTAATAACCCTGGTAAGTTGCAATAGTGATCAATTCATCTGGTTAGCTATGCGGACAGATTTCTCCCCCTTTCACTATTCTTTAGGCTAAATTTTGATTATGTTCAGTTTTTTAATTCGACTAACTAATATTGTTCGAAATTTAATCACAGGTAAAACTCTTCACCCTTTCTTAAAGGTAAAACTCTTCACCCTTCCTTAAAGGTATATTTAGTGAGAATCGAACTTTAGAACTTTCTTTATGAATTCAACCTGCGTTGCCAACTAAACCGCAACTTATGCATATGAACTAGGTTATATACAGGGACGTAACCAGAAACAAAATTCAGTGGGGTCACTTATGTGTGCTAATCCATATTATATAAATATTTTTATATTATATTAAAAATAGATTTTTGAATCCACATACGGGGTTAGGACGAGACACATGTCTTTTAAAAATATTAAAAATAAAATAATACACGTGTCATCATCCTAACTTCACTTGTGGAGTCAAAAAAACTTTACTGACAATGTATATAATAATTATCCAATTATTATATGAAGTAATCATTTTAAAATATATAAATTAAGTTGAAAATTGCTTGATTAGTGATTTTATTATTTATATTTTAATTTGCAAAAGATATCCTTAGACATATAGAAATTTTTTAATAAAAAAGAAATAAAAATTAACATTATATTTATATATAATAAAATGTATGATTTTACTTTTATATAGAACATTTATACATAAATATATCTTTATGAGAAATTATATACATCAAATTTTATTTTTTAATACTTATTAACATATGATTATATTTAGAGAAATTACCAAATATACTGTTAATAGAGTTTTTAAACTTCATAAACTTAGTTAATAAGATGATACATATCCCTTAAGGAATAGTAAAAAAATAAAAAAAAACTAATTAGAAAATAATGTAGGATGCGTGACAGTTTTTTAACCATGATTGTGAAATTAAAAATTTTCATTGTCAATGTATCAAAAACTAACCTTTATAATTTTACCAAAATATAAAGATTTTTTAAAATTTTCTTTGCAACCTAAATAATAATATTATCATTATAAAAATAAATAAAAATTTTATTTTTGATCATTTACTTTATATTTTTATGAAATTTATTGGCTTCAATATAAAAAAATAAAAATTTTAATATTTTTACATATATAACTATAACTTGACTAAAATTTAGTGGAGTCAATTGACCCCATATTTTGTATGTGGTTGCGCCAACGGTTATATAAAATTTTTTATAAGGTCAAATTATGAGTTAGGTCTATGACTGGATTATTTAGATATATATATATATGTATATAGTTATAGATTAAATACAACAGATGATCCATCGTTTCGTTTATGGAATTCAATATAACCTGAAATAGAGGCCCCGTGTGATCCAAACTTGATAATTATGTCAATCCAACTTGATTCGACTCAATCCCACCAATGAATGTTTCTGATTAGTCCCTTTATTACATGTTATTTTTTGTTCAGTCGTCAAATAATTAACTTCTTTAGTGATATCGATTTTACTAAGATTAATATGTTTAAGGATTTCTTTGAGTAAAATAGAGTCACATGCGTCAAGTTTTTAAAGGAGAACAAAAAGTATGATTTGAAATCTAGAATTATTCTGAGCAAAAAAGTTAACAACCTAACTTTAATTTCAAATAAGAAAGTTGATTTCGTGGAGAGGACCTGCTTTGTCTTAGGTATTTGATCGGTGATGCCACTTTGCCTGGGTTGACAGTGAAATTGACTTCAAGGATTTTAAAGTCAAGCGTTAAAAATTATTACTCTAGTGATGTGTTTCAGTGTTTAGATGGAAATGTAAAAGTGATGAGGTGAAATGTGTATTAAAAAACTAACCATTAAGAACTTTGTTTTAAAATTTGTGTAGTAAAATTTATAATATAGATTTAACAGTTATGAAATTAATAAATAATTAAAAGTTATTTAAATAATTTTATATCAAAATAGCGGTTGAAATAAATTTGAAGCAATCATGCATGTAGTAGTAATTTCACTATTAGAAAAAAGCACTTGTGGCCATGTAAAAACATTAATTTGCTTATGGAAGAGTTTATTTACTCTAGAAATAGAAATCAGGTTTTTCACTTTCAAATTTTAAAAAATTTTAGCTTATGCAGAAAGTAATTTTGATCTTTTTGATGAAGTTATAAATTAAATCGTTTTCAAGAAGTGCTAATTTTAATAACATGTATTTAGTGAACTTTTTTTACATTTTCACTTTGTTTTTCAATAATTTACAAAATTATAAAAAATTATTCATATTATTTCACAATTATTTATTTATTTTGTGCCATTTTATTTTTATTTACTTTTTATTTAATTAGCAAAATTTTTATTGTGTTTTATTTTTTTAACTTAAAAACTTGTAATTTAATTTAATAAAATTTATTGTTTTATTTTTTCATTTATTAAAAATTACAAAAATTTTATAAAATAGTTTTCAACATTCTATATTACTTTTATATTAGGTTTGCTAAACACTAATTTAACTTCTCTTAACTATACTTTTACAAAAGCTCTCTTGAATAACACTTTTTATAACAACTTCATCAACTGTACCAAATAGACCCTAACTATAGTTATTGTAAAAGGGTGCAATCTAATAACTTTAAATATGATTTTAAAATTTTATAACTTTTCAGATTTAAAATGCCAAGGCACTAACTATATGTTTATACTAAAAGTTTAGTATAATATATTAAAAGATAACATTATACTTTAACTTAAATAAGCAAAAACTATAATTTTATTGGTAATCGTAATTAATATTATTAATTGTGTAAATACAAATTAATAGAAAAATGTATAAAATATGGAAAGATTTGTTTTCGATATTAAATGTCATAGTAAAAGACTACGGTTTTAGATAAAACATAGTTTTTTAATTATATAGAAATTTAAAAAGATCACTTAACTATAAATAGACTATGATTTTTATTATAAATGTAATCTTTTGTTTTTACAGTTTTTAATAGAAGCATAGTATTTTAAGGTTTGATATTTCGTCTTTTGAAATTAACGTACTTTTGTTTTTTTATGATATGACAATAAATTAACACTATATAAATTCATTCTTTGCCCTTAAAATTGCATAACTAATCTCTATATCTCTTTCTTCCCCTTCTGCCCTTTGGAAGAATGTGACTATATGCTCCATTAGAAAATGTTTTCAAAGAATCAAGATAGTGCTCAATTCGATTGATGGTCGTCAAAGATAATCCATTCCAATAGATCACTGTATCTTGATGCTTCAACTCTTACAAATGAGTTTCCAAGAACATTTATTTTATGTGGTGCATGGTCACATCATTTAAAAGGATGGAGTGAGAAGAAAAGTATATTATTAATAGACTTATTTATGCAATTTGCTTAATAAAACAATACTCTATGAAATTGATCACACTTTTAATTGTTAATATTGACTTGATGTACGTTTCATTAATGTTGTAGGTGTTTTTAACTAAAATAAGATGTAATCACTTAGGGTGTGTTTGTATGAGAGATTTCAAGGAAGAAATTCATTTCAATAAGGATATTTAAAAATCCAAATTCTTTGTTTGGCAAAAATTTTAAAGAATTTTAAAACTCTTGAAGGATTTCAAAAAGGAATTTGAGATGCTCAAATTCTCTCTTGAAAATTCACCCTGTCGTAACGATTTTCGTCCGGGGACTCGATCGCTAGACGATTTTGGAAAAACACAAAATGGAGTCGCCACCAATCTTTTTTGGCTAGGTGTGATTGGCCACCTAAAATCATTTATTTTTTTCAAGAAAATCTTAAAATTAATTAAGGTTTATCAAAAAAAAAAATAATTTTTGGTCTGCGAAAACAAAGTTTGGGTTCGGGAGTTCGGTTACGCGTGGGGAAGGATTAGCACCCCCACAGCGCCCGTTAGAAAACGGTACCACTTAATCATGTATTGTCTTTTGATCTTAATAAAATGGTCTTAATTAAACATTTAAAAAGAAATTCATTTATTTTGAAATCAATTTGTTATTTGCTTATTATTTGAAACATTAAATTTTATTTTTATTTATGTTAAATTTATTTTTATTTGAAATAAATGAGAATCTTTTGTATTAAAAATTATTCCAAAATACCCCAATACTTTTGGTAGCATTTCGGATAATTTCCTCACCTAGAGATTTCTTAAGAATCGCTACTTGCGATTTCTATAGAATCTCATCCTCGGGAGATTCACACTTATTTTGAAATTTCATGAATGCAAATGATGCAATCAAAATATAGATGATGCACATGAGAAATCCATTTTATTATTTTTTAATTCATTTATACTTATATTATTATTTTGTAATTTATTTATATTTATAAAATCTTGTTTTTATTGAAAAATCATACTAAATATTCCAATACGCTGGTAACATTTAGCATATTTCTCTCACCTAGAGATCAGTTAGGAATCACTACTTGTGAATTCCGTAACATCTCATCATCGGAAAATCTTTAAAACTTATACTTTTTATTTAATTTTTAATTGTTTTATTATCATTTATTTCCGAAGGTTAATTATAACACTTTTGTACTCTTATTTATTTGTTTAAAAATTTTATTTATTTATTATTTGTTTATTAATATTAATTTATTTCATCGAACTAAAATTACTTGAATACCCCAATACGCTGGTAATATTCAAATATTTCATTTCGACCCTAAGGATTATCAAAGAATCACTACTTGTGATTTCTAAGAAATCTTATCATAGGATATTCTTTTAAATTTATATTTTATTTATTTATTTATAATTCATATTTATATTTATTTATTTGTTCATTTTAAATTTTATATTTGATTAATTTATTTTTGTTTTTTATATTAATTTATTTAAAGAATTTTGAAATCGAGATAGAACTAATTAAATGTTCCAATACACAGGTAACATCTAAGGGTTTTTCTCGATCCTAAAGATTATCGAAGAATCACTACTTGTGATTTCTTCGAAATCTTATCATCGGAAATTATTTATATCTTTAAGATGTATATTCTTATATTTTGTTTTAATACTTATATTTGCATTTATCAATGTATTTAGATTTATTTATTTATTTTTATTCCTAAATTTTTATTTCTATTCACTTACTATTTTCTCCTATTTACCTATTCTTTATATTATTATTTTTATTACCATTTTTTGTTTTATTTATTTTATTTTTTTATTTATATAAGGCAAGTTTCGATATCGAGATAAAGTCGATTAAGTGTCCAATACGCTGGTGACATCTAAAGACTTCTTCTCGATCCTAAAGATTATCGGAGAATCACTACTTGTGATTTCTTCGGAATCTTATCATCGGAATTATTTTTTAAAACTTATAAATATTTTGTTTTTATTATTTATCCTTATTGGTTTTTACTATTTTATTGAATAACCTTTTATCACTTTGGAATATTTGTTTATCTTCAGAATTAAAAATTATAATAATTAATTCATAGAATAGCACTCACAATGTTTATTTAAAAGAAATATTCTTAACTCTTATTTTAATTCACACAATATTTATAACGTGAATAACTTTTTAAAGAACATGATATATAGTTTATGTAAAAGAAATATATGTAGAAGCCACGTAAAGAAAGACCAAACAACATGCTTTCAACGTAGATAACCTTTTAAGGAACATGATCTATATTTTATGTAAAAGAAATATAAGCAGGCTCACCTTAAACAGAAGCCAGCAACGAGATGATGATGCACGGTGCAGTGATGAAGATGATGCAACACGATATGGAGCGGCGCAGTGGAGAGGGGTGCCAGCAGACCAGGAATAGCAGGGGTGGTTTTATGAATAGTGAAAGAGGCAATTCGGTAGGTAAGGGTAGGAGTTATGCTGCAGATTGTGATCTCTTTCTCCCTTCCTCCTTTGACTGTCGAAAAACCCTCCCCTTTTATAACCATGTAGCCCCCCTTTATTTAGGAAAGAAAAATCTTGACTTTAATGTATTGACCCCATGATTAGGGAATTTTTATTTTGTCATTTATTTTTTATTTGACCTATCTTTTTATTCCTTTTTCATTGTATTATTTTTGGTAATTTATTTTCAGCTTTTATTGCATTTAATTATTTTCTTTTTTTGCATGATTTATTTTCCTTTTATTTACTTATTCATATTTGGTCTAAATCTCTCAAGTCAACCATGATGCATGGGCATTGAAGAATGAGTTTAATTTATTTATTATTATTTTTTTTGTTTTTTTACTTTTTTTCAATTTTTTTAATTTAAGTTTTTTCGGACAAAATTTGGTGTCTACAGCTGCCCCTCTTTGCACATTGCTGAGAATCAGGAATAGGGCAAAGACTTTAGACAACAATTTTGTCTGAAGTCATTTCATTTTTTTTCATTTTTTTTATTTTTTGGGAAAATTCAGTTTTGATTCTCGAAAATAATACCTTGACTCCATACCAAGGCTCAACCCATGAGAATCAATGGATTCGATTTGAAACACATAATATCTTGACTCCCTACCAAGCTCAATCCACTATGAAAAAGTGAATTCGACTTTAAAACATAATACCTTGACTCCCTACCAAGGCTTGATCCACTGTGAAAAAGTGAATTCAATTTTGAAACATGATACCTTGACTCCCTACCAAGGCTCGATCCACTTCGAAAAAGTGAATTCGAATTTGAAACACATGATACCTTGACTCCCTACCAAGGCTCGATCCACTATGAAAAAGTGAATTCGACTTTAAAACATAATACCTTGACTCCCTACCAAGGCTTGATCCACTGTGAAAAAGTGAATTCAATTTAGAAACATGATACCTTGACTCCCTACCAAGGCTCGATCCACTTCGAAAAAGTGAATTCGAATTCGAAACACATGATACCTTGACTCCCTACCAAGGCTCGATCCACTTTGAAAAAGTGAATTCGATTTGGAAACATATGATACCTTGACTCCCTACCAAGGCTCGATCCACTTTGAAAAAGTGAATTCGATTTTGAAACACATGATACCTTGACTCCCTACCAAGGCTCGATCCACTTCGAAAAAGTGAATTCGATTTTGAAACACATGATACCTTGACTCCCTACCAAGGCTCGATCCACTATGAAAAAGTGAATTCGACTTTAAAACATAATACCTTGACTCCCTACCAAGGCTTGATCCACTGTGAAAAAGTGAATTCAATTTTGAAACATGATACCTTGACTCCCTACCAAGGCTCAATCCACTTCGAAAAAGTGAATTCGATTTTGAAACACATGATACCTTGACTCCCTACCAAGGCTCGATCCACTTTGAAAAAGTGAATTCGATTTTGAAACACATGATACCTTGACTCCCTACCAAGGCTCGATCCACTATGAAAAAGTGAATTCGACTTTAAAACATAATACCTTGACTCCCTACCAAGGCTTGATCCACTGTGAAAAAGTGAATTCAATTTTGAAACATGATACCTTGACTCCCTACCAAGGCTCGATCCACTTTGAAAAAGTGAATTCGATTTTGAAACACATGATACCTTGACTCCCTACCAAGGCTCGATCCACTTCGAAAAAGTGAATTCGACTTTAAAACATAATACCTTGACTCCCTACCAAGGCTTGATCCACTGTGAAAAAGTGAATTCAATTTTGAACATGATACCTTGACTCCCTACCAAGGCTCGATCCACTTTGAAAAAGTGAATTCGATTTTGAGAAAAGTTTTTTTTTAGAGAAATTCACATATTTGGAACAAAGAAAATATTCCATGATTTACAAAAATTTTGAGATTCGCATCTAGAAAAACTCGAAGATTTACATCCTAAGAGATTCACATCTAAACTTGAAGATTCACATTGAGTTTTACATCTTGACTTGAAAGTTCACATTCTAAGAGTTTCTCATCTTGACTTGGAGATTCACATCCTAAGAGTTTCCTATCTTGACTCAAGGATTCACATCTCAAGATTTCACATTTTGACTCAAAGATTCGCATTCTAAGAAACTCACATCTTAAATGTAAGATTTGCATTATAAGAGATTCACATCTTGACTAGAAGATTCACATTCTAAGAGTTTCACATCTTGACTCGAACATTCATATCCTAAGAGTTTCGCATCTTGACTCAAACAATCACATCCTAAAAGTTTTGCGTCTTTAGAATTTCACATCTTGACTTGGAGTTTCCCATCTTAAGCGTTCATTGGTTTTGTAGGTTACATTTAGAAGATCTAAGGTATAATCTTATCATGCATCAATCTCACCATGAAGCCAACTAAATCTCATTTACTCATGAGCTAATTTCATCGTCTTAAAACTACAAAACGATGCCAGCAACATTAGACTTAAACTCTCATCATGATTGCAACCATTTTTCTTTAAACAAACATTTTCTTACTCTTTGAGGAACATTTAACCTCATTGCATTCCTTAATCATTCATTTTCTTTTTTCTTTTATTTTTTTTTCAATGATGCAAATGCAAAATGCATGCCCCTAAAAAATGTCTATCACAATGATGGTAATGCAAATGCTTTCTTGAAATATGCCCCAATGTAATAGTTAAAAACCATGATGCATGCATCTTTTAGAATTATGTGAATGCCTGAATGACAGAAGTCTCCTTTTTCTCAAAATTTCTCTTTTTTTTTTCAATGCTGACAATCCATGGCTTTCTTCATTAGGATCATTTCTTCTTCTCACAAAGATTCTCTTCTTTCTTTCCCATTTCGTTCGTAGAAGCACATATGTCAGCTACATTCAACATTCTTGTTCTCTTTTTGTTTTTGGCCCTTTGTCATCTTTAGAATCTTTTCCAAAGTAATGCCAAAGATTTTTATGTATAGTTGTCATTTATTTATTATCATTCCAATTCCATGAGAAATGCAGTTCAGTCACCAATTTCCTCGATCCATTTTGGGAAAGTAAAGACACTAGAAGGTTTGGCGAGAATGTAGGAACAAACTTGTCAAAGTATAACAAGAAATTGGACAATTTGGGGTGAATAACAATAATAGGTTCTCAATTAAGAAATTGGATAATTCAAAGCAAATGACAATGATAGATTCTCAATGAAAAACCAGACAATTTTGACAAACTAGTCAGGATTCTTTGAAAAATCTATTCAATTGAGATTCTCGATCAAATTGAGTTGCCCCCTACACCATGAGATTCTCAATGATGCTGGTTCTCCTTGTGTCAAACCATCTCCCCAAATCTTCAACTAGATTATCATTCTTTTAACTCAAACCGCCCTTTCGGGTTTTCAATTTGAGCCTCCCCCTTTTATCCTTCTTTTCTTTCTTTTCTTCTTTTTTGTCTTTTCTTTTTTTTTTCATTTTCTCATTCATTCTCTTTTTTTTTTCAACATCACTAATATTCCCAACAAACTAATCGCAATCTTGTTGTTTCTTGATGGCATCATAAGTATGTCCAAGTTCAATACATGATTCTCCAATTTCAAGTATTCACATTTGATCAAAATGGACTTTTAAGGCACGTAATGTAGGCTCTGGTGATAGGTTATGAAAAAAATGGATATAATCAAGCTCAAAATTTGTTTATTTAAGGGTCAAAAACCAAAGGATCATTTATCATCATGCAAAGCATGCTTGCCGCTCTGCCTTAATTGATTTTCATTTTCATCATTTTCTTTTCTTTTTTCCATTTTTTTTAACTTTTCATTTTCACCCCTCTTTTTTTTTTACAAGAGGACTCAAACACCAAAAGGTATTTTCTCTTGAGATTTTTCATAACTCATAACCTGAATTTCTTCATTTGTCGACTGTTTTTTTTTTTGCAAAATTTGCCCTTCAATGTGAAGGGTGATCCTTGGTGGGTTTGTTTTGAAAAAACATAATAGGCTCAATGGGGGTGGCAAATGGATAATTTTACTCATGCACGAAGGATAGATCAAAGACGGTCATTTCTCATCTCAAATGTAAATACTCTTATTGAAGAACATTTATTGAACAAAATGGATACAAGAGCTTTACTTCTTTCTCATTTCATGCGATTTTAACTTCTCTTGATAGGAGCTATCTCTTTATTGCTTCAACAATTTTAGCAATTTAAGGGACAAGAATGATCACTGATTTTGCCAATAGAAATAGAATTTTCAAAATAAAATCCCAGACTATCGTCATAATTGACTGCTCATTCATTTTTTGAAAGTTAAGTGTGGCTGAAATACAAAGAGATGAAAACAAAGATCTGTATGGAAGAGGATATGTAGTGCAAATACATTTGTCATTTTATTCAAATGATAATAGATAAACTAGCTCATGCATAAAATTTTCCCCAAAGCTTATAGACGTAAGCATTTAAGGAATTTCATTACTTTAGAATAAGAACTCAAAAGTGACAAAAACTTTGGCCTTTCCTCATAGAACACTTATCCTCCAAAATTTATGCCTTTTTGTAGCGACAGGTTCCCACCAACATTTTACTTTTCCTTCTCATCAAAATTTAACAAGCCAGCATTGATCAAACTCTGCACCTTGTATTTAAAAGCAGGGCAAGTCTCTATGGAGTGGCCTACATTCCCACAATGATAGTCACATCGAGCAGTGGCATCATACCATTTAGGATATGGAGGTTTTAATGGTTCCAAATAAACAGGTGCAACAAGATTATCTCTCACCAATTGTGGAAATAACTCTGTATAGGTTATAGGAATCGAGTCTACAGAGATTCTCCCTTGATTGTTCATCGCCCCTTTTTTTACTACCCACTGGTTTGTTTGATTGAGTTGAGACTTGAAAGTTTGATTGCCAACTTGGGCGATAAACAAAAGGACTATGGGTAGTGCTGTCTATAGTTGGATAATAAGGATATGAGTGATGTCTAATACAGGGTTCAAAAGGAATGAAACTCCTTGGTGGTTGATCTTCAATGGCAACAACTTGTGTTTCTCCGCCCTTCCTCTTATTTGTCCCAACTCTATTTGAAACAGAAGCATCCTCAATTTTACCACTCTTAATAGCATTCTCTATCATTTCTCCAGAAATTACCAAGTCAGCAAAATTTTTTGTAGCATTCCCCACAAGCCTATCATAATACAATGATGGCAAAGTATTAACAAACAACACTGTGGTTTCCTTCTCAGTAAGGGGAGGCTGCACTTGAGATGCGATGCCCCTCCACCTATTGGCATACTCCTTGAAACTTTCAGAAGGCTTCATTTCCATATTCTGCAGAGACAATCTATCTGGTGCCATGTCAATCATATGCTTATACTGGGACAAGAAGGCTTTTGCCAGGTCATTCCACTTGCGAACATGACTTTGATCTAGCTGATTGTACCACTTTGTTACTGTTCCAGTTAAGCTATCTTGGAAGCAATGAATGAGCAACTTATCATTATTCGTATACCCAGACATTTTTCGACAAAACATAGTGATGTGAGTTACTGGGCATGTGATCCCATCGTATCTCTCAAATTCAGGTACTTTAAATTTCGGTGGAATTACTAGGTCTGGGACCAAACTAAGCTCATTAGCATCTATATTTCCAAAGAAATCCAGTCCTTCGATTGCCCTTAACCTTTCATCCAACAGTTCATATTTTTGTTGTGACTCGCCACTTTCTTTCCTCAACTTTTCTTGCTCCATGGGATCATGTAAATTTGAAACAAAAATAGGATCAACAGGGCTAGATCTCGAGTGCTGTCCTCGATCTGGTTGTTGATTCACAAAAACATGAGCTGGGGGATAAGCTCTTTGGGAAGTTTGAGTTTGAGGTGCTATAAACTCCGATGGGTACAGTAGATTCTCTCTCATAGGTTGAGGCTCATTTCCTGATCCTTCCGTGACCTCTTTGCCTTTCATCAAAGTCATCATCATCTCCATCATCTTCGACATTTGCTTATGAGATTCTTCTTGAGATTTAGCTAGCTCTTGTTGAATTCTTTCCATCTTTTCCATTCGCTCAACATGTTCATTTTCCATGGCTTTGGCTTTTGATTGAGTACTATAACGATGTCGAATAAGTGGTTCAGAATGCGGTGGCTTCTTTATTTTGGCACCTCTGACATTTGTTTACCGCAATTTAGAGCATATTATTGTTTGAAATTGTGCCATAAAAGAAAAGACTATTAAAATCATCCCAATACGCTGGTGAGGATTTTAAAAATCTTAACTTTTTACTTCCAAGATTTGATGTCATTACTTATGATCACCAAAAATTTTCATAAGTGGGCACAAGATGAAATGTATGTATGCATGCTAAATGTATGTATGTGCATGAAATTCAATAGCTATTGTACATGTGATGAGATGCATATATCAAGTTTAAAATCTGGCAAAAACACCTTTTTTTTTTTTAGAATATGTATACTATTGAAATCACAAATAAAATTGAATGAGAAGGTTTTTATTTTTATTTTTTTTCACAATTTCAATATTCACTTTATTATATTTCCCATAAAGGCATTACATTAAAGTATTCATGCATGTGCCATAATTTAAGGTAACCCCCACAAAAGGCTGGTATGGCTCTAGCTAAGGTTAGTTTCTCTATGGCTCAGTACATGCTTGGTTTAAGTCTTTAAAGGGTAAAAGGTTCTCAAATTGTTCCTTACTGACGTCCACACTAGACTAGTAAGGCACCCCAATCCTCACCCATGACAGGCTACAAACGGAAAGGGTTTAACTTGAGTGAGAGTATTTCGCTTGCCATTGCGGAGATTATCACCTCACGAAAGCAAAGGTACTATACTCTCTCCTAAAAGGGACAAACCCGGGTGTAGGGTTGATGTATGCAATGAATATGTCATGTATGCAAAGGAACAAAATTTAAAGTGCATCCCAACAAAATGCAAATGATAAAGATGATTCACACATTTTTTTTGTTTGTATTTGTTTGTTTTTTTTAATTATTTTTTATGAAAAGTTTTATTAAATATTTATTAAGACCATTAACTAAGATTTTGGATAAAACATGATTAATCATGGTTCGACTCTCTAATGTCCCCAGCGGAGTCGCCAAGCTGTCGTAACGATTTTCGTCCGGGGACTCGATCGCTAGACGATTTTGGAAAAACACAAAATGGAGTCGCCACCAATCTTTTTTGGCTAGGTGTGATTGGCCACCTAAAATCATTTATTTTTTTCAAGAAAATCTTAAAATTAATTAAGGTTTATCAAAAAAAAATAATTTTTGGTCTGCGAAAACAAAGTTTGGGTTCGGGAGTTCGGTTACGCGTGGGGAAGGATTAGCACCCCCACAGCGCCCGTTAGAAAACGGTACCACTTAATCATGTATTGTCTTTTGATCTTAATAAAATGGTCTTAATTAAACATTTAAAAAGAAATTCATTTATTTTGAAATCAATTTGTTATTTGCTTATTATTTGAAACATTAAATTTTATTTTTATTTATGTTAAATTTATTTTTATTTGAAATAAATGAGAATCTTTTGTATTAAAAATTATTCCAATACCCCAATACTTTTGGTAGCATTTCGGATAATTTCCTCACCTAGAGATTTCTTAAGAATCGCTACTTGCGATTTCTATAGAATCTCATCCTCGGGAGATTCACACTTATTTTGAAATTTCATGAATGCAAATGATGCAATCAAAATATAGATGATGCACATGAGAAATCCATTTTATTATTTTTTAATTCATTTATACTTATATTATTATTTTGTAATTTATTTATATTTATAAAATCTTGTTTTTATTGAAAAATCATACTAAATATTCCAATACGCTGGTAACATTTAGCATATTTCTCTCACCTAGAGATCAGTTAGGAATCATTACTTGTGAATTCCGTAACATCTCATCATCGGAAAATCTTTAAAACTTATACTTTTTATTTAATTTTTAATTGTTTTATTATCATTTATTTCCGAAGGTTAATTATAACACTTTTGTACTCTTATTTATTTGTTTAAAAATTTTATTTATTTATTATTTGTTTATTAATATTAATTTATTTCATCGAACTAAAATTACTTGAATACCCCAATACGCTGGTAATATTCAAATATTTCATTTCGACCCTAAGGATTATCAAAGAATCACTACTTGTGATTTCTAAGAAATCCTATCATAGGATATTCTTTTAAATTTATATTTTATTTATTTATTTATAATTCATATTTATATTTATTTATTTGTTCATTTTAAATTTTATATTTGATTAATTTATTTTTGTTTTTTATATTAATTTATTTAAAGAATTTTGAAATCGAGATAGAACTAATTAAATGTTCCAATACACTGGTAACATCTAAGGGTTTTTCTCGATCCTAAAGATTATCGAAGAATCACTACTTGTGATTTCTTCGAAATCTTATCATCGGAAATTATTTATATCTTTAAGATGTATATTCTTATATTTTGTTTTAATACTTATATTTGCATTTATCAATGTATTTAGATTTATTTATTTATTTTTATTCCTAAATTTTTATTTCTATTTGTTAGCTTTAAATTAACATATATATTTTGAAATGACAAAAACTTAAGTAAGCCTTAATGTCTTAATTCACATTGTAAATTTGCCCATCACACATGATTTTCTCAATCCATTTTCAGGTGATCATATCAAACTTAAGACCATGATTTAATTACATACTCTTATTGGTCTTAATACTTTGTAATGTCTTGAATATTTTAGAAAATCACTTGATGAATGTTTAGACCATGTTTTTATCTGAGAAAGTCAAGAAAAACTCCCTTAAAGCTTATAAATGTTTTGGGTTGAATTAGAATCAAAGGTCATATCATTTCTAACCCAAAAGTGCAGGAAAAATGCCCTCTGGAAGGAAAGGATCGATCCCCACTGTAGTAGGATCGATCCCTTTTTGGCAGAAAGTCTTCCCAAGGTCCCTGAAGCCCAGAATCAAGATTCTGGACAAAAGGGATCGATCCCCACTGTAGCAGGATCGATCCCTTTGCACGAAAATAGCCAATAACGGCTAGTTTTTGTGAGACAACGGTAATATCCGAGATTTGGCTCCACCTAACGGCTAGAATACATCCAAGGGACTATAAATAGAGGTTTAGAAGCTAAAGAAAGGAAGAGGAACCACTCAATCAACTCCAATACTCATTTTCCTCAAATCCTCAAGCCTCAACAACAATTCAAGAGCTAGAATTCAATATCTTCTATCACTCTCATATTCTTTGTATAGAAAAGCACAAATATTGTATAGACTTTTCAGTGTGCTTAATTTCTGTAATCACTTGCCTATCTAGAGGCCTTCTCTGATTACTTCATTTGTAAACTCATTTCATTCCTTGTAAAGGGGAGGTTTCTCTTGAGCCTTGAAAAAGAGGGAGGTTACTCTTTAGCCTAGGAAAAGAGAGAGGTTACTCTTGAGCCTAGAAAAGAGAGAGGTTTCTCTTGATCCTTGAAAAGAGGGAGTGTAACAAATTCAAGTATAGTGAATTTGGGGAAAATCCTTGGGAGCGTCTCAAGGTAGAGGACGTAGGCAAGGTAGCCGAACCTCTATAAATCGATTGTGTAAATCTCTTTCTCCTTACTCTTTATTTACTTGCACTTATACTGTGTTTATTTCATTGAACTTGAATTGCATGCTTGTCTAGCCTAGAGAACTTAGAAAATATCAATATAGGCTAGAGAATTTAGAGAAACCGAAAAACAAACTTAAGGATAGTTAAAAACCGATTCACCCCCCTCTCGGTATAGCCTATAAGAGCCAACAATTGGTATCAGAGCTTGGGCTCGAGATTGATTTAGACTAACCTCTATCGAGCAAAACGATCTTTAATGGCTCACTTGAATGTAGGCACACCCCTAGGAGAAGAGGGACAATCATTAGTTAGACCTCCACTCTTCAATGGTGAGAATTATTCATATTGGAAAACTAGAATGATGTTATTTGTGCAATCCAATGATTATGAAGTGTGGAGAATTATAGTGAATGGTCCTAGAATTCCCATGAAGAAAATAGATGGAAAAGATGTCCCTAAGAGTGAGGATGAGTGGGACACCAATGACATGAGATTGGCACAATTGAATGCCAAGGCTATGCACACCCTCTTTTGTGCATTAGGTCCCAATGAGTATAATAGAGTGTCTCTATGTGAAAATGCTAAGCAAATATGGGACAAATTAGCCATCACACATGAAGGGACCAATCAAGTGAAAGAAACCAAAGTAGGAATGCTCACACATGATTATGAGCTATTTAGGATGAAAGAAAATGAGTCCATTAGCGAAATGTTCACTAGGTTTAATGATATAATTAATGGACTTAAGGCACTAGGCAAGGCTTATTCCAATGTTGAAATGGTAAAGAAAATCTTGAATAGCTTGCATAAGTCTTGGGAGGCAAAGGTAACCGCAATAGAAGAATCTAAGGATCCAAATACCTTGTCTCTAGATGAGCTTATGGGCTCCCTACTTACATATGAAATGAAAATGAAAAGAAATGAAGAGCCTTCAAAGAAAGTAGGAGTAGCACTTAAGTCTTCCACTCATGAGGATGATAGTGATGAGAGTGGAAATAGGAAATGACAATGTTTGCCAAAAGATTCAATAGATTTATGAGAATGAAAGAGAGAGAGAGTAATAGGAGACATCAAAGGGGAGAGTCAAGTAGAAGAGAAAAAGACTCCTTAGTATGTTATGAGTGCAATGAACCGGGTCATACTAAGTTAGATTGCCCCTTACTTAGGAAAGAAAAGGATAGGAAACCTAGGAAGAAAGCATTTGTGGCTGCATGGAGCGATAGTGATAGCTCCGATGAGGAAAATGTAGATGAAGAGGTAGCCTACTCATGCTTTATGGCCATTAGTGATAATGAGGCTAGTTGTAGTTCTAGTGAAAATAATGATTATACCTTTAGTGAACTACAAAATGCCTTTGATGATTTAGCAAATGAATTTCAATGCATGAACTCCAAATATAAGAAAATCATTGCTAAATTGAAAATAGAAAATGAAGTGCTATTAAATGCCAAACTTGAATTTGAGAAGAAGTTAGAAGAAGCAAATCTAGAAATAAATGAGTTGAATAAAAAGAACTTAAATTTGCATAACTCATTTTCTAGGTTTTATATGGGTCAACAAAAGCTAGATCACATGTTAGAGACCCAAAGAGCTTTCTTTGACGAAGATGGGTTAGGATATAATGCAATACAAAAAGAAACTCATCTAAAGAATTTCTTAGTGAGCAAAAATACTATGCATGATACATCTCTCATATGCTCACTTTGCAATAGGATAGGCCACACCTCACAAGCATGCACATATAGAAAAACTACCTTTAGAGGAAAAGTAGTTAGGAAAATATGGATGCCAAAGCATGCAATAAATAATGATGAATTGTGCTTGAAATGGATCCCCAAAGGATCAAAAATTGTTTACACTAACTCTCATGGACCCAAGAAAATTTGGGTACCAAAGCATGCTTGAAAATGTGTTTGTTGTAGGAGTGTTAGAGCATGGAGATACAAGAAACAATGAAGTTTGAATGCTCTACACACCTCTATAGAGATTGCTTGTGCCAATAAAAAGGAAAAGCTTGAGGATCCATCACAACAATTCTTCAAAGGATAGCTCAAGGTGGACTCAACCCATCAAGGCAAAGCATTCTCAAGCAAAGGAGTATTGTAAGTGTTGGCTCTATAGGCTATACCGAGAGGGGGGGTGAATCGGTTCTTAGTTAACCTTATGCCCGTTTTTCGGTTTCTCTAAATTCTCTAGCCTATTTGAGTGTTTTCTAAGTTCTCTAAGCTAGGCAATTATACAATATAAATTCAATTCAATAAGCACAATATAATTGCAAGTAAAGAGAGTAGGGAAAGAGAGATTTACACAAGCGATTTATAGAGGTTCGGCTACCTTGCCTACGTCCTCTACCTTGAGACGCTCCCAAGGATTTTCCCCAAATTCACTATACTTGAATTTGTCTTTACAATCCCTCTTTTTACAGGCTTAAGAGAAACCTCTCTCTTTTTCTAGGCTCAAGAGAAACCTCTTCTCCCTCTTTTTCTAAGGCTCAAGAGAAACCTCCCTCTTTTTCTAAGGCTAAAGAGAAACCTCCCCTTTTTACAAGGATTGAATTGGATAACAAGTTGTGTAATCAAGGAAGACCTCTAAGTAGGCAAATGATTACAGAAATTGAGCACAATGAAAAGCCTATACAAAGTTTGTGCTAAGCAATACAAGAAATAGATGAGTGATAGAAGATGAAGACTCTTTATCTCTTGAATTGATGTTGAGGCTTGAGGAAGATGAATAAAATGATGAAAGATGTTGCTTGGTTGTTCCTCTTCCTTCCTTTAGCTTCTAAGCCTCTATTTATAGTCCCTTGGATGGTTTGTGGACGTTGGTTGGAGCCAAAACAGAAAGTAGCCGTTGTGTCTCACAGAAAAGAGCCGTTGGGGGCTTTCTGGTGCAAAGGGATCGATCCTGCTACAGTGGGGATCGATCCCTTTTGTCCAGAATCTTAATTCTGGGCTTCAGGGACCTTGGGAAGACTTTCTGCCAAAAGGGGATCGATCCTGCTACAGTGGGGATCGATCCTTTTCTTCCAGAGGGCATTTTTCCTGCACTTTTGGGTTAGAAATGATATGACCTTTGATCCTAATTCAACCCAAACCATTTATAAGTTTTAAGGGAGTTTTTCTTGACTTTCTCAAATGAAAATATTGTCCAAACATTCATCAAGTGATTTTCTAAAATATTCAAGACATTACAAAGTATTAAGACCAATAAGAGTATGTAATTAAATCATGGTCTTAAGTTTGATATGATCACTTGAAAATGAATTGAGAAAATCATGTGTGATGAGCAAATTTACAATGTGAATTAAGACATTAAAGCTTACTTAAGTTTTTGTCATTTCAAAATATATATTGCAATTTAAAGCTAACAATCTCCCCCTTTTTGATATGACAAAACTTAATGTAAATTTGCTTTGAAAATTCTTTGAAAAGAATACTCCCCCTCAAATAAAGCAGGATTTTATAAAGCTCCCCCTTTATATAAGCATGGGTTTTGAAAATGAATTTTCCCTCATTATCTCTCCCCTTAATATCTCTCCCTATATCTATCTCTCCCTTTATCTATCTCTCCCCCTTTTTGTCATAGCAAAAAGAAGGAAAAAATAATAAAAAATATGCTCCCCCTAAAATCATGGCTATGTGAGAACAAATAAAAATGCTCCATCCAACAAGAAACATGTTAGTAGATGAGACTTATAGCACAATTTCATAAGACAATGTCCATAAAGAGTATGAAATGTTTAGGCATGCAAAGGACAAGGCTTATTTTCCTATACCAATTGTTTATAAATAATTTTGATACCAATTGTTGATAAGTAATTTTGCAAGAAGATTCCAATTGGTAAGAAGTTAAGCAAGCACCTAAGTATATCAATTGTTCTCTAAGGTCCAACTAAGGTGCATGGTAATACATCATGATTATGAGCTAAAATTATATGACATATCATATGCATGTGCTCATAAATCATGTTCAAGTAAGAGTGTGCATAGAATTAAGACATATAGCAAGTAACTACAAGTTCTAGCACATAAGAGTTTCATGCAAAAATATCCTAAATGAATTCTTCTCTATTTGTCATTTCAATCTAAAGAGCACAAGAAGAATTGTCAATTTAAAGCTCATACCAATTGGCAATTTAGTTTTGGCTTACCAATTATTGAAAATATGGTTGCCAATGATACTAATTGTTATTTCAATCTAAATACCAATTGTTACTAATGGTTGACTTAGGCATTTTGCATGAATCCAATATCTATGTGTAGTGTGTTCATGTCAAGAAAATAATCATTCTAAATATGCAAGAACACAACACATATCATCAAATATGCATATGGATCTATTAATCATTAGCACACTATCATAAAGTATTAATCCATATTCATATTCACAAATTTATACCATATGGAAGATTCAAAAAATCAAAGAATTCAAGCAAACACATTTTCTTCCATGGTTTCAAGCACAAAAATCCTATGCTCATTTTCCAATTCAAGTCCTTAACCAATTATGAGCAAAGAAAGATTCAAATAATAAATGCATGGATATTAAGTTTGTTCAAGTTTGCATTTATCTTTGAATGTTGGTGTTGTCATTAAGACCCTAGTTCTTTAAGTACAAGAATGATAAAGTTTCATGCATTTAAACATTTAAGATCCGTTTATCATCACAAATTATAGGCCAATGACCATTACCAATTGTTGAATTTATATTTAAAATCAATCCATAAGGTCAAGTTTCAATCATTTTATCATTAATGTATATGACCTTAACTATTCAACTTCCACTAAGAATTATATCATGATGCTCAATGGGAATATGAGAGTCAAGTTATAAGATAAAATTCTCTAAGCATGCTTGACTAAGATGAACAAGAAATCATAATCTATTATTCACATGTTCATCAAATTCTCAAATATTTACACAAATCATTGAAATAAATCTCAAAATTATGTTTAACCATTCATTGAAAATATATTTCAAGATTATTTCAAGATTTATGCAATTCATAACCATCTTCAATGAGAAAACTGATTTAGCACTTGTGAGCTCATGAAAAATGATATTGATTGATGAGAGTGATACCATTTGTTGGAAATGATATTAATTGATGGAGTTGAGGCATGATATCAATGAAGAATGAGTTTTCATATATTACCGATCATCAAAAAGAAGTTAAAACAATGAATTTTAAGTTGAGAAGAGAGAAAATATCAAAACAATGAAAAGTTCTTCTCAATTTCGGTTGAAAACATGCAGGAGTGCCTTTTCTGGCCTGGGGGGATCGATCCTGCTACAGTGGGGATCGATCCCTCATATGTTCCTGCAGATTCTGCAGTTGTTTTGACAGAAAATTCATCTTTGTGAGGTACCAAAACTCCGTTTTTGAGTAATTTAAGTCCATGTAAAGGTTTAAACATTTGTAAAACATGATTTTGGACTTGTATGAATGAAAAACATGAATGAAAAACCATTTAACAATAAATTTTGCAATTTTGGAAGGATTTTCACCAATAAAAGCATTTTTGGCCTCAAAGGAGGTCATTTTAAGCATTTTGCACATTTTGGTCAAACCAATGCATTGAATTACATAAACATGTCAAAACAAACTTGTTCACATAGATTTTAAGCATATATATCATTAAAACATACATCTTGTGAACAACATGCCATGATTTCCAACATACAAGATCTTCATTATTGCTCATGACATGGTATTTTGCATAAATGACATATTTGATCATTTGAGGCAAGTAAATACATTATCAACACATAGCAAACTTGCTCAAACTACAGAAATTCAATAATCATTTCAAATTCACAGATCATGCTTTTCATCCAATCATCAAATGCATCAAAAACTATCCATTAACCACTTAAAAATCATTTTTCATGCCTTTTGATCAATCATTCAACTCACAAAGATTATCAATCACATTTCTCATCAATGCACAAATAATCAAATAAAAGTTTTAAGGAGTAAAGAATTAATCTTACAAAACTCCTTTGCTTGAGTATGCTTTGCCTTGAATTGTTGAGTCCACCTTGAGCTATTCTTTGAAGAATTGTTGTGATGGATCCTCAAGCTTTTCCTTTTTCTCATTGGCACAAGCAAACTCCATAGAGGTGTGTAGAGCATTCAAACCCCATTGTTTCTTTGTAACTCCATGCTCTAACACTCCTACAACAAACAAATTCAAGCATGCTTTGGTACCCAAATTTTCTTGGGTCCATGAGAGTTAGTGCAAATAATTTTTGATCCTTTTGGGATCCATTTCAAGCACAATTCATCATTATTTACAGCATGCTTAGGCACCCACATTTTTCTAACCACTCTTCCTCTAAATGTGGTTTTTCTATTTGTGCATGCTTGTGAGGTGTGGCCTATTCTATTGCATAGTGAGCATGTAAGAGATAAATCATGCATAGTATTTTTGCTCACAAGGAAATTCTTTAGATGAGTTTCTTTTTGTATTGCATTATAGCCTAACCCATCTTTATCAAAGAAAGCTCTTTGGGTCTCTAACATGTGATCTAGCTTTTGTTGACCCATATAAAACCTAGAAAATGAGTTATGCAAATTTGTGTTCTTTTTATTTAACTCATTTATTTCTAAGTTGGCATCTTCTAGTTTCTTTTCAAATTCTATCTTAGCACTAGTCAAGGCTTCATTTTCTATTTTTAATTTAGCAATGATTTTCTTATATTTAGAATTCATGCATTGAAATTCATTTGCTAAATCATCAAAGGCATTTTGTAGTTCACTAAAGGTATAATCATTATCTTCACTAGAACTACTACTAGCCTCATCATCACTAATGGCCATAAAGCATGAGTAGGCTACCTCTTCATCTACATTTTTCTCATCGGAGCTATCACTATCACTCCATGCAGCCACAAATGCTTTCTTCTTAGGTTTCCTATCCTTTTCCTTCCTAAGTATGGGGCAATCTAGCTTAGTGTGTCCCGGTTCATTGCATTCATAACACACTAAGTGGTCCTTTTCTCTTCTACTTGACTCTCCCCTATGATGTTTTCTATTTTGCTCTCTCTCTTTCATTCTCATAAATTTATTAAATCTTTTGGCAAACATTGCCATTTCCTTTTCTTCCTCATTTCCACTCTCATCACTATCATCTTCAAGGACTTCATGAGTGGAAGACTTAAGTGCTACCCCCACTTTCTTTGAAGGCACTTCATTTCTTTTCATTTTCATTTCATATGTAAGTAGGGAGCCCATAAGTTCATCTAGGGACAAGGTGTTAGGATCCTTAGATTCTTCTATAGCAGTCACCTTTGCCTCCCAAGATATTGGCAAGCTATTCAAGATTTTCTTGACCATTTCTACATTGGAATAGCTCTTGCCTAATGCCTTAAGTCCATTAATTATATCATTAAATCTAGTGAACATTTCTCTAATGGACTCATTTTCTTTCATCCTAAATAGCTCATAATCATGTGTGAGCATTCCTACTTTGGTTTCTCTAACTTGATTGGTCCCCTCATGTGTGATGGCTAATTTGTCCCATATTTGCTTAGCATTTTCACATAGGGACACTCTATTATATTCATTGGGACCTAATGCACAAAAGAGAGTGTGCATAGCCTTGGCATTCAATTGTGCCACTCTCATGTCATTTGTGTCCCACTCATCCTCTAGCTTAGGGACATCTTTTCCATCTACTTTCTTCATGGGAATTCTAGGACCATTCACTATAATTCTCCACACTTCATAGTCATTGGATTGTACAAATAACATCATTCTTGTTTTCCAATAAGAGTAATTTTCTCCATTGAAGAGTGGAGGTCTAACTAACGATTGTCCCTCTTCTCCTAGAGGTGTGCCTACATTCAAGTGAGCCATTTAAGATCGTTTTGCTCGATAGAGGTTAATCTAATTCAATCTCGAGCCCAAGCTCTGATACCTATTGTTGGCTCTATAGGCTATACCGAGAGGGGGGGGGTGAATCGGTTCTTAGTTAACCTTATGCCCGTTTTTCGGTTTCTCTAAATTCTCTAGCCTATTTGAGTGTTTTCTAAGTTCTCTAAGCTAGGCAATTATACAATATAAATTCAATTCAATAAGCACAATATAATTGCAAGTAAAGAGAGTAGGGAAAGAGAGATTTACACAAGCGATTTATAGAGGTTCGGCTACCTTGCCTACGTCCTCTACCTTGAGACGCTCCCAAGGATTTTCCCCAAATTCACTATACTTGAATTTGTCTTTACAATCCCTCTTTTTACAGGCTTAAGAGAAACCTCTCTCTTTTTCTAGGCTCAAGAGAAACCTCTTCTCCCTCTTTTTCTAAGGCTCAAGAGAAACCTCCCTCTTTTTCTAAGGCTAAAGAGAAACCTCCCCTTTTTACAAGGATTGAATTGGATAACAAGTTGTGTAATCAAGGAAGACCTCTAAGTAGGCAAATGATTACAGAAATTGAGCACAATGAAAAGCCTATACAAAGTTTGTGCTAAGCAATACAAGAAATAGATGAGTGATAGAAGATGAAGACTCTTTATCTCTTGAATTGATGTTGAGGCTTGAGGAAGATGAATAAAATGATGAAAGATGTTGCTTGGTTGTTCCTCTTCCTTCCTTTAGCTTCTAAGCCTCTATTTATAGTCCCTTGGATGGTTTGTGGACGTTGGTTGGAGCCAAAACAGAAAGTAGCCGTTGTGTCTCACAGAAAAGAGCCGTTGGGGGCTTTCTGGTGCAAAGGGATCGATCCTGCTACATTGGGGATCGATCCCTTTTGTCCAGAATCTTAATTCTGGGCTTCAGGGACCTTGGGAAGACTTTCTGCCAAAAGGGGATCGATCCTGCTACAGTGGGGATCGATCCTTTTCTTCCAGAGGGCATTTTTCCTGCACTTTTGGGTTAGAAATGATATGACCTTTGATCCTAATTCAACCCAAACCATTTATAAGTTTTAAGGGAGTTTTTCTTGACTTTCTCAAATGAAAATATTGTCCAAACATTCATCAAGTGATTTTCTAAAATATTCAAGACATTACAAAGTATTAAGACCAATAAGAGTATGTAATTAAATCATGGTCTTAAGTTTGATATGATCACTTGAAAATGAATTGAGAAAATCATGTGTGATGAGCAAATTTACAATGTGAATTAAGACATTAAAGCTTACTTAAGTTTTTGTCATTTCAAAATATATATTGCAATTTAAAGCTAACAGTAAGCTTAATTCCTTACTCCATAAACTTTTTATTGTTGATGATATGGTTTGTTGATGATCTTTGATGCATTATAAGTAGAATGATTGAACAAAAGGCATGATAAATGATTTTTGATGTTTGATGAATAGTACTTGATGCATTGAATGAAAAGCATGATTTATGATTTTGAAATGATTATTGGATTTCTGTAGTTTGAGCAAGTTTGATATGTTTAGATAATATATTAAGTTGCTCAAAAGTTGTCAAATATGTCATATATGCAAAATGCCATGTCATGAGCCTTAATGAAGAATATGCATGTTGACAATCATGGCATGTGGTTCACAAGATGTATGTTTTAATGATATATATGCTTAAAATCTGTGTGAACAAGTTTGTTTTGACATATTTATGTAATCCAATGCTTTGGTTTCGTGAAAATATGCATAACTCTCAAAATGACCCTCTTTGAGGCCAAAAATGCATTTTACTGTGTAAATTCTTCCAAAATTGCAAAACCTTTTGTAAAATGGTTTTTCATTCATGTTTTTCATTCATACAAGTCCAAAATCATGTTTTACAAATGTTTAAACCCTTACTTGGACTTAAATTACTCAAAAACGAAGTTTTGGTACCTCACAAGTCCAATTTTCTGTCAAAACAACTGCAGAATCTGCAGGAACATATGAGGGATCGATCCCCACTGTAGCAGGATCGATCCCCCCAGACCAGAAAAGGTTCTCCTGCATGTTTTCAACCGAAATTGAGAAGAACTTTTCATTGTTTTGATACTTTCTCTCTTCTCAACTTAAAATTCATTTTTTTAACTTCTTTTTGATGATCTTTAAAATATGAAAACTCATTATTCATTGATATCATGCCTTAACTTCATCAATTAATATCATTTCCAACAAATGGTATCACCTTCAACAATCAATATCATTTTTCTTGAGCTCACAAGTGCAAAATGATTTTTCTTGTTGAAAACATTTACGATTTGCATAACTCTTGAAATAATCTTGAAATATATTTTCAATGAATGCTTAAACATAATTTTGAGATTTATTTCAATGATTTATGGATATATTTGAGAACTTGATGAACTTGTGCATAATGAATATTCTTCATTCCTTTTTGTTCATCTTAGTCAAGCATGCTTATAGGTTTATGTGTATTAGCTTGACTCAACTATTCCACTCTAGGTTACATGATAATTATACATCTAGTGGAAGAATAATTAAAACTTGACCTTAAGGATTGATTTCATATGTAAATTCAACAATTGGTATAAGGTCATAATTTTCCTTGGCTTATAATTAGTGATGATAATTGAATCCTAAATGTTGAGTTACATGAAAATTTATCATCCATGTACTTGAGCATTAATGATAACACCAACAATTGGTATACATGCATTGAATCTTGATTATTGTGATGTTGAACATGCATGTTTGCTTAAGTTGAATCAATAATCTTGCCTATGAGATGAGAATAGTTATTTCATGATATTATATGCTTAACCTCACTCATAGCTTAAGGAGTTTGATGATAAAATATATTTTGGCTTGATAATATTGATTCACTTAGGTGAAGCCATTTGAGTTAAAATAGCATATACCCTCTAGAATCTTAAATGATGATAACAACTAGGGATATGGCTCTTAATTGATTAAAATGGTAATTTTGAATCTTTCCTTGCTCATAATTGGTTAAGGACTTGAATTGGAAAATGAGCATAGGATTTTTGTGCTTGAAACCATGGAAGAAAATGTGTTTGCTTGAATACTTTGATTGTATGAATCTTCCATGTGGTATAACTTTGTGAATATGAATATGGATTAAGACTTTATGATAGTGTGCTAATGATTAATTGATCCATATGCATATTTGATGATATGTGTTGTGTTCTTGCTTATTTAGAATGACTATTTTCTTGACATGGACACACTACACATAGATATTGGATTCATGCAAAATGTCTAAGTCAACCATTAGTAACAATTGGTATTTAGATTGCAATAACAATTAGTATCATTGGTAACCATATTTTCAATAATTGGTAAGCCAAAACTAAATTGCCAATTGGTATGAGCTTTAAATTGATAATTCTTCTCATGCTCTTTAGTTTGAAATGACAAATAAAGAAGAATTCTCTTAGGATATTTTTGCATGAAATTCTTGTGTGCTAGAACTTGTAGTTAATTGCTATATGTCTTAATTCTATGCACACTCTTGCTTGAACATGATTTATGAGCTCATGCATATGATATGTCATCTAATTTTAGCTCATAATCATGATGTATTACCATGCACCTTAGTTGGACCTTAGAGAACAATTGATATACTTAGGTGCTTGATTAACTTCTTACCAATTGGAACCTTCTTGCAAAATTACTTATCAACAATTGGTATCAAAATTATTTATAAACAATTGGTATAGGATCATAAGTCATATTCATTGCATAAATAGTTCATACTCTTTGAGAATATTGACTTATTTATTTCTGCTATAAGTCCCATGTACTAACATGTTTCTTGTTGGATGGAGCATTTTTATTTGTTCTCACATAGCCATGATTTTAGGGGGAGCATATTTTTATTATTCTTTTTGCTATGACAAAAAGGGGGAGAGATAGATAAAGGGAGAGATATTAAGGGGGAAAGATAATGAGGGAAAATTCATTTTCAAAACCCATGCTTATATTAAGGGGGAGCTTTATAAAATCCTGCTTTATTTGAGGGGGAGTATTTTTTCAAAGAATTTTCAAAGCAAATTTACATTAAGTTTTGTCATATCAAAAAGGGGGAGATTGTTAGCTTTAAATTAACATATATATTTTGAAATGACAAAAACTTAAGTAAGCCTTAATGTCTTAATTCACATTGTAAATTTGCCCATCACACATGATTTTCTCAATCCATTTTCAGGTGATCATATCAAACTTAAGACCATGATTTAATTACATACTCTTATTGGTCTTAATACTTTGTAATGTCTTGAATATTTTAGAAAATCACTTGATGAATGTTTAGACCATGTTTTTATCTGAGAAAGTCAAGAAAAACTCCCTTAAAGCTTATAAATGTTTTGGGTTGAATTAGAATCAAAGGTCATATCATTTCTAACCCAAAAGTGCAGGAAAAATGCCCTCTGGAAGGAAAGGATCGATCCCCACTGTAGTAGGATCGATCCCTTTTTGGCAGAAAGTCTTCCCAAGGTCCCTGAAGCCCAGAATCAAGATTCTGGACAAAAGGGATCGATCCCCACTGTAGCAGGATCGATCCCTTTGCACGAAAATAGCCAATAACGGCTAGTTTTTGTGAGACAACGGTAATATCCGAGATTTGGCTCCACCTAACGGCTAGAATACATCCAAGGGACTATAAATAGAGGTTTAGAAGCTAAAGAAAGGAAGAGGAACCACTCAATCAACTCCAATACTCATTTTCCTCAAATCCTCAAGCCTCAACAACAATTCAAGAGCTAGAATTCAATATCTTCTATCACTCTCATATTCTTTGTATAGAAAAGCACAAATATTGTATAGACTTTTCAGTGTGCTTAATTTCTATAATCACTTGCCTATCTAGAGGCCTTCTCTGATTACTTCATTTGTAAACTCATTTCATTCCTTGTAAAGGGGAGGTTTCTCTTGAGCCTTGAAAAAGAGGGAGGTTACTCTTTAGCCTAGGAAAAGAGAGAGGTTACTCTTGAGCCTAGAAAAGAGAGAGGTTTCTCTTGATCCTTGAAAAGAGGGAGTGTAACAAATTCAAGTATAGTGAATTTGGGGAAAATCCTTGGGAGCGTCTCAAGGTAGAGGACGTAGGCAAGGTAGCCGAACCTCTATAAATCGATTGTGTAAATCTCTTTCTCCTTACTCTTTATTTACTTGCACTTATACTGTGTTTATTTCATTGAACTTGAATTGCATGCTTGTCTAGCCTAGAGAACTTAGAAAATATCAATATAGGCTAGAGAATTTAGAGAAACCGAAAAACAAACTTAAGGATAGTTAAAAACCGATTCACCCCCCTCTCGGTATAGCCTATAAGAGCCAACACTATTCACTTACTATTTTCTCCTATTTACCTATTCTTTATATTATTATTTTTATTACCATTTTTTGTTTTATTTATTTTATTTTTTTATTTATATAAGGCAAGTTTCGATATCGAGATAAAGTCGATTAAGTGTCCAATACGCTGGTGACATCTAAAGACTTCTTCTCGATCCTAAAGATTATCGGAGAATCACTACTTGTGATTTCTTCGGAATCTTATCATCGGAATTATTTTTTAAAACTTATAAATATTTTGTTTTTATTATTTATCCTTATTGGTTTTTACTATTTTATTGAATAACCTTTTATCACTTTGGAATATTTGTTTATCTTCAGAATTAAAAATTATAATAATTAATTCATAGAATAGCACTCACAATGTTTATTTAAAAGAAATATTCTTAACTCTTATTTTAATTCACACAATATTTATAACGTGAATAACTTTTTAAAGAACATGATATATAGTTTATGTAAAAGAAATATATGTAGAAGCCACGTAAAGAAAGACCAAACAACATGCTTTCAACGTAGATAACCTTTTAAGGAACATGATCTATATTTTATGTAAAAGAAATATAAGCAGGCTCACCTTAAACAGAAGCCAGCAACGAGATGATGATGCACGGTGCAGTGATGAAGATGATGCAACACGATATGGAGCGGCGCAGTGGAGAGGGGTGCCAGCAGACCAGGAATAGCAGGGGTGGTTTTATGAATAGTGAAAGAGGCAATTCGGTAGGTAAGGGTAGGAGTTATGCTGCAGATTGTGATCTCTTTCTCCCTTCCTCCTTTGACTGTCGAAAAACCCTCCCCTTTTATAACCATGTAGCCCCCCTTTATTTAGGAAAGAAAAATCTTGACTTTAATGTATTGACCCCATGATTAGGGAATTTTTATTTTGTCATTTATTTTTTATTTGACCTATCTTTTTATTCCTTTTTCATTGTATTATTTTTGGTAATTTATTTTCAGCTTTTATTGCATTTAATTATTTTCTTTTTTTGCATGATTTATTTTCCTTTTATTTACTTATTCATATTTGGTCTAAATCTCTCAAGTCAACCATGATGCATGGGCATTGAAGAATGAGTTTAATTTATTTATTATTATTTTTTTTGTTTTTTTGCTTTTTTTCAATTTTTTTAATTTAAGTTTTTTCGGACAAAATTTGGTGTCTACACACCCAAAGAAGTGGTTTTTCAAAATTTCCCCCACTCTTTCTTATTTTATAAGACATGGTCCACTATTAAATATAAAGTTAAAAACTGAAACATATTACTTTATTTAAATATAATATATATTTTATTTTTTTTATATTATTAATAATATTTATACATTTTTACAAATCTAATTGTCATAACGTCTAGGTCCGTGAACCTAACCCACTAGACTTTAATATCAAGGAGTCGCCACCAATCATTCAAACCTAAGGTGTGATTGGTCACCTATTCTTGTCTAAAGATAAGGCTTGGTCTACGTTCAAAGAATCTAGGGTTCGGGAGTACGGTTACGTGTGTGGAAGGATTAGCACCCTCACAATGCCCATCCTAAAATGGTACCAACTACTTTAGGTCATTCTAAATTTACCTTATTTTGAGTTAATTTCGATATGCTTAATATATTGGAAATTTACTTAAAATCCTTCCATCAATCTGGTTCAGACAATAAGTAAATCCCCTCACCTCAGGAGTGTTCAAGTAGTACCGATTGACTTGCTTGAAGAGGCTCCGTCGTCGGATCATTTAAATACATTACGACAACCCTAATATTGACTCTATACCCAATAGGTCATTCTAAATTTACTTTAATTTAATTTCAATATGCTTAAAATATTGAAAATTTACTTAAAATCCTTCCATCAATCTGGTTCAGACAATAAGTAAATCTCCTCACTTCAGGAGTATTCAAGTAGTACTGATTGACTTGCTTGAAGAGGCTCCGTCGTCGGAATATATTATGAAAATCTTAATTTTGGCTCTATACCCAATTTTCTATTTTATTTTAATTGTCTTTATTATTATATTTTACTTATTTCTATTTTACAAAACGAACACATATTATTATATTGAAAATTTACTCTAAACCTTCCATCAATCTGGTTCAGTCTAGAGCAAACTCCTCACCTAGAAATTTTCAAGGAGTACCATTTGACTTTCTTGAAATTTCATCATCGGATAACTTGCATTCATCTTCTTAATATAATTTTATTATTTCCTTATTCAATCTTTATTCTATTTTATTCTTATTCGCATTTTTTCCTCTAATTCAATTTATTTTTTATATTATTTTATTTATCTAATATCTATCATACCAAACATATAAAATATATCATGCAAATTAAACTAAACAAATCATATCAATGTACAAATTATTTATTCAATATATATATATATATATATCAAATTAAATCATGCAAAGTAAGTTAAATCATATTGTACAAGTCATGCAAATAAATCTACATAAATTAGTTCATATTTTTAAATTAAGTCAAGTGTTACTTAATTCCTTAATCATATTTATTACTTATTAGTTACATGAATACTAATTAATATTTATAAGCAATAAACCTGTAGAGGGAAATTGGGTTAAAAAGTTACTCTGTTATTCTTTGTTGCAAAAGTGGTTGAACCCGAGAGTAGCAATTACAAGATACTTGTTGACGTTGCTTCAGCTCAACAAAGTTTGGCGTTATGGCAATATTTCTTCAGCAGCAGGAAGCGCAAGCAGGAGCACAGTAGAGTTGCGTGACGAGCTGCTTTGATGCGGTTTAGGTAGCAAGGACCCATCGGCAATGGTTGCTGGGACCACCAAACAGCTCCAACTGAAATCTCCTAGAAAAAGTTAAAGCGGCGGCGAAAGAGAATAACAGATACTAGCTACGAAAATTCCAGAAAGATTTGAAGTTTCAAGTAAGGGCCAGTAGCGACGATGATGGTGGTGCGTGAAGCGAGGATAGAAGTGCAGCAACTGTTCAAGGCGACAGGAATAATTTTGGTTGCAGAGGCAATGGTGCAGTGCACAATCGGGAAAGAACCAGTAGTTGATGGTTTGTGGTGCGACTCGGCAAGGTGATAATGGCAGTGCAGCAAGGTTAACGATAATGATGGTTAACAAAGATGATGATTCACGATAGAGGTAGGCTCGGTTTGTAAGTTAGGTGGAGGATGGCTAATGACGCAGGCAGAAACAATGGAAGTAGTGGACGATGGGGATAGTGTCTGGATTAATTTGAAGAAGAAAACAGAGGCTATAGCTTAAAGACAAGGGCTGGTTTTCGATGAAGATGCAAGGTACGTGGGTAGGACGAGGTAATGGGGCGGTGACGATGTGCAGAGGGTGCAAATGAAGATGTTGATGGTCAGGCTTGGTGATAAGGCTGTGATCGGTGCAAGCTTGAACGGTGGCAAACAAGGTTTGATGGCTGTATAAGTGATGGTGCAAGGCGAAGAAGATAGAAGCTTGGTGATGATGATGGCTTAGTGATCCCCCTCTATACTATGAATTCAACTCCCTTTTTATAATAAAAAATTTATTTGAGTCCTAATACAATTCTACCTATTTTATTAATTATCTCCTATTTTTAACATTTTATCTATTTCTTATATTAATCCTAATCTAACTCTACCAAATTTAATATTAATCCAAATAATTATCCTAAAAAATCTAATTATCCTATCCTAAAATTAATTTTGTTAATTTTTCTTTGTCTTTTTTTATTTTTCCTAAATACTATTTTAATTTTAATTTCCTAATTAATGTTAATTCTAAATCTAAAAATTCTGATTTAAATCACTAAATTATTTAAAATACAATGTCACTTAACTCTACTAATTATTTTTCTACAAGTTAAAGACCTCGGACAAAATACGGTGTCTACAGTTGCCCCTCTTTGTGTATTTGCTGTGAAACAGTAATTGCACAAAGATATAGACACCTATTTTGTCTGACTTCTTCTTTTCTTTTTTTTATTTTTTTTTATATTTTTTTCGTTTTTTTTTTGAAAATGCTCCCTTTAAACAGAAAGGCAGTCAAATTTTAAAATCTTGTCTAAAGCTCCTCCTAAACAGGCAGGCAGTCAAACTTTAAAAATCTTGTCGAAAAGCTCCTCCTAAACAGGCAGGCAGTCAAACTTTAAAAATCTTGTCCAAAAGCTCCTCCTAAACAAACAGGCAGTCAAACTTTAAAAATCTTGTCTAAAAGCTCCTCCTAAACAGGCAGGTAGTCAAACTTTAAAAATCTTGTCCAAAAAGCTCCTCCCAAACAGGCAGGCAGTCAAACTTTAAAATCTTGTGCAAAAATTTGGAGGAATCATGCCCGAAGGTCTTATAGATTGTACTCAAGGAACCTTGTCTGTAATTTTTTCTCATGCAATGCATCTGTATGCAACTACGCATGCATTCTATCCTATCTATGCAATGTCATTTGTGTAATGCCATTCATGCAATATTATTCACACAATCTATTCTATTCATGCAATGTTTTCTTTGAAAAGCATTTCAACTTTAACTGTGGCAATAGCAAGGTTTTTCTGTATCAGTCCATCTCATGCATTCTTCTCTTTTCATTTGTCATCCTGTCCTTATATTTCCTATTTCTCTTCTCATTTTCCTTTTTCCATTTTCTTTCCCAATGAAGCTCTTGTCTTCGTGCCCTCTTTATCTTATCTGATCCCTTGTTTCTTCTTTTTACTTTCCTCTCTATCTGGTCATTCAGTTGCTAATTAAAATCTTTACTGAGACCTCATCATTCATTCTTTCTTATTCATTAGTTTTTCTTGATTGCCAATTTCCATTCATCCACAAGTTTCCTTTTCTTTCATTTTCCTAAATAATATAGGAGTCTTTTACATATTTTGCCAAGCAAACATTCATTACCATTCTAATTTCAAGATCAATGCAACACAATTTCTCAATCCCTCAAGGTAAGGATATAGCAAAGGAATGATAGGTGAAAACAATAGTAGTATTCAATATCTGAAAGTATTACAAGGGGTAGCCAAGCTCGAAGGAAAAAAAGCTAGAAAGGAAAAGCTAGAATTATCAGGATTAAGTTTTAGGTAACAGTATCCAAACAACAAAAATTCAAATGATTTTAGTCAACGAATACAAAATTCCCTTCCAAATTTCTACTTATCTGATCATGTTGAGTTTATCAAAACATCCTTGTACTCCAGTATCTAGCTTTTCTTGTATCCAAGCCGCCTTTTCAAGTTTTCAACTTAGATGCACTCCATTGATCCAAACCGCCCTTTTTGGGTTTTCGATCTGAATCCTCCTTTCATTTTTTCTCTTTTTTTTTTTCTTCTTTTTCATTTTCTTTTCTTTCTTTTTTTTATTTTTTTTATTCATTTCTCTTCATTTTCAACTTCATTGTCCTTGATGAAACATCTCTTATCTATTCTCCATTCTTATTCATGCCCCAACATCAGATACTTCTTCACCCAATTTAATGCTCTCATGGATCCAAAAGAGTCTTTGGAATCCCACTTCTTCCATCTAGATGAAATCTTTTTGCTTATCTTGATCTGCTTGTCCTAATTCCATCCAAAGGATCATCATCTCATAGTGTAAGTATGCCTTTATTCAACACATGATTCTTCAATAGGAGTACTCATATTTGATCAAAATGGACTTTTAAGGCACATAACGTAGGCTCAAGTGAGGGTTTATGAAAGAAAGGATAATATAGGCCCAAAATCAGTGTTTCAGGATTCCTCAAACCAAGAATCATTTTTCATGAATTATTTAGGCATTTTGACTCTTGCCCCATTCTAATTTGCTTTCTCTCTCTTTTTTTTATTTAAATGTGACTAGGCCACTTTCTTGATTCAAACCCTCTTTCCTTCTTCATTCTCTTTTTCTTTTTTGTTCTCTTTTTTTTTTCAAAAGGGTTTTTTTCTTTGCCCCACTGATCTTTCATCTTCTATCCTCTTTGCCCCCAGTGTGGAGGGTGATTCTTGGTGGGTTATATCAAAAAGAATATAATAGGCTCAAAATGGGTAATCAATGGATAATTTTACTTATACTTGAAAGGTAATGAAAGAAGGCCATTTCTCATCTCAATACAAGTACTCTCATTAAAGGTTATCTATTAAACAAAGACAAACTCATTAAAATTTCATGTAGAGATTCACCTTTACTCGTAACATTCAATAGTTGAAGATTTTAGACAAATATCTTCCGTTCTCTTCTTGCTTGAACAATCTTGGCAAACTAAAAATCCATTAAACCAACCAAAGCAGTCCTTTTCATAATTGAATTTTATACTTATTGCCATCATCATTATCATGTTCATTATTTGGATACTTTTAAGCTTGGTAACAATGTAGAGAATATGGGTATTGGTGTTTTGCATTAAAGAACAAGATTGGAATGAGGAATATGCATCGCACTAATCCTTTATTGAAAATGAAAATAAATGAAAGTTGGCCCAATACATAAAAGAAAATCTTAGTGCCTTTGGGCACAAGCACTCCTACATTACCTAAAAATTGAAAGGTTCTAAGAAAACCTAAGACAAATGAAAATGAAAAGAAAAATCCATTACTCTTGGGTGGCATAAACAACTGGCATCTCATAAACAGTCCAATTTCCAAACTTTGCATCTGAAGGGTACACGAACTGATCAATATCAAACCCTCAATTCCCTTCTTCGTCAACCACATTCACCATTGCGCCAGCATGATCGGGCAATGGGTTTACATTAACATCCGGCTCACCTTTCTTCCCAAAACTTAAGAGTCTAGCTTTGACGAGCGATTGGACTTTCACCTTTAAACCCATGCAATTCTCAATAGAATGACCAAAATTGCCGTTATGATAGGCACATTGTGCATTGGGGTCATACCACTTTGGGTAAGGAGGTTTCAAGGGTTCTAAATAAATAGGGGCAATGAGATGACCCTCTACCAACTTTGGGAATAGCTCGGCGTATGTCATGGGTATAGGGTCTATGGTAACATTTCGGCTAGGTCGGGTGTACCTTTGGTCATTAGGTGGGAAAGTGTGGTTTGTTGAGGTTGTAGGTGTTTTTCGATGGAAAACAGGTTGATATGTGTTTTGGGGATGGGTTTGTGGGTAAGATTGAGAATAGTTGTAATTCACTGAGGGTGAGTAAAGGTTATAAGGGTGACGAGAATTATTTGAGACAGCTTGTGCATCTCTTTCCTTCTTCGAGAATCCACCCTTCCTACTATCATTCACTGGTGCTTCGATCTTACCACTCTTGATGGCATTCTCGATGGCTTCACCGATTAACACCATGTCTGCAAAGTTCTTAGTTACACTGCTAAGCATACGCTCATAGTAAGGCACCTTGAGAGTATTCAAAAAGAACAAGGTGACTTCCTTTTCAGTTAAAGGAGGTTGAACTTGCGACGCCACATCTCTCCACCGTTGGGCATATTCTTTGAAGCTCTCCTCCCTCTTCTTTTCCATATCTTGGAGAGATAAGCGGTCAGGAGCTACATTAGACACATGTTTGTATTGAGCTATAAAAGCTCTTGCCAACTCAGACCAAGAGGAAACTTTGCTCCTTTCCAATTGGTTGTACCACTTAGCAGCTGACCCAGTCAAGCTATCTTGAAAAACATGAATTAATAGCTTGTCATCCCATGCATATGCTGCCATTTTCCTACAGTATATGGTGAGATGATCTTTTGGGCACGATGTTCCGTTGAACTTTTCAAATTCAGGTACCTTGAATTTTGGTGGAAGCACGACACTAGGTACCAAACACAACCTTTCAGCATCAACGGGTCCAAAATAGTCAACCCCTTCCATGGCATTTAGTCTTTCCTCTATCAAATTCAGCTGAGCTTTAGTACCACTATATTCCTCTTTATGCTTCACCTTTTCTAACTTTGTGGGATCATCTAAATTTGGCACTTCTACTGGGTTTTGAACTTGTATCTGTAGAGGTGTTGGAGCTTTGGCAGTACTTCCTTCAGGAACAAAAATGGGGTTGTCTTGCATGCTTTGTTGAGGTTCTTGGATAGACTCCTCTTGATTACCCATCTTCTCCTTTCCTTTAATCATGGCTTTTAGCAACTGGGTAATTTCACTCAACTGCCCCCTCATCTCTGTATTTTCCCTTTCCAACTTTTCTATCCTAATATTTTGATCCTCTTCCATTATGCGTGCTTGATACCTTGTATGATATCTGTGGAGGGCAGATCGTCTAGTGGATGCAATTTTGATACCTTAAGTTCCACAATTAAGTTGAAATTATATTTCATGTGATGATATGTTTATGCATAAAAATGAATGCATATGGAATGCACTTAAATACCCACGCCACGATGATGACTACTTTTCAAATCATGGTTATTCCCACCACTTTCATTCATGTAGCATCTAATTCCATGGAAGAAAGAAGCCATTCGAATGAAAATAAACCATCAACTACACTCAATGAAGCCATTCCATGGAAGAAAACAAGCCACCGTCAAATCTGGTCGAGGATCGATACGCACAGGCCAGTATTTCTGGAAGGAAAAACGAGTCTACTTTAGCTTTTGTAATGCAGCAATTAAGTCTATGTACCTTCCACTATGTTAAAAACAAGATCGATATGGCTGCTGCCTACTGGTTTATTGGAATCATGGATCAGTTAATTACTGCTAATAATACTATACTTGTACGAAGTACTACTTTAACAAGAGTTTAAACGGTCATCTGCATAATCAACGGACGTCACAAAAGTTGCGAGACCAGTGGGGAAAATTAGTACAGTAGGGGTCAGAATAAACAGAGCTTTTAAGTGAAACAGAGCAATGGCGGTTCTCATCTGAAGCGACAATTCTCATCTGATCCAGTAGCAACAGTTGGAAGGAATGTCAGAGAGACAACAAGGAAAAGCAAGGGAAACGGCACACTTTCACTATCGGAATGAATGGAGATCATCCCTCCATACGGCATTCATAGGTAATCTAAGCAAAAGAGTGTCAAAAGAAGCCTGTGGGAAGCTTTTGGAGCTAATGGAAAAGTAGATGTTTTTATTTACTTCAAAAGAAGCTACAACAACCGAGTTACATATACTTTTTGTAAGATTTAAAGAGGAATGGGAAATAATTCGAGCGATTAATCAGGGGAATGGTAGGAAAATTGTTGGGTTCTTCATTATAGTTAAAAAAGCTTCATATGATCAGAGGTGTTTTTCTCCCAGGGACAATTCAAGTTCCTAAACAATGGTGAGAAACCTGTCAAGAACTTTGGCTTCTCAAAACAATAATGATTGACGTTCTTTCTAAGGATGCGTTGATGGACACTTTGCATGCTCAAAACTTCAAGCAGGATGAAGCTACAGATTATGATTCACAAAGTCCTTTAGTCAGCTTTGATAGTGAGATTGACCAAGTTGATTTCGATTGGCTTCATAGAAGTTTAATTGGTTTTTTGCACAATTACATACATCACTCATCCTTGCAAAGATCTTTTTTTAAAGAAGGTTTCTACTGTCGTGTTTGGCCTATGGGTGGAAATTGCGTCCTATTAACGTTTAGTGAAACAGAGAATGGATACTTGTTTAAAAGAATTCAAAGATTGGCTAGATATTTCGTTTGAGAAAATTAGCCCATGGAAGGTTCATGATGTTAGCCGGGTTCTCTTTGTATGGCTAAGGCTTGAAAGTGTTCTAATCCATTTGTGTTCAAAAATTTTTTTCTCAAAAGCTGGAAAATTATGGGGTTCATTTTTTAACACTGACGACAGCATACATAGAATGCTCAAGCTTGATATTGCAAGAATATTAGTATCTGTTAAAACAGACTTGATTATTCCTTCTTCCATCTTCTTTAAAGCCAACGAGAGGAACTGATTTATAACTTTCTTAACCTGATTTTCAGATTTCAAGTTGCACAAGAAGAATGAGTTATCTCCTTCTCCAATTGAGTCAAGTTCTCCTGAATCGAACCAGTCACCGGAAATGTCAAGATCGTCAAGTCCCAAAGTCAATAATAAATTCAGCCGACAAACACAGCGGTCAGAAATGGGAAAGGAAAGAATTGGTTTGGGAAGTGAAATAGTCGTTCATGTGAAGAATTTTAAAGAAGTTGTGGAGGAGAGAGACATAATGGCACAAGTTGAAGAAGCTTGCCAGAATATCAAGAATATAGATTATTGAAAGTTAACAAAGGTAGCATTAATTTAATTGAAAAGGTGAACTCTTTACTAAATGAAGAAAGCCTGGATCTACTCATGGACTATAGCTTAGTTGATAATGTAGACTAAGTTTGTGAGAAGAGCTTTCGAGTTTTAGTTCCACTAAACACACTTTTAGGGTATGTTTGGTATCGTTTTTGTTTCCTGTTTTCTATTTTTGTTTTCAATTTTTTTTGGAAATAGAAACAGAAAACATGTTTGACAACATGTTTTCGTTTTCAAAAAACAAAAACGAAAACAAGAATTTCCAAAATTGTTGGAAACAAGAATTTTTTGTTTTCATTGTTTTTGGAAACATGCTTTCATTTCTATTACTGTTCATAAGTAAGTAAACAGAGTTTATATATTAATATAATATTAATATTTTTATAATAAAAATATAAATAAAATTAAATAATTTTTAAAATAAAATAATATTAAATTTTAATATAAAATATTAATTAATTAATATTTTAAAATTAATATATTTATTTTAATATAAAAAAGTTGAAAATGTAAAAAGCAATTAAATATAAATTACATTGAACTATAATATTATAATATTATTTAATTTAAATTTTTATAATAATTTATTGAATATATTATATATTTTAAATAATATCATTTATTATAATTTTGATATGTTAATAATTAATATTATTATCTAATATAATTAATTTTTTTTTTACTAAACAATATTATTATTTAATATTATATTCTATCTTAAATTTAAAATATATCACTACTACTATTAAATAATTTAATATTATTAAATAAGTAAATACTTAACATTAAATAATATTATTTATATTCAATATAATACATTTTAATAACTATATATTTTATTATAAATTAATTAATTAAATATTTTATTTAATAATGTAATATTATTATTACAATTAAATAAAAAATTATTATTAAATATAATTTATGATTATTACAATTAAATTAAATAATATTATTTTATTTAATATTATATTTAATTCTAATATTATTTAAATTATATTAAATTTTTATATGATTAAATGAAAATATTTAATATTAGTATTAAATAATATAAAATAATATTATTTAATATCATCTACAGATTATTATTTAATAAATATATTATTTTTTATTTAATTTTTTAAATTTTATTTTGTGAATTGAATTATTATATATGAATCAATTTAAATATTTGTTTTCAAAACATAACAGTATTAAACAAACATGTTTTCTGTTTTCAAAAATTGAAAACAAAACAAAACAAAACAAAAACAGAATTTTCAAAAACAGAAAACATAAAACAGAAAACAAAAAACGATACTAAACGACCCTTTAGGGAGCGGTGAGGAGTTTTAATTGTGATTAAGCCCCGAGCAAGATTAGTCTTAAATCGTTAAAATGAATGATGATTGTCGTAACGGCTTCGCGCTCGACGATTTTAAAAAAAAGAGCGTTTAAAAACAAAAATGGGAGTCGCCACCAATCTTTTTTATTAGGTGTGATTGGCCACCTGAAAACATTTATCTTTTCAACAAAATCTCAAAATTAATTAAGTTTTATTAAAAAGATAATCTTTTGGTCTGCGAAACAAAAATAGGGTTCGGGGGTACGGTTACGCGTGGGGAAGGATTAGCACCCCCACGACGCCCGTAAAAAACGGTACCATCCTAACCACATGGTATCTTTGGATTTTAAGAAGATAGTCTTGGCTTTCGATTATAGGAAAAATTAGCGTATTTGCTTGAAAAATTGTCGTCATAAGGGGATTCATTATGAAAATCAACATGAACACCATTTATTGAAAAATTAAATCAAATATCCCAATCCTCTGGTAACATTTGAAATAATCCCTCTCACCTAGGGATCAGTCAAGAAATCACTACTTGTGAGTCTCATGACATCCCGTCCTTGGTGGTGCTCACGCTATTTTATGATTAATCGTATACATCTAGTATGGATAAAGACGCGTAATGCATATGAAACTTAAAGAAATTTTACTTATTTTTGATTTTATTAATGAAACTCTTGATATTGAGAAATTCGGCTAAATATCCCAATACTCTGGTAACAGTTAGCTAATTCCTCTCACCTAGGGATCAGCCAAGAAATCACTACTTGTGAGTCTCATGACATCCCATCCTTGGAAGAATTCCATCCATTATTTTCCTTTATTTATGCACATGATGCTAACATATGATTTAGGAAGTATCTATAAAAGGAATTTTATATTTTAATTTTTATTAATGAAATTCTTAATATCGAAAAATTTAACTAAATATCCCAATACTCTGGTAACATTTAGCTAATTCCTCTCACCTAGGGATCAGTCAAGAAATCACTACTTGTGAGTCTCATGACATCCCATCCTCGGAAGAATCTCCTTTATTATTATTTCCAATTAATATTTATTATATCATTCTATCTAACACTAAAAGTATTTAAACAAATGAATGAATATATAAAGCGGGAAAAGGAAATATACCCCTCGCGGGCGGGCGACCTCTTTGAGCGGGGCGAACGAGTGGGTGCTCTTTCTCCTCAGGCGGGCGAGCTCCACGTATGGACTAACTTCTTGTAGGCGAGCTCCCCGTATGGTCTAACTCCTTGGTGGGCGACCTCAACTTCTTCGCTAGCGAGTTCCTCGAATGGTCTAACGCCTCGGCGGGCGATCTCAACTTCTTCGCTGGCGAGTTCCTCGACTGGTCTAACTCCCCGAATGTTCCTCTCCTCGGGCGAACGACTTCTTCCACCTTTTGGGTAGCGGGCGGGCGAACTCCCGGACTGGGCTAACTCTTTGGGCGAGCGAACGAACGGATGATTCCTCCTCGGGTGGACGAACAAGCCACTGCTTCGCACGAGCGGGCGAACACACGCTGAGTGGTCTAGCTTTTTGACAGGTGAACCAGCTCACAGATCCCTCCTAGGGCGGGCGAACTCCTTGAACGAGAGAACTCCTCTAGCGGGCGAACCTGCGACTCTCGGTCACATCCGTTGGGAGTAACACGAGGATCCTACTCCTTTTTCTGCGGGCGGGCGAACACACTGATCTCTGTTGGGTCAGGTCCACACGCGGGTCACCTACTTTACTCTTCCTTTTTCTTAGCTATAAAAGGCAAACCCTTTCTCAAAACCCATTTCTCATCAGACTCCTCGCCACACAAAAACTCAGAATCCTCCAAGCCTCTGGTTCTTCGGACAACTACCGGTCGCCGTGCACCGCCTTGCACCTGTCGCCGGTGTCCCTTCCAATAGCCTTAAAGCACTCTGCTCCACTTCCTTTTTCTTAGATCTGGGATTCGTTTTCCTCGTGAACACTCCCAACCTCACAGATCTGAGCACGCCGAGAGCCTCCTTACCCCTTTTTGTTTTGTTTTGTTGTTTCTGGTTTTGGATATGGCTGTTGGCTTGTTGTGTTTGCTTTTCCCTTTTTGCAGGTACTATAGAGGTTTGGGTTTGAGATTAGATTCGGGATTCTCGGGTTAGGGGTTTTCAGATCTGGGTTTGGGCTGGGTTTATTTCAGTGTTAGAGGTTAGAGGTTTTGGGGTAACGTGGTGTTGGTAGTGGTGATGATGTTTGGTGTTGGTGGGTTTTGGCGATGGTGAGGATGATGGTGTTTCTGTGTAATGGCAATGGCGGTGCTGGCTGTGAGGACAGTGATGAGTGGACGACGATGACAGTTGTGAGTGGGCGGTGATGGCGCTTACAGTGGTGGTGTTTTTTTTTTTGGAGTCTCTGATCCTTTTCTTTTCCCTTTTTTTCTCTCCGTTTCCTCCTTTCAGTCCCCTCTGCTTGGTTCCCCTCTTAAGCGATATTGGAGCCCTTCCCCTAGCCTTTCAGAGTCACCGAATCCATAGGCTACTGTCGGATCAAGATTCACGGGATGGGAAGATCTGACTCGGGGTGAGGCTTGTGACAGGGGAAGATCTGGTCGCCGGCGACAGTATGGGGGCAGATCTGGGTAGGTTTGGCATTAAATGTGATGGGGTTTGGTGAATGACTTAAGGGAACCGGCGGCAAAAACAACAAAAACAACAAAAATAATAATAATAATGATAATAATAATAATAATAATAATAATAATAATAATAAAAAGTAATAAAAAGATGATAAAAAGAAAAGATAATAATAATGATATTAATGATATGAATAATAACAAAATAAAAAAAAATAAAAAAATAATAAAAAAAAATAAAAAATAATAACAAGAACAAAACTTGTCAAAATAATTTGTGAAATTCGGACAAAATTAGGTGTCTACAGCTGCCCCTCTTTGCTTATTGCTGAGGATCAGGAATAAAGCAAAGACAATAGACAACAATTTTGTCCAATTCAAAACCTAATTTTTTTCTGAAATGTGCTCCTCTTGCAGCAGAGGCGATGAAACTTTAAAAATTCCTTCTGAAATGTGCTCCTCTTGCAGCAGAGGCGATGAAACTTTAAAATTTCCTTCTGAAATGTGCTCCTCTTGCAGCAGAGGCGATGAAACTTTAAAATTTCCTTCTGAAATGTGCTCCTCTTGCAGCAGAGGCGATGAAACTTTAAAAATTCCTTCTGAAATGTGCTCCTCTTGCAGCAGAGGCGATGAAACTTTAAAAATTCCTTTTCTGAAAATGTGCTCCTCTTGCAGCAGAGGCGATGAAACTTTAAAAAAATTTTTTTTTTTTTGGAAATGTGCTCCTCTTGCAGCTGAGGCGATGAAACTTTAAAAATTCCTTCTGAAATGTGCTCCTCTTGCAGCAGAGGCGATGAAACTTTAAAATTTCCTTCTGAAATGTGCTCCTCTTGCAGCAGAGGCGATGAAACTTTAAAAATTCCTTCTGAAATGTGCTCCTCTTGCAGCAGAGGCGATGAAACTTTAAAAATTCCTTTTCTGAAAATGTGCTCCTCTTGCAGCAGAGGCGATGAAACTTTAAAAATTCCTTTTCTGAAATGTGCTCCTCTTGCAGCAGAGGCGATGAAACTTTAAAAATTCCTTTTCTGAAAATGTGCTCCTCTTGCAGCAGAGGCGATGAAACTTTAAAAATTCCTTTTCTGAAATGTGCTCCTCTTGCAGCAGAGGCGATGAAACTTTAAATTCCTTTTCTAAGAATGTGCTCCTCTTGCAGCAGAGGCGATGAAACTTTAAATTCCTTCTGAAATGTGCTCCTCTTGCAGCAGAGGCGATGAAACTTTAAAAATTCCTTTTCTGAAAATGTGCTCCTCTTGCAGCAGAGGCGATGAAACTTTAAAAATTTTTTTTTTTTTTGGAAATGTGCTCCTCTTGCAGCTGAGGCGATGAAACTTTAAAAATTCCTTTTCTGAAATGTGCTCCTCTTGCAGCAGAGGCGATGAAACTTTAAAAATTCCTTTTCTGAAAATGTGCTCCTCTTGCAGCAGAGGCGATGAAACTTTAAAAATTCCTTTTCTGAAATGTGCTCCTCTTGCAGCAGAGGCGATGAAACTTTAAATTCCTTTTCTAAGAATGTGCTCCTCTTGCAGCAGAGGCGATGAAACTTTAAATTTAAATTTGTTTTGTTTTTTCTTTTTTTTTTTTTTCGAGAACGCTCCTCTTGCAGCAGAGGCAATGAAACTTTAAATTTCTTTCTGAAAATGTGCTCCTCTTGCAGCAGAGGCGATGAAACTTTAAAATTTTTGCCCGGAGGACTTATGATTTGTGCCCGGAGGACTTAAATGCTTTGTGCCCGGAGGACTTATGATTTGTGCCCGGAGGACTTGAGATTTGTGCCCGGAGGACTTAGATTGGTGCCCGGAGGACTTATAATTTTTCTGAAAAGTGCTCCTCTTACAGCAGAGGCATTGAAACTTTAAATATTTTGCCCGGAGGTCTTAGATTTGGTGCCCGGAGGACTTGAGATTTTTTCTTCTGGAAAGTGCTCCTCTTGCAGCAGAGGCGACGAAACTTTAAATTTAAATTTGTTTTTTTTTCTTTCTTTCTTTTCTTTTTTTCTCTTCTTTCTTTCTCTTCCCTTTTCTCTCTTCTTTCTTTCTCTTCTCTTTTCTTTTTCTTTCTTTCTCTTCTCTTTTCTCTTCTCTTCTCTTTTTCTTTTTTTCTTCTCTCTTTTTCTTCTTTTTTCTCTTCTTTCTCTCTTCTTTTTTTTAATCTTGGAAAAGGTTGTATAACCTTTAAAATCTAGATTAAATGGTGTTGAGTCTTCAGCTTGAGAAACATGTTTTAATCTCAAAATTTTGCACAAAAACTTTCAATGTTGATGCTGTATGATATTGTGTATGTATGCATGTATGCATGACACTCAATCCTGTACATTCTCTAACTTTAGATCTTTTTCCTATCTCGCCAAAGAGGTACATCATTTGCCTTTTTTATCTTCTTTGCCCCCAACATGACCATGAAAGCTCCTTTCTATTTTCCTTTTCCGAAGAGTTCTTGCACTCTCATCATAGCCTTTTGACTAATAGCACTAAAATTTTCTCATAACTATTTTCCAGGAGAAATGAATCTAATTTTCACAAGTGATATTTGATCCTTTTGGAAAATTAGTGATTACTTTTCAAGATGAGTGACATAAATCCTGTTCGGATCTTTTCAACTGGACAATTTACAGTTTGGTGCACCCGGATGTTCTGTTTGGGGAACATTTTGTCACTTATCCAAAAAACAATGGTTTTTCTCTTGATTCAAAGTGGTTTTCTTAAAATACCATCGCTCTTTTTCTTTTTCTCTCTTTTTTTTTGGTGAAAAAATTTTGAATAAGAAAAGAAACAAAATATTTACAACTTGGTTTCACAATCTCTTAAATTCTCGAATAATGGCGTCCTTCAAATGCCAAGATGAGGTATGAATGACTGAGGTCTTTTCTGTTTAGGAAGAGTATATACAAGAAGAAAGGTTCAAACTTTTTTCAAAAAATGTCGGACAATCAAGTGACATCAAAATCTATGAATATCTCGAGGGTTTCTCAAGGCTTGTTGATTCTTTTTCCGTACTTTCAATTCATGTCACTGCTTGACTTGGTTGCACGAAAAGTTCATTGTTCGCTCTAGACTGCCCTTTTCGGGTTTTCACCCTAGAGCTTCATTCTTTCTCTTGTTTTCTTTTCTTTTCTCTTTTTTTCTTCATTTTTGTTTGATTGATTGTTCCACCATGCATTCAAGAATTCAAATTTAATTCAAGCCAAAGAATTGTGAGAATCTTCCAAAGAAGAGCTCTTCGATACAAGCATTCCTACTTGATCAAAATGGACTTTTAAGTACGTAATGTAGGCCATGGTTCAGGGTTTTGAAAAAATGGATAAATAGGCCCAAAATGTGTTTGAAGGTGATCAATCCGAGGATCATTTCTTCTCCTATGGTGGTCCATCATTTTCACTCTTCGAAGCACCTTTCTTTTTCCAATTTTCCATGTATCTCTTCTCCTTCTTCTTCTTCCTTTTTCTTTCTTTCTTTTTTTTTCTCTTTTTTTTTTTTCAAAATCCTATTCATCATTTGAAGCATCTTTCTTTGTGTACTTTCACATGTATCCTTCCTCCTTTCTCTTTCCTTTTTCTTTTCTTTTTTCATTGATTCATATCCAAGATTTCAAAAACATAGTAAATCTTATTTGATTGAAAACAAAAGCTTAATCATTTATTTTCTTCGAAAAGATACTTTCTACACATGCCCCCCCAGTGTGGAGGGTGATCCTTGGAGGAGGTTTATTATGAAAGAAATTATCAGGCTCAAAAGGGGTAGCAACAGGATAATGTTTATATTTGTGAATGGAATATGAAAGACGGCCATTCATCATCTCAAATTAAGACGCTTCTATTGAAAAGCAATTCTTAGGACAAGTTCTTCTTTTGGCTTTGAAATCATCTAATATCATGCTTGCATGGCGTCACATTCAATTTCATTTTTTCTTCTCTTTTTTTTTCTTTTTTTTTATCTTGCTCCAGATCATGGGCGAAAGGTATCTTGGGAGTACAAGATTGAAGAGTTTGGGATTTGTACATGAATTTAGGTGGAAAGGTATTTCAAAATGATCTTGTCAAGTGTAAAATTACCAATATCAAGAATATTTAGAGATTGTCATTGATTTCCAAATTATTCTAAAAAGATTTTGCAAATCGGTTATTTCTTTGAAAATTATTTACAATGAAACCCTGTCATGATCAAAGTGAAAACAAAATAGAACTTTCAAAATCTCATGCCCCAATTTAGCTTGTTAGCTCTCGACTGACTTAGATTTTATGGAGACATGATCTAAAAATGATTTAAGACTTTCATCTTTGACCGTAATCACCGATTTTCTTACAATCATTTATCATTATTGTGAAGAAAAGAAACATTCTTGTCATATGCCACTGGAAAATAAATTATGCAAAAAGTTATGCTCATACAATGGTCACCTAGGCCACCGAAAATGACAAGCATTTTTTCAACAAAATACAGACTTTAAAATCTCATCGTTTTCCTCCAGATTAATCTGCCAAAATGTCATGATTTTACACCAAAGTGGACTTCCACTGTTCCATGAGTTCTTGAGTCAAGATTCCACCATTGATGAGCTCTTCAATCCTTTCTTTCAACTGTCTGCATTTTTCTGTTGCATGCCCAATTGCCCCCATGTGATAGTCACATTTGCTGCTCGGGTCATAGCTCTTGGCCAATGGGTTCGGCGCTGTTCTCAAAGGTATAGGGGCCAAATATTGGTTTTTTATCAAAAAGGGCAAAATATCGGGGATTGGAATTGGGATTTTTCCTTGATTGCTTCTCAATCTTTTTCTGTTGTTTGTTGATCGTTGAAGAGGTTGAGCTACTGGCCTAGGCATGAAGATAGGCGCATGAAAAATCGTTGGAGGACAAGAGTTTGTTGGAAATCCTGGTTGTGAGAATGATGAATAAAGATAAGGATCATAGGAGACACTGTTCAGGATTGGATAGTATGATGGGTGAGCCAAATAGGGATTATGTGGAGTAGGATTTCTGGGAAATTGCCCCTCAAATGTCACAGCTTGCACTTCTTCTTCCATTCCTTCAGGTCTATTATCGGCCATGTCACCTATCTTGATCTTGCCTCTCTTGATTGCATTCTCAATCATCTCTCCGGAGGCCACCATGTCGGCAAAATTCTTAGTAACATTCCCAATCATCCTATCATAGTATGGTGCATGAAGGGTACTAAGAAACAAATTTGCAGTCTCTTTTTCCGTGAGGGGAGGCTGGACCTGAGTGGCAACATTCTTCCATCTCTGGGCATATTCTCTAAAGCCTTCAGTAGCTTTCTTCTCTATGGATTGCAAAGATAAACGATCTGGGGCCAGATCCACAACATGCTTATATTGGGCAACAAAAGCCCTTGCCAAATCTTCCCATGAGTGAACATCGCCCCTGCCCAATTGTGTATACCACCTAGCAGCAGATCCTTTAAGGCTGTCTTGGAAAACATGGATCAACAGCTTGTTATCATGCACATGCGCTGCCATTTTTCTACAGTACATAGTTATATGGGCCTTTGGACAAGTGGTCCCATCATATTTCTCAAATTTTGGAGCTTTAAACTTTGAAGGAATGACCACACCAGGCACTAAGCATAATCCGGCAGCATCTAGAGATCCATGAAAATCCATTCCTTCAACAATTCGAAGCCTTTCTTCTATAAGCTCTATCTTTTGTTGGGAACTTGAGCCTCCTTCCACTTGTGGCATCCCTTGTTCTTTATGACTATCCAGATTGGCAACATGAATTGGTTTGAGGGGGTTTATGGTGGGAGTTGCGTGCCCTTGAAACTGACTAGGGTCGACTGCAGACGGCATATTAGGGCACACATAACCCTCGGTGGGCATTGCTTGTGGCTCTTGAGATGATTGGGTTTCTCGTGAGCCTTTGTTAATTGGACAAAAAGAATTCTCGGCATTTCGCAACTGATGCCCCTCTTGAGTAGCTAATTCTCCCATTTTTTCATTGTTCAGCTTTTCCCACAAACCTGCCATCTGTGACAATTGCTCTCTCATCTCTTGTTGAGCTCTTTCCATCCTTTCCATCCGAGTCATTTCTGTCTCTTCCATGGTCCAAAACTATCTTCAAAGTTTTTCAATGATCAAGCTATCTTTCCACCAAATCTGTCACAAACTAAAATTAGATGTCATGCTTGTCATGCTAGTATGATGCTTTTATTGTATGGAAATTGTGAAATAAAAAGAAAATTCAACCTTGTTGTTATTTCAGTGTATCACAAGCTGTATACTAAAAAAGCAAAAAGGGAAATTATAAACTGAAAATTGTCATTTGTCCATTCCTTTGTTCTGATCCACTATTTTTCTTTCTCTCTTTTTTTTCTTTTTTCTTTAAGGAAACAGTTATTGTTAGCCTTATTATTTTCTGTCAAAATCATGTTATGCACATATGAATGAAGTGAATGCAAACCTATAAAAAGTTTTGTAGCCACCTCTCTTATATCGAGGATTTTGCATCAATCAGTCCTTTCTCCTTATATGACAAGTCAATTGGTCTCCATTTGCCAATGATTCAACATGCAGTCGTTCTGGAAACAACAACGATCCTTGAGAATGAACCAATTTAGCCTCTCTAAAACTTTCAAGCATCTGCATTATCATAGCTAGCTTTCCCTTCATCTCTCGTATATCACATCCAAACTCCTCTCGATTATTCTCCAAAATAGTCTAGCTTTCTAATTAATCTCCCATATCTTTGACCTATTTTATTCCAAAAAGACAAATATCTTCCTTATTATGTGATGTGAATGCATTAATGTAATGAAATATGCCATGCTAAAATTTAAGAATAAAAGAATCAAAATTTTCTCTTATTTAAATTCAATGAATGAATTCTCTCTTTTTTCTTTATTTTAAATTCTGATGATTTCTCCCTTTTTATATTTTTTGAAGAATAAAATTTTTCTTTTTTCCTATCTTTTCTTTCAAAATTATCTTATTTTCACACCACAATTTATTTTCTTCAATTTCCTTTTTTATTTAATCTGTTTTTAAAAGAATGTGACAATGCACTTACCTTTTATTTTCTCATCAAAATTCCTTTCTTTTTTAATGTCTATGCATTAGTTTAAAAGAAATAAAAACATTATTGTTATTTTTCAAATATTATTAAAGAATGAATGGATATTTTCGTGTTGTTTTTGACAAAGAAGAAAAACCGAATAAATCTTTGTTTTATTCTTTAAAGTCGTAAAATTGTAAAATTTTATTTGAAAACAGATATCTTTTGATTTGATGAGAGCATGAATTTGAAAAATCAATAGAGTTATGATATGAAAAAAGTAGTAAAATGTTCCCTCATGTGTCCTAATTTCGGGGTGATTTCTACAAAAATCGGGCATGGCTCTATCTAAGGCTCGGCTTCTTAGGGCTTTTTACATGCTGGGTTGGGATATGAAGATCTAAAGGTTCTCAAATTATACCTCACTGTCCTCCACACTGGACTAGTAAGATTTAATTTGAGTGGGAGTATTTCGATTGCCATTGCGGAGGTGATTACCTCACGAGAGCAAAGGTACTCTACTCCCTCCTAAGAAGGACAGAACTCGGGTATAGAGCTCATGTTATGCAAATGCACGTGCAAGTGTGTGCATAAGGGAACATTTATCAAACATTCACCAAACCCTAGCTCCAATCCTAGATACCCCACAATTTATTAGCAATAATATATACAAGATAAAAAATGCCATAAAATAAACATAATAACTTATTCACACAAATGCAACAAATTATTTAAAATTAAAGAAATTAAATTTAAATATTAATTAAGACCTTTAAATTAAAACTCAGGATAACACAAGACTAATAAATGGCTTGACCCTCAAAAAGCGTCCCCAGTGGAGTCGCCAAGCTGTCGTAACGGCTTCGCGCTCGACGATTTTAAAAAAAAGAGCGTTTAAAAACAAAAATGGGAGTCGCCACCAATCTTTTTTATTAGGTGTGATTGGCCACCTGAAAACATTTATCTTTTCAACAAAATCTCAAAATTAATTAAGTTTTATTAAAAAGATAATCTTTTGGTCTGCGAAACAAAAATAGGGTTCGGGGGTACGGTTACGCGTGGGGAAGGATTAGCACCCCCACGACGCCCGTAAAAAACGGTACCATCCTAACCACATGGTATCTTTGGATTTTAAGAAGATAGTCTTGGCTTTCGATTATAGGAAAAATTAGCGTATTTGCTTGAAAAATTGTCGTCATAAGGGGATTCATTATGAAAATCAACATGAACACCATTTATTGAAAAATTAAATCAAATATCCCAATCCTCTGGTAACATTTGAAATAATCCCTCTCACCTAGGGATCAGTCAAGAAATCACTACTTGTGAGTCTCATGACATCCCGTCCTTGGTGGTGCTCACGCTATTTTATGATTAATCGTATACATGTAGTATGGATAAAGACGCGTGATGCATATGAAACTTAAAGAAATTTTACTTATTTTTGATTTTATTAATGAAACTCTTGATATTGAGAAATTCGGCTAAATATCCCAATACTCTGGTAACAGTTAGCTAATTCCTCTCACCTAGGGATCAGCCAAGAAATCACTACTTGTGAGTCTCATGACATCCCATCCTTGGAAGAATTCCATCCATTATTTTCCTTTATTTATGCACATGATGCTAACATATGATTTAGGAAGTATCTATAAAAGGAATTTTATATTTTAATTTTTATTAATGAAATTCTTAATATCGAAAAATTTAACTAAATATCCCAATACTCTGGTAACATTTAGCTAATTCCTCTCACCTAGGGATCAGTCAAGAAATCACTACTTGTGAGTCTCATGACATCCCATCCTCGGAAGAATCTCCTTTATTATTATTTCCAATTAATATTTATTATATCATTCTATCTAACACTAAAAGTATTTAAACAAATGAATGAATATATAAAGCGGGAAAAGGAAATATACCCCTCGCGGGCGGGCGACCTCTTTGAGCGGGCGAACGAGTGGGTGCTCTTTCTCCTCAGGCGGGCGAGCTCCACGTATGGACTAACTTCTTGTAGGCGAGCTCCCCGTATGGTCTAACTCCTTGGTGGGCGACCTCAACTTCTTCGCTAGCGAGTTCCTCGAATGGTCTAACGCCTCGGCGGGCGATCTCAACTTCTTCGCTGGCGAGTTCCTCGACTGGTCTAACTCCCCGAATGTTCCTCTCCTCGGGCGAACGACTTCTTCCACCTTTTGGGTAGCGGGCGGGCGAACTCCCGGACTGGGCTAACTCTTTGGGCGAGCGAACGAACGGATGATTCCTCCTCGGGTGGACGAACAAGCCACTGCTTCGCACGAGCGGGCGAACACACGCTGAGTGGTCTAGCTTTTTGACAGGTGAACCAGCTCACAGATCCCTCCTAGGGCGGGCGAACTCCTTGAACGAGAGAACTCCTCTAGCGGGCGAACCTGCGACTCTCGGTCACATCCGTTGGGAGTAACACGAGGATCCTACTCCTTTTTCTGCGGGCGGGCGAACACACTGATCTCTGTTGGGTCAGGTCCACACGCGGGTCACCTACTTTACTCTTCCTTTTTCTTAGCTATAAAAGGCAAACCCTTTCTCAAAACCCATTTCTCATCAGACTCCTCGCCACACAAAAACTCAGAATCCTCCAAGCCTCTGGTTCTTCGGACAACTACCGGTCGCCGTGCACCGCCTTGCACCTGTCGCCGGTGTCCCTTCCAATAGCCTTAAAGCACTCTGCTCCACTTCCTTTTTCTTAGATCTGGGATTCGTTTTCCTCGTGAACACTCCCAACCTCACAGATCTGAGCACGCCGAGAGCCTCCTTACCCCTTTTTGTTTTGTTTTGTTGTTTCTGGTTTTGGATATGGCTGTTGGCTTGTTGTGTTTGCTTTTCCCTTTTTGCAGGTACTATAGAGGTTTGGGTTTGAGATTAGATTCGGGATTCTCGGGTTAGGGGTTTTCAGATCTGGGTTTGGGCTGGGTTTATTTCAGTGTTAGAGGTTAGAGGTTTTGGGGTAACGTGGTGTTGGTAGTGGTGATGATGTTTGGTGTTGGTGGGTTTTGGCGATGGTGAGGATGATGGTGTTTCTGTGTAATGGCAATGGCGGTGCTGGCTGTGAGGACAGTGATGAGTGGACGACGATGACAGTTGTGAGTGGGCGGTGATGGCGCTTACAGTGGTGGTGTTTTTTTTTTTGGAGTCTCTGATCCTTTTCTTTTCCCTTTTTTTCTCTCCGTTTCCTCCTTTCAGTCCCCTCTGCTTGGTTCCCCTCTTAAGCGATATTGGAGCCCTTCCCCTAGCCTTTCAGAGTCACCGAATCCATAGGCTACTGTCGGATCAAGATTCACGGGATGGGAAGATCTGACTCGGGGTGAGGCTTGTGACAGGGGAAGATCTGGTCGCCGGCGACAGTATGGGGGCAGATCTGGGTAGGTTTGGCATTAAATGTGATGGGGTTTGGTGAATGACTTAAGGGAACCGGCGGCAAAAACAACAAAAACAACAAAAATAATAATAATAATGATAATAATAATAATAATAATAATAATAATAATAAAAAGTAATAAAAAGATGATAAAAAGAAAAGATAATAATAATGATATTAATGATATGAATAATAACAAAATAAAAAAAAATAAAAAAAATAATAATAAAAAAATAAAAAATAATAACAAGAACAAAACTTGTCAAAATAATTTGTGAAATTCGGACAAAATTAGGTGTCTACAATGATACCTGTAATTTACACCAAAATAAAAAAAGAAAGCCTGGATGTCGATCACAATGGAAATGTGGTGAGTGTGCAAAATGTTTTGGTAAGTCCAATGTTTTTAGATAATCAAGATTGCCAACAACTTCTTAATCAAGTGATTAAAGAAGAGTTGAAGTATATTTTAAGACTTGAGTTCAAATAAGTAATCCCACCTCTATCCCAAATTATTAAATATTTCTCTTGTAACCAAAAAAAATAACCCAAGACTTCTTAAGAGACCTACCTCTTTGAACTGGCCATTGTTTGAAAAGGAAGTGCAAAACCCTTTATCTTCTTTAGAGCTTGAATTCTATAGGAGTGATAAGCACTTTTCTAAAATTGAATGGACCTTCGAATTTGAGTAGATAGCTCGATTTTTGAACAATTCTATTTTGTATGAAAAGCATTCTATTTATTTCTTTGAAAAATTTGCTCCTCCAATTTTTTTCCTTTACACCGATCGACCTACCTTGTTCTAAACTTCTTTTAGCTTTGCCAGGACTCTGGATTTTCTTCAAAGTTTCGTTGGCCCACAAAGAAAAGAGAAACAATTGGCTTGAAAAGTAGAAAGAAACAAAGCAACACTTGGCACTCAATTGAAATAAAACACCAAAATCGCTTATGTGTCAACAAGAGCTCTGATGTACTCATTTTTTTCTAATTCATCAATTGGCCCTATTTTATTCTAAGCCACTTTTAGAATGTCAATACTCAAGGATTCTCTTTAAAGTTTTATTGGCCCACAAAAGAAAAGGGAAAAAGTTGGCTTGAATTTCAACGGAAGTAGAAAGAAACAATACAAAACTTACCACCTAATTGAAAAAACAACACCAAAATCGATTAAGCGTCAACAAGAGCTCTGATGTACTCATAATTAATATAAGCTATATAGATTAGACGCTTAATATGATCTTGCACTGATTGCAAGACCTTTAAGAGCCGCCCGAAAAAGCAAAAGGCCTAGAGAGATTTGATAAGAGTATATCACAATAGTCAAAAAGTTGCCTGCCCCAGTTGGAGCTTATTGCTACTCAGTCCAACTTATGAACTCAGTGGATACCAAACATCAAACTTACATATGAACGATAGAAACAATAAGACAAATACCCGTGACCAAATAAACACCACACATGGAATAAGTTATCATTCAATTACAAGTTGTAATCTATTGTAAATTCCAAATAATAACTTCTTTTTAACTCTATTTGTAAAAGATGAAGGATTAAAATGATTCAAATAAAAAATGAATGGTCAAAATAATTTTTTTTTATAATTCAAGGCTCCAAAGAATGTGTCATATAAATTTTATGCTACATTATTGCCGCATAGATTTTTATGTCTCCTCATTGTCAAATAAATTTTTTATGGCGTGAAAGATTTGATAGTTTTCTTTATCTTTTCCGTAAAATATTACTAAAAATACAAGAAAAAAACTTGAAGGATCAAACAAGTCAAATAAGAAATGAAAGGCCAAAATGTTTCCTTTTTTCTTTTAGTTGGACTTGGAGAGCCAAAACCCATTATTATACCTTATAAATACCCGTGACTCTATCCTAGTTTTTGCATCGTCTACTACCTAGAGCCAAAATAATGCACTTCAAAACATACTTGCTGCTCTTGGGAGTGGTGCTTCTCACCACCCCATCATTTACTCCGCCTGATCAGCTGCCTCCAGGCCCGAGAAAGCCTCCAAGGGGAAGGCCTCCCCGCGGGCCTCGAACCTCACTCGATGCAGCACCGATTGAGGAGAAGACAGCCCCTGAATCCAAGCCACCACAACGTGGACATAAACCACCTCACAACTCCATCTCTCGCTACCATCCAGTCAAAAATGAACCGGATAAAAAGCCCTTCTCCTATAAAGCCACCCCGTAGGCCCCCAACATCAAACTATGCACTTTATTAGGGATAAATTACTACATCTAGTCTACGTATGGTAAAAATAAGAGTTGGTGTATGGGCGAGGCGCATGGATCTTTGCCACTAGTAAAGGTAGATATTATAATTGGGCTGTAACTAATGAGCATGCGTAGCCATGCAGTTTCTTTTTAGTGTGTAAAATATGCTCTGCATTTTTTTTTGAAGGGTAAAAAATTTTTAATTAGGATTGGATAAGCAAATTACAACCAAGCTAACAAATCAGGATTACGAGAAACACCCGATTTGGCCAAAAAGTCTGCAAAATAATTTGCCTCCCTAAAAACCTGAACAAAAACAACATCTTCAATCATAGCAATAAGATTATACAGCTTGTTGAGTAAGCTGTTATATTTCCAAGGTCTATCACTAAGTTTGTTGAGCCAAGAGATAATCACCTTTGAGTCACTTTCAATGATAAGTTTTAGGATTAGGTAGAAATTAGCTTTGATAATAATGGAATGTGCTTCAACAATCGCAACGAGTTCAGCTAGATTGGAATCAGCTATCCCGATATTCTTTGAAAAAATCATCAAAACATTTCCTTTGGAATCACGAATGAGTCCTCCTATTCCAGCTGGACCAGGCTTCCCCAAAGAGGAACCATCAACATTAATTTTCCAAGTGTCTTCAGGAGGTGGTGACCAAAAGGGGTTGGGTCTAGCTGGTTTCTTTTTGGTGGCCAGAACAAAATCTTATGGGAAATAAGAAAATGCTGATGAGTCAAAATCAGGACATCTGGCTTTTAACCACCAACCCAATCTATTTTTGATCAGCAAACCTGCATAGTCCTTAGAAATATCCTTTTGATTAAAGATCTTGTCGTTTCTACAAAGCCAAATGGACCAAGAAACTGCATAGAAGAGAGTATTCCAGATGACCTTTTGTGAAGATTTAACATTAAGATCCATCCAACTCACAAATAAGGACTTCAAGTCTTTCGGCAAAACCCAGCAAATGTTCCACCAGTTAATACATTGGCACCAAATTTTCCATGAGAAGTCACAAAGAAGAAGGAGGTGGTCAATGGATTCAATCTCACAGCAAAAAGCACATTTATTCTCTGAGTCAGTCCTGCGACTTCTTTTGTAAAGAACATCTTGGACAGGAAGAGTACCTTTGAGAGCATTCCAACAGAAGAGTTCGACTTTTGGAGGAGCTATACCTTTCCAGATGAGACTTTCAATTGGAGAAACAGAATTAGTTGAGGATTCAATCTGATTTTTGTAGGATTTACAGCTGAAAGATCCATTTGTCGTATGGCACCAAACCAGTCTATCGGGAATTTTAGCAAACAAAGTAACTGTGTTAAGAAGATTAAGAAGTGTATTCCACAAATCAACTTCCCAATCAAATAGCTTTCTTCTAAGAGGAATATTCCACTCCCATGTGAAGTCAGTCCACTTTCCATAATCTTTAATCAAGCTGTCTTTATTACTGGCCAGAGAGAAGAGTCTAGGAAAATAGTCTTTGAGAATGACACCTTGGATCCAGTTATCCTTCCAGAACTTGATTCTTGAGCCATCACCTGCACAAAAGAAAAAATAATTTTTTAAAAGGTTAGAGTTCTCTCCCCTTTCCCAGTTGAGTTGAATGTCTCTCCACACACAAGAAAGAGATCTCGGAATACAAGGGTTGGGCTACAAATCCATGTTAGAGATATGGTACTTTTCACAGATGACTTGTTTCCACAAGGAATTATCTTCCTGACTGAATCCCCATGGCCATTTTAATAGTAAAGCTTGATTACTGATGGAAAGATTATGGATTCCAAGACCACCCTTTGACTTGCTTTTGCATATAGTTTCCCAACTAACCAATCTCATTTTAGTCTTTTCCCCAGTGTCACCCCAGAAAAATTGTCTTTGAATTGTTTCCAACTGATCCAACACTCCTTTAGGGATTCAAAACATGGACATGTAATATGTGGGCAGATTAGAGAGGGTTGATTTGATGAGGGTAAGTCTTCCAGCTTTAGAAAGGAACCTCTTTTTCCAATGACAAAGTTTACTTTTGAAAGCATTAATGATAGGTTGCCAAGTAGTAATCTTTCTTGGATTAGCCCCAAGAGGGAAAGAATCAGCCTTACAGTTAATTTTAGATGCCCATTGAAAAACTTAGGAAGGCTCAATGTTGATGCCAAATAGAGCAATTTTGGAAAAATTCACTTTGAGGCCTGAAAGAAGATGAAAACATCTAAGAATCCTCTTGATTGACAGTAGTTGTTCCTCTTTAGCTTCGCAAAAGATAATTGTATCATCTGCAAATTGAAGATGAGTAATGTGGAGTCTGTTCTGACCCAAAAGAACACCTGAGAAAAGACCCAAAGAGGCTGCCTTGGTGAGCAAAATATTCAGGCACTCTGTAACTAAGATGAAGAGAAACGGTGAGAGTGGATCCCCTTGACGCATGCCTCTTTTCATTGAGATTGGGCAAGAGGGAGAGCCATTTATAAGAATTGAGACAGAAGCTGTTGAAATGCAACAATTGATCCATGAGATCCATTTTTTGCCGAAGCCCATAAATACCATAATCTCCTTCAGACAGATCCAACTAACGTTATCAAAGGCTTTTTTAAAGTCTAGTTTGATAGTAAGACCCCCTTTGTTGGATTTTTTCATTGAATAAATTACTTCATTAGCAATTAAGCAGCTGTCCATGATCTGTCTTCCTTTAACAAAGGCAGATTGAGATAGGCTGATGAGAGTGTTCATAACTTTCTTCAACCTATTTGCAATAACTTTAGAAAGAATTTTGTATGAGCTTCCAATAAGAGAGATTGGCCGAAAGTCACCCAATGATTCAGTGCACTGTTTTTTAGCAATTAAAGTAATGAAAGAGACTTTTATGCCTTTAGGAAGCTTACCACTTGAGTGGAATTCCTGAACAAAGTCAACAATATCACTTTTGAGCAGATCCCATTTCCTCTTGATGAAGTTGAAGTTGAAACCATCTGGCCCTGATGATTTGTCACCATCGCAATCACTGATAGCTTTAAAAATTTCATCTTCAGAGAAGGGTAATTCCAATTCAGTTGCTTGGTTAGAAGAAATTTTCCTGAAGTCACTAGCATTACATCGCAAAAGTGGTCTGGGGTCATTGCTAAATAGTTCTCTGAAATGGGATTCCACAGCAGCTTTTATTTCCTTAGGGGTGTGAAGATGTTTACCTTTAAAAGAGATATTACCCAAGAAGTTATTTCTCCACCTGCTATTAGCAATGCAGTGGAAATATTTGGAGTTCCTATCACCATCTTGGATCCATCTAATCCTTGCTTTTTGACTCCATGAGCAGCTCTCGACTTCTTGAAGTTTCCAAAGCTCCCTTTTCTTTGTAGAAATAAGGGTGGGAATAAAGGTATCCGAGGGACTAAGTTCAAGTTTCTTCTCAAGATTGCCGATTTCTTTCTCAAGAATATCAATGTTAGTCGCCACACCTCCTTTTTGATAGCCCTCCCAATTTTTAATATCCCACTTCAAAAGCTTCATTTTCTGGAGAAGTCTGAAGCCAGCAAATCCTTGAACATTGTATTCTTTCCATTTTTTCTCCACCATTAAATTAAAGTTTTGATCGTCCAACCAATGGTTGAAGACTTTAAAAGGTTTAGGGCCCAAGTCATGAACATCGATACCTAAGCATATAGGAATATGATCAGAAATATTGATGTCCAGGCTCCACTGGTTTATGTTTGAGAATTCCGAAAACCAATTTGGGGAGATTAAAAAGCGATCCAATCTGCTCATGGCATTTATCTTTCTCCATGTATATTTCCTTCCAACCAGAGGCAAGTCCATTAGTTCTAAGGAATTAACAAAAGAATTGAAATCCAGGTTTGATCTTGAGATGTCACTAACTCCAATTCTCTCCTCCTCGCTAAGAACTGCATTAAAGTCCCCAGCAAAACAACATAGTTCTTGATTATTAGCTTTCAATCGATACAATTCCTCCTACAAGAGTTGTCTCTCTCTGACATCATTTGGAGCATAAAAGTTGATCAAGTTGATAGTAGACTTGTAATTGGGAAATGTGCCTTTTATCCAAACAAAACGCTCATTAGAGACAGAGGAAAATAAGTTGAAGCAACCCTCTGGCCACATACTAATGATACCTCCTGCTGTACCTGAAGCTTCCTGGTAGACTGAAATTATTTTCTTGCTTCCCTAAAGCTGCTTGATACTTCTGTCAGAGTTCATACTGAGTTTAGATTCTTGAATGAAAACCATGCTCGGCTTTTCTTTGATAAGGAGTTTCCTGATCGCATTCCTCTTCCCCTTAATTCCCAGTCCCCTGACATTAAAAGAAATAATCTTCATTGAGACAAAAAAAAGAACCCCAAGAGAGAGGAAGAGAATTAAGGGAAATCCTCCCCGAATCTCTCCTCTTTTTCTAACTCGATCAATCTGTCGATCACCTAGTCTTCATTCACTGAAGCTGTAAGTCCAAGTAACTTAGCAACTTCTAAAGTCTGTGCAGCTTCCTTTCTAATAATCAAATTACGCTTTCTAATGTCCTCATCTGTTATAGCAGCTTCTTGTAGCATTTGAAGCCTCACCTTATCTTTTCTTGAAGATTTTTCGACAGCTTTGTTGGCTTTCTTACCTTTTTTACCTGGGATTTTGGCACCCGATTGGGGTACTTCTTGTTTCATTATCTTTCCTGATACAAGATCAACAAACTTTCTGTTTTTTCTTGAAGCTCCTTTATTTCTTATTTCAGTACCAGTCAAATAGTCTAATTCATTTTCAGATGGATAAGAACTATGTACCTCATTGTTGGTTTCGCATGGGATATCTGTTTTTGGAACATCAACCCCTGATCCCTTTGATTTGGTCACCATTTGCTCATTGAAGTCAGCCCTTAAGTCCAAAAAATGAGCAGTGTCTTCATGTTGGGCTCGATAAAAAATTGTCGGAGAATGAGCAGTGTCTTCAATACTATCAGGCCAACCCATTTTAAGAGAGTTTTTTTCTTTGGCCCAGATAGAGGAGAAAAAATAATCTTCGGCCCTTAGTGCTTCGTCTGCTAAAAATCTATTGTCCTCTTTAGAAATTTCAAAATTGTTCCTTTTTATGACAAAGTCCACCTCGACTGCAGAGATATCTTGGTTGTAGTAATCATTAAAAGAAGGTGGCTGAATATTTCCCAAATTGTTTGTTTTTTGAATCTCCCTTTCCAAAGTCAACTCATTGAGATACTGTTTACTTTTCCCGCTGCCAGAACTTTGTGGTGTTTTGTTTCTCCTGTCATCGTCTTTAATTACCACCAAGGGAACTTCAGCTTCAAGCTCTTCCTCTTCTGTATCTTTAGGACTAGTGGGATTCAGAGCTTCTTCTTGAACAATCATCTGAGGTTCTTCTTCAAAACAAAGACCAATATCTTTATTAGATGGTGCGTTTGGGGTTGAAACATCGGATGAGGAAGAGTAGTTTGGAGAAGCTTTATTAACTGTTTTGACAAAATGATTCCAAAAGAAATCTGGACCATCTTCAATGGACACTTTGATAGAATAACTCAACTCGTCGATGGATAGTTGAACTGTTTTAGGAAATATGGTATCTTTCTTAACAAGAGATAAAACTCTTGCTGTGTCCAAACGTTTCTTTCTATGGGTACTATCATCAACAAAAATAAAAGAACCCCAAAGATCACCAATTTTCTTGAAGAAAGTAGGATTCCAAGCATGAAGAGGGAAGTCTTCTATTTTTAACCAAACAAATTTGTCATCAACAGAAAAGTCAGAACTCCATGGCTTCACTGAAGAAAACCACTCGCTAAGCCAAATGCTGCCATTTTCAAGCATGCTAATCATCTCCTCTTTAGATTCAAATTTCAGTAACACCCAACTGCCACCCATCAGGTTGACTGAGAAATCTAAAACCCCTTCTTGTAAAATACGATGCTGCAGAGATTGAATGGAGTGTGGATTCTTCACCTTTGCGACAGCTGAACTTTCGAGCCACTTCATTTCAAGGTCTCCTTTAACCAAACTAATAGAGGTAATTTCATTTGAGGAGCCTTCTTTACTGTCATCACCGGTAGGTTTTTTCACCATAAGTTTGAGATTGTTATTTTTAACAACGTCGGCATATGAAGGCTTGTCATTGTCGTATGAGGGGCCAATACCCACTATTTGATCCGAAGGAGAATCTTTTGACTTCTGAATGACTTCATGATTATTGATCCCTTTTTTCAACCCCAGATCTTTTTTGACTCCAGGCATTTCTGCTCTCCCATTCATATTTTGCTAGGTTTACTTTGAGCCTCCATCCATTCCAAGAAAAGCCATCCAGTGCTCTAATGACCGATAGAGCTTCTCGGAGATCTTTGAACCGGAAGAAACCAAATTTACTTCTTCTTCGATTCCTCCAGTTAAGTGGGATGTAAAAATCAACAACCCTTCCATGCTTCATAATCATATGTAAAAGATTAGCTTCCTTACCGTAAGGGTTAATGTTGCCAATGAAAACGGTGACCAGTTTCTTCCGCCATTGATGGATATCTCGACTTGGTTGTGAAAAGAAACCAAAATCTCTTTTATGAAAATGGCCATGATCCTGTGTTCGTGAGATACTCTTTCTCTCTCTAGCTCTCGCTCTCTCCCCCCCACGCTCTCTCATTTTTTTAACACGCACAATACTTACAATACATCCAAACACTCTTTTGAAAAATGCTTCACTGCATTGTTAAGTTCTAATCGGCCGCATTTGACAACGACGACCTCCAGGGCTCCACTAAAGGAGAGTGGGTAAATAAATATGCTCTGCATTTACATGGATAAGATGGTTGTGTGCTTTCGACGATTCTCTCTCTTGCACAACTATGTTTTTTTTTAATGTAAAATTCACATTTTGCTTTTTAGTTTTACACATATGAAACAAATAAATAAGAATAATAGAAAAACGAAAAAGCTTTAAGAATGTCCCAACCCATGAAAAAAAAAATCAACTGCTTTGCCGACCATCTACAATGTAAGTTTATTGAAGGTCCAAAATCCCATCTTTCATTTGGTCATAAGTCATACCTATGATTCCATGTTGTTGTGTATTCCGATGGTTATGAATTTATGAGGGTCTTAATTCTTAAAGATAGATGGCCAAAAGGCTAATGATCAACAGTGCAGATATATTTGAAAACTGAATCGGCAGAACATTTGATCAATGGTGCACTGCAGATATATTTGAAAACTGAATCGACAGAACATATAGAACTGCACGTATAAACTATATGATGGTGGTAACGAAACCATATCTTATCCTTGTTACTTCGCTTTCTTGGAATAAAAACACCTACCACAGCTCCATGAATTTGAAAAATGCTCCACAGCCATCTCCGATTAACTTGAGGTGGAATATTGTTAACAAAAACCTTTGAGATCAAATCCTTTCCGATGCCTCAGAATACCAGTATCATACTTGAACCAAAACAGTCGAAATCTTGTGCTTTAAGAGCAACGATAACTTATCCCTTCACACCACTACAATCGAGACAATATATTCCTCTCCTATAGCACTCAAATTCTAACCCTAAACGCTTTATTGTAAGTATATTAGATGATAATTATATAAATTTATATATTTATACTAGATATATATATTTATATTAGATGATAATTATCATACACTTATCTTATGCATTAATATGGCCTTATTGTTAGTATATTATTTTAAAGTTCCAAAGGGATTTGAAGTCTTAGACAAAAAGTATATAAATCCTTTATTCAAGAGAGGTTTTACTTAAGTTTTATCTAAGTTTTTGTGAGTTATTAAACAAATTCTGTGAAACTATAAAAATTGTAGGGAAAACCAGCAAAACCATAACCCATTTCTTCCATTAGGGTTTCCTTCGTGCCAAATCTACAATATTTGCCCAATTAAATTGTTGTAATTTCACCCCCCCCAAGCCCTAATTTTTGCTAAGATTTTCTGGATTCATTCATGGCTACTGCATCGGGTATGTACTTTATTCCTTTTCCCCCAGCTTCTTTTTTCTGTTTCTTTCGATATTTTATCTGATAATTATTTGGGAATTTCAGTGGCATTTATATCAAGGGAGGATCATCGGAAACAGCTAGAATTAGAAGAAGCTCGAAAAGCAAGACTTGCATTGGTTGAAGTCAATGAGGATGTAAAAGAAATTAACCCTCATATTCCTTGGCATATGTCTTTAGCACCTTGGTATCTTAATGCCAAGAAGTTTAAAGCATCAAAGGAAAAGGAAATTCGATCGCAACTATACCAAATCTTGGTACGATGAGGTGCCAATATATTTTAAGCAGACAAGTATCGAAAAGGAGGCCGACGAAAAGTAAGTGAAGCTTCTGTTTCTTTTTCTTTTGTGATGTAATGTGTAGCAGTAAAAAATATATACAGTAATAAAGTTATAATGGAGTTTTTGTTTTATTCATATATGTAAATGGCTTTGATTTTAGACGCATGGACAAGTTAGATGGCCTACACTTTAGGGTAATAATAGGTCATATATGCTGATGTAAAAAGGAAAGGATGAAGTGAAAAATACATACAGAAAGTTGTTGCTTTGCTCACGTTTCTTCCCTTTTTTTTTTGCTGTAATGGCAATAGTCATTCCCTCCCTTTAAATTCTTATTTTTCATGCATTTAGGTGAAACAAGTGAGTGACAAACCAGCCAACCAATTGGCATCAAAGTTGGAGTTCAAAGGAAGATAAAGATAGTGAAGAAACGTGAAGAAAAGAGGAAGACTTGAGAGAAAAACCCATGGTTGCTTCAAGTTCTTCTTCAAACACTGGTAACACAATCTTTAGTAATGTTAATGTTCCTTTATTTGAAAGTGAAAACTATGATTTTTGGTGTGTAAAATAGAGACTTTATTTCTCTCTTTGGATATTTCGGAGTTTGTTTGAAAATGGGTATGTAGAACTAGCTCTAATGGTAGTGTCAATGGATATTGAAAAAGATAAGTTGAAGAAACGAAGTCTACAGATGTTGGTGTTCTTGGCATGATACAAAGAGGAGGTTCAACCACCATTTTTCCCAAGAATCATTGAGCAAAGAAAGCAAAGGAAGCTTAGGACATCTTGAAGCAAGAATTTGAAGGTTACAAAAAGGTAAAGGTTGGCAAACTTCAATCTTTAAGGAGATATTTAGGAAATATGAAAATGAAGGAGAATAAGAACTTGAATGATTACTTTTGTAGATTTATGGTGTTGATTAATCAAATGAAGAGTTATGGTGATTTTATTGATGATGATCAAATTGTAGAGAAAGTATTGATTAGTATAACGGCCAAATTTGATCCTATAGTGGTTGTCATTGAAAATTCTAAGGATCTCTCCACTTTGAGTGTTCAAAAGTTGATGGTTGCGTTGAACTATTATGAGCAAAGATTGGTGCGACACTACGACAAACAAATTGAGAGTGCTTTTCAATCTAAACTCGCCATTGACTCCAAACATGTGTACAAGAGGCCATCAACATACACTTAGTCCAGAGATGAATATTTTAAAGGTGGTAGACATGGTAGAGGAAGAGCTAGAGATCGAAATAGAATAGGTAGAGGTAGAGCCAATTTTGACAGAAAAATTGGTGATGAGAACTGTTCAAAATGGTGTAATATTTGCAAGAAAAACAGTCATGATGAGAGGGACTGTTGGAACAAGGGAAAGCCTCAATGTTATAATTGTAAGAAGTTTAGCCATGTGCAAAAGGAGTGTAGATTCAAGAATGAGTAGCAAGCTGGTTTTACAAAGGAAAAGAGGATGAAGGTAATTGGTTTTATGCTTGTCATCGAGTGAGATAAAAAGGTTTGCTACTTGGATAGTGGTTGTAGAAACCATATGACTGTTGATAAGGACACTTTTATAGATATGAATTCTTCCTTTAATTCAAATGTGAAATTGGGAAATGGTGACTATGTGGAAGTAAAAGGAAAAAACAATATTGGAGTTGAAACCAAGTTAGGAAATAAGGCCATTCATGATGTTCATTATATGTTGGATGAAAATTTATTGAGTATTGGATAGCTTTTAGAACATGACTATGGGCTGAAATTCAACCACCGAGAGTGTAGAATTTTTTATCAAAATCACAAATTAGTGGCTATTGTGGAGATCACAAAAAACAGAAGCTTTCCACTTTTTCTCAAATATGTGAAGAATTTGATCTTAATGGCAAGACAAGTAGATGACTCATGGCTATGGCATAGAAGGCTTAGGCACTTGAACTTTATTAGTCTCAAGTTTTTGTTTCAAAAGAACATGGTGTATGGGCTTCCAACAATTCATGAGAAAGATGATGTGTGTGAAAGTTGTATACTTGGAAAGCATCATCACCAACCATTTTTGAAGGTTGTAACTTAGAGAGCTAAAGGAGTTCTTGAGTTGGTGCATACCAACATGTGTGGTCCTATGAACACTCCATCAAATGCTCAAAATAGGTACTTTATTTTGTTTATTGATGATTATTCTCGCATGACTTAGGTTTATTTTATGAGCAAAAGATTTGAAATTTTTACTATTTTTAAGAAGTTTAAAGCTCTCGTTAAAAAGCAAAGTAGTCAATGTATCAAAGTGTTGAAAAGTGATAGGGGTAACGAGTATACTTCAAATGAGTTTGATGAATTTTGTGAGTATGAAGGTATGAAAAGGCAGCTCACTGTTGGCTGCACACCTCAGCAAAATGGAGTTTCTGAGAGGAAGAATCAAACCGTTATGGAAATGATCAAACCCATATTGTTTGAGAAAGGGCTACCAAGAAGTTTTTGGGCTGAAGCTGTCCATATAGTTGTATATTTGCTAAATAGATGCCCACAAAAGCTGTGTGGAATATGACTCCAATGGAAGCTTGGAGTGGGAGAAACTATCGGTGAAGCACTTGAAAGTGTTTGATTGTGTGTGTTTTGCACAAGTTTCCAAGGGCAGAAGAACCAACCTTGATGAAACTAGTGTGAAATATATTTTTGTTAGCTATAGCTCAATTTCAAAAGGCTATAGGCTATTAATTTGTTGGGCTCATCTCTCTTCCTTGCATTTTGGGCTCAGTTAGACTTTTTGTTTAGACTAATTTTACTGAATTATTTTGCACGGATGAAAGTCCAGTTGGAATCAGCATTGAATCAGTTCCATAAATAAATCTAGTTTTAACCAAGATTGGTTATATGTTTTGGGCTTTACTCATTTGGGTTTCAAAGCCCAAACCCCAAAGTCAACATAACGATCATACAAATACAAAAACAAAAACAATTTTCTCCTCGAAAATCATAGTAAAATACCAAAAAACATAAGGCAAAGTACGTCCTCAACCAGACGGCTGAGGAAGCAGCACAATGAAAACAAACGAAAAAAAATGTCAGTAGCGGTAGGAAATAGGGGCTTAAAGAAATTAAAAGAAAACGAGATTAAGCTTTTTGGATTGGAAAAAAGAATAAAGGAAAGAAAAAGAAGAATGAAATGAGAAGAAGAGGCACCGTGACATAGCTAAACTCAAGAGATCACAATACAAAAGAATAATGAATAATAATATGTAGAAGAACAGATAAGAGATGCTGGCTTAAAATAGATCGAGAGGTGACGAATCGCCTTTTTAAATTAGTTTGAATTTTTAACTTATGTTCATAACCGGCTCTAATCCAATTATGATTTTCAGTTTAACAAAACAAATGAAATTTAAATGCGTAAGTTGAAAGAGTGGTAGGGAAAAGCCATACAAAACCAAAGAGTGGAGTCAGAGGCTTAAGGTTTCGTTGAATTTTTTAGTGAGGACAATTCATAAAAAAAATTTCATGTTTGAATTCTCATCAAATTAAATTTTTTTGGGCGATTGCCAATCACGCATCGTGAACGAAAATTAATCTATGCCCAATATGATATAAGGACATTTAATGGTTTACAAAAAAAAAAAAGAGAAAAGAGATGCACACAACAATTTATAAAAGTCTGGCCTTCCTTGCCTACATCATCTCCATTGAATTTCCTCTCAAGGAGTTTACCAAATTCATTATGAATTTGTTTACAATGGCCCTTTTTAAGTTTTAAGAACTATTCAACCTACCCTTTTTTCTGACGTTCAAGTAGAAACCTTTACAATCCCACATTTTTCAATGCTCAAAAAGAATCTTATAACTACCACCCAAGTTGTACAAGTGGTTTGATTTTGGGTACAACTTTTATGTAATCCAAGTTGTTAGTTTGAAATATTTGATTCTCTTTGGAGGCGAAAAAAAAAAAAGAGTTTCAAAAACAAAAAACTTTCATTACTTTTTTTTTTAAAATATGAGAAAATATGGCATGACCATAAACAAAAATTCCTTAAATATTCAAAAATAGGTATTCAAAATAAAGTTAAAAATATAAATTTTAAAAATAATATCAAATCATAATAATTTAATATAAAAAATGATTTATATATGATATACTGATAATGTATAATCTTTATATATTGTCAATGCAGTAGAGATTGACATTTTATCAATAAGTCTTTATAAACAAATTGAAAAAAATTTAGGCCAAAATATTAAAAAGCCCTTGAAATTTGTTACTTTATTTAAATAAGCCATTATACTTTTATTGCATCTAAATAAGCCCTTAACCTTTTATTTGTATTTATTTTTAAAAACCTTGTATTTTTTTAATTTGTTTATTAATAAAGTATCAACTTTTAATGTATTAATAATGTATAAAAATCATATATTATTAATAAATCATATATAAACTCATAAAAAATATTCCTCAAAAGTATAAAATCGCAAACAACAAATACGTGGCTAAATGTATTATTTACCACTTTTGTCGTTATTCAAAAAAATATATTTAGTGCGTGTATAGTGTGAAACATAATCTTCATCTTTTGAACGCTATATTTGATTGAATGGACGGAAAAGAAAAAATAATATTTTATGGAGTAGTTGTTGGATCACTTATTAAACAAAAATCAATCAATTTGGCAACAGAAGTAAATTTATTTATGGATTGAATCGAATTGGAGCAAATTTGAATCAAATTTGATCAAATTTGAATCAAATTTAAGTAAAATAGTAAAGAATTAAAAGTGAACTTAAACATGATTCAATCCATCATTTTTAGATCTAATTTTTTATTTAAATTTATTTTATATACAATAAATAAATCTAAACTTGTCAAAACTATTGGCAAAAAAAATCCTTCAAAACTTATCCAAATACTATTAAATTTTTTAAAAAATTGTAATAAAATGTAAAAATTAAAATCACATAATAAGTATTAAGTATAATACAATAAGTTTGAAAATTCTAACAAAAAAAATAAAAAAATAAAAATTTAAATTAAAGTTAAAAAAACTAGAAACTCAAATTAAATTATACAAAAAAAAATCAAAAGTAATTAAAAATTCATTAATATAAAAATAAAAAAATTATATTTAGCAAGTTGGGCCGGATTGAGCTTGGGCTTGAAGTGGTAAACCCAAGCACGGTTCATTTTTTAGCAGGCTTTAATTTTCAAGCTCAAACTCATTTAATGAGATTATTATTTTTGTTCAAACCCATTTAGAAAATAGACAAGTCTTTAGATTTGGGCGAGTAATCCAATCCTTGAATAGGTCTATGCATGACCAATCATGCTTTTTTTTTTCACATTAATAATATATAGGTTTATATTTAAAATTATTATCTCATACACTGTCAGTAGAGTTTTTTAACTCTACAAATAGAATTAAATAATGACATATAACTCTTTAAAAATATTAATAAATAAATAAATAAATAATAAAATATGGACTTAAAAAACTTTACTCATAGTGTATGTGATAATAATCATTATATTTAAGGAAAATTATCCTATACACTGTCAGTGGAGTTTTTTAACTCCACAAGCAGAGTTAGGATGATGACATGTGTCTCATTTTATTTATTTTTTGTTTTCTTAATATTTTTAAAAGACACATGTTATCATCCTAACCCCGCTTGTGGAGTTAAAAAACTCCACTGACAATGGATAGGATAATAATCCTATATTTAATGCATTAGCAGTGTCTAATTTCTATAAACTTTTGGTTAACCACAAAATCACACTTCGTTAACGAACAAATTTAGAAAAGATATAGGCTCTTAAAAATAAATATTATTAAAGTTTTTTTTTTAAATTTAACCTTAAAGAATTGTATATTTTTAAATTCTGTTCATTAATGATGTGATACTTTATGATTAATTGTGAATACATAAAAATTATACATTAGCAATACATCAAATATAAATCTATAATTTGTATATATATAAATATATAGTAAGTAGAACATTATCTTTATCATTTTGTATGAACGCTATGTTTGATTGATATATATAGTAAGCAAAACATTATCTTTACCATTTTCTATGAACGCCATGTTTGATTGAATGGACGAAAAAGAAAATATCATATTTTATGGAGTAGTTGTTGGACCACTTATTACGGAAAAAAAAAGTAATATAAAATTAAATAAAGAAAAAAAGAAATATAACCTTGTAGCCCGAAGCTATCTCATATCATGATTTTTGTTTTTAATGTTAGATTAAAAAAAAGTAAAAGAAAAACCATGTTTGGTGGAATGAAAACGCCCAAACAATTCTTTGATTTCACCTGTCCTGTGGAGAATGAAGTCTTCAGTTTAGACCCAGAAAACCTAACCGCAATCCAGCATTGGACCTTATTTCTTATCCATTGACAAAAAAAGAAAAATCTGACAAGGTAGCACATATACGGAGTGCACCGACAGACCAAATCCATTTTTAATTATTTATTTACATTAAGCAAAGCTTATTTTCAAGACAGGAAGTTTCTGGGTTCTGAGACATGTCGACTGTACATCTGACACGTCCAACAAATTAAATTCCAGTTGCTGCCGTCTTTTTTTGGCCTCATATGTGAAGGTTGAAGTTTGGTTCTGTTTTCCTTTTTGATCGAAAAAGTGTGGTTCTCACTGCATCTTGATGAAACAAGTCATATCACATGACGTGGCGAAGAAACTTGAGGGAAGGAGATGAGTGGTTGTGAGTTCCTTTCTATGGAAAAGTCCACAATCATTTTTTTTTTCTTTTTGAAATTGAGCAAATATCTCCTTTTTTTTTTTGAGAAGATGAAATTGAGCAAATATTATTTGTGCATAAAGTCTGTTCTTCCATGCACATTTACCATCCTGTATAATGTCAAAATTTCTACACAATCGTTGCCGGAGAGAGTGAGGCCATATTTGGTAATTGGATGAAGGTAAAATTAGATAATTATCGTCAGATCATATATGTGGTGCAGACATTTAAAAAAAGAGAGAAAATTAGATTATAAAAATGATTAATTATTCTCTTAAGCTAAGATGATTCGATCTTCTTTGAAAAGCAAAATTATTTCTAATATCATATGATTAAGTGATATGTATTTATATTTTATTTTTAAATTTTTTATTTTTCACTTTTTTTCTTTTTTTACCCTTTCTTTTCTTTATTTCTTTCTTTCTCTTTCATTTTTTTCTTTTATTAATAGAGAAAAATATAATTTAGATAAAATAAAATTTTTAAAAAAAATTAATTTTTCAATTTTTTAAAAAAATAATCAATGCTTAAAGCCATTCTTTAAATTAACTCTTAAATATATAAATTATAATGAATTATATTTTAAAATTTATAAAATTTGAACTTTTAAATTTAGTTTGTTTTTTTTCTTATTTTTAAAATTTATTTTTCTTTTTATGTTCTGTTTTATTTTTTATTTTATAAATTTTTCCTTTTTTCTTGTTGGAAATAAAAGAAAAGGAAAGGAAAAATAAAAGGGTAATATTTTTATAGAAAAAATAAAGTTATTTCTTAAAAAATCATCTCATTTGAAAAATCCATTTTTCTAAAATAAATATATTTAATTTAAAATAATAAAAATTATTTTAAATTTAAAGCATAAAATGAAATAAAAAGAAAAAGAAAGTAATAGTAAAAATAAAAACAAACATTTGTAATAAAAATATTTTTTTAACAAAATCAATTTTTGGAAAAACATTTTATTTTTCAAAAATCAAAATTTTTTTAAAAAAATAATTTTAAAATTTTACTGTAGAAATTATAGTAATACATATTTTTTATTCATTGAATTAGATTTTCTTAAAAATTTATAAATTTAAATTTTATTTAGTTTTTAAAGACTGCTTCTGATGAATAAAAAAAATTATATATCAAACTACTAACAAATATAACAAAAAATGTATAAAAAAAATCTTATCTTTTTTTTTATTCTATGCATCAAATATAATTAATACGAATCCATGCTTGACAATGGAAATAAGAGTACCACAAATTTACACCTCCCATATTGACAATTTATAAATTTAAATTTTATTTACTTTAAAAAGACTGCTTTTGATGAATAAAAAAAATTATATATCACACTATTAACAAATATAACAAAATATGTATAAAAATCATCTTTTTTTTCAAAAAAAAACCACATTACTAATTTCAAAACTGATTAATTTGAGCTAACATGAAGTTTTTTATAAACCCATCCATCACAATACTACACACATGACGTGGGTCGGAGGCAAAGCTCCAGAGCGGTAAGCAAATGCTATTTTTTTTTTTTCTATGCATTAAATATGATTAATACGAATCCACGCTTAACAATGGAAATCAGAGTACCACAAATTTACACCTCCCATACTGACAATTTTGTACCCATAATTTATTTCAACACGTAATCAGAAGGCATTGTCTTTGAATATAAAAGTTTCTGTAATCAATTTGATTTGCAATTTGGCAGTCTCACATGTCTCCACTTAACTACGAGCTATGACAGACAAGTAGCCATCAATGTCGCAATCTATATGGGAAATCAAGAAACGCTGATGTGCAATGTCCAATTTCACGTCACGGGAAAATAAATGATAAGAAATGGCATAGTCTATGAAAACGAAGAAAGTATTCATTCACATTGAATTCGAAGAAAATAAATATAGCAAGTAAAAGTTCTTTTATTAATTCTGTTACATCAACCCTTTGTTCTGTTTGGCCTAAATCTTGCCTTGCTAGTGTCCGAGCGCAGTCGGTATTTACCAGGGCGGCAGCTTGACAAAATGCTTACCTGAGGATTAAAAATAAACTTGAAAAGAGGAAAGTAGATAGATTATGAGGAACTAAAATAGATACTAATCAAATGGTTGATTTAATAGTGTAAAGTATCCAGAGTAAAAATGATCTAAAATGAGAAGTTTCGTATTTTAATTTTCATCAAATTAATATTTTTTTGAACCAGTTTTCACATATGTTCAAATTTTCAGTTCAATGGGAAACTTCTGAACAACTTTGTCGCCTTAACCAAGCTTTGAAAATTATGTAGACTTGGTTTTGAAATCTGTCATTGAAACGAACTGAGAATGAAATTTAAACATGTATTCAGCTTTGCATGACGTCTCCCATATGCTTTTTTTTGTTGATTATGCAATGCCACATTAATATGAACACGAACAACCCATTCAAGGGCACTTGCCTCACCGACTAAAAATTAGTGCTAAAGCCAAGAACCTCATTTCCAAAGCCTCCTCAAGCAGTGAGGCTACCGACTCTTTCTTTTGACATTTTGACTTCAAGAAACCAGCTCAAAAGAGATTTTGTTGCATTTTCGTGCATGAAGATTTGATTGGTGGAAAGAGTCAAAAAGAACGTCGCGAAAAATCAAACACAGTAATAGTGACGATATTCGTAATCAATTATGCATTTTAAACATTTAATTTGCTCCTTCAAAGGCCAAAGCTATATAATTGGATAAGCTACGACTTGAACATTCATCTACCTTTGAAACGAGTGTAATTTTATTAAAAAGATGGTAGGTATGCTAACTAAGCTGCATGCAGATTTTGAAAATGCGAGTTTCTATCACATGGCAACCCTTTAACACTGTTCTCTCACCATTTCTGCCAGCACATAGCAGCACAGAATCTGTAGAAAAGGGGAAAAATTAACATAAGAAATTTGCTGCATTTGGACTCAGGAAAGTGATTACAAACTTGAAATTCTATGTTATTTACCTAATTACAGGATAAGGGGGGTTGGTGGACAATGAGATGTTTCTAACTCTGACCAGGGTATATCAAACTGTTCATTTATTATTTGGAATGAGCCTTTAGCTGTGTTATTATAATATTTCGTAATTCTGCAGTCATTGTAATCTAAGAGATTATGATTCTTTAATTAAATAATATCTACAATTTCATAACTATAATATGCTCTCTTCCTAATTGATGAGAATTCTTTACATATAAATAGGACACTCTTATACAATTTTCAATCACGTTAATAAATAGAATATTTATTCTAACATGGTATTAGATCTACTCTGCCCAACCTTCTGTCTGAAAACCTCGCTGGGTACCTTTATCTAATCCTTTTCTCCACACTCTCAGTAAACCATCTTGAATTTTGTCAAAAATACCCTTTTCAAATCATTTTTGTGACTTAAACTCCATCAACAGTCTCCACATTCTCTGCTCTTTCTAACCACGCCTCATGCCCCACCAAAAGACATCACACGCGCCACCTACACCCCATTAATCATCGTCACGTGCCCCCACTACGCCACGTGTCACCAGCGCATCAGCTCATACCTGCCACATGTTAAGTGTATGCCACGTCATCCTATTGCTGCCATGTCAGCATTTTTTGTCAAATCAACTTTTATGCTATTTTCAACATCCTAATTCCCATTTTTAACCTATGTTTCTGTCAATTTTATTTGAAAATGGAGAAATTTGATATTTTTAGACCTAAAAGGAAAGTTTTATTAAAATTAGGGGAAAGTTTTCTTGATCTAAATCTTCATCTATAGCCACTATTGCCTTTAAGAGAAGCACTGCTCTTACTATTAATGATCTTAATTTTTTTCTAATTAAAAAAAAGGTTATTTCTTCTAAAACTTCTTCCTCCATTGCATTATTTGTTACCCCAAGTAAATTTTCTTAGTCTAGTGATTCTGCTTGTTTTAAGCACATGACTCCAAATTCTTCCATTTTATCACTTAAACTATCCACCTTATGTCTTCTTCCTGTTCAAACTGGGAATGATACAAAAATGCATATTACTTAATTTGGTATTGTCTTTGACCCACATCCTACTATTCCTGATACTTACTATGTTCCCAATGTGGCTCTACACCTTATTTCTGTAGGCCAATTATGTGATCTTAGTTTCATTGTTACCTTTTCTTCCTTTGGTTGCATGATACATTATCTACAAACAAGGAAAACTCTTGGGACAGGTTGCAAGGTGGGATGATTGTTTGAGCTGATTTCTTTTCATCATCATCTTATAAAAGTTTGTTTGCCACAACAAACTAGTCTTTCTTTACATGAATGGTACCTTTATCTTGGTCATGCTTCTACAAGCAAATTTTGTCGTTTGATTTCTCAAGGATTGTTAAGGTCTACTAAATTGGAGTTTTTTCATTGTTTACACTACTAACTTGATAAACAACTAGCTTTATCTTTTACTAATAGTTCTTTTATTTCTGTTTTACTTTTAACCTTTTCCATTCAAACATTTGGGGACCTTCTCACTAGCTTCAGTAAGTGATTATGAGTATTTGCTTTTCATTTATTTGATGATTATTGGAGACACCTAAATTTGTCTAGAATAATAATAGTAGATTGGCCTGGTTCACTTTTAATCTTGAAAATTTGGACTTGAAACTTGTTATTAACTATAAGCCTGACTAGCTCCAATAGTTATATTTATGACTTTGTCAACAGGAACATTCATATTAACAACAACGGCCTTGAAGCAAAGCTATAAAAGCTAGAAGCTTAAAGCAAATTATATAAGAGCCAAAATTCCAAATCAAAAGTTTTACTTATATCCCAAAAACTTCAAGACAGATAAAAAAGAAATGAGATAAAGTTTAGGTCTCTACACTCATTGTCATGATCATATTCCTTCAAGTGTCAAAGTGTCTCACTTAGCCTTAGTAGAGGCATATCTTGTACCCACTTGTGACCCGTACCTAAATTTGTAAGGAAGAGTTTCCTCAAGTACATATCTCAAAGTGAGGTTGGGTAGATAAGGTTTGCACTTAAGTTAGAAAAAAGAGCTATTGTAAAGGTTACTCTTGAGCCTGTAAAAGGAGCAATGTAAAAGTTATTCCCTCAGCTTACAAAAGGGAAGGGCAAGTTATCATTGAGCTTGTGAAAAAGAAAGGTTATCCTTGAACCTGTAAATTGAAGAATTTTCTCCTTGAGTTTGGAAAAGGGAGAGGCTGTATTATTTTCAAGATAGTGAATTTGGTGAAAAATCATTGGGAGAGTCTCAAGATAAAAGACGTAGAAAAGGGTTCTGAACCTCTATAAATTGTTGTGTAAAGCTTCTCTTCCCCACACGCTAATCTGTTTATTATTTGTTGTTTATTTGTTTTACTTATTATTACATTATGTATTGCTTGAGTAGTGTAAGTTACACTCTAGGCAGAAAAGTTCTTAAATGAGGAAAAAGACTTAGAAACCAATTCACCATTCTTGGTTTATGATCACGTCATCTATATCCCTTAATAACTAAATCCTATAGTGTGTTGGAAATAGTAGTTTTTGTATAATTAAGTTTAAGTGATATGTGTTGAAATATCTCTATTAATGTGGATTAGTTAAGTGTAATTAACATCATATAATATTTAATTAGTAGTATATTTTGCAAAAAGTGTGACCTGTATAATAATTATATTAAATATATAGTATACGTATATTAAACCTATAATGGGATTGGTTTATATATGAATCCCACGGAGGGAGATCCATACTCACAACCTCTCTATATATATGAGGTTGGCCCATTGAGTTTCATAATTTTGAGAAGGGATGAGAGTAGCACTCTCCCTCTCTCTCATTACCCATTCTCACTTTCGCTCGTTTTCTCTTCGTTTTAGGTCCAAGGGTAGTCAACGGGAAGCATATTGAATGGGTTTCAACAACCTGGTAACATGGTATAGCGGGATTGAGCTATTGCCCGCATCCAGATCAGTTTTACTACTTTTAATTTTGTGTTAGCGACTTGGTGAGATTTTAACAAATTCCAAAAATTGGCATTGGAGCCAAACTCATCAAAAGTCACTAACGATTGCTGTTTTTGAGAGAAAACTCCATTAAAGCTCATTTTAAGCTTTTTTGAGTTTTTGGGTTTTTTGAAACCCATTTCGTTTTCAGTTTTTTGAGCTTAAAATGATTAGATTCTTATTGTATAGTGTTTTTGGGTGAAAAACCCCTTAATTCAGAGCAAAAACGAGACTGAAATGGGCCAAAATTGGCTGGATCGGGTCACATGACCCATTTTGCAATGAAACTGGTCAGTTGGATGGAGAAGACGAGGCGTGTGCATCACACGCACCATTATGGAGCATTTGACACGTGCATGCACGCACCAAAATATGACCCATCTAGCATGTGTGGTGCACATGCCAATACTGCTAAGGCGAGTGCGTGCAATAAAATTTAAAAAAATAAAAAAAATTGGGCCGTTTTTTTGGGGGCCGTTTATTGCTGGGTTTTTTTTTTCTGTGTGTTTGGGCTTTTTTTTGGGGGGCAATACGTTGGGCTTTTTTTGGTGTTTTTGGTCTTTTTTTGTTTTGATTTTCGACCAAATTTTTTTTGCTTATAGGCTTCTTTTATTATATTTTGGCTCTTTTTTTTTGTAGGGGGGGGGGGGGGAGGGGGCATTATTATTAATATATTTTGGGCTTTTAATATAGAAATTAAAATATCATTTGTTTTATTTTAATTATGCATTAAGATTTCATTTAATTTAGACCAAAATAAATTATTTATTTAGTTATTTTAATTGGCCATTTGGTATTAAATTAATTTTGAGCAATTAAAATTAATTAATTTAGGGCCATTTTACCTAATTAATTTAGGGCCCATATTGATTAATTAATTTTATTTGACTATTGAATTGGATTAATTATCGGTCATTTTGCATAATTAATAGGCCATTTTAAATTATAGTTTTAAGTGGTCATTTTGATTAATTAATTATGGCCATTTAATTAATTAATTCTTGGGTCATTTTGATTATAAGCCAAATTTTATTTAATAGCCATAACTAATTATTAAGCCCAAAATTAAAGGGGTATAAGTGAATTTTTTGGAATAATTAGTCTTGGGGTAATTTTTGAAAATTCAATTATCCATTTAATTCATAATTTACTTAATTTTGAAATATATACCCATACCCATAACTTATTAATAATTGGCCTAATTAAATAAATTATTTGGGTATTTTATTTCGACTAGTTATCTGGATTTTGATTTACCTATTCCATCAATAATTTATTTAAACAAATAAACTTCCTAAAATGCAATTGTCTTATTATTTGAATATTCACATTCACGTTAAATTAATTAATTAATTAATTAATTAATGTTAGGCCTAAAATTACTACATATGCTTCAGGAATTGTATATTTTTTGGCGTAGTTAATTTTGGTCAATAAATTTTGTGAATATCATTAAAATTATAAATCATTAATTAGATTTACTAATACTTGGTCGTCGCAAGAATGATCATAAAGATTTTTTGACGATTATTCTGGTAAATTTTAAGACAAAATAATAAGGCAATGCTTAGTGATAGTTGCATATTTATCAAGATCTCTAGAAGTGACAATTCTCTCCCTATCGGATTGCTTGTTGCTTTGAGAGATGCTTGGGTAGGAGAGGATTCTGGTTTGGATATACATGATTTTCCTACCCTGTCGGTAGGCGATCATTTAGCTTTATATTTAATCAGTTTTGTCTTATCCTCTGTAATGCATTGTGGAATAAATTTAATTTTGTTTGAATTATTCCACTAGCCTCCATTAGTTTTGATTGTTTGTGCAATTATCACATATCAAGTCTCTAGCAAGATCGAATTAGAACGATGATGTGAATCACTCTCAACGATTAGGGGCATATGGAACTAGGAAGTAACCCCAAGAGATGATCCATCTTCTATACCCAATAATGTAAGCTCTTTTAGGACAAAGTTTTAATATAGAATTTTTGGGAACATTCAAATAAGATTTCTCTAATTATGTAGGGTATACCATTAATGAGCACATTAGAGAAAGTGTTCTAATCAGTGATAATCGTGAAGCATTTATGCATGCCATTGGGAAATAGTTCACATAGGATTGATAAAGGTTGTAATAGGAGACCGCTCCATATATGGTAGATTGGGAACCACTTCCTTCTGGGTGAAGAGTGAGAGATCTTTCAAGATCATAGATCTCATTTAGCATATCTTAATGGAACATAGTTACTGTAGTTGAAGATATTAGATCGCATGCTTTTAGTTACTGTAGTTAATGTTTTTACGTAACATAGTCTATGGGATTTTTTCTCGTAGTGCTTATTAAAATGATCAACAGACAAATACCCTTAACAATTATGTTCCAAATTAAATAAAAAAGATTCATATAAAAAACATAATATATGAATGATTAATAAGTCACCCAATATAGATGGATTAAACTATGATCTTCCTTCATTAAATTTGACAATATGCTTTTACTGCAATTTGCAACAATCATCTACAACAGGTACGCAATTTCATTAATTAAATTGATCTAATTCTGTTTATTATTCATATTATTGAATCTCTTATTGCTTCTTTTCTTAAAAAGCTTTACACTTTTATTGATTATATTTGAAATTTAATTGTTGTGGAAGTAATGCTATTGTTCTTTTATCTATAAATTGATCAAGTTGATGTTTGAACTAAACTTAGGCTTTTTGGTTGCTGCCTGCTAGTGATGAAGTTTAAGAGAGAATGCCTACATACTTTTGCATATCATATTATACATATATGGTTGTGTGTGTGTGTGCTCAATACAGTTACTATTATGAAAATGTGATATTTGATAAATTAATGTTATTGTTATCAAAGTTATTTAATGACATTTGGTTGATAAAATTTGAATTTTAGCTAATTGTTTTGATTTTTTTATTTTTTCTTGTTACAGTTTGCATAATAAAATTATACAAGTGAATATCTGATTAATATTTTCCTATTACATTATTTGTTAATTATTTATATATAGTAAAAAGACTGCAATTTTAAATCAGAAAATGTAATCTAATTAATAAAGAAAAGGATTATAGTTTTTCCCTTATTGTAGTCTAATATCATAAATTATCATACGATCATAACCATATTATACTATTATAGATTATATCACAATCATAATAATAGTCTAATATTATATGTTATAGCACGATCGTAAACATAGTCCAATATCATGTATTAGACTACAGTGGAAAAAACTATAGTTTATATGTTACCTAAGAAAAGATTATGCTAGAACGGGATACAATTAGAAAAGCACAGCCTTTTGTCTTAGACTATGCTTTTTATATGTAGTCTATAAGCTTTCTTCTAGTAGTGTTTATGTGAATGTAATTAGTTTTATTTTAGCAAAGCATTGTTACGGTCTTTCTTTCTGGATCAGGCTTTTTAGAAAGGAACTTGGATTTATGAACCTAAACTTGACTTTCATTGTTTTCCATGTATCTTGTATCGAAGACAATTCGAATGCTTCAAGAAACTATTGGTGCTCATGTAATAAAAAATTACAATGAACTTCAATAGATTCATTGAAGAATTTGAGTTGTCTTTGAAACAAGATAACCTATAAATAAAGAAGGTCAGGCTTAGGTTCATATATTTAAGTTCCTTCCTAACATACCTAATCTAGTTACAAGACCCTAACAATGATATGCCAAATAAAACCAATTACATGCACATAAACAATATCTTAATATATAATAATATAGCTAGTGCTAGTAAAGTTAACTAAAGAAGATAGTAGTTTAATTCATCTATAGTAGACGAGGTATTAATAATATTTATTTCATATATTATGATATTGTTTATATGCTTTTACTTCTTTCATTTGGCACATGATTATTAGGGTTTTTTATCTGTTTAGTTTTTCTCAGAAGTAACTTGAATTTAATGTTATAGTCAAATATTAACCAAAGGCAAATCTATATTACTTGAATGAGTTTTGTGTAAAAGATATCTCAAATGTCCCCATGAAATCATTGGCATTCATATCAATAATAAATTATAATGAATTTCAATAGATTCATGGAAACATTCAAGATATCTTCTATAAAAAAAAAAATCCTTCTAACAACATAGATCTTTCTTAGGTTAGTATTTGACTATAACTTTAAATCCAAACTACTTCTTAAAATGATCCAGTAGACCAAAATACCCTATTAATCATGAGCTAAATAAAAAAAGTAGATTAATATAAACATCATAATATATAATACAAATATAATTAATAACTTGCTTAATTTAGATGAATTAAACCTTGATATTTCTACATTAAATTTGACAACAAGTTCTTCTGGTCATTCATAACCGTCATCCCCAACATGCATACAGTTTTTATTAAATTGATCTAATTCTATTCATTATTTATATTATTGAATTTCTTGGTACTTGTTCATATAAAAAGTCTTATGTTTTAATTGATTATGTTTGAAATTTAATTGTTGTTGAAGTAATGTTATTATTCTTTTATCTACACACTGATCAGGTTGATACTTGAACTAAAGTTAGGATTTTTTATTGCTGCTTGCTAGTGATGAAGTATAAGGGAGAATGTCTATATTACTTTTTCACATTATATAATTGTGTTCAAAATAGTTCCTATGATCAAAATGCTATATTTTATCAATTGATGATATTGCTATCAGAGTTGCTTAATGACATATGATTGATGAAATTTGATTTTTCCTTATCGTTTTGAATTTTTTTTTAATTTCTGCTTGTTATAATTTGTATAATAAAATAAAATATGTGAACAATAGATTAATATTTCCACATTAAATTATTTGTTAATTATTGATATATAACAAAAAAAATGAGACCATGGTTTTATATCAGAAAACATAGTTTAATTAATAGATTAAAAAACTATGGTTTTTCTCTAATTGTTGTCTAATATTATATGTTATACTATGATTATAACCGTAGTCTAATGTCATAGATCATGCTATAGTCATAATCTTTGTTTAATATCATGTATTGGACTAAGTACAAACAAATTGTAATCTGTGTTATATGAAAAAAGACTACCTTAGAATAGATTACGAGTAGAAAAATAAAATTTTTTAATCTAAAACTATGCTTTTTAAACATAATTTTCTGATTTTTTTTATATTGTAAGTGGACTGAATTAGATAATTGAAAACAAATTAGAAAGAGAATAAGGCTCTTCGTTGTTGTTCATTCTGACAAATAAGCTCACTTTTAGGTAACTAAAATTTGGAAAGTGGTAAAGAAGGGGGAAAAATTCTACAATAAGTTTATAAATTTTAAACTTGTTATAAGGTCAGTGATTAATAACTTTTGGATCAAAAATAATTAATCTAAACCATTGATTAAATTTTAAAGTTAAAAAAAAGGTTTAACTTGGTAACCTATTTAACCAGTTTTTTGAATTATCATTATATATTATGTATATTACCAACTTAACTTTTATTCATTCTCACAACTTTTATTTTTATTATTTTTCTCTTATATAAAATCCTTTTAGTATATTTCTTCTTACTCTTTTATGATTTTTTAAAAACTAAATTTAAGTTAAATGTAAAGAAATTAATTGTAAAATTGATAAAATTCATCATAAAGTAAACGAGAATAAGTGTAAAAACACTAGAATAAGCGTAAAAATTTTGATAAATAATCATAAAATTTATGAGATTAATCGTAAAATTTATAAGAGCCATCATAAAATTTATTAGATTGATTGTACAATTTATGAGATTTATCGTAAAATTTGTGAGATTTATTGTAAAATTTATGACATCCATTATAAAATTTATGATATTTATTGTAAAATTTATAAAATTCATCGTAAAATTTATTAGATTCATTGTAAATTTTGTGAGATGCATTATAAAATTTATGAGAAGCATCATAAATTTTATAAGATTTATCGTAAAATTTACAACATTCATTGTAAAATTGATAAGAGTAAGTGTAAAAATACTAGAAAAAACATAAGTCTATAATAACTAACCGTAAACTTAATGTGATTCATCATAAAATTGATGAAAATAAAAGTAAAAATATTAGAGAAACATAAATCTATGATAATTAACCGTAAATTAATGTGATTTATCTTAAAATTGATGAAAATAAACTTAAAAATACAATAAAAAGCATAAATCTATGATATTTAACCATAAAGTTTATGATGATAAGTGTAAAAGACATTAAAATTTAATAGGGCAGTCGAATGTCATACACGGGAATTCAACTGCCCTAAGGTATTTCATATTTGGGCTATAAACATCTTTTTCAAGGCAATTGAACCTTAAATACTCTCTCTAAAAACATTCTCTATTCTTAATTTTCTCTCTTTAAATTAGCATGGATTGTCCTTATTATAATGTATAATCTAAGATAAAAATATTACAAAATTTAATATATTAGATAATTTGCTTTTATAATTTTAAAGGATAAAAATGTAATTTTGATTGTTTTAGGAATTGATAAAAATATAATTTAAATATTTTCTTATTTTTTTAAAGGATAAAAATATAATTTACATTACCTGTTAACCTGTTGAATCATTATTAAAATATATTTTTAATTTTTATTATTTTATTTAATTTCTCATGAGATATTGAAAATTTTATGATCTTATAATAAGATCGATATTTTACGATCTTATTGTAGAACTTCCTGTAAAAAAGGTGAGTGCTTTGCGTGTAAACTCCCGAAAAAGAAACAAGAAACTTCCACCAATAACGAGGTTGCATTTGGAAACAGATATTCTTAGATTTAGTCTGAATAATCTCCCTTCGAGCAAACTTAGGCATGCAAAGCTCTAAGGTACCAACCTAGCTCTTTCTTGCGTTTGTTGCTGTTGGTTTTTTGTTTTATCCTAAGACATTAATGTAGAAACTCTTTTTTCGCTTTGATATCGTCATGCATCGATCTTCTTACCTTTGTTAGGAAAGTATCCGTGCTTTCTATTGTTTTTTAACAGCAAAATGTATGTTTCGTAAATGGAAAAAAAATGGAAATATAGCTAAAACCTCATGGAAAGATAGGCAAATATAGCTGCTAAAACCACACTTGTATAATCTTTTTCAATCACCAATAAATAAATTTGTTCATAGATTGGATTTGATAGTGTTGTTGTACAAAATAACAATAAAGGTATGCTGACGTCGATGTTCGTACTAAGTCTCCACGTGTCTCCAAGAAGCTTTTGTAAAACAAGAAAAGTCAGAGAAACGCAGGGGTGGTTCCCTACGTCCTACGTAGACACTCCGATGCTTAAGTCGGCAGAAATTTCTTTAGTATTGGGAAACGTAAAAGCCAGTAGTCAAAAATTAGAGAGTAAGATTGTACCTGAGGGCCTATTTATAGGCCAATATTCTGGGTTAATTATTTGAGGATAAGTCCCTCATCTTGTTGAGAGTTTATGTCCCGATATAACACAAGTTCGTCGAAAACCGGGAGAAATCAAGGCCTGTCGCCAGCGAGAGACCCATACTGCGGGATGTTGTGGCGTGAGTGGTCTGTCACGTAGCGGGAGTTGAATATGGCGCCATGTGTCGTAGACAGGTAAGGCCTAGCGACAGGACCCTGACGCCAGCGGGAGCCGAATATGGTGCCATGTGTCGCAGATGGGTAAGGCCTAGCGACAGGACCCTGACGCCAGCGGGAGCCAAATATGGTGCCACGTGTCGCATTATGATTACAGGCGATAGGCCTAGAGTCTGTCGCCAGCGACAGACGTTGTCATAACGTATCAGGCTTCGGGGGAAACCTAATAGCTAGACACAAAACTATGGAGTCGCCACCAATCATTCTAACCTGGGTGTGATTGGTCACCTATTCAAACTAAGGATAAGGCTTGGTCTACGTTAAGAGTTCTAAGTTCGGGAGTACGGTTACGTGTGAGGAAGGATTAGCACCCTCACAACGCCCATCCTAAAATGGTACCAAGTGATCTAAGGTTATCTTAATTTTGCCTTTTACTTTAATTTCGATATAATTAAATATTGAAAAATCTTTTAAGTCTCCTCCATCAAGCTGGTTGGACAACTTAAAAGTTATTCTCTCCTCAAGAGTATTCAAGTAGGACCAATCGCCTTTCTTGAAGAGACTCCGTCGTCGGATTGATTAAATATTTTATGCAAACCCTATTTTGACTCCTATCCAATTTCTATTTATTATCTTATCTTATTTTATTCTATTGTTATTGTTTTCTTATATAATTATTATTTCATATATATTTTTTTATATCTTTAAATAAACATGAATTATTTGATATTGAAGATTTTCTTAAAGACCTTCCATCAAGCTGGTAAGACCTTAAAGAAACTTTCTCACCTTAGGAATTTTTAAAAAAAATTACTCGAGCGCAATTCCTTTTAAATTCCATCCTTGGAATAATTCACATTTATTAAAATATTTAATTTAATTTAATTTCTATTTATTTTAATTATTTTCTAATTTTAATTCTAATTTATTAATTTGATCTTTATTCTTTATTATAATGAACTTAATTTTAATTTACTTTTTTTAGTTTAATTTTTATATTTTATAATTAGATTGATTTATTAAATATTGGAAATATCCCCTTAGATCTTCCATCAAGCTGGTAAGACCTAAAAGAAACATCCTCACCTCAAGATATCTAAAAGTACTACTCCAGCGCAGTCCTTTTAAAATTCCATCGTCGGAATATTTATATTCGTATTTATTATTATTTTTAAAATATTTTATTTCTAAATATTAATTTTTATTACTCGATCGCAATCTTCTCGAAGTTCCGTCGTCGGAATATTTGTTGTATTATTTTATCCTATTTTATTTCTAATTATACTAATTTGTATGAATCTTAATTTCTAATTTAATTATTAATTCATTTAATTGTAATTAATTTTAATTAATTCTTGTTTCAATTTTTTATAAATTTGAATTTTAAATATCGGAAATGACCTTTTAAATCTTCCATCAAGCTGGTAAGACTTAAAAAGGACCTCCTCACCTCAAGATCTCCGAGAATATTACTCAATCGCAATCCCCTCGGATTCCATCGTCGGAATATATTTACTCAAATTTAACATAATTTTATTTAATTTTATTTCTATTTATTCTTATTTGCATTTTTTTTTCTAATTTAATTTATTTTTCTATTATTTTATTTATCTAATATCTATCATACTAACATATAAAATACAAATTAAACTAACCAAATATATCAATACACAAATTATTTATTCAATATATATATATATATAATCAAATTAATTAAATCATGCAAAATCAATCCTACCATACAAGTCATGCAAATAAATCTTTATAAATTAGTTCATATTAAATTAAACCAAATCATGCTAATTAAATTAATTAATCCTAAAAATATATTTAAACAAAATAAACTCACCTTGGTAAATGGGAGATCACGTGGTCTGCAAACTGCTTTTTCAAAGTTGTCAATTTTGCAATTCCCAGCCATCACAAATCACGCATTCTTTCTTTATTCTTTAGCCAATCACACTTGTTCTTCTTCTTCAAAATTCCAGCCTTTCATTCCTAAACTTTCACTGCCATGCCTTCAGCAAAGAACCACGCACCGTCAGTAGCCACGCACGTCTCCTTCCTTCAGCGTACAACGTGCAGCAGCAGCAAAGATGGAGATGACTAGAGATGGTTTGATGAATAATGAAAGGTGCAGTTCGGTAGGTAAGGGTGGTTAGGCGAGGCTGAGTTCAAAAACAGTGGAAGTGGCGCAGTGATGGTGAAGTAAGGTGCCCAGCGATGGTTTGTAGAGCAGAGAATTAATAGCTGATGTACAATGATGATGTTGTTTTGTGTACAGGCTTAATGAGGCAGTGGCTTCCCACTACTCTGCTTGCAACTCACCACTTTGCTGCTCTGCTCGTTCGATAATCATCAAAGAACCAACAGCAGTTTGGTTCGGTGGTACAAAATAGAGCAGCCTAATGATGGAAGCACAGGAGGGTAACGCAACAGGCAACAGCTTCCTTACGGCAGCCAAAGGTGGCAGAGAGCCTGGGGTGAAGCAGCAAACACAAAGCTTGATTTCGAAATTGGGGCAAGTACGATGAGGCTAGGTGAGGAAACTGCAGAACTGAAGATGGTGAGGAGGCCACGAACAAGCGGCTCGGTGATAGGGGAAAGGTGGTCGCTAGGTTCTGTTTTCGGTTTGGACAAATTATCCCAGTGCAAAGGTGGCCGGTTGTGATTTTTCCAAAGAAGCTTCTTTTTTTTTTTCTGTCTTCCCCGGGTTCTTTTCTCTAGGTTTTCTTTTCTAGGTTTTCTCTAGGTTTTCTTCTTTGCTAGGGTTTTTTTTTTTTCAAGGTCTTTTCCAAGGTTCCTCCCCTAAAACCCTAGTTTTCTTCTCCTTTTATAGACCTAGGTTTTTTCCTTTTTTTTATATATTTTTTTAATTTTATTTTTGGTAATAATTGGAAACCTAGAATCAATTTTTTTTAGGAAATTTTATATTTCAAGAATCTAATCTTAAATTTAATATCAATTCCAAATTCAAATTAATTTTCAATCTTTTAATGGTTTCATTTAATTTTACTTTCCTATCAAAATTAATTTAGATTTCCTTCTTTTTTTTATTTTATTCTATAAAAATCAAAATCAAAATCCAAATTTTATTTCTAAATCTAAATAAAAAAATAAAAAATAAAATTTAAAAATCAATAATAAAATATATACAAACTAATTAAGTAAGAATGTTTTGAAAAAAGAACCGGACAAAAATGGTGTCTACAGTTGCCCCTCTTTGTACATTTGCTATGAAATAGTAATTGTGCAAAGACATAGACATCCATTTTGTCCGCGTCCATTTTATTATTTTTTTCCTTTTTCAAAGTTTTTCCTCTCTTTTTTTTTGTTTTCTTTTTTTTTGATATTTACTTATTTTAAAAGAAATTGGTTTTCATCATGAAAATGATCCTCCGACCAGGAAGGCCCTGAAACTTTAAATTTTCTCATCTTTAAAATGCTCCTTCGATTAGGAAGGCCCTGAAACTTTAAATTTTCTCCTCTCTAAAATGCTCCTTCGACTAGGAAGGCCCTGAAACTTTAAAATTTCTTCTCTCTAAAATGCTCCTTCGACTAGGAAGGCCCTGAAACTTTAAAATTTCTTCTCTCTAAAATGCTCCTTCGACTAGGAAGGCCCTGAAACTTTAAATTTTCTCATCTCTAAAATGCTCCTTCGACTAGGAAGGCCCTGAAACTTTAAATTTTCTCATCTTTAAAATGTTCCTTCGACTAGGAGGGCCCTGAAACTTTAAATTTCTTATCTAAAATGCTCCTTCGACTAGGAAGGCCCTGAAACTTTAAATTTTCCCCTCTCTTAAATGCTCCTTCGACTAGGAAGGCCCTGAAACTTTAAATTTCTCATCTAAAATGCTCCTTCGACTAGGAAGGCCCTGAAACTTTAAATTTCTTATCTAAAATGCTCCTTCGACTAGGAAGGCCCTGAAACTTTAAATTTTCCCCTCTCTTAAATGCTCCTTCGACTAGGAAGGCCCTGAAACTTTAAATTTCTCATCTAAAATGCTCCTTCGACTAGGAAGGCCCTGAAACTTTAAATTTTCCCCTCTCTTAAATGCTCCTTCGACTAGGAAGGCCCTGAAACTTTAAAATTTCTCATCTAAAATGCTCCTTCGACTAGGAAGGCCCTGAAACTTTAAATTTCTTCTCATCTGAAAGTGCTCCTTCGACTAGGAAGGCCCTGAAACTTTAAATTCTCCCCTTCTTTAAAATGTCTTTCTTTTTGAAATGAATGGGATGCATGCTAAAAATAATTTCATTATAATTGTGACAACAAAGGCTCAAAAACCCCCTCCTTTTTTTTTTTTTGGACCAATCTTGTCTTTAAACCAGTTAACGACTTTCTCATATCATCACCTTCAATCTTCATTCTCCCCCTTTTTGTTTTTAAGCAGCTGGTGTATTCGACTTAGTTTACCAATCTTCTGATATTCCACTATATTTCTGTCCCTCTTCTTTCTCCTTTTAAAGCAATGCAATTATCTTTTTCTCTCAATTTTTTAAAAAATAAAAAAAAAAAAAAACTGTTTGCCAATCATCTATTCATTTCCATCCTAATAATATGACTAAACATAATGCAAATTTCGATTTTCCCAATCAAGGTAAGAAGGTAAATGGTAGTAGATACGAGATAAGTTTGGAAGAGAGGTTATTTTATTATAAACATCAAGCATATCTGAACAGAGGAATATTTCAAGGAATAATTGCATTGACGAAATAATCAAATATCTCAACAATCAACATTCTGACAATTCTGATCGAATTAATTCAAATTTCTCTTTTGAAAAGCCTACTCCATTAGTTTGTCTAATATTGCAGAACCCTTCGGACTAAACCTTTTCCTTTGATATCACAAAATTTCCGATGCTGATCTTTCCCCTACACTTAAGCTGCCTTTTCAGGTTTTCAACATAAGTGTCTCCCCCATTGATTTAAACCGCCCTTTTCGGGTTTTCGATTTAAATCCTCCTTTTTTTTTATTTCTCTTTTTCTCCCTTTTTTTTCTTTTTTTTTTTTTTTTTTTAAAAAAAAAATTTTTTTTTTTTTAGGCATAATACCTCTTCACAGCATCGGAATTGATGGGATTTGGCAGGTCCTCACCGTCCATATTTGCCAATATTAATGCCCCACCAGAGAAAGATCTCTTTACTACATATGGTCCTTCCCAATTTGGCGCCCATTTTCCCCTCCTATCTTGTTGATTTGGGAGGATCTTTTTCAAAACCAGATCCCCTTCTCGGAATTTCCTAGGTCGGACTTTCTTATCATGTGCTTTCATCATTCTCCTTTGGTACAACTGGCCATGGCATAAAGCTACAAGCCTTTTCTCGTCAATAAGATTCAATTGCTCATAGCGTTCCCGTACCCACTCTGCCTCTTCTAATTGTGTTTCCATTAAGACCCTTAATGACGGAATCTCTACTTCAATTGGTAGCACTGCCTCCATCCCGTACACTAATGAGAATGGGGTTGCCCCAGTAGACGTGCGCATTGACGTTCTATACGCGTACAAGGCAAAAGGTAACTTTTCATGCCAATCCTTATAAGTTTCTGTCATTTTTCCCACTATTCTCTTGACATTCTTGTTCGCGGCCTCTACTGCCCCATTCATTTGTGGTCGATATGGCGCCGAATTGTGATGCTTGATTTTGAACTGTGCACAAACTTCTTCCATCATTGTGTTATTCAAATTACGAGCATTATCTGAAATAATTCTTTCTGGAAGTCCATATCGGCATATGATATCTTTCTTTATGAATCTGCATACTGCCGTTCGTGTCACACTAGCAAAAGATGCTGCTTCTACCCACTTGGTAAAATAATCAATCATCACAAAAATAAACCGATGTCCATTTGAAGCTTTTGGTGTAATGGGTCCTATCACATCCATCCCCCACATAGAGAAAGGCCAAGGAGGGGCTAATACATGCAGAGCCTCCGATGGAGCATGAATCTTGTCAGCATAAATCTGACATTTGTGGCATTTTCTAGCGTAGTTAATACAGTCTTTTTCCATGGTTGACCAATAATAACCCGCTCTCATTATTTGTCTTGCCATCATATGACCATTAGCATGTGCCCCACAAGATCCTTCATGTACCTCCTCTAATACCTGTTTAGCTTCTGCAATATTCACACATCTCAAAAGCACCTGGTCTCGACTTCTTTTGTATAAGACTTCCCCGTCTAAAAAGAATCCCATAGCCATTCTCCTAATGATTCTTTTGTCATTCTCCGAAGCATGTTTTGGGTACTGTTGGTCTCTAATGTACTGTAAGATGTCATGGTACCAAGGCTTTCCATCGACTTCTTCTTCTAAACTTGCACAATGCGCCGGTGAATTCTTCAGATTCATCCTGATGGGTTGAATTTCAGCATTACTGTCCAACTTGAACATTGCAGCTAAAGTGGCTAGAGCATCTGCCATTTGATTCTCCTCTCGAGGTAGATGCTCAAACTGAATACTTTTGAACTGATCAATTAAACCGGCTATGTATTTTTGGTACTGGACCAACTTCGAATCCCTAGTTTCCCATTCACCTCGCAACTGGTAGATGACTAGAGCCGAATCTCCATACACTTCGAGCACATCAATCTTCTTTTCAATGGCGGCTTGCAAACCCATGACACATGCTTCATACTCAGCTACGTTGTTGGTACAGTTGAAGTCCAATCTTGCAGTAATCGGGTGATGATCTCCTTCTGGGGATATCAGGACCACTCCTACTCCTCTCCCAAAAGCATTAGATGCTCCATCAAAGAACATTCTCCATGATTTCTTAGCTAGCTTCTCTTCTTCTACCTGAGATACAGCCATCAAATCCTCATCTGGAAAATCGAGTTTCATAGGCACATAGTCATCGGCAACCCGGTCTGCTAAGAAATCAGCGATTACACTCCCTTTAACGGCCTTTTGAGTCACATATATAATATCATACTCAGAAAGCATGACTTGCCACCTTGCTATTCTACCCGACAAAGATGGTTTTTCGAAAATGTATTTCAAAGGATCAAGTTTGGCCACCAACCAAGTCGTGTGATATAACATGTACTGTCTGAGTCTTTGGGCTGCCCAAGCTAAAGCGCAACACATCTTTTCCAATTGAGAATACTTCACTTCGTAGTCAATGAATTTCTTACTCAGGTAATAGATGGCTTGTTCTTTCTTGCCATTCTCATCTCGTTGCCCCAGTACACATCCCATTGAACCTTCGCAAACTGTCAAGTACAAAATCAAAGGTCTATCAGGAATAGGAGGTACTAACACAGGCGGGTTTGATAAGTACTCCTTGACTTTATCGAAGGCCTTTTGACATTCTTCATTCCATTCCCCAGAGTCATGTTTACGAAGAAGCTTGAAAATTGGATCACATTTTGAAGTAAGTTGAGATATAAACCTGGATATGTAGTTTAGCCTCCCTAAGAAACCTCTTACTTCTTTGGTGGTGCGAGGAGGGGACAAGTTCTGAATAGCACGCACTTTGTCCGGATCAACTTCTATCCCTCTTTCGCTAACTACAAATCCCAATAATTTTCCAGATCTTGCCCCAAATGTACACTTGGCTGGGTTTAACTTCAACTGGTACTTCCTCAATCTTTCAAAAAGCTTCTTAAGATTAGCCACATGGTCTTCTTCTTCACGAGACTTTGCAATCATATCATCCACGTATATCTCAATCTCTTTATGCATCATGTCGTGGAAAAGACTAACCATAGCCCTTTGATATGTAGCTCCAGCGTTCTTCAATCCGAATGGCATGACTCTATAGCAAAATGTTCCCCACATTGTCACGAAAGTAGTCTTTTCCATATCTTCTCCAGCCATCTTGATTTGATTATAGCCGGAAAAGCCATCCATAAATGAAAATATGGAATGCCTCGCTGTATTGTCCACAAGGGTGTCAATGTGAGGAAGCGGGAAATTGTCTTTAGGGCTAGCTTTGTTCAAATCCCGATAATCCACGCACATCCGCACCTTTCCATCCTTCTTAGGCACAGGGACAATATTAGCTACCCACTCCGGGTATTTGGCCACTTCAAGGAAACCTGCATCAAATTGCTTTTTAACTTCATCTTTGATCTTCAACAACATTTCCGGCTTCATGCGTCTTAACTTTTGTTGTACCGGTTTGCACTCTGGTTTCAAAGGCAATCTATGTTCCACAATATTAGTATCAAGGCCAGGCATATCTTGGTAAGACCAAGCAAACACGTCTACATATTCACGAAGTAACTCCTTAAGACCCTTTCTTTCATCTGATGCTAGTGATGTTCCGATTTTGACCTCTTTCTTATCTTTTTCATCTCCCAAATTAATCATTTCAACAACTTCCTGATGAGGTTCAATTGGTTTCCTATCTTCTTCCATCGATCTCAACAAGTCACGGGATAAAGGGTAGTCCGTAAAGACATCTTCATCATCAGATTCACCAAATTGAGCAGGGTTTTCAAAATCAATTTCTGAATTATTGACATTATTATCATCTTGTTTATTGTTTTGATACCTGAAAATAGATGAAATGGGAAATTATAGGTATTTTCAGTGTTGGCATGCTAGAGAAAGATAGAAAAGAAAAAGAAAAGAAGAAAAAAATGATTGGGAAAATAGGAATGCATAACGCTAATCATTTATTGAAATGGAAAATAACAAAGTTGGCCCATACATAAAAATTTATTTAGGTGCTTTTGGGCTGAAGCACTGAAAATCCAACTTGCATTATTCAAAACATAAAAGAAAAAGACAATTGCATTATTACTTTTCAAAAGAAATCTCTGGGAACTCCAAAATAGTCCAATTCTTCAACTCAGCTCCTGGAGGGGTCACATGCACAAACCGTCCAGCTACATTCTCCTCTGATATCTTCTCATCTACCATGTGAATGGACAAATCAGAGAGATCCCCCTCAAGCTGCATCGCCAATTTCCCTCCTTCATCACCAGTCTGATATCCACCACAATAAAAGGTGTCATAAAGGTAAGGAATGACCAATTTCTCAGTTTCAAATTCGTCCCCTTTCAACTGTGCTATTCGCCTCTCTTTCTTTTCTTCTATCTTCTTTGCTTTGTCTTTCCAAGTTGGTTTGTATCCTAACCCGAACCTGTCCTTGCTTTCCAAAATTGTGATGGCCTTTCTAATCCCTTGGTGGTTTCTTCCCAATCCGACTCCTGGATACCAACCTTTGCCCATGGTTTGCTTCACCACCATCTCTGTAGCTGCTGACAGGTGAGGAGCATATAATTTCGAACCTTCTCCTATGTAGGTTGCATTAACAAACTCAAAAGCTCGATATGAACATTCCCATGCATTCTCTGTTGTCTCAACATACGGAGTGCTTGGAGATTGAGTGACAAAGATGTCTTCCTCTCCCGAAACTGAGATTTGTTGATTCCCCACGAAAAACTTCACCTTTTGATGGAGAGTCGAAGGGACAGCTCCTGTCGTGTGTATCCAAGGCCTTCCTAACAAAAGAGTATATGAAGGCGTGATATCCATGACTTGGAATTGTATGTTGAAAATGCACGGACCAATCTCCACAGGTATCTCTATATCGCCCGACACTTCTCGACGGACTCCATCAAATGCCTTGACAATCATGTTGCTTTTCCGCATATACGATGAATCCACTGGTAACCTTAGCAAAGTGCACATAGGCATCACATTAAGAGCCGATCCATTATCAATGAGAACCCTGCCAATTGTGTGGCTCTTACACCTGACTGTGATGTGAAGAGCCTTGGTGCTTCCCCTTCCTTCCGCAGGAATCTCATCATCACTGAAAGATATATAATTTGAAGCCACCAAATTACCAACTAAATTGTCCATTTTGTCCATGGATATATCATGAGGTACATATGATTGATTCAACACCTTTAATAAAGCATTCCTGTGAGACTCAGAATTCAGGAGAAGTGATAAGAGTGAAACCTTTGCTGGTGTTTTGTTCAACTGCTCGACAATATTGTATTCACTATGCTTAATCAAGCTCAAAAACTCATCAGCATCTTCTTTCGTAATAGACTCTTGACATCTTGTCTCTTGAACCTCTATCGGGTTAACCCTATCCCCTTCCACAATTCCTGCCTTCTCTTTTCTAGCTTTAGCTAACATTTCAGGACTATAGCAACGCCCACTTCGTGTCATTCCCCCAACTCCAGTGATATTCGCTGTTTCGAGACTTTTAGGGGACATATGCTCTCTTTCTCCATTTATTACTATATCATAGCCATATCTCCAAGGTACCGCCTTGTTGTCTTTGTATGGAAACGGAATAGGAGCTTTGATTGTGATCCCACTAGCTTGGCTTGATTTTTCCTCAAGGCGGATTTTCAGAGGCTTTGACTTTAGGTTGTCATCAATCACACTAATCTCATTCCCTTTTCCTCTTCTTTCCCAAAATTCAATTTGATATGAGTCCATCAACTCTTGCAATCTGTAACGAAAAGCTTCACAGGACTGAATTGAATGACCTACTGCCCCATTGTGGTATGGACAAACCAGATTGGGATCATAAGAATCTATATAGGTCTCCAAAATCACAGTTTCTGGTTGCAACATGTCTGCCTTCACTAATACATCAAAGACCTGACTTAACGGAGTCTTTATTTCTGCAACAGCTCTTTTAATGTAATCCTTCTTTTCATTGCCTAACATGTTCACTGCTGCTCCACCATGGTCTGGCAAAGGATTCCCATTCACAACTTGTTCTGCTTTCGGCTCCTCAAAACTCAACTGTCCCGCCTTCATCAAGCCCTGCACTTTATATTTCAATCCCAAGCAATTTTCTATAGAGTGACCCACATTGTCATTGTGGTAAGCACACTTTGCGTTTGGATCATACCATTTGGGATACGGGGGTTTTAGGGGTTCAAGGTATACGGGGGCAATAAGACGGTTTTGCACCAGTTTAGGATATAACTCCGCATAGGTTATGGGGATTGGGGTGATAGAGGGTCTTTCTTGACTGAAGCGTGGCCTTCCAGGGTTGTTCATTAGGTTTGTAGGTTGAGTAAAAGGTTGGGTTGGTCTCAGGGTTGGCGAGCGAAAAATGGGCTGAGTATTTGTTGGTGGGTTTAGTTGATATGGGTAGGGTGAAACATAATTGATAGCATGAGGATAAGATTGGTATTGGTTGGATGGGCGTTGGTGAATAAAACCTCCTGCAGAGATAGCCTGGACATCTCCTTCCTTTTTCTTAGGAAACCCTCCTTTCCTGGCCTCTACACCCTCAATCTTGCCATTTTTAATAGCATTTTCTATTGCCTCTCCTGAAAGCACCATGTCAGAAAAGTTCTTACTGACATTTCCTATCATCCTCTCATAATAAGGAGCTTTGAGAGTGTTTAAAAATAACATCGTTAACTCCTTTTCTGTCAATGGAGGTTGAACTTCAGCAGCTGCATCTCTCCACCTCTGAGCGTATTCTCTAAAATTCTCGTTTGTTTTCTTCTCCATGCTTTGGAGAGAGAGGCGATCAGGAGCCATATCACTTACGTGACGATATTGGGCTAGAAATGCCCTAGCAAGGTCTTTCCACGAATGTATACGACTCCTGTCCAACTGAACATACCACCTTGCAGCAGATCCTGTAAGGCTATCTTGAAAACAGTGAATGAGCAACTTTTCATTACGAGCATATCCTGCCATCTTTCTGCAGAACATCGTAACATGGGTTGTCGGACATTTAGTTCCATCATATTTCTCGAAGTCCGGAACCTTGAACTTTGCGGGCAACACCAAATCGGGAACTAGGCTCAACTCTTCTGCATCAACATTCCCAAAGGAGTCGTTTCCTTCGATGGCTTTCAACCTTTCCTCCAACATGTCACATTTCTGTTGTATCCCTACAGCTAGATTGTCAACTGCTTCTCTCTTCAACTTCTCTTGTTCAACAGGATCGTCCAAGTTTGGGACGAAAATAGGGTCGACAGGACTAGACCCTATACCAGGTTGATTTTGGCCTATAGCATGGCCTTGTCCTCCCATTGAAGGTGTTGCGTGAGCATAAACCTTTGGAGACATTTGGGCTTGATGGGTGAACCCTTGAGGGTATGGTGGATCACCACTAGAACATTCTTCTTTCGTTGCTAGGTCTTGCACAACTCCTTTCCCCTTAGCCATACTCATCATCAATTCCATCATCTTGGTCATTTGCTCTCGAGTTTCTTCTTGAGCTTTGACAATCTCTTGTTGCACTTTCTCCATCCTATCAATCCGTGCTAATTGTTCGCTCTCCATTGCTCTAGTTCGTGCGCGAGTTTGGTATGGATGATTTGGAAGGGCTATTTTTGTACCTTGTTGTCACAATTAAATAAAACTATTTTTATCAAATGCTTATGAAGGAAAAGTAAGAAAAATTTTCTTGAGAAATTTATTGCATAATAAAAATTGTCTTATAAAAAACCTGTCTCATAACAAATGTTGAACCAAGTTAAAGACCCATTACATCCATAAAGAACATCTAAGGTGTCCACCTAAGTCCTTTCAACAAACTGTAGTGACCTTGGATCTCATCCAGCAGTAGTAGCAGATTCTCCCCATGCTCGGTAAGTGGGCTGACTCCGAGCTTCAAATCCCTTATTCTGTCTTCCATGTCTCTTGCTCTGTGAGCCATGACATTAATCTGTTCAATCATGGAAACCAGAAGATGTGAATCACGAGCTCTCCTCAAGGTAGCATACTTCTCCTTTAAGTCATTCAACTCATTGACAACCTTTTGTAGGATCTGCAAGTATTCTTGGGATCGATTGAGGGCACCTTGCGAACTCATCTGCTCGCTTATGACCTTGCCTTTAAGTTCTTCACATTCAGTCCCCTTCTTTTGTATCTCAGCTTTGAGTTGTTCATTCTCTTCCCGCAAACGTTTGTTTTCAGACCTTGAGAGCTGCTCCTTCAAGTATCTGATTTCATCTATCAACTTATACTTCTCTTGATGGACCCTTGTATATGCTTGTTCCCTTCTCCCCAGCTTCTCCTCTGTTTCACATTTGAGTTTCTTAATTTCTCTTTCTAAGTCCCTTTTTTCTTCCTCTAATTTCCTCTTGGCAATCTCCAAGTCTATCATGGGATCTCGAGGTATAGGCTCTTCACTTTTGTCGAGACCTTCTTCGGGTGGAAGCCTAACATCCTTGCCTCGTTTCGCATGCCATACCGAGTATTCGGGAGGGTCCTTCTCTGGGAATATTCCTTTCTCAATCCTGAGAGTTGCCTTCCAAGCCTTGACATCGTCTTCTATTTTCCTTACAAACCCTTCTTCTGCATATGTATACTCGTGCTGACTGAGCCCTTGAGTCATTGGGATGAATTGCTCATATCCCAATTGTCTTCGTACCATAAGAGGTGCATAGGAGATAGTACCCCATACACCCAAAAGAGGAACCCATGGTTTATCACCACAAGCATATAACATAGATCTTCGTGGCATCCAAGGTGCCCTCCAAACAACATCCTTTTTCTTGGTCTTGCGCAATGATGAAACCCATTCTCTTTTTGTCTTCGGTGCAGGCCAAGTCTTCTCACAGAATTCTTTTATCGGGACTGTATTGAGATAAGCTTCTCGGAATTTTTCTTTATTACCTCCGAGGTGACTTTTCATCCAAATGTATAACAATGGAGTACATCCGATGAAACGTCCTTCTCCCTTGCGGCGGCAGAAATTTAAAGACCTAAAAGTCTCTGACAAGATAACTGGAGCCACATTCACCTCATGATCAATCTGCTCAACAAAATCCACTATTGTAACCTCAATGTGTCCTAAGAATTTAGGGAACATGGCCATACCATACACAGCTAATGCCATTATGCTCATGTGTTGTTCTTTCGTTAACGGCTTCTGAAGACAACTTCGTAGAAGACTCCATGGCACATAAGTGGTATCTCCTTTCTGCCTTGTGTGATGATCAATTTCTTGAATACTATGGCCAGTCATGGAGGACAATTTCTTACGATATCCTGATTTCCTTTTCTTCCAATAGATTTTGTTGGGATTTTCTAACTCACGACGGAGCAAGAATGAATACTCCTCTACGGTTGGCATCAAATCGGCCTCATTGAAGACAAAACATCTATAGGACGGGTCCCAAAATTGCACCATGGCCCTTATCAAATCCAAGTCCACTTCCACTAATAATAGTAGCATCAAGTCCCCATACTTTTTCTGAAATTCTGTCTTCCTCTCTTCATCCCATGCCTTCCAAATTCCTAGCAACTCGGTATAGTCATTTTGTCTTAGATCTAAATGAATTCTCTCTGGCAGAGTAGAAACAAAACCAACAGGGAGGCAATCACCATTTTCACGTTGGGCCTTTTCGGATCGTTCTTTCACTATGTGGGCTGGCTCTTCTTGCGATAATTTCTCCATGGATGCAAATGGATCTTAACCTGTAACAATTTGTTATGAGACAGAAAAAGAAAAAGAAAAAAAAAATGCAAGAAATTATGTTTTTTTTTTATTTTTGTGTTATATTATTATTATTATTTATTTTTTTATGTTTTTCTTGTATAATTATTCTTTGTGTCCTAATATAGGTTTCAACTCTAAAGCTCTAGCTTACAAATGGGTATCATAAGTTTACTATATGCTTGGTTTGGATAGATAGGTTACTAAAGGTTCCCAGACTGTTCCCCACTATCGTCCACGTGGACTAGTAAGGCACCCCAATCCTCACCCATTATAGGCTTCAAACGGAAAGGGTTCAACCTGAGTGGGAGTATTTCACTGGCCTATGTGGAGGTTACCACCTCACGAAGGCAAAGCTACTTTACTTCCTCTTAAAAAGGTAAGCCCGGGTCGAGGGCTAATGCATGCACATGTAAGTGGAGTGTGTGTATTTAAATGTCTTATGAAACTTAAAATTTTTAGGCAAGATTTTGATAACCTTAAACTTCCTAATGGCCTGACTCTCAAAATTCCCCAGTGGAGTCGCCAAACTGTCATAACGTATCAGGCTTCGGGGGAAACCTAATAGCTAGACACAAAACTATGGAGTCGCCACCAATCATTCTAACCTGGGTGTGATTGGTCACCTATTCAAACTAAGGATAAGGCTTGGTCTACGTTAAGAGTTCTAAGTTCGGGAGTACGGTTACGTGTGAGGAAGGATTAGCACCCTCACAACGCCCATCCTAAAATGGTACCAAGTGATCTAAGGTTATCTTAATTTTGCCTTTTACTTTAATTTCGATATAATTAAATATTGAAAAATCTTTTAAGTCTCCTCCATCAAGCTGGTTGGACAACTTAAAAGTTATTCTCTCCTCAAGAGTATTCAAGTAGGACCAATCGCCTTTCTTGAAGAGACTCCGTCGTCGGATTGATTAAATATTTTATGCAAACCCTATTTTGACTCCTATCCAATTTCTATTTATTATCTTATCTTATTTTATTCTATTGTTATTGTTTTCTTATATAATTATTATTTCATATATATTTTTTTATATCTTTAAATAAACATGAATTATTTGATATTGAAGATTTTCTTAAAGACCTTCCATCAAGCTGGTAAGACCTTAAAGAAACTTTCTCACCTTAGGAATTTTTAAAAAAAATTACTCGAGCGCAATTCCTTTTAAATTCCATCCTTGGAATAATTCACATTTATTAAAATATTTAATTTAATTTAATTTCTATTTATTTTAATTATTTTCTAATTTTAATTCTAATTTATTAATTTGATCTTTATTCTTTATTATAATGAACTTAATTTTAATTTACTTTTTTTAGTTTAATTTTTATATTTTATAATTAGATTGATTTATTAAATATTGGAAATATCCCCTTAGATCTTCCATCAAGCTGGTAAGGCCTAAAAGAAACATCCTCACCTCAAGATATCTAAAAGTACTACTCCAGCGCAGTCCTTTTAAAATTCCATCGTCGGAATATTTATATTCGTATTTATTATTATTTTTAAAATATTTTATTTCTAAATATTAATTTTTATTACTCGATCGCAATCTTCTCGAAGTTCCGTCGTCGGAATATTTGTTGTATTATTTTATCCTATTTTATTTCTAATTATACTAATTTGTATGAATCTTAATTTCTAATTTAATTATTAATTCATTTAATTGTAATTAATTTTAATTAATTCTTGTTTCAATTTTTTATAAATTTGAATTTTAAATATCGGAAATGACCTTTTAAATCTTCCATCAAGCTGGTAAGACTTAAAAAGGACCTCCTCACCTCAAGATCTCCGAGAATATTACTCAATCGCAATCCCCTCGGATTCCATCGTCGGAATATATTTACTCAAATTTAACATAATTTTATTTAATTTTATTTCTATTTATTCTTATTTGCATTTTTTTTTCTAATTTAATTTATTTTTCTATTATTTTATTTATCTAATATCTATCATACTAACATATAAAATACAAATTAAACTAACCAAATATATCAATACACAAATTATTTATTCAATATATATATATATTAATCAAATTAATTAAATCATGCAAAATCAATCCTACCATACAAGTCATGCAAATAAATCTTTATAAATTAGTTCATATTAAATTAAACCAAATCATGCTAATTAAATTAATTAATCCTAAAAATATATTTAAACAAAATAAACTCACCTTGGTAAATGGGAGATCACGTGGTCTGCAAACTGCTTTTTCAAAGTTGTCAATTTTGCAATTCCCAGCCATCACAAATCACGCATTCTTTCTTTATTCTTTAGCCAATCACACTTGTTCTTCTTCTTCAAAATTCCAGCCTTTCATTCCTAAACTTTCACTGCCATGCCTTCAGCAAAGAACCACGCACCGTCAGTAGCCACGCACGTCTCCTTCCTTCAGCGTACAACGTGCAGCAGCAGCAAAGATGGAGATGACTAGAGATGGTTTGATGAATAATGAAAGGTGCAGTTCGGTAGGTAAGGGTGGTTAGGCGAGGCTGAGTTCAAAAACAGTGGAAGTGGCGCAGTGATGGTGAAGTAAGGTGCCCAGCGATGGTTTGTAGAGCAGAGAATTAATAGCTGATGTACAATGATGATGTTGTTTTGTGTACAGGCTTAATGAGGCAGTGGCTTCCCACTACTCTGCTTGCAACTCACCACTTTGCTGCTCTGCTCGTTCGATAATCATCAAAGAACCAACAGCAGTTTGGTTCGGTGGTACAAAATAGAGCAGCCTAATGATGGAAGCACAGGAGGGTAACGCAACAGGCAACAGCTTCCTTACGGCAGCCAAAGGTGGCAGAGAGCCTGGGGTGAAGCAGCAAACACAAAGCTTGATTTCGAAATTGGGGCAAGTACGATGAGGCTAGGTGAGGAAACTGCAGAACTGAAGATGGTGAGGAGGCCACGAACAAGCGGCTCGGTGATAGGGGAAAGGTGGTCGCTAGGTTCTGTTTTCGGTTTGGACAAATTATCCCAGTGCAAAGGTGGCCGGTTGTGATTTTTCCAAAGAAGCTTCTTTTTTTTTTCTGTCTTCCCCGGGTTCTTTTCTCTAGGTTTTCTTTTCTAGGTTTTCTCTAGGTTTTCTTCTTTGCTAGGGTTTTTTTTTTTTCAAGGTCTTTTCCAAGGTTCCTCCCCTAAAACCCTAGTTTTCTTCTCCTTTTATAGACCTAGGTTTTTTCCTTTTTTTTTATATATTTTTTTAATTTTATTTTTGGTAATAATTGGAAACCTAGAATCAATTTTTTTTAGGAAATTTTATATTTCAAGAATCTAATCTTAAATTTAATATCAATTCCAAATTCAAATTAATTTTCAATCTTTTAATGGTTTCATTTAATTTTACTTTCCTATCAAAATTAATTTAGATTTCCTTCTTTTTTTTATTTTATTCTATAAAAATCAAAATCAAAATCCAAATTTTATTTCTAAATCTAAATAAAAAAATAAAAAATAAAATTTAAAAATCAATAATAAAATATATACAAACTAATTAAGTAAGAATGTTTTGAAAAAAGAACCAGACAAAAATGGTGTCTACAGACGTTATTCAGATACTTTGGCTTCTGTCGCCGAAGGCTACGTGGCCCAGTGATCCTTATCCACGTGGTGAGCTCTGACGCTATTGGGCCTGGCCCATCGTAAGTAAACTTTGTCATATTAATTGCTCCCCACTCTCTTGTTGGATTTCTCCAACCAAGAGAGTATAAATATATGTTTTTAGGCCTTAGCCTATCGTGAATAGTGCTCTTTGTTTTTTTTTTTTTTCGTGATTTCTTCTTGTATTTTTTTTTGTATTTTTTGCATATGGAAAAAGCTCTATCTTGCGAGAGACACGATCAGGCGCGACGTTTGGCATTCCCTGTCGCGGCTATATAAACCGCTGGGACCCGACGAGAGAGCGCACGAAAACCTCTGAACAGCCGTCTGTTGCCCATTTTCATCTCTCTCGCCAAAAAGTCTCTCGCTTACCTTAATGACAGTAAGTATACATCTGTCGCCTCATTTACCACCTCTCACCTTAGATTTAAGTCTCTCGCAGGTGTTTAGTCTTTCGCGTATGTAGACACCATTTTTGTCCGGGTCTTTTTCAAACACTTTTAATTAATTAGTTTTTATTTGTATATATATATATATTTTTTATTTTAGATTTAGAAATTTTGATTTTTTTTATTATTATTTTTATTTATTTTTGATAAAAAAATATAAAAAAAAGGAAAAGGAAATCAGAATTAATTTTGATAGGAAAGTAAAATTAAATGAGACTATTAAAAGATAAAAAATTAATTTGGATTTGGTGGAAAGAAAAATCAGAATTAATATCGGATTTAATATCCGATTCTTGAGATATAAAATTTCCTAAAAAAGATTGATTCTTGATTTTTATGAATTACCTAAAATAAAAGGAAACCTAGGTCTATTTAAACAAGAGACAAAAAAAAAAAGGGGGGCCAGCGGCTAGGGGAAAACCCGAGAAAAAAACCTAGAAAAGAAAACCCTAAAAAATTTTTTTTACTGGCTCTTAGCCACTCGGGTGGCCTCTGCCGTCATCATCCCTTCACCATCATTTATTTTCACCTTGATCATTGTACTGCTATATGGCCGTGTGTGAAGACCGCCACTGTCATCATCTTCTTCAACTCTGCTGCCCACATCATCATCAGTTTCCTTCCTTACACTATTGCCCGTCACTGTTTGTTTCATCACTTTTTTGCTTTTACCTGCTGCCACCTCGCAAAACCGAACCAGCCCCTCAACACCTCCATCTTGAAACCAGCCTTGCCGCACCACCATAATCACCATCGTCATCGCACCACTGCCGGTTCGACGCTGCTGCTCACTGCATCGTGTACAGCCTTCAAGCACAGCTAGCACCGCTCCTCCCTGCATCTACAAAGACGGCCTGCACCGCTTGGAGTGGATCGCCTCTGTTCGGTCCCTGCACCAGCATCATCTTCATCGACAACCTCAGCGCTGCCCTGCCATTGTCGCTGCTGCTATACCGTCGCACATCCCTGCCTTGCACCATCATCCTCAAGTTACTGCAGCTCTTTCCCACACGTCCCTATTCCGGCTGAGTCGCCCTGCCTCGCTGTGGGCCACTGTTGCTGCTTGAGGCACTGATTGCTGCTGCTGGCTGCCGTGGTACCCTGCCTTATTCAACTGCTGTATTGCTTGCCTCCTCCTTCTGCTATTTTGTTGTGTGTGCTGTTACTTTATTCCATAAGGATGCTGTGCGGTGCACCATTGTTATAATAGGGGAGAAGAATAACGCAGAATAAGAAAAAAAAAAAGCCTGCGTCCAAGCTTCCAGGGGGCGCTTTCCTGAGTTGCATTGCACTACTGCTATTCCTTCTTGCTCGACAATTCTCACTGCAGTCACGTGAGCCTCCTTGCATCACTTCATCATACCCGCATCATTGCAACCTTGCATTGTCAAATTTCTAGCCTGTCACAACCTATCACAGTCAAGGAAGTTGCAGTCACGTGAACTGAAAAATAGAGTTGTTGAAGCTTGCTGTTTGCTGAGACGTGGAGAACAAGTGAGAATTCATGCAACAGACTCTTTGTGGTTGACGTGAATAAGTTGTGAGTATCCCTTTCTTATTCTTTATTTATGCCATATAAAGTTCATTTGAAATTTTGTTTTTTTAGTGGTAATCATCATGGCTGACGTGAATTGTGGTGAATATATATATATATACATATATATATATATATATATATATATATATTTTCTTGATTTATGTCCAAATTGTCATCAATTGAATAAACAATAACATGTTGGTATGTGTATGAGGATCATTATTATTAAAAAAAAAAAAACTAGAATAATGATTTGATTTGCATGATATAATTTGATTTGTATGATTAATGATTTATATAATATAGTTTGTATGATTTAATGAATTGCATAATTTAGTATGGTATGATTAAGATTAAGGTCTAATTCCTAGAATGGAAAAATAGTCAGTTAATTTAGAATTATGATGCATTTGAAATTCGCAATATTAAAATATAAGTTAAATAAAACATAAAAAATAATATTATTTGGATGAAAATTTTCCAACGATGGAACTCTAGAGGCATCACGCTTAAGTGGTACTTTAGAGATCTTGAGGTGAGAAAATTCTATCCAAGGCCTCACCAGCTTAATGGAGGGTCAAAGTAGAGTTTTCAATAACAAATAATTTATATTCATTTTAAAAATAAATTTATTATAAAATTACGATAAAAATAATTAGTTACAAAATTAGAAAAGATGTTAATGATTAATAATTAATATAATAAAAATAGTAATGGCAAATAAGGAGGGAAATAAATGAAATAACCAAAGTTAGATATTAAAATAATAAAAATGAGTATGATTACTCCGATGATGAAATATCAAGGGAATTACGCTCAAGTAATTTTCTTGACAATTTTTAGGTAAGAAGGTTCTATTCGAGGCTTCACCAGCTCAATGGAAGGTCTAAGTAGGGTCTTCAATAAAAAGTAATTTATATTCATTTTTTTTAAATTAAAATATGAATGATTAGTAATTCGTTATTGAATTGGGACAAGAATAAGTTATAAAAATCAGAAATGATAGTTAATAATCCACGATAATAGAAATAATAATGAGTAACAAAATAAGGAATAGAATGAATAAAAATTAGATATGAAAATTATAATGTAAATGAATATGAATTACTCCAATGATGAAACATCGAGAGAATTACGCATAAGGGATTTTCTTGAAATTTTCTAGGTAGAAAAATTTATTTTCAAGGTCTCACCAGCTTAATGGATGGCCTAGAGATAGTTTTTCAATAATAAGTAATTTTTATTCATTTTTTAGAATTATAGAATAAGTTTTTTTTATCTAAAAATATTAAATTAAAATTAAAATTAAAACCAAAAATAATTAAGAAGATAAACATTTTCAGTAATTCATGTTAACTATAATGATAAATGGTAATGAAATAATAAATGGGAATTATAGGAGTTATTGGGAGTGAATATTGATTGTTCCGATGATGAGATTCCAAAGAGAGTTATGCTTAAGTAATACTTTGAAATCTTTAGGTAAGAGAATTTCTTTTAAATTCTACCAGCTTAATGGAGGATTTTTAAAGGAATTTTTTATAAAATGATTTATATTTTTATTTTCTAAAATAAAAATAATTTACATTCACAAATAAATATGACAACAAACAATGGATAAAAACATTAGTCAAGAAACATAAATAGAAAATAATAAAATGAACAAATAAAATTAAGAATTAATAAATAATAGAATGGTAAGAATAAATTGGGTAGAAGGAGTCAAAGTTAGGAATTTCTCATAAAATATTAAAATAAATCCGACGACGGAGCATCTTCAAGCAAGTCACATAGTACTACTTGAATACTCCTGAGGTGAGAAGGATTTTTGAGTTGTCCCACCAGCTTAATGGAGGACACTTAGAAATATTTTCAATAATAATTATATCGAGATTAAACATCAACGTAAGCAAATTTAGTAGATGACCTAAAACTAAATGGTACCATTTTAGGATGGGCGTTGTGAGGGTGCTAATCCTTCCTCATACGTAACCGTACTCCCGAACTTAGAACTTTTAACGTAGACCAAGCCCTGACTTTAGTTTGAATAGGTGACCAATCACACTTAGGTAGAATGGTTGGTGGCGACTCCATAGATTTTGTGTCTAGCTATTAGGTTTTCTCTAAAACTTAATACGTTATGACAGTTTGGCGACTCCACTGGGGACATCAGAGAGTCAGGCCAATACTTAGTTTTAGGTTATCTCAGAATTTGCTTAAAAGATCTTAATAGAAAACGAACATTAAATAAAACATTATTCCTTCATACACACACATCACCTTGCATTAGCATACATAAGTCCTCGACCCGGGCTCGGTCCTTTTTAGGAGGGAGTAAAGTACCTACGCTCCCGTGAGGTAATACCTCCGCAATGGCTAGCGAAATACTCCCACTCAAATTGAACCTTTCCATTTGTAACCTGTAATGGGTGAGGATTGGGTGCCTTACTAGTCCCATATGGACGGTAGTGAGGAACAATTTGAGAACCTTTAGAATTCTGACTTATCCAAACCAAGCATATAGAGAAACCTAAGAAGCCAACTTAAGTTAGGGCCATGCCATCTCATCTTGTAGAGATAACCAAGGATCAGGACACATGAAGGAAAATTTGTTCTTTTCAAGAAATATAATAATAAGAAATCAAAATAAAGAAAATAAAGAGATGAAATGTGTCTATTCATCGCATGAGGCTTTCTTTTGATTTTGCGATGCATAACGTGTCAATTTGAACATTGCACCTATACATCTAGACATTTTTGGTCATACATAAATTGAGCATGCATCTCATGCATAGGTTTGTAATTGCATATCATGGCATCTTGATTTAGACTATGGTAATAAAGGTGAGAAGATAGCTCGGCCGTCAAAATTGCCAGTCACCCATACGATACTTGTTTGCAAACAAGAGTCATGGAGAATGAGCAGTTGGCATGAATTGATGGAATAGAAAAGGTGCAACAAGAGATTGTTAAAGCTCAAGAGGAAACTCGAGAGCAAATGACCAAGATGATGGAGTTGGTGATGAGTATGACTAAAGGGAAAGGAGTTGTGCAAGACCTAACAGCGGAGGAATATCCTAATAATGATCCACCATACCCTCCAGGGTTCACCCATCAAGCCCAAATATCTCCAAAGGTTTATGCTCATGCAACACTTTCAATGGAAGGACAAGGCCGTACTCTGGGCCAAAGTCAACCTGGTATAGGGTCTAGTCCTGTTGACCCTATTTTCTTCCTAAACTTGGATGATCCTATTGAACAAGAGAAGTTAAAGAGAGAAGCAGTTGACAGTCTGGCTGTAGGGATACAACATAAATGTGACATGTTGGAGAAAAGGTTGAAGAACTCATCAGTAGTGGTGCCTTAACTCAAGAGCTTATTGAACAATGGAAGTCTGCTCTTCCATAGGCCAAATTTCCTATATGTAATTTGTAGATGTGAGATGTTCTCAAGATTCTTGAAATTTTCATCAAGTTGTTTTGAAAGCTTTCCATATTTTTCTTTCCAAATAGATGAAATAAAATAATTTTGAAAACATTGGTGATTTTTATTGAGAATGAATAGACTTAGCCATTACATTTCTAGTATACTTTCCAATTCAGTGAAAACTTGGAATCCATAAAGAAACACAAGCTGGAAATCCATTCATTTTTGCTTACCATGGTAAACTTTTGAAGTCAATGATCTTCGTTAAGGCAATGAGCAATGAAATGATTGATGAATTTGCAAAACTTTTTGAATTGTTTTGAAGAACCAATTCATGAAGCATTCTCTTAAGGACTTTGTATTTGGAAATTTAATAGATGTTAAGGCCAAGCTAAGAGTCCTAAACACATCAACCCAAAATTCTTTCTCATAACTTGAATCATCCTTCGCTACACCTTGGGGCAAAATGATTGAAAGAGCTAAGCTTTTGATAACCTCAATATCTTTTAATGGCCATTCTTAATTTGATTGATATCCTTTTTCTGATCTTAAACCATGATGATGAAAATTGTTGCATATGGCCTTCATAAAGTTGAGTTGATACATTCTGGGCATGAGTTGTGAAAAGAACTGAAGAAAAATGAAGTACAAAAAAAGAAAAGAAAAAAGAAAAGAAGAAAAATTGATTGTGAAACCATGCATGAGGGATATTCAAATGATTTCAAAAGCCAAATTTTCATCTTAAGGATTGGTTTTCAATAGAAGTGTTAATATTTGATATGATAAATGGCCATCTTTCATATTCCTATTACTGAAATGAAATCATCCATTTGTTACCCCTTTTGAGCTTATTGATTTCTTTTTAAATGAACCTTGACCAAGGATCACCCTCCACATTGGAGAGGCAAATACATCAGAGGAGTTTAAGAAGCATTAGTGATTGGTCTTATGTCAAATACAAGAAAATGATGCCCTTGTTAAGGGGCAAATGTGAGAAGAAGGATATCAATATGAAAAAAAACAAAAAAAATGAAAAAAGGTAGATGAAAAAAAGAGAGAAAAAGAAAGAAAAAGGGAATGAATGAGAATAAAAGGGTAAAAAAGAAAAGAAAAATGTTTCGAAGAGTGGGAAGGACAGATGTTCACAATCGAAGAAATGATCCTTGGTTCGATAAACCTTGAAAACACTTATTTTGGGCCTATTTATCCATTCTTTGAAAACCCTAAACCTTGGCCTACGGTACGTGCTTAAAAGTCCATTTTGATCAAATAAAGATGCTTGTATTGAAAAGCTTTTCTTTGAGAAACCATCATCATTATTTAGTTTGGAATGAAATTTGAATTCTCAAATGCATGGTAGAATAATCAATAAAAAAAAAGAAGAAGAAAAAAGAGAATGAAGCTCTAGGGTGAAAACCCATGAAAGGGCAGTCTAGAGCAAATTTGAAACAACTCAAGGCCATTGTTGGTGACTATGCTAAGGCAACAACCAAAGAGAAGAAAAACCAGAGGAGTGATGTTTTCAGTCAAGACCTTTTAAGAAATTCAAAAACCATCACCTTGAAATTTTGACTTGAGATTTGTATCTTTGGTTTCCTTACCCCGAAATTTGAGCCATCACAGCTAGTCTTGACCTTTGTTAAAGTCCACGTATCAAGAAATTAAGAGAGTGCTAAAATGGATTGTGTTCTGTGAAAGTTACTTTTACAAAAGGAGTTTTGATGTTCAAGGAATTTGTTTCATTTGTGAGCCAAGATGAAGAGACATTGATCAATAGAACCTTTCTTGATAACCAAACATCCTTGATGCACCAAATCAGTACACTTATTCAGCTAGACCAAGTTGTGACTCATTCTATTTGTTCTCAATAGTAATCACCAATTTTTAAGAGATTTAAATGTCAAATGTTTTTATCTTGGAAAATTATTATGTGGGGCAATTTTCTATTTTCAAAAAAAAGAAACTTGAAGAAGTGAAAAATGAGAGCTGGGATTTTATGGGGGCAAGTTCTTGTTTTAAAGAAATCAAGTGTGGTGATGGTGTTTTTAAGACTATTCTTGGGGCAATCTTTGGTTGATTTGAGAGCATGAATTTTCTTGAAGATATGAGAAGTGGTGAAGTGTTCTTGTGAATAGTTTGGGATGATTTTGTTGTTATGATTTGGATTGATGAATTTTAAGTTGATAAAAATTGTGGGGTAGGAAGAAAACTAAATGAATGATGATGATGGGGCAATGGGAAGACTAAATGAGTGATGATTGCTAAATTTAAAGAAAGAAAGAATCGTGGGGCAAGAAGAAGACCGAATGAATGATGATGATTGGGCAAGTGATTTTAGGATTGCTAAATTTAAAGAAAGAAGAATGATGAGGAAGTAAAAGATTGAATGATAAGGCAAAGAGAAGATTGAAGGATGATAAATTTTTGAAGAAAGGAATAAGGTAGACTGATGATGTGACTTGGTAAAGCATTGTTTATCATTTGCATTGCATTCATGACATGCATGGCATTGCATTCCATTATATGCATTTTGACACAAAAAAAAAAGAGAAAAGTTTGTTTGTTAAGACAATAGGATAAAAAAGGGTTCTGAAAGACTAGATGACTAAAATTTTGGATTTTTTTTTCTTAAAAAAAAGAGAGAGAGAAAAAGAAAAAAAAACAGAAAATGTGAGAAGAATTAGGAATAAGATGTGATAAAAAAGGTTCTAAAAGACTAGATGACTAAAATTCTGGATTTTTTTTTTAAAAAAGAGAGAGAAAAAGAAAAAATCAGAGAATGTGAGAAGGATTAGGAATAAAATGTGACAAAAAAAAGGTATGAAGTTTTGAAATAAAAATGTTAAAATTTTGGAAAGAAAAAGGAAATTAAAAAGGTATGGATATGATGGGATAATGAAAAAGGGATTGAAAGATGTGATGAGATGAAAAAGTGTGATAGGAAATAACAAAAAGAAGAAACTGGAATGATAAGATGATCTAGAAGATAGAATTGAAATGATGAGATAAGGTCAAAGCTTCCGGGTACAATCTGTAAGACCTCCGGGCTTGATTCATTAAAACCTCCGGGTACAATCTATTAGACCTCCGGGCATGATTCATTAAAACCTCCGGGTATAATCTATAAGACCTCCGGGCATGATTCATTAAAACCTCCAAGTACAATCTATAAGACCTCCGAGCATGATTCGTTAGAACCTTCGGGTACAATCTGTAAGACCTCCGGGCTTGATTCATTAAAACCCCTGGGTACAATCTATAAGACCTCCAGGCATGATTCATTAGAACCTCTAGGTACAATCTGTAAGACCTCCGGACATGATTCATTAAAACCTCCGAGTACAATCTGTAAGACCTCCGGGCATGATTCATTAGAACTTTCGGGTACAATCTGTAAGACCTCCGGGCATGATTCATTAGAACCTCTGAGTACAATCTGTAAGACCTCCGGGCATGATTCATCAAATCCTCTGATTACAATCCGTAAAACCTTCAGGCATAATTGAACACATTTAGATGAGAAAATTTAAAGTTTCAGGGCCTTCCTAGTCGAAGGAGCATTTAAAAGATGAGAAAATTTTAAAGTTTCAGGGCCTTCCTAGTTAGTCGAAGGAGCATTTTAGAGAGGAGAAAATTTAAAGTTTCAGGGCCTTCCTAGTCGAAGGAGCATTTTAGAGATGAGAAAATTTTAAAGTTTCAGGGCCTTCCTAGTTAGTCGAAGGAGCATTTAAGAGATGAGAAAATTTAAAGTTTCAAGGCCTTCCTAGTCGAAGGAGCATTTTGGAGATGAGGAATTTAAAGTTTCAGGGCCTTCCTAGTCGAAGGAGCATTTTAGAGAGGAGAAATTTTAAAGTTTCAGGGCCTTCCTAGTCGAATGAGCAATTTAAAAGTTTCAGGGCCTTCCTAGTCGAAGGAGCATTTTCATGATGAAAACCAATTTCTTTTAGAGTGAGTAAATATCCACAAAAAAAAGGCGGAACAAACAAAAAAAAATTTTGAAAAAAGGGAAAAAATAATAAAATGAATGCGGACAAAAATGTATGTCTATGTCTTTGCACAATTACTATTTCATAGCAAATGTACAAAGAGGGGCAACTGTAGACACCATTTTTGTCCGGGTCTTTTTCAAACACTTTTAATTAATTAGTTTTTATTTGTATATATATATATTTTTTATTTTAGATTTAGAAATTTTGATTTTTTTTATTATTATTTTTATTTATTTTTGATAAAAAAATATAAAAAAAAGGAAAAGGAAATCAGAATTAATTTTGATAGGAAAGTAAAATTAAATGAGACTATTAAAAGATAAAAAATTAATTTGGATTTGGTGGAAAGAAAAATCAGAATTAATATCGGATTTAATATCCGATTCTTGAGATATAAAATTTCCTAAAAAAGATTGATTCTTGATTTTTATGAATTACCTAAAATAAAAGGAAACCTAGGTCTATTTAAACAAGAGACAAAAAAAAAAAAGGGGGGCCAGCGGCTAGGGGAAAACCCGAGAAAAAAACCTAGAAAAGAAAACCCTAAAAAATTTTTTTTACTGGCTCTTAGCCACTCGGGTGGCCTCTGCCGTCATCATCCCTTCACCATCATTTATTTTCACCTTGATCATTGTACTGCTATATGGCCGTGTGTGAAGACCGCCACTGTCATCATCTTCTTCAACTCTGCTGCCCACATCATCATCAGTTTCCTTCCTTACACTATTGCCCGTCACTGTTTGTTTCATCACTTTTTTGCTTTTACCTGCTGCCACCTCGCAAAACCGAACCAGCCCCTCAACACCTCCATCTTGAAACCAGCCTTGCCGCACCACCATAATCACCATCGTCATCGCACCACTGCCGGTTCGACGCTGCTGCTCACTGCATCGTGTACAGCCTTCAAGCACAGCTAGCACCGCTCCTCCCTGCATCTACAAAGACGGCCTGCACCGCTTGGAGTGGATCGCCTCTGTTCGGTCCCTGCACCAGCATCATCTTCATCGACAACCTCAGCGCTGCCCTGCCATTGTCGCTGCTGCTATACCGTCGCACATCCCTGCCTTGCACCATCATCCTCAAGTTACTGCAGCTCTTTCCCACACGTCCCTATTCCGGCTGAGTCGCCCTGCCTCGCTGTGGGCCACTGTTGCTGCTTGAGGCACTGATTGCTGCTGCTGGCTGCCGTGGTACCCTGCCTTATTCAACTGCTGTATTGCTTGCCTCCTCCTTCTGCTATTTTGTTGTGCGTGCTGTTACTTTATTCCATAAGGATGCTGTGCGGTGCACCATTGTTATAATAGGGGAGAAGAATAACGCAGAATAAGAAAAAAAAAAAAGCCTGCGTCCAAGCTTCCAGGGGGCGCTTTCCTGAGTTGCATTGCACTACTGCTATTCCTTCTTGCTCGACAATTCTCACTGCAGTCACGTGAGCCTCCTTGCATCACTTCATCATTCCCGCATCATTGCAACCTTGCATTGTCAAATTTCTAGCCTGTCACAACCTATCACAGTCAAGGAAGTTGCAGTCACGTGAACTGAAAAATAGAGTTGTTGAAGCTTGCTGTTTGCTGAGACGTGGAGAACAAGTGAGAATTCATGCAACAGACTCTTTGTGGTTGACGTGAATAAGTTGTGAGTATCCCTTTCTTATTCTTTATTTATGCCATATAAAGTTCATTTGAAATTTTGTTTTTTTAGTGGTAATCATCATGGCTGACGTGAATTGTGGTGAATATATATATATATACATATATATATATATATATATATATATATTTTCTTGATTTATGTCCAAATTGTCATCAATTGAATAAACAATAACATGTTGGTATGTGTATGAGGATCATTATTATTAAAAAAAAAAAACTAGAATAATGATTTGATTTGCATGATATAATTTGATTTGTATGATTAATGATTTATATAATATAGTTTGTATGATTTAATGAATTGCATAATTTAGTATGGTATGATTAAGATTAAGGTCTAATTCCTAGAATGGAAAAATAGTCAGTTAATTTAGAATTATGATGCATTTGAAATTCGCAATATTAAAATATAAGTTAAATAAAACATAAAAAATAATATTATTTGGATGAAAATTTTCCAACGATGGAACTCTAGAGGCATCACGCTTAAGTGGTACTTTAGAGATCTTGAGGTGAGAAAATTCTATCCAAGGCCTCACCAGCTTAATGGAGGGTCAAAGTAGAGTTTTCAATAACAAATAATTTATATTCATTTTAAAAATAAATTTATTATAAAATTACGATAAAAATAATTAGTTACAAAATTAGAAAAGATGTTAATGATTAATAATTAATATAATAAAAATAGTAATGGCAAATAAGGAGGGAAATAAATGAAATAACCAAAGTTAGATATTAAAATAATAAAAATGAGTATGATTACTCCGATGATGAAATATCAAGGGAATTACGCTCAAGTAATTTTCTTGACAATTTTTAGGTAAGAAGGTTCTATTCGAGGCTTCACCAGCTCAATGGAAGGTCTAAGTAGGGTCTTCAATAAAAAGTAATTTATATTCATTTTTTTTAAATTAAAATATGAATGATTAGTAATTCGTTATTGAATTGGGACAAGAATAAGTTATAAAAATCAGAAATGATAGTTAATAATCCACGATAATAGAAATAATAATGAGTAACAAAATAAGGAATAGAATGAATAAAAATTAGATATGAAAATTATAATGTAAATGAATATGAATTACTCCAATGATGAAACATCGAGAGAATTACGCATAAGGGATTTTCTTGAAATTTTCTAGGTAGAAAAATTTATTTTCAAGGTCTCACCAGCTTAATGGATGGCCTAGAGATAGTTTTTCAATAATAAGTAATTTTTATTCATTTTTTAGAATTATAGAATAAGTTTTTTTTATCTAAAAATATTAAATTAAAATTAAAATTAAAACCAAAAATAATTAAGAAGATAAACATTTTCAGTAATTCATGTTAACTATAATGATAAATGGTAATGAAATAATAAATGGGAATTATAGGAGTTATTGGGAGTGAATATTGATTGTTCCGATGATGAGATTCCAAAGAGGGTTATGCTTAAGTAATACTTTGAAATCTTTAGGTAAGAGAATTTCTTTTAAATTCTACCAGCTTAATGGAGGATTTTTAAAGGAATTTTTTATAAAATGATTTATATTTTTATTCTCTAAAATAAAAATAATTTACATTCACAAATAAATATGACAACAAACAATGGATAAAAACATTAGTCAAGAAACATAAATAGAAAATAATAAAATGAACAAATAAAATTAAGAATTAATAAATAATAGAATGGTAAGAATAAATTGGGTAGAAGGAGTCAAAGTTAGGAATTTCTCATAAAATATTAAAATAAATCCGACGACGGAGCATCTTCAAGCAAGTCACATAGTACTACTTGAATACTCCTGAGGTGAGAAGGATTTTTGAGTTGTCCCACCAGCTTAATGGAGGACACTTAGAAATATTTTCAATAATAATTATATCGAGATTAAACATCAACGTAAGCAAATTTAGTAGATGACCTAAAACTAAATGGTACCATTTTAGGATGGGCGTTGTGAGGGTGCTAATCCTTCCTCATACGTAACCGTACTCCCGAACTTAGAACTTTTAACGTAGACCAAGCCCTGACTTTAGTTTGAATAGGTGACCAATCACACTTAGGTAGAATGGTTGGTGGCGACTCCATAGATTTTGTGTCTAGCTATTAGGTTTTCTCTAAAACTTAATACGTTATGACAGCGTATAGTTTTTAGGTCTCCCGCGAGTGTCTTATTCAGTAGGTCTATCGCTCCACAGCTCTATCGCCCAACAGGTCTGTCGCCTTTCGAGTCTGTCGTCTGTAGGGTCTATCGCCGGGTAGTTTTTTCCTTTTTTTGCCATGTCTTCGCTACGCCTGGGTAAAACACTTAGAATGGGTGGTCTTGTGTGTTCTTTGACAAATGCTGACTTAGAGGATATCAGGACTCGTTTCCCTCTTCCTTCGGGTTATAGCTATAGACTTCCAGTTCAAAGGGAGGTTACACCCGACTTGGTTAGAAACGGTGTAGCCGTTCATAAGGCTTCCTTGTCTTTCGGTTTTCGCTTCCCTCTTCCAGAGTTTGGCGAGGCGTTTCTTAGATATAAGGACATCATCTCATGTCAACTCCACCCCCATGCGTGGGCTCAATTGGTAGCGTTTTCCATAGTGTGCCACAACTTGGGTATTATCCCAACAGTTCCTCTTTTTAGCGCCTTTTTCAGAGTTCATGGGTTGAAAGGGTTAATAACGTTCTCCCTTCAACAGTTAAAGGTCGCTGAGTTTCCTAGCAATAAAATCTTCTCGGATCTCCCCAACAAACTGCATGGCTTTGAGAGCGAGTAGGTCGTTGTCGAGATTCCAAGTGACCTGCGGATTCGCTCTAGATGGAATTGTGATACTTCCGATCACTCACAGCGCTCGGAAAGATTCAAAGCAGAAGTTTTAAGAGATCAATTTGGTGAGCTTATTCGGTTAATCTGTTCTACCGGGGAGCGTAATTTATTTTCCCTTTTAACCTCGGAGAATATTGCTGCAGCCGGTTGGGGGGTAAGCAGAGCCGTTCTTGGGGTTTCTTCTGTTTCATCTGACCTCCCTACAACTCCTCGCGTATCTGATGCTGGTCCTAGTCAGCCATCCCCGGTACTAGTAGCCGAAGCGTCTACCCCCGTAAGCCGCCTTGTAGATGAACCTTTTTCAAATTCGGAGGATGTGACCCCTGAGGTTGCGGGTACTAGTGATCAAATAGAGAACCCTAAGTGGGCTCAGGCTGATGCCTTTGGGAGTCCCTTCATCGATTTTCCATTGGATTCAAATTTGGATAGTCTAGAGGACTTTGGTGGTTTTTTAGGTTTCCAATCTTTTTTTTGTATGCATGTGTGTGGCGTTTTACTTGGTCAGCTAATCCTTTCTTTTAATATTGTGCAAGCATGAATTTTCGAGACTTACTCCGTAGGAGGGAGGCCAGTGCTACTGCTCGAGCAGATCCTCCTTCTCAATCGCAAGCTAGAGCCCCCCCCATTTAGACCGGCTTGTGCTCTTACTCCTCCTCCTCCGGCCATTGGTGAATCTAGCTGTCCTGCTCAAGAGGTCGGGAGAAATAAACGAAAAAGGCCTCTTGTTCCTGATCGTGGTTCGGGCGATCGTGAGAGCTCTGAGTCCTAAAGGAGTGATTTAGCCCGTCAAGAAGGCGGCTCTCGAGTTGCTGAGGATCGGTCTGTCCCTCGCCAGCCTAGGCGCAAATACAGAAAGAGGCTGATTATTGAAGCCACAATGCCTACAAGATCGATTTTGCCTAAGGTAGCCAATCCGACTTTGAGAAGCTATCCGGTTGATAGCGGGGTCGTTGTAGGTGGAGAAGACTTCCAGACCTATCCCAGACTAAATGACAACGACAGTATCGAGGATGCCGGGATAGCATCTCGTCTGGCCTGGAGCACTATCCTCCCTCGCGACGAGGCGGGCCTTTTTACAAGCCTTGCAGAAGCGGAGGATAATTCTGATTATTTCGCTATGAAGGTGAGAGCTTTGTGCTTGTTTGGTAATTAGATTCTCCCCTTTTTAAGCTCTTTTGTCAAGTTTTTTGAGTTACGACTGTTTTTTTTTTGTCAGACGGCTCAACAAATTACGGCGGTCAATGCTCGACATAGGGCCCTCAGGGAGCAAGCTGATAAAGAGATTCGTGAGCTTCGAGAGCAGAGAATGGAGCTTACGAACGAGGTTGTCCAGCTTCGACCCTATCCTAAAAGGATGGAGGAGTTGAGTAAAAAGTATGCTGATTTCGAGCAAAGGCTCCGGGAAGAGCAGGCGAAGGTGGCTTCCCTTCAAGGGTACCAAGAAGCCTACAATAAAGCCGTCGATGATCGGGGAGCTATGGAGAGGCAGCGAGATAAGGCTATTGAGTAGCTGCACAACGTGCTGGATCGTCAAAGAGAAGCTCAGATCGAGGCCGTTCGTGAATACTGCTTGTCCCAGCATTGCTTTGACAAGAAGACAGAGTTCACGACGGGATTTATTAAGTACGGTTTCTATTTGGCTCGTTCTTGGCTGGAGAAGCATCGACCTAGTGAGGCTTTCCCTAAATTTCTCTTTACTGAGGAGGCCAAGTACTATGACTCTCCTTCTTGGACCAAGTATGAGCCCGACTCACAAAGTCCGAAGGCCTACTTAGCGAAGGGAGCCTTAGATAAGCTGGACAATCTTGAGGGTCCGTGGCCTCCTCGACAGCCACAACATCAGCCTGAGTCTTCTGAGGCATTTGATCGATCTGAGCCTCCAGCAGTGCGTGATGTTTCTGAGTCTATCAAGGCAGGCGATCAGCCTGAGTCTATCGAAGCATTGCTGGGGTTAGACAGTGATGAGTTCCAAATTTATGATTCCACATCCATTGATCCGTGCCAGACTCTGCGGCTGTGATAGGGCCTTCAGGTGATGTTCCTTCTTCCGGGGTGGCTTCTTCGACTCCCCAGGATCTTGATTCTTTGAATCCTCCAGTTCCTGAGCCTCAAGCTTCTCAAGATGCTAGTGCTGATGTAGCGCCTTCTTAGCTGGCTAACCCGATCGTTGCCGTAGATTAGAAATTTTTTTTTTTAACTCCAATGTATGGATTCATTTTGAATGAAAAATACCATTTCATTCTGTAGCTCTTTCTTTTGCTTATGTGAATTCAGTAGAATACCTTGTATTACTGTTGCATTTTGAATGAAAAGTACTGTTTCATTCTGTAGCTCTTTCTTTTGCTTATGTGAATTCAGTAGAATACCTTGTATTACTGTTGCAGCACAAAGTTCTTTACCTTTACACCATGTTGCTCCCCAAGTTCTACTTTGAAATAGCATTTTTATTCCTGTGCAAAGATGAACTTTTCTCGAGCATTGTGCCTATCTTGCGCTTTTTTTGCTTAAGGACTTTATTGAATAACGACTAAAATGTCAAAGTGTTAACCATAATTTGCTAACTCATTTCAACACATTAGTCTGAAAATTTCAACGTACCTCGTAATACCTGGATCTCGCGTTTGTTTATTGCTGGATGGTTGCTCGATTTTGCCTTTCTCATGCACTTTTCGTGTTTAAGGACTGGTCTTTGCCCGTCTCGCACTTTTTCGTGCTGAGGGACTTTTAGATGTGCCCGTCTTGCGCATTTTTCGCTTAGGGACTTTTGTTTTTGCCCATCTCGCCCATTTTTCGCTTAGGGACTTTTGTTTTTGCTCGTCTCGAGCATTTTTCACTTAGGGACTTTTGTTTTTGCCCGTCTCGCGCATTTTTCGCTTAGGGACTTTTGTTTTTGCCCGTCTCGCGCATTTTTCGCTTAGGGACTTTTGTTTTTGCCTGTCTCGCGCATTTTTTGCTTAGGGATTTTTGTTTGCCAGCTGTTGCGTCATTTCGATTCCTGTAACACATAATCTGTCTCACACATTGCATTAGAAAATTATAGGAAATGATGGGCTGGCCTTTATTAATGAGTCAGATAATTGCAAAACAATAATATCTGTAAAGTAAAGGAGCCATTGATGGAAAAGACAAGAATAATCATAAATGGAAAAGTAAAGACAAGAATAATCATAATCAGAAAAGAAGTACAACGTTTACTGCCAGTACAGTTTAAGATGGTTGGCATTCCAAGTCTTTGATGTCTTCTTTCATTGTAAGGTTTCTAAGGTACATGTGCTAGGTCCGACCATTCTTCTGATTCTGTATAGTCCTTCCCAATTAGCCCGGAGCTTTCCATCTTCCTTATGGGCGTTTGTAATTGCCGATTTTCTCAATACCAAGTCTCCTTCTTGTAACTCTCTGTTTTTAACCCGTGCATTGTAATAAGTAGCTACCCTTTGTTGGTAAGCAGCCAATCTCATTTTTGCTTTGTCTCTTAGCTCATCTATCAGGTCTAGGTTCTCCCTTAGTCCCTGAGAATTGAGCTCCTCAACGTAGGGGACCAACCGGGGTGACTCAGCTCTAACTTCTACTGGGATGAGGGCTTCAGTCCCATACACCAAATTGAACGGTGTTTCCCCTGTCGACACCTTGCTTGTCGTTTTGTAGGCCCATAGGACACTCGGGAGCTCGTCTACCCATTCTCCCTTTGTTTTGTCCAGTCTGGTCTTCAACCCATGTAGTATAGTTCGATTACTCACCTCTACCTGGCCATTAGCCTACGGGTAAGACACAGAAGATATTCTTAGGAGAATGTTCAGGCCTTTGCAAAAATCCCGGAAAGCATCACAGTCGAACTGCTTCACATGGTCTGCATTTATCACACGGGGGATCCTAAATCGACAAATTATGTCCTTCCACACTACTGCTTCCACCTTCTTCTCAGAAGTTGTAGCCAAAGGTTCGGCCTCTATCCACTTCGTGAAGTAATCCGTGGCCACAAGCAAGTATTTCCGTTGTCCTGAGCCTAGTGGAAAGGGTCCCAGGATATCTAGTCCCCACTGTGCGAACGGAGTTGGCTGGAGGGTGTTCTGAAGGGCCGAAACAGGCGCGGTTGTTATTAGAGCGAATTTCTGACACTTTTTGCATCTTCTCACTTTGTCTGTGGCATTCTTCCTCAGTGTAGGCCAATAAAACCCTGCGCAGTATTTTCGAGGCCAAGCCACGAGCCCCTAAGTGTTCTCCGCATATTCCCTCATGAACTTCAGCTAAGGTGTACTCAGCCTGTTGGGGCCCTAGGCATTTCAGCAAGGGCATTGTGAAGCTTCGCTTATAGAGCTCTCCATTTACTATGGTAAACCTGGCACTTTTCAATTTCAACCTTCAAGCCTCGTCACTGTTAGCTGGGAGTGTGTTCCCCAATATATAGTCTTTGATCGGGACTCTCCAATCATTTCCGATCTCGATATCGCAGACACCTTCTTCTTCGATACTTGGTTTAGCGAGGGATTCCACTTTGACGATACCCCCTTTGACCCCTCTGGAAGAAGCCAATTTTGAAAGGGCATCTGCATGGTTGTTCTCTGTCTGATTTATTTGAGTCAGCTGGAAGTTCTGGAACGACTGTGCCAACAATTGTACCTTCTGCAGATAAGGGACTAAGGCGGGTTCTCATGCTTCATACTCTCCCGAGAACTGATTTACCACCAATTGTGAATCGCTATGGGCCACTAAGTTGCTGACTCCTAGTTTCTCAGCAAGTTTCATCCCAGCTATCAAGGCTTCGTACTCAGCTGTATTGTTCGAACTTGGGAAATCGAAACGTAGGGAATATTCATAGGTTTCCCCATCAGGTGATATTAGCACAATTTCGGCTCTACTGCCATCCATGTTACGAGCTCCATCAACAAATAATTTCCACCAGACTAACTCTATTTCCTCTTGGACCTCTCGGCCAGTGGATTCTACAATGAAATCTGCCAATGCCTGTCCTTTTATTGCTTGGCGAGGTTGGAAGTGAATGTCATATTCACTCAATTCGATAGCCCATTTAATTAGACGCCCGGAGTGTTCTGGTTTCTGCAGTATTTGCCTAAGGGCTGATCAGTTAAGATGGTCACCGAGTGAGCTTGGAAGTAAGGCCGCAACTTCCGAGTTGCCATCACCAGGGATAAAGCTATTCTTTCAACTAAGGGGTACCTTGCCTTGGCATCTAGCAGGACTTTGCTTACATAATAGATCGGGCAATCTCTGTCTCCTTCTTTCCTTAGTAGGACTGCACTTATAGCTTTTTCTCCTACACCGAGGTACATGAGGAGTTGGTCTCCGGGCTGTGGCCGAGATAATAGAGGCAATTTTTTCAGGTAGTCTTTCAACCTTTCAAAGGCGTCGTTGCACTCTTCTGTCCATTTGAAGTTCTTTCCTGCCTTTATCGCCTTGAAAAATGGTAGACTTCTTTCAGCTGATTTGGACAAGAAATGACTCAAGGCTGCTATCCTCCCTGTCAGCTTTTGAACTTCTCTTACAGTATTGGGTGGCCTCATGTCTAAAATAGCTTGAACTTTCTCGGGATTAGCCTCTATCCCTCGATTAGTAATCATGAATCCCAAGAACTTTCTGGATCTCACCCCAAATGAGCATTTATTGGGATTCAACTTCATCTCGTACTGTCGCAGCACATTAAATACCTTAGTCATTTTCTCAGCATGTGATTCTTCCTGTCGGCTTTTGATAATCATATCATCAACATAAGCTTCCATGGTGTTGCCCAACAAGTCTTGGAACACCTTATTTACCATGCGCTGGTAGGTAGCCCCCTCATTTTTCAAACCGAATGGCATTACTCGATAGCAATATGTCCCACTATCGGTAATGAATGAAGTCTTTTCCTCATCATCTGGATGCATCATGATTTGGTGGTACCCTGAAAAGGCATCCAAGAAACTAAGTAATTCATACCCACAAGTTTCATCTACCAACTTGTAAATTCGGGGTAGTGGATACGAATCCTTTGGGCAAGCTTTGTTCAGATCCATGAAGTCCACACACATTCTCCATTTCCCGTTGGCTTTTTTACCATAACAACGTTGGCCAACCACTCTGGATAGTTAACTTCTCTAATGAATTTCGCTTGTAACAACTTCGAAATTTCTTCGTTTATTGCCTGTTGCCTCTCTGGAGCAAAATTCCTCTTCTTTTGCTTTATCGGTCTTGCCCCTAAGACTACGTTCAACCGATGACAAACAACTTCAGGGTTAATTCCGGGCATATTGGCTGGGGTCCATGCGAATACATCACTATTCTCTCTTAGGCATCAGATTATTTCCCCTTTCACTTCTTCAGGTAACTGGCTCCCTACGTACACTATTCTTTCTTCATCTTTCTCATCCAACCGGATTGTTCAGATCCATGAAGTCCACACACATTTTCCATTTTCCATTTCCCATTGGCTTTTTTACCATAACAACGTTGGCCAACCACTCTGGATAGTTAACTTCTCTAATGAATTTCGCTTGTAACAACTTCGAAATTTCTTCGTTTATTGCCTGTTGCCTCTTTGGAGCAAAATTCCTTTTCTTTTGCTTTATCGGTCTTGCCCCTAAGACTACGTTCAACCGATTACAAACAACTTCAGGGTTAATTCCGGGCATATTGGCTGGGGTCCATGCGAATACGTCACTATTCTCTCTTAGGCATCAGATTATTTCCCCTTTCACTTCTTCAGGTAACTGGCTCCCTACGTACACTATTCTTTCTTCATCTTTCTCATCCAACCGGATTGCTTCCATCTCCTCATCAAGTTTTGGCTTAGGCTTTTCCTCAATTGTAAGGGTTTCCTTCCTCGAATCTCCTTACATGTGGTGGATGCGACATTACACGTCCTGGCTTTCTTTTGATCTCCCTTCACTTGTCCAACACCGTGAGGAGTCGAAAACTTCATTAACAAATAGCAGGGATGTACCACCGCTCTCATGTCATTTAACAATGGCCGCTCGAAGATCATATTGTAAGCCACAGACGCTGATCTCACCACCATAAACAACGCTTGTCGGATGACATCTTTTGGGCTTTCCCCCAATGTAACAGGTAGCTGAATGGCGCCTGCTACCTTTGCCTTCTCTCTAGAGAAACCGTATAAGGGTGTAGGTACTAGCTTCAACCTGTCCTCCGTGATATTCATCTTTTCAAAGCAGTTCCAGTAGATTAAGTTCACTGAGCTCCCATTGTCGACCAAGATTCGACTCACTGGGTGCTTTGCTACAGCTGTAATTACCATCAAGTCATCATGAGGAACCACTACATCTCCTGTATCGGCTGGTGTAAAAGTAATGGGTTCCTCATCCTGATTTTCCCCCATTACTGAGTTAATTTGGTGGGCCAGTCGAGCATAAGATTTTCGAGATGAGGAAGAAGTACCAGCTAATGATTCACCTCCGGATATTACATTAATAGCTGGCCTTGTGGGTTCATTATCTTCCTCTCGATTCCTTTCTTCTGTTCTTCTGTCATTATCTCTCCTGTCACCTTCATTTCGTCTCATAGGTGCCCTGTTTTCACCTCTTCTGTCTCTAAATTGATTTCCTCTATTCCGCGTAGGATAGTTGTTTCTGTCGCCTCTCCACACGAAACGGTTTATTTTTCCCTCTCGTGCTAGTTTTTCTAGTTGATTCATCAACTCCCTGCATTTCTCGGTCATGTGCCCATGCGCCGAGTGGTAATCGTAGTACGACATTAAATCACGGCCCAAATTCCCTGATACCTTCTTTGGAGTCTGTATAAGCCCTGATCCTTCAATAGCTGCTAACATTGAAGCCCGAGATTCAGTGAGTGGGGTATAGGAATTGTATTTTAGTGCAGGAGCTTTCTCAAACTTTCTCGATTGGCTAGAAGATGCTTCAGTGACCTCTCTTCCTCGTTTCCTTCCATCCTTGGATTCTCCTATCGCCACCATTTTCATTACTTCCTCCTGGGTTACATATTTATGTGCACGGGAAAGAAGGTCTGAGATGGTAGTTGGCTGGTCTAGCGACAGAGATTCTTGCAATTTCTCAGACCTTGTCCCTTGTAACATGGCTGCCACGGCTATACCGACTTGCAGATCTAGCACCTCCAAAGTAGCATCTCTGAACCGATCCACATAACTCTTCAATGACTCCTTAGCTCCCTGCTTAATAGTGAGCAAATAGGTCGGTTCCTTCCTTCTATGACTATTCACCGCAAACGCCTTGAGAAACTCGCTTCGCAGTTGGTCAAAAGAGATAATGGACCCTTCAGGCAGGTTATTAAACCATTTAATCGCATGTCCGAACAGAGTTAAGGAAAAGGCCCTACACATTATCTCGTCTTCCCATCCATGTAACAACATTAGGGCCTCATAGTTTTGTATATGGTCGTAGGGGTCCATCTTTCCGGTGTATGAGGTCATCTGTGGCATTTTGAACTTTGGGGGTAGAGGTTTTTGAATGATGGTCGTGCAGAACGGTACTCTTCTCCTCTGGTTCTCTTCTGCGAACACTAACTTTTTCTCTTCCAGTACCTGTTCTATCATTTTCTACATGTCCACGGGAGGAGCAAGCTGATTTCGGATATGAGACGAATCAGGTAGGTCTCCGACTACTTCCTTGCCTTTAGCTTGAGGTGCATTTGTCCGTACCATTTGTGTACACCAAGTGGGGTCAAACTTCGACCCGGTTCCCCAAGTGCCTTGATCTTCGACACCGTTCTTTCCAGCACCTCCAATACCATGTTCCAAGTTGGTACCAGCAAAATTTGACAAGTCATGGTGATGAGCGGTAGACCCTGTCGCCCGGTCAATGTCTTCTTGCCCAGACACCTGTGGCCCTACACATGGAACCTGTCGCCTGACCACTGTCGCAGGCTCCAAACCTGCTGCTTCCTCAGTCTCTCGCTGGGTGCCTGTGACAAGCCTCCCGCTCCCCTGTCCTACCGGACCCTGATGAATGTCATGCTCTTCCACAGGGGGAACCTTTCACCGACTAGAGGGGTCTGCCGCTGTCGTGTCCTCCTGTCGCCCAAACACCTGCGGTGGGACACCTCTATTTGTTCCTCCTACCAAGTTCTGCACGGCAGGCGGCAAATCCAATGTCGGGAGAACTCCTTAGAACAAATCCACCATGGCTTGCAGCGCTTGAGTAGTTTCTTCACTCTGTCGCCTCAGAGCCTCGAATTCTATCGCCGACATAGTAATTTTTTCTTTCTCCCTGTTCACCTAGTTCGTCTGGCGAATCTGTTGTTCAGGGGAGCTCACAGAGTTTTCCTCACTTCCGGCCTTTACGTTTGTCGACCTTGTTCTCACCATCTTAGAAAATCTCGATTGACTTTTTATATGTTTCCCACAGACGGCGCCAATTGTTGTTGCACAAAACAACAATAAAGGTATGCTGACGTCGATGTTCGTACTAAGTCTCCACGTGTCTCCAAGAAGCTTCTGTAAAACAAGAAAAGTCAGAGAAACGCAGGGGTGGTTCCCTGCGTAGACACTTCGATGCTTAAGTCAACAGAAATTTCTTCAGTATTGGGAAACGTAAAAGCCAGTAGTCAAAAATTAGAGAGTAAGATTGTACCTGGGGGCCTATTTATAGGCCAATATTCTGGGTTAATTATTTAAGGATAAGTCCCTCATCTTGTTCAGAGTTTGTGTCTCGATATAACACAAGTTCCTCGAAAACCGGGAGAAATCAAGGCCTGTAGCCAATGAGAGACCCATACTGCGGGACGTTGTGGCGTGAGGGGTCTGTCGCATAGCGGGAGCTGAATATGGCGCCATGTGTCGCAGACGGGTAAGGCCTAGCGACAGGACCTTGACGCCAGCGGGAGCCGAATATGGTGCCACATGTCGCATTATGATTACAAGCGATAGGCCTAGAGTCTGTCGCCAGCGACAGACATTATTCGGATACTTTGGCTTCTGTCACCGAAGGCTACGTGGCTTAGTGATCCTCATCCACGTGGTGAGCTCTGACGTTATTGGGCTTAGCCCATTGTAAGTAAACTTTGTCATATCAGATAGATTCGGATTGAATTTAGGTAAAGTATTAAAAAATTTAAAATGAGCTCAACCCTAATTCGACTCGATTTTAGGGATTAGTTTTTTTTCTCAAACTCATTTTTTACATACATTGAATAAATCATGCGTATTCAAATCCGTTCAAATACTATTAATTTTTAAAAAATAAATAAAAAATATTAAAAACACATAACAATTGATAATATAAAATAATAAATTTGAATAAATTTTTACAAAAATATTACAAAAACTAAAAATTTAAATTAACATCTAAAAAATACGAACTCTAATTAAATTGTAAAAAAAAAACTATTAAAAAATGCATTTGTATAAAATAATAATAAAAATTATAATTGTCACTGCAAGACTAGACTTGAATTCGATATAATGAATTCAAATCTGACTCAATTTTTTTAACCAACTTCGATTTTCAAGCTCAAACCAACATAATAAACTCTTTTTTTTTTTTTCAATTCAGATATGCCCAAAATTTAAACGGTTTCCAACTTGAGCGGATAATACGGCCCTAACTCTGTTCTTCGAACAAGGCCTTGTATCCAAAGTCAAAATTTTCAACTTAGGTGGGACCTAGATGACCCCATTGCATTTATGAATTAGTAGAAGATTTATAATCTTTTCCACAAGGTACGAAACGAGAAATTTTTGACACTGGTACGGGAAAAAAGGCTCCTCTGCCACTATAAAAGAGGACTTCTCATCACCCAATCGAAAGGCAGATCACAATGTCGTCTCTTCCACATTTGCTAGTATTGCTCCTTGGAGTGGTGGTTCTGACCACTCCCTCCCTTGGTACCTACGAGCCACCTAGCTATGGGAAACCACCTGCCCCTGTCCACAAACCTCCCGAGTTGAAGCCACCCCCAATTTACAAACCTCCCAAGAAGCCAGAACCTAAGCCACCCAAGCCACCTGTCTATGAACCTCCAAAGAAGGAGAAGCCAGAGCCTAAACCACCTAAGCCACCAGTTTATCATCCTCCAAAGAAGGAAAAGCCAGAGCCGAAGCCGCCGAAGCCACCAGTCTATGAACCTCCCAAGAAGGAGAAGCCAGAACCTAAGCCCCCTAAACCCCCAGTTTATTCACCTCCAAAGAAAGAGAAGCCAGAACCCAAGCCACCAGTCCATGAACCTCCAAAGAAACCACCAGTGTATGAACCTAAGCCACCAAAGCCACCGGTTTATACACCTCCAAAGAAAGAAAAGCCAGAACCCAAGCCGCCAGTCTATGAACCTCCAAAGAAACCACCAGTACATGAGCCTCCAAAGAAGCCACCAGTGTATGAACCTAAGCCACCAAAGCCACCGGTTTACTCACCTCCAAAGAAAGAGAAGCCAGAACCCAAACCGCCAGTGTATGAACCTCCGAAGAAGCCTCCAGTGTATGAGCCTCCAAAGAAACCACCAGTTTATGAACCTAAACCACCAAAGCCACCGGTTTATACACCTCCAAAGAAAGAAAAGCCAGAACCCAAGCCACCGGTTCATGAACCTCCAAAGAAGCCACCATATGGACACCCTCCATTGGAGAAGCCCCCATCACCTCCGACCAACTAAGCTACTATGGCTATATAGATAGATCAGTATCTACAAATAAGAGCTGCTGTCAACTCATGTAATGTTTTCTTGTATGTCATGTAATGTTTTCTTGTATGTTATGTGTGATTAGATACAAGTAGCGAGAATGCTCAAGTCAGTACTCTTGAAATGTCAACGAGCATTTTGTGATTCAACTCATAAGCGAAATCCCAACTTCAGAAGATTTTATCACCGATTTTCTTGTATTCTGATGCATTTGCATGCCTTTTTGGCCATATCCAAAATAACTCCAGAACTCCAACTTTTCTAATGTTTCAATACATGCAATGGAGAAAATGGCGTCAGATTTGTTGGCCTAAGATAACAAAAGCAGGGGCAGAATCCCGTGAGTCCAGTGGGGGCTTAAGCCCTAAAAAAAAAATTTTATATTATATACATAAGTTTTTGAGAATAACTACAGCGTCAACTTTTTAGGCACCAATAATATAATACCATATTATAATTTGTTAAACATATACAATAATTATCTTATACACATTCTCACCAAATCAAAACATTATTCGGTCCATTTAATTCTAGTTGATCTAAGTAAAATTAATAATTAATTTTATCAAACTTGAAAATAAAAAATCTAAAGACGATTTATTGTGAAAAAAAATACAATTCTTAAAGGCTTAGAGTTTGAGAGAAAAAAAAAATCATAAACTTGATTTCCAATTTTTTCACCTCTTATTCTCCAAGCCGATTTCATACCACCAATTATTTTGCTTTTGAGTGTCTTTTATTGTTTTCTTTCTCCAAATATGACTCTTGCTATTTTACTCTCAAAAGATTATAAACTTTCGAGATTTTCATTTGTAATCTTGGAGTTCTCCAGCAGATTAGCATATTAAGGGTTGAAAACTATTTGTGTTAGAAACATATTTTGCCTCTGTCAATTATATACCATAGCTCAAAGCTCGAGTAATCCAGGGAATGAAAAATAGTAGAAGAAAAGTGTAATTGGTTATATTAGTCTCTGTTTAAGGAGTTTCCTTTTAAGTTTTGTTTCGATTATTTAGGAATATCATCTGGAAAGTTTTGAATGTGTTTAATAAGTTGATTTGACGAGGATATGTATAAAATAATTATTGTATGTATTTAAAAAATTATGACATGGCATTATATAATTGGTACCTAAAAAGTGAATATTTTATGATCATCTTAATATATGTTATTTTCTAAGTTTTTAAATTTTATTAGATTTTTTTCGATGATGGAAGGTTTGACTTTATGTATTTTGATATTGAATTTCAAAGTTTAAAACAATGACCGTTTTATTATAAAAAAATGGTTGTAACTAAAAAAATGTATCTATTAAATTTTTTTAAGAAAAAAATATTTAATAATTGAAAATAGAGATAGAGATATTTAGATTTAAACTCAAATTTTATAATATTTTATAATTTATTTTTAACTACTCCATTAAAAAATTTATTTATTGTTAATACTAACACATTTTATTGGCTGCCACTACTGCACTAGATAATATATTTTTAAGAATAAATATGTTGAAAAGTCATTTGTTGAATGAGATGAGAGATGATAAATTAATTATGTACTTTAAAAAATGTATTTCAAAGTTTTGATAATAAAATTATTGTGCTTTTCTTTTAAAATATAAATTCATTAGAAAGGAAAATGAAAAATTTTAACGAATATAATTTGATACAAGAGTTTTAGATTTATTATTATTTATTATTACTGTTTTTTGGTACAGTATTTATTATTATTATTATTATCATATTGTTATAGTTATTGACGTTAATATTTTTCTTATAATTTATATATTTGAACAAGTCTCTTAATTAGATAAACTTTCTGGCTCACTGAAAAAAGGCGAAGTTGAGGCAATGATGACAGTTTGTCGTCTCGTGCACATGGAAGTAGAAGGGAAGACAGACATCACCTTAAAAAAATTGGCTAGAAAGTATGCAATTTTGTCTCAAGCAATGTTTTTTCAATATGCTTTAATCTGGAGTGATTTTATTCTCCTATAAAGTTTGCCATCAACCAGTGAAGATAAGTATGGGAACAGGGTTACAGAGGTGCCCTGGTTACTGAGAAATTTTGATAATTTACACTACATACTAATGAAGTTATGAAATATGATTACAAAATTATATAAAAAAATTATCAAAAAAATATTTTAAAAATTAAAATTTCCATGATTTCTAGAATATGAAATAATTCCACAAATTTGAATTTCATTATTTTAATGTAAAATTATGGTAAAATGTCTACTTCCTTGAAGGTGACATTTATCGCTGATGTGTATACTTATTTGCATTGTATCTAATCCAATCACCCAATCTTTACATTTTATTGTTCAGTAATCAAATCCTGCCTTTATTAATTATCCAATAAACCCTGAAACTATGAACAACACTGTTCAATATGTTGTGAGCAGAAAAAGAAAACAGTAAGATGAAACAACTTGAAACTTATTGCGATCGCACTATTATAAAAAAATTATTTTAATAACAGATGTAATTTTTTAAGATTCAACATGTTTTTATGAGATTTCTCAAGACAAAAAAGGAAGAATAACGAGTGAAGCAGCAGTAAAAAGCATTTTGAAACTATTTGTCTAAGGGATAAAAATCTTTTTAGAAATACGTAACTATATATCCGACGCAATAATCAATAGCACAGGGGTATCAGGACTAAATCTGTTCATGGGTCGGGTCGGGCCGGGGTTGGGTCGAGCTCATGAAAGGTAATAAAGAAATTAGTCAATGCTCAAGTCCGGCCCGGTCCGATAAATCGGGCTTGATATTTTATCCAAGCCCGTCCTATTTTTTATACAATAAGCCCGAGTCCGGCCCTCCCGAATATAATTTTTTTATATTTTAATTATTTATTTATTTGTTTTTTATTATTTTATTTTTTTAAAATTTAATTTAATTTTTCAAAATTTGTATATCAATTTTCATATTAAATATTTATAATCATGTTTTTTAATTAATAATGTTTTATATATATATAAAATTATATCATACTTAACAAATATATTAAAAACATACTTAATATTAGAAATATATTAAAAATATATGTATTTAACATTAAGTTCGAGCCGGGCCGGGCCGGGCCCGGGCTTTGAAAGGCTAAGCCCGGGCCCGTTTTTAAACGGGCCTAAAAATTTTGTCCAAGCCCGGTAATTACATCAAATATTTTTGTCCAAGCCCTCCCAAATATCGAACGGGCTTTTGGGCTTGGGCGGGTAGCCCGGCCCTTGAGCAGGTCTAATCAGGACAAGCAGCGTCACCAAATTCCCATCCTGGAGGGCAACTAGCTTCTTACATAAGACTCTACGTTGTACTCTTAGATCAAAATAAGATTTAGCATTGCACCATACTAGTTTTGCAATGATGAAATAATTTGAAATTAAGCTCATTCTATGTATATATTCTACTCTGGCTAATCTTGACTACCAAACTCTTTTTTGTGTATACCTGTGGGCACCATATTATCGAGGCAAGGTCCCCACCCCCATCCAACCTGTTTGAACATATGTTGAGAAATCCCTCCTTATATAATTATTAGAAGTTTAACTTTGATTTTCTTCTAATGTATTAAACAACTATCTAGTGTATTCCATTGGGTTAGGTAGTGTCCTTGAGCTTGTTTGACACACCTTCAATTAAATTTCATTCAATTGTTTTCAAACTATAAATGAACAAGCTTTACTTTTGTTGAGTGACGGGCAGAGTCAGGCAAGCATTATGGTGATTTGGCAAAGTTTGCCAGACAAATGTAGAGTAGGGCCTACATGTAAAGCACTTGGTGATTAAAATTTCATTAGAATAGGATGTCAATAAATGCTTGCATTTCAAGTTTTTGGGAACACTCAAATAAGAGTTCTCTAATTATGTAGGGTATACTATTAATGAGCACATTAGAGAAAGTGTTTCAATCAGTGATAATCGTGAAGCATTTATGAATGACATTAAGAAATAGTTCACATAAGATTGATAAAGGTTGTAATAGGAGACTCGCTCCATATCTGGTAAATTGGGAACCACTTCCTTCTGAGGTGAAGAGTGAGAGATCTTTCAAAATCATAGATCTCATTTAGCGTATCTTAATGGATAAAAAGAAGTATGGCATATTAATATCAAGATTGATATTGTTATATAGGAGTGGAGATCTTTCAGGTTAATATATCTCATTTGGATCTCATGATGATATATACTAATATTACTGCCAGAAAAAATATTATTAAGAGGTCTCTATAAAAGGTCATTTTAGAAGAAGAAATTTGCCAAATCCACTTCCTGTTCTGGTTCCACCAACACATCTAAATATCAATGTGTGCCACTTTTGTCATAAACTTGGGCACAAGAGGATAGATTGTACGAGTTCTTCTGGATTGGGATGTCTGTGAAAAAGCATTTCGTTAGCCTTTGTTTTGGCTCTAATCTAGGAGATATGCCCTCTAACTATTGGTGGTTGGATACTGGTGCTATTATTGATAAAGTCATAAGCAACCAGAGACCAAATAAGGAAAAATAGTTGTGAATTGGGACTATGGAGTTAAAATACATGCTGAAAACATAAGAATTAGCTAGATTATTATTACATTATGTGGATAGTTCTTGAATTATTGTCGGTTTATACTTTTCATTTTGATAACGGAAAAGTATTTTTGTTTAGTAACAACATGTGTATTGATTCTGGCATTTTGTGTGATGGATTATGTACAGTAGACTTGTACCCTAATATTGAGCAAATTTTCCTAAATTGTGAATGATGTGACTGTTGATTTTGATTATGATAGAATATATAAGAAATCTATCAAGTTGTGGGATGAGTTAGGGATATTTCAAGGCACATGTAGAGATTGCATTAAGGAAAATTTTGCTGCTAATGTTAAGGATGTGATTAGCAGATATGGAGATGATTAGGAACTGATATATACCGACATTTGTAGATTATTTCCACATATTGTATTCAGTGGATATAAGCATTTCATCATTTTCACTAAAGACCATTCTGATGTAGGTCATAGAGAGTGAAAGATCTGATTTTATAAAAGCTTTTAGCATTCTAATTGATTCCGCTGCGTTGCTTACAAAAGGTAAGCTGCTTAAGGCAAAGATCAGATAGAAGTGATGAATACTATGGTCAGTATAATACAAGATTATGTATTGACGTTGGTATACTATGCTTGGAATACCATAACAGAATAAGATTCCAGTAATAATCATTTGTACATTTTGATATGGTATGATCTATGTTGATCACTCTAAATTTTCAAAATTTGGGTGACGTTATGAAAACTACAACTCATATTCAAAGTTGATCTTCAAACAAAATCAGTTCCCAAATTCATCCCAAGTTGTAGTCAAATAAGAAGCCAAGTTGGTGCCACTTTCTGTATTCAGGGTTATAAAGTAAGGCAAAAGCTTATAACCCACAGTCAAGAAAATTTGACAAGAAAATTATCAGCGGTAATTTTATTAGTTATTGTATCAGCTAGTAAGATTCTAGATTTTGGGCTTTTTTTGTCATGTAATACTAGAATCACTGAGTCTGACAATGCAATCTATTTAGAGGATAACTTAAAGTGTGGGAGTTGTGAACTCCACAAAATCATTAATGACGTACATATTGCTATACCAGTCTCATACATGTGTTACCTTTTGATGGTAAAAGGCCACAACCAAAACAATCAACAATTAGTCCCAATAACATATTTTGAACTTGCACTAACCTTACAAAAAAACACGAATATGAAATTCATGTGTCTTTTAATTCTGATATTTGTCAGGAGGCTATACTAATATGAACTTTATGAGTTGGATATTTGCCACACAGGATGAGTTAGCATCTATGTTGCATAAAGATGCATGGGATCTATTTTAGTTGTCACATCATTGTAAACTAAAAGAAATTATGGAGACAAGGTAGTAGATCTAAAGTCAAATTTGGTCAAAGGCTTTAAATAAAGAGAAGGAATTGATTTTATGAAAACCTTTGCTCCTATTTGTACCTGAGACTCTTTTGGAATCATAATGACAATTGGTAGCTCATTTTTATTAAGAGCTACATCTTGGACATTAAAATGTCTAAATGAAGCAACCTAAATCTATTAGTTCCTAAGATGGAACATATAGTTTGTGAACTTGAAGAGTTCATTTGCGAACATTAAAAGGCATTCAGATTGTAATATGTAAAGTTTGATGAGATTATCACTTAAAGGAGAACACATTTGATAAATAAATCCATTGCAAGGTAAGTGGGAGTAGTTATATGTTATTTGTGCTCTAAATTGATGATATCAGATAGCAGCCAATAGTACTGACCTATTGTATGAGATAAAATTCATGTCGTCATGTCACTTCAGGATGAAGAATCTGAGTAAGGCTTTATTTTGTTTTAGAGATTGAGATTCTTTGTGAGATATCTATAGGCATACTCTATTGGTCTCAAGAAACCTACATTGTGCGTGTTGAGTAGGTTTACTATATATTGTTCTCCTATTTGAGGCGCCCTTCGTGAAAAGGTGACATACTATGAAAATCTCAAAGTCTTCAAAGTGATGATGAAAGAGCTCATGTCGAGTGTTACTGTATGCCTTCTTGTGGGTAATTACTGTATGCTCAAGTTTGTACACATTTTGATGTTGTATATATTATAGGTGTACTTCAAGGATACTTAAGCAATTCTATAATAAAGAGCTGGAAGCTGTAAAGAGAGTATTTGGATATTTGCAAATCTGACATTTTGGGTCTAGTTAGATATTTATTTTCCAAGCTATCTAGATGATTGAAATCAATTTCTAATTATATATTTGTGGATATAATTGAGCTATTTCTTGGAAAGTGTGAAACAAACACTTACATATCCTTGATTATGGAGGTTAAGATGTAGCATGCTGTAAAGCTACATAATGGGCCATTTATGCCGTAGAATTTTATCTCAGGACTGGTTTCTATGGCTGCCATTTTGAAGTCTTAAAGCTATACTATGGTGATGCTGTACTCTTAAAATGTTAGGAATTCCTCACACTCCAAATATTTAGATGTCATCATTCAATTTATTAGAGAGAAAAATAATGAAATCCATTATTTAATTGGATTGTAGAGCACAAAATTAAAGAGCTCATTCTAGTTAACTAAGAGTTTGGCTGCTTAAGTGCTTTGATGACTAGCACTTGGAAGGGGTCATATAAAGTCATTAGCTATATTAAGTTAGTGGGAGTTCTGTATTATGAAATCAGTTGCAACTGTGTGGATGGATTCCTACTTGCCATATATACATATTTTGTTTGTGCACATTCTGATGATTATGGCATTTTGTTGGATGAGACATTCCGTATTAGTTTCATGTGCTTCCGTTGAAGCAATGCATTATTCAGTTTAGATGCATGGACCTAATAGAAATGGATATTTGATTTTGTTTTCATATCATTTCCATTTCACACTTTTATACTACTATTTTGTTGAAGTTTTTATGAGTTTATGCATTTGTACCATGTCGGTATGATGCATTCTGAAGTTTATAAGGGCTTATTGTTGTTAAAGTATTTATAAGACTACACATTTGTACCCTTTCGGTACAATGTATCCAGAAGGTCTTATGAATACATATTGATATTTATATGATGTCCTTCGTTAATTAACTTAACTGTCCAAGTGGGAGAATGTTGAAATATCTCTATTATTGTGGACTAGTTAAGTGTAATTAAATCATATAATATTTATTTAGTAGTATATTTTGCAGAAAGTGTGACTTGTATAATAATTAGATTAAATATATAGTATACGTGTATTAAACCTATAATGTGATGGGTTTATATATGAATCTCATAAAAAGAGGTCCCTACTCTCAATCTCTCTATATATGAGGCTGGCCCATTGAGTTTCATAATTTTGTGAAGGGATGAATGTAGCACTCTCCCTCTCTCTCATTACCCATTCTCACTCTCTCGTTTTCTCTCCGTTTCAGGTTTAAGGGCAATCAACAAGAAGCATACGGAATGGGCTTCAATAACGAGGTAATACGGTATAGCGGGATTGAGTTCTCACTTGCATCCAGGTAAGTTTTACTGCGTTTAATTTTGTGTTAGTGACTTGGTGAGATTTTAACAAATTCCAACAATAGGTGGTCTTTTAGTATCTTGTGCAATGATTTAGATTATAAACGTAGTTAAAGCTATGGTGCCTGAAATTTGAAAAGTTTTAAAATTTAAAAACTGTAGTTAAAGATATTAGATCGCATGCTTTTAGTTACTATAGTTAATGTTTTTACGTAACATAGTCTATGGGATTTTTTCTCATAGTGCTTATTAAAATGATCAATGGACAAAAACCCTTAACAATCATGTTCCAAATAAAAAAAAATAGATTCGTATAAACAACATCATAATATTTAATACATATATGAATGATTAATAAGTCACCCAATATAGATGGATTAAACTATGATCTTCCTTCATTAAATTTGACAATATGCTCTTACTGTAATTCGCAACAATCATCTACAACAGGTACACAATTTCATTAATTAAATTGATCTAATTCTATTTATTATTCATATTGTTGAATCTCTTATTACTTCTTTTCTTAAAAAGTTTTACACTCTTACAGATTATATTTGAAATTTAATTGTTGTGGAAGTAATGGTATTGTTCTTTTATCTATAAATTGATCAAGTTGATGTTTGAACTAAACTTAGGCTTTTTGGTTGCTGCCTGCTGGTGATGAAGTTTAAGGGAGAATGCCTACATACTTTTGCATATTATATTATACATATATGGTTGTGTGTGTGTTCAATACAATTACTATTATGAAAAATGTGATATTTGGTAAATTAATGTTATTGTCATCAGAGTTATTTAATGACATTTGGTTGATAAAATTTGAATTTTTGCTAATTGTTTTGATTTTTTTTATTTTTTCTTGTTACAGTTTGCATAATAAAATTATACAAGTGAATATCGAATTAATATTTTCCTATTAAATTATTTGTTAATTATTTATATATAATAAAAAAGACTACAATGTTAAATCAAAAAATGTAATCTAATTAATAAAGAAAAGGATTATAGTTTTTCCCTTATTGTAGTCTAATATCATAAATTATTGTATTATCATAACCATATTATACTATTATAGATTATATCACAATCATAATCGTAGTCTAATATCATCTGTTATAGGTCCAATATCATGTATTAGACTACAATGGAAAAAACTATAGTTTATATGTTACCTAAGAAAAGATTATGCTAGAACGGGATACAGGTAGAAAAGCATAGCGTTTTGTCTTAGACTATGCTTTTTAAATGTAGTCTACAAGCTTTTTTCTAGTAGTGTTCACATGAATCTAATTAGTTTTATTTTAACAAATCATTGTTACGGTCTTTTTTTTTTTGGATCAGGATTTTTAGAAAGGAACTTGGATTTATGAACCTAAACTTGACTTTCATTATTTTCCAAGTATCTTGTGTCGAAGACAATTCGAATGCTTCAAGAAACTATTGGTGCTCATGTAATAAAAAATTACGATGAACTTCAATAGATTCATAGAAGAATTTGAGTTGTCTTCGAAACAAGATAACCTATAAATAAAGAAGGTCGGGCTTAGGTTCATAAATTCAAGTTCTTTCCTAAAATACCTAATCCAGTTACAAGACCCTAACAATGATATGCCAAATAAAACCAATTACATGCACATAAACAATATCTTAATATATAACAATATAGCTGGTGCTAGTGAAATTAACTGAAGAAGATAGCGGTTTAATTCATCTATAGTAGATGAGGTATTAATAATATTTATTTCATATATTATGATATTTTTTATATGCTTTTACTTCTTTTCATTTGGCACATGATTATTAGGGTTTTTAATTTGTTTAGTTTTTCTAAGAAGTAACTTGAATTTAATGTTATAGTCAAATATTAACCAAATCTATATTACTTGAATGAGTTCTGTGTAAAAGACATCTCAAATGTCCCCATGAAATCATTGGCGTTCATATCAATAGTAAATTATAATGAATTTCAATAGATTCATGGCAACATTCGAGATATCTTCTATAAAAAAAATCTCCTTCTAACAACATAGATCTTTCTTAGGTTAGTATTTGACTATAACTTTAAATCCAAATTACTTCTTAAAATGATCCAGTAGACCAAAATACCCTATTAATCATCAGTTAAATAAAAAAAGTAGATAAACATAAACATCATAATATGTAATACAAATATAATTAATAACTCGCTTAATATAGATGAATTAAACCCTGATATTTCTCCATTAAATTTGACAACAAGTTCTTATGGTCATTCATAACCGTCATCTCCAACATGCATATAGTTTTTATTAAATTGATCTAATTCTATTCATTATTTATATTATTAAATTTCTTGGTACTTGTTCACATAAAAAGTCTTATGTTTTAATTGATTATGTTTGAAATTTAATTGTTGTTAAAGCAATGTTATTATTCTTTTATCTACACACTGATCAAGTTGATGCTTGAACTAAAGTTAGGATTTTTTATTGCTACTTGCTAGTGATGAAGTTTAAGGGAGAATGTCTATATTACTTTTTCACAATATATAATTGTGTTCAAAATAGTTACTATGATCAAAATGCTATATTTTATCAATTGATGCTATTGCTATCAGAGTTGCTTAATGACATATGATTGATGAAATTTGATTTTTCCTTATTGTTTTGAATTTTTTTTTTAATTTCTACTTGTTATAATTTATATAATAAAATTAAATATTGGAACAATAGATTAATATTTTCGTATTAAATTGTTTGTTAATTGTTGATATATAACAAAAAAAAGAGACCATGGTTTTATATCAGAAAACATAGTTTAATTAATAGATTAAAAAACTATGATTTTTCTCTAATCATTGTCTAATATTATATATTATACTATGATTATAACCGTAGTCTAATATCATAGATCATACTATAGTCATAATCATAGTTTAATATCATGTATTGGACTAAGTATAAACAAATCGTAATATGTGTTATATGAAAAAAGACTACCTTAGAATAGATTACGAGTAGAAAAACAAAATTTTTTAATCTAAAACTATGCTTTTTAAACATAAATTTCTGATTTTTTTATATTGTAAGTAGACTGAATTAGATAATTGAAAACAAATTAGAAAGAGAAAAAGGTTGTTCGTTGTTGTTCATTCTCGACAAATAAGCTCACTTGTAGGTAACTAAAATTTGGAAAGTGGTAAAGAAGGGGGAGAATTCTATAGTAAGTTTATAAATTTTGATCTTATTGTAAGGTCAGTGATTATTAACCTTTGGATCAAAAGTAAATAATCTAAACCATTGATTAAATTTTAAAGTTAAAAAAAAAAGTTTTAACTCGGTAACCTATTTAACCAGTTTTTTGAATTATCATTATATATTATGTATATTATCAACTTAACTTTTATTCATTCTCACAGCTTTTATTTTTATTATTTTTCTCTTATATAAAATCCTTTTAATATATTTCTTCTTACTCTTTTATGATTTTTTAAAAACTAAATTTAAGTTAAATGTAAAGAAATTAATTGTAAAATTGATAAAATTCACCGTAAAGTAAACGAGAATAAGCATAAAAACACTAGAATAAGCATAAAATTTTTGAGAAATAATCATAAAATTTATGAGATTAATCATAAAATCTATAAGAGTCATTGTAAAATTTATTAGATTCATCATAAAATTTATGAGATTTATCGTAAATTTATGAGATTTATTGTAAAATTTATGACATCTATCAAAAAATTTATGATATTTATTGTAAAATTTATTGTCACATCCCGTGACCACATTTTTCACATTTTTCTATATATTTTATACGGTTGGGCTGTCTATGATACTTTACTTTTCATATTCATTTAACTATTAACTATAAAATTAGTAATATCAATTACATCTCTTATCTTAATTCTTAAGAAAGTAGTACTAAAAGTAAGTCTAAATACAGAAAATAAATGATCATACCTCATATTATAAATCAACGCAATGTCTCCAAATGCGCAGCCAAAATCCTCAGATGTCAGATCCCACAATCATCCCAAATCTGAAATGTTAAAATTGGGGAGTGAGCAAACCACGGCTCAATAAGAGAGTTATATGCAACACTTGATATTCAGCTACCTATATGCTGAAAATAATTTTTCACTTTCTTTAAATCTTCCTAGAGGCTCTATGCTCACATGTAGGAAGGATACTACAGTCAGCTAGGGATCCGGATGGAGTAAGGCAGGTATTTTAGAATACCTGTCTTGTCCCGGAACCTAGAAGCAACTGTAGAGAGTAATCGTTTTCTTTTGATATTCAAATCCCAGTAAAACATTAAATATTCACGTGATAAAACACTTAAGTAAATAAATAAGGAATTAATGTTCCTTTCACAAATACTCATTTCCACACTTGTAAAACACCGTATAATATTTAGTTCAACACGTAATATATCAAAAGCTCAGTAGCTGTAGATAATTTCGTACCAGCAAAATTCAATGAAAAGTACAATCATCAGTACAGTATCATGGAGACTAGGCAACACCCTAAATATATCATGCTATAATATCATCCCAAATAGAGGAAACACATGAGATCTATGGCCATAGTCTATGGGGTCCATAGTGTGCACTGATCAGGTGTCCACTGGGACGCTGATAATAGGATCAGTATCTATCAGCACTAACACGTGACATGTGAGCATGATATGGGGCCTAACAGTCTCAAAATAGTAAACACATGATATAAACCCCATTTATGAAATCAATTTCATTGAATATAAGTTCAATCAATCCATAAATATTTATAAGGAAAATATTTTCATCTTATGAATAACAATTTATAAAATATTCATACTGGTGTAATCACTTCCGAAAATGTTCTGAATATTATAGAATAGTTTAAATCACATTTTCCATACGATAAAAACAATTTATAAAATAATCACACTGTAAAATAAATCTCATGACTGTTTCTTTTTCACTGTAAAACATGATTGCACGCTTTTCCGTGCTTTCTATCCAAAACATGGTTTTCAAAGTTATCATAATTCAAATCAATTATTTTTATGATTTATGAAAAAATAAAATATTTATTTTCCAAATTCAATAATCCCGTCACCATGTTTTCCTCTATAAACACGTGTAGAGACCTTCTAGTCTCAAAATACTATTTTTTATCTTTAATTAACCTTTATGGGATTTCTATAAATAATTATTTTCATAATTAAAACCATAAAGGTTATTTATGAAATCAAGTGAATATTTGGAGAATATTATTAAAATATTCACTTTGGTCCTTTTCATTTTTCACCTCGTTTCACGTGAAAATATCACCTTTCGGGATAAATTTCGGTGATTTCCTTTTTCACCATTCTCAAAAACATGAATATTTTAAAATTAATTATCAATATATTCATGTTTTATAAAAACTAATCGATTTCTCGATTTTCATGTTGAAAATCGTTTCTCGTGATGAAAAATCATTTATTTTGATTTTCGGTAATTTTTCCAATAATTTTCGACAGTATAACGGCTGCCGATTGGTTAGCCTCCTACACGGAAAATATAGTTTAAATCTCAACCGGTAAATCACCACAATTTTTCCAACAATCATTATTAATAGCATTTATAAAAATTAAATGCATAATTTAAAACATGTGTGCTAAATATCCCTACAGTCTGCACATGTCACCCTTACCTTTCTCGGGTCGGCGACTACCTCTCAAAGGTCGCACCCATGTTCACCTCTCCCGATCCATCGTCTCATTCACTAAGAACGATTCTGGAAACCAAATTCTAAATTTTAGAATTTTTCTCAATTTATTTAAATAAATAAATTATTTAAATAATTCTTATCAACACTTCTCGGGATTTCTTACTGTAGACACCTAATTTTGTCCGAACTATTTTTCTATATAAAAAAAATAAAAATAAAAATAAATAAAAGAAACAAACCATAAAATAAAAGAGAGTTGACTTCAATGATTTGTTGCCATAAGAAAGATAATAATAATAAAGGAAATAATCAAAGTGAAATAAAATCTAAAAATAAATTACCAAAAATAAAATAATGAAAAGGAAATAAATAAAAAAAAGATGGAAAGGTCAAATGAAAATAAATGAAGAAAATCCCATGATTATGGGATGAATAAACTCATTTATTCATTTTCCAAAAGGAGATACAAAAAATATGTATATAAAGAGAAAGGAGAAAACCTCAGAAAGGGAGGAAAAAGAAACCCTAGAAAAACCTTGAGAAAAACCCTAGGGAGTTCTGGCTACTGTTTTTCTTTTCCACGGGATCTTCTTCAACAGCGGACGCCATCTTCATCTTTTTCTGTGATCCTTCATTCACGCCTGTACCAAGCCATTACACCTCTGTCCTGCTTATCATCTTCACCGTTTCGTTGCATCATCATCGTCACCAAATCATCATCTTGCACCTTGACCCTTGCTGCCCATCCCCGTTGCTGTACTACACCATTGTCACCATAGCTATTTACTGCACGTGAAACCGAACCAGAAAAGAAAGGGGGAAGTTTGCTGCACCAGTTCCTTCCTTGCTCAAGTTGTTGTTCCACCGTTGCTGTCACAGACTACTGCTATCATTCACGCCGCTGCTTACTGCTGTTTGCATCGCCATTGCACCCATTGCCTAGCTGCTGCTGTTCCATACCAAGCTGCAGCTGCGTTTCGATCCTTACCCATTATCCTCTGCTGCACCATCATCACGTGAAAGAAGGAAGCTATCAGAAGGAAGACAAGAAAGAAACGTGGAAAAAAAAACAGAAGGAAAGGACGTGTAGCAAAGAAAGAAAGATCAAAAGGAAAGAATAGAAAACAAAAGAAAATACAAGGGAAGAAAAGGAAGGTGACGTGAGGTAAAGATTTTTTTTTATTTATTATTATTTTATTTCTTTCATATTTCATTTTTTTTATCATTCATGTGCATAGTATTTTTATATATATAATTTTTTTTATGATGCCATCTTTATAAAAGTTGATATCAATATTATACTCATTAAACTTGTGTAAAATGATTAGCTAATTAATTATATTTACTTGTTCTTTGTTTAGAATAGGATTTGCTAATTGAACTATAGGTTAGAACAAATAAATTAGAATAGATTAAAATTTATAAATTAAAATTATTTTGTAAGTAAAAATGGTTTAAAATTATTAATTAATTATTAAAAGATAAATATAGATTATTCCGACGATGGAACTCTGAAAGGACTACGCTCAAGTGGTATTTTAGAGATCTTGAGGAAAAAAATCCTATCTAAGGCCTCACCAGCTTAATGGAGGGTCTAAATAGGATTTTTGATAATAAATAAGTCATATTTATATATAATAAATTAGGATAAAAATAATTAGTTATAAAATTAGAAAAGATGTCAATGATTAAAAATAATATAATAAAAATAATAATAGCGAATAACAAAATAAGGGAGTAAATAAATAAAATAACTAGAGTTAGATATTAAAATGATAATGAATATGAATGTGAATTACTCTAATGATGAAATATCAAGAGAATTACGCTTAAGTAATTTTCTTGAAAATTTCTAGGTTAGAAAGTTCTCCCAAGGCCTCACCAGCTTAATGGATGGTCTAAAGAGGGTTTTTGATAACTAATGGCTTATATTAGTCTAAAAATGAAATAAGACATATTATAAAATTAAAATAATTAGTAACAAAGATAAACTAATAATAATAATAATAATAAATGATAAAATAGAATGATAACTAATAATAATTATTGAGATTGAGTATCGATTATTTCGATGATAAGATTCCAAAAGAGATTATGCTTAAGTAATACTTTAGAAATCTTTAGGTCAAACAATTTCTTTCAAGATCTGACCAGCTTAATGGAAGATCTAAAAGGAATCTTTGAGAAAAATAGTTCATATTCTTTCTCTAATAAAATAAAATAATAAAATTAAACATTAATAAAATAATAGAAAATAATAAAAGTAGTAAAAATGATAAGATAGAGAGAACAAATTAGATAAGAGTCAAAATTAGAGTTTCTCATAAAACATTAAAATGAATCCGACGACGGAGCCTCTTCAAGCAAGTCACATAGTACTACTTGAATGCTCTTGAGGTGAGGGAAATTTTTTAAGCTATCCCACCAGCTTAATGGAGGATGCTTAGAAATATTTTCCAATATTTAATTATTGAACTTAACATTAACTAAGGCAAATTTGAGATAACCTAAAATTAGTTGGTACCATTTTAGGATGGGCGTTGTGAGGGTGCTAACCCTTCCTCACACGTAACCGTACTCCCGAACCCTAAATTTGAGATGTAGACCAGTCCGTATCCATAGTTTGAATAGGTGACCAATCACACCTAGGTAGAATGGTTGGTGGCGACTCCATAGATTTTGTGTCTAGCTATTAGGTTTCCTGAAACTTAATACGTTATGACAGCTTGGCGACTCCACTGGGGACTTAGAGAGTCAGGCCAACGATTGGTTTTAGGTTATTTTAGGTTTGCCTTAGGAGTGTTACTTTTGGTAAAATAATAAGACATGAATAATTATATGTTCCTTCAACACACACTTCACGTGCATGCATTGGCCCTCGACCCGGGTTTTATCCTTTTTAGGAGGGAGTATAGTATCTACGCTCTCGTGAGGTAATACCTCCGCAATGGCTAGCGAAATACTCTCACTCAAATTGAACCTTTTCGTTTGTAACCTGTAGTGGGTGAGGATTGGTTGCCTTACTAGTCTTGTGTGGACGATAGTGAGGAACAATTTGGGAACCTTTAGCCTTTTTGTCTAAAGCCATGCATATAGTGAAATTAAGAAGACCAACTGTAAGATAGAGCCATATTAACCCATGCTATAGGAAATACCCATTACTTAGGACACATGTTTGATCAAGTTTGTTTGATTTTGATTTATAAATGAGACACTAAGAGGGTACCATGAGTTCTTCATCAGAAACATTTCCATGCATCACTCATCCATTATTGTTACATGACAACTTTTTACCATACTATTCCATACATATGCATGTAGCATCATCTCGTTTTGTTCATCTTCAATCATTGTTTTAAATAAAACATTTTCAAAATTTTTCAAGCATCACCACATGTGAAATGATAAATTCTTAATTGTGGCAATAAAAGATTCGAAGATAGCTCAACCAAAGGTTCATTCACACAACACTCGTTATCAAGCTAAGATCATGGAAGAAGAATCAAGCATGCGCATGGAAAAGATGGAAAAAGCTCAAGAGGAAATGAGGGGGCAATTGGCCCAAATTACAGAGCTGTTGAAAAATCTAAGCAAGGGCAAAGGAGTTATAGAAGAAGTTGCAGTCCAAGAAGGGGTTCAACAACGTAGTATGGAAGACCCTGTCTATCCTCCTGGATTTGGTCCATTTCCAAGTCAAACATCCCAAGAAAGAAGATATCCACCTGCTTACACTGCTATACCCCAAGTGTTTGGACAAGCTCAATTCCAAGGACCCGCCTATCCTTCCCAAGGCGCAAAATCTACTGATCCCATTGAGGTGCCCGACTTAGATGACCCAAGGGAAATTGAGAAGTTGAAAGACAAACAAGCAGAAGAGAAAGATGAGGCGAAGTTGCAACAAAAGATTAATATGTTGGAGGAAAGGATTCGAGCTATTGAAGGCTTAGACTTTTATGGTTCCATGGATGCTACTGGGTTATGTTTGGCGTCAGACTTGGTTATTCCACCTAAGTTTAAAGCACCAGAGTTTGAGAAGTACAATGGAACATCCTGCCCTAAGTCTCATCTTATTATGTGTAGACACCATTTTTGTCCGGTTCTTTTTCAAACATTTTTAATTAATTAGTTTTTATATATCTTATCATTGATTTTTTTTATTTTTGATTTTTTTAATTTTATTTTAGATTTAGAAATAAATTTTGGATTTTGATTTTTATAAAATATAATAAAAAGGGAAGGAAATCAGAATTAATTTTGATAGGAAAGCAGACTTAAATGAGACTATTAAAGATTGAAATTTAAATTTTGTGGAAAGAAAAATCAGAATTAATATCGGATTTAAGGTCCGATTCTTGAAATATAAAATTTCCTAAAAAAGTTGATTCTTTGATTTCCAAATTATTACCAAAAATAAAAAATATAAAAAATATAAAAGAAAAAAAGAAAAAGAAAAAAAGAAAAAACCTAGGTCTATAAAAGGAGGCACAACACACAGGCAAGGGGCCGGCTAGGTGGAAGGAGAACAAAAAAAAAACCTAGTGGAGAAAACCCTAGAGGAAAGGAAGAAAAAAAGAAGAAGAAGACAGAGCCACTACAAAGAACCATCACTGTCATCCATCCTTGCCGCTAGCACCATCACCACCTTCATCATTGCCTTGCTCCATCAGCTCCACCAACACAAGAATAAAACCATCCCCTTGTTTCTATTCTTACCTACAACTACCCATATCTGCCCCATCGTCCTCTTCATCAAACCGAACCTGATATCATTGTTCCACTGCTTGATCAATGATTTTCCTGCAACATCACTAACCCTTGCTGCTGTATTGCTTCATCACCGTCCACTGCTGTTTGTGCCTTACCAGAACTCCAGGTACATCACCATTATCTTCACGTTACTGCTGCTTTAAGAAGTCCTCCATCTACCACCCTCAAGCTGCTGCCCACACCTCACGCTACTGCTGCTACTGCGTTCCTGTTCGGCTTCATCTCTTCTCTGCCTGCTGCCACTTTCACGCCACCGTCCCTTGCCCAAGCAGCAACCCGATTGAAGAGACAGACTTGAGGCGTGACTTGCTATATGAAGTAGCAACGTGGGCTTGAAGGCTTGCAGAAGAACGAAGCAAAATTAAAATATAGTTGCTGTTCAAAGGTCAAACAGCAACTTAGCAAGAGTGGTGCGTTGCTAGGCAGAAGTTGCTGGTGCGTGCGTGAAGTGGAGCTGGAAGCAGAGGCTGTTTGTGGCGTGAAGCTTGCTTGATCCTGGAATCGACGCCCGGACAGAGCTTTGCTGTGCTATATGCAGGTGGCATACGCAGTAGGCGTTGCGTGGCCAAAGATCCGGAGGTTGTTGGAGGATCCAAAAATCGGTGCTCAAGTCGTACAGTAATCCAAAGGCCAAAGAAGTAGTGTTGTAGCTGGGAATACAAGAAGAAGAAAGAAAGGTAATAGATTATTAAGTTTTGCTTAGCAAGTCCACGTAGAGCATGATTTCTTTGGTCCTTGTCTTTTACTAATCCACTTTTTCATTTTTTTTTTGTGGCATCATATCATTTGTTAGTCTTTTATTTATTTTCATTTTCATTAAAAAAATATATATATAAAAAAATTGTTCATGTCTCTTTTCTAAAACAAATATACGTATGCCTCATGAAAAATATAATTTTCAATGTCTAAGAAATAAGAATTCAAATAAATAAGGATTATAGAATTTAAATAAATAAGAAATTACCGATGATGACATTTCGAGAAAGTCAATTGAGACATCTTAAAATGTCTAGGTGAGGAAATTCTTTTTTAAGTTGAGCCAAATTGATGGAATACTTTTAAAAGAATTTTCAATAAATCACAATCCATGTTTATTCTTAGTAAATTAAATATGAATAAAATATAAATGAATGTAGATAAATAAATATAAATACAAGAACATAAATTAGATGAAAATATTAAATAAATGGAATAAAATAGCTTAGATTGAAACTAATTAGTAATTAATAAGATTAGATAATAATGAAATAAGTGTGAATTATACCAAGGATGAAATTCCAAGAAAGTCAATTGAGACTCCTTGGATATTTCTAGGTGAGATGATTCTTTTTTAAGTTGAGCCAAATTAATGGAATACTTTTGAAAGAATTTCAATAAATTGTAATTCATGTTTATTTATAATAAACGAAATATGAATAAAATTAGATAGATATAAACAAATAAATAACTTAGAATAAAAATTATAAGAAATAAAAATAGAAAAATATGAATTATGCCAATGATGAAATTTCAAGAAAGTCAATTGGGACTCCTTGAAAATTTCTAGGTGAAAAGATTTCTTTGAAGCCGAGCCAAATTGATGAGACGCTTTTAAGAAAATCTTCAATAAACCATGATTCATATTTATTCTCTAAATAAATAAAATATATAGATAAATATAATATGAAATAAGAGATTAATATGGAGTCGAAGTTAGAGCCAAAGTTAGAAAGAATAAGATTTTCATAAATTATTTAATTGATCCGACGATGGAGTTCAAGAAAGTCAATCGAGACTCCTTGAATATCTTGAGGTGAGGGAGATTTTTAAGATTGGAGCCAAATTGATGGAAAAATCTTAGAAATATTCCCAATATAAAAGCATATCGAAATTAATATAAACACAAGGCAAATTGTAAAGATAACCTAAAACCAGTTGGTACCATTTTAGGATGGGCGTTGTGGGGGTGCTAATCCTTCCCTACACGTAACCGTACTCCCGAACCCTAGTATCTTTGAACGTAGACCAAGCCTTATCCTAAGTTTGATTAGGTGACCAATCACACCTAGGTTAGAATGGTTGGTGGCGACTCCTTTGATTTTAGTGTCTAGCTATTAGGTTTTCCGAAACTTAATACGTGATGACAGTTTGGTGACTCCACTGGGGACTTTAGAGAGTCAAGCCAACAATTGGTTTTAAGTTATTTTAAGTTTGCCTTAGGTATGTTAATTTTGATAAAATAATGAGACATTAATAACTACATGTTTCTTCGACACACACTTCACGTGCATGTGCATGCATTAGCCCTCTACCCAGGCTCTATCCTTTTAGGAGGAAGTAAAGTAACTACGCTCTCGTGAGGTAATACCTCCGCAATGGCTAGCGAAATACTCTCACTCAAATTGAACCTTTCCATTTGTAACCTGTAATGGGTGAGGATTGGGTGCTTTACTAGTCTTGTGTGGACGACAGTGAGGAACAATTTGGGAACCTTTAGCCCTTTTGTCTAAAACCATGCATATAGTGAAATTAAGAAGACCAACTGTAAGATAGAGCCATATTAACCCATGCTATAGGAAATACCCATTACTTAGGACACATTTTTTATCAAGTTTATACGTGAGACACTAAGAGGGTACCATGAGTTCACCAAAACATTTCCATGCATCATTCATCCATTATTGTTACATGACAACTTTTTACCATGCCATTCCATACATACGCATGTAGCATCATCTCGTTTTGTTCATCTTCAATCATTGTTTTAAACAAAACATTTTCAAAATTTTTCAAGCATCATCACATGTGAAATGATAAATTCTTAATTGTGGCAATAAAAGATTCGAAGATAGCTCAACCAAAGGTTCACTCACACAACACTCGTTATCAAGCTAAGATCATGGAAGAAGAATCAAGCATGCGTATGGAGAAGATGGAAAAAGCTCAAGAAGAAATGAGGGGGCAATTGGCCCAAATTACAGAGCTGTTGAAAAATCTAAGCAAGGGTAAAGGAGTTGTAGAGGAAGTTGCAGTCCAAGAAGGGGTCCAACAACGTAGCATGGAAGATCCCATATACCCTCCTGGATTCGGTCCTCATCCAAATCAAACATCTCAAGTAGGAGGATATCCATTTGCACATACGGCCATACCTCAAATGTTTGGCCCAGCTCAAGGGCAAACTCTTCCTCCTCAAGGGGCAAAGTTTGCTGATCCAATTGAAGTACCTAACTTGGATGACCCGAGGGAAGTTGAAAAGATAACAGTCAAACAAGTAGAAGAGAAAGATGAGGCAAAGTCACAACGAAAGATCAATATGTTGGAGGAAAGACTTCGAGCTATTGAAGGCTTAGATCTATATGGGCCCATGGATGCTACTGGATTGTGTTTGGTGTCTGATTTAATCATTCCACCCAAATTTAAGGCCCCGGAGTTTGAAAAGTACAATGGGACTTCTTGCCCTAGGTCTCATCTCATTATGTATTGCCGAAAAATGGCTGCCTATGCTCAAGATGATAAACTTCTTATTCATATCTTTCAAGAAAGCCTTATTGGATCTGCAGCGAAGTGGTATAATCAATTAGATGGAACTCGAATCACCACTTGGAATGACTTGGCAAGAGCATTTATGGCTCAATATCGACATGTTGCTGACATGGCCCCTGATCGTCTGTCTTTACAAAGCATGGAAAAGAAGGCTAATGAGAGTTTCAAACAATATGCCCAAAGGTGGCGTGATATGGCTGCAGAGGTGCAACCTCCACTTTCGGAGAAGGAGCTTACCATTATGTTCGTTAATACTTTGAAGGCTCCATACTACGATAGGATGATCGGTAATGCCACTAAGAATTTTGCTGATATGGTATTGTCTGGTGAGATAATTGAGAATGCAATCAAGAGTGGAAAGATTGAAGCTCCCAACAGTATTGAGAAGAAAGGAGGAGCCAACAAAAGAAGGGAAGAAGAAGTCCATGCTGTTGCATATGGAAGGCAATATGGAGGCTATGTCCCACAACACCCTTATCACATGCCACAACCTTACTATCCTGCCCAGAATCCTTACCATTCTTACCCTAAGGTTAATGTTCAACCTAGTTCCCAAACACCTGCCCCAACTATTCAGCCAGCTAAGCAGTTTAATAAGCAAGAGGGCAATCATAATGCGTCATGGCCAAAAAGAGAAAGGACTCCTATTGACCCAATCCCCATAACCTACACTAAGCTGTACCCAAAATTGATCAAAGGACAACTCATTGCACCCATCTATGTGGAACCTCTCAAGCCTCCATATCCAAAGTGGTACGATGAGAATGCTCGATGCGAGTATCACTTCGGGAACGTGGGCCACTCTCTAGAGAATTGCACTGCGCTAAAGTATAGAGTGCAAGGATTGATAAAAGCTGGTATGTTGAGTTTTGAAGCGAAAGGGGAACCGACTACGAATGCAAACCCATTGCCTAACCATACTAATGAAGGATGAGTTTTGTGGGGGCATGAAGGGTTCGAGCCTGACAATTTTGAAGATCTATAAATTCTAGTTTTGTTTTGCTTTCTTTCATTTCTTTAAGTAATGCAAGATAGTTTTTGAAAGTGCTTAAGCCCATAAGCACGAAATAAATTTTATGTATGGGTTAACTCTTATTTATTTCCTTTTCAATAAAGCGACTAGTGTGATGCACTGTCAATTTCTCATTCCATTCATTTGCCATTTCTGAACATACTCACCATATCTTTCACTCACAAGTATCCAAATAATGAACATGATGATAATGATGTCAATAAATCTAGGGTTCAATTTTAAAGAACCACTATTGTTGATGAATTAATAGTATGCCAGTGTTGCGAAAGCAAGAAAATGAAGGAAAGGTTGCTCACCATCCGCACTTGATAGACAGTACGAGAAAGGTGAATCTCTTACAGAAGCTTCCAACAAGTTTGTCATTGTTCAAAAAATGATCTTTAATGAGAGCACTTGCATTTGAAATGATAAATGGCTTTCTTTTACTATCCTTCAAGCATAAGTAAAATTATCCTTTGATTACCCCTTTTGAGCCTATTATATTTTTGTAATATAACCCACCAAGGATCACCCTCCACATTGGGGGCAAGAAAGATGAAATAAAGAAATTTTGGGGGCAAAAAGGAAAGTGTTCATGATGAATCAAGGGGCAAAAAAAAAAGGCCCATTTTTGTGAAAAAAAAGAGAGAAAAAAAGGAAAGGGTTTGAATTCAAAAAAAAAAAAAGAAGAAGAAGGCAAGAAAGGGCAAAATGCCTAAATGTTTTACTTGATAAAGAAAGTGATCCCTTGGTTTATAAACCTTGAAACACATTTTGGGCCTACTATATCCTTTTCTTTCATAAACCCTCACCCAAGCCCACATTACATGCCTTTAAAAGCCCATTTTGATCAAATGTAAATGCTTGAATTGAAGAATCATGCGTTGAATGAGAACATACTTGTACAATGAGATAACGATCTTTTGAAGGTTCAATGGAGATAAAAGAAGTAGATCAAGTTGAATGAAGAAGTCCATGAGCTTTAGAAGATATCTTGGATCAAAATCGAGAATGCCTATTAGGGGGCATTAATTTGGATTGAGCACTGAAGGTTGAAGTTTGTCAAAGCCAATGAAGTTGAAAATGAAGAAAAGAAAAAGAAAAAATATGAAAAAAAAAGAAAAAGAGAAGAAAAAAGAAAAAAAAGGAAAAAAAAACAAGAAAAAAAAAACAAGAAAAAAGAAAAAGGAGGATTCAAATTGAAAACTCGAAAAGGGCAGTTTGAATCAAATGAGGGGTCACCTAAGTTGAAAACCTGAAAGGGCGGCTTAGGAAGAAGGTCAGCATTAAAAAGTTTTGATACGAGGGCAAGATTGGTAGACACTACATGAAAGAACATATCAACATAAGAGTAGGCTTTTGGAAAAGAATTCTAGATTGACTTGATTGAAATTGTCAGAATGTTCAGTGAATGGATACTGAAAACCTTATTCCAAACAGACTGTCCCATTGATTTTTCTTGATTTCATGTTCCTTTTCTAAGAATGAATATCTATATCTCTCTTGATCATTTTAAATTTATACCACCCATATAACAAATGGAGAATATGCATAAGTGCATTACATTGGTGGTCGAGTTGGAAGGAAAATAAATAAATGTTGGTAACCTTTTTTGGGTAAATTTTTGAAAAAAAAATATTCTTTTGAGAAATCTTGCATTTCTAAGAGAGAGAAAGAAACAAAAGTGAATGATGAATATACAAATCTGAAAACATGATGGCTAGTCTTTGGGCATAACTGGACTAGGACTCAATAAAAGATGGGAAGTTAAATGAAAGGAGATTTAAAGAATTCAGCAGATATGTGGGACTTGAGAAAGGCAAGATGAGCTTGAGAATCTTGTTACCACAATTGAGAATGCATTTGCATACATTCATGGAATAATTCAGGCAGCATGACATTGACATGTGCATAACATTCATAGCATTCATTATATTCATGACATGCATGACATTTCACTAGTGCATTTTGGACATTGAACTATATGTTAAGACATTAGGATAAGAAGTTTTGAATGATTAGAATTTTGAGGAAAAGAGAAAATATAAGAGATGGTAATTTGAAAAAATGATGACGTATGAGAAGATGATGAGAAAAATACTTTTTGAAAAAACCTTAGATGAGAGTAAAGTCCAGTTTAGCTGGCACCTTAAAGGAGAATAAAGCCTAATATTGCTGGCATCAAAATGAAGGTTAAGCCTAGTCAAACCCATGTTAACTGGTATTCTGAAATGAAATGTTTTATTTTCAAAGTTCCAATGCCTCTGGTGAGAGGAGCACAAGATTATTTTTTCAAAGTTCCAATGCCTCTGGTGAGAGGAGCACAAGGTTATTTTTCAAAAGTTCCAATGCCTCTGGTGAGAGGAGCACAAGATTATTTTTCAAAAGTTCCAATGCCTCTGGTGAGAGGAGCACAAGATTATTTTTCCAAAGTTCCAATGCCTCTTGTGAGAGGAGCACAAGGTTATTTTTCAAAAGTCTCAATGCCTCTGGTGAGAGGAGCACAAGATTATTTTTTCAAAGTTCCAATGCCTCTGGTGAGAGGAGCACAAGGTTATTTTTCAAAAGTCTCATTGCCTCTGTTGAGAGGAGCTTTATTTTCCAAAAGTCTCATTGCCTCTGTTGAGAGGAGCTTTATTTTCAAAAGTCTCATTGCCTCTGTTGAGAGGAGCTCGTTATTTTCAAAAGTCTCATTGCCTCTGTTGAGAGGAGCTTTTTGTTTTCAAAAATCTCATAACCTCTTGTGAGAGGAGCTTTTACTTCATGATTGTTGGCTCTATAGGCTATACCGAGAGGGGGGGTGAATCGGTTTTTCACTAACCTTAGGTTCGTTTTTCGGTTTCTCTAAATTCTCTAGCCTATATTGATATTTTCTAAGTTCTCTAGGCTATTCAATTATACAATATAAATTCAAAGCAATAACCACAAATATAATTGCAAATAAGTAAAGAGAGTAAGGATAGAGAAATGTACGCAAGCGATTTATAGAGGTTTGGCAACCTTGCCTACGTCCTCTACCTTGAGACGCTCCCAAGGATTTTCCCCAAATTCACTATCCTTGAATTTGTTACACTCCCTCTTTTCAAGGCTCAAGAGAAACCTCTCTCTTTTTCTAGGCTCAAGAGAAACCTCTTCTCCCTCTTTTTACAGGTTAAAGAGAAACCTCCCTCTTTTTCTTAGGCTAAAGAGAAACCTCCCCTTTTACAAGGATTGAATGTGTTTACAAGATAAGTAATCAAAGAAGGCCTCTAGATAGGCAAGTGATTACAAAGATTAAGCACAAATAAAAGCCTATACAAGATTTGTGCTAAGCACTACAAGGAATAAGAGAATGATAGATGATGTAGACTTTGGAGCTCTTGATTGTTGTTTGAGGCTTGAGGAAGATGAATAAGATGATGAAAGATGTTGCTTGGTTGTTCCTCTTGCTTTCTTTAGCTTCTAAGCCTCTATTTATAGTCCCTTGGATGTATTCTAGCCGTTGGGTGGAGCCAAGATTGAATATGACCGTTGTATCTCACAAAACTAGCCGTTATAGGCTATTTTCGAGCGAAGGGATCGATCCTGCTACAGTGGGGATCGATCCCTTTTGTCCAGATTCTTGATTCTGGGCTTCAGGGACCTTGGGAAGACTTTCTGCCAAAAAGGGATCGATCCTGCTACAGTGGGGATCGATCCTTTTCTTCCAGAGGGCATTTTTCCTGCACTTTTGGGTTAGAAATGATATGACCTTTGATCCTAATTCAACCCAAAACATTTATAAGCTTTAAGGGAGTTTTTCTTGACTTTCTCAAATGAAAATATTGTCCAAAAACTTATAAGTAATTTTCTAAACTTATGTTCAATAATTCTTGAGAAAATTACTTAATATTGAAAACCATTTTATAAAGTATTAAGACCAATAAGAATATATCATTTAAATCATGGTCTTAAGTTTGATATGATCATTTGAAAATGGATTGAGAAAATCATGTGTGATAAGGCAAATTTACAATATGAATTAAAACATTAAAGCTTACTTAAGTTTTTGTCATTTCAAAATATATATTGCAATTTAAAGCTAACAATCTCCCCCTTTTTGATATGACAAAACTTAATGTAAATTTGCTTTGAAAATTCTTTGAAAAAATACTCCCCCTCAAATAAAGTAGGATTTTACAAAGCTCCCCCTTAATATAAGCATGGGTTTTGAAAATGAATTTTCCCTCATTATCTCTCCCCCTTAATATCTCTCCCTTTATGTATCTCTCCCCCTTATGTATCTCTCCCCCTTTTTGTCATAGCAAAAAGAAGGAAAAATAATAAAAACATATGCTCCCCCTAAAATCATGGCTAGGTGAGAAGAGATAAAAGAATATGCTCCATCCAACAAGAAACATGTTAGTACATGGGACTCATAGCACAAACAAATAAGTCAATTGTTCATAAAGAGTATGAAATATTCATGCAAAGAACATGACTTATGATCCTATACCAATTGTTTATAAATGATTTTGATACCAATTGTTGATAAGTAATTTTGCAAGAAGATTCCAATTGGTAAGAAGTTAAGCAAGCACCTAAGTATATCAATTGTTCTCTAAGGTCCAACTAAGGTGCATGGTAATACATCATGATTATGAGCTAAAATTATATAACATATCATATGCATGTGCTCATAAATCATGTTCAAGTAAGAGTGTGCATAGAATTAAGACATATAGCAAGTAACTACAAGTTCTAGCACACAAGAGTTTCATGCAAAAATATCCTAAGAGAATTCTTCTCTATTTGTCATTTCAAACTAAAGAGCATGAGAAGAATTGTCAATTTAAAGCTCATACCAATTGGCAATTTAGATGTGGCTTACCAATGATTGAAAATATGGTTGCCAATGGTACTAATTGTTATTTCAATCTAAATACCAATTGTTACTAATGGTTGACTTAGGCATTTTGCATGAATCCAATATCTATGTGTAGTGTGTTCATATCAAGAAAATAATCATTCCAAATATGCAAGAACACAACACATATCATCAAATATGCATATGGATCAATTAATCATTAGCACACTATCATAAAGTATTAATCCATATTCATATTCACAAATTTATACCATATGGAAGATTTATAAAATCAAGGTATTCAAGCAAACACATTTTCTCCCATGGTTTCAAGCACACAAATCCTATGCTCATTTTCTAATTCAAGTCCTTAACCAATTATGAGCAAGGAAAGATTCAAATAATAAATGCATGGATATCAAGTTTGTTCAAGTTTGCATTTATCTTTGAGTGTTGGTGTTGTCATTAAGACCCTAGTTCTTTAAGTACAAGGATGATAAAGTTTTATGCATTTTAACTTTTAGGATCCATTTACCATCACAAATTATAGGCCAATGACTATTACCAATTGTTGAATTTACATTTGGAATCAATCCACTAGATGTAAAATTATCATGAAACCTAGTGTGGTATAGATAAGTCAAGCTAAGAGACATAATCCTATAAGCATGCTTGACAAAGATGAACAAAAAATCATAATCTATCATGCACATGTTCATCAAATTCTCAAATATTTACACAAATCATTGAAATAAATCTCAAAATTATGTTTAACCATTCATTGAAAATATATTTCAAGATTATTTCAAGATTTATGCAATTCATAACCATCTTCAATGAGAAAACTGATTTAGCACTTGTGAGCTCATGAAAAATGATATTGACTGTTGAGAGTGATACCATTTGTTGGAAATGATATTAATTGATGGAGTTGAGGCATGATATCAATGAAAAATGAATTTTCATACATTAAATATCATCAAAAAGAAGTTAAAACAATGAATTTTAAGTTGAGAAGAGAAAAAGTATCAAAACAATGAAAAGTTCTTCCCAATTTCGGTTGAAAACATGCAGGAGAGCCTTTTCTGGCATGGGGGGATCGATCCTGCTACAGTAGGGATCGATCCCTCATATGTTCCCTGCAGATTCTGCAGTTGTTTTGACAGAAAATCCAACTTGTGAGGTACCAAAACTCCGTTTTTGAGTAATTTAAGTCCAAGTAAAGGTTCAAACATTTGTAAAACATGATTTTGGACTTGTATGAATGAAAAACATGAATGAAAAACCATTTAACAAAAGATTTTGCAATTTTGGAAGCATTTTCACAATAAAATGCATTTTTGGCCTCAAAGGATGTCATTTTGAGAGTTATGCATATTTTGACCAAACCAATGCATTGAATTACATAAATATGTCAAAACAAACTTGTTCACATAGATTTTAAGCATATATAACATTAAAACATACATCTTGTGAACAACATGCCATGATTTCTAACATGCAAGTTCTTCATTAAGGCTCATGACAAGGCATTTTGCATATATGACATATTTGGCAATTTGAGGCAAGTAAATACATCATCAACACATAGAAAACTTGCTCAAAATGCAGAAATCATGCTTTTCATTCATCAAGAATAGTCCATCAAGCATTCAACAATCATTCATCATGCCTTTTGCTCATTCACAATGCATCATTAATCATCAACCAAATTTCTTATCAAATCACAAATAATCAAATAAAAGTTTTAAGGAGTAAAGGATTAATCTTACAAAACTCCTTTGCTTGAGTATGCTTTGCCTTGAATTGTTGAGTCCACCTTGAGCTATCCTTTGAAGAATTGTTGTGATGGATCCTCAAGCTTTTCCTTTTTCTCATTGGCACAAGCAATCTCCATGGAGATGTGTAGAGCATTCAAACCCATTGTTCCATTGTATTCCCATGCTCTAACACTCCTACAATAAACAAATTTATGCATGCTTTGGTACCCAAATTTTCTTGGGTCCATGAGAGTTAGTGTTCACAATTTTTGATCCTTTTGGGATCCATTTCAAACATAAATCATCATTATTTATTGCATGCTTTGGTACCCACATTTTCTTAACTACTCTTCCTCTAAATGTAGTTTTTCTATAAGTGCATGCTTGTGAGGAGTGTCCTATTCTATTGCATAGTGAGCATGTAAGAGATAAATCATGCATAGTATTTTTGCTCACTAAGAAATTCCTAAGATGAGTCTCTTTTTGTTTTTCATTATAGCCTAACCCATCTTTGTCAAAGAAAGCTCTTTGGGTCTCTAACATGTGATCTAGCTGTTGTTGGCCCATATAAAACCTAGTAAATGAGTTATGCAAATTTGTGTTCTTTTTATTTAACTCATTTATTTCTAAGTTGGCCTCTTCTAATTTCTTCTCAAATTCAAGTTTGGCATTTAATAGCATTTCATTTTCTATTTTCAATTTAGCAATGATTTTCTTATATTTGGAGTTCATGCATTGAAAATCATTTGCTAATTCATTAAAGGCATTTTGTAGTTCATCAAATGTATAATCATTATCTTTACTAGAACTACAACTAGCCTCATCATCACTAATAGCCATAAAGCATGAGTAGGCTACCTCTTCATCTACATTTTCCTCATCGGAGCTATCACTATCGCTCCATGCAGCCACAAATGCTTTCTTCCTAGGCTTCCTATCCTTTTCTCTCCTAAGCAAGGGGCAATCTAGCTTAGTGTGACCCGGTTCATTACATTCATAACACACTAAGGGGTCTTTTTCTCTCCTACTAGATTCTCCTCTTATTACCCCTCTACTTTGGTGCCTCCTATCATTCTCTCTCTCTTTCATTCTCATAAACCTATTAAATCTTTTGGCAAACATTGCCATTTCCTTCTCTTCCTCATTTCCACTCTCATCACTATCATCCTCATGAGTGGAAGACTTAAGTGCTACCCCTACTTTCTTTGTAGGCTCTTCATTTCTCTTCAATTTCATCTCATATGTAAGTAGGGAGCCTATAAGTTCATCTAGAGACAAGGTATTTGGATCTTTAGACTCTTCTATTGCGGTTACCTTTGCCTCCCATGATTGTGGCAAGCTATTCAAAATTTTCTTCACCATTTCTACATTAGAATAGGTCTTGCCTAATGCCTTAAGTCCATTAATTATATCATTAAACCTAGTGAACATTTCGCTAATGGACTCATTTTCTTTCATTCTAAATAGCTCATAATCATGTGTGAGCATACCTACTTTGGTTTCTTTCACTTGATTGGTCCCTTCATGTGTGATGGCCAATTTGTCCCATATTTGCTTAGCATTTTCACATAGGGACACTCTATTATACTCATTGGGACCTAATGCACAAAAGAGAGTGTGCATGGCCTTGGCATTCAATTGTGCCACTCTCATGTCATTTGTGTCCCACTCATCCTCACTCTTAGGGACATCCTTTCCATCTACTTTCTTCATAGGAATTCTAGGACCATTCACTATAATTCTCCACACTTCATAATCGTTAGATTGTACAAATAACATCATTCTAGTTTTCCAATATGAGTAATTCTCTCCATTGAAGAGTGGAGGTCTAACTAATTATTGTCCCTCTTCTCCTAGGGGTGTGCCTATATTCAAATGAGCCATTTAAGATCGTTTTGCTCGATAGAGGTTAGTCTAATTCAATCTCGAGCCCAAGCTCTGATACCAATTGTTGGCTCTATAGGCTATACCGAGAGGGGGGTGAATCGGTTTTTCACTAACCTTAGGTTCGTTTTTCGGTTTCTCTAAATTCTCTAGCCTATATTGATATTTTCTAAGTTCTCTAGGCTATTCAATTATACAATATAAATTCAAAGCAATAACCACAAATATAATTGCAAATAAGTAAAGAGAGTAAGGATAGAGAAATGTACGCAAGCGATTTATAGAGGTTCGGCAACCTTGCCTACGTCCTCTACCTTGAGACGCTCCCAAGGATTTTCCCCAAATTCACTATCCTTGAATTTGTTACACTCCCTCTTTTCAAGGCTCAAGAGAAACCTCTCTCTTTTTCTAGGCTCAAGAGAAACCTCTTCTCCCTCTTTTTACAGGTTAAAGAGAAACCTCCCTCTTTTTCTTAGGCTAAAGAGAAACCTCCCCTTTTACAAGGATTGAATGTGTTTACAAGATAAGTAATCAAAGAAGGCCTCTAGATAGGCAAGTGATTACAAAGATTAAGCACAAATAAAAGCCTATACAAGATTTGTGCTAAGCACTACAAGGAATAAGAGAATGATAGATGATGTAGACTTTGGAGCTCTTGATTGTTGTTTGAGGCTTGAGGAAGATGAATAAGATGATGAAAGATGTTGCTTGGTTGTTCCTCTTGCTTTCTTTAGCTTCTAAGCCTCTATTTATAGTCCCTTGGATGTATTCTAGCCGTTGGGTGGAGCCAAGATTGAATATGACCGTTGTATCTCACAAAACTAGCCGTTATAGGCTATTTTCGAGCGAAGGGATCGATCCTGCTACAGTGGGGATCGATCCCTTTTGTCCAGATTCTTGATTCTGGGCTTCAGGGACCTTGGGAAGACTTTCTGCCAAAAAGGGATCGATCCTGCTACAGTGGGGATCGATCCTTTTCTTCCAGAGGGCATTTTTCCTGCACTTTTGGGTTAGAAATGATATGACCTTTGATCCTAATTCAACCCAAAACATTTATAAGCTTTAAGGGAGTTTTTCTTGACTTTCTCAAATGAAAATATTGTCCAAAAACTTATAAGTAATTTTCTAAACTTATGTTCAATAATTCTTGAGAAAATTACTTAATATTGAAAACCATTTTATAAAGTATTAAGACCAATAAGAATATATCATTTAAATCATGGTCTTAAGTTTGATATGATCATTTGAAAATGGATTGAGAAAATCATGTGTGATAAGGCAAATTTACAATATGAATTAAAACATTAAAGCTTACTTAAGTTTTTGTCATTTCAAAATATATATTGCAATTTAAAGCTAACAATGATCATTATCCATTCCTTAGTCTTATGATAGGAAAGACTAGGAAATTTAATTTCACAATCCTTAGTCTTATGATAGAAGAGACTAAAAAAAAAATCTCGCTTTGCATTCCTTAATCTTGTGATAGAAAAGATTAGGAAAATTCATGTTTGCATTCCTTAATCTTATGATAGAAAAGATTTGGAAAATTCATGCTTGCATTCCTTAGTCTTATGATAGGAGAGACTAGGAATTTCACTTTGCATTCCTTAATCTTGTGGTAAAAAAGATTAGGAAATCTCATTCTACATTCATTTCCTTCGTCTTATGATAGGAAAGACTAGGAAATTTCATTTTTTCCATTCCTTAGTCTTATGATAGGAGAGACTAGGAAAACTCCATTTTGCATTCATTTCTTTAGTCTTATGATAGAAAAGACTAGAAAATTCCATTTTGCATTCATTTCCTTAGTCTTATGATAGAAGAGGCTAGGAAACTTCATTTTGCATTCATTCCTCAATCTTTATAAGAGAAGAAAGTTAGGAAAGTTCATTTGGCATTTATTCCTTAGCCTTATGTGAGAGATGGCTAGGAAATATCATATTTTACAAAAAAAAAATTCATTGATAGGTTTTGCATTCGGACAAAATGGTTGTCTATGTCTTTGCACCATTACTGTTTCACAGCAAAGTGCAAAGAGGGGCAACTGTAGACACCATTTTTGTCCGGTTCTTTTTCAAACATTTTTAATTAATTAGTTTTTATATATCTTATCATTGATTTTTTTTTATTTTTGATTTTTTTTATTTTATTTTAGATTTAGAAATAAATTTTGGATTTTGATTTTTATAAAATATAATAAAAAGGGAAGGAAATCAGAATTAATTTTGATAGGAAAGCAGACTTAAATGAGACTATTAAAGATTGAAATTTAAATTTTGTGGAAAAAAAAAATCAGAATTAATATCGGATTTAAGGTCCGATTCTTGAAATATAAAATTTCCTAAAAAAGTTGATTCTTGATTTCCAAATTATTACCAAAAATAAAAAATATAAAAAATATAAAAGAAAAAAAGAAAAAGAAAAAAAGAAAAAACCTAGGTCTATAAAAGGAGGCACAACACACAGGCAAGGGGCCGGCTAGGTGGAAGGAGAACAAAAAAAAACCTAGTGGAGAAAACCCTAGAGGAAAGGAAGAAAAAAAGAAGAAGAAGACAGAGCCACTACAAAGAACCATCACTGTCATCCATCCTTGCCGCTAGCACCATCACCACCTTCATCATTGCCTTGCTCCATCAGCTCCACCAACACAAGAATAAAACCATCCCCTTGTTTCTATTCTTTCCTACAACTACCCATATCTGCCCCATCGTCCTCTTCATCAAACCGAACCTTATATCATTGTTCCACTGCTTGATCAATGATTTTCCTGCAACATCACTAACCCTTGCTGCTGTATTGCTTCATCACCGTCCACTGCTGTTTGTGCCTTACCAGAACTCCAGGTACATCACCATTATCTTCACGTTACTGCTGCTTTAAGAAGTCCTCCATCTACCACCCTCAAGCTGCTGCCCACACCTCACGCTACTGCTGCTACTGCGTTCCTGTTCGGCTTCATCTCTTCTCTGCCTGCTGCCACTTTCACGCCACCGTCCCTTGCCCAAGCAGCAACCCGATTGAAGAGACAGACTTGAGGCATGACTTGCTATGTGAAGTAGCAACGTGGGCTTGAAGGCTTGCAGAAGAACGAAGCAAAATTAAAATATAGTTGCTGTTCAAAGGTCAAACAGCAACTTAGCAAGAGTGGTGCGTTGCTAGGCAGAAGTTGCTGGTGCGTGCGTGAAGTGGAGCTGGAAGCAGAGGCTGTTTGTGGCGTGAAGCTTGCTTGATCCTGGAATCGACGCCCGGACAGAGCTTTGCTGTGCTATATGCAGGTGGCATACGCAGTAGGCGTTGCGTGGCCAAAGATCCGGAGGTTGTTGGAGGATCCAAAAATCGGTGCTCAAGTCGTACAGTAATCCAAAGGCCAAAGAAGTAGTGTTGTAGCTGGGAATACAAGAAGAAGAAAGAAAGGTAATAGATTATTAAGTTTTGCTTAGCAAGTCCACGTAGAGCATGATTTCTTTGGTCCTTGTCTTTTACTAATCCACTTTTTCATTTTTTTTTTTGTGGCATCATATCATTTGTTAGTCTTTTATTTATTTTCATTTTCATTAAAAAAATATATATATAAAAAAATTGTTCATGTCTCTTTTCTAAAACAAATATACGTATGCCTCATGAAAAATATAATTTTCAATGTCTAAGAAATAAGAATTCAAATAAATAAGGATTATAGAATTTAAATAAATAAGAAATTACCGATGATGACATTTCGAGAAAGTCAATTGAGACATCTTAAAATGTTTAGGTGAGGAAATTCTTTTTTAAGTTGAGCCAAATTGATGGAATACTTTTAAAAGAATTTTCAATAAATCACAATCCATGTTTATTCTTAGTAAATTAAATATGAATAAAATATAAATGAATGTAGATAAATAAATATAAATACAAGAACATAAATTAGATGAAAATATTAAATAAATGGAATAAAATAGCTTAGATTGAAACTAATTAGTAATTAATAAGATTAGATAATAATGAAATAAGTGTGAATTATACCAAGGATGAAATTCCAAGAAAGTCAATTGAGACTCCTTGGATATTTCTAGGTGAGATGATTCTTTCTTAAGTTGAGCCAAATTAATGGAATATTTTTGAAAGAATTTCAATAAATTGTAATTCATGTTTATTTATAATAAACGAAATATGAATAAAATTAGATAGATATAAACAAATAAATAACTTAGAATAAAAATTATAAGAAATAAAAATAGAAAAATATGAATTATGCCAATGATGAAATTTCAAGAAAGTCAATTGGGACTCCTTGAAAATTTCTAGGTGAAAAGATTTCTTTGAAGCCGAGCCAAATTGATGAGACGCTTTTAAGAAAATCTTCAATAAACCATGATTCATATTTATTCTCTAAATAAATAAAATATATAGATAAATATAATATGAAATAAGAGATTAATATGGAGTCGAAGTTAGAGCCAAAGTTAGAAAGAATAAGATTTTCATAAATTATTTAATTGATCCGACGATGGAGTTCAAGAAAGTCAATCGAGACTCCTTGAATATCTTGAGGTGAGGGAGATTTTTAAGATTGGAGCCAAATTGATGGAAAAATCTTAGAAATATTCCCAATATAAAAGCATATCGAAATTAATATAAACACAAGGCAAATTGTAAAGATAACCTAAAACCAGTTGGTACCATTTTAGGATGGGCGTTGTGGGGGTGCTAATCCTTCCCTACACGTAACCGTACTCCCAAACCCTAGTATCTTTGAACGTAGACCAAGCCTTATCCTAAGTTTGATTAGGTGACCAATCACACCTAGGTTAGAATGGTTGGTGGCGACTCATTTGATTTTAGTGTCTAGCTATTAGGTTTTCCGAAACTTAATACGTGATGACATTATGTATTGTCGGAAGATGGCTGCTTTCGCTCAAGATGATAAGCTCCTTATTCACATTTTTCAAGAAAGTCTCACTGGATCTACTGCCAAGTGGTATAATCAATTAGATGGAACTCGAATCACCACTTGGAATGACTTGGCAAGAGCATTTATGGCTCAATATCGACATGTTGTTGATATGGCCCCTGATCGTTTGTCTCTCCAAAGCATGGAAAAGAAGGCTAATGAGAGTTTCAAGCAATATGCCCAAAGGTGGCGTGATATGGCTGCGGAGGTGCAACCTCCACTTTCGGAGAAGGAGCTTACCATTATGTTCGTTAATACTTTGAAAGCTCCATACTACGATAGGATGATCGGTAATGCCACTAAGAATTTTGCTGATATGGTATTGTCTGGTGAGATAATTGAGAATGCAATCAAGAGTGGAAAGACTGAAGCTCCCAACAATATTGAGAAGAAAGGAGGAGCCAACAAAAGGAGGGAAGAAGAAGTCCATGCTCTTGCATATGGAAGGCAATATGGAGGCTATGTTCCACAACACCCGTATCACATGCCACAACCATACCATCTTGCTCAAAATCCTTACCATTCATACCCCAAGGTTAACGTTCAACCTAGTCCCCAGACACTTGCCCCAAATATTCAACCCACTAAGCAGTTTAATAAACAGGAGGGCAATCATAATGCGTCATGGCCGAAAAGAGAAAGGACTCCTATTGACCCAATCCCCATGACCTACACGGAGCTGTACCCAAAATTGATCAAAGGACAACTCATTGCACCCATCTATGTGGAACCTCTCAAGCCTCCATATCCAAAGTGGTACGATTAGAATGCTCGATGCGAGTATCACTTCGGGAACGTGGGCCACTCTCTAGAGAATTGCACTACGCTAAAGTATAGAGTGCAAGGACTGATAAAAGCTGGCATGTTGAGTTTTGAGACTAAAAGGGAACCGGTTACGGATGCAAACCCATTACCTGACCATACGAATGAGGGATGAGTTTTGTGGGGGCATGAAGGGTTCGAGCCTGACAATTTTTAAGATCTATAAATTCGAGTTTTGTTTTTGCTTTCTTTTATTTCTTTAAGTAATGCAAGATAGTTTTTGAAAGTGCTTAAGCCCATAAGCACGAAATAAATTTTATGTATGGGTTAACTTTTATTTATTTCCTTTTCAATAAAGCGACTAGTGTGATGCACTGTCAATTTCTCATTCAATTCATTTTCCATTTCTCAACATACTCACCATATCTCTCATTCACAAGTATCCAAATAATGAACATGATGATAATGATGTCAGTAAATCTAGGGTTCAATTTTGAAAGAACTACTACTGTTGATGAATTAATAGTATGCCAATGTTGCGAAAGCAAGAAAATAAAGGAAATGTTGCTCACCATCCGCACTTGATAGATGGTACGAGAAAGGTGAATCTCTTACAAAAGCTTCTAACAAGTTTGTCATTGTTCAATAAATGATCTTTAAGGAGAGCACTTACATTTGAAATGATAAATGGCCTTCTTTCACTATCCTTCAAGCATGAGTAAAATTATCCTTTGGTTACCCCTTTTGAGCCTATTATATTTTTGTAATATAACCCACCAAGGATCAACCTCCACATTGGGGGCAAGGAAGATGAAATAAAGAAATTTTGGGGGCAAAAAGGAAAGTGTTCATGATGAATCAAGGGGCAAAAAAAAAGGCCCATTTTTGTGAAAAAAAAAGAGAAAAAAGGAAAGGGTTTGAATTCAAAAAGAAAACCCCCCCCAAAAAAAAAGAAGGCAAGAAAGGGCAAAATGCCTAAATGTTTTACTTGATAAAGAAAGTGATCCCTTGGTTTATAGACCTTGAAACACATTTTGGGCCTACTATATCCTTTTCTTTCATAAACCCTCACCCGAGCCCACATTACGTGCCTTTAAAAGCCCATTTTGATCAAATGTAAATGCTTGAATTGAAGAATCATGCGTTGAATGAAAACATATTCGTACAATGAAATAATGATCCTTTGAAGGAAGTAGATCAAGTTGAATGAAGAAAACATGAGCTTTAGAAGATATCTTGGATCGAAATCAAGAACGCCTATTAGGGGCATGAATTTGGATTGAGCACTGAAGGTTGAAGTTTGTCAAAGCCAATGAAGTTGAAGATGAAAAAGAAAAAAAAAGAAAAAAATATGAAAAAAAAGAGAAAAAAGAAAAAAGAAAAAAAGAAAAAAAGGAAAAAAGAAAAAAAAAGAAAAAAAGATTCAAATTGAAAACTCGAAAAGGGCAGTTTTGAATCAGTTGAGGGGCACCTATAAAACCGAAAAAAGCGACTAGGAAAATTCAACATCAAAAGTTTTGATACGAGGGCAAGATTGGCAGACACTACATGAAAGAACATATCAACCTAAAAGTGGGCTTTTGGAAAAGAATTTTAGATTGACTTGATTGAAATTGTCAGAATTTTCATTAAATGGATACTAAAAACCTTATTCCAAACAGATTGTCCCATTGGTTTTTCTGGATTTCATGTTCCTTTTCTAAGAATGAATATCTATACCTCTCATGATCATTTATTCCACCCCTATAATAAATTGAGAAGATGTATGAGTGCATTACATTGGTGGTCAAGTTGAAAGGAAAATAAATAAATGTTGGTAACCTTTTTTGGATAAGTTTTTGAAAAAAAATATATTCTTTTGAGAAATCTTGCATTACTAAGAGAGAGAAAGAAGCAAAAGTGAATGATAAATATACAAAGCTGAAAACATGATGGCTAGTCTTCGGGCCTAACTGGACTAGGACTCAATAGAAGATGGGATGAGAAAGGAAGATAAAGGATTTAAACAAGGAGAATTCAATAGACAGAATGGACTTGAGAAAGACAAGATGAACTTGAGAATCTTGTTACCACAATTGAGAATGCATTTGCATATATTCATGGAATAATGCAGGGGGCATGACATTGACATGTGCATAACATTCATGGCATTCATCATATTCATGACATGCATGACATTTCATTAGTGCATTTTGACATTGGATTATTTGTTAAGACATTAGGATAAGAAATTCTGAATAATGAAAAATTCTGAAGAAAAAGAGAAAGTGTAGGAATACAATGTATAGGATAAAAAATATAAGAGATGGTAATTTGAAAAATGATGAGAAGATGATGAGAAAAATACTTTTTTGAAAAACCTTAGATGAGAGGAAAGCCCAATATTGTTGGCATCAAAATGAAAGTTAAGCCCAGTCAAACCCATGTTAACTGGCATTCTGAAATGAAATTTTATGTTCAAAGTTTCATTGCCTCTGTTGAGAGGAGCTCTTTATTTTTCAAAAAGTTCTAATGCCTCTGGTGAGAGGAGCACAAGTTTATTTTTCAAAGTTCCAATGCTTCTGGTGAGAGGAGCACAAGGTTATTTTTCAAAAGTCCCAATGCCTCTGGTGAGAGGAGCACAAGGTTATTTTTCAAAAGTCTCAATGCCTCTGGTGAGAGAAGCACAAGATTATTTTTCAAAGTTCCAATGCCTCTGGTGAGAGGAGCATGAGGTTATTTTTCAAAAGTCTCAATGCCTCTGGTGAGAGGAGCACAAGATTATTTTTCAAAGTTCCAATGCCTCTGATGAGAGGAGTTCTTTGTGTTTCAGAAGTTTCAAAGCCTCTACCGAGAGGAGCTTTTATTCCATGATCATGTTTGCATTCCTCAGTCTTATGATAGGAGAGACTAGGAATTTCACTTTGCATTCCTTAATCTTATGATAGAAAAGATTTGGAAAATTCATGTTTGCATTCCTTAGTCTTATGATAGGAGAGACTAAAAAAGGAATTTCACTTTGCATTCTTGAACCTTATGATAGAAGAGGCTAGGAAATATCACATTTTACAAAAAAAAAATTGATAGGTCTTGCATTCGGACAAAATGGTTGTCTATGTCTTTGCACCATTACTGTTTCACAGCAAAGCGCAAAGAGGGGCAGCTGTAGACACCTAATTTTGTCCGAACTATTTTTATATATAAAAAAATAAAAATAAAAATAAATAAAAGAAACAAACCATAAAATAAAAGAGAGTTGACTTCAATAATTTGTTGCCATAAGAAAGATAATAATAATAAAGGAAATAATCAAAGTGAAATAAAATCTAAAAATAAATTACCAAAAATAAAATAATGAAAAGGAAATAAATAAAAAAAAAGATGGAAAGGTCAAATGAAAATAAATGAAGAAAATCCCATGATTATGGGATGAATAAACTCATTGATTCATTTTCCAAAAGGAGATACAAAAAATATGTATATAAAGAGAAAGGAGAAAACCTCAGAAAGGGAGGAAAAAGAAACCCTAGAAAAACCTTGAGAAAAACCCTAGGGGGTTCTGGCTACTGTTTTTCTTTTCCACAGGATCTTCTTCAACAGCGGACGCCATCTTCATCTTTTTCTGTGATCCTTCATTCACGCCTGTACCAAGCCATTACACCTCTGTCCTGCTTATCATCTTCACCGTTTCGTTGCATCATCATCGTCACCAAATCATCATCTTGCACCTTGACCCTTGTTGCCCATCCCCGTTGCTGTACTACACCATTGTCACCATAGCTATTTACTGCACGTGAAACCGAACCAGAAAAGAAAAGGGGAAGTTTGCTGCACCAGTTCCTTCCTTGCTCAAGCTGTTGTTCCACCGTTGCTGTCACAGACTACTGCTATCATTCACGCCGCTGCTTACTGCTGTTTGCATCGCCATTGCACCCATTGCCTAGCTGCTGCTGTTCCATACCAAGCTGCTGCTGCGTTTCGATCCTTACCCATCATCCTCTGCTGCACCATCATCACGTGAAAGAAGGAAGCTATCAGAAGGAAGACAAGAAAGAAACGTGGAAAAAAAAAACAGAAGGAAAGGATGTGTAGCAAAGAAAGAAAGATCAAAAGGAAAGAATAGAAAACAAAAGAAAATACAAGGGAAGAAAAGGAAGGTGACGTGAGGTAAAGATTTTTTTTATTATTTATTATTATTTTATTTCTTTCATATTTCATTTTTTTTTTATCATTCATGTGCATAGTATTTTTATATATATCTATTTTTTTTATGATGCCATCTTTATAAAAGTTGATATCAATATTATACTCATTAAACTTGTGTAAAATGATTAGCTAATTAATTATATTTACTTGTTCTTTGTTTAGAATAGGATTTGCTAATTGAATTATAGGTTAGAACAAATAAATTAGAATAGATTAAAATTTATAAATTAAAATTATTTTGTAAGTAAAAATGGTTTAAAATTATTAATTAATTATTAAAAGATAAATATAGATTATTCCGACGATGGAACTCTGAAAGGACTACGCTCAAGTGGTATTTTAGAGATCTTGAGGAAAAAAATCCTATCTAAGGCCTCACCAGCTTAATGGAGGGTCTAAATAGGATTTTTGATAATAAATAAGTCATATTTATATATAATAAATTAGGATAAAAATAATTAGTTATAAAATTAGAAAAGATGTCAATGATTAATAATAATATAATAAAAATAATATAATAAAAATAATATAATAAAAATAATAATAGCGAATAACAAAATAAGGGAGTAAATAAATAAAATAACTAGAGTTAGATATTAAAATGATAATGAATATGAATGTGAATTACTCTAATGATGAAATATCAAGAGAATTACGCTTAAGTAATTTTCTTGAAAATTTCTAAATTAGAAAGTTCTCCTAAGGCCTCACCAGCTTAATGGATGGTCTAAAGAGGGTTTTCGATGACTAATGGCTTATATTAGTCTAAAAATGAAATAAGACATATTATAAAATTAAAATAATTAGTAACAAAGATAAACTAATAATAATAATAATAATAATAAATGATAAAATAGAATGATAACTAATAATAATTATTGAGATTGAGTATCGATTATTTCGATGATAAGATTCCAAAAGAGATTATGCTTAAGTAATACTTTGGAAATCTTTAGGTCAAACAATTTCTTTCAAGATCTGACCAGCTTAATGGAAGATCTAAAAGGAATCTTTGAGAAAAATAGTTCATATTCTTTCTCTAATAAAATAAAATAATAAAATTAAACATTAATAAAATAATAGAAAATAATAAAAGTAGTAAAAATGATAAGATAGAGAGAACAAATTAGATAAGAGTCAAAATTAGAGTTTCTCATAAAACATTAAAATGAATCCGACGACGGAGCCTCTTCAAGCAAGTCACATAGTACTACTTGAATGCTCTTGAGGTGAGGGGAATTTTTTAAGCTATCCCACCAGCTTAATGGAGGATGCTTAGAAATATTTTCCAATATTTAATTATTGAACTTAACATTAACTAAGGCAAATTTGAGATAACCTAAAATTAGTTGGTACCATTTTAGGATGGGCGTTATGAGGGTGCTAATCCTTCCTCACACGTAACCGTACTCCCGAACCCTAAATTTGAGATGTAGACCAGTCCTTATCCATAGTTTGAATAGGTGACCAATCACACCTAGGTAAAATGGTTGGTGGCGACTCCATAGATTTTGTGTCTAGCTATTAGGTTTCCCGAAACTTAATACGTTATGACACTTACCGATTCCCGTAATTTTCGAGTTTTCGAATTCTCTGAAATTTTCGAATTCCCGGAATTCCTTTTCTCTTTCTTTCTTCTTTTTCTTCTTTCTTTCTTTTTCTCTTTTTCTTTCCTTTTCTTTTCGTTTTTTTTTTCGTTTTCTTTTTCTTTTTCCTTTTTTTTCTTTCTTTGCTGGCCGGACCGGTTCAGACCGGTCAGTCTCCTCCATTGTCGGTTCTTCTCTGGCGACCAGTTCTCCGGTGGTTCGGTGGCTCCTCTGCTGGTCAACGCCACGGCGAAGCTGGATCTGGCCTCCGTTCATCTCGGATCGACGGCACGGCAGCGGATCTACTCGGTTTTGGTTCGGTTTCTTCTCCTCCTCGTTCCTCCTTCCTCCACCATCCTCTACCTCGCCGGTGGCCTCCTCCTTTTTCCTCTTCCTCCTGTGAAGCTTCGGTGGCAGTGGCGGCGGCCAATTTGGCTGGCATCACCAGATCCTATTTTCCTTTTCCTCTTTAGATTTCCATCGGTTTCCTTCCTTTCCCTTTTCGTTTCCTTCTGCCTCCGGTTGATTTCTCTTCTCCTCTTCCCTCGCCGGTGACGGCCTCCATCATCTCTCTTTCTCCTCATCGCCGACAAGGTCAGCCTCGCCAGGGATGAAGATCGGGTTCTCTCCCGATTCTTCTTCCTGTTTTCTTTTTTTATTTTATTTTTTTGTTTTATTTTTATTCTATCTATTATACATACACTATGTTATATACTATATATTATATATTATATATTATATATTATATATTATACATATAGTATATACCATATATTATACATATAATATTATTATATTATATATAGTATTGTCCTATATATATTATATCAAGATATATTTATATTGTGTATTAACCCCAAAATAATATCTAATATATATACTTTAATTTAAATACCATTTATATATATATATCAGATATAAATGTAGGAAATACAATATATATATATATATATATTCAAACTTTAATGTAATTTAATATTTACATTTTTCATATATGTATATATTTATATATACATAAAATATACATATGTACTATTTAAATTTATGAAATAGTATATATTCATATATATACCAATGTATAATAATATATACTATATATCATTTAAGTACATATGTATTTGTATAAAAATACATTTATATAATATATAATTATATAATTATATATCATTTTCATTTCTCATTTTCTTATTTAATTTGGACTTCCATTTATCCAAATTAAATTTCCTTTCCTCATTATTTTTTGAATTTCCAAATATTCTTATTTCCACTTACATTTTCTTTCATTCGAATTGTCCCAATTTATCACTTTCTCAATTCACGGAATATTCACTAATATTCCTATCTCATAATTATATTTATTTATTTTCAATATTACTAATTTTCAATAATTGAAAAATTTACGGTTATCACATTTATAAAATTCATCGTAAAATTTATTAGATTCATTGTAAATTTTATGAGATGCATTGTAAAATTTATGAGATGCATTATAAATTTTATAAGATTCATCGAAAAATTTATAACATTCATTGTAAAATTGATAAAAGTGTAAAAATACTAGAAACATAAGTCTATAATAACTAACCGTAAAATTAATGTGTTTCATCATAAAATTGATGAGAATAAAAGTAAAAATATTAGAGAAACATAAATATATGATGATTACCCGTAAAATTAATGTGATTTATTGTAAAATTGATGAAAATAAACTTAAAAATACAATAAAAGCATAAATCTATGATACCATAAAATTTATGATGATAAGTGTAAAAGACAATAAAATTTAATAGGGTAGTCAAATGTCATACACGAGAATTCAACTGCCCTAAGGTATTTCATATTTGGGCTATAAACATCTTTTTCAAGGCAATTGAATCCTAAATACTATCTCTGAAAACATTCTCTATTCTTAAATGTCTCTCTTTAAATTAGTATGGATGTCCTTATTATAATGTATAATCTAAGGTAAAAAACTATGAAATTTAATATATTAGATAATTTACTTTCATAATTTGAACGGATAAAAATGTAATTTTGATTGCTTTAGGAATTGATAAAAATATAATTTAAATATTTTCTTATCTTTTTAAAGTATTAAAATATAATTTACATTACCTGTTAACCTGATGAATCATTATTTACATATTTTTTTAATTTTTATTATTTTATTTAATTTTTCATAAGATGTTAAAAATCTCATAATCTTATAGTAAAGTTAATATTTTGTCACCTTACCGTGAAATTCATTGTAAAAAAGGTGAGTGCTTTGTGTGTAAACTCCCGAAGAAGAAAGAAGAAACTTCTGCCAATAACGAAGTTGCATTTGGAAACAGATATTCTTAGATTTAGTCATGCAAACTTAGGCATGCAAAAGCTCTCAGGGACCAACCTAGCTCTTTCTTGCGTTTGTTGCTGTTGGTTTTTTGTTTTATCCCAAGACATTAATGGAGAAACTCTCTTTTCGCTTTGATATCGTCATGCCTCGATCTTCTTACCTTTGTTAGGACAGTATCCGTGCTTTCTATTGTTTTTTAACAGCAAAATGTATGCTTCGTAAATGGAAAAAAAAAGGAAATATAGCTAAAACCTCATGGAAAGATAAACAAATATAGCTGCTAAAGCCACACTTTTATAATCTTTTTCAATCACCAAAAAATAAATTTGTTCATAGATAGATCGGGTTTGATTGATTTGGATTGGATTTAGGTAAAATATTAAAATATTTAAAATGAGCTCAACCTTGATCTGGCTCGATTTTAGGGCTTAATTTTTTTTCTCAAACTCATTTTCTATATATATTGAATAAATCATGCGTATTTAAATTCGTTCAAATATTATTAATTTTTTAAAAAATAAATAAAAAAATATTAAAAACACATAACAGTTGATAATATAAAACAATAAGTTTGAATATATTTTTACAAAAATATTACAAAAACAAAAAATTTAAATTAACGTCTAAAAAATACAAATTCTAATTAAATCGTACAAAAAGCTATTAAAAAATGCATTTGTATAAAATAATAATAAAAATTATAATTGTCGGTGCTAAACTAGACTTGAATTCGATAGAATGAATTCAAATCTGACTCAATTTTTTAATGAACTTCGATTTTCAAGCTCAAACCAACATAATATACTTTTTTTTTTCTTTTTATTCAGATCTGCCCAAAATTTAAACGGTTTCCAACTTGAGCGATAATACGGCCCCAACTCTGTTCTTCAAACAAGGCCGTGTATCCAAAGTCCAAAATTTTCAACTTTGGTGGGACCTAAATGAATCTATTGCAGTTATGAATTAGTAAAAGATTTATAATCTTTTTCACAAGGTACGAAACGAGAAGTTTTTGACTCTTGTACGGGAAAAAGGCTCCTCTACCTACCACTATAAAAGAGCAGTTCTCATCATACAATCGAAAGGCAGAGCACAATGTCGTCTCTTGCACATTTGCTAGTATTGCTCCTTGGAGTGGTGTTTCTCACCGCTCCCTCCCTTGGTACCTACGATCCACCTGCGCCTGTCCACAAACCTCCCGAGGTGAAGCCACCGCCAATTTACAAACCTCCCAAGAAGCCAGAACCTAAGCCACCCAAGCCACCTGTCTATGAACCTCCAAAGAAGGAGAAGCCAGAGCCTAAACCACCTAAGCCACCAGTTCCTCCAAAGAAGGAAAAGCCAGAGCCGAAGCCTCCCAAGCCACCAGTCTATGAACCTCCAAAGAAGGAGAAGCCAGAGCCTAAACCACCTAAGCCACCAGTTCCTCCAAAGAAGGAAAAGCCAGAGCCGAAGCCGCCGAAGCCTCCCAAGCCACCAGTCTATGAACCTCCAAAGAAGGAGAAGCCAGAGCCTAAACCACCTAAGCCACCAGTTCCTCCAAAGAAGGAAATGCCAGAGCCGAAGCCGCCGAAGCCTCCCAAGCCACCAGTCTATGAACCTCCAAAGAAGGAGAAGCCAGAGCCTAAACCACCTAAGCCACCAGTTCCTCCAAAGAAGGAAAAGCCAAAGCCGAAGCCGCCGAAGCCTCCCAAGCCACCAGTTTATGAACCTCCAAAGAAGGAGAAGCCAGAGCCTAAACCACCTAAGCCACCAGTTCCTCCAAAGAAGGAAAAGCCAGAGCCGAAGCCCCCGATGCCACCAGTCTATGAACCTCCAAAGAAGGAGAAGCCAGAGCCTAAACCACCTAAGCCACCAGTTCCTCCAAAGAAGGAAAAGCCAGAGCCGAAGCCCCCGATGCCGCCGAAGCCACCCAAGCCACCAGTCTATGAACCTCCCAAGAAGGAGAAGCCAGAACCTAAGCCCCCTAAACCCCCAGTTTATTCACCTCCAAAGAAAGAGAAGCCAGAACCCAAGCCACCAGTCCATGAACCTCCAAAGAAACCACCAGTGTATGAACCTAAGCCACCAAAGCCACCGGTTTATACACCTCCAAAGAAAGAAAAGCCAGAACCCAAGCCACCAGTCTATGAACCTCCAAAGAAACCACCAGTACATGAGCCTCCAAAGAAGCCACCAGTGTATGAACCTAAGCCGCCAAAGCCACCGGTTTACACACCTCCGAAGAAAGAGAAGCCAGAACCCAAACCGCCGGTGTATGAACCTCCGAAGAAGCCTCCAGTGTATGAGCCTCCAAAGAAACCACCAGTTTATGAACCTAAACCACCAAAGCCACTTGTTCATGAACCTCCAAAGTAGCCACCATATGGTCACTATCCAGGACACCCTCCATTGGAGAAGCCCCCATCACGTCCGAACAACTAAGCTACCATGGCTATATAGATAGATCAGTATCTACAAATAAGAGCTGCTGTCAACTCATGTTCTATTTTCGCATATTTCATGTAATGTTTTCTTGTATGTTATGTGTGATAAGATACAACTAGCGAGAATGCTCATGTCAGTACTCTTGAAATGTCAACAAGCATTTTGTGATTCAACTCATAAGCGAAATCCCAACTTCAGAAGATTTTAGCACCGATTTTCTTGTATTCTGATGCATTTGCATGCCTTTTTGGCCATATCCAAAATAACTCCAGAACTCTTAACTTTTCTTATGTTTCAATACATGCATGGAGAAAATGGCGTCAGATTTGTTGGCCTAAGATAACAAAAGCAGGGGCAGAATCCCGTGAGTCCTGTGGGGGCTTAAGCCCTAAAAAAAAATTAAATTTATATTATATACATAAGTTTTTATATTTTACTAAATTTTATTAGATTTTTTTCGATGATGGAAGGTTTGACTTTATGTGTTTTGATATTGAATTTCAAAGTTTAAAAGAATGACCGTTTTATTATAAAAAATGGTTTAACTAAAAAAAATGTATCTATTAAATTCTTTTAAGAGAGAAATATTTAATAATTAGAAATAGAGATAGAGATATTTAAATTTAAACTCAAATTTTATAATTTATTTTTAACTACTTATTAAGAAATTTATTTATTGTTAATACTAACACATTTTATTGGCTGCTACTACTGCATTAGATAATGTATTTTTAATAATAAATATGTTGAAAAGTCAATTTTTGAATGAGAGGAGAGATGATAAATTAATTATGTACTTTAAAAAATGTATTTCAAAGTTTTGATAATAAAATTATTGTGCTTTTCTTTTAAAATATAAATTCATTAGAAAGGAAAATGAAAAATTTTAACGAATATAATTTGATACAAGAGTTTTAGATTTATTATTATTTATTATTACCATTTTTTTTGGTTACATTTATTACTATTTTTTGGTACAGTATTTATTATTACTATTATCATATTGGTGGTATAGTTATTGACGTTAATATTTTTTTATAATTTATATATTTGAACAAGTCTCTTAATTAGATAAACTTTCTGGCTTACTGAAAAAAGGCAAAGTTGAGGCAATGATAACAGTTTGTCGTCTCGTGCACATGGAAGTAGAAGGGAAGACAGACATCACCTTAAAAAAAATGGCTAGAAAGTATGCAATTTTGTCTCAAGCAATGTTTTTTCAATATGCTTTAATCTGGAGTAATTTTATTCTCTTATAAAGTTTGCCATCAACCAGAACAGGGTTACAGAGGTGCCCTGGTTACTGAGAAATTTTGATTATTTACGCTACATACTAATGAAGTTATGAAATATGATTATAAAATTATATAAAAAATTATCAAATAAATATTTTAAAAATTAAATTTTCCATGATTTCTAGAATATACAATAATTCCACAAATTTGAATTTCATTATTTTAATGTAAAATTATGGTAAAATGTTTACTTCCTTGAAGGTGACATTTATCGCTGATGTGTATACTTATTTGCATTGTATCTAATCCAATCACCCAATCTTTACATTTTATTGTTCAGTAATCAAATCCTGCCTTTATTAATTATCCAATAAACCCTGAAATTATGAACAACATTGTTCAATATGTTGTGTGCAAAAGAAGAAAACAGTAAGATGAAACAATTTGAAGCGTGTTGTGATCGTACTATTATTAAAAATTATTTCAATAACAGATCTAATCTCTTAAGATTCAACATGTTTTTATGAGCTTTCTTAAGAAAAAAAAAAGGAAGAATAACGAGTGCAGAAGCAGTAAAAAGCATTTTGAAACTATTCGTCTAAGGGATAAAATTTTTTTTAGAAATACGTAACTATATATCCGACACAATAATCAATAGCACAGGGGTATCAGGACAAGCAGCGTTACCAAATTCCCATCCTGGAAGGCAACTAGCGTCTTACATAGGACTCTACGTTGTACTCTTAGATCAAAATAAGATCTAGCATTGAACCATACTAGTTTTGCAATGATGCAATAATTTGAAATTAAGCTAATTGTATGTATATATTCTACTCTGGCTTATCTTGACTACCAAACTCTCTTCTGTGTATACCTGTGGGCACCATATTATCGAGGCAAGGTCCCCACCCCCATCCAACCTGTTTGAACATATGCTGAGAAGTCCCTCCTCATTTAATTATTAGAGGTTTAACTTTGCTTTTCTTCTAATGTATTAAACAACTATCTAGTGTATTCCATTGGGTTAGGTAGTGTGTTGATTTTCATTCAATTGTCTTCAAATTATAAATGAACAAGCTTTACTTTTGTTGAGTGACGGGAAGAGTCAAGCAAGCATTATGGTGATTTGGCGAAGTTTGCCAGACAAATGTAGAGTAGGTCCTACATGTAAATGCCCTTGGTGATTAAAATTTCATTAGAACAGGATGTCAATAAATGCTGGCATTTCAGGTTTTCAATTTTATAGCATGGTTGATTTGTGGTCCAGGAGAACCAGACGATTATTCGCCGAAGGAAAGTTACGTATTTATCTTTCACCAATAGATTCCTCGTGATGGAAAACGATTGACAAACCCAGTAAAACCGTCGGCTAGTTTCTCTTTCTTTTCTTTTTCTTGTCACCGACATGCTCCCCTTGATATCCGTCTCCAGCTTTCATTAAAGGAGGAAATCTGCCTTCTGTTCACATATTTCCAAGTTCAAATTGATTAAAAATGATGATAATATGATATTATTACATTAATGATCTAGAACAGCTTAATTTGGTGGAATACAGGATGCTGCATGGAAATTCCAAGCTTCCCAACAACTTACTTATCTTATTCACAAGTGTGTACCTAATTTGACCATTGCTAATTTCCTTAATGCTGTTCTCACCTTTAACTACTAGTTTGATTCATATGAAAATACAGAGAATAACATTCAAAACTTTGAAAAATCAAGTAAGAAAATTAATGGGGATAATAGAAAAGAGTGGTACTCACTTTTGCAAAATATCCTCCACGAAGAACTGTTAACAAGATTGTGATGAGGTTTCCTGTGAATTAAGCGTTGGCATTCCAAAACGACAGACATCTTTTTGATAATATTACATTACAAAAGTATCACGATAAACTGACATGCTACTCCGTTCATCTAGACACTACTATGGAGCTTCAGTCCATGTCATGTGAAGAAAATATATTAGCATAACTTCTTTCAACATTTAGCAGAGACCACAAAATTCTATATTCTGATCCATTAGATATGATCATATTCCTGCCGACTACTTTTATCAATATCAATTTGTTCTCATATGCCACTGGACACTGCATTGTCATAAATCTCATTTAATGTCCTCTGAGTGTCTCACGTTGCAGCAGATAACATCTTATTGCCCCAGTACTCACGGTAGTGCATCTCTTAAAGGTAATGTTGTAATCATTAAGTGATTGAAAAAAAAAAAGTAAAAATGATTTTTTAAAAATATTTAGATATAACTTAAATTTTAAAATTATTTTTTTATTAGAAAAATTATTATTATAAAATTTTTTTATCAATTATTATTTTTTATTTGAACAAAATTAATTTCAATTCGAATCATAAAATAAATAAATATACATGTGATAAAAAATAAAAAAGTAACACAGTGAACCAATTTTCTAACTACTAGCTTGCGTGGTAAGCACAAATCCAGTCTTTATAGTCTTTTAAAGTTTTAACCATCCCAGGTGATCACACGCAACATCATTCGGTCATTAACTTCAATATCAGAAGACAGAAGATACGAAGAATATTCTGAAGCACGAAAATCTACCTAAACTATTTACTGCGGATGGTAGAGGTCATTGTTAGGCTTGCCCCTTATGAAGGACAATAAATACATTGTTTTATTGACAACCAGGTCCTTTCTGAATTGATAAGACACATCTTGATTAGGAATGTAAATGGGTTGGGTATCCGCTAGATTTGAGATACCCGAATTTGAATCTGATTAACTTTAATAATACCCTAACCTAATTAACTATCCGATTATTTTTATTTATGCTACACGAACCCTAATCCTATAAAATATAAATACCCGTTTAACTATCCGAACCCGTTAACTACCCGTTTATTAAGTCAAAGTTTGATTTTTAAATTTAAAATTAAAATTAATTTTAAAATAACTTAATTAAAACATTATATTAATAAATTTAATTTAACTCATAAAAATAAATTAAAGTTAAAAATCATAATTATAATATATAATGATTTAATTTAATTAAATAAAACATTAATAATAAATAATTTATATATAAAAAATATAAGTATTGTATTAATTAATTATTATTTATATATTCGGGTTCGGGTAGCGGATACCCTAAGGTAACTACCCGAACCCTACCCTAATCCGTGACGGGTAGTAATTTCACTATCCGAATCCTATCCGAACCTGATTATACACTACCTTAATCCTACTTAAACGGGTCGGATAATACCGAGTACCTGTTTATAGGGTACCCATTGTCATCCCTATTCTTGATTAGCAAATAAGCCTGTGCACCAGATCTGTAAAAACTGTTCAGTTTCACGTCATGGTATTCATAAATTTCAGGGACTCAAAGGGGTTATAGAGTTCACGTATACTTACCAAAAATGATGTAACCAAAAAAAAAAAACTTACAAAAAATGTAACTGTTGTCAATAACTTTATATAGGTAGCGATCACATCATACAAATAGGACAAGTTGCCGATTTTAATGTTGAAGGCATCCAATTAATTCTGGGCTATAACCCATCAGCCAATCAGAACTAGTTTCCTCTGTCGTGAATTGTTCACAGCTAACCCAGCAAGATGGTAATGCAGCACTTAAAATCTTAGAGGAGGAGAAATTTCAAAAAAAAAAAAACCATTAACAACCTTTTTTTTTTTTACTAACGAGTTTTTTTTTCTAAATTTTATGATAAAAAAACCCCACTACCTTTAATTCTCTCCCACTCCTCTCCTTCTAAAACCAGAATTGACAATCGACGATTACGCTAGTCACCACTTGTTGGCGTAAAAAAGCTCCATAAAATTATCCAAAAATTATTTTAGATCCTTTTTGATTTTTGTACCATTTCTTAAAAGAAATATTCCTATTTTCTTATATCTAACTTTTCAAATCAGATATATATATATATATATATATATATATTTATAGATCTAAGAAAATAAGAGTGTTTTTCACAAAAAAAAGGTGCAAAAAAAGATAAGGTCGAGAGGAATTTTTGGATAATATTTTGGAGTTTTTGACACCAACAAGTGATGTTGGTCACCAATTATTAGATTTTAGAGAAAGGAAAGCGTTAAAGGTGAAGAGGTATTTTTGTCATGACATTAAAAAAGTTTTAGTTGTGAGTAGAAAAAATAGGCTGTTAATAGAATTCCTTAATCCAAAGATATGTGTAGATTACAGTAACAAACATGTCATTACATCCCAGAGTATATCATAACATGGTAGCTAGACAAATCTTAGGACAGGATAGACCAAATAAAAATAGGATGTTACATTGTACTAATAAAGTATTTCATATTAAATAGACATGCTAAAGTGGTCGGATTGACCCAAAAATGGCCTAGAATCGGATCGGTCCAATCTAGTTCATAAAAGTCTCGGTTCTGCTCCAATTCAGCTCATGCTTGGATTGGAGTGGTTTCAATTTTATTTAACCGAATTATTGGAATCGGATAAAATTTGATCCATTATAGGTTCGAAAACTGGGTTTTGGACCAGTTTTGGGTGCAACTGGCTGATATTAGCCTGTTGAAGTGAGTAGGCTATTGCCTTTTTTTTAAATTTTTTATTTTATTTTTTCTTATAAATGACCCTACGATTCTCATTTTCTCTCCACTCAATCTCTCCAATTCCATTTTTTGCTCTTAATGATCTGGCTAAATTTGTTAATAAGAGGTATGTATTGTTCTAGAGCATTTAGTCCCTCATGATAACTACTGGCTTGTTTAGTTATCCAAATCATTAAGCGGTATATTGATGGCATGATTTTTTATGTCCAAATATCATTTGATCGGGCTATGATTATCCGATAAATGACTTGGCTTATTCATGAGTTTGACTGCTGAAGGTTTCAAGTTGGTAATTCTCAAAGCACATTGCAAACTATTGTGCTTCCAACAGATAACAGATTGGAGCGCAGGGAAATTAAAGCCATGACCTCTTGAGTTGTTAAATACGAAGGCTAGTACAGCGTAATTGGAATCCCTCGGGGATATAAGATGAAGCTCTCCAGTGCTCCAATTTCTTTGATATTTCTAATGTTAGCTAATCAAATCTAGATGGCAGTGTCCATCCTTTTAGCTTATGATGATTGATGATCAATCTGCGTTGAGAATAAATAAGTTTCCTTTTCTTATTATTCACACTCTTTTATCAGCTCTAATGCATCATTTTAACTGATCTGTAAACATGTCAGTATCTTTCGTTCTTGTCCATCTGTCATCAGTTACAGTTAGAAAATAAATATGTTTCCCTTCATATAACAAGCACAAACTTAGCACTGATTCGGTTATTCCTGAACAAATTGGCAGTTAGAAATTCTGAACAGCTACTTTGATAGGCTGTGGAGAACGAGCAAAAAAACGTTGGATCATAATCAGTTACTGTTACAAAAATATATGGCTAAAGTACAGGAAAAAAAAAAAATTCAGGTCTTTTGGTTTTGGGGTGGGCCACCGACACCTAAACACTAATTGGGTTTAAGTACCTTGATGATTATTCTGATCCCAGAATTTCCCAGCCATTTGCTACAATTTTTTGAGTGCATTCAGACTTCAGAGATGTTAAATCACTTTGTGAAAAAAAAAAAAAAAAAACTTTAATACCTTAAAATGAAATCTAACAGGAAATGTTTTGAGAAATTTAATCCATCGAACGTATTTATCCTTCTCAGCTTATCTCAAAGGTGAATTAAAACAGTAAGGACAACAAAAGTTAATGTGGACGAGTTGGATTTTGATTCTTTACATGGTAAATTGAAGGTAGGTTTTGGGCATTGACTTTCACATGGCAATGCCAAGTTAATGTACTAAAGAAGCAGATATCAAGCAAATCCCTCCAACAAATTCAAATCTTATTTACTATTTTTTTTCTTCAGGTAATAAGGTTTGGTTTTAATCCTCACTCAAGTTCGTTCAGATCATTGAGTCCAATAAAGATCTTGTATTCAGAAAAATCCTGAACAAAGTTAATATTTTCAAGTATTCGTAACATGTACCATGCTACTTTATATAATCTTATACCAACAAGTGGTCGAAATAAACAAAAATAAACTTTTTCTTCATGTATTTGGATACGGTTCGAATCTTGAGATCGTCATTATTGAAAGAATTTTACTATTTACCAACTGGAAGTTAAGCGACATGGCTGAAACCTGATGTGCAAGAGGATCGTCTTGATTCAAGAGATTCAACCGATTGATGATAACATTTGATTGCTCAGGTGTGTGGCGAACATGTCCGTGACAAAAATCATAGAAGGAGAAGGCTTCGCACCGAGAACGAGAATACCACCGGAGCTCTAACCCCAATAATTTATTCCCCGTCCTCAATTATCAGATGCGGTTTACTGAATTTGATTGATTAAAAAACGGACGAAGGTAATTATAGTTATATTAAAAAAAACATTATATACTCTTTTATCATTTATATAGGCAACTCTAAGACACATAAATTAACCATCGGTGATGTGAGAGTATGCAGTCAAAGTAAAATTTCGAGAATGTGATCATAACATTTGTACGCACTGTCCTACCATGAACAAATACGGCGGTTAGCTTGGGTTTAATTTTGAAGGAGAGCAGAAAACAAGAGTGTCGTTATTCGTCTTGGTCTCTCTTACTATCTCGTATTCTCCTTGGCCCAAAATAATACCAAGCCCGCAAAGTCCATAGTTAAGGAGTTGTCCATGTGGCATCGAGGCGAACATCATCTGTCCAGATTATCTGATAAGGCAGGAATACGTGTACTGCACTTACAATTCAAGGTGTAAAAGGTCATTTACTCTTTATAATCTCTGGAAGAGTCGAAGCTCTCCGTATCTTTTCTATCTTGGACACGTAACTGACTTAAGCATATAAAAAAGCCTACCACCCTAATCATTTTTTTTGATGTGTGACAGGTTCAACTCCCCCTGGCTCTCAATCTTTCTTAAAACCCTTCTTACTACTCTGTTGATTTGTAAAAAAAAAAATAAAGGTTAATTTAAAAATTAAGTTACATAGCATAAGAAAGTAGTTATTAAATCAAATCATTTTCATTTATTATATTTTACCAAGCAAAACTTAAGAGATCTCCGCAAGTGTAAAAGATTACATTATTCTTACACTAAACACTAAACATAAATTTCACTTGACAATTACATACTCAAGCCTAATGTACTGTGGCATGTAAGAATTGAATAATCCATTTTAGTTTTTTTTTTTTGTAAAAATTTATTTTTTAAAATTTATATTTTTTTTAAAAAGTAAAAAAAACTGTTTGCATTAGTTAATGAAAAACGTTTTTTATTGTTTGGTTATTCTGAAAAAAATTCAAATAATATTGACATAATTTTTAAAATGTTAAAATTAGTATTATTAAATGTTGATGAAATTATGTATTATTTAAATAAATAATATTTAAAAATAGTTATATTTTAAGATTAATATTTAGATATTACATTAATATTAAATACTTAAAACAAAATTATTTATTATTTATATTAAGATTTTACATTATTTAAAACAGTATTATGTTCATTAAAATATTAATTCCATTAATAATATAATATTTTGCTATTTTATTATTAACATATTTAAAATTTTAATATTATTAAAATAGTTATATTTTATATATTGAAGGTATTACTATTCAATCATAAAAATATTATTATTTATTTATATTTATCGTTAACATAGTAAAATAAATACATTTGTCAATAAAATATAAATATATTTTATATTAAAAAATATTAAAATTGAGTTTTAAAAAAATCATATTATTAAAATATATCATTATATTAACAAATATTTTTTATTAAAATAATAAAAATATTATTTTTTGTACTAATATTTATTATTAAAATAATAATTTAATAATTATAATTTAAAATATTAAAAATATCCGTATTTTCATAACATACAAAATTGAAAGAGTTAAAAAATTAAAAGATTTTTTATATTAATATTTTAATATTTTTAATTAAAATTAAATAAAAATATTTGTATTAGATAACAGTTCAAGTTACATTAGTGTATGACAAATTTGTTTTACACACTTTTTTATAACTTTATGTAGGATTAATAATCAATTGTTCGATACTTAGATTTAATAATCTATTTATAATCATCATGCACGTAAGATTTCAAGTCAATCTAATATCTCTATCATTTTGATCAAGAATAACATTTTTTAATATAAGATTGAAATTATTTTATTATTGAACTAATAGTTAGTCATTTTTTATTAACTTGAAATTTAGCATTATGATATATGGGAAAAGAGCATAAAATTCAATGTAACAAAAAAAAATTCAATAGTCAAATTAATATATATAAATAATATAAAAAAGATATTAAAGTGTATAAAACTAAATTAATTTTAAACTAGTATAAGTGGATTTCTTATTTTTTACTAATATAATAATATATCAAGAAAAGTCAAATTAAACCCAAACTTAAAAAATTCTTTTCTAAGATTTGACTTGAGTAGAACTATACTCATGATCTTAGTAAGTTACACATAGACAATTTTTTTTCCCAAAATTGTCTTCCTCTTTGGAAAAGAGGCAGACGATTTTCATAGAATTATTTCATTTTTCATTGATCAATAAATTATTTTTATTAACAAATCAATTTTTTATTGAACAAACATCTAAAAATGTAGAAATTATTATCTAAAAATTAATTTCCACAAAACTAATGGAGTATTAATCTCAAAATCCAAGGTATCTTAGTTCCAATCTGAAGCAAAGTAAATTGTTTTCAACAATCTTCATGATTAACGTGCATGAACATATACAAGTATATGTTATTATTTTTTTTTGTGTAAAATAACAGTAATTTAAAGAAAAACAAAATGGTAATTAGGTAAAACTAATGAGTGATTTTTGTTTGATTCAAATTGATGCGTATCTTTGTCTAATTAATAGATATCGAATTTATAGATGTGTCTGTCAAAAATCATAATAAAAAATGAAAAACAAACGTTGTTTCTCTCAATTTAACTAATTCTAAGAAAACTGAATTCAAGGTCCTTGGTCGGCGTTCGCCTTTAATAAAAAAGTTTTTCAAAAACAAAAAAAAAAAAGTGACCAAGTTCACTTAACCATTCTATGATGAAATTGACGAAATATCAAATCGGGATCAACCTTATTTTTATTATTTTTATTTTTGGTTCATGGGATTTGCCTTATTTAGATCATGAGCTTTAACACTTTATGAATTTCATGAAACCAAATATCGTTTTTGAATTGACTAAATTTAGATTCTTGCCTCGTACTTTTAACCTTGGACTCTAAATGTCACAATCAAGAATCACGTGACAAAAAAAAAATATTACTTTACCATGCCAATTTATTTGTTTTTAATAGGTTGCTTAAAGCAATGCATCCACGATATGATTATGGAATAATTAATTGATTTGATAATTTAATTTTCTTCCTTAGCGAACATCATTGACTGAGCTATACCACCCTAAGGCCTAAGGGGCATATTACATTCATTATTAATCAAACAAAACAGAGACTCTTTTTGTTTGTGAAATGACGATTTGAACTCTACTCTTCGAAATAAAATGACATGCATCAATTATCAAACTATAATTTTTGATTAACCAATTATTATTAGAAAGAAAAATATATTTTCTATATATTTTTCTTAAGAAAGAAGAGAAACATCCTACTCAAAGTTAATCATAAGAGTTCTTGCCCATGTCAAAACCAATTTATAAAGGATCATAATTTTAGATTAATTGCGAAATAGATTGAGCCATTGCTTTGATCTTTATGAGTAAAAGAAAGCTGGTCATACTTGCCAGTTGCCAAAAGAAAAAGAAATAATGAAGTGACAATTTATTTTATGTTAAATAAACTCAATTAGGTAAAAAGTCCATTTAAGACATGTTACTAAATTCACTAAGCTTAGATCAGTCTTACTATGTAATAACAGTCCAAGAATTTTATTAAGACCTTAAGGCAGGACTCAGCCGGAAGCTTCCTTTCAGTTTGAAATTAGACTCAAATAGTTATCAGTAAAATCATTGTAGTATAGACTATAAAAAAAATTAATTCATATCCTTTTAATATTTAGTCCGCTATTTGCCTCTTAGATACTTAATCTTTCTTAAAAAATTTTTATCTTAATTTGTTTACGTTAAACAAGAAAGTGGAGCCAATTAATTATGTGGTTGTATGAGCACAAACAATTATAACTCAAAGGACTTCTATAAATGCTGATAAGAGAAGATAGAAAGAGGCTTCGATTTTTATTTTTGCACCTGAAAAAAAGAAGAGAGGGAAAGAAAGAAAGCAAAAAGATAATTATTTTATACATTATCGATGAAGTTTTTTTACTTCATAAGTAAGGTTATGATCATGATACATGTAATATTTTTTTATTTTTTTAAGACAAATGTCCTTTTTTTTATTTTTTATTTTTTAAGACACATGTCTTATTTTTTATTTTTTAATATTTTTATAAGATATGTGTCATGATCCTAACATCTCTTGTATAGTAAAAAACCCTATCGACGGTATATAAAATAATTATCCAAAAAATTTATCGTTTGAGGAAAAGACCAACCTTGTTTTTCTCTTGGTATAATATAAATTAAAAATTTATATTTGATTTGCTGATTGTGTAAACATATTATACTTAAAAATTATCAAGCTACAACAAAATATCATTTTATTAATTTTTTTTTGGTCTTTGAACTCCCGGTATCCGCTTTATGCGACCATTCCGGAGTCGAAAACTGTCAGGTCACATGGAAGTGGGATGCCCCTCCCAACACGGTTTGCTCCATACGCATGGCTCGAACCCGGGTCATGCTTAAGGAGGAATGAGTCCCTTATCACTCAATCCCAACCAATATTGGTAAATATCATTTTATTAATTAGTAAAGCTAAAAACTATACAAATCTTAAAAATAAATTAAAAATATTTGTTAAATACATTGTATACTGTTAATATATCAAATATAAACTCATAAATTAATTTTTGTAGTTCTTAATTAGTTTTTTTTTTTAATGATTAGAGAGTTTTTTTACTAGTTTAGGTGCACATCGAGACCAATTCTTACTCAATAAATCTTAATTACTTTTAACTTTTAAACTTTCGAGGTGTAAAATTTATTACCAACAAAATCTACTTTTTCATTTATTAGTGAAGAAACGATGTGTTTTGGGAGAAAAAATTCCAATAATTGGCATTTAAGATTTTATCTTAAATAAAATAAAATAAAATTATCCCTCACAATAATATTGTAAACCAATATCACGTGTTCAAAAGAAAAATAAAAAGGAGATGAAGTTCAATTTGAATAAAGTTTTGACTCGTTTTATAAGACGAGAAAAGAATAGAAGAGCTAGAGTTGATTCGGCAACCACTCCAAGACTATTCTAGATGTATAAATTTAATATACACATAAATATGGATCATGGTTTCATTTTAGTAAAAGGGTTTGATCATCTTATTTATTTTGAGCAAATTTTGAATGGTTTGGTCATACTTCCTTTTTCTATTATCATTTGAACGTTCTTTTTTTTTTTTCAAGAATTTTTAGGTGTGTGTAGCTCATAAGTTGATATGGTTAGATAAAATTACATTCCACTGATTTTTAGGTAAGGTAAAATTGGAACTCAAGTTTCTAAACACCATTTAAATCATATTCAACCCAAAGGACTGTTCTAATGGTGTAAGGTCCGACTGAATGCGAAAAGTTTTGTGTCCAAATTCTGACAATATCAAATTTTTTTGGATTAACATCAATCACGAAACGCGAATAAGAAATAATCTCATAGTCTCGTGATTTGAAAAAAATTAAATCATATTCAATCAAATTGAAAAAAAAAATACTATCATGTTAGTTAGCATGCAACACTATTTGTATTTATTTGCCTTTTGCGTCTTTCATATAATATTGTTATGTAAATTATTAGTATTTTGGTTACGTGGAATCTCGAATTTAGATCTTAAAAAAATTAAGAGGTGAAATAAAGTTGGCTTTATGCTTTGTAATCTAGCCTGGATTTCTGCAAAATATTGTTACTTTAGCGGCCTAACTCTCAATCTTTGGTGTATGAGACAAAAATCTGTTGAAATCATTGCCATCTTAATTTCGAAATATTGCTCAACTTTACATCGATTGATGGAAAAAAGATAGAGTGTATACACATTTATTAATATCAAAATGTGAAAACCTTCTTGGACCTTTACATTACAAATGGAGGGTTTTAAACAAAAATAAAAACAACAATAAGAACAAAATAAAGCAGAAAAATGAGGAAAAAAAGAAAAAAAATTAAAGACTAGAAGCAGAAATGAACAAGAATAAATATATATATATTTATATATTCTTTTCATTCACCATGGTCTAGCAGTTTGATCAGAAGTAGTCAAAAGTTCTTCCAAGTAATCTGCACCTAAATCCTCCAAAACCACCACATTGTTTATCCTCGTATCTCTTTCTTTCTTGCTTCTACTTATCATTTTCCTCCTCATGGAATGTTTTCTCTTTAAAGCTACTACCGGCGAGCACCCTTCCTCTTGATTGCACTTCATGTCTCTCAGAGATTCCTGCACTGTTTCTACGGGAAAGTTGAGTATTGCGGCTGAACCTCTCATGGCAAAAGCAGCTTGATCGTATGCCAAAGCAGCTGCTTCTGCACTGTCAAATGTTCCTAGCCAAACCCTTATGCCATGCCTGGTTGAATCCCTTATCTCAGCCGCAAACTTCCCCCACGGCCGCCTTCTTACACCTCGGAAAGACTTTTCTTTCTTTGGACTTTCGTTCTCTATTGAGCTAACTTCTTCTTCCTTTACTTGATTAGGATATGTTGTTTCTGATGATTCTTGTGTGCCCTTGGCGAGTAGCCGGTATAAAAGCATCTCTTCCGAGTCATTTTCGTTGAAAGGAAGAGAGTTGTGGTCGGAAGGGAAAAACTCCGGTGACCCGAATGAAGATTCCGATGAGGTGTTGGAATTTGGGGAGTGAAAAAGTAAAGAATGCATTGGTTTTAAGGCTTTTGGAAGTGTTTCTACGTAAACTCCTCTGTTTTTGACTCTGTTTTTGGTGCTAGTGTTGGAGTTGGAGGCAGTGCAAAAAACTTGAGGCTTTGCCTCTCTTTTTATACTCCAAATAAAGGGAAAGAGGAATTAAATGTAAAATAAGGCAAGTGACAAAAAAGGATTGACAAGTGGCAAAGGATGCTGACATGGCACGATATTATTGATTATTTTAAGTGGGTTCCACGGCCAAGGTTAAATGAACACGTGGGTCAATTAGAGCATGGCGGCAGAATCAGAGGAAGTGACGTCAGCATGTGATCTCGTTTTTTGTTGTATATGAAGCTCCCATGGGACCTTGTCCACCTGTCATCCCACGTGGATGACGGTGACAACTCAGCTTGACAGTTGGAAATAACCGTTTTGGAGTAAAAGAAATTGAAAGAGGATCATCCGTTTTTTCCAAAACTCATGAACTAAATTTGTTTGTTTTTCCAGTTGGATTTGTTCTCTGCGTTGATGGGAAAATGCGACGTTTCAATCACTTTGAATGGATTGCGTCGGACACCTCTTTTTTCATTGTTCAATGAATTGGGGCAAACATCCTTGGAATTAGTCCCTCTACCATTTGACAATGAAAAGCACTATCCATTTTGTACCAGCTTTGAGAAAAATGTATTATTAATTTATTATCCCCTTATACATGGAAAATAGGTAAAAACATGGAAAATAGGAAAAATAAACCCGGCCATGGGTCAGGTCGGATTGAGTTCAGATTGGGCTCATGACAGATAACAATAATTTAAGTGTATACCCAAGCCTAGCTCGATCAAAAAATTTGAGTCTGACTTTTAGTCTAAACCTATTTTCATTTTTATACTGCAAGCCTGTGTCTGACTCGGTCTGAATATAATTTTATTTATTTTTATTTATTTTTATATATTAATTATTTTTATTTTTTTATTATTTTATTCTCTTTAAAATTTAATTTAATTTGTCAAAATTTGTATGTCAATTTTCATATTAAATATTTATAATCATATTTATTAATAATAATATTTTATATACATATAATTAATTATATTATACTTAATAAATATATAAAAATATAATTAATAGTAATATTAGGGCCGGGCTAGACTCGAGCTTTGAAAGGTCAAGCCCGAGCCCGCTCAATTTTTAAACGGGTCTAAAAATTTTGCTCAAGCTCGATAATTACATCAAATATTTTTGTTTAAACTCGATCAAATATTGGGTGAACCTTCGAGCTTGGAAGGGTAGCTTGGCCCTTGAGCAAGTCTAGGGGAAAACAAGGGTTTCACATTCAAAATCTATAGAGTTGGAGTTTATATATGGACTAATATTCAAATATATTGTTAGTGAAAGTTTTTAACTTTACAAATTGAGTTAAAATGATGACTTTACTGACGGTATATTAGATAATTATCTTATATCTATACAAAAAAAATATATTAAAATTTAAAATCAATCAAAATATAGCATTTTTATTTCATAACACAGCCAATCACGGAGGAATTGAAAAAAAAAAAATAAAACGAAGGAAAAGCCTCTTGATGATTATATATCTGCTTTCATTCCTAATTTAAGGGCAAACTTAGGCAAAGACAAATAAAGTCAAGATTCAAATTGAAATATAATGAAAGTGGTGATTAAAGGTTTAAAAGAATGGAGAAAGAAAAGTAGTAGCTAGTGCCATTTGTCAATGAAACTCCATGGATCCTTCCATACACACTCCACATTATGTACTCTTTTGATCACATGGAGTTGAATTTTCAGAGATGGAGTGATATCTTAACAGGGGACTCTTAAGCTTTGGCATGGATGATTATCTCAAAGGGTCTGATCGTGACAATACCAACAAGAAAAAGAGAGAAGAACAATAGGAAGTCCTCAACAACTCTTCTAAACCCCTAGTATTCTGCTACCATTACCATGGTGAAAAATAGAAACTACGTTCTCGATATTTAGGGTGGCATTTTATGATTTGACAAATTCTAAGAAATTTTCTTCTACTTTGTAGGGAGAATTATGATAGTTGCCTAAATTCCTTTGAGTTTTCCTTTTTCAAATTTATTTGAAAGTAAGGTATAATTATCAATCTATTTAAGTTCAGGTGGTAGATCAATTTGATTCAAAATTTGTTACTTCATAAAGAAAAAAGTATATTCCGTAAGAATGTAAAAAAAAAAAATTCATTCTAGAAAAAAACTCATAAATTATATTTAAAAAGCGTATTCTAAGATAAAATATTCCATTTTTTAATCATAATTTATTCTATTATAGTCTTTTCTCAAATAATATAAATTACGGTTTTTTCTTACATAGTATTCTACGGTTATGATTGTAGTATAATCTATGATATTAGTTAACGAATATGATCATGGTACAATATATGAATTAGATTACGTTTTCTAATTTAAAACTGTGATCCTTTTTTAGTTATCAATAATTAACAAATATTTATTTACGAAAATATTAATATATTATTCGCCTATTTAATTTTTTTACAAAAATTATAATAAGCAAAAATAAAAAATAAAACAATTAGCAAAAATCAAATTTCATCAAATATATGTCATTAAAAACTCTGATAACAATATATTAATTGATTAAATATCACACTTTCAAAATTGTATTGAACATAGATATATAATACTCAAAAGTTATGTAGACATTCTTCCTTAAATTTCATCACCAGTAGGCAACAACAAGGTTCCATGAAAAAAAAAAGGAGTTTTTTTATACCAAATCTTTTTCTGTAGGAACCAAATGAGGTAAGCAAACTTCTTTAGCAGGAGTTATATTTTTTTTAAGTTTTAAGATGAGTCAAGAAAGAAGAGGTTTTTTTACACTAGAGGAGATAAGCTCAAGAAGGAAAGGTGAATTGAGAAAGATGAAGGGCTTTTTTTGACACCGGATGAGCTAAGCTCAAGAGGAAAAGGCGAGTTGAGAAAGAGGGAAGGTTTTTTTGACACTAAATGAGCTATGCTCAAGGGAGAATAACAAGTCAAGAAAGAGGGAGGGGTTTTTTAGTGAGTGAAGCTCAAGGGGGAAAGGTGAGTTGAGAAGATGGGAGGTTTTTTTTGACACCATATGAGCTACGCTCAAGGAAGAAAGACAAGTCGAGAAAGAATGAGGCTTTTTTGGACACCTAACGAGTGAGTGAATGAGTTTTGACTTAGAAAATATTGTTTAAATATTTTAATTTCATGAATCAAAGACTGTGATCAAAGTGAAAACCATAGTTAAAATAATAAAATAGAAAACAGACTCTAAGTTTATTAAAAGAAATGTAGTCTTAAATAGGAAATATATATTGACTATTTGATATTTTAGGTAAATAGACTACTTTTTTTTTATCATGAAAGACTAGCTTAATTAAACAAAATGTACTCTTAAATAGTATTATTTATCTAAAAAAATAAATATATACGAAAGACTCTTTGATTTTTCAAGTATTTAGACTCACTTTTATTATGAAAGCGTTAGTATTTAACGTATTTAGATTACGCTTTAAAAAAGAAAAGAAATATATAAGGAAGACTTTGATATTACTGAACACTTTAGCTAGTGAATCGTTATTTTCATTTTCTAATTTGCATTTTATTTTCTTTGCATTGCAAAATTAATTCAATTGTATATGATGTAAGAGAATATTAACAAAATATAAATTAACTTCAAATTAATAATTAAATAAAAAAGTACATTAATGAATTTTATTTTATAAAAGTAAATTAAGGTATTGAGTATTTCCTAAGTATACTACAAAAGAAGCAACTTCATCATCGCAAAAATATGAGTTAGAACAAACCGGATCTGAATATTATAAACTTTGTTGCTCCTTTCCCAAGCTTATTTGGTATTGATGTAATGTCATGAGCATTATCACATAATTTTTTTGGCTTAGAAAAAGATACATGCACCCACATGTTGTCAAGAACTTCTCTATGTTCGAACGACATTTAGTAATGTCGAAACTTCTTTTGCTAAAATTTTTCAAATTAAAGAGAAGACAAAACTTGGAGCCCTTATTCCCTTTGCTTATCCCTTAAGCAAATCAATATAATACCATACACATATATGGCTTCGAGCGTATGGTTTTTTTCAACTGCTAACTTTAAGTAATGTAGTCCTGACTCAGTTTTCCTTCTATTAAAATAATTTATGATTCATTTCCTATATAATTCCTCTATATTTCTAGCTTTTTTGCATCTTTTTAAAAAGATTTTCTTGCTTTTACTCCATTGTCCAAAGCTGAGTTCATTCATTGGAACATTTTCAAAGATATCATCATATTTTAAGGCTTCATTAAAACCCTTACAACTAATGCTAGCATTTACAAAATCAGAAAATGAAAGCCACATATCTAAGAATCACAAACAATATCACAGGTGAGAGAGATTGAATAATACTGTTGAGCAACGTAATAGTTCTATTTTTCATGGGTTTGAGATTAAGATGGAATATAGTTAATATTGTTAGAGAGTAAGATAGAGAGAAAGAGAAAATACAAAATAAATATGATTGATGATAGATGTCTCTTTGAGCTTTAAGTATTGTAGCATGCTTGGTTGAAACTCTATATTTGTATTGGATAAAAAAGACTCTGTTTATAGAAATTGTAGTCTATCAATAAATAAAAATTGTAGTTTAATTTATTTAAATAGCAAAATGTCTATTCATAAATGATGTTGTAGCAGCTTTGCTTGAAAAGCTCTCTAACTGTCCAACACACCTTATCCAGAGTATCACACATATCTTGGAAGCTTTCTAGTTGTCTCGCACTCGTGACCACAATAATTTCTGAACTAAGATACTTGGTAGATGGTCGATGCTTTCTAATAGATCTTCTAACCTGAGACTCTAAACTCCTCTATTTCGAGGGCTCTTTTCCGTACTTAATACTATCTGGTTGAGAGAATGGCTCCCTCTGCTCAAAACCTACTACCTTTGGCAGTGTAATGTCATTATCAGCATCTAGCCTATCACCAACTGCAGTTGGCTCATTTGTATCCACAAGTTCTATTTCTTGTGCATTTTCGCCATTTGTGGCACTTTTAGGTGGAACCTCTGCTAGTGTTGAGTTGTCATACTCAACCATAACCCTTGTAGTTTTCCTACTTTTCTCAAAGTATGGAAAATCATATCTCTGCTTCTTATTGTCCTTTTCCTCTTTGGATCCCATAGCTTGTAACCATGTTCCTCATCATCATAACAACAAATACACATGGAGTAGCCTTGTTATCTAGCTTTGACCTCTACTCTTTTGGTACATATACCGATGCTTTATAGCCAACTACCTTCAAATGGGAGTATGACTTCTTTCCCTGTCTATGCCCTTTCTAGAATGTTAAAACCTAACGGTATTGATGGTGATCTATTAACTGGATAGTAGGCTGTGTTGATTGTTTCACCCTAGAATACTTTTGGCAATTTCACCATCCTCAACATGCATTTGACTTCTGTCATAATGGTGCGTTTCATCTTTTCAGCTACACCACTATGTTGTGGTGTCCTAAGTTCTATCCTCACATGCCATATCCCATGCTTTGAACAATAAGATTCAAAGTCTTTTAATGTGTACTCTCTACCATTGTCTGTACGAATACACTTCAAAGACAATCCTATAATCCTTTCTACCATGACATGAAATTTCTGAAAATGTTGCAGTACCTAGCTTTTGTTTCTGAACATATACACCTAAGTTTTTCATAAAGCATCATTAATAAAAGTAAAAATATATCTATTACCACCTCATGACTCTACTTCTACGAGACCACATACAACAAAATGATCAACTCAAGTCTACTTTCTTTTCTGTTGTAGGTTTTCTTAAAAGAAACTCTAGGATGTATATTAAGTAAACAATGATCAAATGAGTCAAGAGACATACTTTTTGTCAAGGAAATGAAAGACTGCCTCACCTAAACCTTTAACCATTTCTTACTCATATGTTCTAGCCTCTTACGCCACAAATCTATTAAAGCATCATCCTTAGCGACATTTATCTGACTGCCAATCAACCTCATATAGGTCTTGTACATAGTGTTACATAATTTTTATTTTGCAACTATCAAAGACCCTTTGGGAAGTTTCCACTACCCATTTTTTTGTTGACTCTCATATCTTTCCATATCAAGAATATTCACTGTAAGTAAGTTCATCATCAGATTTGGAATGTGTTTGATATCCCTGAAAGTCAATGTACAACCAGTGCTTGTTTGTACTACTATATCATCAATCTTAGCAATCTGTGACGTATTCTTGTTTTCCATCTTGGTATAACCAAAGTCACCTATTTGGTAGGTTGTAAATAACTCCTTCTTAGCAACTCAATGATATGACGATCTAGTATTAACTATCCACTCAATGGCTGGATCCCCAACATGGTTACAATCACCATGTGTACAAACCAAGAAAACCAATTCATCATTAAAATTAACTGCTATAACATTTTCATCATGTTTGAGTTCTTCTTAATTATCCCATCTTTCTGCTCTTACTTTAAGTTATTCCAGTTTCACTTTAACCAGTTTGCCACATTAAATGCAATTCACCTTATCTTTGGACTTATATATATTTTTGGACTTACCGCGACCCCTAGAATCCTTACCTTTCTCTTTGGTTTTGTGCCTGTTCTTTGTGATAAGAACTTGATTCCTAGAGTCTATCTCCTTTTGTTTTGCTTCTTTATTAAACAAGTTGTTCTTTACCTTCTCCAAGGTCACTTTTTTGCTAAGAGCTAAATTAAGAATAGTCAGAACTAGTAGTGTACTCTAGTTGTCTAGCAATGAGCCCAAAATAAACAATGCCTTCATCTCATCATCCATATTGAGACTCATAGTAGTCATTCGATTGAACAAATTTTAAAAGTCACTAAAGTGTTTAGAGATAAAGCATCTCTCTTTATATTGAAATCTGTAGAGTAGCAAGCTTATTAATAAGCATAAACTTATTCAGACTCGTCTTCCTCTCATACACTATGCGCACTTGTCTCATGCACTACATGATAAAAGTAACTAATATCAACTCATTTTCTAATGGTGCCCAAAGTATTTCTATTTAACTTTTCCTAGTCTTCATCCTTCTTATCTGTAGGCTTGGTAGAATCACCTAATACTGGCTCATATAATGCCAGGGACCAAAATATCGAATATTCTTACTATTTCACATAACTTAATCACTTACGGTTGGACTGTTTGTAGTGTTAATATATATTCAAAATAAATTTTATCATTTTCATACAAACCCATGATTCAGATTCTTGTACAGTAACATAGGAATATAATTGATTTTAAAATTTTATTTAATAAACTAATTCAAAATTTACATCATAAGCATTAATTACATATAAGTAGCATTATACATAAAGTCTGAATATATAAAATAACTGTATACCTCAACGGAGTTGGAAACCCGCTTGTGAGAATTCAAAAATCAGGTCCTCCTGAGCAGACCAAAATCCATTGAAGATAATCTAGAAGGAAAATAAAGGGGGTGAGCTTATGCCTAGTAAGAAATATATATACAAAAGCTGATACATACTCATAACTATATGCAGTATAAAATCATGTTTTATACTTGGAAAACATAAATCGTTGGCAGGAATTTCGAAAAGGATACTATAGTGGATTAGATAACCAGGAAGTATAGAAGGATGCTTTGAAGTACCTCACTTACCTTGGCATCCAATTGCAACTATAGGGAGCTTAGTAACATTTGATTTAATCACCAAGTTCGGTAAACATTTCTAATAGCTTTCATCATGAAATTTCAAAAAATATTCAGGAACTTCATTCTAAAATATTTCGCAAACAATACAAATAATTTCAGATGAAGAGGAACAGTTTAGAAATTATAATTCATAAAGCATGATGTAACTCATAAAGCATATCATACATTGTAAAGCATATTTAACACATAAAACAAAATAAAAAATTAATCAAGTCTGGGAGTGCGTGGATTTATGTTAACCAGTGATTTACCACCCTAGTAAAAAAAAATCAATGGAAACTAAGCTTCACCCAGTAGACTCATGTTATAAACTTATGGCCATAGCAAAGGTACCATGTGTGCACTAGCTAGGTAACACCTGTGGGAGCTAGAGACTGGGTTAGGTCAATAGCAATCGAAATGAAAAAGCATGTACTTGTAGTAGCTACGGGGCCAACAGTCTCAACACATTTCATAAATCTTTTCTAAATGTGTTTACAGAGATTAATTTAGAAATTCATATCTTCAGTCAATCCATAAATATCAAATTCAAAAATACTCATACTTGAGGAATAAAGATTCACCAAATATTTTCACTTCAATAAACAAATGTTCAAAATATTTTATATGTAGACAATAGACAGTAGTAACATATAAACATGAATGTATCACATAATGGATAAAAATAGTGAAAATCCTTTCGAAAATTGAGTTTCCAATTGAGTATGCCTATGCAACATTTGGAAGCTTAATCCCAAAATAAGTATACATACTCTGTTCACATCTAAAACCACACCAAGTGATAAAATTGGAGATTTAAGTTACTACCCTAACTTTCCTGCACAAAATATAGCTTAGACCACAAGTCTTGTTTCATAGTTTCAAATCAAACCAACGCTTCCAATTTCACAAAAGATTGATTCATTAAATCAATGCAATGCAGTATCCTTACACTTCATACATATATCCGTTACCTCTTAAATTTCTACAACGTCATTTGTTAGCATCAATATCACTTCCTAACTTCTGAATTGCAAATTCAATATTCGAATATAATAAACTTCAATACTTCAAGTATGAAAATTGTAATGTTCTCATAATCGTAAACTAATCCTAGCATTTTTCCTTCCTAAGCTGTCTGTACAGTAGGTAGTCGACTGGTTCCTAAGCTGTCTCTATAGTAGGCGCATTTTTATTGTAAGGACCTAGTGTACCCACACCTTTTGTAGGCTAAGGATCCACCCCTAGTAGCTAGACCTTACTCACAACATACTGTTTGCTTTGGAAGCCTCACAGGCCCCCCACGGTTTTGTCTGGACGCCGAGAATACCTAGAATTTACCACTCACAATTCACGTCTAGAACGACTTGAACGCTTAACCTCATTAAAGTTCAAGTCACTCCTAACCATTTGGCCTATATATAGATCCTTGCAGTATAGATGATTTTCCATCATTTGGCTTACAAATTGAATAATTTGTCGTTGTTAATTTTATTATAAATCATGTATCTCCCTCTTTAATCCTAATGCACTAACCTAGACTTTGATAGCAGTTGTTGAGATTTTTCTTAAGTAGATACGTATTCTAAATCGATATGAGATCAACATGGAATTAAATCAAAAACTAGATTTAACGTGGCTCAATTCTAGTGCCTATATCTATGGACAAGAGAGAAGAAACCACTATATGCCATATAGATTACAAAGAATACAAAACACTAAGTGAAGCCCAAAACAAACTTAGTTTCCCTGTTTCATAGTGTTAACCCAGTGTTTTCTCTAACTTTTTCTAAAATCCATTTCACGTGGAGATTACATAGTGATTACATTTCTCTGTGTCTCTAGTTCTAGAGATCCACTTTATGTTTTTAGAGCTTCATTACTTGGTCGCCATATTACTCATTAAGTATATTTATTACTTTTTAAAATACTTAACAATATATTCATTACTAAGAATATATACTCTTTAATATAGAATTTGAGTCAATATCTAACATGTTTATGATTCAAACGCGTTACAAGATGCATTTAGAATTCACCTTGCAATGCGAACAACTCCAGTTAGAAATTGGACTTTGATAGAAAGTTATCTTATCATTCTAATTTTTTAACTACTTTTATTTTGCTAAATTATTTTTTATTTAATAAATTTTAAATTATTTATTTTAGTTAACTCTCTCACTCTTTCTTTTATCCTTAACATTGGTTTCTTTTTATTTTTATTTTGTTACTTTTTTATCTAAATTTTCACTTTATATATGTAAATTTATATAGGATATGTAAATCCTAAATCTAATGTGTCACTATTTATTAAATAAAGTTTTAATGATTTTAAATGTTAAATAACACTAAAATATATATAAAATAATTTTTAAATATTTAATAATAAAAGTATTATTTGATATCAAAATAATTTAATAATTTTTAATTTTATTAATTTTTATATAATAAATTTAATAACTTTCAACTATTTTATTAATTTTGCAAATAACATATATAATATAAAATTTATTTTAACATCCTTAATAATTATTTTCTTTTTTCCCTACATTTCACTTCACCGCAACCGTTGTATTTGCATTCAAATACATACATATCTCACCATTGGCTTCAATCTAATGATCGATATAATATCTAATTTTATCGCTATAATAATTAATCTCATCACTAAAGGACACTGTTGTTTTTAATTTCAACAGAACAAATCTCGTCGCTTATGCAAATGGATCCTCAAAACACACGTACCCTTATCATATATCTACCTTCTTTTTGCATGGTTCTCTATATAGCTAAGTTAGGTTTTGTGGCAAAATTGTAAGCAAAATAAGAACACAAAGACTGAATGTCTAAGTAAAAAAGCATATTTATTAATTATGGTAAATTATATTCACCACTATGATTTATTTTCATATATTTGAATAAGATATAAAAGCAATTTAAATAATTTATTTAGCATTTTTCAAATTCTTATTCTATTTTTATGTGCCTAGTTAAATTTCAGTTAAAAACCCTTGAAGGACTGCTTCCATCAAGTAGCACAATTTATTGACTATCTAGATATTAACTTTCTACGTAAGTTTGGTTTTGGAATGGATGTTAGTGAATTTTCAATCTCATCTTTCTGTTATAATAAGAACGGGATTCATGTAAAATGATATTTAGATTAATGGATTAATCAGAATTTGCTGCTTGAAGTCAAAAGCCCAAACAAAATAGCATAACAATAATAATATGTTTTCGATCAAACATCATTTCTGATGGCCCCACTCATTTGAAAGAAAAAAAATGAAAGAAGTCTAGATACATACCCCCTAAAACTAAATTCACGAAAATATTTCCAAAGTCACCAAAAACTAGAGGAAGAGAGAAGAGATTGCCGAAAAAAGTCCTCCAAGAAAATGGATACTCCTTTGTCTGAAAATGACCGCACTGTTCTATTGAAAGTATCATTGATATAATTCAACATTTTCATACGAAACTTCTGGGAAAGGAATATTTAATGAGTTTGTATATAATGCATTGATAGTGTATAGTTTTTATACACTGTCAATGCATCAGAGGTTGATACCTCATCAACAGTCCTTATGGGCAATTAAAAAAATTTATTTATATTTACATATAAGGACTATTGATGAGGTGTCAACCTTTAATGCATTGACAATGTATAAAAATTATACACTGTCAGTGTATCATATATAAATCCACATTTAATTTAGCTATCCTTTTCCAGCTGAGAATGAGACAAGACCAAGATCTTCATCCAATGTAGAAAAATCAAATTCCTGATTAGTGAATCATAATTTTACACTTGTTTTTTCTTTTGAGAATTTTTTATTTGTAAATTTTTTAAGATTTAATTTATTCTTTGGGTTGGGTCATGGGTGGCAATTTTTGTTGGCATATCTACTGCATGCTTGAAAGCAAAGGTCATTTCTCTTCGGTTGGTGGGTGAAAAGCCAGCCAATCCCTTCTTTCTTTTTCAGGAAAAACACAATAATTTCTTAGTAAAAGAGTAAAATTTAGAGATATCCGACAAAATTTCTAATGGAATTGATCTCTATTATTTTATGTGTACCTATATATGCGTCTGTATTTTAAATATTAAAAAAATTAATACGGTATAATATTGAAATATCAAACAATACTAACTCAAAATGACTTGAAATAACTAAAGACCTAATTAACTTGAAATTAAATCAAAGATCCAAAAATCTAATATATAACCTTATCCAAACTCAAAAAAAAAGGGGTAAAATAGCTAGACTACATGATGTTGAAGACTTTTCACATGTTTTCGCATGTGTAATTTTCAAAATTAACAAAAATAATTGTTTATAATGTTACTTGACAGCTGGAAAATTAACAAATAAAAAAATTAATTGAAGATTGGGGAAAAAAGAAGAAGAAATTGATTAATCGAAAGCTTATAATATAAAATAAGTTTGAAAAATCAGCTCTGCTAGAAACTCAACATATGCATAATGCATGCTTTGTTATTTGTTTATCTCACATGGAAAGTTGAGAGTTACACTGCTGAAAGTTGTAAAGTTCTCCAGTGGTCCAAATTTGTCGTGAAATGGAAAACGAAAGGGGGCCAAACTAAGAATAAAGTAATAAAGAAAGCCCTTTCTCTTTTTATTTTTTTAAAAAACTGACTGATAAAAAAAATTCCCCAAATGTGTAATTATTTTAATCAACAGAAACTCTGTTGGATAAATTATAGAATTTTTATATGATACAGTCACAATGTATAACTTTTATATATTGTCAGTCAACCACATAATGCCACCTCATTAATAAGCAAAATTTAAAAATGCAAAGGCTGTTAAAAATAAATTTAAAAACTTCATTAATATTTACATTTAAGGGCTTACATATTTTAAATTTTGCACATTAATGAAGTGACATTATATGGTTGGCTGACAATGTTTAACCTCTATGGAAAAACCTAAAGAAACATTAGACTCCTTTTCAGTCAACTTGATATAACATGAAATAATTTAAATTTAAATATTCAAGTATTTAATATAAATTCAACTCAAATCGACTCCAAATTCAATCAATTTGAAATAAAATCACTATCAATTTGAGATTTAAATCTTGACAATAAAAAATTGAGATTCAATTCAACCACAAGCACCAAATTGAGATTTAAATCTTGACAAAAAATTCGAAACTGAAACCACAGTATTCTTGAGATCAAATAGACTTTTCTTCAGTCTTTGTTGATGAATTTTCAAAACTAACATAAAACCTTCATTATCCTAATTTTACAAACATTCTACCGGTTGATAAAATGCTTTGCTAATTTTTCTCGAACTCTTTGGTGATTGGAGCCTTACCTATTTCCCACCAGATAAAATCAAACACAATATAGTTTTGAAAAAAGTTAAAAAAAAAGAGAGAGAGAGAGTAATGAAGAAGGAATGAAGCATAAAAAGAGAACATATATCTTTGAAATCAACAAGCTTTTATTATTTATCAATCTCACGTCTAGAAAGTAAGAGCTTCACTGTTGCAATTTGCTAAGTTCTTTAGTGGTCCAAGACTGTCACAAAATGGAAAAAATAAATAAAAAAGAAGCGAATTTGAGTTTCAAAAAGAAAACCCAGGCCAGTTTTTTTTTTTTTTTTAATTTAACTGATTGATTAGGCAAGCGATGATGCCAACAGATTCATGGTACGTGGTCTGATTTATGGATCTTCCACATTTAACTTGCAGTTATCAGCGAAGACCCACTTTTCCCCATCTCTCCCATTGCCCTTTCCCGCAACCTAGTCCCCAACGTCGAATTTCAAGCCGCCAGATAGGTCCTCCACTGTCCATTTGGTAGCTATAAGAAAACAAAGATCATATCAGTCTTCCTTTGTCTATTTGTATCCATGAATCCATGCCAAGTTAAAGTAACAAGATCAAAATTGTATCGAGGCTTGTCTCTAAGAAGACAAATTGAATTCCAGCGGCCTATGTTGTCTGAATATATGAAAGACAATGATGTAAATTTCAACTTGGCTTTGGCCTGTTTATAAGCTTCACAAAAGACATTGACTGAAGAAGTAAAAAACGAATCTTCAAATGCGAAAGATAGTTTACACTGTAAAGCAAGTTGCATTTTTAAATTTTAATAACGATTTAACTAGCAACAAATATATTAAGTATATAGACACCTCATTTTGTTTTAATAATTTATGCTATTTTTAGATAAATTAAAAATAGATTGAGATCTTTATTTTATATTTGATTCAGACAAGTTCAACTGGGGCTTATTTGAATATCTGAATTGGATAATTTGTCTTATTTAATTCATGTTATGCTCATTTAGGTTTTGTAGATTGATATTTCTTGTGTCATTTTCCATGTGCCAAATTTTAGAGTTGATTCATATGAGCTTGAAAGCTCAAAGTTCAAGATAAAGATCAAAGTTCATTTTAAAATTCAAAAATATTTTATTAATATAATTTGTAGACACCTAATTTTATTTGAGTTTAGAAATTATATTCCGATAAGTTCGATATCAATTGATTTTTGAAATTTGTTAAAATTTGTTGATTCTTTGTTATTAAATTCAATTGAACTAAATTTTGGACTTGAGAAAAAAAAAAGAGAATGATCCTGTTTTGTTTAAATCGAACCAATTTGAATCTACTAATTGTTAATTTTAAATTTGGGCTTCACTGATAAGTCCAATTTGTGTCCAATTCAAGATATGTGGGCTTTAAGGCCTAAGTTTATAATAGGCCAGTTTTTTTCATTTATTTTATTTCTTATATATATAGGTTTATATATGATACTTTGATAGTGCGTAGTTTCTAAACACGGTTAATGCATTAGAGGTTGACACTTTATCAAGAAGCAAACTAAAAATATGTCAAGCCCTTAAAAATAAATATAAATAATTTTTTTTCAACTTACTCATAAGGGTTTATTAATGAGATGTCAATCTCTTATATATTGACAGTGTATAGAAACTATATATTATCAATACACCATATATAAATCCTATATATACATATATAGATAAAGAGAGAGAGGGTTTTGGTTATTATTATTATTATTATTTCTTCTATTTATTTTTATTTTATTATTATTTTTATGTTTAATCTAATAAGCATTAATGGGGGTGTAATACCCCATACCTGCCAAGCCACTATAGCCACCTTTGCAGGCCGGAGCCCTGTTCCTAAGCCTCCCTCAATAAGGTCTTTCACATATTTTCAAGCATTAGAGCACTCACAATAATTGTTCGGTATATATTTTTGACTTAATACTCAAATGTGTCCTCAACGTTTGCCACATAATAGAATTAAATTTTTAACGTTTAAATGCATGGAAATCAATCTTCAACGTTACAAAATAATTGAATTAATGATATTTTCGTTAAATCCTTTAATTTTTGTTAAGTTTTATTACTGGTAGGGGTAACGAAAATTAAAGGATTTAACGAAAATGTTCTTAATTCAATTATTTTGTAACGTTGAGGACTGATTTCCATGCATTTAAACGTTGGGACTTAATTCCGTTTTGTGACAAACGTTGAAGACACATTTGACTAATAAGTCTATATTTTTAATGCGTAAAGGCTTTATTTTTGAAACAGTTTACTGACAGTACCAGAGGTCGGGTGTGTATTAGGTAAATGTATGCTCACTTTACAAAAATTATCGATATTGGGATGTAAATGAATTTTTATTGCTTAACGTGTCAAAACCAATAAAATATTGAAATATTTCGTAAGTATATATTTTGAAAGGCCAAACGATCATGTTTTTCGACAATTTTTAGATATATTGTAGATTAAAGTCTATACTCTGGATACTTGGATTATGAATTTTACTGTATTTGACTAGTGAACTGATTGACTGTCTGAAATTGGTCATCATCGAGGAACTACTGCTTTTTGCAAGAATTGTTATGTGATGATTTAGAATGATTTTTCTATTGTTATTGAATTGGGACCTTAGGTAAGATGCTTTAAACTGTATCAAGTAGTCAGCTACTTGATATTATCATATGACACAGGTCAATTGATACATCTAGTGTCAAAAAAAAAAGAAAAAAAAGTTAGCCCTAAATTCCGTATTCTGCATAAGCATATCGTTCTATCGCGTCCTTTGGAGTTTGACAAGTATCCCACGAATCTCATGCAGAACGATACACACCACTTGAGTAAAGTTTCTAATGTTCCTTCCATCACAACCTACTTGCCTTTGATATCATCAACTAACGCTTTATTTTCCCTACAATCATCTGGTTTATTGTGTCTATTACATTGTTTTTGTCTCATGAATTATAGTGTATACTTGCTTTGTGTATGAATTGCTGTACTGCATTGTCCCTTCCTCTAGTTTATGTTCTTTTTTTTTTTTGCGTCATGCTCCATTTTTCCTGTTGGACATGTTTATTAGCCATAGAATAGATAATTTTAAAAAATTCATAAATGTTTGAAATCAAATCTATAATTCCGATTTTGATCCTAGATTTTTTTTTATTTTGATTTTAATGACTTGAGTTTTTTTATATAATATGATTTTGGTCTATTTTTTTTTCCTTTTATGTGGTGATGTGACCCATATGATTCAAGCTGGATGGAGTAAGTGGAGAAGCGTTACAGGTGTGTTGTGCAATAAAAGAATTACTATATGGTTTAAAGAAAAATTTTACATAACAATTGTTAGACAAACATTGTTATATAGTAGTGAATGTTAGGTGACTAAGAGACTGCATACACAAAATAGGAGTGTAGCAGAATTGTGAATATTGCAGTGGATGTGTGGATATACAAGAAATGATAGAATGACAAATGAAGACATCCGTATGAAGATTGAAGTGGCACCTACCCAAATCAGATGTGTGAAAGTTGTTTAAGTTGATTTAGACATATACAATGTAGACTTGCAGATGCTCCAGTTAGGAGAGCGAAAGTTATGAATGATGAAAGAAGGGTAAAGGCTAAAAGAAGGCTGAAAAAGACTTGAAAGGATGTATTTTAGAAAGATATGGAAGTATTAGAGTTGGATGAACACATTCTTTTAGATAAGAATATATGGAGGAGGAGAATTCATATGGATGATTCAACGTGAGTTCAGATATTGGTTCATGTAGCTTACTGCAATTTATTTGGATAAAAGCTATGATGATGGTGATGATGATGTTTTGTTTCTTTTTATGTGTGCTTCAATAGATTATCACTCACTAATTTTTTGTTTTATGAAAATAACAATCAAACCAAAACAATAAATTGGAATAATTAAAAAAAAGAATAATAAAATTGGACCTCACAGACTTAAAGCCTAATCAAGAAGTTGAAACTAAGAAATAAGCTCATAACTTAAATAAAGCCTAATTAATTAAGTACATATTAAATAAGTTGCCCAAAAATTAAAGTCTAGAGTATGACTTAAAATGAATTAGTTGAGATATTTAAAAGATCCAAACCCCAAAAAAAAAGGAGATATTTAAAAGAAAACCTAGATAAAAATGGTGTTTATGCTTCTCTTCCCCAAAATTGATAGGCTATTTTTTTGAAAAGTAGTGTGCATGTTTATCCCAAATCAGGGATTTAAATTGCAGTCACGGCAGCGTTTTCGGTCGTGTTACGTTTATCGCGATTGCGGACATAACGAAAACCATCACAATCATTGCAGTCATTGTGGTTGTGAATTTTTTTTTAAATTCGCACAACTTTTGTATAAAATGTAATAATTATAATTATAATTATAAAAAATCATTTTTATGATTTTTAAAGTAATTTATGGTACCTTAAATCTACTATTTGTGTGAAAAAGAAGTTAGTTCATAATTTTTTGAATTATAATAAAGTATTCATATTTAAAAAATATTTATGATATTTGAAAAATAACAAATATTGAAAATAGAGAAAAATTAACCTAAGCCATCACATTCACATTATTAAATATCAAAATTGTTTTACTTTTTCTTGAGTTTCAATAATATTTAATATCATATATATTTTTAAACATTAATAACATATATTTAACTGCATTAAAAATTTTACTAGAATAAAATACAATAAACATTTAATATCACTTTTCATTGTTTATAATTCCTAAATATTTAATAATAATAATAATAATAATAATAATAATAGTAATAATAATAATAATAATAATAATAATAATAATAATAATAATAATAATAATAATAATAATAATAATTAACTTCAAAATCCCAAATACCCAAGCCAAAAGCCCCCCTCAGCCATTCATTGACAATCGATCCCCTTAGTCCTCACCTTCACTCTCACAGTCTCACCATCTGTTACAGCCATTCATTACTCAATCCTTCCTCAACCATTCATCACTTAATCCTCAGTCACCCTGTCGTCTTTTGCTCTCTTTTTCTCCTAAGTCACTCTTGGCGCTGCTTTATTTTTCTCCAAGTCCCAGTCTATGCTCATCAATGGCATTGAGACAGAGCCCGACAGCCACAATGCCCATGCCCATGTCACCCACAAGTCAACTGTCTTCGTTTCTTCTCTGCTTTCTCTACTCCACTTCTACAAAGTCCACAACCATAACAAAATTCCCTTCCCTAGCCCTATTTCAACATATCCTAACCCATTGCCCCTTCCCTGATTTAGATATACTTCAACTCAACAAAAGGTAAATATTTTTAAGTTTTATATAAATTGCTTACCTGGATGGATTGTTGTGTTGTGTTGCTGTTTTTTATGAATTGATATTGAATTATTGATGATTGCAGTTGAAATTGAGTTTATGGTTGTAATTGATTATGTGAAATTAGAATATTTCTTCTTTTTGGGTTTTTGTAATTGAAGATTTTAATAGAAAACGAAGGATAATGGCAATAACGGACCGCTATTACCGCAATCCTCCGTTACATTGTTTTGTAACGGCTAATAACAGCCGCTACATGTGTGATTAAATTTCACACCTGCTTTTCTTCAAATAGTGCTGGTGGCCATCGCCACTACTGTAATATGGCGGCCACTATTTGAAACCTTGCCCTAAATGAAGCATGATACTATTGCAACATTCCAAAAACCTATTTTCCAAGTGAAACCTCCAAATTTTAAACTCTTCTTTTATCAGAGACCTAATTCTATAAGAATAGAAAATTTCACAAACAAAGGCGAGGGAACAAAAAAATAAACAAAGTTAAAGAAGCAAAATTATAACAAAAGAATCCCCTAATCCATTACAGTTGCCACTAATAACAAAAACAACCATTGATACCTAACTCAAACCACCATTACTTCTAACCAAAACAACTACACCAACACTAACATTATCTAACTCTAACCACCTTACTATTTACCTAACCAAAACCAAGACCCATAATACCTAGCACAAAAAAAAAAACAAGGCAAAAAAATCCTAGAGAAAAACAAACTACCAACATCATTCTAGAAAAAGCAAACAATAAAAAAATTAAAGCAAATGAGGGGAAAGGGTTTCTAATTTAGAGTGTTTGAGGGGGGTTTGGGTTTAAAAGTTACTAAGGAGGAAGGCTAGGTTAAGAGAAAGGACATATTGACAGATGAAGGTGTTTAGAGTGGCAAAAGAAATGTTTTAGGTCTTGAAACTACCATTTTTAGATCTACGTTTACGAAAATTGCTAAATGCATAATTTAGGAATCAATGTTTAGGTCATTTCTCAATTAAAGATATAATGTTTAATTTAAATCAACTTAGAACTAAACATTTTTGAAGTACTAAACTTTCCTCTATCTTTCTTTCTCTGCTTTGAATTTCCTCCCTTTATCTTGAAAAAAACCCAAGAATAAAAGTTTAAGGCATCATTTCCAGATTTTGGTAACCAGCCACCATGGCTGTCTCTATTGACCACTGCTCGTCAATAACGATCCTAACGCAAATTACATCTAAAAAACCTTCTCAGCTTTTTCTTCCTTCTTCTCTTATTAGATTTCTAAAATAGTTAATAGAAAATCCTAAACTACCCTTGAACCCCAACTTAAACTCGCCCAAAACTCTTATCGTCGTTACTCTAAATAAGTCCATCTAGAGGTGGCAAATGGGCGGGTCGGATCGGGTTTGGGTTGGGTTATTTTGAATCAGATCATTTTGGGTTAAGGAAAAATCGGATCATTTTGGGTTCAAATCATTTCAAGTTCGGATAAGGTCGGGTTTGAGTTAAGGAAAAATTGGTTTATTTCGGGTTCGGATAAGGTCGGGTTTGGATTAATTTGAATTCGGATCAATTTGGATTCGGATTAGGTCGGGTTTAGGTCGTTGATTTTTTTAGTCAATTCGGGTTGTTAGATTTGGATTCAGGGTCTAGCGAACAGGTTTTATTCGGTTAAGCCTTGGTCATCTCGATGTGATTTGTTTGGTATGAAAATTAATTGAAATCATATTTCTAAGAATTGCAAAACTCATGGAAATAAAATTTTCTTCTTACATGACCTATAATAAAATTGAGATTTAAATAATCAAAATATTTAATAATATGTATGATAGTTTTCTTTATAATATATTTATCAATATTCATAAATTAATTACATTTTTTCATTTTATTTTTATTATCTATAATAATTAATAACTTTATGAATCAAAGTAATTTAATAATCCATACTAAATATCATAATTCAGTACTATACATCTATATAATTTCTCTTGATTTTTTATAAAATAATTGGAGACATTAAGTGTAGATGATATAGCTTGTGTACTCTATTATAGATTTGCCATTAAATAATTATACATTAGGTTTAAATGAATATAATATAAAAGTAAATATTTAAGTTAACTAGATTAAATATATATAACACTTATATTATTGAAAAAAAATTATATTTTTACTATATTAAAATACTTTGATAATTAATTTAACATTTAAATATTTATTGATAATATTAAATTTAAGTTTGAATCATTTTGGATTTAGGTTAATTTGAATTCGGATCAATTTGGGTTCGGGTCAATTTGAGTTCGGATCAATTTGGGTTCGGATTAGGTCAGGTTTGGGTAATCTATATTTGGATGAATTTGCGTTTGGATCAATTCGAGTTCAGATCAAGTCGAATTTGGATTAATGTGTGTAGACACCATTTTTGTCCGGTTCTTTTTCAAACATTTTTAATTAATTAGTTTTTATATTTGATTTTAATTTTTAATTTTTAATTTTTAGATTTAGAAATAAATTTTGGATTTTGATTTTGATTTTTATAGAATAAAATAAAGAAAATAAAAAAAGAAGAAGAAGGAAATCAGAATTAATTTTGATAGGAAAGTAAAATTAAATGAGACTATTAAAGATTGAAAATCAAAATTTTGTGAAAAGGAAAGTCAAAATTAATATTGGATTCAAGTCCGATTCTTGAAATCTAAAAATATTTTTCCTAGAAAATTGATTCTTGAATTTTATATATATTACCAAAAATAAAAAAATAAAAAAATAAAAAAACCCTAGGTCTATAAAAGGAGAGAGCACAATACACAAAGGGGGGGAGGCAGAAAGAAAAGAGAGAAAAAAAAAACCTAGAAAAAATCCTAGAGAAACCCTAAGAGAAAACCTAAGAAAAAACCCTAGAAAAAAAAACCTACAGAAACCCTAGAGGAAACCCTAGAAAGAACCCTAAGAAAAAAAAAACCTCGACACTGCTCGATTCTGATCATCATCATCCCCTCACTGCTCACCATTGATCATTATTTTTTCACCTCTATTGCTACCAAACCAAAACCCCAGGAACGACCTTTCTTTGCCAACTTCACCACGCCTACTTTGCATGCCGCTGCTTCATTACTGCACCCTCTGTTTCACCGTTCACCTCCCTGACTTCCTGCGCCATCTTCTGCCTCACCACACTGCTGCATCCTGCTCTGTCTGGCGCCGATCACTGCACCATCACTGATTTGCTCCTACTTGTTGCCTCCTGTTGCATCGCCAGCTCTGTCCGGAGCCATCGTTCCCTGCATCACGCGTCTCCTTCCTTATTCACGGCCAAACCCAATCTTCACCACGGGACTCCTTTGTTTCACCATCTTCCTACCGAGCCACCCCACTTGCCCACTCCACTGCACCATCATCACTAGCCCCTTTGCAACAGCTGAGCTTGCCGCTGCCATCACCACCATCGTCGTCTTCATCTCCAAACCAACCATCACCAGCTACTGCAAGAATTAGGAAAGGAAAGAAGGAAAGATCAAAAAGAAAGAATAGAAAACAAAGGAAAATACAAAGAAAGGAAAGGAAAGTGACGTGAGGTAAAAGAATTTTTTTTTACTTATTAATTTGCACTTGTTAATAGTATTTTAATTGATGCATGATTAAGTGAGAATGTAATAAAATGATAATTTGTTAAATCCCATGTTAATATAATATTTGATAGATTTAGTTTATATAATATTTGACTAAGTTTTGCATAATAATTCTATTTAATATTAATTTGCCTGTTAATTCATATAAAATTCAAATTAGTGCATATAATTGATTTGACTTAACAATCTTTAAATATTAGATTTGCATATTAGTAATTTGTATGTTTTTTTATATAATTTGATTTTGCATGATTATTGGATAATTTGATTATTGGGTAATTTGATAATTTTGCATGATTTGTATATTTGTAGAACTAAATTTAGTTTACATATAATTTGTATGAATAATGTGATATATTTGCATGAGAATATTCTGATATTGTGATAACTTGGCTCGGCTTGCATGTGTCATTAGGATTTAATTAAATAATGAAATTGTGCGATTTACATTGTCGACTTAGGAATTTTATTTTAGAAAATATGGCTTATAAAATAAGATAGATAAAACAAAAATTAGAAAAAATAATAAAATCATAAAATATGGAGATAAGTTGAGATTATTCCAACGACGGAACTCCAAGAGGATTGCGATCGAGTAACATTCTCGGAGATCTTGAGGTGAGGAGGTTCTTTTTAAGTCTTATCAGCTTGATGGAAGATTTAAAAATTCATTTCCGATATTTAAAACTCAAATTTATTAAAAAATTGAAATAAGAATCAATTAAAATTAATTGTAATTAAAAGAATAAATAATCAAATTAGAAATAAAAAAATTATAAAAAATAATATATTTAGAAATAAAAATTGAATAGTAAAAATACAAATTATCCGACGACGGAATTCTAAAGGGACTGCGCTTGAGTAGTACTTTTAGATGTCTTGAGGTGAGGAGAGTTCTTTTAAGTCTTGCCAGCTTGATGGAAGATTTAAAGGATATTTCCAAGATTTTATAAATTAAATTATAAAAATAAAAATAAAATTAGATTAAAAAATAGTAAATTAAAATTAAGTTTATTATAATAAAGAATAAAGATCAAATTAATAAATTAGAATTAAAATTAAAAAATAACTAAAATAAATAGAAATTAAATTAAATTAAATATTTTAATAAATGTGAATTATTCCGAGGATGGAATTTAAAGGGAATTGCGATTGAGTAGTTTCTTTAAAAATTCTAAGGTGAGAAAGTTTCTTTAAAGTCTTACCAGCTTGATGGAAGGTCTTTAAGAAAATCTTCAATATCAAATAATACATGTTTATTTAAAGATATAAAAATATATGAAAATAATAATTTATATAAGAAAATAATAACAATAGAATAAAATAAGATAAAATAATAAATAGAAATTGGATAGGAGTCAAAATAGGATTTGCATAAAAATATCTAAACAATCCGACGACGGAGCCTCTTCAAGAAAGGCGATTGGTCCTACTTGAATACTCTTGAGGTGAGAATAACTTTTAAGTTGTCCAACCAGCTTGATGGAGGAGACTTAAAAGATTTTTCAATATTTAATTATATCGAAATTAAAGTAAAAGGCAAAATTAAGATAACCTTAGATCACTTGGTACCATTTTAGGATGGGCGTTGTGAGGGTGCTAATCCTTCCTCACACGTAACCATACTCCCGAACTTAGAACTTTTAACGTAGACCAGGCCTTATCCTTAGTTTGAATAGGTGACCAATCACACCTAGGTTAGAATGATTGGTGGCGACTCCATAGTTTTGTGTCTAGCTATTAGGTTTCCCGAAACTTAATACGTTATGACAATGTGAATTCAAATAAATTTGATTTTCGATCAATTCAGATTCGGATCGGGTTGTATTTGGGTTGTTAACTTTTTTACTCAAATCAGATCGGTCGGATTTGATGTCGGGTTAATCAGGTTAGTTTTTTGGATCGAGTCAATTTTTGCCACCTCTAAGCCCATCTTTATGTTTTCCTTCTTATTTGGTTCTTCTTTCTTGTCAAATTTGATCTCTTAAAGCCCCTTACAACCGCTTAAAGTCAAAACCTTAGAAGAAATTATCTATTTTTTTTCTCTATTTTGCAATTTTAATCCGTGCGTCTTTTGACAGACGAGGTTACTTTTTTTTTGTGGATAGCTTTGATTTTGTTTTTGTCTCTCTTTTTTTTTGTAAACGTCTTTCTAGATTTGACATGATGTTTGATTAGTTTAACTGATATTTGGTTAGTATAAGGTATGAGAAAATACAGTAAAATATTAAGAGTAAATAGCACCCGTGGTCCTTATAATTTGGACTTTATAACAAGTTGATCCCTAAACTTTAAAACGTAACAAATTGGTCCCTAACGTTACTTGTTGTAACATATAAGTCCTTTCGTCACTTAAGCCGTTATTTTTCTGTTAAATGCCAATTGGACTTCATGTGGACCACACTTGTGTCTAGTCAACTCTCTTAAAATGCTGACATGGAATTTGAAAAAAATAAATAAAATATAAAATATTAATAAGATGTCATTTTGATGGTAAAAAAAAAACCATAATTCCCTAAAAGCACTATGTTGTTGTTCCTATTTTTGCATAAAGCAATCGTTTCAATCGTCGCAATAACTGCCGTGCTCTGGCACTGTGTTTTGGGTTTTCAAAGAGTTGCTTTTTAAAAAAATTTTCTATGGGAAGCAACTATTTAAGAAGATGCTGTGAGAATAAGCCCAGTAATGAAAGTATAGAAGAAGTTGCTATGTTTGCAATAAAAGGTGGAATTTTCATTTAGTTGGCTCTAAGGGGTGCGATTGACACCTATTTTTCCACCTTCCACCCCCTCCGATTTCGAGAAACTTGATCCCATGCCCATTAACCCCTGATCTACAAGGAATAGAAAGAACTAACCACCTGATTTGCTTTTCAAGGAATAGATAGATAAAAAATCAATGGATGCTGAAGCTACTACAATTGCTTCAACAGGAGCTGCTGTCGGTACTGCTTGTGATTTTGGTTTATATTTCCTCAACTATTTTTTGTATATGATTTTTCTGTGTTTGGGGCTTTTGGATGATTTTTTTGTTTGAGTACTTCCGCTTATGGCTGAAGTGGGTTTGGGATTTTGGGAGTAATCTATGAAGATTGAAGGTTGGTTTTTTTGGATAAAATTGGGTTTAATTGTGGCTTGATTCAAGTTTGAACTAAGTTAGATTTCTTGTTGATATACAATTGAAGAAACTTTTTTAAATAAAACACTAAACCCATCTCCGCTAACAGATGATCTGCCGATAAGAAAGGAAAAAATAGAAAAGAAAAATATAATAAAATAAAAACCAAAAAAAATAGAAAAAAGATAGAGTTTAAGATGAATAAGTCTGATCCGTTAGCTCCAATCCTTAACGCCTGCAAAGCGCTCATCAAGCGGGATTAGTCTTGTTCAGTGCGACATGTATACAGAGAGGCTAACTCATGTGCAAACTTCCTCGCTAACAAAGCGCATGACAGTACGTACGATCTTCAATGTTTAGACTCCATGCCTTCTGGGTTGGGGAGCTTCATTCAGTTTGATGTCATGGGTCTGGGTTTACCCAGATTTGTGTAGGTAATTCTTTTCTTTATTTCGTTCAAATGTACCAAAAAAAGTACTTTTATTTTTTATTAAATAAATAAGAAAAAAATAACAAATAAATTGAAGTATAAATTAGAATTAAAAACCTAGAGGAAAATAAATAAAATTTAAGGTTTATGATTAGAAAAAAAAATTGAAGAGAGAGAAACTAAAAGCAAATTGAATAAAGGATATTATAATTTTTAAAATAAAATCTACTTACATTACTTTGTGTTAAAATAATTGCAAAATAAAAAAAATTCAAAATAAAAAAATTATTTTTTATCTTAAAGAATAATTTGTATTTGCTGATAACTTAAGAGTAGGCAAATTTTTAGTCAAACCCAAAAAAAAAAGCAAGATAAAGTAGGTGAGGTATATCAGTTGCCAACTAAGCATGTTTGTCTTGCACATGTAATCAAGCCGTCATTTAACGTCTGACATAAAGATTTCAATGACGGAAGGATCATTTCGTTATGTTAATATGACATTAGGGACTAATTTGTTACGTTTTAAATTTTAGAGATCAATTGGTTATAAGGTCCAAATTATAAGGACGGTGGGTGCTATTTGCTCAAATATTAATGAGACAAGAAAAACATTTATGTTTTCATTTTTCTTTTTTAGACAGAAATAAATTGAATAAAATAAGCAAATATACTTCAGCCACATGTTTCTATTAAACACTTAAGGGAACATGAAATGTACACTCCAAATTTCCTCCAATTTGATCCTTAAATGAAGCAGTTATAAATTTTTTTTGACAATTGAAACAAATAAAACATTTAATCCTTATTAAGAATCACCCAAAAGATTAGATCTTACATTGAGCATTTTGTCTTAAAAAAAAATTGGCACTAATTGAAAAACTAACTAACTGAAAAATTAAGAGAGTAATTTTTGGAAAAACTAACTTTGATGGATGGTTGAAAAAGGAATCAAGAGAAGCCTTTTTGGTTTTTTTGGCACTAGCAAGCGACAGTCTGAGGGGTAAGCGAAGGCCCACATGGATGATGGTCGATTTTTGGGTTCTTTGGGGCTTTTGGAGTTTTTCTTATCTAGAGAGAAAAGATGATTGAGCTTAGAGAGAGTGAGTGGACTGAGGAAAATGATTTTTCATGTATATACAGAGGCAAAATGGCGTGTTTAATTTGACAGGGGGATCTTGCTCAAATTTGGACCCTTTAGGTTTTAATTTTAACCCAAATTTAGTGGTAAAAGAAATCCTTTATTCTATTTATTTATTCTGTTTTCTTCTTTTCATGCATATTTATATATTAAAAATATAATTTTTTTTTTTAAAAAATAGATGCAAATTTAATTATTTTTAGTTAGTAATAATTAAAATCCTGAAAGAAAATAACGTATGGTTTAATAAATTAGATAGCTTGTAAACAAAAAAGAAGGATAACTAACTAATTACAGAAAATAAAAAATTTCAAAAATAAAAACTAGAATAAAAAATAAAATAAAATTCAATAAATTTAAGGATTTATATATGATGCACTGATAGTGTATAGTTTCTATATACTGTCAATGCATCATAGGTTGACACCTCATTAATAGAACCTTATGAGCTAATTAAAAAAAATATAATTATCTTTATTTTTAAGGGCTTGACATATTTTTTAATTTACCAATTGATGAGGTATCAACATTTGATACATTGACAGTGTATAGAAACTATACACTGTCAATGCATCATATATAAAACCTAAATTTAATTAGAATTTATATATGATACACTGACAGTGTATAGTTTGTATACACTATCAATGCATCAGAGGTTGACAACTCATCAATAGGCTCTTATGAGCAAATTAAAAAAATTAATTTTATTTGCTTTTAAGGGCTTCGCATATTTTTTAATTTGCAAATTGATGAGGTGTCAACTTCTGATGCATTGACAGTGTATAGAAACTATACACTGTCAATGCATCATATACAAACTCATTTTTTTTTTTGAAAAGACAAACCCATTTAATTATATCATTATATGTTATATTTTTTTTTGGTTACAAGATGAAAGTAAACAAACAGAGGAATAAAAACTAAGACAAACAATAAGCCCTGGGCCAAGCAAGTAGCAACTCCTTGAGCGTGCACTTTAATAAAATTACGGTAATAAATTAATGAAGATTTAACCAATGATAGAATTAAAAAAGAAATTACAAACGTGTGACTTTTTTAAGAAAATTATAGATGAGAATATTTTTCTGAATTTTTCCAGAATGTTGGGAATTTAGGAAAATAAAATCTAAATCAAAGGTTTACATTTATTTTCAAATAAAAAATAAGAATAAAAAATAACAACATAAAAAATATAGTGGGAGAAATACAAAAATATATTTTCATAAATAATTTCTTAGTTAATCTTAAAGAGTATTTTAGGAAATTACCACATTAAACCATCAACAAACTATTGATTAACCAAATCCCTTTTAACAAAAAAAATGGAGTTAAATTAACTTTTTTTTTGGGTATAATCACAGGATAACCTATTCTTTTTATGGAACTTTAACGAAGTTTAAGATTTTTTAAAGGGAATAGATTCAATTAGGATATCAATTGCACTTAATAAAGTTTCAAAAAAAATTGCACTTAATAAAAAAAAATTAGTCCATTGTTTTTCGTAGATCGAATTTTCGGATCTCACGTTATGACAAAATAATTTTTTTTCAATAACTTACAATTTTGTCATATTTACATTTAATACAAAAAAATATTTTCATTAATAATTTCTTAGTTAATATTAAAGAGTATTTTAGGAAATTACCACATTAACCATCAACAAACTACTGATTAACAAAATCCATTTTAACAAAAAAAAATGAGTCAAATTAACTTATTTTTTTGATGTAATCACTGGTATCTTCATCCGTTTTACAGTCTGAGATTAATTTTGTTTGGGCCGGAAGTGGTAAACGGTAAAAACTCTCTCAACAATGGAGATTCTAAGATTCAAAACTTGTCCAAATGCTTGAAGAAGAAATTTACTTTCACTTCTTCCAACCATTTGTTGATAGTCAAATTAACTTATTACATAAATTGATTAGCTTCATCACCTTTGACTTGTGAGTTAGTATAGTGAGTTTTAACATAGATCCAACATCGGCATTTTTGTATATAAATATATCTATATCCTTTACCTACATTAGAAAAAATGATTCGGTGATAATAAGGACTTTTAAGAGATGAGGAGATCAGGTATCTTATTTTATAGAACAAGGTCCAGTTGGTAATGAAGAACTGGAGGAAAAACTGAAAAACCAGCGGCCATTTTGGGGGTTTTCATAAAAGCTTTCAATTACAAACATAAATCATTTTAATGTCTGCCTTAAGCTTAATATTTCTGCTTCTAATTCCTATCAGAAAATTGAGGGCAACTATCCTGTTATTGCAAAAATTGTAAATATGATGAAAGCTATTCAAGTAGAGGTGTAAAATGAGTCAAGCACTTGCCAAATTAAAAACATAAAGAACAGATTGAAAAAAAAGTAAGTTAGTGATTGAGAATATATGGTACTGAAAAAGAATCAAATTGCTTTCCCTTGTTTCAAATATGTAATGGATACATGAATCTACTACCAAAAAAAAAAAAAACCAAGTTCAACTAACCTTATCAGAATCAAGTTATAACCAAGTTCAACTAACCTTATCAGAATCATGTTATAATTAATATGACAAACCTATCGATTAGGAGTTAAATTTTTTTTTTCCAGAATGTAATCAAAAGCCACCTTTGATAAAGTCAAACCAATTTTACAGTGTTTTATTAAGTTGTCATGAGTTCATTTGATCTCATGGGACTCTCAAGCATTTACGTCAAGCCCTGTTGAATTCACATTGTAAACATTATTAGTATAAAGGGTTTTCTTAAATTTTTCCGTCCTTTTTCGGCTAAAACAGCTTTATTTTATGTCTTGAACAGAAGAAGCATTTTTGTTCTTTTGGTTAGGCTCAATGTACCGGTAATTAGGCTAAGAATGATGACTTTGTAGCTTCTTTATGGCTTTATTCTCATCCATGCTTGGTGATCTTTCTTTCAGACAATGACAGCTTGATTGACATTAATTAGTAGCTTAAATAATGATATGATTTGACAATGACAGTTTCATGTAATCCAACATTTAATAACTCAGTACATAATTGATGCATGTATCCCGTCCCAAATTCTTCACAAAGATTAACCTTTGTTTGTGCATTAATTTGTTTAGTTCTTAGCTGAGGAAAAACACATTGCATCATGTCAAGCTGGTTAGGCTTATTAATATGGATCAAATGCAAGTTATAAAATATCTATGATAAATCCCAAATACAAATCAACGAAGTTTTCATACTTTTAATAAAAAAAATCATTTATATTTCGGAATGTTCGAATTGTTTGGCAAATGCTGCTAGAAAATGGGTTTTAATCTTTAAAAAATTTCTTACAATTTTCAATCCAACCAAACAATATCATAAAATAATTGTATAATCACTACAATTATCCCAATAGAAAACTTAGCACACTCCCATTCTAAAGTATTAAATGCTTTAGTTGCCAATACTAAAATCACTAACCCCTTTTATATTTGCATGAAACCTCAAATCCAGCCTCTTTTGATTTCAAATTCACTCAGGATAGCCCAGCCCAGCCCAGTCCAGCCCAAACTATCTAAACTTAAAATTTCAACTTTAATCAAGCATTAATTTGTTTTAAGAGAAATCACTATAATCTATTAATCAGCTATAAATTTAACAAATTAAGATATTATACGATAATTGAAATTGTACAATCACTATGAAGAGATTTTTTTCATTAATTTAAGTAATATTAAATTACATTATTGAAGCTTGTTGCTATTAAGTAGAACGCTTAGTTTTTGTTTTGTTTTTTGTTCTTATTCTATCATTAGTTTTTCAATTCCTATCTATTTAATTCACATTGAATCCATAATTTTTAGAAGTCTATCCAACATGTATACCATTTCAACTAATGTTTAGTTGAACAAGTAGGTTTAATATTAGAATTATTATCTCATTCATTGACAGTGAAACTTTTTAATTTTACAAATGGAACTACAAATCTGTCACACAATTAGCATTCATTTTTAATTAGTTTTTTTTTTTACTTTTTTTTAAAAAAGTTTTCTAAATGATATGTGTCACCCTGTCACTCCAATTTATGAAATCTAAAATTTTTATTGACTGTGTATCAAATAATTTTTCTTAATAATAGTTGCAAGATTTTGTTCAAATTAATCTAAGTTCTTACCTTCTCCAAACAGAGTTGTTGCCATGTATTTGATCAAGGTCATATATAAATATATCAAAGAAATATAACAGGTTGTTTTTTTTTTTGTTCATAGAGACTAAAGGTATAAGAGGCAAGGGGATTTGACTTTAGATCTAATCTTTCCAAAGAAGGATAACAACAGTAAGGTCGAACAGATGTTAAATATGATAATTTGTTAGACTACTATTATTTGTTACCAATTAACCCATGAACAGGATTTACATGAACCTAAATTATGGCTTAATTTGATTTCTCATGTTAATAATACCATTCATGTAAACCTCTAAAAACTACATAAATATTCCATTTTTAGAGTTCATCTGCCTCTCAACTTCTCAAAGCAAACAATTCCAAGGTGTACTCAAGAATTAACTGCATGGTTTTGGTTTTTTGTCAGCTTCATTATATGCTGAGCACTGACTGATGTGCATCACCTTTTAATTTTTTAGAAGAAAATAAAACAATTTCTTTTAAAAAATTTTTACAGAATAATATTGTCAAAAACGATTTATTTTTTTGTTCATAAAAGAACAATTTATTTTAATACTTAGTACACATGTGGTTCAGATTAAAAACATGAGATTCATTTTGAGAGTGTATCAACGATAATTATTATTACTAGAAGATAGCCCGCCCGTTAGTGCGGAGAACATTAAGATGGTAAAGTTATTAAAAGCTTAGAAAAAAGTTATGTTAGATTGAGCAAAATTAGAAGCATACTTATATAACAATAAAAGAGTTCTGATTTTTGAGTTTGAAACCAAAAAAAAAAAAGGAGTTCTGAGTACAAATCACATTACAAATGCCATGGAGAATTTGAATATTGGAACTAAGTATCATGGTGTTGGGAAACTTCATATGGGAAATGAAGTTGGATTTAATATTTCAAGTATAGGTCACTTTTCTGTTAATATTAACTTCTGTTCTAAACCCTTTAAGCTCAAAATATCCTTCATGTTTCCCAAATTACAAAGAAGTAACTGTCAGTTTCACAATTTTGTAAAGAAAATGATATCTATTTTGAGCTTCACTATGACTACTACTTTGTGAAGCATCCTATCACCAAGGAGGTTCTTTTAAAAGGGACACTTGACCATGGTCTGTACAAATTTAATCTATTAATAAATTGGTCTATTGCTGCTAATCATTAGAACAAAAAAGAATGCATCACTTGCTTTACTAGAATATTCTGTTCCAAAATTAGACTATTTTGTTCTTTGGCATAGATGCCTAGGACATCCTTATGCTATTATAGTTTCTAAAGTTCCTTCTTCCTGTAATATTTCGAGTAAAGTCAATAAAAATTATATTTTATCTCTTTGTCAACAGGCTAAAAGCCACAAACTTCCTTTTTCTTTATATATAACTACATATAATTCTTTTCTTACACTTGTTGAATCTGACATTTGGGGTCCTGCACCTTGTTTTTCAGGAAATGGTTTCAAAGACTACATTTCCTTTGTTGATGCCTATTTTAGATATACATGGATTTACTTCTTGAAATCAAAGAAGGAAGCCTTGTCTTCCTTGATTCGTTTTAAGAAACAGGCTGAGAAATAGTTTTCAACTTCTATTAAGATACTACAAACAGATTAGGGTAGTGAATGCAAAAGTTTACTTCCCTTCTTAATTCTAAAAGAATTGTTTTTAGAAACTCTTATTCTCATACCGATCAACAAAATGAAATTATGGAAAGAAAACACAGACAAATTGCAGAAACAAGATTAACACTACTTTCACAAGCATCTTTTCCTTTTAAATTCTGGTCTGAAGCTTTCTCCTCTATAGTTTACCTCATAAATAGATTGCCAAGTACAGCTTTAGAGTCAAAGACACCCTTTGAAGGCTTAAACTGTAACAGCCCATTACCACATGTTTCACGTATTTCCATACAATTTTATCGGTTGGGCTGTCTGCGATGCCAATAACATTCTACAGTGATAGTAATAAATAATAATATTTATTTATCAAATACGGAATATGAAATTTCTTTTCATTTTCCCTTACATCTGACATCCCCTATTGTCTTTATCTCAATAAAGTAGTATTGTATGTATATGTCTGAAATGTAAAATAGAAGTGACTGTACCTGTCATATTTGACATAACATGCCTCAGCGCTTTAAACATAGCTATACCCATCTAAGAGCTACTTCTCTACTCCGTGTCTTTTATCTGTGGAGTTAAAACAAAGGGGTGAGCGATTCATACGCTCAGTAAAGGAGACATATGCTGCTTTATAAAAATAAAGACTATATACCACCAAATATTTGTTTTTCCTCAATTCATATCAAGTAGGAAAACAGTGGATATAGTAAGCAACATTCTCAATACACCCTTCAAACAACTGGTTAAATAGTTTACTTTGAAATGTAGTAAACAGTAAATAGGATTTAATAAATCCTCTCAATAAACAGAAATCCACAAGTTGAGAGTAGGCAACAAACAAATCATGCTATCATTGTTCCCCTAGGAACACAACTCCGCTTTTGGGGTGCACCCGTAGGCCACCGCCCCTCACGGCTATCTCAACTAGATCTATGGCCACAATCTCTAGGTGGTCCTCGGGTCCACTTGCCAAGTGACCTCGAGACCGCTGATGACTTGGCGGGTCCATCAGCCCTGTGACGCCCTGAGGTGCACTTGTTGGTCCATCGACCGAGCCACTGCCCCAGGCGGGTCACGCACTAGCAACGCATGAACTCATGGCCTAAAGTCTCAAAAATAACATTTTATATCTCATGAAAACCTTTATGGAATTATCTCAACATATTATCATTTTCTTAAAATGATTTGATTTTCCAAAAAGGTTTAGGCTTCTGTTTACAAAACACGTTGAAAACCTTTTAAATTCTCAATATTTAAAATCTGCTCGCCCATGGTCAGCTCGCCCAACATGGCTCGCCCATGGCAGCTCGCCCAATGCGGAGAACCTATGTTCGCCCACCAACCTTTTCTTTTAAAACTTGTAAAACTGGCTCGCCCTCAGTGGCTCGCCCATGACCAGTTCGCCCACTATGGCATTGCCATGGTCAGTTCGCCCAACTGCAACACTTCCATGGTCAACTCGCCTAGTGCGAAGAACTTATGTTCGCTTGCCCAACTTCGCTTTTAAAAACAAAAAGCAAAACTGGCTCGCCATTAATGGCTAGCCCATTTGTCAATTCGCCCAAAAAAGGTTTATATTTTCTATTTTTCAAAGATATTTAAAACAACTCATTTTTCCAACAGAAATTACCATTGAAATCTGTTCGCCATAGTCAGCTCGCCAGCATGGCTCGCCCATGGTCACTCGAAACGGGGGTGAACAAGTGTTCGCCCGCCCCACACATTTCCCTTACCTCACACTCTATATTTAAAACATAAAGACTGGCTCGCCACGTCTGGCTCGCCCATAGTTTTCTTCTCAAAACGGTTTGCCCGCCATTAAAAATATAAACGGGATACGGGCCAATACCAATTCGCCCAACATAAAAACAAAAGGGATCGCCCGCCCTGTACCAGTTCGCTCAAATCAGAATATAAGGGTCGACCTTTAGCTCGCCCAAATCAATATAATTATCAAAATAATGCATGTCATAAACCAAAATAATTTCTTAAAATTTTAATTATATTTATACTCTACAGGACATGCATTTTACTTCATACACATCTCCCTTACCTGGTTCAACGAAGCCTTGCTTCCTTCTTGCCTTCCAAATCGCATTCACCGAGTTCATAATTCCCGGCTGTAAATAATTTATAAATTCTATTAATATTTTCATTTCATATCACCTGGCGAGATTCAGATAAAACAATTGACTACTCGCCCAAAAGAGCTCTAACTAGCTCGCCCGACCGAGCTCGCCATTCAATATATGATTTACACGTGTTAGCTCTCCCGCCTTAACTCGACAATAATAAATTTGGGAGTTCACCCAATATTTACTTCGCCAAGTTTACATTGGCTTAAATGCGGGAGTTCGCCCACATTTCTACTCGCCCATGCCCGATGCATTTGAGCTCGCCCATTAAATCACTTCACTAGAGTTGGGTGATCTCGCCCATTTGAAAACAGAATTTACTTAGGCGAGTTCTTATTATCTACTCGCCCCATTTGCGATTACAAATTTATCATCATTGGCGATCACAATAGTCGCCATTCTCGCCACTTATTCCATTATTTTCCTTGTTTTCATATTCTCTAAGGATCTAACTAAAAACAAGACCGTATCTATGTTTATTACTTCATAAAACATAGAATTCTATCATTGAGCATCAAGAACACCTCAGAAAATATGAAACTCACCTTTACTAAGTTGCTCTTCCAACAACATAATGCTTTCTTGCTTTTCTTAGCTTTACTTCTCTTGTTCCTTAGCTCTTCAACACTGTAGAAGAGTTTGGCTAGCTAAAAGATAAAGTTTTATTGCTCATATACGAGAGAAATAGAAGAACTAAGTATGAGTTTGCAGTGGAACGGAATGAGAGAAAGACTTTGAAGAAGATGAAGTTTGCTAAACAATTTGCCTCAAGTCTTTCTTCTTATATAACCATGCTTCTCCAATCAAAACCCATCACTTGGTCTTATCCCATTCTTCTTCCATTAATTTCACGTCATTCATGCATTTAATGTATGAAGAAAAACTGCACTTACATGGCGTGAAAGTCTCCCTTCCACACACCTTTTCTTCTGCTATTGACTTTGTTTTGTTTCTCAACCAATAAGTTAATTCCTTACTGACTTCAACCTCTTCTCCATTAATTCTCTTCAACCGTGTGACTTATAAGTCAATTTTGGCTGCCAAATGGTTTGATTCTCTTTTCATTTTGTCCACACTGATTTCAGTTCGCCTCCTAATTCTGGAGACCTCAGCTTCAACTCGCCAATCTTTGAGATCGCCACTTGATATTGATGCCAACCTAAAATTTGGCAATTACGAGAAATTTACTTTTAGCGATCACTTATCTGTTTGGCGATCACATCTTATTGCTCTACTCGCCCACTTGCAATCATATGGGCGATCAACAGTCCTCGCCACGTTGGGCGATCATCCAAAGAAACTCAATTGCTGAACACATTAGTCAATAAGATGATTATTCATACTCGCCCTCAACAATTGGCCATAAGCCTTTATCTTACTCGCCTTTGCGAACTATGCCATATACTCGCCCATACTCACCATTGGGCGATCACCAGTTATGGCTCAACTAGCCAACCTTGCTCTGATTCACGCAACACGTTGGCGAACTCACCTATTCGCCCAACCAAAGATGCAATCAATCAACTCGCCATCATCAACTCGCCCTTCTCATTCCTTGGGCGATCAAATCCCTCATCACATTGGGCGATCACCTTGTTCGCCCATTGGCGAGCTGCTCTATCTACTCGCCCACACATTATTTCACCGAAATTGCTCCATTTACTTCTCAAATTAAGGAGCTTTTTACCCAAGTAGAATTCAATGTTCTTTATTTATTTAATTTCCATTATCACTTTTATGAATTTAGACTCTACAGTAGTGTAAATCGGATCTTACATTTTCTCCCCACCTTAAGAAATTTGGTCCTCCAAATTTCAACCTGACTTATCAGTGATAAAGCTCTGGATATTTATTATGCATGAGGCTTTCAAATTCTCAAGTAGCCTCATACTGCCAAAGAATCCCATCAAGAATTAATCTTTGATCACCACACTTTATCACAATACTTTATCCCTCCTATCCAAAATCCGTACCGATTTCTCAACGTAACTCATGTCCTCTCTAATCGCTAGAACTCATGTCGAATCACGTGAAAAGGATATGGATAGTACTTTCTCATCATTGAGACATGGAATACGTTATGCACTCCTGACAACTCGGGAGGTAGTGCACGTCTCTCACACGATCTAAGATCTCCAAAGATCTCATGCCTCGAGGACTCAATTTTCCTCTCATTATGCCTCTAAATAGTGAGGCCTTAATATACATCATTTCTTATATATCAAGAAGTCTGTTCGACCAAGTCGAAAATGACTCTCGATCTCTGATCTTCTCATGCTATCTTGGATTATATCGTCTGCTAAATAAACCCCTTTCAAGTGTTATGCCCATACTCTCCTTGGGCCATTTTCATAAGCAACTCTGCCAGGGTAGAGGATTATCCCAGGAGTCTATAAAATCAACTGCACACGCTTACCGAAATCCTCGAGCGTCCATATCATACGCTCGGACTGTCTCTCAGTCATCGGATAAACTGCGGTGCAAAACTCAATTGGGATCCCCTAGCTTCCTGTAATCTCTCTCAACACTGAGATACGAAGCGGGACTCCCTATCAAATGTAATGCTCCTTGGAATACTGTAAACCTCACCACTTCCCTGACATATAACTCGGCCAAGGCATTAATTAGCATCAAAAAATTCCATACTCAAGGAATAAGCAGACTTACTCAATACATCCACAATTACCTAGATAGCATCTTACTCTTTTCAATTTTCATTTACTATAGGAAGTACCACCAACATAGGTATCTTTCTTCCTTATCACATTTTTATCTTCTAGCAAATCTCGTCTCTACTATGAGACTGCTAGCATCTCATTATATTCCAAATTTTCTTTAAGAGTCCTGCCCATCTCTTTAGGTCATCAACAGTCATCCCTTTGGCGTTTTCTCGCGCTCCAGGTTTACTCTTTCAAGTGAGTCGGCGACTACATAGTTCGCCCACCTCTCACAACATCTTATCCGTTGTTAGGCGATCGCCCCACTCTTGGGTCGCTCAACACAGATTTTGCTCAGGGTTATGAAGAACTCAGCTTCTTTTCTCACAAGCATTTTATACTCCCTAAAATCTTTTATCACCCTTGGGAGTTATCAAATTTTCACTTCTTTTATATAGTAGCTAATTCATACTACTTATCACTTATCATCTCATTCGGTGCTAAGTCGATACTAGTTTGGTGACTATCATTTAGATAGTCTTAAATCAATCGTATGTAATTGTCCCAGTAGTCTCTTAAATACAATGCACTCGCTCTTACTATATCCCGGAGCGTCCACACAATGCGCTCGGATATCTATGTCAATCAGAGGCGGTGCTAACAGCAAAATTTTGGAATCCCAAAGCCTCTTGCTACCCTCTCAAAGCATGTGGCAAGTCAGGGATTCCTATCACAAGTACCCACTCACTGGAACTTCACATACGTTCTTTCTGTTTCACTGATGTATATCAACTAAGGCATTCAAGGCATCCCGAAACATGATGATGAAGTGAATTAACTCGGTTACACAATCCATAATCACTTCTATAACCTCATGACTCTTTCGGATTCTCTACCATTCCACAATGATTATCTCATGGTTAGACTATGACTGCCATTCTTTTGCAGATATTAATACTAACCATCGATTATGTCTTAAGTAATCATTTACCTCGATAACTTCTTTTCATATCGAGTTATCATTTTATCTCTTATTCTCCTAGTACATGAAATGTCACTACTTGGAGAATATACTTGAGAATATACTTTTCCTCACATCAATTTCTGAAATTTATTATCTTTCAGATTTTCATCACCACTTTATTTATACTATTTCACATTCCCAATATATACATGTATACACATATGTATATCCTTTTTCAGGATTAGCAGTACTTCTTGTATCTGCTCCTCTGAGTATGACAATTTCATCTTTTTAATTCTGGCTTGTCATTACTTCCAACCATAACTACATAATGATCAGAGAAAATCACATTTATTCTTTTACTTGGGAACTATCTCATAACTCCTATATCTCAATAACCACACTTTAATCTCGCTTAAATAGTGAGATTCTTTACTCAGACAACTTCAATGTCTACTTAATCATTCGAGACCTCACGTCTCTACTATATATAGTTCAATCTGAACTCATATTCACTGACTTAACAGTAAGGTTTTCCACACCTTATTCAACAATATTGCTTATATCAATATACTATTTATTCTCTTAAAGCATCCTAGTTGGCTCTAGGCACACAAATAGGAAGATACTACAGTCGGCTAGGGATCCAGATAGAATATGATAGGTATTTTAGAATACCATACTTGTTCCGGAACCTAGAAGCAACTGTAGAGAGTACAAATCCCGTTGCTTTTCAAAATGATATAATTTTCATTTTCACCATTATCAAAACAGTTTAGTTCTACTCATCAATCTCTTGAGTAATCTCTCAAGCTCTTCTGATTCACTGGTAAGAGCTTACAAACAAATTCCATATTGTGAATCGAGTCAACAATCTCTCGAATCCACGTTACTCCAGAAACTTACTTAAAACATCATCATGTAATTTCAAATTCACAAACTCATATCATCTTGGATGTCTCGTTATTTACATCCAACTCAATCACTATATATCCTCCAAACACATATATAATTTTTCAAGTCACTTTACAAGTATTTCACAATATTCCAGTTTTATGGATATCGTAACGGACCAGCCCAACCGGCCATGGCAACCCCTCTTTAGGCCCATTGACAACGATTGCTGTGACAACGCTACTTATCCATACTGTCCTCTTTGGGGATTACCTCGACGTCCGGTCCTTCCAACCGTGCTCGAGCTCGAGCTCGCCCATCTCAAGGTTTTCCTTTCACATCTGCAGTGACTCGAATACCTGACTTTCTTAATTGTCAAGTTACTACTAATATTCATTCTCCTGAACCATATGGAGTATATATATCCAGTATTATCATCATATTTACATCATTTCTCACACAATTCACCTTTTAGTTCACACTCTATAAGTACATCACTTTTCATAATACTCAAAAATCCCTAACCAAAATAGCTCATGTTTTACTTCAATTCAGACCCCAATATCCACAACAGGACCAACTATCTTGCGACCTCTCATAGTATATACTCCGGGTCGCCTTACTCGTCAATATATTAGTGGGGTCCACAGTAGGAATCATCCTTTACACCGTCACATACTATTTCACCATCAAATACTATTTTAAATCAATTTAGTCATTCATGACTTAGATAAAACATTTCAATATAGGGGTATGTTTATAACTTTCCCTTTAATCCCCCTCTTGGATATACCTCCAAACACACTATCTTAGGACTTATATGCTAATATTATCCCTTTTCATCTCAATATCATCATTTCAGGATCTTAGTTCGATATGGACAGAGAAGTCCTGGTGGGGCCCTCACCGAGTTCCCCACTGTACCTTATCGAATAGACCTGACATTATGATGATAAGATCGCTATCTCATGCAAATTTCGGATTACTATCTCTATTTGTAACCTTAATTCATCAATTTTCACCATTTCAACATAACTCAATTCACATCACTTGACTCCTCATACATTCAGACTATACAATACTACAGGGGATGTTAACCTTTCTCAACACTTCTCATGCTACAGGCATCAACAAACATCAGACCAACCCAAGCTCTGATACCATTAAATCTGTAACAGCCCTTACCACATTTTTCCACGTATTTTCATACAATTTTATCGGTTGGGCTGTCTGCGATGCCAATAACATTCTACAATGATAGTAATAAATAATAATATTTATTTATCAAATACGGAATATGAAATTTCTTTTCATTTTTCCTTACATCTGACATCCCCTATTGTCTTTATCTCAATAAAGTAGTACTGTATGCATATGTCTGAAATGTAAAAGAGAAGTGATGTACCTCATATTTGACATAACATGCCTCAGCACTTTAAACGTAGCTATACCCATCTGAGAGCTACTTCTCTACTCTGTGTCTTTTATCTGTGGAGTTAAAACAAAGGGGTGAGCGATTCATACACTCAGTGAAGGAGACATATGCTACTTTATAAAAAAAAGACTATATACCACCAAATGTTTGTTTTTCCTCAATTCATATCAAGTAGGAAAACAGTGGATATAGTAAGCAACATTCTCAATACACCCTTCAAACAACTGGTTAAATAGTTTACTTTGAAATGTAGTAAACAGTAAATAGGATTTAATAAATCCTCTCAATAAACAGAAATCCACAAGTTGAGAGTAGGCAACAAACAAATCATGCTATCATTGTTCCCCTAGGAACACAACTCCGCTTTTGGGGTGCACCCGTAGGCCACCGCCCCTCACGGCTATCTCAACTAGATCTATGGCCACAATCTCTAGGTGGTCATCGGGTCCACTTGCCAAGTGACCTCGGCCTCGAGACCGCTGATGACTTGGCGGGTCCATCAACCCTGTGACGCCCTGAGGTGCACTCGTTGGTCCATCGACCGAGCCACCGCCCCAGGCGGGTCACGCACTAGTAACGCATGAACTCATGGCTTAAAGTCTCAAAAATAACATTTTATATCTCATGAAAACCTTTATGGAATTATCTCATCATATTATCATTTTCTCAAAATGATTTGATTTTCCAAAAAGGTTTAGGCTTCTGTTTACAAAACACGTTGAAAACCTTCTAAATTCTTAATATGTAAAATCTGCTCGCCCATGGTCAGCTCGCCCAACATGGCTCGCCCATGGCAGGTCGCCCAATGCGGAGAACCTATGTTCGCCGGCCAACCTTTTCTTTTAAAACTTGTAAAACTGGCTCGCCCTCAGTGGCTCGCCCATGACCAGTTCGCCCACTATGGCATTGCCATGGTCAGTTCGCCCAAGGGGGGGGGGGGGGGGGGGTGGGAAAATTGCAAACACTTCCATGGTCAACTCGCCCAATGGGATACTACCATGGTCAACTCGCCTAGTGCGGAGAACTTATGTTCGCCCGCCCAACTTCGCTTTTAAAAACAAAAAGCAAAACTGGCTCGCCATTAATGGCTCGCCCATTTGTCAATTCGCCCAAAAATGGTTTATATTTTCTATTTTTCAAAGATATTTAAAATAACTCATTTTTCCAACAGAAATTACCATTGAAATCTGTTCGCCATAGTCAGCTCGCCAGCATGGCTCGCCCATGGTCACTCGAAACGGGGGTGAACAAGTGTTCGCCCGCCCCACACATTTCCCTTACCTCACACTCTATATTTAAAACATAAAGACTGGCTCGCCACGTCCGGCTCGCCCATAGTTTTCTTCTCAAAACGGTTTGCCCGCCCTTAAAAATATAAACGGGATACGGGCCAATACCAGTTCGCCCAACATAAAAACAAAAGGGATCGCCCGCCCTGTACCAGTTCGCTCAAATCAGAATATAAGGGTCGACCTTTAGCTCGCCCAAATCAATATAATTATCAAAATAATGCATGTCATAAACCAAAATAATTTCTTAATATTTTCATTATATTTATACTCTACAGGACATGCATTTTACTTCATACACATCTCCCTTACCTGGTTCAACGAAGCCTTGCTTCCTTCTTGCCTTCCAAATCGCATTCACCGAGTTCATAATTCCCGGCTGTAAATAATTTATAAATTCTATTAATATTTTCATTTCATATCACCTGGCGAGATTCAGATAAAACAATTGACTACTCGCCCAAAAGAGCTCTAACTAGCTCGCCCGACCGAGCTCGCCATTCAATATATGATTTACACGTGTTAGCTCTCCCGCCTTAACTCGACAATAATAAATTTGGGAGTTCGCCCAATATTTACTTCGCCAGGTTTACATTGGCTTAAATGCGGGAGTTCGCCCACATTTCTACTCGCCCATGCCCGATGCATTTGAGCTCGCCCATTAAATCACTTCACTAGAGTTGGGCGATCTCGCCCATTTGAAAACAGAATTTACTTAGGCGAGTTCTTATTATCTACTCGCCCCATTGGCGATTACAAATTTATCATCATTGGCGGTCACAATAGTCGCCATTCTCGCCACTTATTCCATTATTTTCCTTGTTTTCATATTCTCTAAGGATCTAACTAAAAACAAGACTGTATCTATGTTTATTACTTCATAAAACATAGAATTCTATCATTGAGCATCAAGAACACCTCAGAAAATATGAAACTCACCTTTACTAAGTTGCTCTTCCAACAACAGAATGCTTTCTTGCTTTTCTTAGCTTTACTTCTCTTGTTCCTTAGCTCTTCAACACTGTAGAAGAGTTTGGCTAGCTAAAAGATAAAGTTTTATTGCTCATATACGAGAGAAATAGAAGAACTAAGTATGAGTTTGCAGTGGAACGGAATGAGAGAAAGACTTTGAAGAAGATGAAGTTTGCTAAACAGATTTGCCTCAAGTCTTTCTTCTTACATAACCATGCTTCTCCAATCAAAACCCATCACTTGGTCTTATCCCATTCTTCTTCCATTAATTTCACGTCATTCATGCATTTAATGTATGAAGAAAAACTGCACTTATATGGCGTGAAAGTCTCCCTTCCACACACCTTTTCTTCTGCTATTGACTTTGTTTTGTTTCTCAACCAATAAGTTAATTCCTTACTGACTTCAACCTCTTCTCCATTAATTCTCTTCAACTGTGTGACTTATAAGTCAATTTTGGCTGCCAAATGGTTTGATTCTCTTGTCATTTGTCTACACTGATTTCAGTTCGCCTCCTAATTCTGGAGACCTCAGCTTCAACTCGCCAATCTTTGAGATCGCCACTTGATATTGATGCCAACCTAAAATTTGGCAATTACGAGAAATTTACTTTTAGCGATCACTTATCTGTTTGGCCATCACATCTTATTGCTCTACTCGCCCACTTGCAATCATATGGGCGATCAACAGTCCTCGCCACGTTGGGCGATCATCCAAAGAAACTCAATTGCTGAACACATTAGTCAATAAGATGATTATTCATACTCGCCCTCAACAATTGGCAATAAGCCTTTATCTTACTCGCCCTTTGCGAACTATGCCATATCCTCGCCCATACTCACCATTGGGCGATCACCAGTTATGGCTCAACTAGCCAACCTTGCTCTGATTCACGCAACACGTTGGCGAACTCACCTATTCGCCCAACCAAAGATGCAATCAATCAACTCGCCATCATCAACTCGCCCTTCTCATTCCTTGGGCGATCAGATCCCTCATCACATTGGGCGATCACCTTGTTTGCCCATTGGCGAGCTGCTCTATCTACTCGCCCACACATTATTTCACCGAAATTGCTCCATTTACTTCTCAAATTAAGGAGCTTTTTACCCAAGTGGAATTCAATGTTCTTTATTTAGTTAATTTCCATTATCACTTTTATGAATTTAGACTCTACAGTAGTGTAGAATCGGATCTTACATAAACAAGGTAAAGCTAGACTATTCTTTTTTTAAAACCTTTGAAACAAGGTAAAGCTAGACTATTCTTTTTTTAAAACCTTTGGCTACTTATGTTTTTTTATATCTTAGGCCTTTTAAGAATCATAAACTTACTCTTAGATCATCATCTTATATATTTCTTGGATATAGTCCCAATCATAAAGGATATAAATGGCTTGAATGCAAATGACAATTTGTTTATATCAAGACATGTTATTTTTTATGAAAACAAATTTCCTTACGCTGAGTTATTTTCCTCAAAGCAAATACAAATGCAAATACAAATTTTGATTCATTTTCTTTGCCATCACTTCCACTGGTTACTTACAATCCAAACCTATTCAACCTAGTCTTAATCCCACTATTCAAACACCAAGCAATGTTCATTCCTTAAATGTCTCTCATTCTTCTTTTATAAATGAGCCTATTCTTTCCATCATTCCACAATATTCTCCTGTTATTACACAAAATAGTTATCGACCCTCTATTTTAGAGCCACGTCTAGTTCTTGTTGTTGATAACCGGCATCTTATGAGAACAAGGTTTAAAAGTGGCATTTTTAAGCCTAAAGCTTATTTGGCTTAATTGTCATTAACCAAGTTAGTATTACTCAAGCTTTACAATAAAGCAAGTGGAAAAAGCAATGTATGCAGAGTATAACATCTTATTGAAGAATAAAACCTGATCGTTGGTTCTTCATCCTTTAGACATATTAGCTGTTGGTTGCAAGTGGGTATTTAAGCCCAAAAGAAACTCAGATTGCTCAATTGTAAGGTATAAAGCTTGTTTGGCTGCCAAATGATATCTAAATCAGTCCAGTATTAATTTTGGAGAAACTTTAGGCCCTGTTGTCAAACTTGCCACAATTAGAGTTATTCTTACTTTAGCATTGTCTAAAAGGTGGTATCTCATACAAATGGATGTTAATAATGCTTCTCTAAATGAAATATTAAATTCAGAGGTCTATATATATTAGCCACCAAGTTTTGAAGTCCATAGTAGTAATGAAAAAATGGTTTGCAAATTACATAAGGCTTTATATGGTTTGAAACAAGCTCCTAATGCCTGGTATGATAAGCTTCAGCTCTCTCTTCATCAGTAAGAGTATGCATCTTCCAAAGCTAATTATTCATTGTTTATTAAAAGAAAAACTTTTGTGTGCACATACATTCTAGTGTGTGCAGATGACATAATAGTCACTAGTAGTTTTGCCTCTAAAGTTGAAAAACTTGTCTACTCTGTTGATAAAGCTTTTTCATTAAAGAATCTTGGTTCCTTGAATTTCTTCCTTGGAGTTGAGGTTACATACTTTTTTATAGGAGTTTTGTTGACATAGACGAAATATATAAGGGATTTATTAGGCAAGTTTAAGATGCTAGAAGCAAATCCTTTGCCTACATTTATGGTGAGTTCCCTCAAACTTTCTGCCACTAATAAATCACCCATTTACGATGTATAGCAGTTTAGAAGTGCAGTTGGTGCTTTGCAATATGTTACTATTACAAGGCCTAAAATATCCTATAGTGTTAATAAAGTATCTCAGTTTATGTATAAAGCTCTTGATACACATTGAAAGGTATTCAAATGAATCATAAGATATCTATATGGTACCATAGATGATGGCATTCTTCTTCGACTATCTTTAGCTTTGACATTAATAGGATACACAGATATAGGTTGGGCTACTGATCCTTATGATAGAAGGTCTATTTTTGGGTATTGTGTTTTTGGGATCAAACATTATTTCCTAAAGCTAAAAGAAACAAACCATTGCCTTAAGGTCCAGAACCAAAGATGAGTTCAAAAGTTTAGCTAACCTTAAAGCAGAGATAACCTGGATCCAATCTCTTCTATCTGAAATTGGAATTTCACTTCTTGTTAGACCATATATTTGGTGTGATAACCTTTCTACGGTAGCCTTATCAACTAATCCAGTTAAACATACAAAACATATGGAACTTGATATGGTCTTTGTTTGAGAGAAGGTTTTACTGAAGAGCATCACTGTTAGCCACATTCCAGCCTATGATCAGCTTGTAGACAAATTCATAAAACCTTTGTCTTTGACCAATTTTACTAGGTTGCATTCCAAGCTTATAGTTCAAGCTTCTAATTTGTTTGACAGAGAGAAGTCAAGAAGCCTGGAAGAGAGGGAGGTTAGTTTGTCGAGGAGAATTAGTAGTAAAATGAAGCTTAGCAAAGAATGAGCTTAATTTGCATAGGAATATTAACAATTATGGTAGTTAGTTGTTAATAGTTGACAGTTATGTTAGTTATTAATAACTAACATAACTAATCATTTTGTTATAGTTAGTTGATCAATTTGTTACAGTTAGTTTCTGTAATAAACTTGTAGTACATATATATATATATATATATATATAATTCATTAGTTAATCAGAAATCAAGTTTTACATAATACAATCATTCTTTGAATCTTCTATATTCAGTGATCTTCTTTTACCTTCTTTTTTTTCTTCTTGTTTCTTAGTATAATCTATACAAATCTAACATTTCATGTCATGTTATTTAAACTAATACTTAATTGACAAATTTTTGATGTAATTGGTTAATTGCATAATCGTAATAAAAAGAATTATAGGTAAAATGCTTCCATTCAAATTACTGTAACTTGTATATTAAAACTGGAGAAATATACCAAAATTGTGAAGAAAACTTGCATCATCAAAAGAAATAAATATGTAACTTGTTATTTAAAAAGTTTAGCTTAATAAAAACACATAATTAATGAGTAATTTTGCACTTAAGTCCAAATGAAGATATAAAGTGTAATAATTGAATTTTTATACTTATTGGACCAATATATTACTATTTGAGTATTGTAGAATGGCTTGACACTGGTTCTCAGTTTTCAATACAATGGGGCGCAGGTATGTGGGCCCTATGAGAGCGCACAACTACTAGATATGTCTGAATAATCATACAACAATGATATCCAACCGCTGGTAAGCCATTCTAACAATTTAAATTATGATTTTAGCCTTTTTCGATAAAAGTGCAACAAACTGTGAAATGATGATTTTGTCTATAGGTTGCTGAGATAAATGGTCAAAACCAACATTATAAATTTAGTTTGGAGGTTGTGTTAAGGTATGTGAAGGCCTTGAATTGTCATGTCAAACCTTGTGTCAAAATATTTTATGGTTGAGCCTAAAATGATTTAAATTGATAAAATCGAACAAATTGGCTTTTCTCTCTCCTATAGTTGGCCACCCTAGTCAAACCTATTTGGTGTTTTGTTCTCTAGCATGGGACATACATGCCAATATCTTACTTTTCACCTAGCCTTTTTTGGCAACCAATTATATGGAAAATAAATGAAAAAAATGATTATTAGTGAAATTAATGGATAATTACAAAACATAAGCTTTGTTCTTATTGGTCATTACTTAAAGTGCACCAGTTATGCTAACTTAAGCCTATTATCACCCCTTAGAGTTGGCCACTAGCATTTCTTCATGTATAAACTCATGACTTAGAGAGAAAATGGAGAAAGGAAAAAAAAAAGAGAAAACCGAGAGGAACCAAGAAAATCATGACTTCCTATAGTTCTATCTTCAACATTTTTAAGTTCTTGACACTCCTACTCACTCCTCTTCTTCTTGTGAACATTATAGTTTCAACTTGAAGCTTGGGAAGAAGTAGAACCAACTGAAAGAACACCTTAGAGGATGTTCGGCTAAGGTAAGATCCAAGGCCTTTGAGTTTGATTCATGCTTCCATCTTTTACCATGTTATAATGACCTAAACTAAGGTTTTCCACGTTTGAATTATGAAGATAGATCACCTCTAAGGAAGAGACATACATTCGGTCACCAAGGGTTACAATGAGTAAATTACTAACTAAGCTTTAATTTCAACATATGTGTAGTGTTTCGAAGTGTTATGAATGAATATGGCCTTAAATTGTATTGGAAATCATTGGGGCCATGACCTATAGGTTGGCTACTTAGGGTTCTTAGTGTATTAGTGCTCAATTTAAAGGGCTTTTGAATTAAATTGTGTAATTAGTGTAACTGAGCATATGTAGAGTGATTTGGAACATTGAATCCTATTAGTGATGTGTAATTAGTGTTTGGCATTATATCAAGTTCGGCCTAGGTGCAGGACATGTAGAAATCCTATTGCCTAGGCCTTGGTTAAGTGATATTTTCGTGTTAATGTAGTGTATAATTGACCAATATAACTTGTGTGAAGTAAATCTAAGTGAATATGATAATTTGGTAACTTAAAGTCTTGGATACCTAATGGTATCCTAAGTGAACTGTTGTGTATCAAAGTGTTTGATTGGGTTTAGTGTGAATGAAAAATATAGTGAAGTGTCTGCTATGTGTTTGTAGTGGTTTGGCGAGTTAACTGATATGTCAGGATCATATAACATAAGTTCAAACATTAGAACATTGATTTCTTTGATATTAAAGCATATGTGTAAGTTGTATATTGGAATCGTTAATGGAAGTATATGAACTTAATCATAGTGCTAGCGATTGAAGTTATGTTCTGGATTATGAATATCAACTTTAAACTGTGAACATGGAAATTGAAATCATACATGTGAATATCGAATTATTAATATGAATTGTCTAGATTATGGATATTTTTAACTTTAAATTGATTCATATGTTTTAAAATAACAAAAGCTTAAACTATGATTCATTTTGTAAATTTGCTTACACATGACACAAACCATATCGCAAACTATTTAATCAACATAAAGACCTTGATTTAATTTATTTGTCTTTATTGGTATTAATTGATTTAGAAATGATTTTGGGAAAAATGAAACTTAGTAATTTTCTCAAGGATCTATTGAAAATATTTTAGAAAGTTACTTAGTAAATTTTGGGCTCAATTTTATGCTTACTACATTTAAATGGAATCGAAAAATGATTTTGGGATTAATAAAATTAAAAGAATTAATCATTTTCCAAACAAAAAGGCCCAAAAATCTATCCCTGGGAGCAAGAGATCGATCCCCTTCTATAAAAGGATATATTCCCTTTAGATAGATTATTAAAGGGATCGATCCTCTTTTAAAGGATTGATCCCCACTGTGTTTTGGTTTGAAAATCTTGTAGTATTCAAAGAAAGGGTCAATCCCTTGGTAAAAAGATTGATCCCCATGTGCGTATTAACCCTTTAGTGACTCTGTTTTAAGGGTTTCAATGGGAAGAAATGCATAAATGCTTCATCAACCTTCTCCAACACAAATGGACATATAAATAACTGCATTAAAGACATTGGAGCCAAGACAAATATCTAAGAATCATCTTGAAGCTTGAAATCAATACTCTTGTTCTCAAATCTTAAGTTCTTCTATCTCTTTCATTATGCTTTTCATTATTGTAAACATCTACTTTGTGAGGTGTATTTGCTTACACAAACTCTTTCATCCCAGCTCAATTCTTATAATCAAGGGGAGTGTAACCCTTGTAAGGTAATCTTGTGAGAGTTTGTGTAGCCACTAGTAAGTGGTATTGGTGGTTTTTTCCTTAGCCATCAAAAGGAAATGTAAGAGGTCTCACCAACCTAAGAAGTAGCATGTAAGTGATTCATAAGTTAGTGGAATCAGTAACCTTGGCAAGAAGCTTATGGAGAAGGATGTAGGTATGAGATTGAACGACCCACTATAGACTTTGTGTATACTTTTCTTATCCCTACACTTTTTACATTTTGTTATTCAATTTGATATATAAATTTTGTGAATCAAGCAAAGTATATAGAAAACCTTTTAGAAAGCATTTTTAGTAGAAAATCGATTCACCTCCTCTTGATTAGAGCCAACAATAGGTATTAGAGCTTGAGCTCAAGATTAAAAAAGGATTAACACCCTTCGAGTAAAGTGATTTTAATGGCTCAAACAAATGTAACTACTATTTAGTAAGTGAGGGACACTTCTCGGTTAGACTTCCATTATTTAATGATGAGAATTATTCCTATTGGAAGACTAGGATGATGCTATTTGTGTAAGCCAATGATTATGAGGTGTGGAGAATTATAGTCAAAAGCCCTCTTGTCCCAATTATGAAAGTAGATAGGGTAGATGTCTTAAAGAAGGAAGATGAATGGGATAAAAATTACTTTAGGATGGAACAATTAAATGCCAAAGCTATGTACACCCTCTTTTGTGCATTAGGTTGAAATGAATACAATAGAGTATCATTGTGTGAGAAAGTAAAATAAATTTGGGATAAATTAGCAATCACACATGAAGGTACTAGTTAAGTAATGGAGACTAAGGTAGGCATGTTCACTCATAATAAGAATCAATAAGTGAGACGTTTACTAAGTTCACCGACATCATAAATGGATTAAAGGCTTTAGGTAAAACACATTCAAATGTGGAGATGGTAAAGAAAATTCTCAATAATTTACCTAAGTCATGGGAGGCTAAAGTAACTGCTACAAAGGAATTCGAAGACCCTCACACACTCTTTTGTTGAGATCATGGGCTTTCTACTCACATATGATATGGAAATTAAAAGGAATCAAGAACCACCAAAGAAATTAGGGTTGCCTTGAAGTCTTCCACACATGAGGATAGTAAAGATGATAAAGAAGAGAGTGGTAATGAGGAAGATCTCGAAATGGCAATGTTTGCCAAGTGTTTTAATAAATTCATGAAAATAAAGTCTAGTAGGAAATTTTGAAGACCTTAAAGAAGAGAGGCCAATAGGGGTGAACCTAGTGGTAAAAATAAAGAACCAATATATTGTTATAAGCGCAAGAAACTTGGCCACATTAAATTTGAATGTCCTTTGCTTAGGAGATAAAATGATAGGAAGCCAAAGAAGAAAGCAATGGTGGCCACTTAGAGTAATAGTGATAGCTCTGATGAAAAAATACATTGAATATGAAGTTGTCAATCTATGCTTTATGGCATTAGGAGAAGAAATGGTAAATTCTTGTGTTAATGAATCCAATGATTATTCTTTTCATGAATTTCAAGATGCTTTTGATGAATTGGCCATTAAATTTGAAAGCATGAACATGAAATATAAGAAATTGATTTCTAAATTGAAAGTGGAAAATGAAATGCTTTTGAATGCTAAGCTAGACTATCAAAGCAAATTGGATAATGCAAATCTTAAAATAAATGAGTTAAACAAAAAGAATACAATTTTGCATAACTCATTCTCTAGGTTTTATATGGGTCAACAAAAGTTAAACCACAAGTTAGAGACTCAAAAAGCTTTCTTTGATAAAGATGGACTAGTATAAAATGTAAACAAAAACAAAACCCATGTCACATCCCGTAGTATAGTAAATATCACATTTCACATACAAAACAATGATTGATTGGGCTGTCTGTGATGTCTTTATCACTATTCATTTCCACTTGTAATAGTAAACATGCTAGTAATTAAAATTTATTTTTATTTATTGGTAGTATTCACATAACTGTACTACTAATTTACATCTCTTGTGTATAAGTATATAAAGTGTAGTACTGTACAATAATGTCTGAATATATATGAAAATGAATATACCTCTAGGATCCACTAATAGCTGCCTCGAGGTACCAAAATCGTAACCAAATCCTCGGAACGGTATAACCAAAGGTCACTACAGATAATTTGTGGAGTGAAAAAAATAAAAGGTGAGCTAACGTGCTCAGTAAGAGAATCATACGTAAAATTGATACTATGAAATCTATATGCTAAAACCTTTGTTCTTAATAGTACACTAGGGTATAAATTAGGATGGATATTATAGTTGGCTAGGGAACCGGATAGAGTATGGGAGGTATTTTAGAATACCTCTCATGTCTCGACTCTTAGAAGCGACTATAGGGAGTAATCAGTTGAATTTGACATCAAAACAATATAAAATGCTATTGAAATTTACATAATCAAATGATTTAATAATAAATAAATAAATAAATATTTCATTTCAATAATAATATTCAACTCAACATGAGTAAACACAGTACGACAAACAGTTCAATAAACATGATGTAAAAGTTCGATATCAATAATCAAACAGTACCAGCCAACAATTTAGTAAAAATAGTACAATAAACAGTAACGATATAATGGAGACCATGCAACACCAAAAGTATATCATGCTATAATTAATATCCCGAAAAGGGAGAAATAATAACACGTGATACCTATGGCCATAGTCTATAGGGTCTATAGTGTCATTGATCAAGTGACAACTGAGACGTTGATAATAGGATCAATATCTATCAGCAACAATGCAATAACAGTAACATGTGACACATGGGCATGATACAGGGCCTAATAGTCTTAAAACAGTGTATACACAGTAAAAACACTTTTTATGAAATCACTTTCACTGATAATATCCTTAGTCAGTCTATAAATAAATATACTGAAAAATATATTCATTTCATGAATAAAAATTCATAAAATATTCACACTTCAGTATGCTTTTCTGAAAATGTTCTATTTATCTGTAAAATAGTAAGAAGCACCTGCTGGTACCTTTATGTAATTAAAATTCATTAACATGAATATTTAAATATTGTTTTTCGGTAAATAATAAAATAATGCAATTTTGATAATTACCATAGAAATCACTTGAAATTCTAAATATTTCTATCTTTTAAAATATTAGAAATAATTTCTTAAAAAATTTCTATAATTTTCGGCAAAGTGATTGCTGTTTTCTAACCTAGCCTTTTTGCACGAAAAATACAGTTTATAAACCAGCCAGTATCCACAATTCCACCAATTGCAAAGCAATTAACTTCCAAATTGCTTCATAAAATTCATTTAAGTCAAAACATGCAGTCACAGTATCCTTACAGTCTATACACTCATCCTTTACCTGTACTTTTCCTACTGACTTGTCGATAGCACACTTGCGATTCAACACTCCCGAGCTGCAAAACATTATACCAGTCACTATTATCCATTATTCAATTTCTAATAATTTTTCCTTCATCAAATTCAACTAAATTGTCAGTAGAAAATATTAAATCAATATAAATTATACCAGTACTAAAACATAACTTCGTCGTTTTAAGTTCGATTTTAATTCCAACTTCATCGACAGTCTTCTTATAATTTCTACAATCTCATGGCATCCTAAACTTATCAAATGGGCAGCAAAACCCTCCCCTCTTGCCATGGCCAAATATACATGGTAGCACACTTAATGGATTTTCAACATTTTAAGCTTAGTTTCATGCTTATTCATGCTCACTCATCATTTTGGCACCATTTACATTCATGAAACTACATGAAAGCATGAAAATTCAAAAATGGTCGAAAGCCTAGGAAGGAATTAGTGAGATTCCATCCAAACCAATGTCAAATTCATGCTCAGGAAGCTTAGATTTATCCTTTTCTATCACTAGAATTAAAGGAAAGCATAAGCATGGAAGAAGCTTACCTTGGCGAATGGTATGGGCTCCATTTTCTCTTGATTTTGTCACTTTTACACTAAGCTATGGGTATGGGTAGATAGAGCTTAATGAGTAGAACAAGTTTGTAGAAGATGATTTGGTTAAATAAGGTGATTTTGATTATGTTTTTCGAGCTTTTCTTTTCTTTCTTTCTTTTGGTTATGGTGGCATGAGGGAGAGAGGAAAAAGATGAGTGAATAGTGGCCAGACAAGCTTGGGAGAAAAATATAAAAGTTTCTACTTAATGGTAAAATGACCATTTTACCCTTGGTTACGAGAAATTTGGATAAAATTGCCCTTTATCTTCCGTAATTTTTATAATCCTGTAATTTGATTCCAAAAATTCATATTTCATCACCAAATATTATTATTGGACATATCTTATTGAATAAAGGTGGTTTCATTGAGGTTTGATCTACCTCGTAAAGGTGAAATTACCCCTATCGAGTAAATCGCGCAAGTTTCTAATTCTACCTAGAATCAATCCATCTGTTGACATAGCCTAGAACTTATTTTCATGTAAAATATCATACTTCAGTTAGTAGGTCAAAAGTCAATTTAATTTGACCATTATTCGTCAAAGTTCATCCGGGCTATGTACTTAATCGTCATTTTCTAAATTGTTTTCGTACTTCCCAAAAATAATATAAATGAAGGATTTTAAGTTAGAAATTCTTACCATAGACTTATTGGGCTCTCTTTACAATATCTGTCCCGTCTCACGTCCATCCGTACATTATAGGGCTTGTGAGACCCACCTTACTATATCGACCTGAACCTGCAAAATACACAAGAATTGAACAGCGGTGAGTAGTGCTACATTTACAACAGTATTAAAATATAAGGTTCTCACATCCTCCCCATCTTATAAAATTTGGTTTTCCAAATTTGATTGGACCTATCACTGAAATAGCTCTAGGTATTTCTCTTGCATTAGGCTTTTTAATTCTCATGTAGTCTTCTCCTCCGAATGGTATTGCTAAAGCACTTTCACTAGCAGAATCGTCTTAGACTGTACTACCTTATCCTTCCGATCCAAGATCCGAATAGGTCTCTCCACGTAACTCATATCCTTCCTAATCTCTAATGGCTCATACTGAATTACGTGAGAGGGATCTGGATGATACCTCTTTGACATCGACAAGTGGAAGACGTTAAACACCCCGAATAACTCTGGAGGTAGTGCTAATCGATAAGCAATATCTCCCACATGGTCTAAGATCTCGAACAGCCAGATATATTAAGGACTCAATTTTCCTTTCTTACCAAATCTCATAATGCCCTTCTACGGTGAGACCTTCAAAAAGATAAAATCTCCAACTGAGAACTCCAATGGTCGGCGTCCGGTATCTGCATAACTTTTCTGCCGACTCTATGCTATCCTGAATCTATTACATATAACCTATACATCCCAAAAAGCCTGCTCTACCAAGTCGGGAGCTAACAATTTCTGATCACCCATTTCTTCCCATGCAACAGGTAACCTACATCGTGTGCCATACAAAGCCTCATATGATGCCATGTAGATACCGGACTGATAACTATTATTATATGCAAACTCCGCCAATGGTAATGATTGTCCCAAGAGCCCTTAAAATCCAGTGCACACGCTCTCAACATATCCTCGAGCATCTAAATGATGCGCTTGGATTATCCATTAGTTTGCGGATGAAAAGTGATGCAGAAACTCAATCAAGATCCCATAGCCTCCTGAAACCTCTCCCAAAAATGTGAAGTAAACTGTGAATCCCTATCAGAAGTGATGTTCACTGGAACACCATGTAATCTCACTATCTTTCGAGCATACAAATTGACTAAGGCACTGAGGGAATCTATAGATTTGATGTCAAGAAAACGAGCGGACTTCGTCAACCGATCAGCTATCACCCATATACCATCATGATTCCTCAAGGTACTTAGTAAACCCATAATGAAGTCCATCGTAATATGCTCCCACTTCCACATTGAAATCGATAGAGGCTGTAGTAACCAAGCAGGCTTCTGGTGCTCAATCTTTACCTACTAACATGTGAGACATTTTGCCACAAACTCTACGAAGTCTCGTTTCATCTTAGGCCACCAATACACTCTGTAAATTATGGTACATTTTAGTACTACTTGGATGCAGAGTGTACCTGAAAGTGTGGACCTTTGTCAAAATTAGATGCTTTAGCTGCTGTCCTTAGGAATACAAATCCGCCCCCTGAACCTCAATATCCCGTTGTTGCCAATCCCATAATCTGACTGTACTCTCATCTATACCTGACTAGCCACCTCAATACAATAAGCATCACTCCTCTGAGCATCTCTAATTCTGTCCATCAAATCTGGCTCGATCTTGAAACTGGCTATAAATCCATATCTCTCTGAGGAAATCTCATTCAGACTGAGGCTCAAGAACTTCTCTATCAAATCATACTCCTGGACCATTATGTAGGATATTATACTCATCTGCTTACGACTCAAAGCATCTACCATCACATTTGTTTTCCCCGAATGGTATAAGATCTTGCAATTATAGTCCTTTAATAGCTCCATCCATCTGCATTGTTTTATATTCAATTCTTGCTACGAGAATAAATATTTCAGACTTTATGGTCTATGTATACTTGGAATCTCTCTCTGTAAGATAGTGCCGCCATATCTTCAATGCAAACACCACAGCGGCTAACTTCAAGTCATCAATCAGGTAGTTCTTCTCATGCTCTTTCAACTGCCTGGAACCATAAGCAATTACCTGACCATTTTGCATCTAAAACATCCCAACCCCAAGGCGGAAGCATCATGTAGACTGAGAAACCCCTTGATCTGCTGGGAAGGGAAAGAATAGGAACACTGGTTAACCTCCTCTTCAACTCCTAAAAACTGCTCTCACACGCATCTGTCCACTCAAACTTAACATCTTTATGGGTTAGGCGCGTCAATGGAGCAACTAATCTCGAAAATCCCTCCATAAACTGGCAGTAATATCAAGCTAAACCCAGGAAACTTTATATGTTTGTCACCGATCTAGGCCTCTCCCACTGTATAATGGCCTCTATCTTGGATGGATCTACAGACACCTCGTTCTTAGATATGACATGTCCCAAAAATATAATATGATCCAGCTAGAACTCATACTTACTGAACTTCGCATACAGTCTCTGGTCTTTGAGGGTTTGCAAAACTATGTAAAGATGCTGCTCATGCTCCTCTGCTGACTTGGAATACACCAATATATCATCAATGAATACTATCACAAACCAATCCAGGTATGGCTTAAAGATCTCATTCATCAAACTCATAAATGTTGCAGGGACATCAATCCTAAAGGCATCACAAGGAAGTCATAGTGACTATACCTAGTCTTGAATATAGTCTTAGGGACATCAGCCTCCCGTATCTTCAACTGATGATACCCTGATCGGAGATCAATCTTTGAGAACACCTATGCATCCCTGAGCTGATCAAACAAATCATCAATCTTGGGTGAGGGATACTTATTCTAATGGTAGCCTTGTTAAGCAATCTTTAATCTATATACAACCTCAAGCTGCCATCCTTCTTCCAAATAAATAATATTGGAGTACCCCACAGAGACACACTAGGGTGAATAAAGCCTTTATCCAATAACTATTGAAGCTGCTTCTTAAGCTCCTCTAATTTCAGTTATGTCATATGATAAGAGGGTTTAAAATGGGCTCCGTACCGAGTACCAGATCAATAGTAAACTATCCTCTTGATCTGGTGGTAACCTGCGTAAATCATCCGAAAATACATCGGGGAAATCCCTAACCACAGGAATCTCAGACAGCTCTAGACGTTTCTTTTCCACATCCTCCACACATGCAATGAAACCTTCAATCACATCACAAATACACTCAAATAATTTAGTAATAATGATTTCATTTCCATAACTTATCTAATAATTTTACAGTATAGTGTTCAGGGTTAGGGAAGGTGATAAACTTAGTGTAACAATCTAAACTAACGTAGTTCGCAACTAACCAATCCATCCCTAAAATTACATTGAAATCATACATATTCAAAAAATTACGTTAGCTGTTGTTTCCTTCTCTCCTTTGTCACTTTACAGTCTCTATATATCACGTTCGTCATCTGGAACTCCTTAAAGGGCATACTAATATGCAAAGTATACCCTAAGGGTTCAGGTTCTACTATGATTTTACTAGTACAACAGGTGATACAAACGAATGCGTAGAACCAGGATCAAACAGTGCAAATATTGAAATATCAAAAATGTAAATCTTACCCTTAATTATATCTGTAAAAGTGTCAGTAACCTCCTGGTCTAGTGCATACACTCGACCATGTGTCACAGCCTTCTTACCCTTCTCTGCCACCGTCGCTCATCTTGGCTATGAGGGTGTCGCCTTTTTTGACTCTGTCGATGCAAGGGCTGCTGGAGGTGGAACAGTAGCTAGAGCAGTAGATGCAGCTACCTCATGTAACATCGGGCAATCTTGACTAAGTGTCCCGTCTGTCCGCATTTAAAACACACCCTAGAAAGCATATAGCAAGGTTGGTATTGTACAAACTCCATGTACACTTGGCCGTGGTACCCCTCTGAGTAGTGCTAGGGCTAGAAGTAGGGGTAGTAGCAGTCAATTTTACTGATCTCCCCTATGAAATCTGTATACCCAATGTCCTAGACTTCTTAAGCTGCCATCTATCTGATCTATCCTCTGCTCCTCTCTTCGCTTTCTCCTTGCCCTTTCCCATAACCTTAGACCCAGAATCAGTATGGAACTGCTCGTAGTCCCTCTCATATAACTGTGCTCGTCGGACAACATCCTCATAATTCCTGATATCGAGAGGAACCAATAAGGTCCTAATAGAGTGTTGTAATCCTGCCATAAACCTATCAAACCGATACTCCTCACTAGTCCTAGTCTACAAATCAAATCGGCTAAGCATGGTGAATTGGACTCATACTAATCTATAATCATACTCCCTTGAGCCAATTTTAGAAAATCCTGTTCTAACTTCTTCTGAACAATCCAGGGAATATATTGTCTGTGGAAAGCCTCCAAAAATATTGTCCATGTCACCATTGGATTCTAGGCCAATAATACCATCTATGTCGACTTCCACCAGTGCTCCACATCATCCGTCAATTGGAACACTTCTAAGCCTACCTTCTCTATCTCTGAGCACCTCATATACTTAAATAACTTCTCTGCCCCATTTACCCACTGCTTTGCCACCAATGGGTCCTTATCCGCCTTAAACATTGGAGAATCCAACTTTTTAAACTATCGCACTAAACTCACATTACAATGAGACTCAATATCTTGTTGCAGCTATTGTACTGGTGGTTGTGGTGCTGCCTGCTGTTGGGGTGCAGGCTACAGAACTGGCTGTGGCTTGGGAGGTGTTGCTGCTTGTGCCAGCTGAGGTGGGGGTGGTGTTACGGGTAGTGTTGCAGCTCTAGCCTCTTTGTCTGCAGCCCGATTTGCATTATACATGGCAATAAAGTCTGCCAACATCCGTTCCACCCTCGTAATTCTGGTATTCGGGCTCTCAAGCTGCGAGGGAGTGCGGGTTCTAGGACAGGCTTCGGTACTAGCTCCAGAATTGACTCTGCCCTACCGTGTCATCAACCTCGTCTGGTACCCCTATGTCCACTCATTTCTGCACAACACAGACATTCAAAATGATTTTCAATCACTTGAACCATTTATACATTCAGATTATATAGTGCGACAGGGGACGAACTCCTATTTAAACATAAAGACACTGACAGCATCAGACTAACCTCACTCTGGTACCAATTTAACTGTCACATCTCGTAGTATATAACAAATATCACATTTCACATACAAAATAGTGATTGGTTGGCTATCTGTGATGACTTTATCACTATTCATTTTCACTTGTAACAGTAAACGTGCTAGTAATTAAAATTTATTTTTATTTATTTGTAGTATTCACATAATCGTACTACTAATTTACATACCCTGTACATAAGTATATAAGTGTAGTACTGTACAATAATGTTTGAATATATATGAAAATGAATATACCTCCAGGATCCACTAATAGCTGCCTCGAGATACCAAAATCGTAGCCAAATCTTGAAATGGCATAACCAAAGGTCACTACAGATAATTTGTGGAGTGAAAAAATAAGGGGTGAGCTAACGTGCTCAGTAAGAGAATCGTTTATAAAATTGATACTATGAAATCTATATGCTAAAACACTTTGTTCTTAATAGTACAATAAGGTATAAATTAGGATGGTTACTATAGTCGTCTAGGGAATCGGATAGAATATGGGAGGTATTTTAGAATACCTGTCTTGTTGTCCCGGCTCCTTGAAGCGACTATAGGGAGTAATCAGTTGAATTTGATATCAAAACAATATAAAATGCTATTCAAATTTACATAACCAAATGGTTTAATAAATAAATAAATATTTCATTTCAATAATAATATTTAACTCAACATGAGCAAACACAGTAAGGCAAACAGTTCAGTGAACATGATGTAAAAGTTCGATATCAGTAATCAATTCAGTACCAACCATTAGTTTAGTAAAAATAGTACAAGAAACAGTAACGATATAATGAAGACCAGGCAACACCCAAAGTATATCATGTTATAATAATATCCTGAAAATGGAGAGAAAATAACACGTGAGACCTATGGCCATAGTCTATGGGGTCCACAGTGTACAATGATCAGGTGACAATTAGGACGTTGATAATAAGATCAGTAGCTATCAGCTACAATACAGTAACAGTAACAGTAACACGTGACACATGAACATAATATGGGCCTAACAATCTCAAAACAGTGTATACACAACAAAAACACCCTTTATAAAATCACTTTTACTGGTAATATCTTTAGTCAGTCCATAAATAAATATACTAAAAAATATATTCATTTCATGAATAAAAATTTATAAAATATTCACACTTCAGTATTTTTTTCTAAAAATGTTCTATTTATCTGTAGAATAGTAAGAAGCAAATACTGGTATCTTTGCGTAATTAAAATTCATTAACATGAATATTTAAATATTTTTTTTGGTAAATAATAAAAAATGCAATTTTGATAATTACCATGAAAATATTAGAAATTCTATGTATTTCTATCCTTTAAAAATATTAGAAATATTTTCTTAGAATTTCTATAATTTTCGCCAGAATGACGATTGTTTTCTAACCTAGCATTCCTACACGAAAAATACAGTTTATAAACCAACCAATATCCACAATTCCACCAATTCCCAAGTAATTAATTTCCAAATTGCTTCATAAAATTCATTTAAGTCAAAACATGCATTCAGAGTATCCATATAGTCACATACTCATCCCTTACCTGTACTTTTTCTACCGACTCGTCGATAGCACCACTTGCAATTCAACTCTTCGTAACAATCCAAATATACAGTAATTCACACAAATTTACAGATAATTAATGGTTGGGCCGTCTACGATGCCTTAATCACTTAAACAGTAACAGTGATGACAATAAACCTTAATTAATTTACAAAACCGGAATATGACATTTAATAATATTCCTTAACATTGTACATCCATTGTATCTACTTTACAATTTAAGTAGTACTGTACAATAAATCTGAATATATAAAGAAAATAAGAATACCTCTAAGATCGACAATATGTAGTCTCGAGTAATTGAAATAGCAGCCGATAACCTCGGGATGGTATATCTCTTAACCAAATATAGTATCCTGTGTAGTGGCAAATAAAGGGGTGAGCGAAACGTGCTCAGTAAAGGAGTCATATGCAAGACTGATATAACGAAGACATTATGCTCAAAATATTTATTTTCTTAACAGTTCACTAAGCACAGTAATTGAAAGAATACTATAGTCGGCCAGATAATCCAAATGGAGCATGGAAGGTATTTTGAAATACCTGTCTTGTCCCAAAAACCCATAGCGACTATAGGGAGTATTCGGTAAATTCTTGATATAAAACAATTTAATAAAGTTTTCAATAAATAATAAATGGTAAATAAACCATTTAATTTAATCACTTCAGTAACACTTTAAAAAAAACACGTGATAGTGACAATAATAAAACAGTAATAAACAATAGAATTTGAACAGTGGTAACAGTATATAAATCAGTTCAGTAACAGCACGATAAAACACTTCAATAAACAGTGAATAAACAGTTCAGTATAGTAAACACTTAAGTTTCACATTAAAGTAACAGTTCAGTGATTATTTCAAAATTAGAAATAATATCATAAATATTTTAAATTCAATAAATAGTATATTTCAGTACAGTTCAGTAAATAGTAATCAGTAAATCACAGTTCAGTATTCATTTAACAGTAGGTTGAGACTAGGCAACACCCTAAATAAATCATGCTATAATTATCCCTGAAGGGAAACAGTAACAATATACAGTAAGATCTATAGCCATAGTCCATAGGGTGTCCGTAGAGTACACTTGCCAGGTGACCCTAGGACTGCTAATGATTTGGCACGTCAATTAGCCACAGTAACAGTATAGTAACAGTGAAAATGATAATGGGGCCTAAAAGTCTCAAAATCATTTTATTTACAGTAGAAAATATTTTTAAGGAATTTAAACAAATATCATTAAATTCAATAAAATTCCAAAAGATGTTTCAATTCATATTTAACAGTACAGTGAAAGCAATCAATAAAATATTCATGCTTCAGTGAGAATATTTATAAATGTTCTAATTTACTGTAAAATAATTTAAATAATGTATCGATAATCTCACTTTAATAAAATTTAATTACATGAATATTTAAATAATATTTTTGGTAAAATACCAATTTATGGAAATATTGGAAATAAATTCCAAAATACAAAATTCCACTCAATTTATGCACTTAAATATTTCATGATATTTTAAAAGATTTTTGAGAAATTTTCAGCAGCATAACAACTGCAATTTACCTAACCTCCTACACTTAAACACAGTTTCAATAACAGCCGTAATACCACAGATTGGCATGATTTTAAAGGCAATTCAACACCCAATAATTTCATAAAATCATATTCATCAAAATCATGCATTCTCTATATTCCTACGGCTTACACACTTATCCCTTACCTATCTCGTATTATCGATTCTTTGGATAACACCACACGAAATCCAATCCTCCTGGCTGCAAAACAATTTCACCAAAAATTTTCAGTAATTTTCCCTTTATTTTTGAGCTATTAACTTTCACTAAATGTAGCCACATTGGATACTGCCTATGCTTAACCAGTGTAAATTATACTGGTAGTAAAACTTAATTTCTCAGTTTTAGCTCCAATTTCATATCTGATTTCACCGATGATCTTCTCTTAATTTCTACATTAATTTGGTATATCAAAACCATAAAATGAAGCATTCTAACCTACCCAAAACCTCATGGCCAAATGGTGTCTATAGGTATTCTTATGACATTTCTTCAAACTATGGTTACCAAATTTTTTATCTAAGTTCATTATGCTTTTTGGCACCATTTTCATGCAAGTTTCACCATGATTTCTTCATGTCCTTATGCCAACCGAAACCCCAAGGTGCCCTTTCATCATAATTTAATGGGATTTAGGCAAAACTAATGCTAGTTCTAGGCTTAGCATAATGAAAAACATAGAAATCCAACATTAGATGTTGAAGACACCATAAGGAATGCATGGGGTTACCTTTGGCCGAAACCTTCCCCCTAGTTTTTCTTCTTATTTGATGAACTAAGGGTGTAAATGAAGAGAGGAGAGTGAAAGGAATAATTTTCTTTTTTGATCTTGTTGAAATAATGAAATTTTGCTAGTGATTTTCTTTGTTTTCTTTTCTTTCTCTTTTTTCCTTTGGCTATGGTGTGGGTGTGTTTTGAGAAGATGATGAATAGTGGCCGGCCATCACCTTTGTTGAATTATAAAGATGCTTCTAGAAAGGGGCAAAATGGTAAGCTTTCGTAATCGTAAAAATCGTGTAATTGGACTCCAAAATCTCGGATTCCATCACCAAAAATCATATTTAATTAGCTTGACGTTTCAAAGTGGTTTCGTTGATGCACGGTGCACCGATTGGGTGAAATTATGATTTTACCCCTAGTAGACCGCTAGCAAAATATCTCGATTTAACCACCGATTCAATCAATATCTTGAGACTATCTTATTCTCTTTTTTTTTTGTAGAATATCATGGTATTTTTACTTCACCCCAACTCATTTTAGTATGCCACATCTCCTATGCGATTTAAGATCTTGAACAGTTCAATATACCGAGGACTCAGCTTTCCTTTATTACCGAATCTTATTATACCTTTAGATGGTGAAACCTTCAAAAACACATAATCACCCACAGAAAACTCTAGTGGTTGGCGGCTAGTATCCGTATAACTCTTCTGCCGACTCTGAGCCGTCTTTAACCTTTCACAGATCACCTGTACAGCACGGAAAGCCTACTCGACCAATTCATGAGCTAATAGCTTACGGTCTCCCACTTTTCCCATGCTATTGGGGATCTACATCGTCTACCATATAATGCCTCATAAAGTGCCATGCCGATGCTTGCCTGATGGCTGTTATTATAAGTAGACTCTGCTAAAGGTAGGTGATCGTCCAAGGAGCCTTTAAAATCTAGTACACACGCTCTCAACATATCCTCGAACGTTTGTATCGTATGCTCGGACTATTCGTCAGTCTGCGGGTGAAAAGCAGTGCTGAAATTCAATTGGGACCCATGGCATCCTAAAATTTCTGCCAAAAATGAGATGTAAACTGGGAATTCCTATCAAAAGTGATGCTCGCTAGAACACCATGCAACCTCACTATCTCTTTGACATATAGATAGGCTAAGGCATTAACTAAATTAGTAAATTTAATGGCTAAGAAATGAGTAGACTTTGTCAATCTATCCACAATCACTCAAATAGCATCATAACCTCTTCGGGTTCGTGGTAAACCCATGATAAAATCCATAGTCACATGCTCTCATTTTTACATAGGAATCGGTAGAGGTCATAACATATCTGTAGGCTTCTGATGCTCAATCTTAATTGCTGGCATGTAAAACATCTTGCAACATACTCTGTGATGTCTTTCTTCATCTTGGGCCACCAATATATCCTTCGTAAATTTTGGTACATTTTAGCACTACCAAGATGTAGAGTGTACCTGGAGTTATATGCCTTGACAAAATCAAATCCCTTAACTGTTGATCACTGGGAACACAAATCCTGCCCTGAACCTTAGAATACCATCGGTGCCAATCTCAAAGTCTAACTGTACACCCATTGTACCTGACTAGCAACCCCGATACAATAAGTATCCTTTCTTTGAGCTTCCCTGATTCAATCCATCAAATTCGGCTCTATTCTGAAACTAGCCGTAAACCCATATCTGTCATAGGAAATTACATTTAGACTGAGGCTCGAAAACTGCTCTAGAAGATTGTGCTCCCTGACCATCATAAATGATACCATGCCCATATACTTGCGGCTCAGTGCGTCTGCCACCACACTAGCTTTCTCCTGGTGGTACAAAATCTCGCAGTCATAATCTTTTAACAGCTTCATCCATCGTCGCTGTCTAATATTTAACTCTCACTACAAGAATAAATATTTCAGACTTGTATGGTCTGTATATACCTGAAATTTCTCCCCGTAAAGATAATGCTGCCAAATCTTCAGTGCAAACACCACTACAACTAACTCTAAATCATGCATCGGGTAATTCCTCTCATGATCTTTCAACTGTCGAGAACCATAAACGAAAACCCGACCATTCTGCATGAGCACACATCCCAATCCCTGTGCGAAAGCATCTGTATACACCAAAAATCTACCAAATCTGCTGGGAAGGGAAAGTACAAAGGTAGTAGTAAGTCTTCGCTTTAACTCCTGGAAACTACTCTCACATGCATCTGTCCACTCAAACTTTACATCCTTACGTGTGAGTCGTGTCAGTAGAGCAGCTAGTCTAGAAAATTCCTCAACAAACCGGTAATAATACTCGGCTAGACCTAGAAAACTTCGTATCTCAATCACTGTCTTAGGCAACGGCCTCGATCTTGGACGGATCAACAGACACCCCGTCCTTCGACACTACGTGTCCAAAAAAGATAATATGATCTAGCCAGAATTCACACTTACTGAAGTTCACATATAGCTTCTGGTCTCTGAGGGTCTGCAAAACTATATACAGATGCTGCTCGTGCTCTTATGGAGACTTAGAATATACCAATATGTCATCAATGAACACTATCACAAATTTATCCAAATACGGCTTGAATACCTTATTCATTAAGCTCATAAACACTGTAGGGGCGTTCGTCAACCCAAAAGGTATCACCAGAAACTCATAATGTCCATACCTAGTCCAAAATGCTGTCTTATGAACATCCGACTCTTGCATCTTTAACTGATGATAGCCTGATCGGAGATCTATCTTGGAGAACACCTGTGCACCTTTGAGCTGATCAAATAAATCATCAATCCTGGGCAGGGGATATTTGTCATTAGTGGTAACCCTACTCGTAATCGATACACAACTGTAAGCTACCATCCTTCTTTTGGACAAATAGCACTAAAGCACCCTACAGAGATGCTGGGACGTATGAATCCCTTATCTAATAGCTCCTGGAGTTGCTTTTTAAGCTCCTCTAATTCCGTCAGTGCCATCTGATATGAGGGTTTAGAAATCGGCTTCGTACTGGGTACCAAATCAATAGTAAACTCCATCTCCTGATTTGATGGTAACCCTGGTAACTCCTTTGGAAATACGTCCAAAAATCCCAGACCACAGGAATCTCATACAACTCTGGACATTTCTTTTCTACGTCCTCCACATAAGCAATAAAACCTTCAAACACATTCATACACAATTATGCAATTCAGTAAACATATCATTTCAGTAAACATATAACCACATCACTTTTATTAATTTACAAAAAGTTTTACAATGTACTTTTCAGGTTGAGAGAATGTAATAAGCTTAGTATAATAGTCTAAACTAACATGATTTGCAGCTAACGAATCCATTCCTAGGATTACATCAAAATCATACATATTTAACAAAATCAGGTCAACTGTCGTTTGCTTCTCTCCTATAGTCACTTTACAGTTCCTATATACAATATCTGTCATATGAGATTCTTTAAATAGGGTATTCACTTGCAAAGTATACCCTAATGGCTCTAGTTCTACGGGGGTCCTATTAGCACATGTAAGGGACAAAAATGAATGGGTAGAACTCGGATCAAATAACGCAAATACTGGAATATCAAAGACATAGACTTTACCTTTAATCACATCAACAGAACCATCAACAGTCTCCTAATCCAAGGCGTATATTCGTCCCTGTGTCACAACCTTCTTTCCCTTTTCTGTTGCTGTCGCATGCCTCAGCTGTGAGGGTGTAGCTTTCTCCGACTTACTCAGAGCTACTAGTGCTAGTGTCGGTTGAGCTGTAGATGGAACAATGGAAGCAGTGGACTCTCTGAGCATCGGGCAATCCCTCACCATATGCCTGTCTGTCCACATCTAAAGCACGGCTTAGTCAATAAATAGCAAGGCTGTGAACCGTGCGACCTACCACAATGTCCACATCTGGTCATTGTACTCCTCTATGTAGAGGTGGGGCCAGTAGCGGGGGTTGAAGCTGCTAATCTCATAAATCGCCCCTTGGAAATCTAAATGCCCGACTCCCTACCAGGTCTATCCTCAAAAGCTCTCTTAGCTTTACCTTTTCCTTTCACCTTTCCCTTAGAACTAACATCTGTATGATACTGCTCAAAATCCCTCTCACATAATTGTGCCCGTCGTACTACCTCATCATAGGTACGAATGCCAAACGGGGCCAACTTTGATATGATAGGGGGTCTCAAACCGGCCTTAAACTTGTCAATCTTATGTCTCTCATCAATCCGAGTCCATGGGTCAAATCGGCTCAAGGTGGTGAATCTAGCCTTGCACTCATCAACCGACATACTCCCCTGAACCAAATCCAAAAACTCTTGCTGTAACTTCTTCTGAGCAGTGTCAGGGATGTACTGTCGTCGGAATGCCTTAAAAAAATATCCCATGTCACCACCTAATGCTGAGCAAGCAAAATAGTTTGAGTCGCCTTCCACAAGTGCTCCACATCATCCATCAACTGGAACACTGCTAGACCCACTTTCTTGGTCTCCGAGCACCTCATATACTTGAATAACTTCTCGAAAGTATTAATCCACTATTCTACCACCAACGGATCCCTGGTACCCTTAAACTTCGACGGATCCAATTTCTTAAACGACTGCACCAAATTTACATCACAATAGGACTCCATATCTCTGGGCAGCTGAGCTAGTGGCTGTGGTGGAACTGCCTGTGGCTGAGGTGCCGATGGTGGAATAGGTTGAGGCTCAAGTGCTACTGGTGTCGGCTGAGGTGGGGGTGGTGCTACTATTGAAGCTACAGCAGCTGATCTATCTCTCTCTACTCTATCCACAGCTCGATCAGCTTGATACATAACTATAAAATCAGCTAGCATCTTCTTCTTCTTCATCTTCATCATCCATGTATTAGGACTCTCTGGCTGCAGCAGGTGAGCAGGTCCTAGGGTGGTCTCCAGTACTGACTTAGGAGTATGGGGCTCCAGATTCTACTTCGCCCTACCTTTACCTCTGCCCCTAAATGATCGCGTTACCTTTCTTTCACTCATATCTGCACCACAGATACAATTTATTTTACTTCCGATTAGTTATTTTATTATACATTCAGACTATACAATACTACAGGAGATGTTTACCACTTCACTTTTATCTAAAGACACCGATAGACTTTAGACCAACCTTGTTCTGATACCAATAAAACTGTAACAGTCCAAATATATAGTAATTCAAACATTTTTACACATAATTGATGGTTGGGCCGTCTACGATACCGTAATTACTTAAACAATAATAGTGATAACAACAAACCTTAAATAATTTACAAAACCGAAATATGACATTTAATAATATTCCTTAACACTATACATCCCCCGTATCTACTTTACAATTTAAGTAGTATTGTATAATAAATCTGAATAAGATAATAAAAATACCTCTAAGATCGACAATATGCAGTCTCGGGTAACTGAAATCACAGCTGATAACCTTGGGATGGTATATCTCTTAACCAAATATAGTATTCAGTGGAGTGGAAAATAAAGGGGTGAGCGAAACGTGCTCAGTAAAGGAGTCGTATACTAGATTGATATAACGAAGACTATATGCTAAAAATATTTATTTTCCTAACAGTTCAGTAGGCAAAGTAATCGGAAGGCTACTATAGTCGGCCAGGTAATCCAGATGGTGCATGGAAGGTATTTTGAAATATCTGTTTTGTCCCGAAAACCTAGAGCGACTATAGGGAGTAGTCAATAAATTGTTGATATAAAACCACTTAATAAAGTTTTCAATAAATAATAAATGGCAAATAAACCATTTAATTTAATCAATTCAGTAACACTTTAAAAAAAACATGTGACAATGACAGTAATAAGACAATACAGTAAATAATAGAATTTGAATAGTGGTAACAGTATATAAATCGGTTTAGTAACAGTATATAAATCGGTTTAGTAAATAGTGAATAAACAGTTCAGTACAGTAAGCACTTAAGTTTCACATTACAGTAATAATTTAGTAATTATTTCAAATTAGAAATAATATCATAAATATTTTAAATTCAATAAATAGTATATTTCAGTACAGTTCAGTATACAGTAATCAGAAAATCACAGCTCAGTAATCATTTAACAGTAGGTTGAGACTAGGTAACACCCTAAATAAATCATGCTATAATTTGTAACAAAAAAAAAATCATGCTATAATTATCCCCGAAGGGAAACAGTAACAGTATATAGTAAGATCTATGCCTATAGTCTATAGGGTGTCCATAGAGTACACTTGCTAGGTAACCCTAGGGGAGCTGATGACTTGGCAAGTCAATCAGCCACAGTAACAATACAGTAATAGTGAGCATGATAATGGGGCCTAACAATCTCAAAATCATTTTATTTACAGTAGAAAATACTTTTAAGGAATTTAAACAAATATCATTAAATTTAATAAAATTCCAAAAGATATTTGAATTCATATTTAACAGTACAATGAAAACAATCAATAAAATATTCATGCTTCAGTGAGAATATTTATAAACATTCTAATTTACTGTAAAATAATTTTAAGAACGTATCGGTAATCTCACTTTAATAAAATTTAATTACATGTATATATAAATAATATTTTTAGGTAAAATACCAATTTATGGAAATATTGGAAATAAATTCAAAAATGCAAAATTCCACTCAATTTATGCATTTAAAAATATTTCATGATATTTTAAAAGATTTTTGAGAAATTTTTGGCAGCATAACAGCTACGATTTCCCTAACCTCTTACACTTAAACACAGTTTCCATAACAATCGTAATACCACAGATTTGCATGATTTTAAAGGCAATTCAACACCCAATAATTTCATAAAATCATATTCATCAAAATCATGCATTCACTATATCCTTATGGCTTACACGCTCATCCTTTACTTGTCTCGTATTACTGACTCTTTCGGTAGCACCACACGAAATCCAATGCTCCTGGCTGCAAAACAATTTCACCAAAATTTTTCATTAATTTTCCCTTTATTTTTGAGCTATTAACTTTCACTAAATGCAGCCACATTGGATATTGCCTATGCTTAATCAGTGTAAATTATACTGGTAGAAAAACTTAACTTCTCCGTTTTAACTATGATTTCAGATCCGATTTCACCGATGATCTTCACTTAATTTCTACATTAATTTGGTATATCAAAACCATAAAATGAAGCATCCTAACCTGCTCAAAACCTCATGGCCGAATGGTGTCTATAGGTATTTTTATGGTATTTCTTCAAACTATGGCTACCAAGTTGTTTATCTAAGTTCATTATGCTTTTTGGCAGCATTTTCATGCAAGTTTCACCATGACTTCTTCATGTCCTTATGCCCACTGAAACCCCAAGGTGCCCTTTCATCATAATTTAATTGGATTTAGGCAAAACTAATGCTAGTTCTGGGCTTAGCATAATAAAAAACATAGAAATCCAACATTAGATGTTGAAGAAACCATAAGGAATGCGTAGGCTTACCTTTGGCCAAAACCTTCCCCTTTGTTTTTCTTCTTATTTTGTTGCTTATTAGATGAACTAAGGGTGTAGATGAAGAGAGGAGAGTGAAAGGAATAATTTTCTTGTTTTGATCTTATTGAAATAATGAAATTTTGCCAGTGATTTTCTTTGTTTTCTTTTCTTTTTCTTGTTCTGTTGGCTATGGCGTGGGTGAGTTTTGAGAAGATGATGAATAATGGCTGGCCATCACCTTTGCTAAATTATAAAGATGCTTCTAGAAAGGGGTAAAATTACCATTTTGCCCTTAAGCTTATGTAATCGTAAAAACCGTGTAATTGGACTCCAAAATTTTGAATTCCATCACCAAATAATCATATTTAATGTATCTTGATGTTTGGAAGTGGTTTTGGTGATGCGCAGTGCACCGATTGCGCATAATTATGATTTTACCTATAGTGGACCGCCAACGAAATTTTTCGATTTAACTACCGATTCAATGAATCTCTTGACACTATCTTATTCTCTTTTTTCTTGTAGAATATCATGATATTTTTACTTCATCCCACTTCACTTTAGTTTAGGCGTAATTTACGAAAATGCCTTCAGGACATAACTGTCATTTTTCCAATTTGTTTTCCACCTTTCACAAAATAATACAAAATAATAAAAAAAATTTTTATACCAATCATCATATTATATTTATTTCACCCACTGTACATTGTATTATCAGTCTTGAATCCATCAAAACCTTAAAAATTAAAGTGGGGCCCATATTATACTTTCACTTAGAATCACCAAATATATTATATTTCACTAAATAAATAATGACAAAATATCATGTATAGTACAGTAGAAACAAGTCTCATACTCTCGGGTTACAAAACATTATACCAATCGCCATTATTCACCATAATTCAATTTCTAATAATTTTTCCTTCATCAAATTCTACTAAATTGTCAATAGAAAATATTAAACCAGTATAAATTGTACTGGTACTAAAACATAACTTCATTGTTTTAAGTCTGATTTTAATTCTAACTTCACCGACAGTCTTCTTATAATTTCTATAGTCTCATGGCATCCTAAACTTATCTAATTGGGCAACAAAACTCTTCTCCCTTGCCATGGCCGAATATACATGGTAGCACACTTAATGGATTTTCAACATTGTAAGCTTAATTTCATGCTTATTCATGCTCATCATTTTGGCACCATTTACATTCATGAAACTACTTGAAAGCATGAAGATTCAACAATGGCCAAAAACCTTAGGGAAGGAATTAATGAGATTCAATCCAAACCAATGTCAAATTCATACTTAGGAAGCTTAGATTTATTCTTTTCTATCATTAGAATTAAATGAAAGCATAAGCATGGAAGAAGCTTACCTTGACCGAATGGTATGGGCTTCCTTTTCTCTTGATTTTTTCACTTTTACACTAAGCTATAGGTATGGGTAGATAGAGCTTAATGAGTAGAACAAATTTGTAGAAGATGATTTGGTGAAATAAGGTGATTTTGATTATGTTTTTCAAGCTTTTCTTTTCTTTCTTTCTTTTGATTATGGTGGCATAAGGGAGAGAGGAAGAAGATGAGTGAATAGTGGTCGGCCAAGCTTGGGAGAAAAATATAGAAGTTTCTACTTAATGGTAAAATGACCTTTTTGCCCTTGGTTATAGAAATTTGGACAAAATTGCCTTTTAACTTTTGTAATTTTTATAACCATGTAATTTAACTCCAAAAATTCATATTTCATCACCAAATATTATTATTAGAGATATTTTAATGAATAAAGGTGGTTTCATTGAGGTTTGATTTGCCGTAAAGGTGAAATTATTAAATTACCCTTATAAGGTAAATCACGTAAATTTGTAATTCTACCCATAATTCAATCCATTTGTTGACATAGCCTAGAACTTATTTTCATGTAAAATATCATACTTCAGTCAGTAGGTCAAAAGTCAATTTAATTTGACCATTATTCATGAACGTTCATCCGGGCTATGTACTTAATCATCATTTTCTAAATTGTTTTCGTACTTCCCAAAAATAATCTAAATAAAGGATTTTAAGTTAGAAATTCTTACCATAGACTTATTGGGCTCCCTTTACAATACTTGTTCGATCTCACGTCCATCCGTACACTGTAGGGCCTGTGGGACCCCACCTTAGTGTCTTGGGCTGAACTTGCAAAATACACAAGAATTGAACAATGGTAAGTAGTCCTACATGTACAACAGTACTAAAATATAGGGTTCTCTCAACCCATCTCAAGTATTTTCTTGTTAGGAATATCAGTTGCATGACATTTTATTTTCTTGTTCTATTTACAATAGAATAGGTCACTCTTCGCAAGTATGCACTTCTAGGAAAACTACATTTAGAGGTAAAGTAGTGAAGAAAATTTGGATTCCAAAGCATGTCATAAACTCAAATGATGTTGATTTGAAATTGAAATTGATCTCTATGAGATTAAAGATTGTCTATACTGACTTTTATGGACCCAAGAAAATTTAGATACCTAAAACAAAAACTTGATGTGCTTGTTTGTAGGAAGAAGAGCATTGCTATAAGGCAAATCAAAGGAACATTAGTACCTTAACAGTGGATGCTCAAGATATATGGCAGGTGATAAGAGCTAAGTCAAGACCTTAAGCCTAAGAGTAGTTGAGAAGTCACATTTGGGGATAACTCCAAAGGCCAAATTAAAGGGATTGGCTTCATTGGTAACTCTTAGTCTTCTATTGAGAATGTCTTGTATGTTAAAAAACTAAAACATAATTTGCTTAGTATTAGTCAACTTTGTGATAAAGATTTTAAAGTTGTGTTTGATTCTATGTGTTGCCGTGTTGCAAATGCCAAAACAAATCAAATTCCTTTCATAAGGCATAGGCAAGGTACTATCTATATTGTACATTTAGAGGAATTAAGTAGCAAAAATGTATGCTTTATGGCCATAAAAAAAGATGAACCTTGGTTGTGGTATAGGAGATTAGGCTATGCTAGCATGCATCTTTTATCTAAGTTAGCCAAAAGAGATCTAGTTATAGATCTACCTAAGCTTCAATTTGAAAATGATCAAGCATGCGAAGCATGTGTAAGAGGTAAACGAAAGAAAGTTTCATTTAAATCTAAGAAGTGTGTCTCTACCTCTAGACCACTACAACTCTTTCACTTAGATCTTCTTAGACCTATTAGGATAACTAGTTTAGGAGGAAAACACTATAGTTTTGTTATTGTTGATGATTTCACTATATTCACATAGGTGCTACTCTTAAGTGTAAAAAATAAAGCTTTAGAAAAATTCATCACATTGCCAAAAATTACACAAAATGAAAAAGGTATACCATCACTAGTATTAGGAGTGATCATGGAAAAGAATTTAAAAATCTTGGTTTTGATGATTATTGTAATGAAAATAAGATTAGCCATAACTTTTCCGCTCATAAAACACATCAATAAAATGGGGTAGTTGAAAGGAGAAATAGAACTTTATAGGAAATGGCTAGAACCATGCTTTGTAAAAATAATTTACCAAAATACTTTTGGTAGAAGCCATTAACACTTTATGCTATGTCATAAATGGAGCTAAGGTTAGGCCAATTTTAAGGAAAACCCCATATGAGCCTTGCAAAGAAAAAAAGGCCTAACATTAATTACTTTCACCCTTTTAAATCTAAATGCTTTGTTTTGAATAATGGAAAAGATAAACTAGGTAAATTTGATGCAAAAAGTGATGAAGGCATTTTTCTAGGATATTCTTTGAATTCTAAAGCATATAGATTTTTCAACAAAAGAACACTTATGGTAAAAGAGTTTATCTATGTGATTCTCTTTTTAGAAAATCTAATCTTGATGATGATGATGTGGAAATATTTGATGAACATATAACTGAACCATCATAAGATAAAGATGTGAGTGAACAATTAGGAGATCTTGATTTAAATGAAAAAGAAGAACCTATAGATCAAGGTGATATTGAGAGAGAAACTAGGTATCCAAGAGAACTTAAATATGTTAATGATGGTTATATTGTTGGTGATCCAACTCTTGGAGTAAGAGCTATATTCTCATTTAGAAGTAATTGCCAACATGTTGCATTTATGTCTTAATTTGAACCAAAGAATATAAATGAGGCTTTAAAAGTGGAAAATTGGATCATGGCTATGCAAGAAGAGCTAAATCAATTTGAAAGAAGTAAAGTTTGGAATCTAGTACCTAGACTTAGTGATAATCCAATTATTGAAACTAAATGGATTTTAAAAAATAAAATAGATGAAAAAAGTGTGATTGGGAGAAACAAAAGCTAGATTTGTGACGTCCTCGCCATTACATCTTACCGTTTAACTTTTTCCTCTTATCACTTAAACTTGATTAGACTCGCTTGTCAATGTCAGTCCTTCTTCTTATTCTTAAGCTAACATTTAATAGCTTAATCAAATTAATTTACTTTCATTTAACAGAGTAATGATATATATATAAATACCATTCCATACCACAAGATCTTACACACCTTACTTCACCTACATCCCTAACATATTACATACATTATTGTAAACTTGTACTGTACAACAACTGAACTACAATACACTTTGCATGATTACATAAGTATACCTTCAATATTAACTGGAAAGCGTATCTCGAAGGTAACTTTCAAGGTCCACTAGTAGGCTCTTCTATCGAGAGCGAAGGGTTACTTCAAGTAGGTTGTATAAAAAAATATTCGTAAAAAGGTGAGTTTACGCTCAGTAAGAAAATTATGTAAAAGAGCGTACTATGCCTCTATATGCAGTTTTCCTGCTTGGCTCTATAATGTCATATAAAATCATTATAAAGCATAATCGTATACTTTCATTTATTATAGAAAGTTCATCATAATGGCATATGTTGATAATTCAAGCAAATCAAGTAAAACAGGTAAATCATGTACTCCTTTAAATTAGCATATGCAAACATACTTCATATACTTTCTTGAAACATACGTCATGGACTTCTTTTAAATCATCATGTGAAAACATACGTCATATACTTCATTCAAAACATACTTCATACACTTATTTTTGCACCATCATATGCAAGTAAATCAAATAATTACGATTTCTTTATTCTTTTGAAATCGCATATATCTATAGCTTTTAAATAACATAAAAACTATTGGTACTTTAATGGAGTTATGCACTACATCATCATCATCATTGGCATACCCCGTAGGGCCAGGAATCCTCCCTTAGCCGAACATGTAATATAGACAAATTTGGCCAACTGTCAGGGGCTACAGTAACACTAGTCAGGTGTCCTTCTGTAGTGACTGAGGCCTGACTTATGGTTCCTCAGCCAAACTACATCATTTCAGGACTTGATCAGAGCTCCTACTATAAGCATAAAAGTGCATAATCTCAAAACATATGCCATATAGCTTTTTGCCATGACATTTCATACTTTCTTGAAATAAGTTTGAAAACCTCTTTTCAAAATAGGGCAGTCGACTGGCCTCATAGGGCAGTCGGCTGCTGCTTCATACTTTCATTTATCGAAATTATTTCTTTTTTTTTTAAATTTCGATATTTTCTTTTCTGAAAATACATGAGGGCAGTCGACTGGTACATACAGCAGTCGACTGGTTTTCAAACAGAATGCTTCTTAAGAAATAGCAGTCGACTGGTCATATAGCAGTCGACTGGTCATATAGCAGTCGATTGTTTTTGAAATAGAATGCTTCTGGAAAAATTAGCAGTCGGCTGGTTTTCAAACAGAATGCATTTTAGCAAATAGCAGTCGACTGTCTCATATAGCAGTCGATTGGTTTGAAACAGAATGCTTACTGGGTAAATAGCAGTCGATTGGCATGTATAGCAGTCGACTGGTTTTTCTCGATTTTCGAAAAACGACGTTTTCGTTGTCTCTAGGTAGTCGACTTCCCTTTAAGGCAATCAGTTGCTCCTAGCCTAATTGGCACTAGGAGTCAAGTCCGAAAATGTAACTTTTCCTGCACAAAACAGCTAGTGTTTCTCTCCAAATCACATAAAAACATCATAAACCATGCAGACATAGCTATCTTATGTCCGTTACATAAATTTCTTACCTCGATTGCCAATAATCCTCAAGCTTGGTCGCATCAACCTTAGATTTTCGATTTACTTCTTCAAAGCTGTAACATCATATCAAATTAAACCTTTAAACAATCGTCATACACATGCTATACCAACTCAACTCAATTCCAAACCATGAATAAAATCAACTAAAACCACTTCCATCTTTTACCTTTATAAATCACCAAATTTCAGGATTTCTAATCTCCTCAATTACTTGGATTCAATCCACTAAACTTCAGACATAGCTTCGTCTAGTGATTGTGATTCTTTTTCGTCTAACAAGCTTAACGATTTGGTTTCTAAACAAAGGTGTTTGTCAAGGCAGATATGGAGGGAGACTTGGAAGCTTGGAGAAGTGGAGAGAACGAAAGTGAGAGGGATAGAAAGGGTTGCTGCCGTAGGGGTGATGGTTGGAGGTGGTGACTCATGCAACCTCATTTAATGCTTCTTTATCACTTAATCATCTCATCCAATCTTAGCCATACTTCCCTTGACCATTGATATTTGACCATTAATTCCCTTCTCTTTATCATATGACACTTATCTATTTTAATTACATTAAATTTATGATATTTTAATTCTCTTCTTCTTCCATTCTCATATCAGTCACCTATATCATTTAACTACATAAAATTCTGATATCTATTTAATCATCATCCAATGAAATCCTTTCATCTTAACCTTTGACCATCATTATTTGACCATTTATTTAATTGGTCCCATTTCTTCCATATAACACTTGTCTTTACTTACACTTAATTTCTGATATTTAATTGTACAAAATCTTACATTTATTTGTCATACTCTAAGCATTCTCATAATATCAAAATTTACTTCTTTGACTATTTGACCTTCCATTTCATTACTTCTTCCATGTTCCATACATATCCATACTTCATAATTCTCATATTTATTTACTTTATTTAAGTTGAAGTACTTTACAGTTATGGAGGAGTTACATGAAAATTGGGGCACAAGATTAGTATCACAAGGATATAGGCAAGAGGAAGGAATAAACTATGATGAAACCTATGCATAGTAGCTAAATTAGAAGTTATTAGGATGTTGCTTGCTTTTTCTTGTTACAAAGACTTTAAACTTTACCAAATGGATGTCAAAAGTGCCTTCTTGAATGGTTTTATAAATAAGGAAGTGTATATGAAACAACCCCCAGCTTTAAAAATCCAAAATTCCCTAACCATGTTTTTAAACTTTCAAAAGCCTTATATGGTTTGAAACAAGCTATTAGAGCTTGGTATGAAATATTCTCAAAATTTTTGATAGAAAAAGATTTTTATAGAGGTAAAGTAGACACAACATTATTCATTCAATCCAAGGTTAGTCACTTATTAGTAATTCAAATAATATAGATGACGTTATTTTTGGTTCTACTAATGATTCCTTAAGCAAGGACTTCTCTATGCTTATACAAAGTGAATTTAAAATAAGCATGATGGGGGAACTCACTTTCTTTTTAGGGCTCCAAGTAAAACAAAGTGAGGATTGCATCTTCGTCAATCAAGCAAAATATACTAAAGATTTGCTCAACAGGTTTGGAATGAATGCGACCAAGCCTTATTCCACTCCAATGAGCACCTCTCTTAAGCTTGACAAAGATTAAGGAGGTAAATGTATAGACACTAAACTTTATAGATCTATGATAAGTTTTTTTGCTTTATCTTACCACAAGGAGACCTGATATAATGTTTAGTATTTGCTTATGTGCTAGATTTCAATAATCTCTTAAAGAATCACGTTTACTAGCTATTAAGAGAATCTTTAGATACCTTAGGGACACTCCTACCTTACAACTATGGTATCCTAGAGACTTTATATTTGCACTTCATGCTTATTTGAATACGGATTTTGGGGGTTGCAAGTTTGATGGAAGAGCCACATCCGGTGCTATCAATTCTTAAGGAATAGACTCATTTTGTGGTTTTCAAAAAAAAATAGTATAGCTCAATCCACAACCAAGGTGGAATATATTGCCTTCAGTATTTGTTGTGCCCAAGTATTATGCATTATGCGACAAATGAATGATTATGGAATAGAAATGAACAAATTCCCATAAAGTGTGACAAAACTAGTGCTATAAATCTCGCCAAGAATCCTGCTCAACATTCTAGCACTAAGCAGATTGAGATAATACATCATTTTATTAGAGATCATATGCAAAAAGGAGATATAGTTCTAAAATATGTGGATACATTGCACCAATTGACTGATATTTTTAATAAATCTCTAAATAGAGAAAGGTTTTGCACACTTAGAAGTGAGCTTAGATTAATGAATGCATCATAATCTTATGAGTAATTTTGTAATATTTTGGTGCTTGTTTAAGTTGTGGGTGATGAGTGCAAGTTAGAAATATTTTGCACATTTAAAGTACTTGCCTCACACATGCCAAACTTACAAAATTGTTGAACATGTTTATTTGAGATTACTGATTGCCTTAAGCATGATTTGATGAATTCTTTGATTGAAATCTATGTGATCACATTTATCTTATCTTGCATGTTGTATAACACTACTTGATATTGAAAAATTGCTTAAAACTCTCAAAATGGCCTCTTATCAACTCAAAAATGCAATTTTTAGTCAAAATTCTCCCAAAACATTCAAAAATAATCCAAATGATTTTTCATCCTTGTTTTTAATCCCTACAACGTTCAAATCTTGCCCTAAGCTTAAAACTCTCAAAATACATGTTTTCAATCATTTTCAAATCATTTTTCTACATAAATTTCAAGGCACTAGATCAAAGGATTGATCCCTCGTATAAATGATGCCTTAAACCAAACTAGGTATTCAAATAACTGATTTTATAATATATAATTGCTCACATGACAAATCAATATAAAATAATTGATAAAAGCTAGCCCTAAAGTACAATAATTCCGTATAAGTGTATGAATTGTTGTATCCTTCGGAATATGACATAAAGAGAGATAAATGAATAAAAGATGATCTCTTATATGATATCTTATAGGACGCCATAATATTAATATTGTTCAAGTTAGAATTTTGAGATGAACAATATGAGATTTCCGACAACGAGAAAGAAGTAATTTTTTGTGTAACTCATTATCAGTTGGACCAATAAAACAATAAAAAAATAATTAAAGTTTTGAGATTCAAATCCAGGACTAGGTAATTACAAACATTTATAGTGATTGACAAAAATCCAAAACTTTTTAACTAATGGAGAGACTATTCAACCTCCCTATATTCAAATTCTATTTGGTCTTTAGCAAAGGATTAAATAATAAAATGAGCCTAGATTATTACTAACTTTTATAGGGTCAAAGAAGCATTATAATAATATCATTTCCAAACCAAACTTGGATACAAAGTCATTCAAATATGATGCTGATCACCGCCAATAATAGCTTTACTCTTGGTGGAGCACTCGAAATCAAATTTTACGTATGCTTTTAAATATTCAGGTGCAATTTACCATTTAGAGTCTTGTCAAGTCTTAATGTTCTATAGCACATTTCGTGCTGATTTTCTCCTCTCTTATTTCTCCAAGATTCATATTTTCTACGTATATAATAAACTAGTTTGTGATTTGTCTTATGCACGATTAATTTAAAATATTTAAATATGTATACATTATAAATGCCAAAAAAGCTAAAATATTAAAAAAGACCTTGAACTTTGTTACTTTATTTAAACAAGCCCTTAATCTTTTATTTGAATTCAAATAAGTCCTTCACCTTAAATTTTTACTTAAACGAGCCATTAACATAAATCAAATTTTTATAGGAGTGAGTAATCAATTTTTTTGGTTGGGTTTAAAACCTAACTTCCTACATAAAAAGGGCGGGTTAAATAGAATATATTATATAATATATAATTACGTATACTATGGTCATGTTTAGTACATAGGATGAAGATAGGATAAAATACTATAAGATTATGGATAGGATAAGATTAGAGTATATCATCCTATTTTATGTTTGGTGTGTACAAGGATCAAGAATAAGATATGATGATTTTTTATGTCTTTCATAATATTTGTTATGTGTAAAATTAAAAATAGTATAAAATGATTTTTTAAGTACTTTTTTTTAAAGTAACATAATTTCAATTTATAATTTTTTTGTTATAAATATAAATGAAAAATTAGAAATTTAAATATTATTTATAATACTATAATTAATAGTCGAATTTATTAGCTGATTTTTTAATAAAAAATTACTTCTAAAAAATTTATATTACTTTTTCAAAAAAATTATTTTGTTAAGAAATGAATTTTTATAAAAAGCATTTTCTGTATTTTTTTTCTTTTTTTCTTTTTTTATTTCTTTTATATGATTTAAATTTAAAATAATTTTTTATTGTAAATTAAATATATTTATTTTTAGAAAAATGAGTTTTTCTTGAAAATAAATTTATTTTTTAATTACATTAAATTTTCCAAAAGAATATTCTTAAATATTTTTCTTTATTTTTATGGTTTCTTTATCTTCTTTCTTCTTTTTTTCATCAATTATAAGGAAATATAGAAAACAAAAAAAAAAGAAAAAACAAGTTAAATTTAGTAATTCAATTTTGATGAATTAAAAAATATATAATTTCTAATAATTTATGGGTAATAGTCACTTTTCTTTCATTTTTGTTAGGCAAAAAGAAAAAAATTAAGAAAGAAAAAATAAAAATTTAAATGTAAGAAAAACTAGTTAAAAATATATTTTATAATAATTTTTATGTTTGAAAATTTATTTTCTAAAAAATAATTTTAAAAATGTGTACAAGAAAATATTATTTTATCAAAATTATAGTTTTTCTTTAATCAAAAACAAGAAAAAAAAGGAAACAAAAAGAAGGAAAAATGAAAAAGAAGGAAAAAAATTATATTAATTAATTAATTAATTAAAGATCCTTACTATTTTATTAAATGTTTAAGTTAATTTTTAAATATAAATGTTAAGGATAAAATAATAAAATATGAGTATTTATTTCTAATCCTATGGGATTAGGAATAATCCTCACATTTTGGAGAGATTCTATGGGATTAGGAATAATCCTCACATTTTGGAGAGGATTGAGTTATCCTATACTAGAAGGATGACTAATTCTCCTTGCAATTCAATCCTCCCCTTAATGTATGCTCCAAACATAAGATAGGATAATTATCATTCTATCCTATCTATCATCCTATGCACCAAACATGACCTATATATATTATATTTATTTAAAAAATATCAATTAATTCAGTCGGTTTAATTCATAATTTTAAGCATTGACTTAATCAAATAAACCGACCTATAAAAATTAGCTTAAATCCAAAAGTGACTTAATTAAATAGAATTTATTGAATTTTGATTGTTAAATCAGTTTTTATTCATATTTAGTCTTTGAAATGAGGGCTTATTTGAGCACAAATCAAAGTACAAGAGCTTATTTGGATACAATAATAATATAAAGGCTTATTTAAATAAAGTAACAAAGTTCAGGAGCTTTTTCTATATTTTAGCCATGCAAAATTTAGTATTTTCACAAGATTATATTTAAAATTTTAAAATATGATATATATATATATTGTCGTAACGATTTTCGTCCGGGGACTCAATCGCTAGACGATTTTGAAAAAAACACAAAATGGAGTCGCCACCAATCTTTTTTGACTAGGTGTGATTGGCCACCTAAAATTATTTTATCTTTTTAATAAAATCTTAAAATTAATTAAGTTTTATCAAAAAAATAATTTTTGGTCTACGAAAACAAAGTTTGGGTTCGGGAGTTCGGTTACGCATGAGGAAGGATTAGCACCCCCACAACGCCCGTTAAAAAACAGTACCACTTAATCATGTATTATCTTTTGATCTTAATAAAATGGTCTTAATTAAACATTTAAAAAAAGGAAATTCATTTATTTTGAAATCAATTTGTTATTCGCTTATTATTTGAAGTATTAAATTTTATTTTTTATTTATGTTAAATTTATTTTTTATTTGAAATAAAATGAGAATCTTTTGTATTAAAAATTATTCCAAAATACCCCAATACTTTTGGTAGCATTTCGGATAATTTCCTCACCTAGAGATTTCTTAAGAATCGCTACTTGCGATTTCTATAGAATCCCATCCTCGGGAGATTCGCACTTACTTTTTTTTGAAATTTCATAAATGCAAATGATGCAAACAAAATAAATATGATGCACATGAGAAATATATTATTTTATTTTATATTTATATATATTATTGCTTTTGAAATTTATTTATATTTATAAAATCTTGTTTTTATTGAAAAATCATACTAAATATTCCAATACGCTGGTAACATTTAGCATATTTCTCTCACCTAGAGATCAGTTAGGAATCACTACTTGTGAATTCCGTAACATCTCATCATCGGAAATTATTTATATCTTATTTATTTTTAATTTGTTTTGCTCTTTATTTTGAAGTCTTGTTTATTTGTTTGTTTTTATTATTTTTAGTGTTAGTTTATTTCATATAAGTTGATTATATTAGAAATCTTAATATCGAACTAAAATTATTTGAATACCCCAATACGTTGGTAATATTCAAATATTTTATTTCGACCCTAAGGATAAGCAGAGAATCACTACTTGTGATTTCTAAGAAATCCTATCATCGGGGACCTTTTATACTTAAGATGTTTATTTACATTTATTTATTTATTTTAATTCCTAAATTTTTACTTATTCAAAAGTTTTTATTTCTATTCACTTACTATTTTCCTGTATTTACCTATTTTTTTATATTATTTTTATTACCATTTTTATATTTATTTATTTTTTTATACTAAGACATCTTATTAATATTTTCTTTATATCGGAATAAAATCATTTGAATGTCCCAATACGCTGGTGACATTAAAGATTTTATTTCGATCCTAAGGATTGTCAAAGAATCGCTACTTGCGATTTCTAAGGAATCCTATCATCGGAAAAATCCCTTATTAATAATTTTATAAATAATTCATTTCCCTTTTTTAGTTACTTCTTAATTGTTTTATAAATCCCACATTAAAAAATATTTTTTTTTATTATTTAAAATATACATACACATAGATGTACATACAAATGACTTAATATAATGAATGTCCTAAGGATAATAGAATGTATTGTTATCGTCTAATCTCTATGAATACAGAACCGACAAAAATAAATATGTAAAAAATATATACCTCAATGACTTGAAACAAACACCATGGCATTCACAGTGAGTCTTCTTCTTCCCCTTTGCTTCTTTTCTTTGCTTTACTCAAGATAGAGTATAAGCACTATGCAGGACAGAAGCGTGGAGCAGGGCGCGAGAGGCTTGGCGTGGCAGCAACGGTGAGGGGAGTCAGGCAGCAACTCTCTGTTTCCTTGCTTCTTTTCCTTAAATATTGCAATGACAATAACCAACCAAAAAAGTAGCAGTACACACAGGTGTGGAGCAATGCGGCAAAGAGTGGTGGAACGATGCAGAGTAGATGCAAAGTAATGCCGAGGTGTTGCCTGAAGCATGCTTGGGGTGAGGATGATGATGCAGCACTTGGCTCGGTTTGGGACAGTGCAGACGAAGCGAACGCAGGCGCAGGCAGCAGGAGATGGTGCGGTTCTGGCGAGGCAGGGGTTTCGGCCTTTCTTCCGCTAGCAATTCACGTGGTTGTCTTCTTTAGTAACTTTGCTGCGTCTCTGAGGAGCCGATGCAGTGGCTGTTACAAAAAGCTTGCTGTTTTTTGGCTCCCTCTTCCCCTTTTTTTTCTTAAAGCTGATCTCCTCACTTGGCTGCTTTACTTGTTGCCATGACTTTGTTTAAAACTACAACAAACAACAGTTCCTTGTTTCACACGAGTTCAAGACCCTAACATCAATTTTCAGCTTCCAGAATGCTACTGCTTCAGTTTTCTACATTGGTTTAAAACTCCAAGTTCAATAACTACACGATCACCAGAGGTGGCAGTCCGCTCTAAGATTCCTACAGCAGTTTCGGTTCTGCTTCACAGCTTGGTGGAGATGTGGTGAAGGTGGCACCGGGGAAGAAGGAGACAGCAGCTTGGAAGATCAGTGCAAAACGATACAGCAGTGGTAGTGATGGAAGTGATGGTGGCTGGGAACGATGGTGAAGGTGGCCCTAGGGTTTTTCGTCTCTTTTTTTTCTGTCAAAATCCTCCCTCAAAACCTAGCCAACCCCCTCTTTAAATAAAAAAAAAATCAGTTTCTCAATCCCACAATCATGGGATTTTGTTATTTATTTCCATTTGACCTTTCCATCTTTTTATTATTTGTTTCCTTTTCATTATTTTTATTTTTGGTAATTAACTTTAATTCCTTGATCATTTCCTTGATTCTTTCTTTTATTTTCTTTTGGCAATAAATCCCTTTTGGTTAACATTTTGATTTAATTCTTTAAGAGAAGATTGCATGATGTGCATGGAATTGCATGGAACAGCATTGACATTTTTTATCATTATTTTTTTTTTATTTTCTTTATTATTTGTTATTATTATTATTTTTTTTTTTTTGCTCGGACAAAATTCGGTGTTTACAGCTGCCCTTCTTTGCACATTGCTGAGAATCAGGAATAGGGCAAAGACTTTAGACAACAATTTTGTCTGAGTCATTTTTTCATTTTTTTTATTTTTTGGGAAAATTCAGTTTTGATTCTCGAAAATAATACCTTGACTCCATACCAAGGCTCGACCCATGAGAACAATGGATTCGATTTGAAACACATAATATCTTGACTCCCTATCGAGACTCGATCCACTCTGAAGAAGTGAATTCGACTTTGAAACACAACACCTTGACTCCATATCAAGGCTCGATCCACTTTGAAAAGGTGAATTCGATTTTGACACACGATACCTTGACTCCCTACCAAGGCTCGATCCACTATGAAAAAGTGAATTCGACTTTGAAACATAATACCTTGACTCCCTACCAAGGCTCGATCCACTTTGAAAAAGTGAATTCGATTTTGAAACACATGATACCTTGACTCCCTACCAAGGCTCGATCCACTATGAAAAAGTGAATTCGACTTTGAAACATGATACCTTGACTCCCTACCAAGGCTCGATCCACTTCGAAAAAGTGAATTCGATTTTGAAACACGATACCTTGACTCCCTACCAAGGCTCGATCCACTATGAAAAAGTGAATTCGACTTTGAAACATAATACCTTGACTCCCTACCAAGGCTCGATCCACTTCGAAAAAGTGAATTCGATTTTGAAACACATGATATCTTGACTCCCTATCGAGACTCGATCCACTATGAAGAAGTGAATTCGACTTTGAAACACAACACCTTGACTCCATATCAAGGCTCGATCCACTTTGAAAAGGTGAATTCGATTTTGACACACGATACCTTGACTCCCTACCAAGGCTCGATCCACTTCAAAAAAGTGAATTCGATTTTGAAACACATGATACCTTGACTCCCTACCAAGGCTCGATCCACTGTGAAAAAGTGAATTCGACTTTAAAACCTAATACCTTGACTCCCTACCAAGGCTCGATCCACTGTGAAAAAGTGAATTCGATTTTGAAACACATGATACCTTGACTCCATACCAAGGCTCGATCCACTGTGAAAAAGTGAATTCGACTTTGAAACATGATACCTTGACTCCCTACCAAGGCTCGATCCACTTCGAAAAAGTGAATTCGATTTTGAAACACATGATACCTTGACTCCCTACCAAGGCTCGATCCACTGTGAAAAAGTGAATTCGACTTTAAAACCTAATACCTTGACTCCCTACCAAGGCTTGATCCACTGTGAAAAAGTGAATTCAATTTTGAAACATGATACCTTGGCTCCCTACCAAGGCTCGATCCACTACGAAATAGTGAATTCGATTTTGAAACACATGATTCCTTGACTCCCTACCAAGGCTTGATCCACTGTGAAAAAGTGAATTCAATTTTGAAACATGATACCTTGACTCCCTACTAAGGCTCGATCCACTACGAAAAAGTGAATTCGATTTTGAAACACATGATACCTTGACTCCCTACCAAGGCTCGATCCACTTTGAAAAAGTGAATTTGATTTTGAAACACATGATACCTTGACTCCCTACCAAGGCTCGATCCACTATGAAAAAGTGAATTTAATAAGAGAAATTTTTTTTTAGAGAAATTTACATATTTGGAACGAAGAAAATATTCCATGATTCACAAAAATTTTGAGATTCGCATCTAGAAAAACTTGAAGATTTACATCCTAAGAGATTCGCATCTAGACTTGAAGATTCACATTCTAAGAGTTTCACATCTTGACTTGAAAGTTCACATTTTAAGAGTTTCTCATCTTGACTTGGAGATTCACATCCTAAGAGTTTCACAACTTGACTCGAATGTTCACACTAAGAGATTCACAAATTAAGAGTTTCTCATCTTGATTTGGACATTCTAAGAGTTTCTCATCTTGACTCGGAGATCCACATCCCAAGAGTTTCACATCTTGACTTGGAGATTCACATTCTAAGAGTTTCTCATCTTTAGAATTTCACATCTTGACTTAAAGTTTCTCATCCTAAGTGTTCATTGGTTTTGTAAATCAAATATAGAAGATCTAAGCCCTATCATGCATCAATTTTACAATGAAGCCAACTAAATCTCATTTACTCATAAGCTAATTTCATTGGGCTTCAAACCACCTAACAATGCCAGTGACATTAGACTTAAACTCTTGTCATGACTGCACCATTTTTCTTTAAAGAAAATTTTCTTACTCTTTAAGGAACAACTAACCCCATTGCATTCCTTATTCATTCATTTTCTTTTTTTCCTTTTATTTTTTCAATGATGCAAATGCAAAATGCATGCCCCTAAAAAAAGTCTATCACAATGATGATAAATGCAAATGCTTTCTTGGAATATGCCCTAATGTAATAGTTAAAAACCATGATGCATGTGTCTTTTATAATGATATGAATGCCTAAATGACAGAAGTCTCCTTTTTTCAAAATTTCTCTCCTTTTTTTTGGTGCCAAAAATCCATGGCTTTCTTCATTAGGATCATTTCTTCTTCTCACAAAGATTCTCTTCTTTATTTCCAATCTCGTTCACAGAAGCACAGATGTCAGCTACATTCAACATTCTTGCTCTCTTTTTGTATATGGCCCTTTGTCATCTTTAGAATCTTTTCTAAAGTAATGCTAAAGATTTTTATGTATAATTGTCATTTATTTATTATCATTCCAATTCCATGACAAATGAAGTTCAGTCACCAATTTCCTCAATCCATTTTGGGAAAGAACATTAGAAAGCTTGGGAGAAGAAAGAAATGTAGGAACAAACTTATCAACGTATAACAAGAAATTGGACAATTTGGGGTGAATAACAATGATAGATTCTCAATTAAGAAATTGGATAATTCAAAGCAAATGACAATGATAGATTCTCAATGAAAAATCAGACAATTTTGACAAACTAGTCAGGATTCTTTGAAAAATCTATTCAATTGACATTATCGATAAAATTGAGTTGCCCCCTACACCATGAGATTCTCAAATGATGCTGGTTCTTCTTATGTCAAACCATCTTCCAAAATCTTCAACTAGATTATCATTCTCTTGACTCAAACTGCCCTTTCGGGTTTTCAGTTTGAGCCTCCCCCTTTTATCCTTCTTTTCTTTTTTTCTTCTTTTTTGTCTTTTCTTTCTTTTTTTTTTTTCATTTTCTCATTCATTCTCCTTTTTTTTCAACATCACTAATATTCCCAACAAACTAATCGCAATCTTGTTGTTTCTTGATGGCATCATAAGTATGTCCAAGTTCAATACATGATTCTCCAATTTCAAGTATTCACATTTGATCAAAATGGACTTTTAAGGCACATAATGTAGGCTCTGGTGATGGGTTATGAAAAATGGATATAATCAAGCTCAAAATTTGTTTCTTTGAGGGTCAAAAACCAAAGGATCATTTATCATCATGCAAAGCATGCTTGCCGCTCTGCCTTAATTGATTTTCATTTTCATCATTTTCTTTTCTTTTTCCATTTTTTTTACAACTTTTCATTTTCACCCCTCTTTTTTTTTACAAGAGGACTCAAACACCAAAAGGTATTTTCTCTTGAGATTCTTCATAACTCATAACCTGAATTTCTTCATTTGTCGACGGGTTTTTTTTTTTTGCAAAATTTGCCCCTCAATATGAAGGGTGATCCTTGGTGGGTTTGTTTTGAAAAAACATAATAGGCTCAATGGGGGTGGCAAATGGAGAATTTTACTCATGCACGAAGGATAGACCAAAGACGGCCATTTCTCATCTCAAATGTAAATACTCTTATTGAAGAACATTTATTGAACAAGAACAACAAAATGGATACAAGAGCTTCACTTCTTTCTCATTTCATGCGATTTTAACTTCTCTTGATAGGAGCTATCTCTTTATTGCTTCAACAATTTTAGCAATTTAAGGGACAAGAATGATCACTGACTTTGCCAGAAATTTCAAAATAAAATCCCAGACTATCGTCATAATTGACTGCTCATTCATTTTTTGGAAGTTAAGTGTGGCTGAAATACAAAGAGATGAAAACAAAGATCTGTATGGAAGAGGATATGTAGTGCAAATGCATTTGTCATTTTATTCAAATGATAATAGATAAACTAGCCCATGTATAAAAATTTCCCCAAAGCTTATGGGCGTAAGCATTTAAGGAATTTCATTACTTTAGAATAACTCAAAAGTGACAAACTTTGGCCCTTCCTCATAGAACACTTGTCCTCCAAAATCTATGCCTTTTTGCAGCGAAAGGTTCCTACCAACATTTTACTTTTCCTTCTTATCAAAATTTAGCAAGCCAACATTGATCAAACTCTGCACCTTGTATTTAAAAGCAGGGCAAGTCTCTATGGAGTGGCTTACATTCCCACAATGATAGTCACATCGAGCAGTGGCATCATACCATTTAGGATATGGAGGTTCTAATGGTTCTAGATAAACAGGTGCAACAAGATTATCTCTCACCAATTGTGGAAATAACTCTGTATAGGTCATAGGAATTGGGTCCACAGAGATTCTCCCTTGATTATTCCTCACCCTTTTTTGACTACCCACCGGTTTGTTTGATTGAGTAGGGACTTGAAAATTTGATTGCCAACTTGGGTGATAAACAAGAGGATTATGGGTAGTGTTGTCTATAGTTGGATAATAAAGATATGAGTGATGTGTAATACAGGGTTCAAAAGGAACGAAACTCCTTGGTGGTTGATTTTCAATGGCAACAGCTTGTGTTTCTCCCTCCTTCCTCTTATTTGCCCCAACTCTATTTGAAGTAGAAGCATCCTCAATTTTACCACTCTTAATAGCATTCTATATCATTTCTCCAGAAATTACCAAGTCAGCAAAATTTTTTGTAGCACTCCCCACAAGCCTATCATAATACAGTGATGGCAAAGTATTAACAAACAATACCGTGGTTTCCTTCTCAGTAAGGGGAGGCTGCACTTGAGATGCGATGCCCCTCCACCTATTGGCATACTCCTTGAAATTTTCAGAAGGCTTCATTTCCATATTCTGCAAAGACAATCTATCCGATGCCATGTCAATCATATGCTTATACTGGGACAAGAAGGCTTTTGCCAGGTCATTCCACTTGCGAACATGACTTCGATCTAGCTTATTGTACCACTTCGTTATTGTTCCAGTTAAGCTATCTTGGAAGCAATGAATGAGCAACTTATCATTATTCGTATACCCAGACATTTTTCGACAAAACATAGTGACGTGAGCTATTGGGCATGTGGTCCCATCGTATCTCTCAAATTCAGGTACTTTAAATTTCAGTGGAATTACTAGATCTGGGACCAAACTAAGCTCATTAGCATCTATATTTCCAAAGAAATCCATTCCTTCGATTGCCCTTAACCTTTTATCCAACAGTTCATATTTTTGTTGTGACTCGCCACTTTCTTTCCTCAACTTTTCTTGCTCCATGGGATCATGTAAATTTGGAACAAAAATAGGATCAATAGGGCTAGATCTCGAGTGCTGTCCTCGGTCTGGTTGTTGATTCACAAAAACATGAGCTTGGGGATAAGCTCTTTGGGAAGTTTGAGTTTGAGGGGCTATAAACTCCGATAGGTACAGTAGATTCTCTCTCATAGGTTGAGGCTCATTTCCTGATCCTTCCGTGACCTCTTTGCCTTTCATCAAAGTCATCATCATCTCCATCATCTTCGACATTTGCTTCTGAGATTCTTCTTGAGATTTAGCTAGCTCTTGCTGAATTCTTTCCATCTTTTCCATTCGCTCAACATGTTCATTTTCCATGGCTTTGGCCTTTGATTGAGTACTATAACGATGTCAAATAAGTGGTTCAGAATGCGATGGCTTCTTTATTTTGGCACCTCTGACATTTGTTTACCGCAATTTAGAGCATATTATTGTTTGAAATTGTGCCATAAAAGAAAAGACTATTAAAATCATCCCAATACGCTGGTGAGGATTTTAAAAATCTTAACTTTTTACTTCCAAGATTTGATGTCATTACTTATGATCACCAAAAATTTTCATAAGTGGGCACAAGATGGAATGTATGTATGCATGCTAAATGCATGTATGTGCATGAAATTCAATAGCTATTGCACATATGATGAGATGCATATATCAAGTTTAAAATCTTACAAAAACACCTTCTTTTTTAAAAACGAAAATCTTTTTTTTTAAATATGCATGCTATTAAAATCACAAATAAAATTGAATGAGAAGGGTTTTTATTTTTATTTTTTTCACAATTTCAACATTCACTTTATTATATTTCCCATAAAGGTGTTACATAAAAGTATTCATTTATGTGCCATAATTTAAGGTAACCCTCACAAAATGCTGGTATAGCTCTAGCTAAGGTTAGTTTCTCTATGGCTTAGTACATGCTTGGTTTAAGTCTCTAAAGGGTAAAAGGTTCTTAAATTGTTCCTTACTGACGTCCACACTAGACTAGTAAGGCACCCCAATCCTCACCCATGACAGGCTACAAACGGAAAGGGTTCAACTTGAGTGAGAGTATTTCGCTTGCCATTGCGGAGGTTATCACCTCACGAGAGCAAAGGTACTATACTCTCTCCTAAAAGGGACAAACCCGGGTGTAGGGTTGATGTATGCAATGAATATGTCATGTATGCAAAGGAACAAAATTTAAAGTGCATCTCAACAAAATGCAAATGATAAAGATGATTCACACATTTTTTGTTTGTATTTTTTGTTTGTATTTTTTTGTTTTTTTAATTATTTTTTTATGAAAAGTTTTATTAAATATTTATTAAGACCATTAACTAAGATTTTGGATAAAACATGATTAACCATGGTTCGACTCTCTAATGTCCCCAGCGGAGTCGCCAAGCTGTCGTAACGATTTTCGTCCGGGGACTCAATCGCTAGACGATTTTGAAAAAAACACAAAATGGAGTCGCCACCAATCTTTTTTGACTAGGTGTGATTGGCCACCTAAAATTATTTTATCTTTTTAATAAAATCTTAAAATTAATTAAGTTTTATCAAAAAAATAATTTTTGGTCTACGAAAACAAAGTTTGGGTTCGGGAGTTCGGTTACGCATGAGGAAGGATTAGCACCCCCACAACGCCCGTTAAAAAACATTACCACTTAATCATGTATTATCTTTTGATCTTAATAAAATGGTCTTAATTAAACATTTAAAAAAAGGAAATTCATTTATTTTGAAATCAATTTGTTATTCGCTTATTATTTGAAGTATTAAATTTTATTTTTTATTTATGTTAAATTTATTTTTTATTTGAAATAAAATGAGAATCTTTTGTATTAAAAATTATTCCAAAATACCCCAATACTTTTGGTAGCATTTCGGATAATTTCCTCACCTAGAGATTTCTTAAGAATCGCTACTTGCGATTTCTATAGAATCCCATCCTCGGGAGATTCGCACTTATTTTTTTTGAAATTTCATAAATGCAAATGATGCAAACAAAATAAATATGATGCACATGAGAAATATATTATTTTATTTTATATTTATATATTATTGCTTTTGAAATTTATTTATATTTATAAAATCTTGTTTTTATTGAAAAATCATACTAAATATTCCAATACGCTGGTAACATTTAGCATATTTCTCTCACCTAGAGATCAGTTAGGAATCACTACTTGTGAATTCCGTAACATCTCATCATCGGAAATTATTTATATCTTATTTATTTTTAATTTGTTTTGCTCTTTATTTTGAAGTCTTGTTTATTTGTTTGTTTTTATTATTTTTAGTGTTAGTTTATTTCATATAAGTTGATTATATTAGAAATCTTAATATCGAACTAAAATTATTTGAATACCCCAATACGTTGGTAATATTCAAATATTTTATTTCGACCCTAAGGATAAGCAGAGAATCACTACTTGTGATTTCTAAGAAATCCTATCATCGGGGACCTTTTATACTTAAGATGTTTATTTACATTTATTTATTTATTTTAATTCCTAAATTTTTACTTATTCAAAAGTTTTTATTTCTATTCACTTACTATTTTCCTGTATTTACCTATTTTTTTATATTATTATTTTTATTACCATTTTTATATTTATTTATTTTTTTATACTAAGACATCTTATTAATATTTTCTTTATATCGGAATAAAATCATTTGAATGTCCCAATACGCTGGTGACATTAAAGATTTTATTTCGATCCTAAGGATTGTCAAAGAATCGCTACTTGCGATTTCTAAGGAATCCTATCATCGGAAAAATCCCTTATTAATAATTTTATAAATAATTCATTTCCCTTTTTTAGTTACTTCTTAATTGTTTTATAAATCCCACATTAAAAAATATTTTTTTTTATTATTTAAAATATACATACACATAGATGTACATACAAATGACTTAATATAATGAATGTCCTAAGGATAATAGAATGTATTGTTATCGTCTAATCTCTATGAATACAGAACCGACAAAAATAAATATGTAAAAAATATATACCTCAATGACTTGAAACAAACACCATGGCATTCACAGTGAGTCTTCTTCTTCCCCTTTGCTTCTTTTCTTTGCTTTACTCAAGATAGAGTATAAGCACTATGCAGGACAGAAGCGTGGAGCAGGGCGCGAGAGGCTTGGCGTGGCAGCAACGGTGAGGGGAGTCAGGCAGCAACTCTCTGTTTCCTTGCTTCTTTTCCTTAAATATTGCAATGACAATAACCAACCAAAAAGTAGCAGTACACACAGGTGTGGAGCAATGCGGCAAAGAGTGGTGGAACGATGCAGAGTAGATGCAAAGTAATGCCGAGGTGTTGCCTGAAGCATGCTTGGGGTGAGGATGATGATGCAGCACTTGGCTCGGTTTGGGACAGTGCAGACGAAGCGAACGCAGGCGCAGGCAGCAGGAGATGGTGCGGTTCTGGCGAGGCAGGGGTTTCGGCCTTTCTTCCGCTAGCAATTCACGTGGTTGTCTTCTTTAGTAACTTTGCTGCGTCTCTGAGGAGCCGATGCAGTGGCTGTTACAAAAAGCTTGCTGTTTTTTGGCTCCCTCTTCCCCTTTTTTTTCTTAAAGCTGATCTCCTCACTTGGCTGCTTTACTTGTTGCCATGACTTTGTTTAAAACTACAACAAACAACAGTTCCTTGTTTCACACGAGTTCAAGACCCTAACATCAATTTTCAGCTTCCAGAATGCTACTGCTTCAGTTTTCTACATTGGTTTAAAACTCCAAGTTCAATAACTACACGATCACCAGAGGTGGCAGTCCGCTCTAAGATTCCTACAGCAGTTTCGGTTCTGCTTCACAGCTTGGTGGAGATGTGGTGAAGGTGGCACCGGGGAAGAAGGAGACAGCAGCTTGGAAGATCAGTGCAAAACGATACAGCAGTGGTAGTGATGGAAGTGATGGTGGCTGGGAACGATGGTGGCTGGGAACGATGGTGAAGGTGGCCCTAGGGTTTTTCGTCTCTTTTTTTTCTGTCAAAATCCTCCCTCAAAACCTAGCCAACCCCCTCTTTAAATAAAAAAAAAATCAGTTTCTCAATCCCACAATCATGGGATTTTGTTATTTATTTCCATTTGACCTTTCCATCTTTTTATTATTTGTTTCCTTTTCATTATTTTTATTTTTGGTAATTAACTTTAATTCCTTGATCATTTCCTTGATTCTTTCTTTTATTTTCTTTTGGCAATAAATCCCTTTTGGTTAACATTTTGATTTAATTCTTTAAGAGAAGATTGCATGATGTGCATGGAATTGCATGGAACAGCATTGACATTTTTTATCATTATTTTTTTTATTTTTTTATTTTCTTTATTATTTGTTATTATTATTATTATTATTTTTTTTGCTCGGACAAAATTCGGTGTTTACATATATATAATACATATTTATATATATCCGATTTACAAGTTATAAGAAAATTAAATTTTCCTCTTAGTTCCAATTTCTACTATTAGACTCAAATATAAATCAAAGGTTAAAAAAAGATGAAAAATTATAAAATTTTTGGATAAAATGTTAGTTAAATCTGACTTTATCAAATAAATTTTTATTGCTAATTTATTTTATTTAAGAAAGATTTGATCTTTCATTTTATTTTAATTTGGTGAAATTTTAGAAACTTTTAGATTTTAAAAATAAAGATTGACTTTTTATTTGAATTTGAATTTTAATATAAATAAATTTATATCTTATCCTATTTTTTATTAAAAGAGGTTAACAAACCTCATCCATTATCTTTGTAAAATATATTATAACATAACTCAAAGGGTTGGTACAATGGTGTAAGGTCCCATTGAGTTTCTAAGTAAGAAGGATCCATCGAATCCTCACCAAGTCAAATTCCCTCCCGCTAGTCTCAGCCATGTAGTGTAAACGTAGATTAGTCTCATATCCAATATGAATTGAAAACACCTCGTGATTTATATAATATAATATAATATAATATAATATAATTTGTGGCAATTGTTGATATCAAATTGAACTTAACCGCTTGCATCATAGGGGACTTTGAAATTTCTAGAACTTGTGACCAAATATTAATCATTAACAAAGGGAAAAAAACAATTTTGAAGAGTAGAAGACATAATTTTAAAAAGATTTAAATAAAAAAAGTGAGGAAAGAATTGCTAATAGCCACCTTTTATGACGAGAATAGTGCCAATTTTGTGATTTACTTTGCTTTAAAAGGAAGTGAAGAGAGACAAATTTGACTTTTCTATTAGACCAAATGTTTGAGTTGTGGAAAATTTTGGGTCATGGTCAAGCGGAAATTAAGGAGATTGGAGACCAATGAATAATATTTTGACCTACAACTTGTTGGCCAAAGTTGCACGAGGAACTTCAATTTGATTTTCTTGTTAGTAAGCATTCAACGACTTTTCTTACCTCTTTATCAAAATTATCAATAGATGAAGCAATTTTTTTTTTGGTGTGTGTTCGTGAGATGGAGGCAAGTTTTTTTGTTTATATACATAGGTGAGGCTAAAAAATTAAAGGAGGATTTGAACCTTAAACCCTTGTTGGGATTGTTAAAATTAATAAAGAAAAAGACAGTAAAAGAATTCTAATAACCATTGTTTGATTAAAAATAAAATGAAAATAAAATGAAAATGAAATGAAAGAAATCATTATAATACACTATTAGAGATTATTATATTGTTTTTTTAATAAAGAGATTATTATATTTTTAAAGCTACTGGTATGGATGTTTTCCCTGTCTTTGTTAACAACATTCCTCCCAAAGTTCATTGGCGCTGGATTCAAAAGATCTTTGAGCACCATGGCAAAGTCCTTGATGTTTTCATTCTTCAGGATAGAAATGTTAGAGGTATGAAATTTAGATTTGTGGGATTTTCAAAGGCAAATAAGGTTGTGGCAAATCTAAATGGAGTCTAGTTTCTGAATCACAAAATTGGTGTTAATTTGGCCAAATTTAATGTCATATTAGAGTATTGGAGGAAAGTTAATCCTAATGAAAGCAGGTCAATTGTCAAGTGATGCTCTAAGTTTCTCTGGAGATTTAAGCAATACTAGAAGGTCCTACATGGAAGCACTAATGAAGGAAAAGTGTAACGTTACTTCAAATGATGATTGTCTAGAGGTTCATGAGCTAGAAAAAATAGATCAATGGCAGAAGAATCAGGACAAGCTTAATTCTTGCAAGGTAGAGATAGATAATGAAGCTTTATGTAAACTGGAGAACTGTGTTTTGCGTACAGCAAGAGGATACCTTTAGGAAAATATTAGAATTCAAAGGGTCCTTGAATATTCACATCAAGAAAATTTCGGGTAAATTGTTCTTGATTAACTTTGATGAAAAAGGTACCATGGAGACAATGTAGCTTTCTGATTGGGAATAGCTTTGAGAATGGTTTATAAAGGTGAAGCCCTCCGAAAAATGTTGCTTTCAAGTTCAGAACCACATGGATCACTTGTTGTGGCATCTCTTTACATGCCTTGATATATGATAGTTATATAAGAACATTGCTAAGATTTGGGGTGGGCTTGTTTCAATAGATGGGAAAACTATCAACTATAAATATTTTATTAGAGATGAAATGTTCATCACAACAAATAACATTGATAATATTGACAAAGTGATTCATCTTAAATGCAATGGTAAATTGTTTCATGTTAGAGTCACGAAAATTGACTCTGACTAGGTTTCATTATTCCACTATTACTGCAATTCTTTCAAGAAAGACTCGCCTAAAGTGAAAGAATTTTCAAAGGTTGGTTCCAGTTCAAATTACTCCTTTGATGAAGATAGAGATATCTAAACGTCAGCCTCTACCTTCAAGGGTGGTTTGGATGGCACAATGGAGGTGAAAGATGTTTCGAAATCACTAGATACATGAAAAAAATGTGGGAAAAGGGTGCCTCTACTAGCATCGGAAAGAATGTTATTATTAGAGAGGATAATATGGATGGTGCCAAGAAAGGCACTAAGGAGGTTGGGAATTATTTTGACAACATAATCAACTCTATGTCTGATATGCCTAGGCTTGAAACCACTTTTGGTGATGGACATGAGGTTCATCATGCAAAGCTAGCAAATAGTAATAAGGCTGTTGACTATTAATTCAATCATTCTATTAATAATACAGTTATAGAAGCATGCGAAATCAATTTTTGTGGCCTTGAATAGAATTAGGAAATTCCAAACCTTAGAAGATGTGGAGGATGCTATTTTGGAAAAAGTAGTGAAAAAGGAAAATAGGAAAAAGTTAAGAAAAATTCTAAAACCAAGGTAAGTAATAATTTCTGTCATCAAGGGGAGTTTGCTGATGAATCCATATAAAATTGTGATTTGAGGAATAGATTTAAAGTAATTACTGGAGAAGTGAAGGATATTTGGGAGGTGGGCAAGTTATTGGGCATATTTGCAGATTTTAATGATGTGGTGGTGGAAATTTTGAAGGAATTAGAAAACAAAGCAAAGGTTAAGTAGAATGAAGATATTATGTTGAAATATTAGGGGTTTAATTGTTCTACATTAGGTAGATGACTAAGTAGACTAGCTCATTCTTTAAGTGTCAGCATGGTGCTTTTACAAGAAACCAAATTAGATGTAGTTAAGTTATCTGGACAGGGTATTCTCTCCATCAGTTGGTTCGGTTGGTAGTTTGTTAGTGTTATGGGACAAAAGATGTTTTAAGTTAGAAAAAAGTTATAGTTCTAGAAATTTAGTAGTGGTGAAAGGGAATTGGAAGAAATTTAACTTAGTTTACTTGATACATCTATGCCCGTTGTAATCTAAAGGCTAAGATGAAACATGGGACGTTATCTCTATTATGCCTAATGCTTGTGGTAGTGAATGGTGTATGGCTATGGAACTTAATTCAATTAAAAGGCTTACTATTAAGAATATGTGGATTCTGTATTAGACTTATGAGATATGGGTAATGCTGTTAAGAGTAAATTTCAGAAGATTTTGTTGTCTCTACAGGTCTGATATTTTTAATTCAAGATACTAAGATTGAATGTTTCAAACTTTAGTGGAATTTCAATTGGATCTCTTTGTTCGTAGGGAGAATCGAGAGACTTATTGTTGGTTAAGGGTAAAAGTGTTGCTATTTGTTTAAGTGTGTTTTTGCAATAGGTTTTAGTGGTTACAAGTTGTTGATTTTTAAATACTATGGTTTGATATGATCTCGAAAAACTTAGGTGAAATATAATTTTAACTAAGAGAATGATTACATTGATTGTTTACTTGTTATATGATCATGCTTAATATGTGTAGAAACTCAAATATGTATGGAATTAAAGCCAAAAATTGTATATACATATTTAAACTTAAGTTTATCTTGCATCAAGCCAATTTCATGTGTTTCATGTAAAAGTATCAGACTAGTTGGATATGTATCGGTATAATATGAATTTGAATATTGGCGGGGGTATTGAAGTATCAATACCCTGTCGTGACATTCAAACAGATGCTAATGTGTGCACCATGTACCGATACTGCTAAAAAGAGTATCAATATTACTTACTTTGTTTGTGTAGGATTCCATTCAAGAGTATAGATAACTGAAGGAAGTATCAATAAACTTCAAGCCTGGGCAGCTCCAACGTCCATATTTCAGAGTTTACCAATGGGAAGATTCATTTCAACAACCAAGACTTTGAAGCAAAGCTATAAAAACTTATAGCTTGAAGTAGTTTGGCAGGAGTTAAAATTTCAAATCAGAAGTTATATTCATATCCCTAAAGCTCCAAGTCAGAAAAAGAAGATAAGAGACAAAACCAAGTTCTTCACACTCATTATCTCGACCATATTCCTTCAAATGCTAAAGAGTCTCTTGTAAAGCCATACCTAATTATATAAGGGGAGAGTTCCCTTGAGTGTATATCTCAGATTAAGGTTGCGTAAATAAGGTTTGCTCTTAAGCTAGCAAAAGAGCTATTATAAAGGTTACTCTTGAACCTATAAAAGGAGCATTGCAAAGGTTATTCCCTATTCCTGCAAAAGAAAAGTGTAGGCTATCCTTGAGCCTTTGAAAAAAGAAGGTTATCCTTGAACCAGTTAAAAGGAAAGGTTTTCTCCTTAAGCCTAGAAAAGGGAGAGCTTTTACCATTTTCAATATAGTAAATTTGGTGGAAAATCCTTCAAAGAATCTCAAGGTAAAGGACGTAGGCAAAGGTGCTGAACTCCTATAAATCTTTGTGTAAAGTTTCTTTTCCTTAAACTCTTTAAATTGTTCATTATCTGTTTCTTAATTGATTTATTTTTTATTACATTGTGTTTAGTTGACTAGTGTAAGTTACTTTAGGCAAAAAGTTCTTTAAGTTAAAAAAAGACTAGAAACCAATTCACCCCCTCTTGCTTTAGGATCGAGCCATCTTTATCCAATAATTGGTGTCAAAGTAGGGCTATAATGATTAGGATTAATCGCACTATAATAGCAAAGATCCTAGTATATGGCTCACTTAAATGTAGGAAACCCCGCAACTTTAGAAGGCTACTCCACCATTAGACCCTTGCTGTTTAATGGTGAAGAGTACTCATTTTCAAAAACTATGATGATGCTCTTTATTAAAGCAAATGATTATGGATTTGGAGAATCATGACTATCAGTCACATTTTCATCCCTAAAAAAATTGTTGGAGATAAAGAAGTGATAAAAATAAAAGATGAATGGGATGAGAATGAAACTAGGAAAACACAACTGAATGTTAAGGTTATGCATATTGTATTTTATGCTTTAGGACCTAATGGTACAATAGAATTTATTTGTGTGACAATACTAAGGAAATATGGGAAAAACTTGAGGTCACATATAAAGGAACCAACCAAGTGAATGAGACAAAAATTGAGAAATTGACACAAGACTATGAAATGTTTAGAATGAAACTCAATGAATCAGTGACTGGTATGGCAAATAGGTTCACTGATATAATCAATGGTCTTAAAGGGATAGGCAAGATTTATTCCAATGTGGAATTAGTCAAAAAGGTTTTGAATAGCCTCCCCAAGTCATAGGAAGCAAAAGTAACAGCTATTGAAGAATCTAAGGATCCCAATACCCTCTCTATAGATTAGCTAATGTAATCTTTGCTTACCTAGTGAGGAAGATAGGCTAAAGAAAAATAGCTTTAAGAATGAAGAATTAAAATATCCATATTAATTATGAAATTCAATAGGTTCATGAACAGTAGAGCTAAAGGGGTAGAAAGAAAATCTTTTAGAAAAGATTCTAAGAGAGAAACTAGTATAAGAGATGAAAATCCCATCATATGTTATGATTGCAATATGTCGGGACACATTAGGCAAAATTATCCTAAACTTAGAAAAGAGTTCAGAAAAAGCATAAGACAAAGACAATTGTGGCAACTTGGAGTGATAGTAACATATCAGAAGATGAATATGACGATGATGATAATGATGACAAAAAGGAAGTTGCTAACCTGTATTTTATCGCAAATAAGGAATCACTTGATTCTTTTAACTTTTGTGAGAGTAATGACTACTTATTTGAAGAGTTTCAAGATACTTTTGATGAATTAGCAAATGAGTACATTGAAATGAGTGAAAAACATAAGAAGACAATTACCAAGCTGACAAGTGAGAATGAGAACTTGGCAATGACTAAGGCTGAACTAGAAGCTAGGATAAAGAGTCTTAGTTTGGAAAAGTTTGAGAAGAACATAAATCTCCATTACTACTTTTTAAGATTCTCTATAGCTCAATAGAGATTGGATCAAATATTGGAATCTCAAATAATTGTCTTTCACAATGATAGACAAGGCTATAATCAAGTCGAGAGTTTGAACTAAATAATTTCCATGTTAAAAAGAAAGATGCTCAACCTACTACTCTTAGGTGTAGTTTCTACTTTAGAATAGGACATAGTTAAAATAAATGTAGATTTAGCAAAACTACATTTAGGAAGAAGATTCCTAGGAGATTATGATTCCTAGGCATGTATTAAATTCAAATGTTGATTTATCATTATGGTTGCCCAAGGGAACCAAACTTGCTAGCACTAACCCTCAAAGACCTAAGCAAATGTAGGTACCAAAACGAAGATGATTTTTCTGCTACAGGTATATGTAGAGAGTGATGAAGTTCTGTGATCAAGGACTGAAAAATAGAAGAAACTTACATCATAGAATACAAAATAAAGCAAGAAGTAAAAAAAAAAAAGAAAGGCAAAGCTCAAAAGGAACAAAAAAAATGCCTAAATCAAGAAATAGGATTAATCGTATCTCACGCTAAAGAGTATAGTAAGACAATTCTTACTTTTATACTTTGATCTTTATATCCTCATCTAAAATGAATTCAAGTGCAAAAGCTAACGTTGGTAAACATGATCATAAGAATGGTCTTCATGGCATGACTTTTTGAGATGTTGCCATCTTAACATTTTAGGATTTAGATTAGTTTTTAGGACTAGGATAGCATTAGAAGTAAGGTCATTTTTTTTTATGTCTGCAATGCATTATGTCTCGAGTCCTTGTGTTTGTTTAGCTTAGTTTGTGTGAATAATTGTAGGTGTATGTTTATCTACTTTTTAATTTATGCTTATTAGTGTTTTGCTTGATTGCTTGTTTGATTGATTAATTGTTTTATTTGATCTTCTTGTTTAAATTGTTTGTGTCTAAATGAATTAGAAATAGGTTAGAAAATTAGGATGAGCTAAATACTAAATCGATATTCATGATTGAGTATCAATATATTTAGTTCATAAGATATATAGAGATTCATTAAGTATCGATACACCTTCTTAAGGTACTGATACTAGATGAATGCGTACTGATACACTTCATAAAGGTATCGATTCAAAGTCGAAAACTAAGAAAGTCATAGTAAGCTACACATCGAGCACTTCTATTTACCTAAGTTCTAAGTTCCTCTTCGTTTCTTAGCTAAAAGCCTCCTCATTCAAGAGCAAAATAAAATAAAATAAACAGAAATGTCATCAAGAAGTTCATCCTACTCTTATCTAGAGTTGAGCTATCCCAATGTTGAATGTCACTAAAGTTTTTCAATAAAACCCTTAATGTCCTATTGAGTTAGGAAAATAATTGTTGCTTCCACACTTATGTTGATCAATTCTCCATATGTAAATAACCTCATCAATTTCGAATGGTCGTTCTTCCTCCAACTTCAATCTAAAGTTCCACTTAACTTCATTCGGGTGTTCTGTAACAATACTCAAATCATTCACTCAAGAATTGATAGAGAAGTTATTATAGGAATAAAGTCAAACATCTTAGGATAAGAAGTTATAATTGTAAAGAAGGATCTGTTAGAAGGACTTCTTTTGAACAACAATGGTGAATTTTCTAAATCCTTCTACTTTCCTTAAATCTTTCATGTCCTTATTGATTCACTTAAAAATCCATTCCATGATTTGGTTCCCTGCATCATTGTGTCATATAATCTTCGACCTTGCAATTGCAAAAATACTCAAATCAATATGGAAAAATATTAGTGGATGCATGCTATTCGAAGTAGATAAAAACCAAATCTAGTGCATTACTTCTTTAAAGATATGGTTGAGTTCATTCAAGTGAAACATGATTTCATTGTCTCAGCCATTCCTTTTGCCTGAATTTTTGAGCATTGTGGTTTCAACATGAAGGGTGAAAAAAGTAACAGGGGCAAGATTCATCTAAATTTTAATGTTTCCAAATGGGAAGGATTTGTCCATGACAAGTACCTTCAACGGAAACGATCAGAGTCAAGAGAATTTGAGGAAGAATCAGATTGAAGAAAATAATGCTAGAAGTATAAGAGTAGGCATAAAGTATTTTCTATATGAAAGAGTAATAAGGGCTTCTATGGGACTCAAGTTTACTTCAAGACTAGTCAATGTATGTCAATGCTTGAACATTTACTGAATTTCCTGAAGCCCTTATCAGGACTTAAAATCTATTGCTTGTAAATAGTGTTTATGTGACTACCTGTGTGTTTGTTTGTGTCATTGTTTAGATAAATGTGTATTAGGTTTGTTTGTGTACTTGTGTGTTTAGATGGAAGAATAGTAGGATTGTTTGAATGTGTGTTTGTCTTTGTGTAGAAATGAGATTTGTTATAAATTGCTTGTATTTTTTTAAAATGGTTTAGTCAGTCCCAACAAGACTTAAAACTTGAGTCTTAAGTGTTATTGATGTGTTGTGTGAGTAAGTTAATTTTTTTGTCTATTTACTGTATGTTGTCTTTTTATGTTATCTTAGTATATTTATGTCTTTAATGTGTTAAGTGTAATCATTGCTTGATTGGTGAATGTCTCCTTGGGCTCATTAGTGTAAGCCAATTGTTTGATTTGTTTAGGCTTCACACAGTGAGTATCATGTCTATTGTTATGTGTCTTCATTCATTTGTCTAAATTGTATTACATAAGTCAATTTCTTACATACATCAAGTCTACTCATCTCTTACATGTCTGTGTCACGAAATTTGTGTTTAGCATTTTAGTAATATCATACACATTTACATCTTGCATAAGGTTGTCCTGCATATGTTCACATTGCATGATTGCATCATAAGCATAAGAGTATAAATCTTGCTTAAGTGCAATTTCTTCTGAACAAAAAGTTGAAGCCCATGTGTTATTGCAAATGATTCAATCTTTTGCTTTTGTTTTCAACCTTTACTTGAAGAGTAGTGTGCTAGAAATTATAGATGAATTCTCAAAAACTTTGCAAAGAAAAGATCAAGATATTATTAATTCTAAGAACTAAGTTAAAATATCCAAACAACGGCTACAAAAGATGAGAGATGATGGATGAGATTCTTTTAATTATTGAAGTTTCTTCATTTTGTGAGAAACATGATATTGTGGTTCTTAATATGGATGATATCTATACAACTCCTAAGAGATAATGACGTTAAGTTACAAAGGTCTCGAATTTACATCATTCTCAAGTTGACTTATTTTATGTTGTCATAGACAACTTCAAGAGCTCAACAATCATTTCACTGAGATTAACAATGAATTGCTTCTTTGTGTGGCATGTCTTAGTCTAAGTGACTCATTTTTAGCTTTTGACAAGGAAAATTTAATTCTTTTGGCTCATTTTATCCTCTTGAGTTTTCAGTAGTTGATCTTTTAACACTTGATAGTAAACTTGAGACTTATACTTTTATATACGCTACAATACTGAATTTTTTTATGTCAAAGAAATCGGTAAAGACAAAGAAAGATATTGTTAATCCATCAGTTCTTTTTACTAATCAAATTGGCTTTAATCTTATCGACTACCACTGTTAGTGTTGAAAAAGCTTTTCAGCAATGAAAATAGTCAGAAATCGAATGGGAGATAGTTTGACAAATGATTGCTTGATTACATATATTGAAAGTGTTGATAATGAAGCAATTATACAGCGACTTCATAATATGAAAACTTGCCATGGACAATTGTAAAATAATATTTTTACACCATTTTTTTATTATTTGGATTTTTATGTATTGTTATTATTTTAAGATTATGTATGAAAAATTTTATTTTTAAGTACTTATGTATTGAAGTATATAACCACTGAAAACAATGCTTGATTATGCCACTAAATAGCTATTGAAAATAACATTGTAAGCAGAAGGTTGGTTAACCACTAGGAAATTAGTTATGACAGTCGTTGTGTGCTCATACTAACCCAGAGTTATTGGCAAGCTAATTATCCCTTTCACCCCTATGAGCTGATTAGCAAAACCATAGATTGGTCTTACTAGTTTCAACTGGTCCTTAGTAAGACTTGTTTTCAGGGATGTACTCATAGGTACGATCTTTATCGCACTCCCATCATCAATTAGGATCCTCTCAACCTGATAGTTCCCAATCAAAGAAAAAATCACAATGGGATCATTATCATTATTTGCTAGGATATCCACATCTTCTTCAGAAAACTTAATCTGCTAATCATTCTCAAAATTGGGTGTTTTCACCAGTTTATCAATCATCATTACCCACTTCAGGTGTGCTTTCCATTTATTTTCAAAAGAGACTCAGTGCTTAGCAACTCTACCTATGGTAGTGATGACTCCAAATATTGGTCGTTTCCTAACTGCTTTGCCTTAATCACGATGCCTCTCCTGAATCATTGAGGTAAGTCTTGAGATGTCTCTTCCTTATCAGGAATTCAATCTCATGTTTTAGTTTTTAACACTCCTTTGTGATGTGGCTATAATTCCTATAGAAGGCACAATGTTGTGATCAGTAAGCATTCAGATTTAGGCGTCTAAGATGTAATCTGGTTCCCGTACAATCATACTTCTCCTTCTATAGTCAAAAATGATAAGGGACAATTTCCTTCTAGATTTTAGAGGACAATGGACTGTCTATTTGTCTAACACAATGAATCAACTATTATTTCTCTTTTTCTATTTCTTTAAGCTTCTCATAGACAGCGTCCAACCTTTCATGCACATATATGTTCGACCTCTCACGGCTAGTTTTAGTCCTTTTCGTTAGGTTTATCATTGGGGAGTTAACACTCATTTCCTACCTTTCTCTCCTTTTACTAAGGTTATGCTAGCCCTATTGGGGTTCTGCTAATGGTTCTCAATGCTCAATAAGGGTTAATTTAATTAGGCCAGTTACGAGTGGTTGAGCATTAGCTTGAGGTTATGATGAGATAGGTATTTGCGAGGTAGGTGTTGTTGAGGGAACAATAAGTGTCAAGGCAATATAAAATATTTTAGGTATGGTTAGGGGAGCATTTGGCTTTGTAGGGGAAATTATGTTGCGTTAGGCGATAAGGGACTCTACAATTTTGGCATAATAGGCCATACTAACTACTAAGGCTTTTTTGTGGGTGATCTGTTACTTGTAATATTATATGGATACTATTTAGGGTAGCACATATGCTTATGGTTGCCTCATTAGAATTGAGGCTGGTAAGAAGGTGGTGGTTGTTGTGCATGAGGTGGTGAGAGGATGCGTTGGCATGGTGGGGATAGTCTTATCATGGGTAAAAAGGTTGTAAAAGGTGAGAGTAGTTATCCCAAATATGGGAAACAAATTTCTTAGCTGATATGGTGGAGCATCAGTAGAAATAGTTGATCGAAGTGTGACTATGATGGGAGCTTATGAATTAATATTTTTGTATTCATTATAATTATGATAAATTCGAATTTCATAAAATCTAAACTTATTCCTAAAGACTTTAATTTCTTTTAAATAAACATTGACTTTGGCACATCCAATAAAAAATTCTTATGTGATTTTTATATGTTATTGATCATTGCCAGCAATCCCATGCAATTATAAATTCACTAAAACCAAACTAACAGGAAATTTTATCTTCTTTTGTACTTATTAGTAGACGTATTTTATAATAAGAATGATTAATTGTTTTTTTTTTATCACATTGACTCCCATATTTTATAATCATAATGTAACCGATTGGTATTATTTGCTGGTTGCATGTCAAAGAAAGGTTTCTATTATGAACCTTATTGCTAGTTAAATGGCTAAAATATTAAAAAAGCCCTTGAACTTTGTTACTTTATTTAAATAAGCCCTTAAACTTTAACTTGTACCCAGATAAGCCCTTAACCTTTAATTTATATCTAAATGAGGCATTAACATAAATCAATCTTTTATAGGAGTGAGTAATTGATTTTTTTTATTGGGTGTAAAACCTAACTTCTTATATAAAAAAGGCTGGTTGATAGAATATATTATATAATATTTAATTATGTATATTATACATTATACATTGTATATTTAAAAAAATGTCAATTAATTCAGTCAGTTTAATTCGTGATTTTTGACATCGACTTAATTCAAAAGCCAACCTAAAAAAATTAACTTAAACCCAAAGTGACTTACTCGAATCGAATTAATTGAATTTTGATTTGTTAAATCAGATTGATACAATTTTTATTCATATGAAATCTTTTATTAAAAATAAAGGCTTATTTGAGTACAAATCAAAGTACAATGGCTTATTTAGATGCAATAATAGTTTAAGAGCTTATTTAAATAAAGTAACAAAGTTCGAGGGCTTTCTTAATATTTTAACCCAGTTAAATTAATTGTTTTAATTGCTTCGTATTGGATTACATCAGTATCCTTTCCTATGAAGTATTTAATAGTAGCCTCTAAAAGAAGAAGAAAATAACAATCAAGTTTTGGTCTAGTGATTGTTACATCTTCTTAAAAGGGAATAGGCTCAAGATTTAATTCTCTTTCCTCTACTACCTACTATAAATAAAAAAAAAAGGTAGATTAAGTTTGAGTAGATGTAAGTACCCTAGTAATCAACTTACTTTGTCGAATTCGTATTGGGCTCTTTTATTGATGCCTGGCTTGGATACTATATTAATTTTCCAAATTAAATTCCTAACCATTGACTCTGAAGCACTATATTCAATAGAACTGTTAAAATGAGGCAAGGTCCATTGGACCGATCATGCCTTGCCCCTTTAATAAGGGATTGGACTTCACTTTTGTAGTTCATTTAGATAAGAGGGCTTTCTAACTCTACCCATTTAGGCCCGAGCCTTAATGGATTTGGGCTGGACCTAAATGGGCCAACTCATTACTTTTTAGTTTTTTTAATTATATTTAAAATTATATTTATTGTAATTATTTACATATCTAAGTTAAGTTCTAACTAATTTCATTTGATTAAAATAATAAAAAAATAAAATTGATTACAAGCCAAGATTTCGGATCTTGCTAGAATCATTTGTGATATCTTAAGCATTTCAATAATTACAGTGGCACCGAAAAAGCTCTTTTTAAACAATTATCGAAGTTCTCTAGATCATGAGAATGTGGAAACTCTCATTTACAACCAAAATTGGATTCTTGGTTTGAAGATAATATTATTAATTTGTTGATAATTTTATAATCTATTTATAAGCATTTCAATAATTATAATCTAGCAATTCAATAATTTATAATCTAGCAAGATTTCGAATCTTGCTAGAATCATTTGTGATATCTTGAGCATGTCAATAATTACAGTGGCACCGAAAAAGCTCTTTTTAAACAATTATCGAAGTTCTCTAAATCATGAGAATGCGGAAACTCTCATTTACAACCAAACTTGGATTCTTGGTTTGAAGATAATATTATTCATTTGTTGATAATTTTATAATCTATTTATAAGATTAATTCTTGTGAGTTTTTATATTATTCTTTGTTTATGTTTATAGATAAAGATGTTGAAAATAAATTGAATGTCCATGAGGAATGATGATTTGATAGCATTGGAGAACATGAAATCTACTATCTTTGTTACTATATAATCTAGCAATTCAATAATTTATAATCTAGCAAGATTTCGGATCTTGCTAGAATCATTTGTGATATCTTAAGCATTTCAATAATTACAGTGGCACCGAAAAAGCTCTTTTTAAACAATTATCGAAGTTCTCTAAATCATGAGAATGCAGAAACTCTCATTTACAACCAAACTTGGATTCTTGGTTTGAAGATAATATTATTAATTTGTTGATAATTTTATAATCTATTTATAAGATTAATTCTTGTGAGTTTTTATATTATTCTTTGTTTATGTTTATAGATAAAGATGTTGAAAATAAATTGAATGTCCTTGAGGAATGATGATTTGATGGCATTGGAGAACATGAAATCTACTATCTTTGTTACTATATTTTTGATTTCTATTATTGTTGAGACTTGTTATGTTTTTTAGTTTCTATGTTTATTAAGACAATATATGTTATGATTGTTAGACAATAAATATGATGTTGAAGTTATAGATTTGATATAAATTTAGTTGATGTTGCTGTGTAATGTTTATTTCAATTTTTAATTTTGGTTATTTACAAAAAAATAGATAATATAGTTTTATAATTTTTTTTTAAAAATACAAACCAAATCGATTCATTTAACTTATTAAGTCTTGGGGTTGAATTTGGTTTTATGTGTTTGATTATTTATAACAAGAACTTTTTATCCGACTCTAAATGGTACTGACTTAGCTCTGTTTGGTTTCAAACTAAGCCAAGTGTGACACGTTGAGTTTGTTCAAAGTACGACATTTAAAATTTCACCTTTTTTATTTTAAATTTTAATATATAATATTTTTAATGATTTTTTATCACTTATCTCATCGTAGTTGTTGTAATTGAATCAAACGCATTATTGTTTGACATTAATTTCACCACAACCGTTGCTTTTAATTTAACTGAAACTAATTGAAACCAATCACATTGTCTATCCAAATTAATTCTTACTAGAATCGGTAGAGCTGACCGAGCTAACCTGGCCAAACTGATTTGATAATGCTTTGTATTCAAGCTAGATATTGGTAGGTTTCAATGTTATTCTGGTTCAATCACCATCGCTTCTAATTTACAACCCTTTTTAGTTTTTAGTTATTAATTATCATTTTTCTTGACATTTCAATGTGCAAATGCAAAGAATTTATTAAATTAATTGAAATATTTGAAAGGAAATCATGTTGGGCCTCAAACGACAAATACGCGGAAGCAATATCACAGTAGCAATACTCACAACAATCAACAGCAATATCCCAAGCCAATAGTAATAATAAATCTTGCTATCAAGCCACAAATAAATATGCAAGCAATAAAAAATAATTTAAACGACACAAAAATTTAACATGGAAAACTCTCCAGTGTAGAGAAAAAAACCATGGGACAAATCGAATAAAAATCCATTATTAGAAATAAGCAAATTACAAAGTTTCAATGCCTTAGGCTTTTTGCCCAAAGCTTAAGGTTTCAACAATTGGCCTAAAAACAATCAAGTTTACTTCTTTGGATTCACCCAGATAATCTACATAAAGAATACCCAATTATTATACAAGCTTATCTCTCCCTTAGCTCTCTCTATGGAACCAGAAAAATATCCAAAGCTTAAAGCTTCTTTTTCTCTCTTGTGTCGCCTTTCACCAAAGAAAAACTTCTCACACTTTTTTTAACAAATTGTTTATGAAACACTTTATATAGAGAAAAAACATATCCTTAACTGACTCCAAGTAGAACTCTAATAACTAATGTGAGCTAGACCCCACACATCTAACAATCTCCCCCTCCAGCCCCCTTAGGAGGAGATCCATCACCACGACCTGTCACTTGGAGTTTACCTTGGCCAAAGTGTTTATCCCAACCAAGTCTTTGTATAACTCAAGTTTATCTCTGGGAAGTGTCTTCGTCAACATATCAACTGTATTCTTAGGTGTGTAAATCTTCTTCAACTGCACTTGCTGCTCATCAATCACTGAGCGCAACTAATGGTACGAACATCAATGTGCTTTGTCCTAGCATGGTGCATGGTGTTCTTACTCAAATCCAACACACTCTGGCTGTCACAAAACAGCACATACTCTTTCTAACTTAATCCCAATTCAAGAAGAAATCTTTTCATCCAAAGCATTTCTTTGTCTGCTTTGATTGCTGCAATATACTTAGCCTTTGTAATAGACAAGGTAACACACTTTTGCAACTTGGACTGCCAAGATACAGCTTTCCTTGCAAAAGTAAATATGTACCCTGAAGTAGATTTCCTGCCATCAAGATCACCTACCATGTCTACATCAGTAAACCCTTCAAAAACTGGTTCTACAGTCCCAAAACTCAAACTCATCTTTGAAGTACCCCTCAAATATTTCAAGATCCACTTCACCACTTCCTAATAAGCCTTTCTTGGATTAGAAAGAAATCTGCTTACTACACCAACTGCATGAGCAATATCAGGCTGTATGCAAACTATAAGATACATCAAAGAACCAGCTGCAAAGGAGTAAAGAATAGTAGACATAGCATCTTTTTCTTCCTTAGTCACTGGACAAGACTTCTTACTCAAGTGAAAATGGTTAGCAAGAGGCATGCTAACTAACTTAGCATTTTGCATGTTGAATCTCGCTAGCACCTGTTCAACATACTTTTCTTGTGACAGCCACAGCTTTCCAGATATCATGAATGATATCCATACCCAAAATCTACTTTGGTGGACCTAAATCCTTCATGCCAAAGGACTTAGACAATGCCTCTTTCAACTTGTGAATCATACGAGCATCTTGCCCCACAATCAACATATCATCAACATATAACAAGAGAATAATAAAGTCACCATCTGTGAATTTTCTTACATAATCACAAGGGTCTGCTACTATTCTTTTATAGTTTTAGCTTATCATAAAAGAATCAAACTTCTTGTACCATTGCCTAGGAGCTTGTTTTAGGCCATACAAGCTCTTCTTAAATTTGCAAACCATGTGCTCTTCCCTTTCACTTCAAAACCCTTGGGCTAATCCATATAAATCTATTCTTGCAAATCACCATGCAAGAATGCAGTATTCACATCAAGTTGCTCAAGCTCAAGATTCAAACTAGCTACTAATCCCAATATAACTCGAATGGAACTCATCTTCACAACAAGAGAAAAAATCTCATCAAAATCAATGCTTGGTTTCTGACCAAAGCCTTTTACCACCAATTGAACTTTATATGTCACTAGCTTGTCAGCATCATATTTTAGCTTGAACACCCATTTGTTCTTCAATTTTCTTCTCCCTTTCAAAAGCTCAACAAGGTCATAAGTGCCATTTTCTACTATGAATCCATTTCCTCTTTCATTGTCTTTAATCAACACTCCCTATCTGGAGTATCATGCACATTTCAGAAGCTCTTTGGCTTCCCTTCACTTGTGACAAAAATATATTCTGAACTAGGAAATCTAGTAGATGGTCGATGCTCCCGGGTAGATCTTCTAACTTGAGACTCTACACTTCCTTATAGTGGGGGCAGCTCCCTTTACTCAACACTCACTAGTTGAGAGTTGCTCTTCCTACTCAAAACCTACTGCATCTAGCTGTGCAAATTCATTATTGACATCTATCCCATCACCAACTGTGATTGGCTCATCTGTATCCTCAAATTCTATATTTTGTGCATTTCCATCATCTGTGGCATCTTTAGGTGGAATCTCTGCAGGTGTTGAGTTATCATACTCAACCGTAAACCGTATAGTCTTTCCATCTTTCTCAAAGTCTGTGATAAACTCATTTTCATGGAAAACCACATCCCTGCTTCTAATTGTCTTTTTCTTCTCTAAATCCTATAGTCTGTAACCATATTCCTTATCACCATACGCAACAAATACAAATGGAGTAGCTTTGCTATCTAGCTTTGACCTCTACTCCTTTGGCACATGCATAAATGCTTTACAACCAAAGACCTTCAAATATAAGTATGAAACTTTCTTTCTTATCCATACCCTTTCTAGAATGTCAATGCCTAATAGTACTGATGGTAATCTATTAATTAGATAGTAGGCTGTGTTGAATGCTTCACCCTAGAATGCTTTTGGCAATTTTGCCATCCTCAGCATGCATCGACTCTCTCTATAATGGTGTGGTTCATCCTTGCAGCTACACTATTATGTTGAGGTGTCCTAAGTTATGTCCTCTTGTGTCTTATCCCATGCTTTGAACAATAAGCTTTAAAGTCTTTTGATGTGTATTCATCACCATTGTCTACACGAATATACTTTAAGGACAATCCTGTCATCCTTTCCACCATGGCATGAAATTTCTGAAAATACAGCAGTACCTGGCTTTTCTTTCTCAACATATACACCAAGTTTTTTGTGAAGCATCATCAATAAAAGTAACAAAATATTTATTACCGCCCCATGACTCTACGTTTTTTGGACCACATACATCATAATGAATAAACACAACTTTATTTTTCTTTCTTTTAGAAGTCCTCCTAAAAGAAACACTATGATGCTTACCAAATAAACAATAATCACATGAGTTAAGAGAAATACCTTTGGTTGAGGGAATAAGGGATTGCCTCACCAAAACTTTTAACCCTTTCTCAATTATTTGTGCTAGCCTCCTATGCCACAAATTTGCTAGAGCATCTCCCTCAACGGCATTTATCTGACTGCCTGTTAACTTCATCCAAGTCTTGTACATAGTGCAACACAACTTTCCTCTTGCAACTATCAAAGATCCTTTGAGAAGCTTCCACTGCCCATTTTTCTGCTAGCTATCATATCCTTCCTTATCAAGGACATTCACTGCAAGCAAGTTCATCCTTAGATCTAGAATGTGTCTGACATCCCTCAAAGCCAAAGTACAACCAGTGCTTATTTGTACCTCTATAATACCAATCCTAGCAATTTACAACATACTCTTGTTTCCCATCTTAGTATAACCAAATTCACCTACTCTGTAGGTTGTAAACAACTCCTTATTGGAAACACAATGATATAACACTCCGGTGTCAACTATCCACTCAAAGCCAAAATCCACTACATGGTTACACTTGCCATGTGTATAAATCAAGGAAACTTATTCACTATCAGAATTTACAGTTGCAACATTTTTATCATATGAGTTATTCTTACTTTTCTCATATTTCCACTCTTGCTTCAAGATCCTGCAGTTTCGCTTTATGTGAGCAAGTTTGCCACAATGAAAGCACTTCACCCTATCTCTAGACTTATGTCTATTCTTAGACTTACTGCAACCTCTAGAACCCTGACCTTTGTCTTTAGTTCTATCCCTGTTCTTTGTGACAAGAGCTTCATTCCCAAAGTTTGTCTCTTTTGCCTTGCTTCTCCAAGGTCACCATGCCGTTAAGACCTGAAATAAAAACAGTCACAAGTAGAGTCTTCCAACTGTTTAGCAATGAACCTAAAAGAAACAACGCTTTTATCTCATCATCCATTTGCAATTTCATAGTGGTCATCCGATTAAACAGATCTTAAAAGTTACTAAAATGCTCAGAGGTATATCTTTCCTCCTTTTTTTTTTTCTCAGCCAAGTAAGGTGGTGTTTATTAATATAATGCAGCCAAAAAACTGTAGTAGAAACATAGAGTTACAAACGGAATAAAGCCAACAGCAAACTCAGAAAAAAAAAACCAAAAAGAGTAATAGACAAAACCATCTGGTTTTCAACAATCTCATCTTAATTAGAAAAATAATCTCCACATCCAGCCAAACCCGATAGACATAGGTAGAGCCATCCACGTTGAATTTTAATTTACCAGGAGCAGGACAGTTCCAGACTTGGGTTGTCAACTGATCTACAAAATGAGGCTTAAAGAGGATCAGTTCACCATTGGGCAACTTCTAAAGATAAGTCATTATCATTAGCCCTTAATCCAATGCAATGATCTCATCATTATCAAAAAAATAATCTCCTTGGTGTCCCATTGTTTCTTATTGAACACAGAATCGTTTCTTGCTGACCAGATAAACTAAAATGTGGCTCCACAAACAACAAGCCATCACCTCCTCAAAACACCTAAAAAGTATAAACCTTCACAGTGCTGAATAAAGTCAGAAAGGATGAATAGAAAAACCCAAATCACTTTCCACCAGTAGAAAACCAAATTCCAAATGAGCCAGGAAATATCTTTGCTTCTGTTAGCCTTCCACTGTTTTTGATTGGCCTCCATTTTTTGTTTAATTTAATCCTCTATAAGATCTCTCAATACACTAACTTTATTTAATTCATCAATCTTTGCTTTTAGTTTCTTAGTTGTCTCATCTACATAGCCAAATATTTCTCTAATCCATTACTTCAAGAAAATCTTCAATCTACTTAACTTAACTTTTAATCAAAACCTCATACTTCCTTATACTGTAGAGTAGCAAGCTTCTTAACAAGCATAACTTTGCTCAGGACAGTCTTTCTCTCATAAAGTGAAGCTAATTTTCCTTAGAAAGCACTTGTCTCCTGCGCCACATGATGAAAAACACTAATGTCTACCCAACCTCTAATGGTTCCCAAAGTCTTCCTATCTAACTTTTACTATTCATTATCTTTCATATTTGTTGGCTTAGCAAAATCACCTAATATTGGCTCATAGAAATCCTTGCAGTATAGATGATCTTCCATCATTGGCTTCCAAATTGAATAATTTGAAGCTGTCAATTTTATCTTGGATCTTGTATCTCCCTCCATGATCCCAAAGCACTAACCTGACCTTTAATACCAGTTGTTGGGCCTCAAATGACAAATACACGGAAGCAATATCACAATAACAATACCCACAATAATTAACAACAATATCTCAAGCCAATAGTAATAATAAATCAAGCTACCAAGGCACAAATAAATGTGCAGGCAATAAAACGTAAATAAAACAACATCAAAATTTAACATGAAAAACTCTGCAGTATGAGAGAAAAACCATAGGACAAACCAAATAAAAATCCATTATGAGAAATAAGCAAATTAAAAAGTTTTAATATCCTAGGTTTTTAGCCCAAAGCGCAAGGTTCCAATAATTGGCCTAAAAATAATAAAAGTTTGCCTCTTTGGATTTACCAAGATAATCTACCCAAAGAATACCCAATTGTTATACAAGCTTATCTCTCCCTCTGCTCTTTCTGTGGAACAGGAAAAATATTCTAAGTTTAAAGTTTTCTTTTTCTCTCTTGTGTCGCCTCTCACCAAAGAAAAAACTTCTCATCCTTTTTTTTATGCAGCACTTTATATAGAGAAAAAACAAATCTCTAACTGATTTCATGTAAGACTCTAATAGCTAATGTGGGCTAGATCCCACACATTTAACAAATCAAACTTTTTGAAATAGAAGAAATGAAAAATATTATTAGTCCCAAATCTTTTATAATTATTTAAACGATTTTGTTTTTTTTTTTTGTACATAAACGTTTCTGTTTTATTATCTTATGTCTTAATTTATTTAAATTATTTCAACTTCAATCAATTAATTTATCTATAAATTACTAATTCTCACATTTGAAATTATCTAATGCTAATATATGATATTTAAAATAAAGTAACGAGACAAGTTTTATGATTTGCAAATTATATATATATATATATATACACACACACACACACACTTTGCATGCTTTTATTATTATTTTTTTTTTACCAAACCATTATTTTATGAAATGTGCTTGACTGTTAAAATATTGAATCAAATAATTATATCTCACCAAGTCAAAATGTAACTACATTATGTAGTGAAAAATATCTATCATTTTATACATAGAATACTATTTATCTCATTTTCCTTTTTCTTGTCGAAATTTCGTGACTAAGATATTTTTTTTGTAAGCACAGGTATCTTCAACCGTTTTATAGTTTGAAATTAATTCTGCTCAGGCCAAGAGTAGTTAACGGTAAAACCCTCACAACAGTAGAGACTCTAAGACTCGAACCCTATCTAAGTATTTGGGGAAGAAGTCCACTTCCACTTCTTCCAACCATTTGTTGGTATAACTAAGATATTTAAGTTGTGTATTCAACTTGACATATACTATGATTAGACAGTCATTAATTTATGGGCTTAATAGTTAAATATATTTTAAGTTTTTGGTATAAAACAGATATAAGCTCTGAACATTTAATTTTATTGTAAAAGTCAATAAATTTTTATTTTAATGTAAATAAACCTTCAAACTTTTAAAATAACGCAATTAAGTAAAATAAATAAAATGTTAAAATCTTATAAGCCCTTAACTTTTATTTTTCTGTAAAAGTCTATAACAAATTTAAATTTAATTGCGTTATTGTAAAATATTAGAGATTTATACTAGAAAATAAAATATGGATTTATATATGATGCATTGACAGTGTATAGTTTTTATACACTGTCAATGCACATTAAGTTAATACCTCATCAATAAATCCTTATTAGCAAATTGTAAAAGATTTATTTGTATTTATTTTTAAGGGCTTGGCCTTGTTTTAGTTTGCATATTTATAAAGTGTCAACCTTTGATGCATTAATAGTGTATAGAAACTATACACTGTCAATGTATCATATATAAACTTATAAAATATTAAAAAATTATATCTATTTTGTGCAAAAAGTTGAGGATATTGATTATTGGCCATCAGCTATTAAGTGCATAAAATTTCAATTAAAATAACAAATGAGCTTAAATTTACTACTCCCAATAGAGCACATAATTTAAGAAGTCAAAAACTTTTACATGTCATGTCCTATAACTAAATTGTTCTTAAAAAAGAAAGTAGGAAATAAGAAGCGCAAAGGAGAAAATGTAGATTTAAATTTGTTGATTTTTTTTCAAAGTGAATATTGAATGAGACAATTTTAAAACTAAAAACTGACATTATTATTGGGAAAGATTGAAAGAGCCAAGTATTTTATTTGGATGAACTCTTATATTTTATTACATTCAAATAAATTTTTAATTATTAATCTACATCCATATATATTTTTAACTTTTAATTTTACTCAAATAAACCCTTTACTTTTAATTTGTACCTAAACAAACCCTTAACATAAAATAATTATTTTTATTCAAAACAAGAGTTTATCTAGAAACAATTTAAGAGATAAAAAAATTTACCTAAAAAATAAAATAATAATAAATCCAAGACATTTTTAGTATTTAACCTAAATTTTATAATTATTGATAAATACTTTACAGATTAATTTAACGCGGAAACGAACTTGCTGAATCTGCAGGTTGACTAGTCGTACAGATAATTGAATTTTAGTCGTAAAGCTTTCTCATGTTTTTCATATTTTATTCTCAAATATAAACACAGAGATTGACTAACACAGTTTATTTGATATGAGGCATCGAGAATTCTCTACCAAATCTATCTCCTTGATGGTCCCAAAACGTCAACAGAAAGGTCAAGTGTGTATCGAAAGTCTATTAACGAATATTCCATTGGTACAAAAGAAAAAAAAAAAGGCAAAGAATCCAAATCACATTTTAAAAGTGCTACTAATTGATAAATGGAAAACATGAATATCATTAAAAGAGATACATTATCCTCCTTTTTAAATTCAATTTCTTTGAAAGCTTAATTTTTAGCAAACCACCAAGAACCTTCCTACATCACAAAAAATTTCCATGGTCAATCAGGTTTATTGGCATCCGTCAGATCTGACATGGATCAGTTCACCTAATATCCATATATAAATACCTCAGCTTTCAGGAATGGAACTTAGAAGCCATCAAATGCCTGAAAACAATCACAATCGAAAGCTAAAAGGTATGTCAATTAAAAATTAGTTTTAGGTTGAAATAAGAATAACAATAGCCAGATTTTGTTTCCTCTTTTCTTTGTCTTTTTTTATTAGATTAACGTGAAGGCAAATTAGCATGGAAGATCCAAATAAAAGCAAGGAAAAGGAAGAGCAAGGAAGAGAAACAATTCGATATAGAGGTGTGAGGAGACGGCCATGGGGAAAATATGCAGCCGAAATCCGTGACCCTTCAAGGCGTGGTGCGCGTTCATGGCTAGGCACATTTGATACGGCGGAAGAGGCTGCTCGAGCCTACGATCGCGCTGCGTTTAACATGAGAGGCCATATGGCTATCTTGAACTTCCCCAATGAGTACTATTCACAAGTGATGGGAGGATCATATTCTTATCCATCTGCTTCTGGTAATGCTGGTCAGAGTTTTGAGAAAGGAAGTTCATCATCTGGCGGACAAGAAAAGCAGGTTTTCGAGTTTGAGTACTTGGATGACAAGGTGTTGGAGGAGCTTCTGGAAACTGAAGAGGAGAAGAAGAAAAGAACGAAAGGTTGAGAATTCTTAATTAATTAATTATGTTCAATGCATTTTTGTTGGTTGAATTTTCTTTCTATGTCTTTCCAGTAAACTAGCTAGTAATCTACAAGTATGAATTTTTGCCCCTTGATTATGATATATATTGAATCATTTTTGCAGAACAATTTTTTTTCTAATCCCATCTTTGTTAATTTCTTCAAGGAGGCAAGTCATTTAAGCAACTTTTCCATTGACTAATTGAATGGTTTACCTTAATATCATACTGAATTTTCAACCAATTAATTGTTAAACTTGAAAGAAAATGCAGTTTAAAGTTTTGAACCACTAAATAGAGAAACATTAATTAAAGAAGGAAGTGGATGCAGGGAAAGTTAATGAAAAAAGGTTTTGAAGGCACAATATACTCATTAGATGGATTTATTTTTTGCAGAAAATTGAAATAATAAAAAAATTGCTAAAATAATAAATTTGATTAATTATTGCTAGATGTAAATGTTAGATCTATGCAAATTATAAGTTAGACCAAATGCAGATGTTTTACAAATCAGTAGATGGGGTTCAATGACCCAAGTTTTTCAAGGATATTGTTTCAAGCTAGTTGGCTTCCTACAGTTTTCTTCTACAAAATTTAGACAATGAAATGCTACTGCCAAACTGGAGAAAGTAGAACCGGAGACCAGTAGCAGCAGGTTTGCCACTTAGTTGAGGGTTTTGGAGTTCCCATTCGTTGTGTAAGGGACTCAATGTGTTTGTACGTGTGAGAGAAAATCTCATGTCTTGAGCTAATTTTTGGATTGAAAAAGTTCCAATATCATTTAACAGTAGTATCAGAATTGAAATTTTCAATATCTCTCCTTTTTTTCTAGGTAGAGAAAGTACCCATGGTCCGTGAAGGCCGTGAAGGAACTTTTTCTTCTAATTAGAGGTTTCAAAGAGGGAGGATTGATACTTTTCTGGTATGAAGTGGAATGACATGCAATTTCCAAATCGATTCCCTTTGTATTTACTTGAGATGCAATTTAGTGAAGGCAAGTTTCCGGAGACGAATTGATGTGTAGTAAGAAAACTGACATATATCATATGCTACATCAAAAGCACCAGGTGAAATTTAATATCCTTATGACTACAGTTTGATTCTTGATTTTGCTGAAAACATGTTTTTAGAGAACAAATTTGGAATCTTACAATAAGGATAATGGTTTAGATCAGTTGCTGGTATGATGCCTTAGGTAATTACCGATAAGGATTTGTCTTAAAGCTGGCATGTAAGAAACTAGTAATCTATCTACAAATATTATCCTTTTCAGATTTCATGTCCATTTGTACTAGTGCCCGAACAAAAAAGATTAAGAAATATTTTGTGAAGATAATATTCAGAAGCTTCTTTAAAATTATCTTCTATAATTCTGGGGGAAAATCTCAAAAGCGGTGATCAGATATATGCAAAGGAAAGGCCACAAGAATAAATGGCGACAAATTACAAAATTAATGGGGTACTCATAACCTTGTTAAGTGCTTTTTAAAAGTTGCTTTTTATGTTTTAAACAGGCATATATTTATCCCATATATCCTTGTTGAAGGATCTTGAATTAGAGGGACGTAAAATTCTTATTCTTGCGCTTGCAATTGATGTCCTGAACATAGTGAAATACTCATACTTAACAAATAAAATGCTTCAAAAGACATCAAAAAACAAGCATAATGAAAGATCTGCTTAGATTTGACAGGAAGATTACAAAGGGATGGTTACACGTGATGTGGTTTTCATTTGAAAAACGCTTCGCATATTCTAAGGGGCAGGCTTTGGGACTCTCGTGCCCCCATCTAACACAAAGCATGTATTCTTCTCCCTTCCAAGTACCTTTTTTTTTTTTCAATATAACTACATGTATTTTCATCTATTTTAGATCAGAAACTAATCTTATTTGAGTCAAAAATAGTAAAGAGTAAAACTTTCCCAACAATAGCAATTGCAGCATTCGAACCATATACCAATATCTAAAAAAATTTACTTCCACTTCTTCTAACCATTTGTTGGTCTCTGCCGGATACATTTGATTATTCACAATATAAATCTATTACAAAATTTGGGCTGAAGAAATTTGATTGTAGGTTGTGGCTGTCACTCGGAACTTACTGAAAGCTATAGGAATATGCTTGTGTTTTAGCAGAAAACAGTGGGTGCAGACTTCGTGAGTACATATTTAACCTAATAATTGGCATATATTTTGAGTTTAATAAGGACCCTTTCTCCGATCTAGACTAGTTAGCTACTAAAGCATACGCCCCAAAGATTCCATTAAGGGCATCACCTATGGCTAGAAAATCAATGTAGTGAGCCTGTTTAGATGAGAGACAAGGCAGAGTGATTCTAATTCTTGCTAGTATAAACAGGAAGGCATATATAGCAAACCTTTAGGAGCAATTCTATATGACTATGCATTCATTTGGAAAGTATTTCTAAAAAAAATTGCTATTCTTTTAACTTATTCTTGTTAAATATGAGTAGTAGCATGCACCAGATAACAATTTTTTTTATTTGAGTAAGTGCATATTTGAAGACAAATAATGATCATACACTAACCAACTGAATCAAATGCTTGGAGGCTACAACATGTGTTAATTGGATAGCAAACTGTTGATGTTTATGGTAAATGCATAGACAGCAACATAAAATTCTGCTACTTGTAAGAAATATCATATGTTATCTATTGCAAAGTAATATATAGCTGATCCCCTTCTTATTACTGATGTCTTCTTTTCTTTTTTCATTCCACAATCTGAAAGAAGCAGAACATCTGCTGCAAATATACAACTCAAAAGGAAATATATAACACAAACAAGCTAACACGTATATAATGCCAGACTTTCACATAAACTTCATTTAATTACTTCAGTCTTGGATTCTTATATACTCTGGCAAAAAGTTTAGGGATGATTAATATTTCATGCAATATTCATTCAAAAGCTATATAACATGTACCGAAAACCTGCTACAAGACAAGTGGGTAGAAGAGATTTTATCTAAAGTAACAAATACAATTTGAAAACATACATATATACATACATACACACAGGTTAGCCAGGATATAAATAAAAGCATTACTAATTTAAAGTTGCAAGTTGATTCATTTGAAGTTGACTTTTAAAATTAACCATGATAAATATTTTTATTTCCGTCACAATTCATCCCATTATGTTAATTTGTCCTTTTTTTGTCAAAACGAATTCAATTTTAATTATTATTTTAATAAAATCATAAAACTATAAAATTTTTAAAAATAAAATATGCAAATTTTTAAAATTCCAAATTTTCATAAATTATTTTTTAAAAATTTTAATTTAATATTATTTTTTAAAAATTATGATTAAAGTTGAATTTACATTAAAAAAATGAATATAAAAGAAGAAAAAAGAGACAAAAAGAATATTAGACTCGTATAAGTAACTATTCGACATTTGCTTTAGTACAATCGTCAATGAACAAATATTCCCTCCTTTTCTATCATCAATAGTAAAGTTTCAGTTTAAGTTTTTTAATTTATTTTAAATTGTGTTAGTTAATGAAGTGCTATGTAATTGTATAACAATGAATAAAATTTTTTCAATATTGATATATCAAATGTAAACTTTTAATTTAATAATACAGAATCAACTTCAAAATCTGCATGTTGATATTGTTTGTACTTGGTAACTTTAATTCATTCTTCCTAATTTAATTACAAAATATAAGGGAAGGGAATAACAATTTTATTTTCATTTCAAGTAATAGAAATACCGTGATGTAATTTAACCAAAAAAATACCGTGACGTAATTGATGACCACATTTATAAATATTTTCTATTATTTATAATTTTGATAGTGACAAAATATTCCCGGATACATTATAAAAACGGAGGCTTTTCTCTATCGAGAAAGACTTTCAAGAAGCCATAGAACAATGTTCATCTTCTTCAATACCCAGGCAATTGACACCACCGGTTCACCAACCCTTCACTTTTTCTTGCTGTTTTTCTCTTCATTTTCAAGAAGTTCTTCAAGCAACTTATCATCAAAATACTCTATTTCAAATACCTGTTTGCCTCTCTCCGTTGATGATGATGATGATGATGAAGATGAAGAAGAAGAAAAAGAAGAACCCATGGAAGATGAATAAGCATTAGCGCCGCCGCTACCCATTGGATACTCCTCCGGGAAATTAAGAATTGCTAAGTGACCTCTCATGGCATAAGCGGCTCTATCATAAGCTCGAGCCGCCTCCTCAGCCGTGTTAAAAGTCCCGAGCCAAACACGAGCACCGTGCCTATTCGAGTCACGTATCTCAGCCGCAAACTTCCCCCAAGGCCGCCTTCTTACGCCCCGGTATCGAGTCGTCTCGCCTCCGCTTCCCTTGTCTTCCTTGCCCTTAGAACTCCCCTCCATGGCCAAAACAAAAGCGTGTCAATATGCAGCGAAGTAAAAAGTTTTTTGTATTATCTGCATGGCTTATGTGAGTGGAAATAGCATTTTATATGGATGGAAAAAAGTACCCTTTTGGGTTTGGCAGCACTTTTGGGTCCTACAATTAGACACACGGAGCAATCCCACGGCTGAGAATTGTTGGCACGTGCTTATCAGAAACTTCTATTTACTTAATTTCCTGTCCAATGTATCTGGATGGTCAAGCTGATGGCTGTGGAGTTTTTCGACCTTTTTTTTATTTTTCTTTATGTTGTCACTTGTTAATGCCTTTGATTCTAATTGTATTGTTACTATTATTTTTTATATGCATAAAGGAAGAGAAGGATTAGTAGAAAGAGAAAGAAGGTTAGATTTTTCGGCTTAATGTCACAATAACTTGTCAACTTCATTACATGTGAGATAGTTTTTCAATGAGGTCATGTAGCTTACGCTTCTTTTGTTTTGTAGTTTCCTTTGTTAGTTTTGTGGTAGAGGGACTACCTGAAAGACTTCTTGTTATCTTTAATTCCATGTTCAAGATGCCAAAAACCGAGTATACTCGATTCTAAAATATGGTTATAATTCATAAATTTCAAAAAAAAAATTCACACGTTTCAGTAAAATTATAAAATTTACAAATGATTTAAAAAAAGTTGTCATGTACTTTTTCAAAATATTAAACACTCTAATTATAACAGCATTTATAAAATTTAAATAAAATTGAAAAATTTTACTGATAATGTGTAAAGAATCAATTTAATTTTAAAATGAGTAATAAATTAATTTTTTTTTCATTTATGTTTGAGCGAATTGAACTTGATGAACTTTAACCATTAGTGTATATACTTCCCAAATAAATATTCATCATGAATGATAATAGTAAACATAGTTACAAATCCTTATGGTTCCTCCCTTTTTAGCTTATAAATGTCTACTTAACTTATAAGTTAAAGTGCATTTGTAGTCCCAAATCTTTTATATAAGTTTTATTTTGATCGCTAACCTTTAAATTGTTTCATGATAATCTTAAAATCTTTTAAAAGGGTGTTAATATAGTCCTATACTCAATTTTTGAATAAAAATAAAAGAAAATTACAAGCTAAGTTAATAAATTCAAAATTATTACTCATTTTTATTGTACTGAAATTTATTTATTAGAAAGAAAATAATATTTTTAAAATTTCTTATAAAGAAACGAAAGTATATTTTTGTTTATAATTTTAAAAATTCAACATAAATCAAAAAAAGGTACTTTATTTTTCTTCTCAATATTTTTAAGATTTTTATTTCCTTTCTAATAAATATATTTTCTTGTGATAATAAAAGTTTCTAATTATATTAGTAATAATTTACAAAAAGCACTTTTTAAATAATATGTACTTCTATTTGATTAAGTGTTAAAAATTTATTTGAATATGTTTCATTTTTTTGTTAAAAAAAATATCATTAGTTTTAATAAGAGTTAATTTATATTTTTTATCAAAATTTATAGATATATGTTTTTATTATTCAAAAGGAAACCAAAGTGTTATTGTTCTCTTAATTTTAATGGAAATTTTAAAAATCAAGTACAAAATGATACTTCTATTTTATTCTTAAAAATTTTAAAAGTTTTATTTTCTTTTTAATAAATACATTTTAATATGATAGAAAAGAATAATAATTCTATATCCGATACCTTAATTTGTAATTCTCTCTTTATTTTTAAATAAAAATCTGATAGGACTATATTGATACTATTTTAAAAAAGTTTGGGACTATTATGAAATAATTTAAAAATTAATAATGAAAATAAAACTTATATCAAAAATTTGAAACTATAAATATATTTTACCCTAATTTATAATAAGTGATCAATTTTTTATTATTCGTTGAAAGTTTAGTGGAATATAAATATATAATAGTGATGTTGAAAGTAAAATATCCATGACTTTCAGACCGCCAACAATACGTCAATTCAAACCATTTAATAAGGTGTACTACAGGCTAGATTGCTTTTCAGGCAAGTAATTAATATAATTCGGATTTCTTCTGCCAAAGTAAATTTTGATTTTACTAAGAAGCTTAAATACTCGTTCAATTACTTTTAAAGTTGTGGTCTTAGAACGTCCACTTAGTTGACTGACTTGTACGGATTCAGTTGATCATCCAATACTAGTAATATCTTAATGGATTCTCCTTTTAAACAAGTAATACAATTTGGATTTGCTTTTTTTTTTTTTGTTCAAGTAGCCTCGTCAAAGTTTAAAATTTTCCAAAACTTTCTGAAAATTAGCTCTATATAGTTTAAACCGACCTTGTTTTCACATCAATTCAAACCATTTAAATTTATCTAAGTTGAATTGGCCTTTAATTTACACAAGTAATTCAATTCGAAATTGTCATATTATGCGATAATAATATTATTAATAAAATATTTGGTTCTTAATTTAATAATTAAAATTTAATAATTTTAAATATCAAGCCAATAATTTTTTATCAAATGATTAAAAAAGAATTGTAACATAATTGTAACTTTTTTATTTAAATCCAAACAACTACATTTTTGTTTTCAATTATCGAAAATTAATTTCAAAAGTCAAGAAAAATTATTTTTTTGTGATTTAAATTTCTTTATTCAAGTTAATTTTATAGGTCAAAGCTGGTTTAAATTTTAAAATATTTTGAAGCTGTTTTAACCCCAAACACCGTCTCGGTTAATTATCACAAGCTATAGTTCAGGCCCTATTAGACATTGCCTTTTGCACAAATTCAAATTCGGATTTCTCCTGTAATTTTTTTTTTCATTATTCTCTTCATGTAGATTTGGTATAGAATGATTAAAGTTTGTTTTTTATTCTTTTGCTTTCTTTTTTCATTTTTTATTTCTTTTTATGATTTAATTTAAAATAATTTTTATGATTTTAAATTAAATATATTTATTTTAGTAAAATGAATTTTTCAAATAAGATGATTGTTTTAGAAAAAGTATGTTTATTTTTTTTAAAAAAAAAAACTTATCTTTTATTTTATTTTATTTTATTTTCTTTTCTTTTCTTTTCTTGCCTATAGGGGAAACAAAGAAAAAATTAAAAAAATATAAAAAATAAAATAACAATAAAAGAGTGCAAATTTAATAGTTCAATTTTTATAAATTAACAAAATATAATTCATAATACTTTCTATATTTAAGAGCTAATTTTTAAAAGATGATTTAAAACATTGATTATTTTTTAAAAAATTGAAGAAAATTAATTGTTTTAAATTTTATTATTTTATCTAAACTATATATTTCCTTTTTTTCAATAAAAAAAAGAATGAAATAAAGAAAACTAAAATTAAAAAAAAAAGCACTTGAACTATTTTACTTTTTTTAAATAAGCCCCTATATTATTATTGTATTCATGCCTTTATTCTTTGATTTGTATTCAAATGAGCCTTTATTTCAAATAAAATATTACATATGAATAAAAGTTAATTCAGACCAACTTAACCAATTAAAATTTGATTAATTCTTTTAGATTAAGTCACTTTCGAATTTAACTTTATTTTTATAAGTCAATTTATTCGATTAAGTCGATGTCTAAAATTATGAATTAAACTTACTAAATTAATCGATTTTTTTAAAATATATAACATATAATGTATAATATATATAAAATAAAAAATTAAATATTATATAAAATATTCAATCTAATGGATCCTTTTTTCTATAAAAAGTTGGTTTTAAACTTATCCGGAAAAAACCAATTGCTCACCCATATAAAGATTGATTTATGATAAGGGCTATTTATTTCCAAATTAAAAGTTAAGAGCTTATTCGAATTCAAATTAAAGGTTAATGGCTTATTTAGATGTAATAAAGTATAATAGTTTATTTAAATAAAATAATAAAATTTTAAGGCTTTTTTATTATTTTAGTCAAAGAAAATAAAAGAAAAAAGGGGAAATAAAAAAAATTGGATTAAACAATTAATCAAGGACTTTTTTATTTTTATTAAAGGTTTAATTTAATTTTTAAATGTAATTTTAGATATAAAATATAAGTATTTTTTTTTACAAAATATAAAAATATAAGTATTTATTACCTAATCATATTGAATTTATTATCTAACCTTATTGAATTTATTACTTAATCCTACACTAAGAGAATACCTAATCATCTCTGCAATCTTTTTCTTTTTGTGCACCAAAAATAAAAAAGAATAATAATTGTAACCCAAAAAAAGAGAGAAAAATAATAGTCATTATATCTTACCTTATTTTTCATCTTATGCACTAAACATGACTAAACTTTAGTTTAACTCATGAAAATTTTGAAGAAAAGATAGTTTCAAAAAACACTAGAAAGAAGTGATATTAAAAGTAATATAATTCAAAACTCAATTCTATATGACTATATATAACGGGTGATCAACATCTAAAATATTCTCCATTCTTTTCATCATTTTTTTTTCTTTTCTTTTGGAATTTTGCAAATAAACTAATAAAAAAACATCTATTTATTTTTTATTTTGTTTAAAAAAATTTTATTCTAGAAGACTGGCGTAAGCAGTGACATGAAAACACTAATATAAAATCAAAATCAAATCAGAATATTTGAAGCAATTAACTTTTTTAGGTTCCAAAATAAGGGAACAAGATTTCATTCGTGATATTTTGTAGTGTAGGAATCAGAATTTTTGTAATATAAGCACAGTGAAGAGGTGCCATTAACCTTAAAAGATGTTGCATCTTAAATATTTGCTTGGATAATCATTTTCAATATTATATATTTGTTTAGGTCAAACTTGTGGAACACGGATGAATATTGAAATCTTTCTCGTCGTCAGGTTTCAAACATTTTGATTTGACCACCAAAACTAGTAACTATTAAATTTTGATTTTGCTTTAAACAGAAAAGAAATTCTAATCCGCCACACCACCACCGAACAAACGACCGACTAATGTTATTTATTTTGGGAATTCGTATTTAAAATAAAAGTATTGACCATGAATAAGATAAGGGTTTTTTAATTTTTGTAAACTTCCTTTTTTGTTTGGATGTTTTAACATTTCCTTCGGATCCATTTCCGAGTGCGAAATTTAGAACATTTGTCCAAGATATGCAAATGCGAAAATGATTATGATCATATGTTTGAAAGTGATACCCCAATTTAATTTTAGCCCAATTTGCAAATTTGAAAACTTAACCTAATTTTAACCCAATTTTAATTTTAGTAGCCCAATTTACCTTTGGTCCGATTTAATTGTGCTCCAATTTGGGGTTATTAAGATAATTATAAAATATAATTATTAACTAATTTTACAATTATTAATTTTAGATTAGTATTATTATTATTATTAGATTAACTGTTATTTTTAGATTAATTAATTTTAAGATTATTAATTAACATTGATTAAAAAATTAATGCATTAAAAAATAAAAATTGGAAAACATAATTTGATCAGATTAAGTTTAGGTTTTGTGAAAATTATCTTGAATTAATAAACTGTAATCGGATTAACTGAAACTTTTAACAATTAATTTTAACAAATAAATTCTAACAAGATAGAATAGGGTTAACACTAGGTGAAACAGAAAGAAAAAAAAAAGAGATAAAATTTTGAAAATAAAAAACTTTGTTTGAGTCAAGCCCATCTCAACCAATATTCATCAGCCGGCTTATCTTCATGAAAATGCAAATAAAAAATAAAAAAGAAAAAGAAAAATAGAATCACAACCAATACGAACAACAATAGGAGGTTTATATAAACGGATCTGCGATGCTCAGTAAATGGGGTAAGTAATAATCAACACATCAGAGATTAGCACCAAAACAAAAGTTTTCAAGACTTTGATCTCCTCTTGGATTTGTACATCCAAAACTTTGCTTGTCGAAAACGACCGGAAGGAATCACTTTGCTTGCCGCACCCTATAGGGAACAAAACCTAATGATGTTGCCACTTGCAAAGAGGTAAAAGCTATGGGGTTTTTGCACAGTGCAATTATAATTATTCTGGGGTGGCTAGCTAGGTCAATTGCGTTTCATTAATTAGCACAATTACTTTTAAGCCCTTAAACTTATTATTTATTACAATTGGATACTCCTCTTGATTAAACAATTCAATTTTGAGGCAATTATCCAAATTTAAATAATGTAAAAGAGTATAATTTAATTAAACTATTTAATTAAATTTCAATAATCTTTTATTAATTATAATTTGGTCTAATGACTTAATTAACTTTTCATTAAGTCTGCTTAATTAAACATATTTAAATAAGCTCAATTATAATTCCAAAAACAAATCTCATAAAAAATTCCAAATTTTTCAAACGCAAACAACTTAATTTAATCCATTCATATTGGCAATGAATTTTGTAGACACCTAATTTGTCCAAGCAAACTTAAAATAAAAAAATAAAAAAAATAAATTGAAAACAAGTCAACCTTTCAACCAAACCTTATACTAAGCCTATTAAAAGAGATCACTTTATTAAAACTGTTCCCAACTCATTTTACTTCGTCCCAACAAGGGGAGAAAAAAAGTAAGAGGAAAAGAACCCGACCCCACTGAGAGAAAGGAATGCTTGAAGAATAAAGGGATATAAAAAAAAATCGGTGCGGTATAGAAGGTTTTCGAAAGGCATGCGATTTATATCATTTTTTTTAATCTATTATACTTTGATTGTTTCTCTTGTTTTCATATACTTTACTTATTCAAATGTGTTTTATTTGTACAAAATTACCTTGTTGGAAAAAGAATATAAATCATAGAAAGATGATTTTAGTTTGTGTGATCTATAAAATAATGAATTATTGAAAATTAAAAAAATAAATTTCTGATGATAAGATTTCGAAGAAATCACAAGTAGTGATTCTTCGATAATTTTTAGAATTGAGGAAAGTCTTTAGATGTTACTAGCGTATTGGAACATCTAATTGATTTTATCTTGATATCAAAATTTCCTATAATAATAATAATAATAATAATAATAATAAATTTAAAAAAATAAAAAAAAATAAATAAGCAAATATAAATATAGATTTTAAAATGAATAAATAAGTAGTAAATTAAAAAATCTTAAATAAATGAATAAACAAGAAATTAAATATTAAAAGAATCTTCGATGATAAGATTTCTTAAAAATCACAAGTAGTGATTCTTTAATAATCTTTAGGATCGAATAAAAATCCTTAAATGTTACCAGTGTATTGGAATATTTAAGTGATTTTATTTCGATTTTATGAAATAAATTAATTTAAAAATAAATAAATAAAAGCAAATGAAAAAACAAATGAAAAAATAAGAAAACAAATAAGATATAAATTTTAAAGAATTTTCGATGGTAAGATGTTACGGAATTCACAAGTAGTGATTCCTAACTGATCTCTAGGTGGTAGAAATCTGCTAAATATTACCAGCATTTTAGAATTTTTAGTATGATGTTTCAATAAAAATAAGATTTCATAAAATAAATAAATTTCAAAATAATAATAAAAATATAAATAAATAAAAATGAAAATAAAATAAAGTAATAGATTTTCCGTATGCATCATTTATACCTTGTTTGCATCATATGCATTCATAACATTGTAAAATAAGTGTGAATCTCCCGATGATGAGATTTTATAGAAATCACAAGTAGCGATTCTTAAGAAATCTCTAAGTGAGAAAATTATCCGAAATGCTACCAGAAATATTGGGATACTTTGAAATAGTTTTCAATACAAAAATATTCTCATTTATTTCAAATAATAAAAATTTGACATAAACAAAAAATAATATTTAATATGTCAAATAAATAAATAAATAATTTTTTTAAGGAAGTGATTTCAAAAAAATAAATAAAAATTGGTTTCAAAATAAATGGAGTTCTTTTTAATTATTTAATTAAGACCATTTTATTAATATCAAAGGATAATATATATGATTAAGTGGTACCGTTTTACAATGGGCGTTGTGGGGGGTGCTAATCCTTCCCCACGCGTAATCGAATTCCCGAACCCAAGCTTTGTTTTTGCAGACTAAAAACTATCTTTTTAATAAAACTTAATCATTTGTCAGATTTTATTGAAAAGGTAAATATTTTTAGGTGGCTAATCACACCTAGCCAAAAAAATATTGATGGCGACTCCCTTTTGTGTTTTCAAAATCGTCTAGCGATCGAGTCTTCGGACGAAAATTGTTACGACAACTTGGCGACTCCATTGGAGAGGTTAGAGAGTCGAACCATAATTAATCATGTCTTATCCAAAGTCTTAATTAATGGTCTTAATAAATATTTAATAAAACTCTTCATAAAAATAATCTAAGAAAAAAAGCAAAAAATAATACAAACAAAAAAAATGTGTGAATCATTTTCATCATTTGCGTTTTGTTGGTGTAAGGCCCCAGTCCGCACAGCAAGGTCACCTTACTTAACCATACTGTCCGCTCTGTGAGGCGATGGGCTACCCACTGGGACCACACAGGTCCAACTCACGCACGACTTTATCGGGAATAAATTCCCAATTCGCGTCCACCATTACTTGAACATAGGACTTACTTTGCCTATGTCAAATCATGACTAACCATTAGGCTTGTTCGGTAAGGAACCGAAAGGACTCGATGAGGGGAAGGAGAAAAGAGCCACCGATGAGGTCACCAACGGCGGAGGAAGGCCGACGGATGAGGAGAAGAAACCGAAGGTAAACCGAGTAGATTCGTCGTCGTACCGTCGATTCGTGACGAACGGAGGCCAGATCCGGCTTCGCCGTGGTGCTGCCAGCTGTGGAGCCGCCGAACCGCCGGAGAACCGGCCACCGGAGAAGAACCGACGGTGAGGGAGGTAGACCGGTCCGGCGGGAAAAGAAAGAAAAGGAAAAAAAAGAAAAAGAAAAGAAAAAGGAAAAAGAAAAAGAAGAGAAAAGAAAAAGAAAAAGAAGAAAGAAAAAGACGAAAGAGGAAAAGAAAAGGAATTCCGGGAATTTGGAAAATTCCCGAGAATTCGAAAATCCAAAAAATCCCGAGCACTCGGTAAGATTTCGGAAATTAATTCCGAATAATTAATTTGAATAAATTATGGAAAAATTCTAATTTTTAGAATTTTAATTTCCAGAAAATTTCCTCGATAGCCGAGCCGATGGAATCGGGAGAGGTGAATACGGACGCGACCTTCGAGAGGCAGTCGCCGACCCGAGACAGGTAAGGGAGACATGTGCAGCCTGTAAGGATATTGGCACACATGCTTTAAATTATGCATTTAATTTTTATAACTGCTATTGATAATGATTGGTTGGAAAAATTGTGGTGATTTATCGATTGAGATTTAAACTGTATTTTCCGTGCAAGAGGCTAGCCAATCGGCAACCGTTATACTGCCGAAAATTATTGGAAAAATTATCAAAAATCATAATAAATGATTTTTTATCATGAGAAACGATTTCTAACACGAAAATCGAGAAATCGATTAGTTTTTATAAAACATGAATATATTGATAATTAATTTTAAAATATTCATGTTTTTGAAAAGGGGGAAAAAGGAAATCACCTAAATTTATTCCGATAGGTGATATTTCACGTGAAACGAGGTGTAAAATGAAAAGGACCAAAGTGAATATTTTACTAATCTTTCTTCAAATATTCACTTGATTTTATAAATAACCTTTATAGGTTCAATGGTGAGAACAAGTGTTTATAGAAAATTCCATAAAGGTAATTAAAGGTGAAAAACAGTGTTTTGAAACTAAAAGGTCTCCGCATGTGTTTAGATAGAAAACACGGGACGGGAGTGGTGATTTGGAAAATAAATATTTTAATTTTCCATAAATCATAAAAATAATTGATTTGAATCTCGATAACTTTGAAAATCATGTTTTTCATAGAAAGCACGGAAAAGCGTGCGTATATGTTTTACAGTGAAAAAAGACAGTTATGACCTTTTATGTTTTACAGTGATTATTTTATAAACTGTTTTCACCGTATGGAAAATTTGATTTATGATGTTCTATAATGTTTAGAATATTTTCGGGAATGATGACCCCAGTATGAATATTTTATAAATGTTATTCATAAGATGAAAATATTTTCCTTATGAATATTTGTGGATTGATTAAACTTATATTTAGTGAAAGTGATTTCATAAATGGGGTCTATATCACGTGTTTACTGTTTTGAGACTGTTAGGCCCCATATCATGCTCACGTGTCACGTGTTAGTGCTGATAGATACTGATCCTATTATCAGCGTCCCAGTGGACACCTGATCAGTGCACACTGAGGACCCTATAGACTATGGCCATAGATCTCATGTGTTTCCCCTATTTGGGATGATATTATTATAGCATGATATATTTAGGGTGTTGCCTAGTCTCCATGATACTGTACTAATGATTGTACTTTTCACTGAACTTTTGCTGGTACTAAATTATCTACAGCTACTAAGCTTTTGATATATCACGTGTTAAACTAAATATTTTACGGTGTTTTACAAGTGTGGAAAAGAGTATTTGTGAAAGGAACATGAATTCCTTATTTATTTACTTAAGTGTTTTATCACGTGAATATTTAATGTTTTATTGGGATTTGAATATCAAAAGAAAATGATTACTCTCTACAGTTGCTTCTAGGTTCCGGGACAAGCCAAGTATTCTAAAATACCTGCCTTACTCCATCCGGATCCCTAGTCGACTGTAGTATCCTTCCTACATGTGAGCCTAGAGCCTCTAGGAAGATTTAAAGAAAGTGAAAAAATTATTTTCAGCATATAGATAGTTGAATATCAAGTGTTGCATATAACTCTCTTACTGAGCCGTGGTTTGCTTACCCCTTAATATTAACATTTCAGATTTTCGAGGACTAAGAGATCCGATTTCTGAGAATTTCGAGCTGCGCATTTGGAGACACTGCGACAGCTTAATTTATAATATGAGGTATGATCATTTATTTTCTGTATTTAGACTTACTTTCAGTACTACTTTCTTGAGAATCAAAATAGGGGATGTAATTGATAATATACATTTTATATTTAATAGTTAAATGAATATGAAAAGTGAAGTATCACAGACAGCCCAACCGGATAAGTTGTGTATTTTACGTGAAAAATGTGGTCACGGGATGTGACAGTTGGGATGCATCTTAAATTATATTCTTTCGCATACATCAACCCTACACCCGGGTTTGTCCCTTTTAGGAGAGAGTAGAGTACCTTTGCTCTCGTGAGGTGATAACCTCCGCAATGGCAAGTGAAATACTTTCACTCAAGTTGAACCCTTTCCGTCTGTAGCCTATCATGGGTGAGGATTGGGGTGTCTTACTAGTCTAGTGTGGACATCAGTAAGTAACAATTTGGGAACCTTTTACCCTTTAGAGACTTAAACCAAGCATATACTGAGCCATAGAGAAACTAACCTTAGCTAAAGCCTTGCCAGCCTTTTGTAGGGGTTACCTTAAATTATGGCACATGAATGAATACTTTTATGTAACACCTTTATGGGAAATATAATAAAGTGAATATTGAAATTGTGAAAAAAAATATAAAAATTAAAATAAAAAAACCTTCTCATTCAATTCTATTTGTGATTTCAATAGTGTGTATATTTTTAAAAAAATATAATTTTTTTCATTTTTTTTAAAAAAAAGGGTATTTTGTAAGATTTTTAACTTGATACATGCATCTCATCACATGTGTAATAGGTATTGAATTTCATGCACATACATGCATTTAGCATGCATACATACATTTCATCTTGTGCCCACTTATGAAAATTTTTGGTGATCATAAGTAATGACATCAAATCTTGGAAGTAAAAAGTTAAGATTTTTAAAAATCCTCACCAACATATTGGGATGATTTTAATACTCTTTTCTTTTATGGCACAATTTCAAACAATAATATGCTCCTAATTATGGTAAACAAATGTCAGAAGTGCCAAAATAAAGAAGCCATCGTATTTTGAACCACTTATTCAACATTGTTACAATACTCGATCAAATACTAGAGCCATGGAAAATGAACATGATGAGTGAATGGAAAAGATGGAAAGAATTCAGCAAGAGCTAACTAAATCTCAAGAAGAGTCTCGGAAGCAAATGTCAAAGATGATGGAGATGATGATGACTTTGATGAAAGGCAAAAAGGTTGCTGAAGGATCAAGGAATCAGCCTCAACCTATGAGAGAGAATCCACTGTACCTACCAGAGTTTACAGCCCCTCAAGCCTAAACTTTCCAAAGGGCTTGTCCCCAAGCTCATATTTTTGTGAATCAACAACTAGACCAAGGACAACACCTAGGATCTAGCCTTGTTGATCCTATTTTTGTTCCAAATTTAGATGATCCAATGAAGCAAGAAAAGTTGAGGAAAGAAAGGGGCGAGTCACAACAAAAATATGAACTATTGGATGAAAGGCTAAGGGTAATCGAAGGAATGGATTTCTTTGGAAATATAGATGCTAATGTGCTTAGTTTGGTCTTAGATCTAGTATTTCCACCGAAATTTAAAGTACCAAAATTTAAGAGATACAATGGGACCACATGCCCAGTAGCTCACATCACTATGTTTTGTCGAAAGATGTCGAGTATACGAATAATGATAAGTTGCTCATTCATTGCTTCCAAGATAGTTTAACCAAAACAGTTACAAAGTGGTACAATCAATTAGATCGGAGTCATATCGTGAGAATCAGATATTTTGTACTATACATGTACAGTTATTCATTTATTTATTAATAAATGATTTATTTAGTAAATAATTGTGAATTATAAGTATACAATCATGTGGGTCCCACTTGGATTTTCGTGCCCAGATGAAATTATGAATGACAGATCAGTGTACAGATTGTGAAATAATTATAAGAAGGAAATTTTAGAGACTTGAAATTATTTTATTTTCATTATTTGAAGTTGTTGGCAAACAAATTGGGAAATGACATATACATCCCAAGGGTATTTTCGTAAATTTCTCCCACACCAAAATGAATTGGGACGAAGTAAAAATATCATGATATTCTATATTAAAAGTACTTCAACATGGTGTTAATAGATTTTTCAAAACAATCGTAAAAACAGAAAAACTTCGTTGGCAGGTCACGGGGGTAAAATTGTAATTTCTCACTATCCGTGCACTGCGCATCAACAAAACCACTTCCAATCATCAAGATATGTTTAATATGACCATTTGAAACTGGAATCCAAAACTTTGGAGTACATTTACACGGTTTTTACGCCAACGAGACCGTAAGGGCAAAGTCGTTCAAAATTTCATAATTAGGGGCATTTTGGTCAATTGGCACAGGTCCAGAATTTTTCTTAAAGTTCAGTCAATAGCTGAATGCTACTATTCACCTTTCTCCCCCAAGAGCTCCATGCCATTTTCAAAGAAAAGAAAAAAAAAAGAAAAATTACCAAACCTTATTTTCTAGTCAAAATTTCACCAAGACTTTGACTAGGAAAATATTCTATACACTCTCCTCTTTCAACATATACCATTAGCTCATTAAATAAATAACAAAATAAGGAGGAAGAAAACCATGAAGGATTCGACCAAGCAAGGTACTTCACCATTTATTATGCCTTGCTTAAATTTAATGGCATGAATTTATTCTTTGTAGCTTAGTGATTATATTTCTAGCAATAGATTTAATTAAATCTTGGAAAATAATAATTGGCCATTAAAGACCCATTTGGTCAAGCTTGAAATATTGGGTATTCAATTTGTCTCATGCCAAAAATTTTACTAAATGAGAAAACAAACATAGAGAAAGAAGAATATCAAGTCAAATTGTTGAAATTCCAAAGGAATTTCAACATGGAATTTTCGGTCAAGGCAAAGGATGCTTAATCCATGGCTGTTCTTTATGGTTTGAGGGTAGATTTAGACTGTAGGAATTACAAGGAATTTGCTAGTATGCTCGGATTTAAATTTCATCGCAAAATAAAGAAGTTACGCTATACTACCGGTAGAATTTATATTGCAAAATATTTGCAGTGTACAATATGGGTGCATAAAGACATAAGTAATAGCTTAAAACTAATTATTTATTAAGCTAATAATTTTGGTGGAATTATTTGCAACTCGGGAATAACGGATTTCGTGTAGTGCGCATAAAGAGACCGAATACGCTACACAGGTAAGGGATGCCTATGTAAACTGTAGCGATATTTCGAATGCATATTTTTTATGCAAATAATTTATTATGAGTATTTTTGAGATGAATTGCATGAAAATCTGTGGAATTGAGGCTGTATATGAAAATTGGAACTGTGTTTAATTTGCAAGAGGGCTAGGGTAATAGCAACCATTATGCTGCTGAAATTTCTAGAATATTTTCTAAAAATATTAGAAAATATTTAATCACATGATTTGAGAATTTCCTAGCCTTGAAAACAAGGAATTTATTATTTTTCATATAACATGAATATACCGAAAAATGTTATTTAAATATTCATGTTATCAATTTTACCGAAAGTGAGAATACAGAATATTTCTCTTACATTGTTTACAGTACATGATATGGTTTATGAGATGAAAAGATGGAAAGTGAATATTTTATAAATTATTTTCCATAAATATTCACTTTGTGAACTAATAAAATCCTTTATGGATTGATTGAAAATTTATTGATTTTAATTATTTTCATAAAGGTGATATGATTATGAAATACTGTTTTGAGACTGCTAGGCCTCATATCATGCTGATATATGATATGTGATACGTGATATGTGAGATGTGATATGTATTCAATCTCGGTAAACACCTGATCAGTGTTCGACTGAGGACTGCCCTAGACTATGGTCATAAATCTGACATAATTATTATTGCTCTATTGGGTATTTTCTCTCTAGCATGATAGATTCTCAGTGACACCTTAGTCTCCAATGTTATGAGATATGAAATGATATGTGATATGGAAAAATGTGTTTAAATGAGAAAGTATATGAATATGTTTCTATATGAAAAAGAGAATAAATTCTAAACAATTTTTTTTCTGTACTACATGGAGTACCCTACTGTTTATGATTTGTACATGTACATGTGACATGAGTTTAAATGAGAATTATGATTTATTTAAACTAATATTCTTATTTAAAGAATATATGAATATTAGTTTATTTATTTAAATGCTTTATTTTATAAAAGCATTATTTTGAAAAGGATATGAAACAAAATGGAAAATGATTGATTCCAACAACAATATTTACTCCCTATAGTCGCTTCTAAGTTCCGGGACAAGACAGGTATTTCAAAATACCTTCCTTACTCCATCCGGATCTCTAGCCGACTGTAGTATCCTTCCTATTTTGGTCCTTAGAGCACTTATAGGAAAATAAAGATTTTTATTGCATATAGATTTCGAGATATCTAGTTTTGCATACAATTCTCTTATTGAGCCGTAGTTTTCTCACCCTTTTATTTCAACATTTATAGAGTATTTCTAGTGACTGCGTGATTTACATCCGGGGATTGTTGGCTGCGCATTTAGTGCTCTGAGGCAGTAAGCTTATATCCTGGAAGTATAATCATTTATTTTATACATTCAGACATATTTTGCGGTACTACAATGTTGTAAATTAAACAGGGGATGTAAACAATAAATAAATTTTCGATACGTAAATATTTATTTAATTATAAATTACAGTTTTTAAATAGTTACTATATAAAGAAAAAGAAAAATAAGGCATCACAGACAGCCCAACCATATAAAATGTGTGGAAAAACGTGAAGTGAGGTAGATATAGGATGTGACACATATTCGCAAATGGAATGACCTGGCAAAAGCCTTCTTGTCCCAGTATAAGCACATGAATAACATGGCACTAGATAGATTGTCTTTGAAGAATATGGAAATGAAGCCTTCTGAAGGTTTCGAGGAGTATGCCAATAGGTGGAGGGGCCTTGCATCTCAAGTGCAGCCTCCCCTTACTGAGAAGGAAACCACGGTATTGTTTGTCAATACTTTGCCATCACTGTATTATGATAGGCTTGTGGGAAGTGCTACAAAAAAATATGTTGACCTAGTATTTTCTGGAGAAATGATAGAGAATGCCATTAAGAGTGGTAAAATTGAGGATACTTCTGCTTCAAATAGAGTTGGGGCAAATAAGAGGAATGAGAGAGAAACACAAGCTATTACCATTGAAAATCAACCACCAAGGAGTTTCGTTCCTTTTCAACCCTATACTACACATCACCCATATCCTTATTATCCAACTATAAACAACACTACCCATAGTTCTTTTGTTTATCACCCAAGTTGGCAATCAAACTTTCAAGTCCCCACTTAATCAAACAAACCAGTGGGTAGTTAAAAAAGGGTGAGGAACAATCAAGGGAGAATCTCTGTGGACCCAATTCCTATGATCTATACAGAGTTATTTCCACAATTAGTGAGAGATAATCTTGTTGCACCTGTTTATCTAGAACCATTAAAACCTCCATATCCTAAATGGTATAATGCCACTGATCGATGTGACTATCATTGTGGGAATGTAGGCCACTCCATAGAGACTTGCCCTACTTTTAAATACAAGGTGCAAAGTTTGATCAATGCTGTCTTGTTAAATTTTGATAAGAAGGAAAAGTAAAATGTCGATGGGAACTTTTCGCTACAAAAGGGCATAAATTTTGGAGGATGAATGTTCTACGGGAAAAGGCCTTATTCTTGTTCAATAAATGTTCTTCAATAAGAGTATTTACATTTGAGACGAGAAATGACCATCTTTGATCTATCCCTCGTGCATGAGTAAAATTATCCATTTGCCACCCTTATTGAGCCTTTTATGTTTTTTTTTAACAAACCCACCAAGGATCACCGTTCACACTGAAGGGCAAATTTCGAAAAAGGCCTGTTTACAAATGAAGAAATTTAGGCCATGAAAAATCTCAAAGAAAAATAAAGGAACCCTTTGATGTTTGAGTCCTCTTCAAAAAAGGAAGAAAGGTGAAGGAAAAGTTAAAGAAAAAAAAGGAGAAAATGGAAGAAAAAATAAGGAAAGCGATGAAAAAGAATTAGAGAAAACATCAATTGAGATGGAGGCAAAGTGCCAAGATGCTTTGCATGATGATAAATGATCCTTTGGTTTTTGAGCCCTCAAAAAACAAATTTTGAGCTTGATTATATCCATTTTTTTTCATGACCCATCACCCGAGCCTACATTACATGCCTCAAAAGTCCATTTTGATCAAATTTAAATACTTAAAGTTGGAGAATCATGTATTAAACTTGGACATGCTTGTGATGCCATCAGCAAACAATGAGATTGCAATTTTTGAAGAATAGTTTGGAGTTCGATGGGAATATCAGTGATGAAAGTTTCAAGAAAATGTTAAAAAAAAGGGAAAAGAATGAGAAAGTAAAAAAGGAAGAAAAATAAAAAAAATGAGAAAAGAATGATAAAAGGGGAAGGCTCAAATTGAAAACCCAAAAGGGCAGTTTGAGTTAAAAGAATGATAATCTAGCTGAAGATTTGGGAACATGGTTTGGCATAAGGAGAACCAGCATCATTTGAGAATCTCATGGTGTAGGAGGCAACTTAATTTGATTGAGAATGTCAATTGAATAGATATTTCAAAGAATCCTGACTAGTTTGTCAAAATTGTCTGATTTTTCATTGAGAACCTATCATTGTCATTTGCTTTGAATTATCTAGTTTCGTAATTGAGAACCTATGATTGTTATTCACTTTGAATTGTCCAATTTCTTATTATACTTTATTAAGTTTGTTCCTGCATTTCTTTATTCTCCCAAGCTTTCTAATCTTCTTACTTTCCCAAAATGGATTGAGGAAATTGGTGACTGAACTGCATTTGTCATGGAATTGAAAGGATGATAAATAAATGATAATTATACATAAAAATCTTTGGCATTACTTTGGAAAAGATTCTAAAGATGATAAAGGGCCAAAAACTAAAAGGGAACAAGAATGTTGAATGTAGGTGACACATGTGTTTCAATCAACAAGACAAGAAATAAAGAAGAGAATCTTTGAGAGAAGAAATAATTCTAATGAAGAAAGCCCTAGATTTTCGACATAGAAAAAAAAGAAGGAAATTTTGAGAAAAAGGAGACTTTTGACATTTAGGCATTCACATAATTATAAAAGACGCATGCATCATGGTTTTTAACTATTACATTAGGCATATTTCAAGTAAGCATTTGCATTATCATCATTGTGATAGACATTTTTAGGGGGCATGCATTTTGCATTTGCATCATTGAAAAAAATAAAAGAAAATGAATGATTAAGAAATGCAATGAGATTAAATGTTCCTTAAAGAGTAAGAAAATGTTTCTTTAAAGAAAAATGGTTGTAGTCATGATGAGAGTTTAAGTCTAATGTTGCTGGCATCATTGTGTGGTTTTAAGCCCAGTGAAATTAGCTTATGACTAAATGAGATTTAACTGGCTTCATTGTGAGATTGATGCATGATAAGATTATACCTTAGATCTTCTATATGCGATCTACAAAACCAATGAATGCTTAAGATGAGAAACTCCAAGTCAATATGTGAAATTCTAAAGATGCGAAATTCTTAGGATGTGAATGTTTGAGTCAAGATGCGAAACTCTTGGAATGTGAATCTTCCAGTCAAGATGTGAATCTCTTAAGATGCGAATCTTTGAGGCAAGATGTGAAACTCTTAAAATATGAATCTCCGAGTCAAGATGGGAAACTCTTAGGATGAGAATCTCCAAGTCAAGATGAGAAACTCTTAGAATATGAATCTTCGAGTCAAGATAGAAAACTCTTATAATGTGAATCTCCAAGTCAAGATGAGAAACTCATAAATGTGAATTTTCAAATCAAGATGTGAAACTCTTAGAATGTGAATTTTAAGTTTAGATATAAATCTCTTATGATTTAAATCTTCAAGTTTTTCTATATGAAAATCTCAAAATTTTTGTGAATCATGGAATCTTTACTTTGTTCCAAATATGTGAATTTCTCTAAAAAAATAAAAAATTCTTTTATCGAATTCATTTTTCTAAAATGGATCGAGCCTTGGTATGGGGTCAAGGTATCATGTTTCAAAGTCGAATTCATTTTTCTAAAATGGATCAAGCCTTGGTAGGGAGTCAAGGTATTGTGTTTCAAAATCGAATTCACTTATCTAAAGGGGATCGAGCCTTGATAGGGAATCAAGATACTATGTGTCAAAAATAGAATTCACTTTTTCAAAGTGGATCGAGCCTTGGTAAGGAGTCAAGGTATCATGTTTCAAAATTGAATTCATTTTTCTAAAATGGATTGAGCCTTGGTAGGAAGTCAAGGTATCATGTTTCAAAGTCGAATTCATTTTTCTACAATGGATCGATCTTAGTCAAGGTATTGTGTATCAAAATCGAATTCACTTATCTAAAGTGGATCTAGCCTTGGTAGGGAGTCAAGGTATCATGTTTCAAAATTGAATTCATTTTTCTAAAATGGATCGAGCCTTGGTAGGGAGTAAAGGTATCGTGTTTCAAAATCAAATTCATTTTTCTAAAATGGATCGAGCCTTGGAAGGAAGTCAAGGTATTGAATTTCAAAGTCGAATTCATTTTTCTAAAATAGATCGATCCTTGGTAAGAGTCAAGGTATTATATTTCAAGGTCAAATTCATTTTTCTAAAATGGATCGATCCTTGGTAAGGAGTCCAGGTATCATGTCCCAAAGTTGAATTCATTTTTCTAAAGTAGATTAAGCCTTGGTATGGAGTCAAGGAATTATGTGTTAAAATTGAATTCACTTTTTCAAAGTGGATTAAACCTTGGTAGGGGATCAAGGTATCATGTTTCAAAGTCGAATTCTTTTTTGTAAAATGGATCGAGCCTTGGTATGGAGTCAAGGTATTGTGTTTCCAAGTCGAATTCATTTTCTAAAGTGGATCGAGCCTTGGTATGGAGTTAAGGTATTATGTGTTAAAATCGAATTCACTTTTTCAAAGTGGATCAAACCTTGGTAGAGAATCAAGGTATCATGTTCCAAAATTGAATCCATTGTTCTCATGGGTCAAGCCTTGGTATGCAGTCAATGTATTATTTTCAAGAATCAAAATTGAATTTTCCAAAAAATAAAAATAAAAAGGTTTAAACAAAATTATTGTCTAAAGTCTTTGCCCTATTCCTGATTTTCAGCAATGTGCAAAGAGAGACAGCTGTAGATACCTAATTTTGTCCGAGCAAATTTAAAATAAAAAATAAAAGTAAAAAAAATAAATTGAAAACAAGTCAACCTTTCAACCAAACCTTATACCAAGCCTATTAAAAGAGTTGACTAGAAAGATTTGGAAAGAAATAAATAACAAAAAGAAACAAATAAATGAGAGATACAAATATTTGTAATAATAAATAAAGAAAAGGTCAAACAAAAAATGATTAATTAAAAAAAATCCCATAGCCATGATCATGGGATCGGAATTGAGGGGAAGAGAATTTATATTTTTTTATCCTTTCCTTAAAAGATGGAGATCTCCACTGCTGCACTGCAAGACGCCAATACCACCCTTCATTGCCTCATTGCAGTAGCACGCCTTCCTTCATCTTGCTTGATAGCTGCTCCTGTGCGTGTCTATTTTCTCTGCTGTCTTTGCAACAAGCGAAGGAAAAAAGTAAGAGGAAAAGAACCTGACCCCACTGAGAGAAAGGAAAGCTTAGAGGAAAAGAACCTGACCCCACTGAGAGAAAGGAAAGCTTGAAGAATAAAGGGATATAAAAAAAATCGGTGCAGTATAGAAGGTTTTCGAAAGGTATGCGATTTATATCATTTTTTTAATCTATTATACTTTGATTGTTTCTTTTGTTTTCATATACTTTACTTATTCAAATGTGTTTTATTTGTACAAAATTACCTTGTTAGAAAAAGAATATAAATCATACAAAGATGATTTTAGTTTGTGTGATTTATAAAATAATGAATTATTGAAAATTAAAAAAAATAAATTTTCGATGATAAGATTTTGAAGAAATCACAAGTAATGATTCTTCGATAATCTTTAGGGTCGAGGAAAGTCTTTAGATGTTACCAGCATATTGGAACATCTAATCGATTTTATCTCGCTATCAAAATTTCCTATAAATATAAAATAATAATAATAAAAAAAATTTTTAAAAATAAAAAAAAATAAGCAAATATAAATATATATTTTAAAATGAATAAATAAGTAGCAAAATTAAAAATCTTAAATAAATGAATAAACAAGAAATTAAATATTAAAAGAATCATCGATGATAAGATTTCTTAGAAATTACAAGTAGTGATTCTTTGATAATCTTTAGGATCGAATAAAAATCCTTAAATATTATTGGCATATTAGAATATTTAAGCGATTTTATTTCGATTTTATGAAATAAATTAATTTAAAAATAAATAAATAAAAGCAAATAAAAAACAAATGAAAAAATAAGTAAACAAATAATATATAAATTTTAAAAAATTTCCGATGATGAGATGTAATAGAATTCACAAGTAGTGATTTCTAACTGATCTCTAAGTGAGAGAAATCTGCTAAATATTATCAGCTTATAGGAATATTTAGTATGATGTTTCAATAAAAATAAGATTTTATAAAATAAATAAATTTCAAAATAATAATAAAAATATAAATAAATAAAAATGAAAATAAAATAAAGTAATAGATTTTCCGTATGCATCATTTATACCTTGTTTGCATCATATGCATTCATAACATTGCAAAATAAGTATGAATCTCCTGATGATAGGATTTAATAGAAATCACAAGTAACGATTTTTAAGAAATCTTTAGGTGAGAAAATTATCCAAAATGCTATCAGAAATATTAGGGTACTTCGGAATAGTTTTCAATACAAAAAGGTTCTCATTTATTTCAAATAAAAAAATTTGACATAAACAAAAAATAATATTTAATATTTTGAATAATTAAATAAATGAATTTTTTTAAGGAAGTGATTTCAAAAAAAAATAAAAAATGGTTTCAAAATAAATGGAGTTCTTTTTAAATGTTTAATTAAGACCATTTTATTAAGATCAAAGAATAATATATGATTAAATGGTACCGTTTTACAATAGGCGTTGTGAGGGTGCTAATCTTTCCTCACGTGTAACCGAACTCCCGAACCCAAGTTTTGTTTTCACGGACCAAAAACTATCTTTTTAATAAAACTTAATCACTTTTAAGATTTTATTCAAAAGGTAAATATTTTTAGGTGGCCAATCACACCTAGCCAAAAAAATATTGGTGGTGACCTCCTTTTGTGTTTTCAAAATCGTCTAGCGATCGAGTTCCTGGTCAAAAATCATTACGACAAATTTAAATATTCATTTAAATTCATAAATGAATATAGGTATCCAGCAATGCATTATAACCACCCAAATGTTTAAAAAGTCAAAATGGTTTGACTAACCTATTAAGTGTACAACATCTCAGTGTAATTCAATCCTTTATCAAAAACATCTTAGAAATGTATGAAGCATGGTCTAGTGTCTACTTTATGAGGATTTCCATTTTTATCCAAGAACTACCAATATTAATTTCATAACTTTTGTAGCTCTAGCTAAAGTTTTATGAGTTAATACGAGTTAGGATGATTGAGATATTATCCCTTAAAGTCATCCACTAAAATGGCTCCTTATATTGACTACTCATCTATCTTCATGTGCTTCATAGCATACCCAAAATCACCCTTTTTAGGCATTTGGCACCCAAACCCATAGAAGTGAAATCAAAGTATGACAATTCACATATAAAATGACCTAACGACTAGAGTTAAAAGACTATTTACACATATTGAGCACTACCAATGCTTTGTCTTGATAGTACGATGACCAAGAACAATTAAGGAACATAGCTTTGATGCATATAGGTCTCATAATAGTAACTCTTTACAATTTCACTGCAAGGCTATTTTGTTGCATAAGCTTCACCCATTTAGTAACTAATGAATCTATTACTGTCAACAATAAATGGTGAAGGGAAACGTTTATGTCACATACCAAAAGTGATCATATAGTTCCATGGCACCATGCCTCATGCTTAATGAGTTGGCTCTTAGACATACACTAACAGATACTTCTATCAAAAAGCAATCCTTAGGGTAAAAATTTATTTTTGGCATTTGAAATTGTTTGAATACCTTGCATGCATGGTATCACAATCATCATTTTTCTTCATTTTTTTTCTTTTCCTTCTTTTTTCTTTCATGAATCATGCTTAGAATATATTAACTCAACCTGATGAAGAGCTTATGTAATGATTTTCATTTTCATGGTGGGTTGTTCATGTCAGGTTTATTCAAAGAAAGAGAAGAAACATATCAATCAAGTCAAGAATGTTATACACAAGCTATTGGGATCATCAAAAGATTTTACTAGTTTTACCCCAAGATGTGTGCAAAGGATGGCTTCAACAAACTGAGTTATGTGAAAGCTCGAGTTATGAAAAAGAATTTTGAGTTGTGATGTGTTTGGTCTTAGCATAGGCTTAACATTTATCAAATTTTTAAATTCAAAGTCTCTAAGAGAATGGTTCATAAATTGGTCTATCAAAAATGGTTCAAAAATTTTTACAAATTTATCAATCATTTCATTGCTCGTAGCCTAGATGAACATTTTTTGCTTTGAAATCTTTCCATGGTAAAGAGTGATCAGGTTCGTGGGATTCAAGCTTCATACTTTTCCATGATACAAGCTTTTAAGTGGTTTGAATTTAAGTTGAGTGGAAAACATGAAATGACCAAGAAAGTGACTTAAGATGTTCATTCTCGACAGTTATTACCAATTTTCTCTTTTTTTTTAATCATGAAAATATGTCAAGTAAGGCCTTTATTGTTAAAGCGTATTAAACTCAAAAATAAAATAAAAGCAATCTCAGTATCTACAATTCAACTCATGTAAAAAAAATTCAAAAATTAGAAGTCAATTATTTCTTTAAAAAATCATCTTAAAATGTTTTCAAAATTAAACTATTTACAAAATACAAATTGCCCCCAATTTGGCAATTACATTTGCAACATTTTCAACTACTCATCCTCTTTTAAATAATTAGGTCTTCTTCTTTATCATGACTTTCTTTTGAAATGAATTTCCTTACTTTTAGAGAATAACAATCTAGACTCTCTTAACATTGGCTTGATAGAACCTTTTATGCATGAATGTAGGTTTGTATGTTCAAATGCATGTTTGCAATATATGATGTGAAAATACTCATGACATTGTTCATATGTGCATGACTAATGAATAAATCAACCTGAAATACCAATATGTTATGCAACACTCAAATAACTTGAATCCTAATGCTAATGAATGCAAAGTGCAATGAAAAATGACAATGAGAAACTTTAAACTAATACTAGAACATCTTTTTTTTCTTCATTCTTCTCTCTTTTTTTTTTTCATTTTTAAGCTATTTTTTTAGACAATCTAAAATATCCTCTCATTTTGACCCAAAGATATCTTTGTTTTTACTAATTTTTTTAAAAAATATATAAAAACACGAGGACTAGCTTTTTCCTTTTCTTTTACTTTTTTTTTTGAAGGTTTTATTCCTAATTTTTTGGATTTTTTTGTAATTTTGGAGTTAATTGATTTTAATGAAAAATTAAGAAAAAGACAATATGTTCCTTCAAATGCGTCCTAATGTTAGGTTATTTCTACATAATGAGTCCACATGGGGGCTTCTTAGGTTCCATTATATGCTTGGTTTGAATAATTCAAAGTTTTAAAGGTTCTCAAATTATTCCTTACTGACGTCCATGTGGACTTGTAAAACATCAAATCCTCAACCATTACAAGCTATAAGCTAAAAGGTTCCATCTGAGTGGGAGTATTTCACTAGCATGTGTGAAGGTTATCATCTCACGAAAGAGTAAGTACTCTACTCCATTCTAATAAAAACAAAACGTAGGTTGAGGGCTTACGCATGCTAATGCAAGTGATGTGTGTCACGACCTGAAAGCCGTGACGCTCACTTGACACTTATACTTAGTCCTGTTAACAAATTTACAAACTAAATTTTTCCTTTTCCTTTGGCAGTTTGTATTCAGTGTCAGTGTAGTTACTAAACAGATTGCATTCATTCTTTAATTTAAAAGTGAATTAAAAGTATTTTCTAAGATAGGTAATGAACACTTTTAGCACATAACTTATTTTTGCAAAAAAAAAATGAAAATATCCCCCTTAAAATAAGAGATTTCCCCAGTTCAACTACCTGCAATTACGTTCTTTTCATATATCCCAATCACAACAATAATTTTCAATCCATATCAACAAGTCAAATAGACATCATATTAACAGTTCTAATATCCACAACTATCATCACACACATATCATATGGTATCAAAGTATTATAATGTGAAATCCCCAATTTCATGTAAATTCCCATAATTATGTAATGTTTCTAGCTTAAATAATGTAAATAAATATAAGAATTTGATATATGAATGATATATGGGACATGGATGGAATTAGAGTAATTGAATGATTGAATAGTCAATAGTCAAAAGGAGTCAATGGCTGAGATGATTAGGAGATAAAGATGCATTAAATGAAATTGTCTTCATCTTCATCAAGAAGGGCCGGCAGCCATAAGTGCTCTTTCTTTCATTTTCTCTTAAGTTTTCTTCAACATTCACCTTGTAGAACAACCCTTTCCTATCATCAACTCATTAAGCTTTTGTAACGAAAAACGTTCCTTATCGCTAGCTTTAGTTATACCTGGAATTTGGAAGACTGAATCCAAGTGATTAAGGAGATCTTGTTGCTGTCAAGTTTGGTCACTAACAAAGGTAAGAGAAGAGATTGTTTCTCTTAATCTCATCCTTGAGATGGAGTTATTTTATGTTGGTATAGTATGCTTATGGTATTAAAATGAAAGAAAGTTAAAGGTTGAAATTAATATGATGTTTGCAGCCTTGAAGAGTTGAAAAGAAAAGCGTTGATTTCAACCAAGCGATTGGATTATCGACTAATTAAGGTAAGGAATATATGTAACGGACGTACGGTGACTATGTCCGCATGTTTTGAATGTTTTGGGATGAAACAAAAGCTGATTGAAGTGCAGGAAGAGTCAATTTCGGGTTTTTCTCCTAGTTACCAATTTGCTAGGAGCAACTGACTGCCTTAAGTAGCAACCGACTGCCTAAAGACAACCAAAGCATAGATTTTCGAAAACCGATTCAAACCAGTCAACTGCTATTTTCCAGAAAGCATTCTATTTCAAACCAGTCGACTGCTATATGACCAGTCGACTGCTATATGACCAGTCGACTGCTATTTACTCGAAAAGCATTCTGTTTGAGAAACCAGTCGACTGCTATATGACCAGTTGACTGCCCTGTTTTCAGAAGCATTCTGTTTATGAAACCAGTCGACTGCCAATAAGCCAGTCAACTGCATTTTCCCGAAAAGCATTCTGTTTCAAAGCCAGTCGACTGCCTCATGTGTTTTCATAATTTCAAAATATCGGGAATTTAAAAGAAATTAAATTTCGATAAATCAAAACATAGGATAGCAACCGACTGCCTCATGAAGCCAGCCGACTGCCATGTTTGACAATGAGGTTTTGAAGCCTATTTTATAAAAGTGTAATTGTGTTGTTCATAAGATAATTGACAAATGTTTTGAGACTATGGACTACTTGATGATCATGCATTTCTGTATCTATCTGAGAGACTCTGATCAAGTCCTCAGTATATGTATCTGTACTTGACTGAGGAACCTTAGTTCTGTCCTCAGAGCCACAGATGTCACCTGACTAGTGTTCACTGTGGTCTATCAACATTGGCCAATTGTCTCTGTTATATGTTTGGCTAAGAGAGGATTCCTGGCCCTTACATGGGTATGCCACCTACCCTCATGGGACATTATCTAATGCATGATTCCGTTGAAATGTTAATAGTCTCCATTCGATTTGAAAGATATCTGCATATGTGATTAAAAGAAAATAAATGGTATATGTAAAGTATTTGAATTACTTGAATGTAAGAGATTTATATGATGATGCATATGCCCTCATCTGCTTTACCTGAATATCTGTTTTGTAAATTACTTGACTATATGAAAATGATTAATGAGATTTGATTAGTCATCTACTTAATATTTGATCTCAAGGTTTCCACATGACATTATAGAGCCAAGTAAGAAACCAGCATATAGTGACATAGTACGCTTTTTTATATATATTTCTTACTGAGCGTAAACTCATCCCTTTACAATCATTTTTCATACAAATTAATTGAAGTGAATTGCGCTCCAAATAGAGAAGCTTACTTTTGAGATGATATAGTATACCTTCAAGATACGCTTCTCTGTAATTCTTAAAGGTATACTCAATCGTTTGTATTTCAGCTATTGTACAGTACAGTACTACAGTAATGTATATTAGTTGTTTAGGGATATAGGTTATATAAGGTATGTGAGATCCTGATGTATTTGACGCATGTGTATATGAAAATTTCATTTCATATGAAATTTGATATCATGCTATAAGTAATAAAGCATAAAGTATAAAAATGAGAGGATGATGACTCCGACGAACAGCTTAACCACCCTTATGTGAAGTAAAGAATTATATGTTAATTGGTAGTGATGAGGATGTCACATATAACGACCATTCATTATCCTAATTTACATCTCATCCTATTATACTGTATAATAATTAGCCTAACATATTAAATACATATAAAAGAATATGTGTGTGTATATATATATATATACACCTATAGCAATCATCTGGAGTAGCCTCGAGAGTTGATGCGATATTTTAGGCCTATGACTGTTTCAGATAGCTCCAAAATATGTCCCTCCAACTCTGTGCTCAATCTAGAAAAATGTTAAACAACGTTTAATGAGCAACAACTCAGTAAATCATTTATATAAGTGCATAATTAGACTTATACTGCTCTAATGCAAATACACGAAACCTTTAATAAAGATTCTCATATCATATTCCATCTGAAATCATTTATCAAAACATCTCAGATCATGCCTTAAAGGATTCTAAGTGGGCAAGGATTTAAGGTATCGATGGGAAGGGTATTTCGAAGTACCTTATTGTTCCCGTCCAGGTACTTGTTTATCACATAGACCTCTAATCATATCAATTTAATCGTTTTTCAATCCTCTTATCCTTAAACCACAATATATCATGCAACAATATATCATCTGTAATTCCGATATCAGATTATATTAAATCATTCTCATATCAATCTTATGACATATCACATGTTATATTGAAACCATGTTCAAACGCAATATCAAATCAGGTCGCTTATCATTTAGAAATTATACTCCTGTACAGTATTAAATCATATCACTTTTCATATGAAAAAAAAAACATGGTCACTTTTAGTATATAATCATGGCACTCCTCATATAAATCTCATGTTCATATTCAGTATAAGGTCATTGTTATGTCATGATTCAGTACACAATCTTATGCAAGCTTTACTATGTAAAACAGCTATCATTTTAAATCATATCATGTTTGTCATATAGTCATATATGAAGCATATAGAGTCTCTAAATCATGTTACATATACTTTTAAAACATGTTCAAAACATGTAAAATCTCAGATCATTTCATGTTTACTTTCAAAACATGGCTAATGCATCTACAATTTGTAAATCATATCACATGTACTTTAAAAGCATATTTAAAACATGTAATGTCTCTAAACATATCTCATATTCATCTTTTATAGTATGTCTAAAACATATACAGTCTCAAAACATTTCTCATATACTATAAAAATTATGTCAAGTCTAAAGTTCATATCAAATAAAACCATACTCTAGACAACATATCATATCAGGTTTGAGACTAGGCTGAATTCCTATTACTCTATCAATAAAGACTTAAATCACTGTAGCTAGCAATGAATATCATGTCATTGTCCCCTGGGAACCAACTAAGGCTCTATCTATGGCCATAGACATCATGTCTTTCAACCCCACTGATCAGGTGTGACTAAGCCTCGTCCATGACTATTGTCAGATAAGCATCTCTGCCTAATGAGTAATCTCCAATTAGATGGTTTTCACTATGCTTTATTGAGTTTAAATCTATTAGGGTGCCTATAGTCTCATAAAACATTTAAACCTTTCACTTTTCTTATGAAAATAGTGTAAAGTATGTAACACATTTCTTTAAGATCATTTACATATATAAATACATAAACTTACACTATATACTCATTCTCTTCAAAACAATTCATATTTCTAAAGTATTCATATAAGTATCGTATGAATAAATCCTTTCAAAATCTCAAGTTATAAATAAAACATATAAGTTTAAAACAATATAGTACAATGCTCATGGAATGCATCCATGCAATGTCATTTTGGCCTAATGATGCCTCCAGGTCCAACACCACATTAGCTTATTTAACTCGAAATCTCATCAATATTTACTTTTATCGAGTTCAATGCCATACTTCCATTTCACTTCGTTTAATCGTAAATCAATGATATCATCCATTCACATATCATACATAAGTATTTAATTTAATATCCATTATTTTTCACAGTTTCAAATTTCATCCTCAAGCATTCATGCATACTTATCTAGTAATCAACTAAGATTTACTATTACCACATGTTTTAATCTTAAAGGCTATAAAAAATTCCTCATCGATTTTTGCAAGTTCAATTTATACATCACCATTATATTGCGTCATATCAATTACCTTGATTTTATACCCTATCATAACTACTAGCTAAGTCTAAATCTCTAAGTACTCATATCATCATAGAGTCAGATATTTTCTTATACAATATAATTCTACTTTTATGTTATATAAATGTCTTATCGCTATTAACCTTGGCATTTACGCACTGAGCTTCACCGAGCTTGTAATCGTTGCCTTAACTTCGAGCTACATATTCAAATATTATTAAGAGGCTTAGCGTCAATCTAATATTATTCTACATTTTATAAAAATAAAAGTGGCGCTTACTTACCGACTTTCTTTAACCAAATACTATGCAAGTGCCCTAGGATTAGCTAAGTTAGTGGTTGTCGTTTAATCACCCAAAACGTTCTCGCTTTACAGCTTTCCTACAATTCCAACGTTGTAACCTAGTCAAGAATTAATTAAGTATATTCATAAAAGCTTCATGAATATATTATTAGGCTCATTTATTATCTTACCAATTTTCTTACGAGGATTTAATAAATCCTTCTCATGTTCTTCCTATTTCTTCTTCTCTCTGTTCTATTCTTTCTTGTTATATATATAGAGAAAGAGACAGTCTGATTTTTAGCCCTTAATCCCGTGATTAATTATTGTTTCAACAACCAAAAACATATACCCTTTAAATAGTCACCATACCTTCACTCAATCAATCCTTTAACCCTTTCAAACAAGCCTTAACAGCAGCCTTTACTAGCCTTGCACTACCAGCTACAGCAACCACAAGGCAACTCAACTCCATGCCATTCCAGCCACTGTGTTCACGCCAAAACCACTTGGGCATGCCATGCACCAGCCCTCTATTCTGCTTGAATTAACACCACGCAAAGCCCTGATTATTTCCACTAAGGCAATGGCTGTTTCGGCCTTGAAAGGCCCTTTAAACCAACGCTTAACTCCCTTCATTCCCAACCACCGAACCAAGTTCAACCAGCCTTGAAGAATGTCACCTAACAGTCCACTACAATGCAGCCAACGAGCCACCTTTTTCCTTTGACTACAGCCGTTGCTACTGCTCACTTTTTTTTTTTCTTGTTTTAAATGGCCAAGGTTCAGCCAATGTATTATGCCTAAAACTTCAGCTTCCTTCAACCTTCTTTCTTCTTTGTTTCAGTGTCAATGTAGGCACCTAAAGCACCCCCCTATACTTTGCTGACACCCCTGTTTTGGCTTCTCAAGAACCCCAGCCGAGAGCTTACTGTCCAGCTTTCTTCCAGTGTTCTTTCTGCCCTGCCTCAACCCTCAAAACCTCCTCAGATTTGCCCTTAAAATCACTTTTTCAGCATCAAAAATCTAGCTTACACGTCCATTAAAATCTCTTGCTTACCAGCCTGTTCCAATGCCACTTTCAGCTTTAAAACAAAAGCCACAAGCCATCGTTTCTCACCTCTTGTTCCAGCCCAACTTCAAGCCTCAAAACCTGCTTCGATCAGCCTCATTTTAGCAACCAAACCAGTACCATTTCAAGTCCCAACCAGCCTTGATCACAGCCTAAAACCCATATCCCAAGCAACACCCGAAAGCCCCTAAACCGACCCTTAAGTCAGCTCCATTTAACGACTCAATTTCATCCAAATTCCCTGGCAGCAGTTTCGCGTTTCCTTCAGCTCTCTCGACCCTTCTCTTCTTTCTCTCACTTGGGTTCTCCCTCTCTCCCGAACAGCCTCTGCTTGCTCCTTTTTCTCCTCTAAGTTCCTTCTGTCCTTTAAACCTTTTTTTTTTTCTTTGCTCCTTGTTGTGAGAATGAGAGATAGTTTGAGAGAAGAGTGATGGGGAATGGTGGAGAGAAACGAATGAGATGAGACGAGAAAGAGAAGGCATGATGTGTAAGAGATAAGGGCTGTATGAGAGATGAGTGATAGAGAGTCGAGACAGGAGAGGGACGGCGACAAAAGTTGAGTGTATGAGTGGGGATGGTGAGAAATGGCGTGTGATGAAGAGGCAGAGTGCTCTGCCTCCTGGTCATATTATGACGTGGTTGGTGGGAATTTTCCCACCAACCGAAAATAATATTTATTTTTTATTTTTTTTATTTTTTTATTATAAGAGAAATATTAAATAATTTAGGGTGTTGGTGTTTGAATTCGAATTCAAGACTTATAATATGTCACAACTCATCTTTAACTACTAGGCCAAAAGGTGTTATATATATATATATATATATATATATATATATATATATTTATTTATTTATTTATTTATTTAAAAAGAATACTTGTTTACTTTTTTTGAACTATGTATATATAGTTATATTTTATTTTTATGCTTATATATATTTACATTTAAATTTATTTGTATGTTAATATATTCATACTTGTTTTATTGCAATTATAAATAAATATATATCCACTCCTATTCACATTTAAATTCCTTGTTCCTTCAAATATATTTATATTTTTATATGTGTATATATAATATATATATATATATATATATATATATTTCCAAGCTTGCGCATATATATGATTTTCACATGTAATTAGTATGTATCTATACATATATATTGTATATTATTTTTGTTTTTCTTCATTTAATCACTTATATTTATATCTATGTATATTTTATGTTTAATTATATGTATGTATTTATGTACGCATGAATGTACGCATGCATACATGCACATAGCGCGCATTTCATTTAATTCATCTACATACGTAACCATGATCTTATATTTGAAATCCCAAAATTATATTATATCATTATATTTACTTAAATTTACACGGTGAGTATATGTTTGATTTAAGAAAATTTATGGTTCTAACAATGTGTGTGTTGAAGGAATGAATTAATGTTTATTATATTTATTATACACCTTTTCCAATTATGAAACTAGTACTTCTTGACAAACTAAAACTAATTTTAAAACTAATCGTTACCTGACTTTATAATGTCCCTAATAGAGTCGTCAAACTGTAATAACGCGTCAAGACTTAGATCCAAACTCAATAAACACAAACTTAGTGAGTCAGCACCAACCATTCTACCTAAGTGTAATTAGTCACCTATTCTTATATAAGGACAATGCTTAGTCTACATTAATTGATTTTAAGGTTCGGGAATACGGTTATATGTGGAGAAGAATTAAACCCCTTACAATGCCCATCCTAAAATGATATCAACTAGTCTTAAGTTTATTCCAAATTTGCCTTATATTTGTTTTATTTCCAATGATTAAATATTGAGAATATTTTTCAAGACTTTTCCATTAATTTGGTTCCAATCTTAAAAAATTCCCTCAACACAAGATATTCAAGGAACACTAATCAACTTTTTTAAACTTCGGTCATTGGTCTCATTAAATGTTTTTATGAAATTCCTAACTTATTTTGACTTTTTGACCTTTGTTTTTAAATTCCTAACTTCTAATTTTTATTTCCTATTATATTTTATCTTAGTTTTCATTCTCCTTTTATCTTAATTTGTTTTGATTCTTATTTTTCTCTAATTTTATTTTTATTTTATGTTTTGAAAATAAATATGAAGTATGATTTATGGATAATTCTTTCTAAACATCCCATCAATTTGGCTTTATTTAAGAAGAACATTTTTACCTAAAAATTTTAAATGAGTACCAATTGACTATTTTTGAAATGTCATCATTAGCATAATTCATGTTTATCTCCTTAACTTATAATTTAACTTTTATTTTTTATATTATTCTATTATTATGTCTTGAAAATAAAAATGAGTAATGCATTATTGAAAATTTCTTTTAAGCATCTCATCAATCTGGCTAAGCATAAAAGAATATACTCAAATAGAAATTTTCGAAGAATACTAATTAATATTTTTTGGAATTTCATCATCAACATAATTCATACTTAACTTCCAATATACCTTGTATTCATGAGTTACTCCAAGTTTTCTAAATCTTCTATTTCATTATTATTCTAATTCTAGACAATCGAATAAATAATATATCAAACAAATAATCACATAAACTTCATGAAAACCTATTAAACATGCCAAATTAATTTATTTATTTCAATTGTATCAATTAATTAAATTTTTAATTACCTAAACTGATTATTCAAGTTATTTTTTCAAATCAATAATTTAAATCAATTGTCTAAACTAATTGCCTTAATCCCATATTTTAATTTCAGTTATTTAATTGTCACTAAAAATTATCTAAATTTGTTAGCTTAAATATATATATATATATATATATTTAATTGAGCTAGTCTAATTAAACTAATTAAATAAATGAAATTTATCAAATTAACTAAACTAATTAAATTAATTGAAAACAAAATAGACAGAGAAAAAAAAGGGGGGAGATTACCTGCAATTGGGTTGGATCCAAGCCAAGTTTAGGTGCAAGTTGAAGAATTTAACAGAATTTCGGTCTAATGGAAACAAAATTCGGATTAAATGAAAGAAGACAGAAAAGAGAAAGATTTTTGTTTTAAAGATTTGAGATTGTGTTAATCAAAGCAAGGACACATGGACAAAACTTATTTATGCTTTGAAAAAATCATGGAAGTGTTTGGGAGGCTTTTGGAGATGATGAAAAACCAAGAAGAATCTGCTATGAGGTTAAGGGTGGCTAGAAAGAGATTAGGAATGAAAAGAACCTCAAAGCACAAGAAAGAAACTAAAACCAATTCGTATGAAGCCTTAAAAAAATCAATGGTTTAAGAGGCTATTTATAAGCAACTATGACATAGAAAAACCCTAGGTCTCACGCTTGGCATACACTTCCTTAAAGAGGAATTATCTCATTGAAGTCAATCAAGAAAAATCTTAATTTTCAGAATAAATCTTGTATTTTCTGATTCAAGTTTCTAGGTTCGTAGGGGAAACTTCATATGGTTATAATTCCCTCGTCTAACATCCAAATTAAGTGATCTTGCACTCGTTGGAAAGCTTAGAGATCAAAATTTCAAATGAAACAAGTCTTTTTTTTGGTACATAAGATGACTGAACTAACTAAAGAGTACAGGCTCTAGGTATGTCACATTGCAATAACATAGCCAAACCGGAAGGAGAAACATCCAATTTCAGGGTATCATACGAGCTGCCATGTGCGATACTTGCTAATCGGTTTGCACATTAATTAGCCTCTCTGTAAATATAAGCCCAACGAACAGTCCCAGTTTCGCTGAAGTAGTGCTTTGCTAGCACTTAAAATCCGAAACAAAAGATCTGTAGAACAGATTGGCTGAGTTAATTTCCTCACTGCAAGCAATGAGTCTGATTCCACCAAGATTTGTCGAAATCCCATATCCCAGGCAAGACAAAGTCCTGAGTAAATTGCATAAATCTCCCGAGCCCCACCCTAACTTCCTTGTGAACCTGAACAACCATCTACCTGAACAATCTCGACAGACACCACCAGCTGCTGTCATGTCTTTTTTTTTTTTATCCAAAGCTGCTGTGATGTCAGGATTACTTTGAGTAGATGCGTCTACATTAAGTTTAACAAAATTTTGGGGAGAAGGTTTCCAAGCAATAGAGAGTTGTTGTTTGCCAACAGTAGACTTGTTGGAAGTATGGATCTGATTATACTCCTTAATATGCTTAAGCACAATCAGAGTACTGTTTTGAGGCCAGGTAAAATTGATATCAAAGACCTTATGATTTCTCCATCTCCAAATGCACCAGCGCCCATAAGCAAAGATTGAAGACCACAAGATATTGTCAACCCTTGCTTAGATTTTTAAATAACCAATCCAAAAGAGGCAAGCTATTAAAATGAATCAATTCGGAACTACTCAACCATGATTTCCAAAAGTGTTGTGAGGTGGGGCAGTCTCTCAACACATGGATTACATCTTTAGAAGCTTTCCCACACCTAGGACAAAGATTAGATGAAGCTAAGCACCGTCGAACACAGGCATCTAGTGTTAAGAGACTGTGTTTTGCTACCAGCCATAAAAAGGTTTTAACTTGAAGAGAGCTTGCCAGGTTCCAAATTATACTCCAAGAAAAATTAGACATATTATCTCCAAGTGCCAATAAATAAGCAGATTTAACTGAGAAGTCGCCATTTGAGGAAGCAGACCAAAAGAGTTTATCATTATCCATCGACTCACACAACATGAGGGCAAGTTGATTTTTTATATCACTAGGCAAAAAGTGTAATCTAGTCCAATCCCAGTTACCATCCGCAGTAATATACTTACTGACTAAATCATAGTGATTGACTTGATTAATAATGTTGGACACACCTCAGCTAGTGGTTTACTACCGAGCCATTTATCGTGCCAAAAAGATGTAGTAAGACCATTGCCAATCAATCTAGAATAGCCCTGCATAACAAGATCTTTACATGAGACAATGCTTCTCCAAAGAAAAGATGTATTCGGATAACTCTGGTATCTTAAGAAAGATTCTTCTTTCAAGTATTTAGACCTCAAAATCCTAGCCCATGGTCCCATGTCTCCTGCTTCCAACTTCCAACCCAATTTGGATAGGAGAGCAGAGTTCATGTCAGAGGTTTCACGGAAGCCCAAGCCTCCAGCCTTTCTCGGTTTACACACTTCTTGCCGCCGCACCAATGGAACCTTCCTTTTCTCAGATGATGAACCCCAAAGAAAATCTTTATTGAGTTGATCAATAGCTTTAGAAACAGAAGCTAGAAGTCTATAGATTTGCATAGTATATGTGGCAATAGTACTGGAAACCGATTGAACTAAAGTAGCTCGTCTTGCTAGTGATAATTGGCTTGCCTTCCAAGAAGCTAGCCTCCCTTTAAGTTTATCCAATAAAGGCTGAAGGTCAATCTGTCTTAATCTCTTATCAGAAATAGGAACACCCAAATAATTGCCAAAGTTAATTCAGTGAGTCATGCCTGTCATATTGTGGATTCTGCCAATCACATCTGCAAGCACCATTTTGGAAGTGAAAAAGTTGGATTTGCTGAAGTTAACTTTTTGTCCCGACACACTGCAAAAGGCTTTCAAGCAGTGTATGATAACTCGACACTGCTTTATTGAGGCTTGCCCGCATAAAATGAGATCATTAGTGAAGAAGATATGGGAGACTTTAGGACCACCACAAGTTAAAGAAATTGGCTTCCATTGACCCTTCTGAACCTCCCTCTCAATCATATCAGATAACTTTTGTAAGCATAGTACGAACAAATATGGAGAAAGAGGGTCACCTTGTCTAAGTCCCCTGGATGGTTTAAAGTTAGACATAAGTTCCCCATTCCATAACACATTCATCTCTATCGAAGAAATACAAAACATAATTAGCCGAACAAGATCAAGTGGCATATTTAGATCCAATAAAACCCATTCAACAAAATCCCAGCTTATACGATCATAGGCCTTTTCTAAGTCAATTTTCATGAGCAAATCGCCTTTTCTAGCCTTCTTCTGACTCATTGAATGAATGAGCTCTTGGACTACCACAATATTATCCAAGCTACATCTCCCCGGTATGAAGCTACATTGCGTAGGGGACACCATATCCTGTAAAAAGGTCTCACCCTGTTTACTATGATTTTAGAAATTAATTTCATGGTCACATTATAGAAAGTGATAGGGCGAAATTGAGAAACAAGCTCAGGATGCTCCAACTTTGGAATCAGGACAACCAGAACACTACTTAACTCATTATTAAAGCATCCATCCCTGAATGCATCACATACAAAACGAACTACAGAATCTTTCACAACTCCCCAATTAAAACGATAGAACCCAGTTTGAAAACCATCAAGCCCCGGAGCCTTGAAATGAGGCATATAGCAAAGAGCTTTATAAATTTCTTTCTTCAAAGGGATACAAGCTAGATTTTATTGTTGGTCTGTTGAGAAACAAAAGTGGGATCTCGAGCAAACCTCTGTAATATTCCCTGACAGTTTCTGCACTATATAATTTTTGAAAGAAATCAACCACCATGGATTTAAGTTCCTCAGAGTCCACACATCACATGCCATCCTCTTTTCTAAGAGAAAGGATTTTATTTCTATTTCTTCGAATGATTGTTGTGGTACGAAAGAATTTTGTGTTGCGATCACCAAATGGGATCCACTTGGATCTCGATTTTTGAAACCATACAATCTCCTCCTGGTCAAGTACTTTATTATATTCAGCACGCAATTCCTTCTCAAGTTTATTCATGAAAGAGCTCGGGTGTAGTTCTAAAGCCTGCTAGATACAATCCAATCTAGCAAGTAAGGTCCTTTTCCGCTTATAAATATTCCCAAAGACTTGAGAATTCCAAACTTTAACCACCTCTCGAAAATGCCCTAAATTATAGTTGAGGTGTTCCTCTGCATTCCAATTTTCAGCAAGAAACTGCCTGAATCCTTCATGCGTCTGCCATGCTGCTTCAAAATGAAAAGGCCTAAGATTTCTTTGTGGTACAGAGGTGGTCAATTTCAGTAGGACGGGGCAGTGATCGCTATACACTCTTGGCAAATTAACTACACTTGCTTCAGCAAATAGCCTTCTCCATTCAGCATTACAGAGCACCTTGTCAAGTGTTTTTTTATCAAAACTCTGATGTCTCTTTTGTTTGTCCAGGTGAATTTACAGCCAGCAGCTTCAATATCAATAAATTTCCTGGTTGAAATCACCTTGAGGAATTCAGACATTCTAGTTAGGCTCTCCCGAGCACCCCTTTGCTTCTCCGACAAAGATATAATTTGATTAAAGTCACCAATGACTGTCCAAGGAACAACATCATAAGCTTCCATATTCAGTAAATAGTCCCATAATATTCTACGCAAAGAAGGAGTAGGACTAGCATAAACTGCAGTCAAAAGCCACTGTTTATTGTTGCCATCTGTAATGAATTGTTCACTCCTGGTAATCACATCAACTTTGCCCAAGGAATTTTCCAAAGAATCCAAATGCCTCCTGAAAAGCCAATGGCATCAACTCTACTGGAAAAATCAAACCTTAGCCGATTTATCACCCTTTCTGCTTTAGAGCCACTTACTCTCGGCTCAGAAATTATCAAACAATTGACTCTGTGAGTTCGAATCAATTCTCTAGCATTTTTCAAGAAATCCATACTACCAGCTCCTCTACAATTCCAATATAAGATAGATATAAAAAAATCAAAATTTGGGAAAGGAGAGGGTAAACCTCATTGTAGATATGTCTGCATAGAACATGGAGCAGAAAATTCATTGTCCCATACATTGGCAGCATCACTCATAGAAGATGAAACTCCATTAGAAACATTGGCTGAGATCTCATCAGAGGAGACCGTGGCAATCGTTGGTGGCTTAGGTTGGGGCAAAAGCAATGGGTTGTAGACATAAATTTAGGGGTGTAAAACGAGTAGTGCGATGCGAGCCAGTGCGAGCTCATGCGGGTATGGGTCTAACCGGGCTTGGCCTATTTAGGCTCACATTTAAACGGGCCAAAAAAATTAGAATGATGGGCCACCTTTGATATTTTTTTATTTTCAACTTTATCATTTACCTAAGGCTCAACCTAAAAGTTAAAACAATGACTTTTGAACATAAACTAAAGCCCACATCTCATCAATAAATTGGGCCTTACAAATTAATTAAGCCTAATTTCAATTTGTAGAAAAATATTTGGGAATTGACCAAAATCATACAAAACAAAATCATATAAACTTTGATTAATATACATATTCTATTTTGAATTTGGATTTGTTTATAAGAGAAATATTGGCTCATTAATTAAGCCTAACTTAGTGACTTTGCCCTCCATCACCTGATTCATTTCTGCCAAAGGAATATGGCTGGAAATAGGCTTGGGCTGGAGGGACAAGGGTGGGGCCGTGGAGAATAGTTAGCTAACCCTTGAATTGTTGTTACCTTAGGCTGAGTTGTGTTGAACATGGAAATTGGAATAGGCGGAAAAAAGCTTGAGCCAAAAATGATTATTTTAAGTTGAATGCAACAATAAGTAGAAGACAAAATGGGTCAATTGGCCCAATTCTTTGACTGGCCCGTGATTCAGCCCGTATCTATGCACGTTGACCCACATGGATTATTAACCCAGCAAGCTTGATCCGTTTAAAATGGGCCTAAAATATAAAACCAATTCCTTAAAAGCCGAGGATTTAATGGACTTGTATGCGAATTATGGCTTGTTTTACACCTCTAGCCATAAACATGGCTGCAAATGGGAGATGAATGTGTTTAACCATAAACGTGGCCACACCAAATGTTTTTTTCTAATCTTTATAATATAGATAGACAGATAGATGGTTAAAGGGTCAAGAAGACCCTTGAAGGAAAATGATTTCCGTAATTGAGTTCCTAACTTTTTTTTCGCAATTAATTAAGTCATTACATTTTAATTTTCACTCAATTAAGCTTTTTGGTGGATGGAAACAGTTAAATCCGTACGGAAACTGTTAAATCTTTACAGTATCCGTAGCAAAAAAAAATAACAGACCTAATAGTTTTTGTCAAAGTAAAAATTTAATATAATGAAATTGAAAATATAAAGACTCAGTTGATTATGAAAAAAGATAAAGGCTCAATTGTAGAACCTTTTATTATTTGAGGGCTTTTTTGATCCTTTAGCCTAGATAGATTAATGCAAAGAAGCATAGGGATCCTACTAAAGAAAATAAAAAAGAAAGGCAATATGCTATTCAAAAAATAAACAGGCAATATGGCCCATGGTAATCTCAAAAAATATAAGTACTTAAAAGCAGAAACTAATCTCAGCCCAATGTAACGCGAGATTTTTGCGTTTTAAGTAGTTTATAAAACTGTCACATGGGCTATTATAATTCTACTCTCATACGCAACACCAGCAGGATGTGGGCATTAAAAGAACGTTTAAATCGTTGTAATTCTTAAGTCATTTGTCATTTTTAATTCATTTCTTAGTCAAACTTATCTCCAAGGAAAGTAGTATATCAATTATCAGAGTTTGAAGAACTCCCTTCATTTGTAAGAAAGAAAAAGCATATCGGGTACTGGAGAAAATGGCATCCGAAGCCTCAGTGGATTATGACAGATCTAAAGAGTTGAAAGAATTTGATGATACAAAAGCTGGTGTCAAAGGACTTGTTGATACTGGCATAGTTAGCATCCCCAAGATATTCATACGACCAGCTGAGGAGCTTGTTGAGGAACTGAATTCCTGCCAGACAAACACTGAAGTTCCAATTATAGATCTAAGCAACATACAAGACGGTAGCCGGCGTAAGGAGATTGTAGACGAAGTTAGGATTGCATCAGAGGAGTGGGGCTTTTTCCAAGTAATTAATCACGGGATTCCTTTGAGTGTGTTGGATGAGATGATTGATGGTGTACGTGTGTTTAATGAGCAGGATTTGGAGTTCAAGAAAGAGATGTATAGCCGTGATGCCAGAAAGAAAGTGAGATTCAACTCCAACTTTGATCTATATACATCACAAACTGCTGATTGGAGGGACACCTTGACCCTTTCTTTCCTTGATTCTGATCCTGACCCTACTGAAATGCCAGCAGCATGCAGGTAATTAAACACAAATATAATTTCTTTGACTTCTTTAAATTGGGCTTTAGCCAATGTATATAGGAGCATATTAAGTACATCGATATTTCTGTTTCCTTTGGTTTAAATTTGCAGAAAATCAACATTAGAGTATATTAAGCACATCAGAAAATTAGGGGAAACTTTGTTTGAGTTGCTATCAGAGGCTTTAGGGCTTCAGGCAGACCACCTTAGCTCAATCGGATGTGCCAAAGGGTGTAGCGTTGTGTGCCACTACTATCCACCTTGCCCGCAGCCGGAACTGACTTTGGGAGTAAGGAAGCATGCAGATCCAGGTATATTGACTCTGCTTCTGCAGAATGAAATCAGCGGCCTTCAAGTCCTTCATGAGGGTCACTGGTTTGATGTTCATCCCACTCGAGGAGCCTTGGTTGTAAACATCGGAGATCTTCTCCAGGTTTGCTTCAGACGCTTCTGTTTTCACTGAACTTTTCTCTTCAATTAGTCACTAACTGCTACGTTGTTATGGTAGATTATATCAAATGACAAGTTTAAGAGTGTCAAGCATAGAGTAACCGCTAGTCACCTTGGACCCAGAATTTCTGTGCCATGCTTTTTCTCAAGACACGTTAGCTTGCTTGACAAGCCATTCAGCCCAATCAAAGAGTTGATATCAGAGGCAAATCCTCCTAGGTACAAAGAAGTTGTGCTAAGGGAATATATTGCCAGCTTTTTATCTAGCTCACTTGATGAAAAGCCTCTTATAGATTACTACAAGCTATAAATGTTGATAACACAGGCTGTGAAGCTATCTATCAATTCCACAGAATAATATTTTCCATTGCAAGCCTATGCAGAAGAAGCTTAAGCATTTCAGCATTTGTACTCTATTTGGAGTCCGGCTAGCTTCTGTCAGTTTGTGTTGGTCATGTTCCCACATACAAGTTTCTCTTGTGGAATTTCAACCTGAATAAAACAGTGTTCTTTTTTGTTTTAATATATAATTGAGTGACTCATTTATTATATATATATTATATTATATTATATATATTATATTATATTTGCATAGAACTCAACAAAAGTCACCTTTTATTATTTTTTAAGAATGAGAAAAATTGGCAAAACCGAAAATTAAAAAGAAGGTGTGTAGGACATAATTGTATATCTATGAGAGAAGCAATTAGGCTGCTTCTAACTGCAAGTAGTACTGTGTTTTCTCCTGATACTTTCTTCCGCAGTATGCCTACGTACAGACGAGACAAGCAGTTATGTAAGAACCTTAACTTGTAGAGAACTGAAATGTTGTTTTTGTAATCAAAATGCAAGGCATGTTTGCAAATTCCCTTTTCTTTTTTTTTCAAAGGTTCAATGGACTTCACTACTAGAAAAAAATTATAGACTATGTTTAAAAAACATGTTTAAGACAAAATACTACGTTTTTCTAATCGTTATATATTCTAGTGTATTCTTTTTTCAAAAAGTTTAGACTACGATTTTTGAAATGCAGTGTAACATATATGTAGAAAAACAAAGACTTGAGTATATATTTGGGAGATTATTTGGAATATGGATAGTTATGAGATAGTTAATCTCTTTCAAATTTTCTAGAGATAACTCCTTATTTTTTAGCTCTTTTTTTTAATAGATAGAATCTTTTAATAATAGCTTGCGTGCCATTCTAGAGTAGGACTGTTATATATTTAGTTTCCTTTTTTTTTGTAGGAAGATTGTTCGCTTTACATCAACCATCTATATATTGTCTTCTCATTGAGGAAAAAAAAATACATAGCACTATTTTTCACCCAAATCAGTTTTATGGCATCAGAGCCACTGTTATTTTTCCATCACATCTCATGAAGAAGAGCTAGAGAAAAGAGGTCATGAGTTTCAACAAAAAGTCATCCTCAAGCACATCGTTTGTAATGACTTTGCAAACTCTGATTCCTTTGGAGATAGTTCATCATCGCAGATTACCAACCACAAATTAGATGGCAAAAATTTCTTACAGTGGTATCAATCAGTTTTGTTGGTAATTTGAGGGAGAGGCAAGATGTGATATATCATTGGTGAGGCTAAGGGACCAAATATTGAAGATCCAACATATGCTACATGAGAATTCAATAATTCTATTGTTATGGCATGGTTGCTTAGCTCGATGGAAACACACATCAGTCACACATACCTCTTTCTTTCAACTGCTAAAGCTATCTGGGACGCTGTTAAGGAGAATTATTTCGATCTTGAGAACGCTTTTCAAGTTTTTGAGATTAAAAATAAACTCAAAGATATGAGATAAGGTGATTTGGATGTCACTGAATACTACAATTCTTTGCAAACTCTTTGGTAGGAACTTGATATGTTTTATGAAGGCGATTGGGGAGATCTAGAGGAGAATGTGAAATTCAGAAAGCATCTTGATAAAGAGTGGTTATATGACTTTCTTGCTAGTCTTAATAAAGACCTTGATGAGGTACGAGGGAGAATTTTGGGACATTGGCCGTTGCCATCCATTAGCGAGGCTTTCGTAGAGGTTCGGCGTAAAGCTATTATATGCCTTATCATGCTTGGAGGAAAAAAGGATCAATAGATTACAACCTCTAGTGAGAGACCTACAGAGACTAGTGCTTTGGTGGCCAAACAATCATCTGATCGACATAGTGGAGACCAGTGAACAAATCAACATGGAGGGAAGCCGCATTGCAGTCATTGCAACAAACTTGGACATACTCGAGACAACTATTGGGATATTCATGGAAAACCAGCAAACTATAAACCATGGGGTTCGAATGAAAACAAGAAATCTAGTTTTCAAGTATCTACTAAGAAAACAATAAAGGAATCAGGTATTGGCAGCGAGGCAATTAGCCTTTGTTTGAACAAATTCCAACTTAAACAACTACATAAACCGTTGAATCAACTTGTAGGGATTGGTTCCAATTCTATAACTTCTACCTTTGCCCATAAGGGTACTGTTTTTCACGTTCAGAATCAATCCCAACACCTTTGGATTCTAAACTTAGGAGCATCTGACCACATGACAGGTAGCCCATCATTATTTTACTCTTACTCCCCTTGTCACAGGAACTCAAGAGTTAAAATAGCTAATGGTACTTTCTCCTCCATAGCTGGTCAAGGCTCCATTCGTTTGTCAAATACAATTGTTCTTTACTCAGTCTTCCATGTTCCCAATCTGGCTTGCAATTTGATATCAATTAGTAAATTGACAAAGGAACTTAATTGTGTTGCTAAATTCTCTGCCACTTGTTATGAATTACTGGAACAGGAATCGGGGAGGATGATTGGCAATGCTAAGGTATATGGTGAACTTTACTACTTTGTGAACGATGTAAGCATGAAGACACAAGCTTCAATTGCTGAGAGAGAAGCTCTTTCCAATAATGATGTAATAATGTAATGGCACTGTAGGTTAGGCCATCCCAATTTCCATTATCTAAAATGTTTGTTTCCAAGTTTATTCATGAATAAAAATCCTAGTTTCTTTTCTTGTGAAGCTTGTCAATTTGAAAAACATACTCGTGCATTGTTTCCCATCGAACCTTACAAAAAGTCTCATCCTTTCTCATTGATACATAGTGACATATAGGGACCATCTCGCGTAAAAAATACTTTAGGTACTAGGTGGTTCATCACCTTTATTGATGACCATACTAGAGTTTGTTGGATTTATCTTCTCAAATAAAAATCGGATGTTGTAAGAAATTTTCAAACCTTTCATTCGATGATAAAAATTTAGTTTCATATTTCCATCCAAACTATGAGAACCAACAATGGAAAAGAATATTTTCATTCAATTCTTGGATAGCACTTAGCAACCCATGGAATCATACATCAAAGTTCTTATCTGGATACACCTCAATAAAATGGTGTAGTGGAAAGGAAGAATCATCATTTACTCGAGGTTGCTAGGGCTCTAATGTTCACCATGCATGTTCTAAGGCAGTCCTTACGACATCTTACCTCATCAACATAATGCCCTCAAGAGTTCAAAATTCAAATCTCCACTCTCTATACTTCTAGACACATATCCCTCATTTAGATTTGTCTCTTCTCTTCCCATAAAAACATTTGGTTGCACTATTTTTGTCCATGTTCATAGTCATAATCGTTCAAAACTTGATCCAAAATCTCACATATATGTATTCATAAAATACTCACCTAATCAAAGAGGGTATAAGTGCTATTCACCCACTCTTCGTCGTGCCTTTGTGTCAATGGATATCACCTTTCTTGAATTCCACCCATACTTTCCAAAGTCTCCACTTCAGGGGGAGTCATTAAGTGAGGATGAAAATTGGGATCTAACAGACCTCCTAAACACTAATAATCCTTCCACTTCTACCTCTTCTACTCTCTTCTTAACATTCCTGAACCTACAGTTCCACTCATTGAACATGAATCTGATTTGGAGACAAGGGGAGACAACTCGTGACAACCTGATTTACTTATGTATTCACACAAAAAACGTTCACAACATGGAAATAAACCAAAAGTCTAGCCAAGACAAGAATCTAATTTGATTCCTTCTCCTGACATTCAGCCTCTTGTATCATTGATTGAGCATGAGTATCCCAGTAAAGAAAGTGGTGCATTGTCACAAGATCAACTTAAGCTTCCTATTGCTTTCATAAAGGAACTAGATCTTGCACTCAGCATTCGATATCAAGGTTTGTATCTTATGAGAAGTTGTCCCTTGTTCTTTAAGCTTTTATTACAACTCTATCTAAGAGAGAGATACCTAAGAATATTAATCAAGCTCTTATTGATTCAAAACAAAGAAAGCTAGTCAAGAAGAAATGGGTGCTCTTGAAAAAAATGGTACTTGGGAAGTTGTGTAATTGCTTAAAGGAAAGAAAATAGTAGGGCACAAGTGAGTATTCATTGTGAAATATAATGTAGATGACAGCATTATTAGGTATAAAGCAAGGCTTGTGGCCAAAGGTTTTACTCAAACCCACGGTATAGATTACCAGGAGACATTTGCACTAGTTACTAAACTCAATATGGTAAGAGTTCTTTTGTCACTATCATCCAATCTTAACTGGCCTTTGCAACAGTTGGATGTGAAAAATGCTCTCCTTAATGGAGATCTACATGAAGAAGTTTATATGGACCTTCCACCAGGCTTCACAAAGCAAGGCAATTTTGTGTGCAGGCTAAGGAAATCTCTCTATGGATTGAAACAGTCTCCAAGAGAGTGATACGAGAAGTTTATACAGGCTATCAAGAGACGAGGATTCATACAAGTCCAAACCAATCATACTCTTTTCTGTAAACATGCCGAAGATGGAAGAATTGCTATTCTAAAAGTTGGATACTTTGAAAGATTATCTTGCAGGAGAATTTGAACTAAAGGAGCTCTAAGGTTCTTCTTTGGAATGAAGGTGGCTAGAAACAAGATTGGGATAACCATATCACAGTGGAATATCAAATTGAGCTTGGAAGGAGGAGTAGAAGTTGAACAAGAGCGGTATCAACGTTTAGTTGGAAAGCTAATCTAATTGTCTCACACAAGATCAGACATTGCCTTTACAGTGAGCATAGTTAGCCAATTCATGCACTCACCCAGGGAAAGCATTTACAAGTTGTGTATAGAATTTTGAGTTGCCTAAAGAGTACTTCGAAGAAAGGACTTTTCTTCAAAAAAGGTGATCATTGTATGGTGGAAATTTATACTGATGTTGATTGGGCAGGTTCTTCTATGGATAAGAGGTCCACCTCGGGTTACTATACTTATGTTTGGAAAAATCTTGTAACTTGGAAAAGCAAAAAATAGCCCGTGGTAGCCCAAAGTAGTACAGAAGCTAAGTTTCGTGCTCTTGCTCATGGAGTATATGAAGGAATATAGTTAGGAAGGTTACTAAGGGAACTTAAAGTTTCTAGTAATTATCCTATACGGCTGTATTGTGACAAAAGGTAGCTGTGAGTATTGCGCACAATCCACTTCATCACGATCACACAAAGCATATGGAATGGATCGTCATTTTATCAAGGAGAAGATTGAGAATGGAAGTGTTTGTTTGACATATATTCCTACCAAAGAACTGACAGCTAATATCCTAACTAAAAGTCTACATAGACCAAGTTTTGAAGACATTGTAAACATGCTAGGCATGATCAACATATATAGCCCAGCTTGAGGGGGAGTGTAGAAAAACTGTGACATCCCAGTCACTACATTTTTTTTTCCATCTAACTTTTTCCTTATCTTATGCGACTTGATTAGACTCGCTCGTCAATGTCATTCATTCTTCTTCTTCTTAAACTTATTATTTAATAGCTCAATATGAATATTTTACTTCCAATTAAAACAGAACAATGATATATATACATATCGTTCCTTACCACAGGATCTTACACATCTTATATATCTAAATCCCCAAAACTCTTATTAACATTAATGTATTGTAGTACTGTCTGATTTACATGAATACATAAGTATACCTTCAACTATTATCAGGAAGCGTATCTCGAAGGTACACTTGATATCTCAAAAGCACGCTCCTCTATTTGGAGCGGGGTTCACTTCAGATAATCTGTAGGAAAAATATTCGTAAAAGGGTGAGTTTACGCTCAGTAAGAAATATATGTAAAAGAGCGTACTATGCCTCTATATGCAGTTTTCTTGCTTGGCTCTATAATGTTATGTAAAATCATTATAAAGCATATTCGTATACTTTCTTCAAACATATAAAAGTTCTTCATAATCGCATATGCTTATAAATCAAGTAAATCACATACTTCTTTCAAATAGCATATGCAAACATATATCATATACTTCTTCAAAACATGCATAGCATATACTTTCTTCAAAAACATACATCATATAGCTTTCAAATAACAGAGAGACTATTCGTATTTTAATAGAATTATGCACTGAATCATGTGGCATACCCCCGTAGGGGCCAAGAATCCTCCCTTAGCCAATATATATATAACAGAGACAATTTGGCCAAACGTCGGTGGCTACAGTGAACACTAGTCAGGTGACATCTGTAGCACTGAGGGCTGGACTAGAGCTCCTCAGCCATGAACATATACAGAAGTGCATAATCATTAAGTACTTCATAGTCTCAAAACATTTGTCATATAGCTATTTGCTATGACATTCGTACTTTCTTGAAATAGGTTTTAAAACCTTGTTTCAAACATGGCAGTCGACTCGCCTCACAGGGCAGTCGGCTGCTGCCTCATATTTTCATTTATCGAAATTATTTTCTTTTAAAATTTTGATATTTTTATTTTCTGAAAACACATAGGGCAGTCGACTGGTCCATATAGCAGTCGACTGGTTTTGAAACAGAATGCTCTTCAAGAAATAGTAGTCGACTGGTCATATAGCAGTCGGCTGTTTTTTGAAACAGAATGCTTCTGAAAATAGGGCAGTCGACTGGCCTTATAAGCAGTCGACTGGTTTTGAAACAGACTTTTGAAGTAAAAGCAGTCGACTGGTTTGAAACAGAATGCATACTGAAAAATAGCAGTCGACTGGCTTGTATAACAGTCGACTGGTTTGTCTCGATTTTCGAAAATCTACGTTTTGGTTGTCTCTAGGCAGTCAGCTGCTCCTAGCCTAATTGGTACTAGGAGTAAAACCCAAAACTCAATTTCCTGCACTTTAATTCCAGCTTTTGTTTCATCCCAAGGACATTTAAAATATATCAAAACATGTGGACATAGCCACCCTACGTCCGTTACATAAATTCCTTACCTCGATCACCAATGATCCGCTAGCTTGGTTGCATCCACCCTAGCTTTTCACTTCACTTCTTTAAAGCTGTAACATCATATTAAATCAAACCTTTAAGAAACCACCATAGACATATCATATCAACTCAATATGACTCCCAACCACAATTAGAATTGGGAGAATCAACTTATACCATTACCTTTGTTAACCACCAATTTGACAGCACTTTCGATCTCTCCAATTACTGGATTCGATCCACCAAACTTCAGATGTAGCTTAATCTAGCAACTATGATCGTTTTTCATTAAGTGAGCTTAACGAATCGATGACAGGAATTGGTAGTTTGTTAAGGTAACTATGGAGGAAAACTTGGAAATTTGGAAGGAACAAGAGGGAGGCTGGAAAGGGGCTGCTGATTTGGAGAAGATGATGACTATGCAATTTGCATTAAATGCCTCTTTATCCCATAATCATCTCAGTCATTAACATCCCTTGGCCCCTTTGACATTTGACCATTTACTTCCTCTTCTTCATTTGACACATGTCCAATTAATTGGCAAAATTTTCTGATATTAATTTCTTTATACTCCAATCATTTCCATAATATCAAAATAAATTCCTTGACTAATTGACTATTAATTTCATTATTCCTTCAATATCAAATACATCATTCATACATCATAATTCTTATATTTACTTAATCATTTCAGTTTGAATTACTTTACAAACATGAGAAAATTACATGAAATTGGGGATTTCACAAAAACTAAGACTTGAGTATATTTTTGGGAGATTACTTAGAACATGGATAGTTATGAGATAGTTAATCACTTTCAAATTTTTTGGAGATAACTCCCTATTTTTTAGTTCTGTTTTTAATAGATACAATCTTTTAATAATGGTCTACATGACATTATAGAGTAAGACTGTTATTTAGTTTCCTTTTTTTTGTTGGAAGGTTGCTTTACATCAACCATCTATATATTGCCTTATCAGTGAGAAATAAAATAACAACACTGTTTTTCATCTAGATCAATTTTAATATAAATATAGACAACGTTTTAGGGAGAAACTGTAGTCAAATTTATAAAAAATAGACTATGTTTTTTTTAAATGTTTAAATAAAATACATGATTAAATTATTTATAAATTTTGATTTATTTGAAATTAAAATCAATAGACTACTCATATTAGATAAATTGTGTTGTTTTATTTCATCAAACAAAATGTTACAAAGTAATTACCACAAAATATTCTTATACCATTTTTTCATGTATAGCTTGAACTGTCTTCAAGACTTCTACTAAAAAAATGACTTGTCTTCAAAACTTCAATACAAATATTTGATAAATTTTGTTCCCATAATTAGTACAGTGCTAAAGCTCCCTCCTTTGCTATTTTCATATGTTAACAACTTAGTTTGCATCACCCTCATCAATCATTTTACTCAAAAGGATAGGTTGTCAAATTAACGAACCAAATTTTCAGCAGTAATTAATGCATTATACCTAAATCAAAGAAAATAATGAGAACCTTTACCCCAAAAAAGTTGAGATCAAATGTTTATTGCTAATAGTATTCCTCGATATCCTTCTGCAAAAGCTTAAACAGTAATTTTCAAATAAAATTACTATTATGAAATAATATAGTTTTATGAAACCTCTGCTTTTTCACTTCTTACTTGGTTGAATGGTATTTGGTTTAACCTATTTTGTATGAAGTTCTTCAAAAATGTTCTTTGTCTCTAATCCAGACATATTGTACTTCAACCCATGTCATAAATACAAAACAAAAATTTCAAAGATCATGACAAAGGGTTAATTATTAAGGGTTTAGATATTTGTTCAACACTATCAAAGTTAACTTGATGCACACACAACCTTTATTCGAGGGTAACAAATATCAGTCATCAAATGTGGTTTATTTCTCAATAAAACAATCCATTACCTAAGAAGAAAGAGAGGGGCATTCACGATGGCAACAGTTGAAGGACGACAAAAGAGAATTTGGAAGGCAAAGAAATTTGGAAAATACAAAGAGAAGGGGCAAAGGTACTTCAAAATAAGTGTTATAGAAACCTGGAAGGAAAATGCCTGTATTATAAAAATCATAGTCTACTTAGACATTAGACTACGTTTAAGGTTAGAAAAGTAGTCTTTAATATGCATTTTTTTTTATAAAAACCATATTTTAATTAGATATTAGACTACACTTTAGGATTAGAAACGTAGTCTTTCATAAGAATAATTTAATTCATTGATTAAATAAAATGACTATGTTTAGTATAAAAACCATAGTCTATTGCTAAATTAGACTAGCTTTAGGGTTAAAAATTGTAGTTTTTCTTACTTGTCTTTACGGTTCTGGAGTTTTTTTAGTACGTTTTTATTTTTAGTCTAGTATTATAGACTATGTTTTTTTATATAAATCATACGTACTAGTTATTTTCCATTTTAAGCAATGCTTTTCAAATATTATTAGAATAAATACATTTATTTCTAAAAACATGGCATTCACAAAAATGGCAGAGACCTTATCCAAGAGTTTGGACAAAATTACAAAAACACCAATAGTACAAAAACTTGAAACTTTCATTCCATTGATTTGAACATTTGTTTTACAAGAGATTAATCAAATTCATGCTATAAATTTGAACATTTAATTTAATTTAATTTTTTACATTTGAATACTTCTATTAAATACAACTATAAATTTGAACATTTGATTTTGGTATATTTGAACATTTCTATTGAATACAACAACTTAGAATTCATGCACTAAATTTGAACATTTGATTTAATTTGGTACATTTGAACATGTTTATTGAATACAAGTATAAACTTGAATATTTGATTTTAGTACATTTGAATATTTTTATTAAGTACGACAACTCAAAACACATACCTAAGACTTGTTTTTCTCACAAGACCCCAGGTGATCACACCTTGTTCTTACTAGAAACTGTTACAACATTAATGAAACATGCATCAAGATAATGATTAAAAGTATGGTCAATTTCACACAGTTTTATTTTATTAAGCAAATCGCAAAAATAATTCAGTTTATAAGATACTTTCCATATCCTTTCCATCTTTTTCTATAATGTGATCATGCTGCATATAAAATAAATGCTCTTGGAAACACATTTGTAACAATTGAAGCAACAAGATAGTTCTCTATTGGAATAGACTTTCTTTCACGGTCGTTAGTAGACCTGCTCATGGGCCGGGCCGGGCCGGGCCAGGCTCGAGCCGAGTCCATGACAGGTAATAATAAGGTTTTTACACGCCCAAGCCCGGCCCGGCCCGACATTCGGGCCTGATTTTTCTGTCCAAGCCCGTTTTCATTTTTATACTACAAGCCCGAGCCCGACCAGAAAATAATTTTTTTATATTTTAATTTTAATTTTATTTGTTTTTTATTATTTTATACTCTTTAAAATTTAATTTAATTTGTCAAAATTTATATATCAATTTTCATATTAAATATTTATAATCATATTTATTATTCAATAATATTTTATATACATATAATTATATTATATTTAGTAAATATATATAAAAATTTAATTAATATTAAAAAAGATATATATAAAATAAAAAATAATAATAATTCGGGCCAGGCCGGGTCGGGCTCGGGCTTTGAAAGGCAAGCTCGAGGCCCGGCCCGATTTTTAAACGGGCCTAAAAATTTTGCCCAAGCCCCTTTTTTTATCAAATATTCTTGTCCAAGCCCGACCAAATTTAGAACGGGCTTTCGGGCTTGGACGGGTAGCCCGACCCTTGAGCAGGTCTAGTCGTTAGTCACATTAAACACTACCTTGATGTTTCAATACTTACAAACAAGTTTTTTTAATATAGCATATGGTCATATCTTTTCAAAGGATGGAAGGGGATGAAAGAGATATACATATAGAGTAAGATTACAGAATCAAAAGATCAATTATCAAAATTTAAGTGTAGAGAGGGAAATTATAAAATGCATGAATTTCGAAAACGAAACTTCAAAACTCAAAACACCATATTTCTACAAAATTCGTAAAAACAAAAGACTATTTCTAATAAAAACCTCCTGAATTTCGAAATACAAAAACATCAAACCTTAAAAAATTACATTTCTATAAAAAACTGTAAACACAAAGATTACGTTTCCAATATGTTGGCTCTATAGACTATACCGAGAGGGGGGGTGAATCGGTTTTTAACTACCCTTAAGCTCTTTTTGCGATTCTTCTAAATTCTCTAGCCTATTTGAATATTTTCTAAGTTCTCTAAGCTAGGCAAGCATGCAATCCAAGTTCAATGCAATAAACATAATATAATCGCAAGTAAATAAAGAGTAGGGAGAGAGAGATTCACACAATCGATTTATAGAGGTTTGGCTACCTTGCCTATGTCCTCTACCTTGAGACGCTCCCAAGGATTTTCTCCAAATCCACTATCTTGAATTTGTGATTACAATCCCTCTTTTTCTTAGGCTCAAGAGTAACCTCCCTCTTTTTCTAGGCTCAAGAGAAACCTCCCTTTTTTTCTAGGCTCAAGAGAAACCTCCTTCTTTTTCTTAGGCTAAAGAGAAACCTCCCCTTTTACAAGGAATGAGTGAGTTTACAAATTCTGTAATCAAAGAAGGGCCTCTATATAGGCAAGTGATTACAGAAATTAGGCACAAAGAAAAGCCTATACAATGTTTGTGCTAAACAATACAAGAGATGTGTGAATGATAGTAAATGAAGACTTTGGAGCTCTTGATTTGTTGTTTGAGGCTTGAGGATTTGAGGAATATGTGTTATGGAGTTGCTGAGTAGTTCCCCTTTTTTTTTCCTTTAGCTTCTAAGCCTCTATTTATAGTCCCTTGGATGGTTTGTGGACGTTGGTTTGAGCCAAAACAGAAACTAGCCATTATATCTCACAGAAACTAGTCGTTGGGGACTTTCTGACTTAAAGGGATCGATCCTTTTCTTCATTCTAAGCTTCCGGGGCATTATGCCAAAAAGGGATCAATCCCTTTCCTTAGGGGATCGATCCCATGCTTCCAGAGAGCTATTTTCCTGCACTTTTGGGTTAGAAATGATATGGCTTTTGATTTTAATTCAACCCAAAACATTTATAAGCTTTAAGGGAGTTTTTCTTCACTTTCTCAAATGAAAGTATTGTCAAAAACTTATAAGTAATTTTCTAAACTTATGTTCAATAATTCTTGAGAAAATTACTTAATATTGAAAACCATTTTATAAAGTGTTAAGACCCATAAGAATATATCATTAAATCATGGTCTTAATGTTTGATATGAACACTTAAAAATGGATTGAGAAAATCATGTGTGATAAGGCAAATTTACAATATGAATTAAAACATTAAAGCTTACTTAAGTTTTTGTCATTTCAAAATATATATTGCAATTTAAAGCTAACAATCTCCCCCTTTTTGATATGACAAAACTTAATGTAAATTTGCTTTGAAAATTCTTTGATAAAATACTCCCCTTCAAATAAAGCAGAATTTTATAAAGCTCCCCCTTAATATAAGCATGGGTTTTGAAAATGAATTTTCAAACTATTTCTCCCCCATTATCTCTCCCCCTTAATATCTCTCCCTTTTAATATCTATCTCTCCCCCTTTTTGTCATAGCAAAAAGAAAGAAAAATAATAAAAGATATGCTCCCCTTAAAATCATGGCTATGTGAGAAGAGATAAAAGAATATGCTCCATCCAACAAGAAACATGTTAGTACATGGGACTCATAGCACAAATAAATAAGTCAATATCCATTAAGAGTATGAAATATTCATGCAAAGAATATGACTTATGATCCTATACCAATTGTTTATAAATAATTTTGCAATAAGGTCTCAATTGGTAAGAAATTAAGCAAACACCTAACTGTATCAATTGTTCTCTAAAGTCCAACTAAGGTGCATGTCAATACATCATGATTATGAGCTAAAATTATATAACATATCATATGCATGTGCTCATAAATCATTTTCAAGAGTTTTATGCAAAAGTATCCTAAGAGAATTCTTCTCTATTTGTCATTTCAAACTAAAGAGTAGGAGAAGAATTGTCAATTTAAAGCTCATACCAATTGGCAATTTTGATTTGGCTTACCAATTATTGAAAATATGGTTGCCAATGATACTAATTGTTATTTCAATCTAAACACCAATTGTTACTAATGGTTGACTTAGGCATTTTGCATGAATCCAATATGTAGTGTGTTCATGTCAAGAAAATAATCATTCTAAATATGCAAGAACACAATCACACATCATCAAATATGCATATGGATCAATTAAACATTAGCACACTATCATAAAATATTAATCCATATTCATATTCACAAATTGATACCATATGGAAGATTCAAAAAATCAAGGAATTCAAGCAAACACATTTTCTTCCATGGTTTCAAGCACACAAATCCTATGCTCATTTTCTAATTCAAGTCCTTAACCAATTATGAGCAAGGAAGGATTCAAATAATAAATACATGAATATCAAGTTTGTTCAAGTTTGCATTTATCTTTGAATGTTGGTGTTGTCATTAAGACCCTAGTTCTTTAAGTACAAGGATGATAAAGTTTCATGCATTTAAACATTTAGGATCCATTTACCATCACAAATTATAGGCCAATGACCATTACCAATTGTTGAATTTACATTTGAAATCAATCCACTAGATGTAAAATTATCATGAAACCTAGTGTGGAATTGATAAGTCAAGCCAAGAGATTTAATCCTATAAGCATGCTTGACTAAGATGAACAAAAGGAATGAAAAATATTCATTATGCATAAGTTCATCAAATTCTCAAATATATCCATAAATTCTTGAAATATTTCTCAAAATTATGTTTAAGCATTCATTGAAAGTATATTTCAAGATTATTTCAAGATTCATGAATGTTTTCAACAAGAGAAATGATTTTGCACTTGTAAGTTTAATGAAAATGATATTGATTGTTTAAAAGTAATACCATTTGTTGGAAATGATACAAATTGATGGAGTTGAGGCATGATATCAATGAAAAATGAATTTTCATAGTTTAAAGATCATCAAAAAGAAGTTAAAACAATGAATTTTAAGTTGAGAAGAGAGAAGATATTAAGAAAATTAAGAAAACTTCTCAACTAAAGCTTAAAGATGCAGAAAAAGGCATAAATTGTCTAGAAGGATCGATCCCATGAGCAAAGGGATCGATCCCTAAACTCCAGAATCAAGTTTCCTGTAAGTTTTTCCAAAGGGATCAATCCTGTATGTAGAGGGATCGATCCCTCATCCTGGTTCTGCAGATTTTTGACAGAAAATCCAACTTGTGAGGTGCCAAAACTTCGTTTTTGAGTATTTTAAGTCCAAGTAAGGGTTTAAACATTTGTAAAACATGATTTTCGACTTGTATGAATGAAAAACATGAATGAAAAACCATTTATCAATAGATTTTGCAATTTTGGAAGGATTTTTACCAATAAATGCGTTTTTGGCCTCAAAGGAGGTCATTTTGAGAGTTATGCTTGTTTTGGCAAAACCAATGCATTGAATTTCATAAATATGTCAAAACAAACTTGTTCACATAGGTTTTAAGCACATATATCATTCAAGCATACATTTTGTGAACAACATGCCATGATTTCCATCATACAAGTACTTCATTAATGCACATAACATGGCATTTTGCATATATGACATATTTGGCAATTTGAGGCAAGTAAATACATTATCAACACATAGAAAACTTGCTCAAAATGCAGAAATCCAATAATCATTTCAAAATAACTAAACATGCTTTTCATTCAATCAAATATTGCATCAAAAACTATCCAATCATTTATCATGCCTTTTATTTATCCATTCAACTTATAGTGCATCAAAGATCATCAACAAACCATATCATCAAGGCATAAACACTAAAAAGTTTAAGGAGTAAGGAATTAAGCTTACAATACTCCTTTGCTAGAGAATGCTTTGCCTTGAATAGTTGAATCCACCTTGTGCCATTCTTTGAAGAATTGTTATGACCTTGCTAAGGATGGATTTCCAAGCTCTTCCTTTTTCTCATTGGCACAAGCAAACTCCATAAGGATGTGTTGAGCATTTAAACTCCATTGTTCCATTGTATTCCCATGCTCTAACACTCCTACAACAAACCATATTCAAACATGCTTTGGTACCCACATTTTCTTGGGTCCATGAGAGTTAATGCAAACAATTTTTGATCCTTTGGGGATCCATTTCAAACTCAAATCATCATTATTTATTGCATGCTTTGGCACCCACATTTTTCTAACCACTCTTCCTCTAAATGTGGTTTTTCTATATGTGCATGCTTGTGAAGAGTGTCCTATTCTATTGCATAGTGAGCATGTAAGAGATAAATCATGCATAGTATTTTTGCTCACAAGAAAATTCTTTAGATGAGTTTCTTTTTGTATTGTGTAGACACCATTTTTGTCCGGTTCCTTTTTTCAAAACATTTTTAATTAATTAGTTTGTATATATTTTATTATTGATTTTTAAATTTTATTTTTTATTTAGATTTAGAAATAATTTTTGGATTTTGATTTTGATTTTTATAGAATAAAATAAAAAAAAAGGAGGAAATCCAAATTAATTTTGATAGGAAAGTAGAATTAAATGAAACCATTAAAAGATTGGAAATTAATTTGAATTTGGAATTGACATTAAATTTAAGATTCGATTTTTGAAATATAAAATTTCCTGAAAAAAATTGATTCTAGATTTCCAATTATTACCAAAAATAAAAAAATAAAAAAACTAGGTCTATAAGAGGAGAGAGAACTAGGGTTTTTAAAAAAAAAACGAGGGTTTTTGAAAAAAGAAAGGGGGGGAGTTTTTATACGAGGGAAGAAAAAAAAAAGAGAGAAAAAAAAACCCTAAGGAAGACAAGAACTAGGGTTATAGGGGGAGGCGGCAATAAAAAAAAAGGGAAAGAGGTCGTGGGGAGGGAGCATTTTGGTCGAAACCCTACTATTTGCTACTACTTCATTCATTCGGCCACCACCTAGCACCACGATCACCATCATCAAACCGAGTGTCTGCACCTCGAGTTTCCTTCCTCATCGTGCCTATCTTCACCCTCTGCCATTGTCTTTGTTCAAGCTATTAAACCAGTCAAAACCGAAAGCCATTTGCTTCTTGTCGCACTGTTTGTCATCATTTTTATCGTCATGCAATCCAGCCTCTACCTCGGTTTTCTGTCCCACCGAGCCACCATCCTCATTCCTACCTCATTATCAAATTGCTAAGCTGCAACGGGCCTAACTTTCTACAACCTTAGCTTGCTGTAGCTGTACAACCCAGTTCCACCGCTATCGAAGCATCCTGCAACTACTAGTTCCTGCATAACGCCATCCATCATCACCAGCATCGTACATCTCTGCTCCTGTTGCTGCTCACCAACGTGAGAGGACCGAAAATAGAGGAGTTGAGATATAGAGCAGTATACCACAAAGAAGAATTACTGTTGCTTTAGTTGTGCATTAAACCATTTACATCCATCGTTCCTGCCATTCCTGCCTCCTCTGCATATTGTCCTACACTGCACTTGCGCACGTTGCTGCACTTTATCTCCAGCCTTGTCCCACAGCTTGCTACAAAAAAACAAAAAGGAGCTGCTCCACGTTCCTACCCTTGTAACGCGAAATAGAGGAATTGGAAACCTCTGCCATTAACTCCTTTCACGACCAAAAAACATGAATACGCAGCCATTGAAGAAGAGAACAAAGCCGTAGCCAAAACAGAAACAAAATAGGAGACTCCATGAAAGTGAGAGCTGAACGAGAGGGAGCAACTTGTCTGAGTAGTGAACAATGAAACCGAGATAGAGAGAAACAGAAGAATCTTGCTTCTGTGATTGTTTGCTGTAGCAGTATAAAGAAGATGCTGTGAAGTGACTCATGCGAAGGAGCTTTAACACACGGCAAGTTGGAAGAGAAAGAAATAAGAATAAAAACATGCAGAGGGAAACAAGGTAACGTTCTTACCATAAATGATCAATGCACTTGTGTAAAGGTAGTGATGCTACGTGATCATCACTAGCATTTTGTTTTTTTATTGCTATTATTTTATTTATTTAATAGGTTCAAATGTATTAATAGTTTAGTTTGATTTATTTTATTCATTTAAGTAGGTATTTGAGTAAGATAATAGTTTAGGTAATCCAATTGGAAATATAATATAATATTAAGATGATTTGAAAACTTGATGATAAATAATTAATATGAATGAAACGATTTGATTAGGCATGTAAAGTATTTGTTACATTGTTTGATTTCACATCTTATTTGTTTAGAATTAAATAAAATTTAAAATAAAATTAAGAAAAGAATAAAAGTCAGAAAAATTTAATTACGAATTAAATCATCCGACGATGGAACTCTAGAGGTGTCACGCTTAAGTGGTACTTTAGAGATCTTGAGGTAAAAAAAAAAAAAATCTTGTCCAAGGCCTCACCAGCTTAATGGAGGGTCTAGATAGGATTTTTGATAACAAATAATTCATATTCATTTTTAAAAGAAAATATAAAAATAAATTTATTATAAAATAACACTAAAAAAAATAATTAGTTATAAAATTAGAAAAGATGTTAATGATTAATAATAATATAATAAAAATAGCAATGACAAATAAAGGGGGAAATAAATGAAATAACCAAAGCTAGATATTAAAATAATAAAAATGAATATAATTACTTCGATGATGAAATATCAAGGGAATTACGCTCAAGTAATTTTCTTGAAAATTTCTAGGTAAGAAAGTTCTATTCGAGGCATCACCAGCTCAATGGAAGGTCTAAATAGGGTCTTCAATAAAAAGTAATTTATATTCATTTTTCAAAATTAAGATATGAATGATTAGTAGATTTGTTATTGAATTGGAACAAGAATAAGTTATAAAAATTAGAAACGATAATTAATAATCCATGATAATAGAAATAATGATGAGTAACAAAATAAGGAATAGAACGAATAAAGATTAGATATGAAAATTGTAATGTAAGTGAATATGAATTACTCCAATGATGAAAAATCAAGAGACTTACGCATAAGTGATTTTCTTGAAATTTTCTAGGTAGGAAAATTATTTTCAAGGTCTCACCAGCTTAATGGGTGGCGTAGAGATAGTTTTTCAATAATAAGTGATTTTTATTCATTTTTTTTTAAATTATAGAATAGGTGATTTTTATCTAAAAATATTAAATTAAAATTAAAATTAAAAGTAATTAATTAAGAAGATAAACATTTCAATAATTCATGTTAACCATAATAATAAAATAGTAGTAATAAATGGTAATAAAATGATAAATAGGAGTCATTGAGAGTGAATATTGATTGTTCCTATGATGAGATTCCAAGTAGATTTACGTTTAAGTAATGATTTGAAAATCTTTAGGTAAGAAAATTTCTTTTGGGTCTCACCAGCTTAATGGAAGATCTAAAAGGAATCTTTGATAAAAACAATTCATATTCATTTTCGCATGAAAATAAACAAATAAAATTAAGAATTAATAAATAATAGAATGGTAAGAACAAATTGGGTAGAAGGAGTCAAAGTCAGGAATTTCTCATAAAATATTAAAATGAATCAGACGACGGAGCCTCTTCAAGCAAGTCATATAGTACTACTTGAATACTCTTGAGGTGAGGAGAATTTTTTAAGCTATCCCACCAGCTTAATGGAGGATGCTTAGAAATATTTTCCAATATTAAATTATTGAACTTAAGATTAACTAAGGCAAATTTGAGATAATCTAAAGCTAGTTGGTACCATTTTAGGATGGGCGTTGCGAGGGTGCTAATCCTTCCTCACACGTAACCGTACTCCCGAACCCTAAATTTGAGACGTAGACCAAGCCTTATCCTTAGTTTGAATAGGTGACCAATCACACCTAGGTAGAATGGTTGGTGGCGACTCCATATCTTTGTGTCTAGCTATTAGGTTTTTCTCTAAAACTTAATACGTTATGACATATTGCATTATATCCTAACCCATCTTTGTCAAAGAAAGCTCTTTGGGTCTCTAACATGTGATCTAGCTTTTGTTGACCCATATAAAACCTAGAAAATGAGTTATGCAAATTTAAGTTCTTTTTATTCAACTCATTTATTTCTAAGTTAGCCTCTTCTAATTTCTTTTCAAATTCTCGCATAGCATTTATCAAGGCTTCATTTTCTATTTTTAATTTAGCAATGATTTTCTTATATTTGGAGTTCATGCATTGAAATTCATTTGCTAAATCATTAAAGGCATTTTATAGTTCACTAAAGGTATAATCATTATCTTCACTAGAACTACTACTAGCCTCATCATCACTAATAGCCATAAAGCATGAGTAGGCTACCTCTTCATCTACATTTTCCTCATCGGAGCTATCACTATCGCTCCATGCAGCCACAAATGCTTTCTTCCTAGGCTTCCTATCCTTTTCCTTCCTAAGTAAGGGGCAATCTAATTTAGTATGACCCGGTTCATTGCACTCATAACATACTAAGGGGTCCTTTTCTCTTCTACTTGACTCTCCCCTTTGATGTCTCCTATTACTCTCTCTCTCTTTCATTCTCATAAATCTATTGAATCTTTTGGCAAACATTGCCATTTCCTTTTCTTCCTCATTTCCACTCTCATCACTATCATCTTCAAGGACCTCATGAGTGGAAGACCTAAGTGCTACCCCTACTTTCTTTGAAGGCACTTCATTTCTTTTCATTTTCATTTCATATGTAAGTAGGAGCCCATAAGCTCATCTAGAGACAAGGTATTTGGATCCTTAGACTCTTCTATTGCGGTTACCTTTGCCTCCCATGACTTAGGCAAGCTATTCAAAATTTTCTTTACCATTTCAACATTGGAATAAGCATTGCCTAGAGCCTTAAGTCCATTAATTATATCATTAAACCTAGTGAACATTTCGCTAATGGACTCATTTTCTTTCATCCTAAATAGCTCATAATCATGTGTGAGCATTCCTACTTTGGTCTCTCTAACTTGATTTGTCCCTTCATGTGTGATGGCTAGTTTATCCCATATTTGTTTAGCATTCTCATATAAGGATACTCTATTATACTCATTGGGACCTAATGCACAAAAGAGGGTGTGCATAGCCTTGGCATTCAATTGTGCCAATCTCATGTCATTGGTGTTCCACTCATCTTCACTCTTAGGGACATCTTTTCCATCTACTTTCTTTATTGGGATTCTAGGACCATTAACTATTATTCTCCATACTTCATAGTCATTGGATTGCACAAATAGCATCATCCTAATTTTTCAATAAGAGTAATTCTCATCATTGAAGAGTGGAGGTCTAACTAATGAGTGTCTCTCTTCTCCTAGGGGTGTGCCTACATTCAAGTGAGCCATTTAAGATCGTTTTGCTCGATAAAGGTTAGTCTAAATCAATCTCGAGCCCAAGCTCTGATACCAATTGTTGGCTCTATAGGCTATACCGAGAGGGGGGTGAATCAGTTTTTAATTACCCTTAAGCTCGTTTTGCAATTCTTCTAAATTCTCTAGCCTATTTGAATATTTTTTAAGTTCTCTAAGCTAGGCAAGCATGCAATCCAAGTTCAATGCAATAAACATAATATAATCGCAAGTAAATAAAGAGTAGGGAGAGAGAGATTTACACAATCGATTTATAGAGGTTCGACTACCTTGCCTACGTCCTCTACCTTGAGACGCTCCAAAAGATTTTCTCCAAATCCACTATCTTGAATTTATGATTACAATCCCTCTTTTTCTTAGGCTCAAGAGCAACCTCCCTCTTCTTCTAGGCTCAAGAGAAACCTCTTCTTTTTCTAGGCTCAAGAGAAACCTCCTCTTTTTCTTAGGCTAAAGAGAAACCTCCCCTTTTACAAGGAATGAGTGAGTTTACAAATTCTGTAATCAAAGAAGGGCCTCTAGATAGGCAAGTGATTACAGAAATTAGGCACAAAGAAAAGCCTATACAATGTTTGTGCTAAACAATACAAGAGATGTGTGAATGATAATAAATGAAGACTTTGGAGCTCTTGATTTGTTGTTTGAGGCTTGAGGATTTGAGGAATATGTGTTATGGAGTTGCTGAGTAGTTCCCCTTTTTTTTCCTTTAGCTTCTAAGCCTCTATTTATAGTCCCTTTGATGGTTTGTGGACGTTGGTTGGAGCCAAAACAGAAACTAGCCATTATATCTCACAGAAACTAGCTGTTGGGGACTTTTTGACTTAAAGGGATCGATCCTTTTACCAAAGGGATCGATCCTTTTCTTCATTCCAAGCTTCCGGGGCATTATGCTAAAAAGGGATTGATCCCTTTCCTTAGGGGATCGATCCCATGCTTCCAGAGAGCCATTTTCCTGCACTTTTGGGTTAGAAATGATATGGCTTTTGATTTTAATTCAACCCAAAACATTTATAAGCTTTAAGGGAGTTTTTCTTGACTTTCTCAAATGAAAGTATTGTCAAAAACTTATAAGTAATTTTCTAAACTTATGTTCAATAATTCTTGAGAAAATTACTTAATATTGAAAACCGTTTTATAAAGTGTTAAGACCCATAAGAATATATCATTAAATCATTGTCTTAATGTTTGATATGAACACTTAAAAATGGATTGAGAAAATCATGTGTGATAAGGCAAATTTACAATATGAATTAAAACATTAAAGCTTACTTAAGTTTTTGTCATTTCAAAATATATATTGCAATTTAAAGCTAACACAATAAAGATTGGAGAAATTCTAAACATACACACTTTTTTTCTCCATACACCCTATTTTCTTCATGGTAACACTGTTCATATATAGGGGGAAAATGGGTGTGTAAAGAAAAAAGGGGGTGTGTATAGAATTTCTCTAAATATTGTAGTCTATTTAAGGTTATAATCTTTTGAGATCTATATATAATTAATAATATTACATTTCAACTAAAAACTGTAGTCTTTCATTACAATAACTTTTATGAAAAAGTAAAATTTATATACTTGTAATTTTTAGAGACTACAATGTGTTGAAAATAGTAGTTTTATGTAATTAAAATTCAAGTGAACTACGATTTTTTTTTATCTTAGACTACACTTTTAGTATAAATGTGGTTAGAGTCATTATGCCTGAAATTTGAAAAATTATTAAATTTAAAAAACAATAATTCTATTTAGAGATATTAGATTGTGTACATTTTTAATAACAGTAGTAAATGTTTTTACATCATCGTAATCTATGACATGTTTTTTTAGTAGTGAGACTTCTCATCATTGCTTAGAATATATAATGAAAGACTTCTGTTTTAGACTTATATCCTATACTTGCAGATACTGCTAGCATCCATGACTTTTAGTAGAAGTTGGATATTTAAAACATAGAAAAAAGATTACAATCAAGGCGAAATGTTGAGTCAGCCTACTAAGTATGGCAGATTAGAGTAACCACATATATTGATAGGGTTTTACGAAAGAAATTCAGAATAAAGAAAGGTAGAAAGAGTGAAAGAGGAAGAAGAGACAAAGAGGGAACAGAATAATTTTTTCTGATATCCAAAAATTGTTTGTACAAGCTCTATTTTAAGCATGAGCTGAGCATGACACGACAGTAACGGTTTCCTTAGAATTCTCTAGACATCCATCCTCTATAATTATTCTAGCCTATTCATCCTGTTCTCAATTCATAACAAAATCCTTTGTCCAAGTTGGGGCTTTGCTAATACGTTTTGACTTGTAGTTAGGTTGCTTCTGGACTTGGTGGTGTTCTAGTTTATGGACTGGTTGTTGTGGTAGCTATTGGGCTTGGTTATGTAACAGTGCCTTCCTCTTCAAGTGCAACCTTGTCCTCAAGGTTGAAGTGAGGATATTGAGATTTCATATCGGGCTCCCATTCCCACGTGGCGTCTGTGGCAGGTAAGTTCTTCCACTGGATAAGGAATTGATTGAGGAGTTGGCCATTGTGTTGAAGGGATCGTTGCTGAAGGACACAGGCAGGTTCCAAAACAGGTTGGTCATTCACAGTAGCATCAGGTAGGGGACAACCCATGGAGGTAGGCTGACCATAGCAAGTCTTGAGAAGAGAAACGTGGAACACCGGGTGGATCTTAGAGGTAGAGGGCAGATCCAATTCATAAGCTACAGGTCCAATTCGACGAGTAATTCTGAAGGGACCAAAATACCGTTTTGCCAATTTCTGATGAGGTCGGCGGATAACAGAGTGCTGACGATAGGGCTGAAGCTTCACAAAGACCAGATCACCTTCCTGAAACTCCTTCTCGACTCTGTTACGATCAGCTTGCATCTTCATCCTATTTCTTGCTCGTGCTAGATTATCTTTGAGTCGAGCTAGGATGTGCTACCTCTCAATCAAGGTCTCCTCCAAGTGTGGTATGTCAAGCTCCCTAAAATATAAGATGCAACAGTTGGGGGAGGAATACCATAGACTGCTTCGAAGGGTGTCATACTAATGGAAGAGTGATGAGAAGTGTTGTACCACCATTCAGCCCAGTGCAAAATGCGGATCCATTGGTGATGGTGTTCACTCACAAAACATCGCAAGTAAGTCTCCAAGCATCGGTTGAGGACTTCTGATTGACCATCCGTTTATGGATGGTATGCACTGCTGGGGTTTAGGTGAGTGCCTTGTAGCTTAAAAAATGCTTTCCAAAATTGGCTCAAGAATAAGGGATCTCGATCACTAACAATGGAGTTGGGAAATCCATGGAGTTTGCCAATCTCTCGAGCATAAACATCAGCCAATTAAGGAGCAGTGATCGAAGAAGGTAAGGCAATAAAGTGAGTGTATTTAGATAAGCGATCTACAATCACCCAGATAGAAGATTTACCTTGGGAAACTGGTAAATGAGTTATGAAGTCCATTGCTATATCTTCCCAAATTCTCTCAAGTATAGGTAATGGTGTTAAGAGCCCCCCTTGCTTGCTGGAACATATTTCATCTATTGACAAGTTTGGCATTCCTTAACAAATGTTTTGACTGAGGCTCGCATACCAAGCCAATAGAAGTTTTCCGAGAGTCGAGCTAGAGTCTTAGCAACACCAGCGTGACCTCCTGTAAGGGTACTATGAAACTCTTTAAGAAGAGTTGGTTGTAAGTCATGACCATCCGGAACTACAATCTTGCCAGAGAACAAAAGCAGCCCATCAACAACTGAATAGTGGGGATATTTAGAAGGTTCATTCTGGATAGTAGCTATTCTGTGTCGGCCTTCTTCAGAATCAATGTAATACTGTTTAAGCCTATCAATAAAAGGAAAGGTTTGGCCCGATATGATCTGGCAATGAGCAGTAAGTGAGTAGCAGCATGATAAGGCATCAGCAACTAAATTGGATTTGCCAGGCTTATACTGAATAGTATACTGGTAACCCAAAAGTTTGACTAACCATTTATGTTGCTCTGGAGCTTGAAATGTTGAGTCATCAGTTCTCGAAGGCTCTTTTGGTCAGTATATATCACAAATGGTCTCCCAATCAAGTATTGACGCCATTTTTGCACAGCCTCAGTGATAGCAAACATTTTCTAGTGTAAGCAGAAGCGAGCTGCATTTTGGGTCCAAGCTTACGACTAAAGTAAGCTATGGGGTGTTGGTTTTGTGATAGCACAGCCCCAATAGCTATATTGGATGCATCAGTCTCTAAAATGAAGGGTTGAGAAAAATCCGGCAATTGTAAAATAAGAGCATTAGTCAATGCTAGCTTGAGAGCTTGAAAGGCAGGTGTAGCAGTTTCAGACCAGTGAAATTGATCTCGTTTGAGCAAATCTGTAAGAGGGGAGGCAATGGCAGCATAATGTTTGACAAATTTGCGATAGTAGCCCGTTAGTCCAAGAAAACCCCTTAAGTTTTTGGGAGTCGATGGAGTTGGCCACTGCAATATTGCTTCCACCTTAGTAGGATCCACTTGCACACCCTTGCCACTTATAATATGGCCAAGGTATTGGATGGAAGATTGGGCAAAAGAACATTTGGAGTGCTTGGCATAGAACTAGTTGTCTTGCAAGAGGGATAAAACCTGTGATAAATGACAGAGGTGATCAATCCATGAAGGACTATATATGAGAATGTCATCAAAGAAAACCAACACAAAACGATGAAGAAGAGGTCGAAACAGATCGTTCATGGCTGCCTGGAATGTGGAAGGTGCATTCAATAAACCAAAGGGCATGACAAGAAATTCAAAATGTCCATCAGAGGTTCTGAAGGCCGTTTTATGTGTATCCTCTGGAGCAACTCGTATCAGGTGGTACCCCGCGCGAAGATCAATCTTGGAAAAGATTGAAGCACCATGAAGTTCATCCAATAACTCATCTACAGTAGGGATAGGAAACCTATCCTTCACAGTGACAGCGTTAAGAGCTCTGTAATCAACACAGAAATGCCATGAACCATCTTTCTTATGGACTAGAAGAACAGGAGAAGAGAAGGGACTAGTGCTAGGTTGAATTATGCCTTCTCGAAGCATATCTGTGATCATGGTTTCCATATCTTTCTTTTGTCTATGAGGGTATCGATAAGGCCTGACATTTATGGGTTGGACATCGGGCAGTAGGTGGATGTGATGGTCATGTAATCTCTGTGGAGGAAGACCATCGGGTATATCGAAGACTTTGGAGAATTTGGTGAGTCAAGATTGAATATCGGGGTGTATTGGTTCCAGATTTGGACAATTTGGGTTGGCATGATCATTGGGAGATATGGAGAGGAAAAGTGAAGAAACAATGGCATCGGTATGGATAAGTCGACAGAGTTGGCTGTAGGAGAGGGGGTTAAGTGTATTTGGTTGGGCACCATGTAAAGTAATAAGAGAACCATTATGAAAGAATGTCATGTACAGAGCTTTAAAATCATAGAGGATTGAGCCAAGTTGGGACAGCCACTGAATACCCAAGATGATATCAGCACCATAAATATCCAATAAGAATAGATCAAGGAGGAAAGAATGACCTTGAATATGAACTGAGAGTTGTTTGCAAAGGCCACCACAGGATAAGGAGTCTCCATTACCCACCGTAACTGAAAAAGGAGGTGCTGGATGGATTAAAAGTCCCAAATGCTTGACTATTCGAGGTTGGATGAGATTATGGGTGCTCCCGGAGTCTACCAGAATGGAAACATGTGTTCCAAACAAAGTTCCATGAAGTTTCATGCTGGTCAGGGAAGGAGTGCCTGTGAGAGCATTGAAAGAAATTTGAAAATATGATGGATCATCCGATTGAAATGAGTGTGGCGGTGGCGGTAGTGGTAAGGAGGATAAATTTAGTGGTAAATCGGGTGAGGCAAGAGTAGGCTCTGGGTTTTGATCCTCCTCTGTTTGTAGTAGTAGAAAAGGGGTGGTACGACAACGATGTCCTGGTTTATATTGTTCATCACAGTTAAAACAAAGTCCCTTGGCTTGACGATCCTGCATTTCCAATGGTGATAAACGCTTTATGGTAAGATTTGGTGGTTTAGGTGGAATCGGTGATGATGGTTTAGGTACAAGAGCTCGAGAATCCCATAGTTTGGACTCAACGAGCTTAGCAAGTCCAAAAGCTTGTGATAAGGAGTGTGGTTGTAAGATCAGGAGCTCTCGTTGAATATCCAGGAGAAGATCGGAAATGAAACAGTTAAGCAAATGCTCATCGGAGAGACCCGAGACTCTATTTGAAACATTCTCAAATTCCATCTGACAGTAGGATACAGATGTTCGTTGCCAGTTTGAAGAGTGTGCCCTGATGGTTAACATATATGGAAGGGCCAAAACGTAGTTCCAAGGCTCGAATAAAAGAGTCCCAGTCATGGAGTTGGTTATTGCGATGCATCCATTGGTACCAACTCAATGCTTGACCTGTCATGTGAAATGCCGCAATGGGTAAACGATGCAGGGGTGGGATATTGTAGAACTCAAAATATTTCTCAGTTTGAAAGATCCAGTCCAATGGATTAAAGCCATCAAAGAGGGTGATCTGAAGTTTGGGAGATTTTAGAGAAAATGTTTGAGGAGGTTGCGGTAATAGAGGTGCCATGGTTGAACTCGAAGCCAGAGTTGGTGGTTTTGGCAATAATGGAGTAAGGTGAGGTTGGGAAGTGGGTGAGGAACATTTTTGTAGGTGAGCAAGGTTGAGTTGTAGATCATGGATGGAGGATTTTTGCTTGTTAATAATGGAGGTCAGGTCAGTATATTTGGTATCAAATTTGGATTCAAGGGATGTTTTGAGGTCTAAAATCTGGGTGGTAAAGGTATCAGCTAGGCTACTGATGGCATCCTCTACGGCGGATTGGGGTTTAGGGGGCATTTTGGCAGCGGAAGCTCAATGAAAGCACCAGATGATAGGGTTCTACGAAAGAAATTCAGAATAAAGAAAGGTAGAAAGAGTGAAAGAGGAAGAAAAGACAAAGAGGGAACAGAATAATTTTTTCTGATATCCAAAAATTGTTCGTACAAGCTTTATTTAAAGCATGAGCTGAGCATGACACAACAGTAACGGTTTCCTTAGAATTCTCTAGACATCCATCCTCTATAATTATTCTAGCCTATTCATCCTGTTCTCAATTCATAACAAAATCTTTGGTCCAAGTTGAGGCTTTGCTAATATGTTTTGGACTTGGTAGTTGGGTTGCTTCTGGACTTGGTGGTGTTCTAGTTTGTGGACTGGTTGTTGTGGTAGCTGTTGGGCTTGGTTGTGTAACATATATACACGAAACAAGAGGAATCAAACTCAAACTTCAGTATAATGGAAGCGTTTTTATAGTGATTTTCACATCTTGTAAGATTGCTTAAAGTTTTTCAATTGTATTTACCATAAATCGCTTTTGAAGATTTAACCTTATATTGACATTGATTAACTGGCAAGTACTTGAGATGGTGCTCCATCATTTTCTAAAGATTTATCATTCCTAACTTGAGAAAACAAAAAAGTTGAAGCCAATCGTACATAAGTGTATGTTTACTTTTATATAAAAGTTTTTCAAGGGAAAATAATTAAGTAAATAATGCATAAAATATACCAACGACTATTATACTGAATAGCAGAACATAAAATCGGCAATTGGTTTAATGGTAAAAGCATGTAAAGAATTAAGTTCGAATTTTTTTAATTAAAAATAATATAACCCTTGAATTTTCTTATTAAAAATATTTATAATTCATGATTCAAAAGAATGTTTTTTTTAATTGAAAAAGGACTCAGAACACGATTCTTTCAACAAGAGAATTGATTCAGGTTTGAGAACAGCTCTAAAGAGGGGTTTGTCAACATTTTCGGGGAGATTAATAGTATGGCAAATTCCTCAGTCAAGGCGGGAGTGGACAGGGATGGTGATTTTATTGCTTGGCTGTAATTTGTTTTTCAGGATTGTCTCTTTGAACTATTGGGATTTAGCTCTTTTTCTGTTTGCATATTGTCCTTTTGTACTGTTTGACATTTCTTTTCATCTTAATAAAATTCATCTCTTGGCTAAGAAAAAAAAAGAATTGATTCAGGAAGTTATTTTAAATAATAATAGTGATGATAAATAAAGGATACTGAGTATACATACAATACCAACCATCCAAGCGGAGACAACAAAGATGGGCTAGCTTTTGGTTCCGAGTCTTTTCTGCTTTTTGGATCGTGGCAGTATACATTAACAGTTAAGGTAAAAATTAATTAGTTTAACTAGTGCATTTTCATATTTATTTGAGAATGACAAAGATGACTGAAAGTATATCAATTGAGATGTTCTTGATGGAGTGAAAAAATGGAAGAACGAATAAGAGTGTATAGAAAATTACTTTTTATTAGTGTTCGATAAAAGAGAAGTGTGACGAAAGAAAATAAGAAAAATTATTTTATTTTATTTTTTTATTAGCAAAAGCAAATCATTTTTAATTGTAAAGATTAGTTAAGACAAAATAAGAAGATGCGAAAGAAGTATGTATATTTAAAAATTATTTTTTATTTTTAATTTTTTTATTTTTTATTTTGTTATCTTAATTAATTAATTGTCTTTCATCTTTTTATCAAGCATATCAACAGTAATAAAAAAGATGTACAAAAAAACAAGGCTTAGCCTAATAGTTGTTATTCTTTCTTAAGATAATTTTGGTCTAAGATTCAAGTCCCTTTTTTTTTGCTTTTTACCTCCCTAAATGAACTAAAAAAATGCAAAGAATAAATTCTTTAAATTAAATATAATAGAAAAAATATGTAAAGAATAAATTTCTTGAACTAAGAGATTCATTCTTTGCATATCTTTCCTATTAAATAGAAATAAAAAAATATGTTTTCCTTCTTTTCCTTTTTTTTTTATCTTTTCAATTTTCTATCATCCTGTTTTTCTTCCCACAATCAAGTTTATTTAGTATAAGAGTGAAAGAGCTATTTTTTTTTTCACAAGGAGGTATAATAAGAGAAGAGAGATTCGAACCCAGATCTAATTTCTATTAAGGAGGAATAACAATCACTAGATCAAATTTTGATGATTAAACTGAAATAAATATTAATGCAATGATTAAGTTATAAAGTGAAAAAAATGATTATATGATCTAAATTAACAAATTTTTCATCCTTATTTCCTAACAAAGCCTTAATGTTAGCCTCCTCCGTTTATATATGTCCAGCTATCCTAGCCAATGCCCTTCATCTGCTCCCTTTTAGAGCAAAGAAACAATTGAAGTTAGTTTCATTATTGAAAGAACCAAATGTCAAATCTTCAGTTTAATACGCAAAATGGCAAATGAAGACACCACGCAAAATTGACACATTGGACAAGGCAAACAAAGTCTTTTAAACTGTTGGTGACACAGGGAAATTACGTGCAGGCCTACACTTTCCCCTCAATAAGCTTATAAAGCACTGGCTTTGGGCTGCGCTGTATATACTAACGATTTCTAAGCAGAAATTCGGCAGTTGGTTTAATGGTAAAAGCATGTAAAGAATTAAGTTCGAATTTTTTAATTAATAATAATATAACACTTGAATTTTATTATTATGAAATATTTTATAATTCATGATTCAAAAGAGTGTTTTTTTTTAATTGAAAAAGGACTCAGAACACAATCCGTTCAACAAGAGAATTGATTCTGGAGGTTATTTTAAATAATAATAATAATAATAATAATTAATAAATAAATAAATAAAGGATACTGAGTAGACATACAATACCAACCATCCAAGCGGAAACAACAAAGATGGGCTGGCTTTTAGTTCCTAGTCTTTTCTGCTTTTGGGATCGTGGCAGTATACATTATCAGTTAAGTTAAATATTAATTAGTTTAACTAGTAAATTTTCTTTTTTTTTTCTTTTTTTATTCATAGGAAGTTCAAAAGGGAATAGAAGAAATCAAATTTTGGACTTAATTTTCTCTAAGGAGAGATAATAACAACTAAATCAAACTTTGATTATTCGTAAATTTTCATGCTTATTTGAGAATGACAAGGATGACTGAAAATATATCAATTGGGATGTTGCTGGTAGAGTGAAAAGGTGGAAGAATGAATAAGGGTATATAGAAATGTGAAAATAAAATTTTTTTTAATAGTGTTTAATAAGAGAAGTGTGAGAAAAGAAAATAAAAAAAGATAATTTTTTTTTTTTCTTTATTAACAAAAACAAATTATTTTAAATTGTAAAGATTAGTGGAGACAAGATAAAAAGATGTGAGTCAAGTATGTATATTTACAAAATTATTTTATATTTTTTAAATTTTATTTTGTTATCTTAATTAATTAATTGTTTTTTTATTCTTTCTATCAAGCACATCAACAGTAATAAGAAAAATATGCAAAAAACAAAAAAACAAAAAACAAAGACTTGGTCAACGGTTGTTACCTTTCTTTAGAAGAGATTTGGTCCAAAGTTTGAGTTTCTCTTTCTCCTTGTACCTCCCTATTAAAAAAATATGCAAAGAATAAATTCCTTAAATTATATATAATAGGAGAATATGCAAAGAATAATTACTTATATTAAATATAATACGAAATATATGCAAAGAATAAATCTTTTAGTTTCATCTTTTCATTTTTCTTTCTTTTCAATTTTTTATAGGACTTATTCTTTGCATATAATTCCTATTAAATAAAAATAAAAAATATTTTTCCATCTTTTCATTTTTCTTTCTTTTCAATTTTCTATCATCCCATTTTTATTTCCAATCATCAAGTTTATTTAGTAAAAAAGTGAAAAAGCTTTTTTTTTTTCATAGTGAGGTACAAAGGAAGAAGAGATTCTAATCTTTGATCTAATTTCTACTAAAGAGGAATAGCAACTGCTAAACAAAACTTTGATGGTTAAAGTGAAAAAAATATTAATGCAATGATTAAGTTATAAGGTGAAAAAAGTGATTATATGATCTAAATTAACAGATTTTTCATCTTTCTTTTTTCTTGCATGGCAAAGCCTTATTGTTAGCTTCAACGGCTGTTACCTTTTTTTAGAAGAAATTTGGTCAAAAGTTTGAGTTCCTCCTTCTCCTTATACCTCCCTATTAAAAAAATATGCAAAGAATAAAATTCTTAAATTATATATAATAAGAGAATCTGCAAAGAATAATTACTTATATTAAATATAATACGAAATATATGCAAAGAATAAATCTTTTAGTTTCATCTTTTCATTTTTCTTTTTTTTTTTTCAATTTTTTATAGGATTTATTCTTTGCATATAATTCCTATTAAATAGAAATAAAAAAAAATTTTCCACCTTTTCATTTTTCTTTCTTTTCAATTTTCTATCATCCCATTTTTATTTCCAATCATCAAGTTTATTTAGTAAAAGTGAAAAAGCTTTTTTTTTTCACAGTGAGGCACAAAGGAAGAGGAGATTCTAATCTTTGATCTAATTTCTACTAAAGAGGAATAGCAACTGCTAAACAAAACTTTGATGGTTAAAGTGAAAAAAATATTAATGCAGTGATTAAGTTATAAGGTGAGAAAAGTGATTATATGCTCTAAATTAACAAATTTTTCATCTTTCTTTTTCTTTCATGGCAAAGCCTTATTGTTAGCCTACTCCGTCTATACACAGTTACACACACACACATATCCTAACCAACGCCCTTCATCTGTTCCCTTTGAGAGCCAAGAAACAATTCCAAGTAGTTTCATTATTGAAAGAACCAGATGTCAGATCTTCAGTTTTAAACGCAAAATGGAAAATGAAGACACCATGCAAAAATTGACACATTGCAGAAGGCAAACAAAGTCTCTTAAACTGTTTGGTGACACAGGGAAATTACATGCAGGCATACGCTTTCCCCTCAATAAGCTTATAAAACACTGGCTTTGGGGTGCGTTGTATATACTAACGATTTCTAAGCAGAAAAATCACTTAAAGGTTTGGGTTGGTTTCTGTCGAAAAAGATAGATTCTGAAATTTTGGAGGCCGATAATTGTTGGAACCATTCCTGGAGAACCAGACAGACCAGGTGAAGTGATGCTCTGATTCTCTTCTTTAACATATTTGAGCTATATTTATACCTCTACCTTGTTAATCTTTCTCATTTAATTACTACATAATTTCAATTTAAATTGTTTTAAGAAATCCTGTTTGGTGTTTGAGTTAATTGATATTTTCCTGAGAAACTCTCAAATTGAAGTTTTTTATTCAGTAATGTACAACGCGAAAAAAAAAAAACTGTCTGTCTGCTGTCCTATTGTGGATGGAAACCAAAAGTAAATTACAACTAAAGTTTTATGTTTTTTTAACTTACTGGCAAAGCAAATTCTCAACGAAATAGTCAAATTGTTTTGAAACAATTGTAACAAAAGCTAGAATTGAATCCCACTATTACTAAGTTAGCAAGTTATCTCTTCCTGTATAACCAATCTTTAGTCGTTAGACATGTTGCTTGCAGGATTTCAAGTGATTAAACACTAGCATATACACATTTTCTACTCCAGGATTGTGTTAATTTTACTTGTTTCACTCTTTTCTTATTTTGATCATTATCATAACAAAACAAAAAAAAAAAGGGGGGGGGGGGGGGGGGGTGTTGAAGAATAAAAGAATTTTAATCAAATGAAGACAAAAATGGAGCTTTGAAGTTCAGGAATAATTATAAATTCAAAGACATGTTTAAAGATTCCCGGCCCTTTTATTTCATTGTCGGTATTTTCAAGTAGGATCATATCTTATAATGCGATTACATGGTTAGGTTCAAGCGTCATGTCCATCAACCAGAAAAAAAAACCTAGTAATAAGATAAAGACTACAAAGAGGATAAAACTTTCAAAAACAAAAATCAAATCTTAGCTCCGAAACAATATAAGTTTTCATGTTTTGTAGTGTTTAAATTATGGAATACGTTTTATTTTATATAATTTGGTGTTTTCCCCATAAAGCCGCATTACTTATCATAAAAATTTCTTATTCACGAAACTTCTCATCTATCAGGCATATTGATCACTAAATAAATTTAATATAACCAAGTAATTTTCTAAACAATAGAATTTCGTAAAATCAAACTTGACTTCCAATTAAAATTTGAATCAATATCCAATAATTATGTGAACTAAAAATTATTAGAGATTGAACCTAGGATTTAGTTCAAATAATTCATGTAACCACACTTAAGAGGGGACATTGAGTAGATCTTGTTAGTCTAAATTAAACCTAACATGCCTCTAAACATATATGAAACATGTTAATAGTCTGTATGCAGAAAAAGCACAGTAAGGATCGAATTAACCTCCAGCTATTCCTTTGCTGTGTGTCTGATTTTGATCTGATCTCTGGAATCGATAGGCTTCCTTGAATTACTTCCAAGCCTTCCAAGCACTCAAACCCTTACTAGATGGTGTTTGTACAGAATAAGATATGATGCTCGGGGACCAGAAGAAGCTCTCTATTTATTCTTATGAGAGCTTGCTAAATATGGTAGGAAAATAACATTTTAACCATCATAAAATCATGCTTTTAATAGCCAAAGATTGAGTTAAGATTCAGTATGAAATTATGGACCATATCCGAAATTGGTCAACACGAGATTGCTGAATTATGGAAACCAGATTTGTCAATTAACCAAAAATTCTATTTTCATAATCGAGAATATACCAACATTCTCCCACTTGGTCTATATATTTCACTCATAGAAGAAACAAATCACATGAATCATGGCAATAATTCCTCTAATGACAACTATTATCTTCCATGTATTGCTATGTAAAATGTTTCTAAATCAACCCATATTTATTTAATGAATAAACCCTGTGTTTATTTTCAGTCCAAACAGCAAGGATATTTCTCAAATAAAAACTATAGTGTACATAAATCAAAATGAGAAACATCATACCATTAATAATAGTCTCAATTACTAATCACAATGTGGGACCATGACACGACCCGTGACCACATTTTTCATCTTCTTATACACATCTTAACCGGTTGGGCTGTCTGTGATACTTCACTTGTACTGACTGTTAAACAATTTTACAATGTATTGTTTATATTATACACATCCCCTATCGTAATTTATCAGATAAGTAGTACTGTTGACATGTCTAAATACAGAGAATAAATGATCATACCTCAAATAAACAGTCGGTCTGACACATTGTCCTTCGTGTACAGCCAGGATCCACAATCCACTGAACTCACATTCATCAAGACCTGAAATGTTGAAAATTAAGGGGTGAGCAAAACCACGGCTCAGTAAGAGAATTATATGCCTCACTTGATACTCAGCTTCTGTGAAGACCGAGAGTTTTCTAAATAGATATAAGGTATCCGAAAAAATTTAATTTGGACAAATTGAAATCCAAATTAAATAAGAAATGAAAAGGAAAATTAAATTGGAAATAAGAAATGGAGGAAATTTAATTTGGATAAATGGAAATCCAAATTAAATAAGAAAATGGAGAAAATAATTTTTGGATATTTAGAAATCCAAAACTTAATAAGAAATAAAAATATTTTGATATATTTATATAATGATATTATATAAATATAACTTGGATAAATATTATTTTTGTGTTAAAAGTGTAAAAAGTATATATATATATATATATATATATATATATATATATATATATATATATAATTTGATACAAAATATGTATTTAAATACATATTATAAATAGTGTATCTATATATATATATATATATATATATATATATATAATTATGGTTATATGTATAATAGTTTTATATATATATATATATATATATATATATATTATAGTTGTTATTATTATATATAATAATAATAAAAAAGAAAGAAAAAGAATGAAAACCGGCGGGAATCGGGTATCCCGATTCCCACCCATTTTCCTCCTCTGTTTACAACAGAGGAGGGATCTCCAAAGAAGAACCGGCCCCCTGCCGGCCAAAGGAGAAAGCGGAGGAGAGAGGGCGTCGCCGGCGAAGGAGAAAGAAGAGGAAGATGAATCTGGCGACGGAAGAAGGGTCGGCGAAGCGAAACAGAAGTGGAAAAACCGAAGGAAAAAGAGAGGAAAAGAGGAGATCGGCGGTGCCGGCCGATCCGGGCACCGCCACTCCCCCCACGAGACCGGCGGGGACCAGGGGAGGGTGAGAGGAGCCACCGGCGAAGGGGAAACCGACGGAGGAAGGAGAAAAGAGGAAGGAAAGGAGCCGAGAGCCACGGACCAGATCCGGCGCCGTCGTCGGTGATGGGGCGAAACCGAGGCCAGATCCGGAATCCTCGCAACCTCGGCAAGCTGTTGGGTGGCCGAACCGCCGGAATGGGTGGCCGCCGGTGACCGAACCGGTCAGCCAAAGTTGAACCGGCCCGACCCGAACCGGCCCGACCCGAACCTACCCGACCCGAACCGACCCGCTTCAGAAAAAGAAAAGAAAAAGAAAGAAAGGAAAAAGAAGAAAAGAAAAGAAAAGAAAAAGAAAAAGGAAAAGAAAGAAGAAAAGAGAAGAAGAAGAAATGGGTAAGAAAAATTAAAAGTTTTTGCTATATTTCTATAGAATTTATTATAAATTGTTGGATTATTTTCTAAATGAAAATGTCTCAATTATTGAAATTGTAGCAAAAACGGAAATGAGACGAATGGTGGAGTTCGGCAAGGCTCGAAAATCGGAAAGTGCGCTAAGCTTTGACGAACAAGTAAGATACTTTTATAAAGCATTAGTAGCTTTATATTGTATGTGGGAATTATGATTTTTTATGATGCATTTATTTAATTGACTTTAAATGGAATTATGATTTTTATATGATGCATCGATTTAAATTGATTTGCTAAAAATGCTAAGAGGACCCACAACTGATGGTGGGGGTCTTAGTAAGAGGTAAAATTGGTGAGAATCAACGGCTGCAAGTATAAATTGTGTTTCCCTTGCAGGAGGTTAGGGAAAATTAAGCCGTTATGCTGCCGAAATTTTTAGGAAAATAATTGAGGAAAAAGATTAAGTTTCTCACATAAATGGAATCTTGGAGATAATTATTGAAAATAAATATTGAAAGGATTTTATAGTATTACCGAAAGAGTTTGATATTGAAATCGATGAGAAGATAGATCGTTGAAAACGATAATGTGGTGAATTACATGGTTTAAAACCTTATAGAATCGATAAATCAAGAAATTTTAATATCACAAATGGTATCAAGTTGAGATTGAGGTGGAATTATTAATTAGACGGATCACGAATAAAAGTGATGATAATTATATGATGTAGCTTGGAAGAGAAGATCACAGTTGAAATTTCGATGGTCGAATGATTGGATTGTGAAGTTATTAACGGAGTAATGATTTCCAGAATTTACCGAGTCCGGTTTCATGATTTTGAAATAATTTTGAAAGTGATAATATGGACAAATTCGAGAGATTGAAATGGAGATTTAATTACGACACAATCCGATCAATTATGGATTCAAAGAAATGAGTGATAAATATGTGAAAAGATGATTGTGCTTATAACCTTAGAATAGATCTTGAATAATAAGATCGACAATTGCATAAGTTCGGATAAAATCATAAAGGCCACATAAAAATGGATTTGAGGATTTAGATATGATTTTGTGATAGTAAATGAAATTGAACCTCAAATCGAAAATGATAAACATGTATCAATAGGTCAAATCATAAATGGATTTGATAAGTGACTATCGATTTTGTGATTCTGTTATCCTCGATGTCGATTCTGGAACAGATATTGAAGGATGATATTATTATTTGCATAAATTCGGTAACTTGATGACTATTTTAGAAATTGATGTTTAAATGCTTATCAAAACTTAGAGGATTCATACTAATGATGCGATCCTAATATTGATGATGAAGTGTATAAATGATTATAATAGTCAATGACGATCAAGAAAGGGTATTGAATACCGAATGGTCTGAATACCAAGTGATTCGATTTCCAAATGAATTGAGTACTGAGCAAATTGAATACTGAATTAGATGAATAGTGAATGAATTGTATAGTGATTTATTGGTTGACAGAAAGAAAGTCTTGAAATCGAATAATTGATGGTGATAAAGTTAAATGAATCGCTTTAGCGTATTTGATGGAAACATTACCGAAGTTGCATACTGAAATGTTTTACAGCATCGCATTTAAGCATGCCTTCTTGCAACTTGAAACATTTTAATAATGTTTATATGAATACTGAAAAGTATGGATTTGTTTTGAAATGAAAGTATATGGTAAATATATATATATATATTTTGATATATGAAGTCTCATACAGAATTTTACCATATGCCTTACATGATATTGAAAAGAAAGCTATAGATTTAAATGTTTTATGAGACTGTAGGCACCCTAAAAGAATTAAATTCAATAAAGCATAGTGGAAACCGCCTAATTGGAGCGTTGCTCATTAGGCAGATAGATATGCTTGTCCGACAATAGTCGTGGACAGGTCTCAGTCACGCCTGATCAGTGGGGCTGAGAGAGATGAGGTCTATGGCCATAGATAGCGCCCTAGTTGGTTTCCAGGGGACGATATGATTTTCACTGCTAGCTACAGTGATTTAAGTCTTTATTGATAGAGAGATGATAGGGATCTAGCCTAGTCTCTAACAAATATGATATGAAGTTTAGAGTATGATTTTTATTGATATGAACTCTAGACTTGACATGATTTATACTGTATATGAAACAGATTTGAAATGAAATATGTTTTGAAACAGTACATGTTTTAAACATGTTTTAAAAGTCCATAAGATATGAATTCGACACTATATGATTTATATGTGATTTTGTGTCGAACATGGCATGATATGCGGTCTAGATTATAGTTTGATTTGATATGAACTCTAGACCTGATATGATTTACAGTAAATGATTTAAAAGTATATGATAAATGATTTCGACACTTACATGATTTATATACGATTTTGCGTCGAATTTGAAACGACATGCGGTTTAGAGTATAGATTGATTTGATATGAACTCTAAACCTGATATGATTTATAGTATATGAAAAATGTTTTAAAACCGCACATGTTTTAGACATGCTCCGAAAACGAATACATGAATTGAAATTGAATATGTTTATATTATGCCTTAAAGGCAAACTTTTGAAAATGCATATGTTGAGCATGTCCTAAAGTATATATGATATGATTTGAAATGATCGCGGTTTATACAGAAAAATTACATGAATTGCATATTAAACCCTAATATGACAATATGCTTAGTATATGAGAATTCCATGAGGAATGTCATGACTCGGTGGTAACGATATTTCATCTATATGAGGTCATGATATGTTATGAAACACGAATATAGAAATACACGAAGAGAATTATGACTGGGTACCACCGTGATTATGATCCACAATACGAGAATTGATAAGAGATGATATGAGAATTGATAAGAGATGATAGAATACAGAAATATGATTATGAAATGAAAACTGATAATGAGATGTATCGATGAGAAAGGATTAACTGTAATTGCATCCTTGTAAGTATTAAGCATTGCAGTTTAAGACAGTTTAATCCTACTCTTGTATTTATATTAGTATCTTACTGAGCCGTGGTTTTGCTCACCCCACTAAATTTCATCTCTTTCAGATTATTGAAGTTAACGTCTGCCATGTGAGCTGCTCAGTGGGCATCGGAGACGGTGTATGAACTTGGTACTAGTTTTCTGAGTTATATGTTCTTTATAAAATACTTGTTTACATGTAAGACTTAAATTGATGCACAGTACATATTCTGTTTAACAAGTCGGGATGCAACTAAGAACCGTTTCCGTGTTTGTTTAATATTTAAATGGAATGACTATAAGTCACCTAGGTAGTATAGTAACTACACTGACACCGAATACAAACCTTAAAATGAAAAAGAAAAATTTAGTCCATAAATTTATTGACTAAGAAAAGTATAAGAATCGAGTGAAAGTCGCGGTCTTCGGGTCGTGACAGCTTCCTATATGCTGAAAATCTTTTTCATTTTTCCTATGGGCTCTAGGCTCGCATGTAGGAAGGATACTACAGTCGGCTAGGGATCCGATTAGAGTAAGGTAGGTATTTTAGAATACCAAACTTGTTCCGGAACCTAGAAGCAACTGTAGAGAAAATTTTCATTTCGTTTTGAATTAATAAATCCTTTTCTCTTTCAAACTTTCATAACCTTTTTCATATGCTTTTCAAAATAATGCTTCTACGAAACAAAGCATTTAAATAAAATAATTAATATTCGTATATTCTTTGAAAAGAATATTAGTTAAATCATCATCTTATTTCTTTAAAACTTATTTCATGTTTTAATGTACTCTCTTAATTAGTTCCGTCCTTTAAAAAGCAAAATAAGCTATTAAAATCTATTTCATTCTTTGACATTTGTCGAATTCACGAATCACAATCACTTACTTATCGTCACAATATCCTACGATTTTTCATACTAACATCGGAACACGTGTAGCACTTAGTTCCCGAAGGACTCTAGAGGTGGCTCCCACGGTTCAATCATCGAGTCTCTACTCGGTATGGCCTGTACTGAAACATCAGAACACGTGTAGCACTTAGTTCCCGAAGGACTCTAGAGGTGGCTCCCACGGTTCAATCATCGAGTCTCTGCTCGGTATAGCCTGTACTGAAACATCAGAACACGTGTAGCACTTAGTTCCCGAAGGACTCTAGAGGTGGCTCCCACGGTTCAATCATCGAGTCTCTGCTCGGTATGGCCTTCATGCCATGTGTACTTTCCACTGTCTTATCAGATCTCATGTAGTACTTAAGATCTAATATTTCGTTTGAGACCATAGAAAGAATATTAGAATTATCATTCCTTCCTTTTGAAAACATATTACCTATCATTTATGGAGTCTAAGATAGACATCAATCTTATCATACTATATACCTCGGAGGGTAAGGAATTACACCGGTCAAATCTATGATCATAACCTATATTGTTCTCGGTGGATCACTGATTAGATGTCCACCGGGACTAAACATATCACATATCATGCATCAACATGATAAAAATACCAACCAGTCTCAAAACCGTAATTCTCATCATAAAATACACCTTTATGGAATTTATATAAATATATAATTCCATGATTTAAAACCATGAGGGTTAAAATCCTTTAGTGAATATTTATAAAAATATTCATAAGAATATGCACTATATTTCACTTCATCTTTCGTCTCGTAATTCGTGTAATTTATCTATTCCGAGAATTTTCGGTGGTTTCATTGTCACCATTCTCGAATACATGAATATTTTAAAATTTCATCTCATTATATTCATGTTTTATGAAATTTAGTAATTTCCTCATGTTTCGTGATTTACTATCGAAATTCAAAAATAAAATCATTTAATATGATTTTATAAAGTTTTTTCTAAAATTTTCGGCAGCATAACGACTGCCGGTTTACTAACCTCCTGCACGGAAAATACAGTTTTAAATCTTTCAGCCAGTACTTCTTCTCAAATTATTTTCAGCAAATCATGCATTATAATAATTTCCATAAAATATTTGCATAAAATATTTCAATTTAAAATATGCAGACTGAGTATCCTTACAGTGCTGCACATGCATCCTTTACCTTTTTCCGGGTCGGTGAATTCCGCTTATCGATCGCGCCCGCACTCCATTTCTCCCGATTCCTTATCCCGATTGCTAAAAATAATTTCTGGAATTAAAATTCTAATTTTTTAGAATTTTTCATAATTTATTTAATTTTTTTCTGAAATTAAATTCTCGGGAAATTTCTTACCGAATTTTGTAAAATCCCGGGTTGTCGAATTTTCGGGAATTTTTCGAATTCCCGAAATTCTCCTTTTTCCTCTTTTTCTTCCTTTTTCTTCCTTTTTCCTCTTTTTCTTTTCTTTCTTTCTTTCTTTTCTTTTTCTTTTTCTTTTTCTTTTTCCTTTTCTTTTCTTTTTCTTTTCTTTTCTTCTTCCTTTCCCGGTCAGACCGGTTCAGACCGGTCCAGCTCCTTTCCTCGCCGGTTCCTAGCCGGCGGCCGGTTCTCCGGTGGTTCAGGCGTCCCTCAGCTGGCCGGCTGCACGACGAACTTGCCGGTGCCCTCCGTTTGCCCTGGATCGGCGGCACGGCGGCGGATCGAGGCGGTTTTGCCTCGGTTCTTCTTCCTCTTCGCCGGCATTCCTCCGCCGTCCATTGCGTCTCCGATGGCCTCCATCAGCTTCCTCTCCTTCCGATGAAGCTTCGGTGGTGGTGCCGACCACCGATTTGGCCGGCATCGCCGTCAGCCATTTCCTCTTCTTCTCCGGCGTTTGCTTTTGTTTCCCTTCGATTTTTCTCCGTTTCACTTCACCGGCGTTGGCGTCGGCTTCCTCTTCCTTTGCCGGCGTCGACATTTCTCTTCCCCCTTCTCCTTTCCTTCTCCGGCAGCAGTGGCCGGTGCCACTTCGGGAAGATAGAATCGGGAAACCGATTCTGTTTGTGTTTTAGGCTTCTTTCTATTTTTGTTTGTTTTCTATTTCCCTTTTTAGTATATTTAGTATACTATATTTTATACACTTAATATAATAATACATATATGTCATGTACTTATATTATATATTTAATACACATAATATTATTATTATCATATATGTATATAATATAGTATTATATATATATTACATATAAAATATATATTTTGTGTATTAAAATTATAGATCTAGCATAGATATATAAGTATATATTTATATACTTAAAATAATTAATCTTTACATATATATCTATATATATATGTTATAATATAATATGTTTTGTATTTACAATATATATTTTTCAAACTTTAATGTAAATCAAATATAAACATTTCTCAAATATATATGTATATATAATATATACCTATATATACATAAAAGATTATACTTAAATACATATGTATTATGTAACTTCATGAACTAGTATATATATATATATATATATATATATATATATATATATTCATATATACAAACATGTAATTATTAATATACTATATAGTATTTACATACATATGTATTTGTATAAAAATACATTTATATAATTTGTAATTATATAAATATATTTCATTTTATTCTCTTATTTTCTTAATTAAATTTGGATTTTAATTTATCTAATTTAATTCTTTTCCTCTCTCTATTATTTTTATCTTCACTTCCAATTTAATTTCCTTTATACGAATTTCCCAATTTTTTTCACTTCCTCACTTCTCGGGATTTTCACCCATATCCCATTCTCGCAAAATTTTATTTATTTCCTCTGATTTAATTTCTCCAATATTTATTTTCAATATTTCTAATTTTCAATAAATGGAAAATTTACGGTTATCACATCCTCCCCACCTTAAGAAATTCGGTCCTCCGAATTTAACTTAAGTCCAAAGGGGGTATACGCCGTATACTTATGACTTCTGACCTTTAGTTCATCCTCCAAGTAATACTGCCAGTACACTTTCAACATCAAGAGTGCTTTAGACCACTACATGCTGTCTTTCATCATATATGTCTATGCTCCCATAAGTTCATTTCTCAAATCGGGAGTTATTCACTTTTACTCTTTTCATATAAGAGCCATACACAATATTTTTCATATTACAGCTTATCTATGCTGTTCATCATTCATTCTTCTCACTTAGTGCCGAGTCGACATAATTTGGTACTATCATGTACTCATGTCAATCAATTATATGTAAGTGTCCCAGTAGCTTTCACATCTCATGCACACTCTCTCTCAATATCATGGAGCGTTTACATCTCACGCTCATATATAAAAATATATCAGTCTGGAGCGGTGCTATCAATACACTTGGGATCTCAAAGCCTTTTGCTATCTCTCATTAGCATATGGCAACACAGAGACTCCCATCACATGTAAGGCTCACTGGAAACTGTACATACACATTCGCACCGTTTAACACTTATACTTCGACTAAGGCACTAGAGAATCTAGATGTCTGATAATGGAAAGTGATTCTATTTAGATCATCAGTCTTTTATCACTTCCATATCGTCATTTCTCTTTTGGACTTTTTATTGTCCACAATATTCATTTTCACAGTTATTCCATCAAGGCTGCATCTCATTTGCCGATTTTACTATAGATCATCTCTCACAATCATAATTCATGAGACAATCATATTCTCTTCATGTAGTATGGTCTTTAAATCTCTTTTCAAAATTTAAATTCTGTGATTGAATCCTCGAATTATCCATTTAAGCACCACATTATCTATACAATTCCACCATCTCTATCGTTTCGAGGTGGTTATATGTACAAACATTTCTTATTTATATACTGGCAGTAAACATATCAATTATCTTACTCCTTGGAGTATCATTACTTTCACTTATCAATTCTGGCTTTGATTTTACATCTTGCTACATTTATATGATAACCAGCACAATTCAGTTTCAGTCTTAACTCCGGGAACTGTTTTATATTGAAGTTCCCTTCTCGTCGTGCAATTTATTTCCTTATTGCACTTTCATTTTCGTTTTCGTATTTTTACTCTCATCCCTTTTTGTCGGTTTTCTCGATCGGTATAGTACTATACAGCTAAGATCTTTTAAAATCTCACATACCATCTATTCTTTACACTTATCCATCTGCCGACTTTAATTTCTTTAATTAGATCTCGTCTATAGAGCAGCCAGTCTCATCACTCTTTTATAGGCTGACAATAGTATTTAGCTATACTCATTACTTTCGTATCTCAATCATTATCTTATATCATAGACAGGTTCACTGTCATCCTGTCGTTTCGAGATTTTTATATCTCAAGAAGAGATACTATCTAGCCAAATTTCTTAGTTGCTAATCTTAGCACAATTTCACAGCCTTTAAGAGTTTAAGGATCATATCACAATGCTGCTCATGTTCCATTTATACTTTGGACTCTATCAGTATTTCATCCATTTACTCATGTAAGAATGCCTCATTCTTCAGGCTTATATACTTTACAAGGCAACTCATTACCCTTGTAACTTCAATAGGAACTCGTAAAATTCACTTCGAGTTCAAATCATCATCTTATGGACACCAACCTTCAATCTTTTATCTAAGGACGCTTTATACAGCAGCTAGTCTTATTTACTCCTCACGTATCTCTAATCAGATCAATAAAGCATCTATTTTCACGTAGATTAATACTTGTTCTTCACCAGAACTTCATCAATGATAGAAATTTAATATATCCTTTTTGATTCGTCTACAACTCAATATCATTTGCATTTCTCTCATTTACACCTATACAGATTACTCCTTTATTCTCAATTTTTTTTTCATTATCAGTATTTTCGTCATCCAGACTTCTACACGTGAATTTCATTATTCACACATTTTCCAGAGTTATTTTCTTAAGCTTTTCAGATTCTTTCTACATCTTCCGATATAAGCTTAGAATTTAACTTCATATTTAAAATCAAATCAGTGTTATCTCGATTCCTCTAATTTATATAACTTTGGAAGTTTTATCGGAAATCAAATCTGATACTTTCTTTAATCGTACCTTTCTTATCATCTTGTGACCATCGTTCTTTAACTTTTCATCTGATGATGCCTTCTACAAAGATTGCTCTTACAAGCTCCTTGTACATCTCCGATTAAATCATATTTAACGCATCACTTCCATATAGATATTTATTTGTTCTTCATACGAACTTTAGTGTATAATAAAAATGTTAATATATCATTTAATTCATCCTTAAATCATGTCATTTGTATTTCCATCCTCTACATCGATAAATGTGAATTTCATCATCCACAATATTTTCCAAAAATTCTTTTCTTAAGCTTGTTGGGTTTCTTCCATATTCTTCAATACAAGCTTAAGAATAAATTTCATATCCACGATCGAATCAACATTAACCTGATTTCTCAATCTATGTTACTTTGGAATTTATTGGGATTCTCAACCGACAGTTTCTTTAACCACACTTCTTTTATCATTTTGGACCTTCATCATTGTTTCCCATCATTTCACAGTGTAGTTTCAAGGCAGAGACATTCCATATTCAAATCATTTTGATACATACTCTACCTTGATTTCATTACCTAGTCATACTTTACAGCGTTACGAATCTCATTCTGGTAAGCTGTATCAATTACAATGATTCTCAACACACTTCACAGCTACCCGTTTCAATTCCGTTATTCACTTTAAAACCATTTCCATTTACTGAATTCAGGCTTAGTTCCCTTGAGTATATTCTCCACGAGGTTTGAACCTTGGCACCCCTTACGTACCTAGTTCCTTACACTCGTGTTACCATTGAGATACTTATAAGGGCCTCGCCCGTTCATATCGACCATCGACGAGCATCCCCTAGGCGATCCTTTCGCCTCAGGTTTATCCTTACTAGTGAGTCGGCGATGAGATAGTTCGCCTATATCTCACGACACATGATCCACTACGGGTCGCCCATCACAGTTCTGTCTCAAGGGTCCTGAAAAACTTAGGTTAGTGGTCATATTCTTTTTATCACTTGACTGTTCTTATAATTATCCTCTAATTCACAGTACTCCAAACAGTACCTCATTCTGTAGCACATATTCCAAGATACGTCGATTCTATGTACGATTATCTGTTTGATACCTCAAAGAAATGAAAACGTACAGAACCATAAGTAATCACACCAGTATGTATTTCATTATCTGTACTTTTCACCTCATCAGTCAATTCTTGTAATCATTTCACTTTTCATAGTATTTAACAATCCCATTCAATACACTCTAAATTTTTCGACCCTTACAGTCAATAACCGGGTCAATCATCTGATGACATTCCACTACACTCTTTGGATCGCATCATATAAGGTCCCGGCCCGTCCGCCGTCCGCCTGTACACGTTTTATTGTGATGCCTCGGATTTGCCGGTCTCAAGCCGGAGGGGCCCGAGCCGCACCACTCATCCGTGCTGTCCGCTCTGGGTTCTAGAGGTGGCCCCCGTCACACAGACGTGGCACTTAGTCCCTCACGGATTGTTTTATTGTAAAGCCCAGGATTTACCACTATGGCCCAAAGTCCACTCGTGGGGGGCCCTGGCCGCCTCACTCAACTATACTGTTATCCCCTATGGCCCACAGTCCACTCGGGGTTTTTTCTTTCGCGTCCGTAATCTAAGTGTTGGTGGAATCAGTAATAGGGATCGTTAGATTCATATGACATATTCTATGTCATTAATAATTCCATTACTATCAATGGATTCCAATTCAGCTCGGTTTTAACACTATTCCGCACATCGCCCAATATAGGGGCATTTTCGTCATTTCGACATTTATTTCTACCTCCTCAATATACATTCAAATCAATGAACTGATCATCTATGTGTTGATAGTATCCTTTCTGATACTTATAACAGCAAGTTAGATCTCATTCGATTTTCGACAGAGAAGTTCACTAAAATCCACAATGGGATTAATTTACTTGTAATTCAGCTTTATAACATTAATTTCTCTGTCAAATTGATCAATTCCAACTTCTGGTGATCTATTTTGACTCCCAGTAAAATTTTGGGGGTATGGGTATTTTGATCATTTTTGGCTAAAAATTTTCTCTCTCTTCAAATTACCCTCAATCGGTGATCTTAAAGTCTATTTAATGATGATATTTTATTCCCCTATTTTATACCATCACTTTCAGGTCTCAGTTCGGTTCGGACAGAAAAGTACTGGTGGGGCCCTCACCGAGTCCATTTCTGTTCCTTACCGAACAAGCCTTCATATAGATTAGAAGAATCACCAATTTTTCGGTAATTTCTGAGCCTATTTTCTTCTTTAACATTCTCAATTTACACTTTCTCACTCCCTTTAAATCATTTTACTCCATTACAATCATTTATTTTCTCTATGTATTCAGACGACACAGTACTACCGGGGATGTTTAACTCTTTTCCTTCCAAAAGTATCCACAGACATCAGGCCAACCATTGCTCTGATACCATTAAATCTGACACGACCCGTGACCACATTTTTCATCTTCTTATACACATCTTAACCGGTTGGGCTGTCTGTGATACTTCACTTGTACTGACTGTTAAACAATTTTACAATGTATTGTTTATATTATACACATCCCCTATCGTAATTTATCAGATAAGTAGTACTGTTGACATGTCTAAATACAGAGAATAAATGATCATACCTCAAATAAACAGTCGGTCTGACACATTGTCCTTCGTGTACAGCCAGGATCCACAATCCACTGAACTCACATTCATCAAGACCTGAAATGTTGAAAATTAAGGGGTGAGCAAAACCACGGCTTAGTAAGAGAATTATATGCCTCACTTGATACTCAGCTTCCTATATGCTGAAAATCTTTTTCATTTTTCCTATGGGCTCTAGGCTCGCATGTAGGAAGGATACTACAATCGGCTAGGGATCCGATTAGAGTAAGGTAGGTATTTTAGAATACCATACTTGTTCCGGAACCTAGAAGCAAGTGTAGAGAAAATTTTCATTTCGTTTTGAATTAATAAATCCTTTTCTCTTTCAAACTTTCATAACCTTTTTCATATGCTTTTCAAAATAATGCTTCTACGAAACAAAGCATTTAAATAAAATAATTAATATTCGTATATTCCTTGAAAAGAATATTAGTTAAATCATCATCTTATTTCTTTAAAACTTATTTCATGTTTTAATGTACTCTCTTAATTAGTTCTGTCCTTTAAAAAGCAAAATAAGCTATTAAAATCTATTTCATTCTTTGACATTTGTCGAATTCACGAATCACAATCACTTACTTATCGTCACAATATCCTACGATTTTTCATACTAACATCGGAACACGTGTAGCACTTAGTTCCCGAAGGACTCTAGAGGTGGCTCCCACGGTTCAATCATCGAGTCTCTGCTCGGTATGGCCTGTACTGAAACATCAGAACACGTGTAGCACTTAGTTCCCGAAGGACTCTAGAGGTGGCTCCCACGGTTCAATCATCGAGTCTCTGCTCGGTATGGCCTTTATGCCATGTGTACTTTCCACTGTCTTATCAGATCTCATGTAGTACGTAAGATCTAATATTTCGTTTGAGACCATAGAAAGAATATTAGAATTATCATTCCTTCCTTTTGAAAACATATTACCTATCATTTATGGAGTCTAAGATAGACATTAATCTTATCATACTGTATACCTCGGAGGGTAAGGAATTACACCGGTCAAATCTATGATCATAACCTATATTGTTCTCGGTGGATCACTGATTAGATGTCCACCGGGACTAAACATATCACATATCATGCATCAGCATGATAAGAATACCAACCAGTCTCAAAAATGTAATTCTCATCATAAAATACACCTTTATGGAATTTATATAAATATATAATTCCATGATTTAAAACCATAAGGGTTAAAATCCTTTAGTGAATATTTATAAAAATATTCATAAGAATACGCACTATATTTCACTTCATCTTTCGTCTCGTAATTCGTGTAATTTATCTATTCCGAGAATTTTCGGTGGTTTCATTGTCACCATTCTCGAATACATGAATATTTTAAAATTTCATCTCATTATATTCATGTTTTATGAAATTTAGTAATTTCCTCATGTTTCGTGATTTACTATCGAAATTCGGAAATAAAATCATTTAATATGATTTTATAAAGTTTTTTCTAAAATTTTCGGCAGCATAACGACTGCCAGTTTACTAACCTCCTGCACGGAAAATACAGTTTTAAATCTTTCAGCCAGTACTTCTTCCCAAATTATTTTCAGCAAATCATGCATCATAATAATTTCCATAAAATATTTGCATAAAATATTTCAATTTAAAATATGCAGACTGAGTATCCTTACAGTGCTGCACATGCATCCCTTACCTTTTTCCAGGTCGGCGAATTCCGCTTATCGATCGCGCCCGCACTCCATTTCTCCCGATTCCTTATCCTGATTGCTGAAAATAATTTCTAGAATTAAAATTCTAATTTTTTAGAATTTTTCATAATTTATTTAATTTTTTCTGAAATTAAATTCTCGAGAAATTTCTTAACGAATTTTGTAAAATCCCGAGTTGTCGAATTTCCGGGAATTTTCCGAATTCCCGAAATTCTCCTTTTTCCTCTTTTTCTTCCTTTTTCTTCCTTTTTCCTCTTTTTCTTTTCTTTTTCTTTTTCTTTTTCTTTTTCTTTTTCTTTTTCTTTTTCTTTTCTTTTTTCTTCTTCCTTTCCCGATCAGACCGGTTTAGACCGGTCCAACTCCTTTCCTCGCCGGTTCCTCGCCGGCGGCCGGTTCTCCGGCGGTTCAGGCGTCCCTCAGCTGGCCGGCTGCACGACGAACTTGCCGGTGCCCTCCGTTTGCCCTGGATCGGCGGCACGGCGGCGGATCGAGGCGGTTTTGCCTCGGTTCTTCTTCCTCTTCGCCGGCATTCCTCCGCCGTCCATTGCGTCTCCGATGGCCTCCATCAGCTTCCTCTCCTTCCGATGAAGCTTCGGTGGTGGTGCCGACCACCGATTTGGCCGGCATCGCCGTCAGCCATTTCCTCTTCTTCTCCGGCGTTTGCTTTTGTTTCCCTTCGATTTTTCTCCGTTTCACTTCACCGGCGTTGGCGTCGGCTTCCTCTTCCTTTGCCGGCGTCGACATTTCTCTTCCCCCTTCTCCTTTCCTTCTCCGGCAGCAGTGGCCGGTGCCACTTCGGGAAGATAGAATCGGGAAACCGATTCTGTTTGTGTTTTAGGTTTCTTTCTATTTTTGTTTGTTTTCTATTTCCCTTTTTAGTATATTTAGTATACTATATTTTATACACTTAATATAATAATACATATATGTCATGTACTTATATTATATATTTAATACACATAATATTATTATTATCATATATGTATATAATATAGTATTATATATATTACATATAAAATATATATTTTGTGTATTAAAATTATAGATCTAGCCTAGATATATAAGTATATATTTATATACTTAAAATAATTAATCTTTACATATATATCTATATATATATATATATATGTTATAATATAATATGTTTTGTATTTACAATATATATTTTTCAAACTTTAATGTAAATCAAATATAAACATTTCTCAAATATATATGTATATATATATATATACCTATATATACATAAAAGATTATACTTAAATACATATGTATTATGTAACTTCATGAACTAGTATATATAAATATATATATATATATATATTCATATATACAAACATGTAATTATTAATATACTATATAGTATTTACATACATATGTATTTGTATAAAAATACATTTATATAATTTGTAATTATATAAATATATTTCATTTTATTCTCTTATTTTCTTAATTAAATTTGGATTTTAATTTATCTAATTTAATTCTTTTCCTCTCTCTATTATTTTTATCTTCACTTCCAATTTAATTTCCTTTATACGAATTTCCTAATTTTTTTTCACTTCCTCACTTCTTGGGATTTTCACCCATATCCATTCTGGCAAAATTTTATTTATTTCCTCTGATTTAATTTCTCCAATATTTATTTTCAATATTTCTAATTTTCAATAAATGGAAAATTTACGGTTATCACAGACCAAGTCTAATCTGCTCTACATGATCCTTAGATTTAAACAGTGGCATGCCCTTAGTCAAAGGACCAGCTAACATCAATTCAGTACTTAATGTAGATGTGCTTACTTCAACTTCCACTCTTATTGTTCTTAGCCATGAATACCGTAATTGAATTGTCACAATACATCTTCAATGGCTTAGATATGGAATCAACAATTCTAAGCCTAGTAATGAAACTCTTAAGCTATACACCATGTGAGATAGCCTCAAAATAGGAAGCGAATTCGGCCTCCATAGTGGAAGTGGCAGTTAGTGTTTGCATAGCACTCTTCTAAGAAACAGCTCTGCCGGCAAACATGAAGATATAACTGGATGCTGATTTTCAAGAATCAACATAGCCAGCAAAGTCTGAATTTGAATAGCCAATCACCTCCAACTCATCAGTCCGTTTATACATAAGCATGTAGTTCTTGGTGCCTTGCAGATATCTAAGCACCTTCTTTGCAGCTCTCAAGTGGTCTATCCCCGAGTTACTTTGATATCTACCTAACATTCCACAGCAAAAGCAATGTCAGGTCTGGTACAACATATGTATATATAATGCTTCTAACAACTGAGGCATATGGAATGTTATTTATTTGTTCCCGCTCAAAATCATTATTCGGGCATTAGTTCAAATTGAACCTGTCACCCTTCACAATGGGAGCTACACTTGGTGAACAATCTTTAATTCTAAACCTTTCCAAGACCTTATTAATATAGGCCTCCTGTGACAGATCCAATGTACCTCTATGTCTATCTTTATAGATCTTTATGCTAATGACATAAGATGCCTCGCCCATATTCTTCATATCAAAGTTCTCAAAAAGAAATTGTTTCACCTCACGTAGCATCCCCTTATCATTGGCTGCAAGCAGTATATCATCTACATATAGCACAAGGAAATAGATCTTGCTCCCATTGACCTTTTAGTATATACACTAATCCATGATGTTCTTAACGAAACCAAATAAAGAGATGACTTCATGGAATTTTAGATACCATTGGTGGGAAGCTTGTTTCAACCCTTATAAGGCCTTTTTAAGCTTATAAACAAATGCTAACCATTATTAGAGGAAAAACCTTTAGGTTGTTTCATGTACACCTCTTCTTCTAGATCACCATTGAAGATAGTCGTTTGCACATCCATTTGTTGTAACTCTAAGTCAAAATGTGCAACTAGCAATATTATAATGCAAAGAGAATCTTTCATAGATATAGAAGAAAAGGTCTCCTTGTAACCAATTCCTTCCTTTTGAGTGAATCCTTTGGCTATGAGTCTTACCTTATAATGCTCAAAGTTGCCTAATAAGCCAGTCTTGATCTTAAAGACACATTTACAACCTATAGCCCAAGCCTCATTAGGCAACTCGACAAGATCCCATACTCCATTAGATGCCATCAAATCCATCTCATCCTTCATAGCATTGAACCATAGTTTTAATTTTTTGCTGTTCATGGCTTGTGAAAACGTCTTTGGATCATTAACGACCTTAACATTGAAATCGGACTCTTGTTGATATACAATATAATCACTAGGAATAGCTAACTTCCTTTCTCCAGTAGACCTTCTTAGTATTGGTTCAACATTCTTCGAAGGATAATGTTGTTCAACTGGTTGCTTATTCAATTCTAGTGTATCCAGAAGAGCCTCATCTACTGGTAAGTTATTAGCTACGCATGGATCTTTAATGATTGGTTGTTTAATATCCAATTGTACAGAAGAGATATTATTCATGATAACCAATCTTTGACTTGAAATAGAGGGTTGATCTCTCACAAGAAGTAGGTCTTGAGATTTATCACTCCCACTAACTAAGTCATTTTCAAGAAACTTGGTGTTCTTGATTCATAATTCTAGTGCTGTGAGATGGACAATAGAACCTGCAGCCTTTGGATCTTTTAGCATATCCAATGAAATATCCACTTATAGTCCTAGAGTCCGGTTTTTTTTCTTGTGGGTTGTAAACTCTTTTTTCAGAAGGGCATCCCCAAACGTGCATATGACGCAAAGTCAGTTTCCAACCTTTAAACAATTCAAAAGTCATTTTTGGAATAGCTTTAGTTGAAACCCAGTTGAATATATACGCCGCTATTTTAAGAGCTTCAATCCACAAAGACTTAGGTGACTTCGAGCTACTAAGCATACTACGCACTACTTCCATCAAAGTTCGGTTCCTTCTTTCTGCGGCACCATTCTGATCTAGTGAACTAGGCATGGTATATTGGGCAACAATCTCATTTTCTTGAAAGAACTTCGCAAATGATCTAGGTGCTTGTCCATCTTCAGCATATTTACCGTAATACTCCACACCTTTATCAAATCTTTATGGGTTTTCCACATTGTTTCTCTACTTCAACCTTGAAGATTTTGAAGGCATCTTATGCTTCGTTCTTGTTATGAAGCATGTAGAGATACATAAACCTTGAGTAATCGTCAATAAAGGTGATGAAGTATTTCTAACCATGTGCATCAATGTTTAGACAGCATATGTCAGAATGTATGATTTCTAATATGGTTGAACTCGTATTGGCACATTTCTTAGACTTGGTGGTTTGCTTACCCCTAATGCAATCCACACAAGTGTCGAAATCAGTAAAATCTAGAGTGCTTAGTATTCCATCATTTACTAATCTCTTAATCCTATCTACGGAGATATGACCTAATCTCCGGTGTCATAACATGGAGGAATCCTCATTCATAACACATCTTTTAGTGCCAGTCTGGACATGCAAGGCGTTATAGGTAGTGTTATTTTGCAAATCGATAGAGAAAAAACTATCACATAAGGTATTATTTCTAAAAATATCATATTTAAAATATATCAATAATGATTTATTTGAAAATTGCAAGGAATATCCATAAGGTACCAACCTAAAAACAGAGATTAAATTTCTCGAGAAAGTAGGAATATAAAAGGTCTTTTCTTATTGCAAAACAAGACCACTCTTAAGAACTAGAGTACAAGTTCCAACGCCTTTAACACATGAGCGCATCTTATTTCTAGAATAGATGCTCTCCTCATTTCTTACTAGCTTCCTTAGGTTTGTCATACCCTAAAAGGAAGTCGAAATGTGAATTGTAGGTCCAGAATCAATTCGCAATGTGTTATGACTAACCTCAACCATATTTGATTCAAAACAAACGTAAGAGAGTGGACTACCTTTCTTAACAAGCCATTGCTAAAGTTTGGCATAGTCTTTCTTCATGTGTCCTTTCTTTTTATAGAAGAAACACTTGGACTCTTTCTTCTTAATCTCAGCTTGGGCAAGGATTTTGTCTTTTCCCTTGTCCTTGGCTTGATCATTATTCTTTCCATGGTTTGCCAGAAATGCACTTTTACCTAATCCCATCAGCAGTCTTCCCTTCTCTTGTACACACATGGTCATCAATTCATTGATGGTCCACTTATCTTTATGTGTATTATAGGATATCTTAAATGGTCCATACTGCTTTGGATGAGTGTTTAGTATATAGTGCACCAGGAAGGATTCGAACATATCCACCTCTAGCTTCTTGAGTTCGGCTGCTATATCTTTCATTGCCATTATGTGCTCGCGTACTCCTTTTACACTGATGAATCTCATTGATGAGAACTTTATGATTAGGGTGCTGGCCAACGCCTTGTCTAAAGTGACAAATTGATCATCTATTGCCTTCAACAAGGTCCTAACGTTGGTATGCTGTTCGACAGAATCTCGTATCCTAGCACATATTTTTGTCTTAATATACATGACACTAAGGCGATTGGATCACTCAAAGCGTTCATGTAAAGCCACTTGGGATGGAGTACTGGTTTTAGTCAGTATGGGCTTGTCTTTCCTTATAGCATAATCTATATCCATGCACCCTAACTGGAGAAGAATTTTCTCCTTCCAGATCTTATAGTTCTCTCTATCCAATTCGAGAACTTTCAGGTTAATACTAGCCTGAGGAAACATTGTATAAAGAAAACCACATGCCTACGTATCTAAAGTTTCTAAGGCAAACTTAATTATGTATACCAATGTAAACATATTTTATTAATCAATTATGAATCTCAGACAATAAACTTGCTTATGGGCTAAAGTTCTAATTTTAATAGATTCATTTCATTATGATAAAACTATCAAATTATATCATTTCCTAATCTCTGTGGGTAAATTAAGAAACTGTTTTGATATTTTATCCTAATTAGTTATAAAATTATAATAAAAATTCCTGTAAGATAAAATTTATTATAACTTTATTACTAATCACAATTTATGTCTAACACCATTATGTGATTTTGACAAATATAATTTTATTTAATTAAGGTTGTTGTGGCTAAGTCCAAATTATTCAAATGATGAATCACTCAGACACATTAGCAAAATTTTAAGTTTCATTTGTGGCATCCCCGCCACTTCATCTTATCACTTAACTTTTTCTTATTATTTTATCCGACATTAATTGATTTAGTTCATCAATGCCATCCATTCCTTACCCTTAAGCTAAATACCTAATAGCTCATAAAATTTTTATTCAATTTCCATAAGCATAAAAATGATATATATAAATATCATTCCATTCCACAGGATCTCATACATCATCTTAACTTACATCCCCGACACCTATCATACATAAATGCTACTTGTACTGTACCGTAGCTGAATTACAATTTACTATACATAAGCATATGAGTGTACCTTCTATGCTAACTGGGAAGCGTATCGAGAAGGTACACTTCGATTCTTCAGAAACAAGCTCCTCTGGTCGTAGCGGGGTTCACTTCAGGTAATCTGTAGGAAAAATGGTCGTAAAAGGGTGAGTTTACGCTCAGTAAGAAAGTTATGTAAAAGAGCGTGCTATGTCTCTAGATGCATTTTTCCTACTTGGCTCTATAATGTCATGTAAAATCATTATAAAGCATATTCATGTACTTTCATCAAATATAGAAAGTTCATAATAGCATATGCTTATAAATCAAGTAAATCATATGCTTCTTTAAAGTAGCATATGCAAACACCCATCATATACTTCTTTTAAATCATCATGGAAAACATACGTCATATACTTCATTCAAAACATACTTCAAGTACTTCTTTCAAATATCATTTACATACATATATACTTCTCTTAAAACATCTTATACTTTCTTGAAATCATACATCATATACTTCTTTTAAAACTTCTTATACAAGTACACCAAGTACTTTCGATTTCTTTATTCTTCGAAATTGCATATACATATAGTTTTTGATAACATAAAAACTATTTGTACTTTTCTGGAGTTATGTACCGCATCATCATCATCATCATTATCATCATGTGGCGTACCCCGTAGGGCCAGGAATCCTCCCTTAGCCGAACATGAAACATAGACAAATTTGGCCAACTGTCGGGGGCTACAGTAACACTAGTTAGGTGTCCTTCTGTAGCGACTGAGGCCTGACTTATGGTTCCTCGGCCAAACATACATCATTTCGGGACTTGATCAGAGCCCCTACTATAAACATAAAAGTGCATAATCTCAAAACATATGTCATATAGCTTTTTGCCATGACATTTTATATTTTCTTGAAATAGGTTTGAAAACCTCTTTTCAAAACAATGCAGTCGACTGGCCTCATAGGGCAGTCGGCTGCTACTTCATACTTTCATTTATCGAAATTCTCTTTATTTAAAATTCTGATATTTTTCATTTTGAAAACGCATGAGGGCAGTCGACTGGTCCATATAGCAATCGACTAGTTTTCAAACAGAATGCTTCTTCAAAATAGCAGTCGACTGGTCATATAGCAGTCGACTGTTTTTCAAACAGAATGCATCTTAGCAAATAGCAGTCGACTGTCCCATATAGCAGTCGACTAGTTTGAAACAGAATGCTTCTGGGTAAATAGCAGTCGACTGGCTTACATAGCAGTCGACTGGTTTGAATTGGTTTTCGAAAAAACGGCGTTTTGGATGTCTCTAGGCAGTCGGCTGCTCCTAGCCTAATTGGTACTAGGAGACAAGTCCGAAAATGTCATTTTTCCTGCATGAAATTAGCTGATGTTTCTTTCCAAACCACATAAGAATATCATAAAACATGCGGACATAGCCGCCTTACGTCCGTTACATAAATTCCTTACCTCGATTCCTTCGAGAACGCGAAATCACTTGGCGCGTCAACCCTAGCTTTTCACTCCTTCAAAGCTGTAACATCAAATCAAATTAACCTTTAAATTATCACTATACACATATCGTATTAACTTAGTACAACTCCAAACCATGAACATAATTGAACAAATCATCTTCTTCTCTTACCTTTTGCTAGTGACCAAAATCTCAAACTTTGAGATCTCCTCCAATACATGGATTCAATCTACCAAACTTCGGATATCACTTAGTCTAGTGACAAGGATCGATTTTCGTTCAACTAGCTAAAGGGATCGATGGAGGAATAAGGTAGCTTGTCAAGGTAGCTATGGAAGGAGACTTGGAAGCTTGGAGAAATGGAGAGAACGAAAGGGAGAGGGCTGGAAAGGATTGCTGCCATAGGGGTGATGATGGCTGAAGGGTGACTCATGCAATATGCATTAAATGCATGCAAATCCATAATTCATCTCAGCCATTGACCATGCTTTTGACCTTTTGACCCTTGATTCTCTTCCTTTTCTTCTCTTTCCTCCTATTAGCCACATGTATCATCAAATTATGAAATCTGATATTTGTTTCATCTTCATCCAATTAAATTACTTCATCTTAGCCCTTAACCTTTGACCATCCTTATTTGACAATTCACGTAATTGGTCTCCTTTCTTCCATATAACACTTGTCTTTAATTACACTTAATTTCTGACATTTAATTGTACAAAATCTTACATTTATTTTGCCATACTATAAGCATTCTCATAATATCATAATTTACTTCTTTGACTATTTAACCTTCCATTTCATTACTTCTTCCATGTTCCATACATCCTTCATACTTCATAATTCTCATATCTACTTATTTTCATTTAAGCTAACATACTTTATAATTATGGAGGAATTTCCTGAAATTGGGGATTTCACATCATTCATATTTTAAAATTGCTATAGGAAAAATGATCTTAGCTCAAATTACAGCCAAAAATTGGCCCAAGAATAAACAAAAAAAGCCCAAAAATTTGTCCCAAACAGGCTGAAAATTCCCCTTTTTTTTTGGTCAGACACATGCAAGATACACGCCCAAGACTATATGCAGGCGCGTGTGACACATGTGTCTGTGCCTGTCAAGCAAATGGTCAACACAACTAGTGCGTGCATTACACGCGCACGCGCTCAATCATCTTCTTCCTTAAGTCATGTTTTACGCAGAAAGATGAGTCTTTTTTACCCGAACCAATCGATTTTGGCCTATTTCAGTCTTATTTTTGCTCCTTTTTCTTATATTTCTCATCTCTAAAGACTATATAACAATAAATTTCCAATTTCATGTCAAAACTCATCAATACATAATGGGTTTCAAGGAAGTCAAGATTGAGAAAAATAAAAATGGAGTTTTAATGGTTTTTCTTTTTAAATCTTTAGCAAGACAGATGTTAAACTACAGCTTCGATGCCAAATGTTAGTCTAAATTAAGCCTAACATACTTCTAAACACACATGAAATATGTTAATGGTTTGTATGTGGAAAAAACACAATAAGGATCGAACTAACCTTTAGCTATTGCTTTACTATCTGTCTGATTTTGATCCAATATCATGAATCAATAGGCTTCCTTGAATTACTTACAAGCCTTCCAAGCACTCAAACCCTCACTAGAAGGTGTTTGTATAGAATAAGATATGATGCTCGAGGACCGGAAGATGCTCTCTATTTATTCTTATGAGAGCTTGCTAAGTATAACAAGAAAATCACGTTTTAACAATCATAAAAATGTGCTTTTAATAGCCAAAGATTGAGTTGAGATTCAGTGTGAAATTATGGACCATATCAGGAATTGGTCAACATGAGACTATTGGGATTATGGAAACCAGATTCTGTCAATTAACCAAAAATTCTATTTTCATATCGAGAATATACCAACAGATCTAAAGTTCAAATCTTAACACTTATGATTACTTCTAATTTTCTTAAATTTTGACCTCTTTTGTACTGAAAATTTACGAGTAACAAAAACCGTGCAGAAAAAATTTTCTTTCATGCAACGTCACAAAAAAGCAAATATTCGAGGAACAAGATCCATTTAGTTTTCATGCTTTCACAAATTGAAGCAGATATTGATAGGAGACTCATTAAGAAAGTGTAAAAGAAGATAACCTAGCATAACGAATAAAAGAATATCGCATCACTTGTTTTGAAACTTGAAGCATGTTGTCGTACTTGTGGAGCTGCTTGGTTACTATCTTTTCTTTCTTTTTCTTTTTCTTTTTTTTAATCCTGTGTCTCCTATTTAATCACCTGTCTTATTTATGTGAATGGTAGGATTTAAAATCAAATACAATATGAGAATTATTCTTCTTTTTCGCCATCTGGATTAATCAGGGAATCAACAGTATTTCTAATGGAATTTTTTAATCAAGAACATGATACTATAAACAACATGCACCAGGAATGGAAAAAAGAACATATCTGCCATTACTTTTTGAGTATACATATACTCTATTTGCTCCTTCAGCTTGTGAAGAAGGTGAAGAGGGCAGAACTGAACAAGGGAGACCATGGCGCAAATTTCCGACTCGAATTCAGACATTTACAGAAGGTTCAAGCCACATCTCTTCATGGTACTTTCTCAGGTTGGCTACACTTTCCTCTATATTATCACAGAGGCTTGCTTTAATCATGGGATGAATCCTCACGTCCACATAACTTATCGACACATTGTATCTGGCGTTGCGATGTTCCCTTTCGCCTATTTCCTTGAAAGGTACATAAATATTTATCTTCATGCAAATTTGACTTCTGCACCATTCCTTCATGAAAATATTGACATTCATGTTTTATGTTGATATGCACAATTGCTGCAGAAAAACAAGGCCAAAGCTGACAGTTGCCCTTTTTCTGGAGATATTTGTTCTCTCCATCCTGGGGTAAGGGAAGAGTTTTTTTTACATTTCAATAAAAACTGAAACAAACTAAGTCTCTTCCAATTACCACAGGGTGAGTTGGACTGTCAACATGTACTTTGCAAGCTTGAGATACACTTCTCCAACTTTCATCGCGGCAATCGTCAACACTATTGCTTCTTTGACGTTCATAATTGCGGTTTTGCTCAGGTTAACATACTTCTTGATCCATAAATTATCAAAGAATCCATGACTATAGCCAACAGTTATATCTTCAATCAACTTCTTGCAGATTGGAGGTTGTTAATCTTCGGAATCCTCGAGGATTAGCCAAAGTTCTCGGGACCTGTGTCTCCTTGGTTGGTGTAACAACGATGACATTGTACAAAGGTCCTGCCATAAAAAATCTATGGCATCCTCTAGTCCATATTCAAGGAAAGTCTGTCTTTCATGAGAATTGGCTGAAGGGTTCAATTCTTACCGTTGCAAGCTGCATAACTTGGTCCATATATTACATCATGCAGGTAAAAACTTATGCCCAGACCAAATTAATTAAATCTCCATGCAACACTATAACCAGCAAAAATTAAAGAAAAACACAACAAAAGTATAAAGAACTATTTGATAAAATTAGTTATGACATGCAGAATGAGAGATTTTACCAGGTATTGACATCTTCTGCAAGTAATCGTAATTGAAATGAAAGCTACTTGCTAATTTCTACAGCAGACATGCAGAAGTATGCTTATGATCTCCAAAATTTTGTAGGCATTTACATTGAAACGATATCCAGCACCATTGTCATTAACTACTTGGATGAGCTTTGTTGGGGCAGCACAATCAGCCGTCTTCACAGTCATTGTGGAGCATAAACCATCTGCTTGGAAAATGGGATTCAATATCGACTTCTGGGCTACTTTATATGCTGTAAACAGGGCCTTATTAAATAGTGTAGTGAAAGAAAACTTTAATTTTATTGTAAATTTCTAATTACAAATCATCAATGGCAGGGGGTGGTGTGCTCCGGTATAATAATCTTCATTCAAATGTGGTGCACGGAGCAGAAAGGGCCAGTCTTTGTGACTATGTTCAATCCCCTTTCAACAATACTGGTGGCAGTTTTTACACATTTTGTCCTCGGTGAAACGCTTTACACTGGCAGGTTATTTCAAATTCAATTTATTCATGATCTCTCAGTACGCTATCAAGAACAAAAAATTTGCGCATATGCATTTCACTTAGCAAGAAGATTGACATATAACTCGTGGGTTCTGAAATGTTCACCTGTGTATATTCAGCATTTTAGGGGGAGTAATTGTCATTGTTGGCCTGTATTTGCTGGTGTGGGGCAAAGATCGTGATCAGGAAGCTCGAATTGGAAGAGAAGAGCAATCTTACTTGGCCAATGACCAGAAAACTGACTCCAAGGTACACAAAACCCTTTCAGCTGAAAGGGAAGAATCACAATGCGAACCTTGAAGAGCAAAATGTGTTCATGATAAATCCAGAAAATTAAGAACAGAGAGAAAACCAGGGGAAGGACATACAAGAAGCTAGAAGAAACAAGTTCATTTCCTGACCTCTGTTTAAATACATATCTGCATATTAATGTTCTAATTTAAGAGAATGACAGGGCAGCGTTAGTTTTGCTACAGAGGTTCACAATACAAGCCAGCTTAGTCCAAAGTTCACCTTCACGCATGAAATTCCTAGTCACTTCCTTGTTCCTTCTCTTTTCATTCTCATTTTTCTGGTTAAATAACAAAAATTTCGTGGAAATCATCTGTATAATTTGCATGGCATATTATAATTTCTTCATCCCAAAGCATGAACTTCCACAGTGATGGGTGTGTTATTAAGTTCGTATAACAGGACCAAAACTCCAAATACAAAAACAAGTTGCACAAAATAATTAATTGCCAAAACATCGAATACAAGTTACACAAAAGAATTGACTTCCGCAGAACTATAAACTAATGCAAGTTGACTCCATTTTAACAAGTAGCATAACATTTATTTCCATAAATGTGAGCAGATGAGAAATTCCAGCTTCAACATGCCGAAGCAAAAGCTACTTAGATTAATAGCTAAGAGAGAGGCATTGAAATTCGTGTAGATGGTGAAAAAATCATTTATTCAAGAAAACAAGGTTTCTGGTCATTCTAGCTATCCATTAACCACTGGTTGAGTTCAAAATGGGATAACTAAACTTCCAATGATATATTTACCGATCAGCCAAGGCAAACACTGGGAGGAAACTCAAAGATATTTGAAATAGTACAAGTATTCATAACCTCAACTGTAAAGTGACAATAAAGCAAACCATAAGAAAAGGGGGCCTAACCAACTATATGCTCATGACCTTGAGATGTAACCCACGCTGATGAAGGTAAATGTAAGCACACTGGTATCAACCGTAACTAGGAAAAATTGTCATCCTATATGACCCAGGATGATAAGCTGCTGGGTGAGCTGGAAGATACCCAGCTGGTGGGATAGTCACTGTTTTCAACTGTTGCTCTATCCTTCCTTTATCTATCTTCAGTACAAGCTTCTCTTCTCGTATTTCATTCTTCTCAGCCTGCTGCTCCTTTAATGGCTAACCTGAGTTGCCTATGTGGTTGTCATCATAAATTGAGAGATTGTCCATCAGTTTTTCGGGATTGTTTTGTTAGTAGAATTTTATTGACAGTTAACAACCAAGGCTTAGCCTAGCGGTTGTGTAAACTAATGGAGAAAAGAAGTAATTCTCTCTTCTTGATTGATTGAAAAGGTGTTACATATTTATATACACTCTAATCTATCTATTTTAGGAATGTATTTAATACAGGAAAACCTCTACAATTAGATCTCCTATAATCAAGCTAGATCTCCTATAATCAGTTAACTAATATAGGAAATACAGCTATTTACATCTGTTACTTCTATAACACTCCCCCTCAAGCTGGAGCATAGATATCTATCATGCCCAGCTTGTTACAGATGTAAGTAACCCGAGCTCCATTAAGAGCTTTTGTGAAGATGTCCCCTAGTTGTTCCCCAGTCTTTACATAAGCTGTAGAAATCAAGTTTTGTTGAATCTTTTCACGAACAAAGTGACAATCTATCTCAATGTGCTTAGTTCGTTCATGAAAGACAGGGTTTGAGGCAATATGAATTGTAGCTTGATTATCACACCATAGCTTTGCTGGAATTGTCATCTTAAAACCCATTTCGGTCAAAAATTGGGAGACCCACATCAATTCACTCGAAGCTTGTGCCATTGCTCGATACTCAGATTCTGCACTAGATCGTGACACCACACTCTGTTTCTTACTCTTCCATGAGACCAAATTACCACCAACAAAAACACAGTACCCGGTAGTGGATCTTCGATCAATCTTGGAACTTGCCCAATCTGCATCTGAGAAACATTCAATATTTCTATGTCCATGATTTTGATATAGAATACCTTGTCCAGGAGCTCCTTTGAGGTAACATAGTATCTGTTCCAAAGCTGACCAATGATGGACTGTGGAGGAAGACATAAACTGACTTACAATGCTAACTGAATAAGCAATGTCAGGGCGAGTCACTGTGAGATAGTTTAGTTTTCCAACTAACCTCCTATATCGTTCAGGATCATTAAAAAGCTCTCCATCCTTTGTAAGTTGCTGATTAGGAAGCATTGGAGTACTGCATGGTTTGGCCCCTAATTTTCCAGTTTCTGCTAATAAATCCAAAACATACTTCCGTTGAGACAGAAAGATACCCTTCTTGCTCCTTGATACCTCAATCCCCAAGAAGTATTTCAAGGAACCCAGATCTTTAGTGTTGAACCGGTTTTGAAGAAATGATTTTAGTGATAAGATTCCCTGCACATCGCTTCCAGTAATAATAATGTCATCAACGTAAACCACCAATAGAATGATACCAGAAGCAGATTGCTTATAGAATACAGTGTGATCACTCTTACTTTTCTGCATCCCAAATTCTTCTACTGCTTGGCTAAACTTTCCAAACCAAGCCCGAGGACTTTGCTTCAATCCATATAATGACTTTCGCAGACGACACACTTTCCCAGACTCCCCCTGAGCAACAAACCCAGGAGGTTGCTCCATGTATACCTCTTCTAAAAGATCACCATGCAAAAAGGCATTCTTCACATCAAGCTGGTGCAAAGGCCAATTATTCATTGCGGCCAAGGAAATAAACAGACGAACCGAAGTCAACTTGGCTACTGGAGAGAACGTGTCCAAGTAGTCAATCCCATAAGTTTGAGCATAGCCCTTAGCAACCAATCGAGCTTTAAGACGAGCTACAGATCCATCAGAATGAAACTTAACTGCAAAGACCCACTTACAGCCAACAGCTTTCTTGCCAGGGGGTAGTTCAACTAGTTCCCAAGTTCCATTTTCAGTCAAGGCATTCATTTCATCAAGCGGCTGCCCGCCACCCAGACTGGGATAGGGCTTGCTGAACAATCTCGGGACCTCAACTGAATCAAGAGAAGCAATGAAAAAGCAAGAAGCAGAAGATAATTGGTTATAGGTAACACAAGAGGAAATGGGATGGGTGCATTGACGTTTACCTTTTCGAAGAGCAATAGGTAAATCAAGGTCACTAGGAGGAGGATCTAATGAAGAAGGCGATACCGGTTCCGAACTAAGATCAGGGGAACGGGGTCTTCTAGAGTAAACATTAGTGATAGGTGGTCTAGGCTGTGGCAATGGTGGAGGTGGAATTGGAGCAGAATCTAAACTGATGACATGATACACTAACAACTCATCACAATCTTGTGAGGATTTAGGCAAAGATGAGTCACCAAAGAATGGGGTCTGTTCATGAAAGGTGACATCAGCAGAAACCAGGTACCTATTTAAGAGTGGAGAAAAACATCTATACCCTTTTTGCAGACGAGAGTATCCCAGAAAAACACACCTCAATGACTTAGGGTCCAGTTTAGAAACCTGTGGACGATTATCACGAACAAAACAAGTACACCCAAATATACGTGGTTCAATAGGAAAGAGATGGTTACTTGGAAATAAAACCTGGTAGGGTATCTGGTTCTGTAAAACAGTAGAAGGCATACGATTGATCAAAAAACATGCAGTAGAAACTGCATCAACCCAAAAATGTTTAGGCACATTAGTTTGAAACAAAAGAGCTCTAGCTGTCTCAAGAAGATGTCTATTTTTTCTTTCAGCTACTCCATTTTGGGACGGAGTATCAACACAAGATGACTGGTGAAGCATCCCATTTTGGGTCATGTATGTCTGAAAAGGTGCAGAAAAATATTCTTTGGCATTGTCACTTCTCAAAATCTTAACAGAAACATTGAATTGAGTTTTAATTTCAGCACAAAAAGATTGAAAATGTGACAGTAACTCAGTACGAGATTTCATAAAGTAAAGCCAAGTCATACGAGAGAAATCATCCACAAAGGTGACAAAATATCGAAATCCATTAGATAAAACAGGACAAGGTCCCCAAACATCAGAGTGAACTAACTCAAAACTATGACTAACTCTTTTATTAATTCTAGGAATAGAAGACAAACGATGGTGTTTAGCAAATTGACACGACTCACAATCTAAAGATGATACTTGCTGAAACTGAGGGTATAACTTTTTTAGCAGCGGTAATGATGGATGTCCTAATCGACAATGGACTTCAAACGGAGATAAGGTGCTGGAACAGGCTATGGGTCGAGGTATTTGGGTATCCAAAATGTATAGCCCCCCTGACTCTCGTCCTTTACCAATAATCCTCTTCGTCATAAGATCCTGAAAAAGACAATGGTCAGGGAAGAATGAGATACAACAATTAAGAGCACGTGTAATTTTGCTAACAGAGACAAGATTAAAAGAAAATTGAGGTAAACTAAGGACAGAAGTTAAAGGTAATGTAGGTGTGACATTAATGGTGCCGGAACCAAGAACATTAGAGGTAGATCCATCTGCTAAGGTGACTGAAGAAAGCTGTTTATGAAAGGTGGAAAAGAGTGTTGGATTACCTGTCATGTGATCTGTAGCACCAGAATCAATGACCCATTGTGTGGAAGAGGAGAGAAGACAAGTATTGTTGTTACCTGACTCAGCAAGGGCAGTGATAGAAGGAGATTTCTTGGATGCCTCCTGAAATTGGATGAATTTAGCATATTCATCTGCAGAAATCGAGAAAGTCTGATCATGAGAGACCTCATTAGTAGTGACCATGTGAGCTGACTGTGATCCAGAACCCTTCTGATTCCTTTTGAGCAACCTGACAAGTTCTCTTTGTATGACCAGGTTCATGGCAGTAATAACAGACTACCCCGAGCCTTGATTTCCAGAATTCCGAGTGCCACCCCTAGTACCATTACTTCCTCCCCTATAATTGCCCTGAGACTGAGGTCTACTGATATCTGTACTTTTCTGGCTAACAAGAGCACTAGGTTGCTGTACGGATGAAGTTTGAGAACTCGGAATAGTATGCAACACTCTAGTATAAGCTTCCCTCAGAGTAGTAACTCTAGGGTCAGACAGAATCTGTGATTTGACACCTTCATACTGAGAGTTAAGGCCAGCCAGAAAACTCATAATAGCCATCTGTTCTCTTTGAGCCTGCTGAACCCTGACATCTGCACTAAAAGGCAACAGTGCATTCAATTCTTCATAAACACGTTTAAAGTGCATGTGATAAGTGTTAAGTGACTGATCCTGTTGTTCAGCTCGATAGAACTCCTTGCACACATCAAAAATTCGAGAAATATTTTCTCTCCCAGAAAACACAAACGCCAATTCCTCCATTGCATCTTTAACATAATCACAATGAGTAATATGACCAGACTGATCAGGTTCAATAGAATTACGTATTTGTATCAAAAGTTGAGCATCAATTCTCATCCACTCAGAATAATTCGGATCAGTCGCAGTCGGGGGTTTTTCTACGAGATGACTCTCTTGAGAAATACTTCTCAAATACAACCTCACAGTCTTATTCCAATAAAAATAATTAATCCCATTCAATTTTTCATCAGTAATTTTTGCCATAGATACTACACTAGTCACAACATGTTTTTGTTCACCAGCCATGATTACCACCAAAAATCAGACAGAACAGAATACCCAAACACAGAAAAACAAATCACAGCAACTGTTCAAAGAGATAGCACCTAAGAATACTTTCCTGGTGCCAAACAAAGTAGATAGGGAAATAGATCAGGAGCTAGCGACTACAGCGAGCCAAACCAGAGACAGATCCGACTATGCACGCTCCTCCATGCGTCGGCAAGTGAAACTGAAACAGAGACTTCAGGCGGCGCGTGTGGTTCACGCGCTGAGATTTAGGCTGCCAAAATTTTCCAGCAAGACAGACGGCAGCAGGCGCTCCTCTTGGAGCAGGAGGTGAGAATAAATGATCACTCAAACGGGGTGACCCAGAAATCAGCAAGTGCTGCACACTTGGGCAGCCAAGAAAAGAACAGAAAGAAAAAAAAACAAAGAAAAATTCCAGAAGTCTTTATGGCTCTGATACCATGTAAACTAATAGAGAAAAAAAGTAATTCTCTCTTCTTGATTGATTGAAAAGGTGTTACATATTTATATACACTCTAATCTATCTATTTTAGGAATGTATTTAATACAGGAAAACCTCTACAATTAGATCTCCAATAATCAAGCTAGATCTCCTATAATCAGGTTAACTAATATAGGAAATACAGCTATTTACATCTGTTACTTCTATTACAGGTTGTTATCCTTTCTTAAGAGGGATTAGGTCTAATGTCTGATTCCCCATTCCCCTCTTTACTTCCTATGAATTAAAAAAAAAAAAAAGGAATTTTATTGACAGTAAAGTTAGTTGACAGTTTCTAAAATTCTTTTCTCTTGTAACATTCCTCATAAAATGAATATAGAGTACATTTGTTCGCATTGTCAGCAAGCTAAAAGCCACAAACTTCCATTTTCATTGTCTACAACTTCTTATAGTTCACCTTTTACATTAATTGAAGCTGACATTTGGGGTCTTGCCCTTTATTTGTCTGGAAATGGCTATCAGTATCACATTTTTTTTGTTGATGTTTACTCTAGATATAATGGATTTATTTTTTGAAAACAAAGAATGAATGATGGAGAATGGGAGCAATAAAATATTTTAGTTTTAGTCTTTTAATTGTTTTAGAGTTTTTAGGCTGGAAAATACTATGTTTAATTTTATTAATAGGATTTAGGATTTTATTTTAGTCTTTTATTGTTTTATTTTAGGGTATTAGAATTTTAATAGAGAGTTTGTATCCTATTAGGATTAGGCTTGCTTGCCTATAAATAGGCTTTGTACTCTCTTTAAAAATAGAGAATAATAATTTCAGAATTTTCAGCAAAGTTTTTGCTCTTTGGTTGTGTGACTCAACCATTCTTAGGTGTGACTCCTAAGAAACCCTAAATGAGACTCCTAGGCTTTTATTCTTTACTGTTTTAGCAGCATAATTAGCCCTAATTCACATCCTAAACCCTAATTCAAACCTAACTCAATCTGTCATACATCAATTGGCGCCGTCCGCGGGAAACGAAAAAAAGAAAAAAAAGAAAGTTCTGGACAGATTTGAGTTTGCAATTAGTTTACTCAATTTTGCGTCCATGATGGTGACTAACGCTGAATTAAGTAAGGCTACAGTGGAACTCCAACAAGACCATGAGCGTACCAAGAGTATTGTGGAGAATATGAATGAATGTCTTAATGGTTTACAACAAACTATTGAAACATTAGCAGCTTCTATAGCACGGATAGAAGCACGTCTAACTCAAGCCCCACAAGCTGCTCCTGTCCAACCTATTGCTCAACTACCTGCAGTTGTAGGAGAGCGTGCCGAGCCACGTGATCATGCTGGAGATATCACTAGGAAGGTGAAAGTAGGAGTGGCAGATTTTGAAGGTAAAGTGGATCCAACTTTGTTTCTTGATTGGCTTAACTCTCTTGAAGATTATTTCAATTGGTATGATATGTCGGATGAAAGAAGGGTTCGATTTGCCAAGATGAAGCTAATTGGGTTAGCAAAAATCTGGTGGTATGGTGTGGAGAGTGAAATAACAAGGTTAGGACAGCCCCAAATTCAAACTTGGGAAGAGATGAAGGCCAAGCTCAAAGAAAAGTACTTGCCACTTAATTATCTTGAGAAGATGCGCCAACAAGCATATAGTTTACAGCAAGGCAGCATGTCCGTTACTGAATACATGAATAAATTTGATGAATACAAGATAAGGAGTCAAGTTGTGGAAGATGCTGCACAAGCAGCATCACGATTTCAGGCTGGGTTGAGGATTGACATCAAAAGGGAGATGCTTAGGCAGCCTATTAGCTCAGTAGAACAGGCCTTCCAGACAGCCCTTAATGCAGAACAATATTTGAGCTATTCTACTAGCAAGAGAATGGATTTTCAAATTGGGGAAACAGCAGTTAAGAGGAACTTGGGTGCAAATCTAGAGAAAGCGACTACTCGTCTTAATGGAACAAGACCCACTACTGATGTCAACAATCCTAAAATGGAGTATGTTTGTTTCAAGTGTGGGGAGGCTGGACACTTTGGGTGCGATTGTCCAACAAAAAGAAATATGCATATGGGAGTGGAAAAAGAGGATGAAGAAATTCAGAAAGATGATGACAATTCTATTGATTATGGCACTTATGAGGCTGATGATCTTGACTCTGATGGTGTAGATACATCTCTCTTGGTTCGACATATCTTGGCAGCCCCTAGAATGGAAAGGGAGGATTGGCGATGCACTTCAATATTCCAAACACTTGTTCGTTGTGGTGGCCAAGCCAAAAAACTTGTTATTGAAGGTGGGAGTTCCATAAATGTAGTTTCTACCTCCACTGTTGCGCGTCTCAAACTAAAAACTACACCACACCCTTACCCCTATAAAGTGGGCTGGATTGACAGAACCACAATTCCGGTAACACAACAATGTCTTGTATCTTTTAGTTGTGGTGATTATGTTGATTCTATACTTTGTGATGTTATCCCTATGCAAGTTGCCCACATCCTTCTTGGTCGTCCTTGGCAATATGACCGAGATGTGAGTCACGCGGGCAAGGTAAACACCTATAGTTTCTGTCACCGAAACAAGAATATTGTTTTAAAGCCAATGAGTTCAGAGGATTTCAAGAAGTATGAGAAGAAAAAGACTCCAAGTTCAAGTAAAGTTGTGGAGGGTGAGAAGAAACATCTCTATATTTTGACTAAAAGGCAGTTTGAAGTTAAGAGCAACAAAAATTACCCAATACATGCTAATTCGAAAAGGAGGCCTACTAATTTCAATGAAGGTAACATTGGTATGTGTTGGATTATGCCCTTAGAACCATTCATTAGATGATTGACTTTGGCATTTTTTTATGTATCATGACATTTTTATTTATTATAGTTCATTATTATATTTGTCTTATAACTGCGTAATGTAATCTTATATGATAATGTCCTTAGAATAGTAATAACACACTATTCTTAAAATATCCCTAGTCAAGTATTATTGTAAACAAGGATAACAATGATACGATAAGACTAGTATGTGGTTGATTGATAACCATTGTCATGGATATAGGATATCAAGTCATCACATAGGTACATGTTAGAGAACTATGTACTGGATCGACCCTCCATGAGAACACTACATGATTGTTATATGAGTGTCATAAGCGATTCTCATAGTGATGATGGTGTATGTGATCCTTTGACTTGAGATCATCAGAGATCCCAACATAAGAATTGCATATTTAATGCTGCTAGATGTCATTCGTAACAGGATGGACTATAAAGGTAGTAATTGGGTATGCCTTGATCTATGTAGAGGGATGTTAGTGATCAAGATAGGATTTATCCCTCTTATATAACAAGAGTGATGTCTTGGGCCCTTTGATAGAGTGAGACTAAGAAATGCATGACCATGCTCGAATAAGTCAATATGAGATATTGATTTTATTTGTTTAATTAGTCTACTCAGGAATCAAGAAACGCTGATTAGACTATACAAGTGTGACACATTCCATGACTTGTGTCTAATCAAGACATCAAAGGATAAAGGGATTAGACTACACGGTAACATCTATCACGAGTAAGGTTATGTCGAGTCATTGACATTCTCGTTACATGGGTAGCAATGATGTGTTGCTAGATACCGCTCATTGCCTGTGACAATTTTGTCATTGCCATTGTTTTTAGAACCTATTGGGTCGCACACTTAGAACGGATCAATGAGGAGCTTAATTAATCCTATTCTGAATTGGATTAAGGATATAACTAATCCTATTCTGAATTGGATTAAGGATATAACTAATCCTATTCTAAGTAGGATTAGAGTTCTGTTTGACAGTAAATTTTAGAGTAAAATTTACTGCCTATAAAAGGATGTTTTTGTGTTTTCTAAAACACAGCCGCACAATTAAATAGAAAAGAGAAACCTGTTCTCTGTGGTTTTTTAGAGCTTCTTTCAAACAAAACAAAATATTCTTTTAATCGAAGCTAGCAATTCGGTTAAAATAAAAAACGCTCTTTAAGGCTTCTGATCGTGAGACGTTCAAGAGTCGTGAGATCCGTTCGTGTGGATACCATAGAGGCAGGAACGAAAAGTTGTTGCTTGTGACTCGACCAACGACAGAAAATCAGAGAAAACGTTAGGTAAAATCTCGAAACCCTAATCAGGCAACTCTCCGAATCGATCCTGGTGGAGGCCGAATGATTTAAATTCCGCTGCGTGTTTGTTTCGGTTTCCTTCACTGGTATCCGAGCCAATTCGAAGTCCCTGATTTGTTTTGATAAGAGCATGATCTCTGGTTACTTTTTGTTTATGATTACATGCAATCGTTTTAATGAGATTAATACGGATTAGAATATATATGATATATTCAGAGGCTAGAAATCGAATTGTTGAAATTATATATATGATATATATCAATTTCGATTCAACTTATATATGAGATATAATCTGTGATGCGAATTATTAGTGGCGGTTTCTGTTCTGCATAAACGTTATGGAAGAAACAGAATAATGTCGAAAGTGTATAAAGATCCTGATAAGATTGAAACACTTTTAGATAAGAGTTTTGATGCGACTAAAATTATAGTCAGTATGAGATACTGGCTGGAACATCCTGATAAGATTAGGACACTTCCGGATAAGGTGCGTTGGCAATGTCAATACTGTTGACCTTTTTTTTTTTCGGGGGCTCCGCCCCCACACCCCCGCAAGGAGCGCTGCCCCTTGACCTGCCCGCTGACCGGCCAGCGGGACCGCCGCCCCTGGGAACCCCGCAGTCAGGGTCATAATTCTTTTCAAATGTGCCTCATTAATAAAACTAAAAGTTGAAATTGCATTACACTTGTTTGTATAACACGGTGGTTGTTGTTTGAGCATGGTGCATAGTTATAGCCCTAGCCCAATATGATTGTATTTTGGTGGTTGTAAATTTTAATAAATACGACCTGCGTGTCGTGCCTTGTTCTTGAAATTCTTGTTGTACATTCTTTTCTCATCTTACTCCCCTCGAATGTAACTCGAGGTTTCTCTTAAACTATGTAATTGTAACGTAGTATAGGGTTAGAATTTAGCTAAGTATGAGTTGATGGTGATCAACACTAATGGAGCTGACAACCATGCAAAGGATGACCAAAGAGGCACTTGGAGAAGATGCTATTACCCTTAGGTTAACCCTTAGGGTTTCTCATTAGCTTGGGAAATCCATTTAGTTTGGGCTATAACTATGTCACGTTTATTTTATTGCTTAATTGCATGAGATGCATGGTTTATTTTGTACGTTTATGATATGAAAATCATATGATAATTTTAGAAAAGTAAAAATTGGTGAGATCTTATTCAATAAACTAAGAAAATCCCTCAAATTAAATTAAGCCAATAATAGATGCCTACCAATGAATAGCACTCGTCAAGGCTAGAATCGATTTTGTTATGTTTGCCAAAGCAGAATATCATATCTATCTTAGTAAGACGCGAAGGGATAATAGTGATATCCAAAGGCTATAAATTGGGTTGACTTAACTAGATTTCCTCAATAGGATTGGGAATTTAGAGGCATAAAGTTAGGCTTCCATTCATGAGATGAATTAGAACAAGTGTTGTTCACCCAACTATCCAAGAGTTACATGAGATGTAATTGGTAAGTGTTGCCTACCTAAATAGCCAAATCTTGGGCGATTAGCCAAAGCTAACTCTAGATAAGGTGAAATATGGATCTTGGCCCACTAGAGAAATTATGTGATAATTTTTCCGAATTAATAGTGAGGGTTGTTGATTCGATAAAAATAGTGGGAGCATCATTTAATAAATATTTAATTAAATGAATGCATTCATGATACTTATATTTTGCATATTTCTGTTGTAGATTATCATGGCATCAAACACAAATAACACACTTTCACTGCTATCTGTCCTTGAGAAGGACAAGTTGAATGGGACAAACTTCCTGGATTGGTACAGGAACCTGAGGATAGTCCTCAAGCAAGAAAAGAAGTTGTATGTCCTTGAGATTCCCTTATCTGAGGAACCACCCGCTAATGCTCCAAAGGCAGAAAGAGATGCTTATAAGAAGCATCAAGATGATGCATTGGATGTTAGTTGCCTTATGCTTGCCTCCATGAATCCTGAGCTTCAAAAGCAACATGAGGAAATGGATGCGTTCGATATGATCGAGCATCTCAAGCAACTCTATCAAGAGGAAGCTAGGCAAGAAAGGTACAATGTCTCTAAGGCATTGTTTCAATGTAGGATGGCAGAGGGGACTCCCGTTGGTACTCATGTGCTCAAGATGATTGGGTACATTGAAAACCTTGAAAGATTGGGATTTCCTTTGGGCCAAGAGTTGGCCACTGATGTGATTCTGCAATCGTTGCCAGACAGCTACAGTCAGTTTGTTGTTAATTACAACATGAATGAAATTGACAAGACTCTGCCACAGTTACTTAGCATGTTGAAAACAGCTGAATCCAACATGAAAAAGGCCAAGCCCAAAGATGTCTTAATAGTTAAGAAAGCTAAGGGCAGAGCTAATGCAAAGGGCAAGAAAAAAGGTAATAAAGCCAATGGCAAGTTCAAGCCCAATGATACTGCACTGAAGCCTAAAGGTGGGGTTGCCAAAGAAGGAAAATGCTTCCATTGCGGTGAAACCGGACATTGGAAGAGGAACTGCAACAAATACTTGGAAGAGCTAAAGAAGAAGAGAGGAAGTGAGACTTCCACTTCAGGTATTTATGTTATAGAAGTTAATCTATCTACTTCTTCATCATGGGTATTAGATACTGGATGTGGTTCTCACATTTGTGTAAATGTGCAGGAACTCAAAAGGAGTAGATCGTTGACTAAGGGCGAGGTCGACCTACGAGTGGGAAATGGAGCAAGGGTTGCTGCATTAGCTGTAGAAACTTATATTTTGACATTGCCCACAGGGCTTGTTTTAGAATTAGATGACTGTTATTATGTGCCTTCCATCACTAAAAACATTATTTCTATTTCTTGTTTGGACAAGAAGGGTTTTTCATTTATAATAAAGGACAACTGTTGCTCCATTTATTTAAATGATATCTTTTATGGTAGTGCACAACTAATTAATGGTCCTTACATTCTAAATCTTGATATGCCTATTTATAACATAAATGCTAAAAGGATTAAATCTAATGATCAAAATCCAACATATCTCTGGCATTGTCGCTTGGGACACATAAATGAGAATCGCATTTCCAAACTCCATAAAGATAGACTTTTGGACTCATTTGATTTTGAATCGTATGAGACATGTGAATCTTGTTTGATGGGTAAGATGACTAAAACCCCTTTCAAAGGACATAGTGAAAGGGCAAGTGATTTATTGGGCTTAATACATACAGATGTATGTGGACCTTTAAACACACAGGCCAGAGGTGGGTTTATGTACTTTATTACATTTACTGATGATTTCAGTAGATATGGCTATGTGTATCTTATGAGACACAAGTCAGAATCTTTTGAAAAGTTCAAAGAATTCAAGAATGAAGTACAAAACCAACTTGGCAAGAGCATTAAGGCACTTCGATCAGATCGAGGTGGTGAATACTTAAGCCAAGAATTTTATGACTATCTTAAAGAGTGTGGGATTGTCTCACAACTCACTCCTCCAGGTACACCACAATGGAATGGTGTATCTGAAAGGAGAAACCGAACTTTATTAGATATGGTTCGATCAATGATGAGTCATACAGATCTTCCAGAATCCTTTTGGGGACATGCATTAGAAACAGCTGCTTTTACACTGAACCGTGTTCCATCTAAATCGGTTTCAAAGATACCATATGAGATATGGACTGGTAAACGTCCCAGTATGTCTTTTATGAAGATTTGGGGTTGTGAGGCTTATGTAAGACGTCAAGTCTCTAACAAACTTGCACCTAAATCTGATAAGTGCTATTTTGTGGAATATCCTAAACTAACTAAAGGATATTATTTTTACAATCCCACTGAGCGCAAAGTGTTTGTAGCTCGAACAGGTGTCTTTCTAGAAAGAGAATTCATTTTTAGAAGAACTAGTGGGAGAAAAGTAGAACTTGAAGAAATTCAAGAGCTACAAGATAGCGCACCCGATGTTGAGATGGAGCCTGAGCAAGCACCACAAGTTGTTGTGGAACCAGAACCACAAGCTGTTGTGCAGCAACCGCCTGCTCAAGAGACACAAGCCTTGCGTAGATCAGTTAGAACACATCGTGAGCCAAAGAGATATGGATTTCTAATGACTCAAAACGGTGATATATTGCTCATGGACCAAGATGAGCCTACTACCTATCAAGAGGCTATTACAGGGCCAGACTCTGAGAAATGGCTTGAAGCCATGAGATCTGAGATGGAATCCATGTATGCCAACCAAGTTTGGACCTTGGTTGACTTACCCGAAAGGGTAAAACCTATAGGGTGTAAATGGGTTTTTAAGAAGAAAACCGACATGGAAGAAATTTTCATACCTATAAAGGGCGATTGGTTGCTAAAGGTTTTAAACAAATTCATGGTATTGACTATGATGAAACTTTTTCACCAGTTGCGATGATCAAATCCATTAGGATCTTGCTTGCGATAGCTGCATACCATGATTATGAAATCTGGCAAATGGACGTCAAGACTACTTTTCTTAATGGAAAGCTACTCGAGGATGTGTACATGACACAACCTGAGGGTTTTGTTGATCCAAAAAATGTTGGAAAGGTTTGTAAGCTGCAACGTTCTATTTATGGACTAAAGCAAGCTTCTCGAAGTTGGAATCTTCGTTTTGATGATGCAATCAAAGAGTTTGGTTTCATCAAGAACGAAGATGAACCTTGTGTCTACAAGAAGGTCAGTGGGAGCAATATTGTCTTCCTGGTGTTGTATGTAGATGACATACTACTCATTGGGAATGACATCCCTACCCTTCAGTCTGTAAAGACTTGGTTAGGGAATTGCTTTTCAATGAAAGACTTGGGCGAAGCTACCTATGTACTGGGTATAAAGATCTATAGAGATAGATCAAGGAAATTAATTGGCCTTAGTCAAAGTGCATACATAGATAAAGTGCTAAAGAGGTTTAGCATGCAGGATTCCAAGAAAGGATTCTTGCTTATGACACATGGCATTACTCTCTCAAAAGAACAGTGTCCTACAACACAAGAAGAGAGAGAACGTATGAGTAAAGTTCCATATGCATCTGCTATTGGATCCATTATGTATGCCATGTTATGCACACGTCCCGATGTCTCGTATGCCTTGAGCATGAGTTGATCCTGGTGAACGTCACTGGATCACTGTCAAAAATATTCTTAAGTACTTGAGAAAGACTAAAGATACATTCTTGATATATGGAGGTGAGGAAGAGCTCATTGTAACAGGTTACACTGATGCTAGCTTCCAAACTGATAAAGATGACTATAGATCGCAGTCTGATTATGTGTTTTGCCTTAACGGTGGTGCTGTGAGCTGGAAGAGTTCAAAGCAGGCGACAGTGGCCGATTCTACAACAGAGGCTGAGTATATAGCTGCCTCTGAAGCTGCTAAGGAGGCTGTTTGGATCAGGAAGTTCATTACTGAGCTTGAAGTTGTTCCTAGCATTATAGATCCGATTGAGCTCTATTGTGACAACAATGGAGCCATCGCACAAGCTAAGGAACCTAGATCTCACCAACGATCCAAACATATCCTATGGCGCTTCCATCTCATTCGAGATATCATCGAGAGAGGAGATGTGAGGATATGCAAAGTACCAACTGACGATAACATCGCCGACCCACTGATGAAGCCTTTGACGCAGCAGAGACATGATCGTCACACTAGGTCACTAGGTATTAGATACATGAGTGAATGGTCTTAGTGCAAGTGGGAGATTATTGGATTATGCCCTTAGAACCATTCATTAGATGATTGACTTTGGCATTTTTTTATGTATCATGACATTTTTATTTATTATAGTTCATTATTATATTTGTCTTATAACTGCGTAATGTAATCTTATATGATAATGTCCTTAGAATAGTAATAACACACTATTCTTAAAATACCCCTAGTCAAGTATTATTGTAAACAAGGATAACAATGATACGATAAGACTAGTATGTGGTTAACTGATGACCATTGTCATGGATATAGGATATCAAGTCATCACATAGGTACATGTTAGAGAACTATGTACTGGATCGACCCTCCATGAGAACGCTACATGGATTGTTATATGAGTGTCATAAGCGATTCTCATAGTGATGATGGTGTATGTGATCCTTTGACTTGAGATCATCAGAGATCCCAACATAGAGAATTGCATACTTTAATGCTGCTAGATGTCATTCGTAACAGGATGGACTATAAAGGTAGTAATTGGGTATGCCTTGATCTATGTAGAGGGATGTTGAGTGATCAAGATAAGATTTATCCCTCTTATATAACAAGAGTGATGTCTTGGGCCCTTTGATAGAGTGAGACTAAGAAATGGATGACCATGCTCGAATAAGTCAATATGAGATATTGATTTTATTTGTTTAATTAGTCTACTCAGGAATCAAGAAACGCTGATTAGACTATACAAGTGTGACACATTCCATGACTTGTGTCTAATCAAGACATCAAAGGATAAAGGGATTAGACTACACGGTAACATCTATCACGAGTAAGGTTATATCGAGTCATTGACATTCTCGTTACATGGGTAGCAATGATGTGTTGCTAGATACCGCTCATTGCCTGTGACAATTTTGTCATTGCCATTGTTTTTAGAACCTATTGGGTCGCACACTTAGAACGGATCAATGAGGAGCTTAATTAATCCTATTCTGAATTGGATTAAGGATATAACTAATCCTATTCTGAATTGGATTAAGGATATAACTAATCCTATTCTAAGTAGGATTAGAGTTCTGTTTGACAGTAAATTTTAGTGTAAAATTTACTGCCTATAAAAGGATGTTTTTGTGTTTTCTAAAACACAGCCGCACAATTAAACAGAAAAGAGAAACCTGTTCTCTGTGGTTTTTTAGAGCTTCTTTCAAACAAAACAAAATATTCTTTTAATCGAAACTAGCAATTCGGTTAAAATAAAAAACGCTCTTTAAGGCTTCTGATCGTGAGACGTTCAAGAGTCGTGAGATCCGTTCGTGTGGATACCATAGAGGCAGGAACGAAAAGTTGTTGCTTGTGACTCGACCAACGACAGAAAATCAGAGAAAACGTTAGGTAAAATCTCGAAACCCTAATCAGGCAACTCTCCGAATCGATCCTGGTGGAGGCCGAATGATTTAAATTCCGCTGTGTGTTTGTTTCAGTTTCCTTCACGATATGAACCGGAATAAATCCAAAAGGTATCCAAGAGGAGTTCACAAGAAGCTTCATCCACATTATCATGCTTTAAACTCGCCGGAGTCGAGTTTTTCCTAGCGGGGGAGAATGATGGAGAATGGAAGCAATAAAATATTTTAGTTTTAGTCTTTTAATTGTTTTAGAGTTTTTAGGCTAGAAAATACTGTGTTCAATTTTATTAATAGGATTTAGGATTTTATTTTAGTCTTTTATTGTTTTATTTTAGGGTATTAGAATTTTAATATAGAGTTTGTATCCTATTAGGATTAGGCTTGCTTGCCTATAAATAGGCTTTGTACTCTTTTAAAAGATAGAGAATAATAATTTCAGAATTTTCAGCAAAGTTTTTGCTCGTTGGTTGTGTGACTCAACCATTCTTAGGTGTGACTCCTAAGAAACCCAAGGTGAGACTCCTGGGCTTTTATTCTTTACTGTTTTAGCAGCATAATTAGCCCTAATTCACATCCTAAACCCTAATTCAAACCTAACTCAGATCTGTCCTACATCAATGAAGCTTTGCCTTCCTTCATTCACTTTAAGAAATAATTAGAAAAACAATACTCTGCTTCTATCAAAATGTTACAAACTAACTGGGGTGGAGAGTTTAGAAGCTTCACTTCTCTTCTTAACTCTGAAGGAATACTCTTCAGACATTCATGTCCTCATACTTCCAACAAAATGGAATAGTACAGAGAAAACATAGAGAAATAGTAGAAACAAGACTGACTCTTCTTTCGCAAGCCTCACTTCCATTTAAATTCTAGTCTGAAGCTTTTGCATCAGCAGTTCCTAATGAACAGGTTACCTAATACTGCTTTAGGATCAAAATCTCCTTTTGAAGCTACACAAAGTAAAGCCAGACTATTCCTTTTTTAAAATCTTTGGATGTTTATGTTTCACTTATCTTAGACCCTTTCATAATAATAATAATCTCAGTTTCAGATCCTCACTTTGTATATTCCTAGGCTATAGCCTTATCATAAAAGATATAAGTGTCTTGACTCTAACGAGAACCTTCTTATATCAAGACATGTTTTTTATGAAACCAAATTTCCTTATGTTCAATTTTTCACTCCAGCTTATAAAATTTCTTTAAAATAAAAATAAAAATTTTAGCTGAAAAAAGAAAATCTGAGTTACAGTTAGAACTTCTGTTATCTTAAATACCCATCAAGAAACAGTGAGAATATCAAGAGGGATGCACCAAAGATTGGGCTGAGCTGCAAACTTAAAAAGTAAGAAAAATCACAGAGGTTGGCCCAACCCAACCCAACCAAACAATCAACCGTTGAACATCTAGCCCCTCAAAAGAACCCAATTGCGTTATTCTCTAAATGGAGAATCACATAGCCTTTCAGAAAATACAAACGTAACTAATGGCAGACAGATTTCTGAAATCTTTATTGAACAGGAAGTTTAAAGATTTTCATTTCTGTAACTTTTGGTTTCATTCAGGGTCATCAATTATTTGAAAAAGTTGTGGATCAGCTTAGACAACTTACCAGATAAGTGAGAAATCTTCAAATTACATGAGCTTCATTTTTGAGCTTGTCAATCAGCTCATCAACGGATGATAGAATTACTCCAGATTTTCTCTTGGGCGGTTCTGTGACTTGAACAATCTCTAAATCAGATTTGATTTCCACATTCAACTCTTCCGGAGTATACTTCTTTATGGGCTTTGATTTTGCCTTCATTATGTTGGGAAGTGTTGCATATCTTGGCTGGTTCAGTCTTAAATCAGTGCTGCACGTGACAGATAAAGTCAACATTTATTTGTCAACATTACCAGTAACTCTATTACGTACAATGCATATTCAAAAAAACTTGAAAATTGATATCAAAGTATTTATCTTTTGTACCCACAATGTGAGCTTTGTTCACTGGGTTTGCCATTTTTTTATAGATTATCCGAGGCAGCTGCTTGCGTTGAAAACATATGATTTGTTCTCTCTATACATTTGCTGTGTTGATACATTACCAGTGAAAGCATATATATTCAAGATAGAGCAATCAGAAGTCCCTTAAGGCCTTTTCTCACCAGTAGCTTTTGTCATGCGTTTTGCTTGAGAATCTCCTTTCATACAAAAGAACATTCCCATTTTTTTTCTTATTAAGGCCAATGCATTGTGCACCTTGTAAAAGATCATAAGAAAGATTACCAAAATTGAACCTAAAATGTGAGGAGATTGGACTTAAAAACTTAGGGGAGACCTTCAACAAAGAAGACAATCTCAAACCTACCTCCTTATGTCACTTTCAACACAACTGAATACTATAAAATAAAACTTACTATACAGCTTTTGAGCATCTTAGTGAGGTTATATACATGGCCACATGAAAAAGCTCATGACTCCTGTCACTTCTTTCTGCCAAGTACCAACATCACTAAATGTCATCTAACTTGTGTTTCACAACAGTATAATAGCTAATACTTAACATGCTTACTTTAAATAATTAACAAATTTTGGTATGACTTTGGCACAACTTGAAAGTTCATTCTGTCATCGAAACAGCTTTAGGCTTTACTTGGTAAAGTGAAAAAAAATAGAAAATAAAATGAGGGAAAAACAAAAAGATAGAAAACATTTTTTTCTTTCCATTGATATGCTGGGTAAGAAAGATAGCAAATGTTAAAGAAAATTATATTTTCTTTCCATCCATTGTTTGGTAGAGTAGAAAAATGAAAAGAGAGAAAATGAAATTACATTGTTTTACCATTATACCATTAATTAATTAAGATAACAAAACAAAATTTTAAAAATGAAGGATAATATTGCAAATACACATATGTGATCCACATATGAACCTCCCTTGACCCCACAATGTGGAAACCTTATACACTGGGTTTGCCCTAATTATAAAGCCTACCCCAGTATTGGGATAAAGGCTCTGATGATCATCATGATGACATATTCGATCTACGTCTCTCCTATTTTCTTTCTACTAATCTTTCCTAATTAGAATGATTTGGTTTTGTTAACAAAAAAAGAAAATAACAATATTTCCTATTTTCTTTCCTCACACTTTTTTCTTACCAAACACTAACAAAAATAATTTTCGTTTCACTTTTCCACACAATCCTGTCCATACTTCCACTTGTCCACCCTACCAAGCACACCTTTATAGGCTTTGCTTGGTAGGGTGGAAAGAAAAATGAAGAGATGGAAAATTGGAGGGCGAGAAAAGTAAAAAGATAAAAATATATATATATTATTTCTTTCCATGGGTGTGCTTGGTAAGCAAAATGGAAAAGTGAATGGAAAACATATTTTCTTTCCTTCTGTTACTTGGTAGAGTTAAAAATGAGAGGAAAGAAAATAAAAACAAAGTGATTAAGGGTAATTTAATATTTTCATCTAATTTATTCACATGAACTACACTTTTTTTCTTTTTTTCTCTCCAATTTGGAGATATTGAATTTTGTGAGTAGGGAAGAAAACACTCATCCCTCTCATTTTCTTTCCTTCATATTTTCTTCAGTACCAAGCATTCTCAAAATTCATTTTCCTTCCACTTTTCCCTCCATAAATTTCAATCCTTCCACTTTTCAGCTTCACTAACTACCAAGCACAACCTTAATGTGCCAGACCCAAATAATGGACTTCTGGTTAATGATTACTTATAATGAACACCAAAAATTGATAGGATTAGGTACTTACGTGATCACAGCAGGTAAGTCCAAATAAAGTGTTTCAAGACCACCATCCACCTCTCTATCTACTGTAGCTACCTGTTTCTCCTTGTCCACCACAACCTACTTAAAACCAGAAGTCAGGATCACAAAAGAATTTGACATACTACCATGGATATAGAATGGAAAGTAAGGTAGAGAACAAAAACCACAGTGATGAAAGAGTTCCTTATATGAATATCAGCCAAACTTAATTAATAATATATTAAAAATAGATGCTAATATAATTCTACAGCACTTTCACCTTGACATTCTAACAGCACCAACAGCCAAACAATCTCAAAACTTCCTCTTATGACCCTTGTTCAGTTCTAGCTTCTAATGAAAAAAAATAAAAAAAGATGATTTTACATCCAAGAACAAGTAGTACTAGTTATGCTAAAGCTTTATATGAACTATAAAGACATGTTATCAACCAAAAGAAAATAAAAAAGCAATGTAGCAATAGAAGAGTAGTTCCTGATTAAGTAGACTGCTGAACTGACCTTTGAAGCAAAGGTTCCTTGTGGCCATCCAAGCAGCCCAGCTATCATTTGCCCTGTTTGATTGCAGTCATCATCAATTGCCTACACCGAATCAGGATAATAGGAAACCATGATTTTCCAAATAAATTCCTCCAACCAATGAAGTAGTAAAAGAAGAACAAGGAAACAAGTTCCATCTAAAAACAGTAACAACCCAATGGAATGAAAACCATGTCTAAAATTCCAGTAAATTTAACAGCACCATACTCATTGAAGGCTCAAACATAAAGAAAAACTTCACCATGAAACTCTCTTGTCACTGAAACAGACACCTAACATGCCTCTTTCCAAGAGAAGCTGAGGACAAAAAAAGAGTTAAATGTGATCATAAGATAGAATTGCATATTCTTTTCCCGAGAAAAACCCTCTCAACTAAGACCATTTTGAATACTTAAACTTAATTGAGCTTATGACCAGACCTATCAGGAGGCAAAAGAGTACATCAAATTCTGGAAACATCATCTGTATTCAGATTACTCTGTGTTTAGGAAAAGAACAACCATATAAAATCATACACCCATTGAATCTGCAATAACATTCAAAATCTCTAGCTTTCATTAAAGAATAAACAAATATCTGCAATTCCATGATCAACCTCAGTTTTTTTCTGCTCAATTCAAAATACAAAACGGACAACTACACTGCTATATAGAACAATTGAACCAAACACGGAGAAGATCAAAACATCCCCCAAATATAAAACAATCCCAAGTAACAAAAACAGCACCTTTAAACCCCCACCCCAATTCAAACTACCCACGAAACCAAACATTTCCAAACCTTTAAATGACAACATCCTTAAAAAAAAAAAAAAACCTCAAACAATTAAAAACAATGAAAACTAAGAGGAAAACAAACCTGCTTTCCAAGAATGAGCAATCCGGGATTCTCAACCTCAACAAGCCTCTTCAAAGCCTTAGCAACAGTGAGAGGAACCATTTCACGAGCAGCTTCCACGTGAATCCCTCTATCAGCACCCATCGCTAGACCCGTCCGCAGAGTATCCACACAGTTCGCGGGTCCCATAGTAACCGCCACGACCTCCTTAGCCAACCCAGCTTCCTTAATTTTCAAAGCCTCCTCCAAAGCTATCTCGCAAAACGGATTCATCGACATCTTCACATTCTGGGTCTCAACCCCACTCTACCAAAAATAAAAAAGCAAAACCATTTTGGTGGAAATTGTAATGAATTGATCAAACATTAAAAGTTTGGGTTCCATTTTTTTTACCTTGTCGGGTTTGACTCTGATCTTAACAGCATAGTCCACGACTCGCTTTACTGCTACCATTATCTTCATGATTGGCAGTTCTTTCTCTTACCGTTGTTTTGGTCTTTTGATATTGGAGCTTTGGCAATGGAAGTTGAGACGTAGAGAACTAGAAAACAAATTTGGCAGAAGAAAATGAAAGGTAAGCAAATCCTACAGGGGAATCTCGGACGTGCCCCAACCCAGTGATTATATAATAATGCACGTTAAGATTTTCATTTTCATAATACTAATTTTTATTGAATTATTATCAAAAGAGAAGTTATTTACTTCAATGAAAGATTATTATGTAAGGATAATTATTACATACACTGTCAGTGAAGTTTTTTTACTCCACAAGTAACGTTAAGATCGTGACACATGTCTTATTTTATTTATTTTAATATTTTTATAGGACACATGTCATGATCTTAACATTGCTTGTGGAATAAAAAAACTCCACTGTCAAATGGAGTTTTTAACTATAGAAGCCAAATTAAGATAGTAATATATATATTTAAAAATAATAAAAAATAACTAATAAATAAATAGATAAAGTGGTGTGTATAATATATATATATTTATCTAATACATCGTCAGTGCAAATTTTAACTCTACAAGCGAAGTTAAGATAATAATACATGTCATATTTTATTTATTTTTATTTTTTTAATATTTCAAAAAACATGTGTCATCATCTTAATATCGCTTGTGAAGTCAAAAAAACTCCATGGTGTATTGAATAATTATCCTCTATATATATTATCATTTTAACTTCGCTTCTGTAATCTAAAAGCTACCATAATAGTGTATTAAATAATGGGTTTATATATATTACATTGATAGTGTATTGTTTTTATATACTGTCAATGCAGCAGACATTAGTACCTCATTAATAAGCAAACTAAAAATATACCAAGCCTTTAAAAATAAAAATAAATAAATTTTTTCAAGTTGCTTATAAAGACTTATTGATGATGTGTCAACTTATTATATAATAACAATGTACAAAGACTATGCATTATCAGTATATTATATATATAAATCTTTAAACGATAATTCATTCACAAATAAAAAAGGATTAAGAGGTGACAACTTTTTTTTGTGTAACCACAAGCATTATTATTCATTTTACAATTCAATACATTATCAGTGAAGTTTTTAGACTCTAAAAGCAAGATTAACAAAGTGACACATACTCCATTTATTTTTTTAATTAGTTTTTTAAAATTTTTCTCTCTATGTATCATCATCTTAATTTGAGTTTAAAAACTTAACTTACAATATATTGAATAATAATATTTAAAAATATATAAAAGATTAATTAAAATAAACGAGACATAATATAGTTTTTTAACCCCACTTGAGAAGTTAAAAAAACTTCACGACTAATATATAGGATAATAATCTATTTTTATTTTGGCTAACTTACCCAATAATTTTTGAACCACAAATAGCATAATATTTTTTTGTTATAAAATTATTCATATAAAAATTATAAGCATACTTAAATATTATATTTTATATAAATATTATTAAATTAAATCAAATAAGTAATTTAAATAACAAATCAAATCATTAATATATATAAGTTTATTTTTAACTCATATAGAAGTGGAAGTGACAATTGCAAATCAAGTATTGAATCTAATCTCTCTTAAGAATAAATAATGACTATTGAATGAAGTTTTGATTGTTATACTAATATTTAAGTTTAATATAAGTATTGCCAACGAGGCCTTAATTTAGTTGCAAGAAGGAACTTGAAATTTTGAAGTGTCAAGTTCGAGTCTTACAAAAATGTGATATTGTTAATGTTATTTGTTTAATTTATTATTGTTATTTATATCTGTCAATTTATCAATTTATTGGTTATAGAATGTAATATGCTTTGATTATAATTACAAATTTGAATGAGAATGTACTATTAAAAAAAGTTTAATATATAAGCATTAATTCTCTTATAGCTCTTTTCGACATTTTAATTATATAAAAGTTTTATTATCTTGACTTTTAAAATAATTAATTTTCTAAATTAAATAAAATTTATTCGTGAATAAAATAAAAATAAAATATTGCATTCAATGAAATTATTAAACGAAAAGTGATTTTTTTTTCTTGGGGCTGGCGGAGATATTGACCCAAAGTACTTCTTCCAAATCATTAAAAAAAAAAAAAAGGCCGAAGAAGAAGAGGGAAAAAAGAACAACTTGCCACAAATTAGACAGAGCCACGCGCTGGACGGTTCATTTAAATTCTAAAGTTTTTAAAATTTTAAGTAAATTTGAATAAAAATATTAAATTCATTAAATACACTTGAATTAATAAATAAGACCTAATAAAAAAATTGATCTAAGCTTGGACTCATAATTTAAAGCCAAACTCAACTGAACTCAATCTTATAATTATAATTTCTTTTTTACAATTTTTTATAACCTAATTAATTTGATATTTTATAAAAATAAAATGCTATATTCGGTAGATTTAAAAAAGATCTTTAAAGATGCCAAATAAGAAAACTTTTGGAAAATATATTAATACATTTTTTATTTTTTTTTTACAATTTAATTTGAGTTTGAGTTATTTTTAGACTTTGATTTAGGTTTCCATGATCTAGCAATCTTTTTATAAAAAATTATTTGAACTTATTATGTTATTACTTATTATATGCTTTTTTTATATATTTTTAGATTTTATTTTTTAAAAAAATTAATAGTGTTTGGATGGGTTTAGACAAACCTGAGTTTGTTGGTTAAATGCAAAAATAGATTTGGACGAATAAATCTAAAAATAAATTTAGGCCACAAAAATCAAGTTAGGTTGGACTGTCACCCACCTACTGTCTCTTAATAACTACCTAAGCCAGTCTGAACCCGTTTGGCTCAACCCATGGACACATCTACTACAAATAAGTCTTTACACTTTTATTTCATTTAAATAAAAATAATTATCTTATACACTGTTAATGGAATTTTTAAATTCTACAAGCATGATTAAGATGATGGCACATGTCCTTTTAAAAAATATAAAAATAAAAAATAAATAATGTGTTATCATCTTAACCGCACTTGTGGAGTTTAAAAACTCTATTAGCAATGTATAGAATAATTATCCAATAAATAAACCCCTAAATTTTAATTTACACTCAATTAAGCCCTTAACTTTTAATTTGTACCTAACTAAGTCCTTAATCTTCAATTTATACCTAAACAAGTCATTAATATAAATTAATTTTTTGTTTGAAATAAGAACTTATTTGAGTACAAATTAAAGGATAAGTGTTTATTTTGGTACAATAAAAGTATAGGCACTAAATACTTAAAAATATAGTTCAAAAACTTTTTTAGTATTTTAGCTAGACCTGACAATTCGTGTATACAATTCATATTCGTGTCATATAAAATCGTGTTCGTGTCGTGTAAAACACAAAATTTTTTTATTATAATTCGTGTCGACAAGGTAAACATAAGTTTTTTAGATTTTATCATATTCATATACAATTTTTAAGCAAATTTTAGCTCATATCACTTCATGTCTTTTATTTGTGTTATTTTCAATTCAGATCGTATCACTATGTTGTATCTAAGATTGTCAGGTCTAATTTTAGCCATTTATTTTCTTGCTACTATAAGATTTTCTTTATAGCATATAAAATCACTTTCCTTTCGTGATTTGAGAATATATCTTTATAATATCCTAATTTGTATTCTAAATTCTCAAAACAACAACTAAACTAACAAGAAATTAAAAAAAAAATTTTGTTCCATTTTGTTTGTTGGATTAATATCCCATATACTGTTAGTAAAATTTTTAAATTTTACAAGTAAAATTAATAGGGTGGCATGATATGCCCATTAGAGAATATTAAAAAAAATAAAATCACTTTCATTTGATGATTTGAAAAATAAATCTTTATAATAGTCTATGTTGACGCTTGACATCTAATTTTGTCCTATTATTATTATTATTATTATTATTATTATTACTACTACTATTTGTTTTGCTGTCCATCTGCCGCCAGCCGCCCCTGCTATAGCCTCTCTCCTAGACTATCACACCAGTCAGCCTCTGCCTACTCCATCCCATCTATGCCAAGCCCTATACCAGTCCCCCTACAAAAACCTTCCCTCAATCCTTGGCTCACCATCAGCCTCCAACACCATTCCTCACCCCCGAGCATCATCTTCAACACTACTCGAAACCCCCTTTCCCTCAAACTCAGCAACCAGATCAACCTCCAAAACCATCATCACCGAGACACCATTCTCGGTCACCATTCAACCGCCTCACCATTGTGAACCAGCCCCTATACCACCCCTACCTAAAGCAGCCACCAACTTTCACCACACCAACAACCATCATTGTAACATCCCAAATCCACTGTATAACATAATATTTACTTATAAATTCCACTTACCTACCGGTTGGGCTGTCTGTGATGCTTAACAATTCCTAACACTTTAATAAGATTTAGTACTCTTATTACTCGTACTAATAAAGAAATATAATTTGTTACATTAATTCTTTAAGATGTATATACATTCCCTTCTATTTAAAGTAGTATTGTACAATTTTTACTGAGTATATAAAAGAAAATAATATACCTTCGATATCGAACATCTGCTGACTCTAGCAGTCGATAATCTCTGGAAGGTAATTCTCTTAATCCAAGATCAACAATCTGTGGAATGGAAAATAAGGGGTGAGCGACGACATGCTCAATAAGGAAGGTGTATGCTGCTGTATAAATCACAACTATATCCCCCCAAATATGTTTATTTTTCCTAACAATAAACCCAGTATGGAAAACAATGGATATAGTAAACAATAAATAGGATTCAATAAATCCTCTCAATAAACAGAAATCAGTAAGTTGAGACTAAGCATCACCCTACAAATAAATCATGCTCTCATCGTTCCCCCTCCCCTTTGCGAGAACGGAATAATCATCCCCACAGGGATACAGTAGATCTATGGCCATAATCTATAGGTGGTCCTCGGGTCCACTTGCCAGGTGACCTCGAGACCTTTGAGGACTTGGCAGGTCCATCAGACTCATAACTCATAATGCATGAAACTAGGGACCTAAAGTCTCAAAATCAAATTTATAGCTCAAAATACCTTTAAGGAAACATATTTATGAATTTAAATCATTTAAATAAATAATAATTCCAAAAAGGTATTATTCTCATTTTCGTAGAGAAAATGCAAATTGAAACCTGTTCGCCCATGGTCAGCTCGCCCATTAAGGCTCGCCCATGGTCAACACGCCACTGCGGTGAACTAGAGTTCGCCCGCCACTCTTAGTGTTTAAAAACAAGTTAAACTGGCTCGCCCATTTTGGCATTGCCCATAGTCAGTTCGCCCAAATGCGACACTTCCATGGTCAATTCGCCCAAAATATCATAAAAGAGCTCGCCTATCGTTGGCTCGCCTAGATTTCTATTAAAACACGGTCGCCCGCCCAAAACATCGTAAAAGGGATCGCCTGCCAAAACATCACAAAAGGGTTCGCCTACATTGGCTCCCCCGGATTTTAATAAAACAGGGGTCGCCCGCCCCAAAACATCATAAAAGGGTTCGCCCAATTTGGCTCGCCCACCTTTTTACCAGTACACCCAAATTCAACGTAGGGGATGCTTTATAGCTCGCTCAATATCAAAACAATTATCAAAATAATGCATGTCATAAAACAAAACAATTTCTCAATAATTTCATAAAATTTAACTCCACAGGACATGCATTCACCTCACACACATCCCCGTTACCTCGTCTAATGAAGCCTTGCTTCCCGCTCGCCTTATCAATTCTCACTTCCCGACTGCAAAGTAAAATATTAATACCATTAATATTTTCTTTTCGAATTATTTCCTAAAATTATTACTATTTTTCCTTTCAATTATTTGAGACACTTAGGCGAGATTTGAGACCAATTATAGCTCGCCATTTGCCCAACACAGCTCGCCATTCAAATATTAGCTTATTCATGGGAGTTCGCCCAACGTTCTCGCCATTCATATTGGCTTATTCGTTGGAGCTCTCCTAACATGGGAGCTCACCCCCATTTCAACTCAACTCGCCATGCTCATGAATTTCAATTCGCCATTCGTGGCTTTTATTCAGAGATGGGCTCGCCCATGAATTGAATTAACACTTGTCGACCTCTTTATTTCCTACTCGCCTCATTGGCGATCACTAACATTCCACATGGGCGATCACAATAGTCGCCATTCTCGTCTTTTTGGGCGATCATTGGTCCTCGCCCATCCGGCTATCATTCTGGTTATCCATAAATGTTAGCGAACATGGTATCGCCGAGTCATGCATTTCATTAAGCTCGCCTCATCCTTTGGGCGAGTACCTACTTTTGCTCGCCTATTTGGCAAGCAGTTGAATAATCACTTCGCCTATCGTGTTTCTTATACATTCTAACAAGATTTAGCTACAACAAGGCTATATCTATGTTTATTACGTTGTAAAACATAGAAATCTAGTATTGAATATCAAGAGAACCATAGCAATATGGAACTCATCTTAACTGAGTTGCACTTCCAGAACAGAGTGCTTTTCTGCCTCACTTAGCTTTACTTTCTTGTTCCTTAGCTCTTCAACACTGGAGAAAAGGTTTGGCTAACTAAAAGATAAAGTTTCATGGCTCATGTATGAGAGGAATGGAAGAAACGAGATTGAGCTTGCAGTAAACACAGTATAGGCGAGAAGATTTTTAGAAGGAGATGATGTTTGCTTCAGTCGATTTTCCTCATGCATTTCTTCTTATATAGCCATGTTAATCCTATTAGAACCTACCACCTGTTCCTTATCCCATTTTCTTTCATCATTACCTTGTCTTATAGCTCATTAAATAGTGAAGAAAATTGGCAATTCAAGGGAATGGTGTGGTGCTTACTTTCATTAAAGGGTGAAGACAATTCCAGCCAAAAAGAACGACCAGGGGAAAGCCTCATGCAGTTTGACTAAATTTTTCTCTTCTTTTCTCCTTCTTCTCCACGCCACTTTCAACCACTATTATTGACTTTTATCTTATTTATTCTTCATTTGTCTAACAAAATTTATTCCCTTTCACACTTCAACTAATAAGATTTCTTTTGCATTCTTTTCAACCGAATGCTTTCTATGCATCTCATAAATACTTAATCCTAATTCATATGCACCATATTGTAAATAAAAATTCCATAATGTAAAGTGAGATTTCATATTCAACATTGATTTAATCCCACTAAATAATTTAATTCTGTTATCCATCATTTGCAATAGGCTAATACAATATAATAAAATCGAGTCTCACATTTCTCCCCACCTTAAGAAATTTGGTCCTCCAAATTTAACTCGAACCTATTACTGGAACAGCTCTGGATACTTCTCACGCATAAGGCTCTCTAACTCCCAAGTAGCGTCTTCCTCGTTGTGATACTGCCAGAGCACTTTAACCAAAGGAATCGTCTTAGATCGCAATACCTTATCCTTCCTATCCAGGATCCATACCGGTTTCTCAACGTAACTCATGTCCTCTCTGATCTCCAGTGGCTCATGTCGAATCACGTGAGAAGGATCTAGATGATACTTTCTCAACATTGAGACATGGAATACGTTATGCACTCCTGGCAACTCTGGTGGTAGTGCTAATCGATATTTCACATCTCCCACACGATCTAAGATCTCATAAGGCCCAATGTATTGAGGAGTCAACTTTCTTCTCTTCCCGAATCTCATTATACCTTTGGACGGTGAGACCTTTAAGAATACATAATCACCCGCTACAAACTCCAGTGGTCGACGTCTGGTATCTGCATAACTCATCTGCCGACTCTGAGCCGTTCTGAGCCTCTCACAGATCATCCGTACATCACGAGAAGCCTACTCGACCAAATCGGGAGCTAACAGTTTATGGTCCCCCACTTCTTTCCATGCTATCGGGGATCTGCATCATCTGCCATACAATGCCTCATATGGTGCCATACCGATACTCTTATGAAAACTATTATTATAAGCGAACTCTGCCAGGGGTAAGTGATCGTCCCATGAGCCTCTAAAATACAATGCACACGCTCTCAACATATCCTCGAGCGTCTGTATCATACGCTCGGACTGTCCATCAGTCTGTGGATGAAAAGCGGTGCTAAAATTTAGCTGGGATCCCATAGCCTCCTGAAATCTCTCCCAAAAATGAGAGGTGAAGCGGGAGTCCCTATCAGAAGTGATACTCACTGGAACACCATGTAACCTCACTATCTCCCTAACATACAAATCGGCCAAGGCACTAACTGAATCTGTAGATCTCATGGCTAAAAATGAGCAGACTTAGTCAATCGATCTACTATCACCCAAATAGCATCATACCCCTTCCGGGTCTATGGTAATCCCATAAAAAAATCCATAGCAACATGCTCCCATTTCCACGTAGGAATCAATAATGGTCGAAGCATACCTGCTGGCTTCTGATGTTCAATCTTAATCTGTTGGCATCTTAGACATCTAGCAAAAAAATCAGCGATGTTCTTTTTCATTTTAGGCCACCAATACACTCTCCGGAGATTCTGGTACATCTTAGTACTACCCTGATGTAAAGTATATCTAGAGGTTTGGACCTCTAATAAAATCAAATCTCGTATCTGCTGATCACTGGGAACACATATCCGACCTCTAAACCTCAGTATCTCATCGGTGCCAATCTAAAAATCTGACTCAACTCCATCTGAATCTGACTGGCAATCCCAATGCAATAATCATCACTCCTCTGAGCTTTCCTAATCCGATCCATCAAATTTGGCTCTATACGAAAACTAGCCGTAAATCCATACTGGTCAAAGGAAATAACTGTCAAGCTGAGGCTAGAGAACTGCTCTATCAAATCATGCTCCCTGATCATCATGTAAAATACCATGCCAACATGCTTACGGCTCAGTGCATCTGCTACTACATTAGCCTTACCTGGGTGATATAAAATCTCACAATCATAGTCCTTTAACAATTCCATCCACCGTCGCTGCCTCAAGTTCAATTCTCGTTGTGAGAATATATACTTCAGACTTTATGGTCTGTATATATCTGAAATTTCTCCCCGTACAAGTAATGTCGCCATATCTTCAATGCAAACACTACTGCTGCTAGCTCCAAATCATGTGTCGGATAATTCCTCTCATGATCCTTCAATTGCCGAGAACCATAGGCTATAACCCGACCATGCTGCATGAGCACACACCCTAAACCTTGAACGGATGCATTGGTATACACCATAAATCCACCTGATCCGTTAGGAAGGGCCAATACGGGGGTAATAGTCAATCTATTCTTAAGCTTGAGAAAACTACGTTCACACGTGTCATTCCACTCAAACTTCACATCCTTACGTGTGAGTCGTGTCAATGGAGCAGCAAGTCTAGAAAATCCCTCTACAAACCTACGATAATATCCGGCAAGACCCAAGAAACTCCGTATCTCGTAACTGTGCTAGGCCTCTCCCACTGAACAACGACCTCTATCTTGGACGGATCAACTGATACCCCGTCCTTCGACACTACATGTCCGAGAAATATAATATGGTCAAGCCAGAACTCGCATTTACTAAGCTTAGCATACAATTTCCGCTCTCTGAGGGTCTGTAAAATAATCTGCAAATGCTGCTCATGCTCCTCTGGAGTCTTAGAATAAATCAAAATGTCATCTATAAATACTATGACAAATTTATCCAAAAATGGATGAAACACCTCATTCATCAAATTCATAAAAGCTGCAGGGGTATTTGTCAATCCAAAAGGCATCACCAAGAACTCATAGTGACCATAACGAGTTGGAAATGCTGTCTTATGCACATCCGATTCCCTAATTTTCAACTGGTGATAGCCCGATCGGAGATCTATTTTAGAAAATACCTGTGCATCCCTAAGCTGATCAAATAAATCATCGATCCTGGGTAATGGATACTTATTCTTAACAGTAACCCGATTCAACATCCGATAGTCTATACACAACCGGAGGCTACCATCCTTCTTCCGAACAAATAATACCGGAGCTCCCCACGGTGACACACTGGGACGTATAAATCCCTTATCTAATAACTCTTGGAGCTACTTCTTAAGCTCATCTAACTCAGTCAGTGCCATCCGATATGGGGGTAGAAATCGGCTCCGTACCGGGTACCAACTCGATCATGAACTCTGTCTCTCGTTCCGGTGGTAACCCTGGTAAATCCTCTGGAAATACATTCGAGAAGTCCTTAACCACATGAATCTCTTGGATCTCTGGATGTTTCCTCTCTACATCCTCCACACTAGCAATATATCCTTCATAATCATTCATACACCACCAAAATTTCAGTACACATGTCATCTCACAAATATATATTCACATACTTTTTATTAATTTACAATAATTTTACAATGTATTTTTCGGGATAAGAGAAGGTAATAAACTTAGTATTACAATCCAAACTAACATGGTTCGCAGCTAACCAATCCATACCCAAAATGATATCAAAATCATATATGTTTAACAAAATTAGGTTAGCTGTCATAACCTTTTCTCCTATAGTCAATTTATAGTTCCTATATATAATATCCGTCCTCTGGAAATCATTAAAAGGGGTTTTCACTTGCAAAGTGTACTCTAACAACTCCGGCTCTACTAGGGTCCTATTAGCATATGAAGGTGATAAGAACGAATGGGTAGAACCTGGATCAATTAAGGCAATTACGGGAATATCAAAGAGATAAACCTTACCTTTAATCACATCAATAGAGGCGTCCGTAGTCTCCTGATCCATCGCGTACACCCGACCCTGAGTCACAACCTTCTTACCCTTCTCTGCGGCTGTCGCCCACCTAGGCTGTGAGGGTGTCGCTTTCTCTGGCTCACTCTGAGCTGCCGGGGCCGCTATCTGAGGTAATGCAGGAGGAATAGTAGAAGCAGCTGATTCTCTGAGCATCAGGCAATTCCTGATAATGTGCCCCGTTTGTCCACAATTAAAACATGCCCTAGACATTAAAGGACAAGGGCGTGACCCATGTGACCTTCCACAATGTCTACATAAAGGCGCAACACTTCTCTGAGTAATGGTGGGGCCACTAGCAGGAGTAAAAACAGCTGGTCTATTAAATCTGCCCTCCGAAATTTGTATGCCCATAGTCTAGTCCTCTTAGGCTGCTCTCTACTATATCTATTCTCCAAAAATCTCTTACCCTTATATTTGCCTTTACTTTTACTCTTGCTACTGAAATCGAGTTGGAACTGCTCATAATCCCTCTCACATAGCTGAGCATGTCGAACTATCTCATCATAAGTCTGTATATCAAATGGGGCTAGCTTCATTCTGATGGAGGGTCTCAAACCAGCCCTAAACCTCGAAATCTTATATCTGGTATTCACACTAGTCTGTGGATCAAAACGACTCAATGTAGTAAATTTGGCCTCATACTCGTCCACTGACATGCTGCTCTGAACTAAATCCATGAATTCCTACTGTAATTTTTCCTGAGCAATGTCAGGAATATACTGCCTCTGAAAAGCATCCACAAAAATATCCCAGGACAGATCCTGATGCTGAGCAAATAAGACGGCCTGAGTGGCCTTCCACCAATGTCTCGCATCATCTGCTAACTGGAATACTGCTAGGCCTACCTTCTCTGTCTCTGAACATCTCATAATCTTAAGTAATCTCTTGACCTCAATAACCCACTGCTCTGCCACCAATGGATCCCTAATACCTTTAAACTTAGGTGGATCCAACTTCTTAAATGATTTCACCAATGCCACATTACAATACGACTCCACATCTCTAGGCGGCTGAATCAATAGCTGTGGTGAAGCTACTTGTGGCTAAGGTGCAGGTGGTGGAATAGGCTGAGGCTCAGGTACAACTGGTGCCGGCTGTGGTGATGCTGGCGCCACTACTGGAGCTGCGGGAGCTGTTACTCTCTCCCTCTCCGCCTTATCCTCGGCTCTATTCGCTTGATACATAGCCATAAAATCGGCTACTAACCTCTCTACTCGGCTCACACGAGTTTCAATGCTCTCTGGCTGTATAGTACATGGAGGTCCTGGGGTAGGTTCCGGTGTCTGTGGTTCGGAAATCTATGCTGCCCTACCTCGGCCTATATCTCTCACTGAGCGTATCACCCTCCTTCTTCCACTCATATATGTACCACAGAGATCATTTATCACTTATCGTTAGTATATCAATTATATATTCATATTATACAGTACTACAAGGAATGTTTACTATTCACTTTTCGTTATAAACATCATTAGACATCCGACCAACCCTGCTCTGATACTATTAAAACTATAACATCCCAAATCCATTGTATAACATAATATTTACTTATAAATTCCACTTACCTACAGGTTGGGCTGTTTGTGATGCTTAATAATTCCTAACACTTTAATAAGATTTAGTACTCTTATTACTCGTACTAATAAAGAAATATAATTTGTTACATTAATTCTTTAAGATGTATATACATTCCCTTCTATTTAAAGCAGTACTGTACAATTTTTACTGAATATATAAAAGAAAATAATATACATTCGATATCAAATATCTGCTGACTCTAGCAGTCGATAATATCTGGAAGGTAATTCTCTTAATCCAAGATCAACAATCTATTTAGTGGAAAATAAGGGGTGAGAAAGACATACTCAGTAAAGAAGGTGTATGCTGCTGTATAAATCAAAACTATATCCCCCCAAATATGTTTATTTTTCTTAACAATAAACCCAGTATGGAAAACAATAGATATAATAAACAGTAAATAGGATTCAATAAATCCTCTCAGTAAACAGAAATCAGTAAGTTGAGACTAGGCATCACCCTATAAATAAATCATGCTCTCATCGTTCCCCCTCCCCCTTGCGAGAACGGAATAATCATCCCCACAGGGATACAGTAGATCTATGGCCACAATCTATAGGTGGTCTCGGGTCCACTTGCCAGGTGACCTCGAGACCTCTTAGGACTTCGCAGGTCCATCAGACTCATAACTCATAATGCATGAAACTAGGGGCTAAAGTCTCAAAATCAAATTTATAGCTCAAAATACCTTTAAGGAAACATATTTATGAATTTAAATCATTTAAATAAATAATAATTCCAAAAAGGTATTATTCTCATTTTCGTAGAGAAAATGCAAATTGAAACCTGTTCGCCCATGGTCAGCTCGCCCATTAAGGCTCGCCCATGGTCAACAGGCCACTGCGGTGAATTAGTGTTCGCCCGCCACTCTTAGTGTTTAAAAACAAGTTAAACTGGCTCACCCATTTTGGCATTGCCCATAGTCAGTTCGCCCAAATGCGACACTTCCATGGTCAATTCGCCCAAAATATCATAAAAGAGCTCGCCTATCGTTGGCTCGCCTAGATTTCTATTAAAACACGGTCGCCCGCCCAAAACATCGTAAAAGGGATCGCCTGCCAAAACATCACAAAAGGGTTCGCCCACATTGGCTCCCCCGGATTTTAATAAAACAGGGGTCGCCCGCCCTAAAACATCATAAAAGGGTTCGCCCAATTTGGCTCGCCCGCCTTTTTACCAGTACGCCCAAATTCAACGTAGGGATGCTTTATAGCTCGCTCAATATCAAAACAATTATCAAAATAATGCATGTCATAAAACAAAACAATTTCTCAATAATTTCCTAAAATTTAACTCCACAGGACATGCATTCACTTCACACACATCCCCTTTACCTCGTCTGATGAAGCCTTGCTTCCCGCTCGCCTTATCAATTCTCACTTCCCGACTGCAAAGTAAAATATTAATACATTAATATTTTCTTTTCGAATTATTTCCTAAAATTATTACTATTTTTCCTTTCAATTATTTGAGACACTTAGGCGAGATTTGAGACCAATCTATAGCTCGCCATTCGCCCAACACAGCTCGCCATTCAAATATTGGCTTATTCATGGGAGTTCGCCCAATGTTCTCGCCATTCATATTGGCTTATTCGTTGGAGCTCGCCTAACATGGGAGCTCGCCCCCATTTCAACTCAACTCGCCATGCTCATGAATTTCAGTTCGCCATTCGTGGCTTTTATTCAGAGATGGGCTCGCCCATGAATTGAATTAACACTTGTCGACCTCTTTATTTCCTACTCGCCTCATTGGCGATCACTAACATTCCACATGGGCGATCACAATAGTCGCCATTCTCGTCTTTTTGGGCGATCATTGGTCCTCGCCCATCCGGCTATCATTCTGGTTATTCATAAATGTTGGCGAACATGGTATCGCCGAGTCATGCATTTCATTAAGCTCTCCTCATCCTTTGGGCGAGTACTACTTTTGCTCGCCTATTTGGCAAGCAGTTGAATAATCACTTCGCCTATCGTGTTTCTTATACATTCTAACAAGATTTAGCTACAACAAGGCTATATCTATGTTTATTACGTTGTAAAACATAGAAATCTAGTATTGAATATCAAGAGAACCATAACAATACGGAACTCACCTTAACTGAGTGGCACTTCCAAAACAGAGTGCTTTTCTGCCTCACTTAGCTTTACTTCTCTTGTTCCTTAGCTCTTCAACACTGGAGAAAAGGTTTGGCTAACTAAAAGATAAAGTTTCATGGCTCATGTATGAGAGGAATGGAAGAAACGAGATTGAGCTTGCAGTAAACACAGTATAGGCGAGAAGATTTTTAGAAGGAAATGATGTTTGCTTCAGTCGATTTTCCTCATGCATTTCTTCTTATATAGCCATGTTAATCCTATTAGAACCTACCACTTGTTCCTTATCCCATTTTCTTTCATCATTACCTTATCTTATAGCTCATTAAATGGTGAAGAAAATTGGCAATTCAAGGGAATGGCGTGGTGCTTACTTTCATTAAAGGGTGAAGACAATTCCAGCCAAAAGGAACGGCTAGGGGAAAGCCTCATGCAGTTTGACTAAATTTTTCTCTTCTTTTCTCCTTCTTCTCCACGCCACTTCCAGCCACTATTATTGACTTTTATCTTATTTATTCTTCATTTGTCTAACAACATTTATTCCCTTTCACACTTCAACTAATAAGATTTCTTTTGCATTCTTTTCAACCGAATGCTTTCTACGCATCTCTTAAATACTCAATCCTAATTCATATACACCATATTGTAAATAAAAATTCCATAATGTAAAGTGAGATTTCATATTCAACATTGATTTAATCCCACTAAATAATTTAATTCTGTTATCCATCATTTGCAATAGGCTAGTATAGTATAATAAAATCGGGTCTCACAATCATCATCACGGAACCCAACCCCTGAAACAGCAAACAACCACACACAAGCTTCAACAACAGCAGAATAAAAAAAAGGTGAGGGAGTTTCGATTCAAGGGTTTTTGAAGGGTTTGGGTTTCGAGATTTGATGAGGAAGGGGTTAAGGAGGAGGTTGAGTACATAATAGAAAGAGACGGCCGTTCGAGCGGTGGGGAGAGGTCGTTAAAGGTGGAGAGGCTGAGGGTTTCACCTTTAGATCTACAAGGATAGAGGTATTTTTCGAGAAAAAGAAGGCTATAAACGGAAAGAGAAAGCTTGGAAGCTTCGAAAAGTAGCTTCCTTTTCGATTTTTGCCGCCGGTAGCGGCGCACGGCTGTCCGATGGTGACCGAAAATCGCCTGGCCGAGAGCTTTGAAATTTTTTTAAGAAAAAAGTTGAAAATGAAGAATGAAAAAAAAAAGTGTTGGTTTTTATAGTGCAAAAAAAAAAAGAAGAAATTTGCCGCTGACCCGCGTGCAACCCGGGATCCGACACGAGGTCCGCGCATCTGACCTGTGAAGGAGGCAACCTGCGCATCAGACTGACCTGGCTCGTGACCCGCGTGCCGACCCGACCTGCACCACGATCCGACCCGGGTTGGTCCACCTGATCCGCCCCGTTCGCGGCCTGTTTTGGTGCAGTAGCTTTAGCCCATTCCAACTACCATTTGGGCCTGATTTTTGGGCTCCTTGTGAAGGTTTTCTTTGGGTCCAAGCCCAAATCTGTTTGGGTATACATTTCTTTCTCATTTATTTATGTATCTATTTGTTAAATAATTTATCTTGTGAGTTTTTAATATACTTTCCTAATAAAAATATACATTTTAAAAAAATAAGAATAAAAATTTATTATTAGGCAAATTTCTAGGTTGCAAAAATGTGTTATAAAAAATAATAATTTCAAAATAAATGAAATGCTCGATGATGGAATGTTATGAAACTCACAAGTAGTGATTTCTTAACTGATCCCTAGGTGAGAAGAGTCTACTAAATGTTATCAGAGTATTGAGAAATTTAGTATGATTTTTCAATAATTTAAATTTTTATTAAAAATGAAAATAAATAATTTATTTTTTTATAAAAAAACAAAGAAAAATAAATAATGAAATTTAATAATTAAACAATCTTCCGATGATGGGATGTCATGAAACTCACATGTAGTGATTTCTTGATTGATCTTTAGGTGAGAAGAATTAACTAAATGTTACCAGAGTATTGGATATTTAGTTAAAATTTTCTATATTGTGAGTTTCATTAAAAAAATCAAAATATATAAAGTTCATTTTATAAATACATGTGCATCATTCATTTTCTGTTTGCATCATATGCATTTATGATAATTTTTGAAATGGGTGTGAACCCTACCGAGGATGAGATTCTGTAAAGTCACAAGTAGTGATTCTTAAGAAATCTCTAGGTAAGGAAAATTATTTCAAATATTACCAAAAGTATTGGAGTATTTGATTTAATTTTTCAATACAAAAAGGTTCATATTCACTTTAAAAAAAGATTTAAATTAAATAAAATTTAGTCTTTATTTTTTTATATAAAAAATGGTTTTTGAGAAAAGGGAAATTAAATTTTTCAATAAAATAGGAATTATTTTTAAATATTAAGTTAAGATCATTTTATTAAAAACAAAAAGGATAACACATGATTACAATGGTACCGTTTTTTAACGGGCGTCGTGGGGGTGCTAATCTTTCCCCACGCGTAACCGTACTCCCGAACCCGATTTTTATTTTTGCATACCAAAATTGTCTTTTTAATAATACTTAATTAATTTTGAGATTTTGTTAAAAAGATAAATATTTTTAGGTGGCCAATCACACCTAGTCAAAAAAATTGGTGGCGACTCCCTTGTTTTTAAATGTTTTCAAAATCGTCAAGAACAAAACCGTTATGACATTCTAATTTGTATTCCAAATTCTCAAAACGACAACTAAACCAAGAAGAAATCATATATATATATATATATATATATATATATATATATATATAATCTTTTTGTTCCATTTTGTTTGTTGGATTATTATCTCATACACTGTCAACAAAATTTTTAGATCGTTAACAAAGTGATGCATATCTTAGAAAATATTAAAATGATTAAAAAATAAATTAAAAAATAAAGTGGAATATGTGACTTTTTTAACCCTACGTTATTTGTATAATTAAAAAAACTATACTATCAATATATGGGATAATAATTTTTTGTTTGTTTATGTTTGTGTTTTAATTTATGAACAAATTTAACTTTGACTATTATTTTTTAAAATATCATATTGATTTAAACTTAAAAATCAAAATTTTTAAATTCATGGATTCTAAATATTATTTTTAAAATTTAAAATTTTATGATTTTATAAAAAATAATAATCAAAATTGAGTCGTTTGATCCAACAAATCAAACATAAACAAACATAATGCGAGATGAAACCGAAGAGAGACGAAGTCTTCAAGCCTTATTTGGATAAGTTCGTCATCGTGTTTATTGATGATATTCTAGTGTATTCTAAGTCGTCGAAGGAACACGAGCAGTACCTGTATATAGTTCTGCAAACCCTTGGAGACAGGAAGCTTTATAGTAAGTTCAGCAAGTGCGAGTTCTGGTTGGATCAAATTGCTTTTCTGAGGCATGTGATCTCTAAAGATGGGGTGTCAGTTGATCCATCTAAAGTTGAGGCTATTATTCAGTGGGAGAGATCGAAGATTGTTACGGAGATATCAAACGAGGTCCCTGTAATTTGGGTCTTATAACAGATTGGTCTCTAAATTTTAAAATGTAACAAATTGATCCTTAAAATCATATTGTTGTTACAAATAAGTCTTTCCGTCAATTAAAGGTTTGTTTGGAACCCACAGAACCCATGGTGCCGACTGATGTAGACCAGTGCGGTGGGTTCAAACATAAAAGACAAAAAAAAAATGCACTATAGACAAAATAAAAACAAATATAAATTTACTTTTTCACCCTTTTTTTCAAATATTTTTTTAATGATCATTTTATCTTTTTCAATCTTATTGGAGTCAATCTCACTGTTCATCCAAACTAGCATTAAATCTTTATTATAGCCGTTAAATACTAATTAGACCACACGTGGAGAATATATGTGTCCAGCTGGCTCACAATAAACTGCTGACCTGTTAAAGTAATTTTAAAAAAATAAAAATATAAAACATTTATCACTTCCAAAAAGAAGTTGGTGCTTCAACCAGTTGAAATAGAAGTCGATGCTCTGATCATCCATGGAAGAAGAGCTTTTATTTATTTAAACGCTTCATTATGGATAGACCTGCTCAAGGGCCGGGCTACCCGCCCAAGCCCGAAAGCCTGTTCTAAATTTGGTCAGGCTTGGACAAAAATATTTGATAAAAAAACGGGCTTGGGCAAAATTTTTAGGCCCGTTTAAAAATCGGGTCGGGCCTCGGGCTTGCCTTTCAAAGCCAAAGCCCGAGCCCGGCCCGGCCCGAATTATTATTATTATTTATTTTATATATATCTTTTTTAATATTAATTAAATTTTTATATATATTTACTAAATATAATATAATTATATGTATATAAAATATTATTGAATAATAAATATGATTATAAATATTTAATATGAAAATTGATATATAAATTTTGACAAATTAAATCAAATTTTTAAGGGTATAAAATAATAAAAAACAAATAAAATTAAAATTAAAATATAAAAAAATTATTTTCTGGTCGGGCTCGGGCTTGTAGTATAAAAATGAAAATGGGCTTGGACAGAAAAATCAAGCCCGAATGTCGGGCCGGGCTGGGCTTGGACGTGTAAAAATCTTATTATTACTTGTCATGGGCCCGGCTCGAGCCCGGCCCGGCCCATGAGCAGGTCTAATTATGGATACTTTATGAACCGATCTTCACATGTATAAACAGTTATCTTTTTATTTTTTTTTTTGAGTAGTTTTTTTTTTTACTTTTTTTATTCAAGTTTTTTTTTCTTTTTATTGATTTTAGGTTTTGGTCGATTCTTTCTATAGTGCAGTTTGGTGCCTTGGTTCTTTGGTTTGTGTGAGTGTTTTTTTTTTCACCAATTTAGTTGACAAGTTATGGTATTCAATGTTATGTTTTTTTTTTTAATTGTTATTTTCTTAAATTGTGTTTGGTTCCGAGAAAAACAAGGAGAATGAAAAGTGTAAGATGGAGGTGTTTTTTTTTTTTTTAAAAAAAAAGCTATGGGTTTAGCCATTTTGTTAATGAGAAAGATTTTGGAAACAAAAAGAAAATCTGAAGTTTATAGCTTTTTTCTCTTCGGAAATAATATAAAAAAATCAGATAAATCAACATACATTTCTTATGCACTTTTACAGGAACGGGCATTAGTTGCTGTTACTATTACTATTTTTTTTTAACATTTCTTTATAATTGAATCTTAAAGCTTCATTTTATACATTTTTATACTTATTTTGTTAGATATTGACTCCAATTCTATTAGGAATTGGTTTAGATTCTGGTAAAATTTTATTAGGTAGAGAATTATTTGGTAATTAAGTTTATTTAGAGGTAAATATTCTTAATGCGAAAGATATTTTAATGAATAAGAATTTTGGTGATCAAGTAACTTGAGTCTATAAATATAGAATAAGTATTAACCTTTAGAACAAAATATCGGCAGAGAGATGTAATCATTACGTGATCTTCATGTGAGAGATGGTTTTATAAAGATATGGGAAAGAGTTGGACAAAACACCAAGTTGACACTATAGAGCAGAACCTAGGTTTGTTTTGGGATGTTTTATTAGAAAACATAATAAGGACATATTAGACAGTAGAATTAGTTAGAGTTTGTTACTGTATTTTGTAATTTTCATAATTTTCAAATTTTCCTGTGCATGTAAAAAGAAGTCACACGAATATTATTCCTTTTTGGCGCATGAGCTTAGCCAATATATAAGCTAATGCTTTGCCACTATTCCAGTAATGAAGAATAAGCTTCTCTGATTGTTTGGCTCGTTCATTCACCTGTTGTAATATCTCTAATTGTGTGGACTAATTAAGTATAATTATTATCATATAATTTATTTAGTAGTATAATTTATGTATAGTGTGACCATAATTGTATATATAATATTACATATATTATACATGTATTTATCTTTAATGGGACGGATATAATACATGATCCAAAATATGGGAGGTCCCTACTGCTAGCACTAATATATAAATGGTGGCCCATTAACCATTTGTGTGTGTGAGAGTGAATAGCAGTAGCTTTTCTCCCATTTTCTCTCCCGTTTCTACTCCTCTCATCACCACCGTTCACTTTCTTTGGCTGCAGAGGGCCACCATGGCAGCTTCACCGGTACTGGCGGACCTCCGGCGGAGCATCGGCGACGTTCCTTCCCTCCGGCAGTGGCGGCAATGGCGTGAAATGGTGGGTTTTGGATCAACCCACCCAAGGTTAGATTTCTCTCTATTTGTTGTGCTAATGGGCTTTGTGGATGAATTAGTTCCAACAATTGGTATCAAGCTCGTCCACAATAAAGCCATTAGCCATTTTTTTTTGAAGAAAAACGAGATTTATGGATTTTTATTTTTTTGGGTATTTTCGGATTTTTGCTATACCCATGAGATTTTTGCATTTTCAAGCTAAAATAATGCCGTATATTGATTGAGGATGAGTTTTTGATGAAAATGCCGTTAAAATGTAGTAAAATGGGGCTGTATTGAGAGAGAAAACGTCTGGTCGGGTCAAAAATACCCGTTTTCTGCGTTTCTGCCCGGTTGGGCGAGGAAGATGCACGCGCCCGATACATGCAAAGCAGCCCCGCAGGCGCCAGTGAATGATGAGGCCACACGCGCCCGCATCTGCAAATTAAAAAATAATAATAATTATAAAATTTTTTTTAGCCCGTTTTTTCTTGGGCTATTATTGCTGGGCCTTTTCCTTTTTTTTTTTGGACGTTGGGCTCAATTTTTTTGGGCTGTTTTCATTTAAGTCTTGGACAATTTTTTTTTTGGGCAACTCTTGTTGGGCCATTAACTGTTTATTTATTTTAGGCCAATTAACTTTTCTTTTAATGTGGGCAATTATTATTCAATTGTTTTATGCCTATAGCATAAATATAATTTAAATATTAGGTCAAAATAATTTTATTATTTTATGGGCATTATTTATTTGATTTTAATAATTGGCCATTTAGTAGAAAATTAATTTTGGGCAATTAAAATTATTTAATTTTGAGGCCATCTTGCCTAGTTAATTTAGGGGCCATATTGATTAGTTAATTTTATTTGGCTATTAATTTTGAATTAATTAGTGGCAATTTTGCATAATTAATTAATAGGTCATTTTGGATTATGGTTTAATTGGCCATTTTGATTAATTAATTATGAGCCATTTGGATAATTAATTTTAGACAATTTTGGCCATAAGCCAAATTTTATTTAATAGTCATAAGTAGTTATTAAGCCCAAAATTAATGTGATATAAGTGAATTTTTGGAGGAATTAATTTTGGAGTAATTTCTAGAAATTTAATTACTCATTTAATTCTCAATTCACTTAAATTTTTGAAAATATACACATGCCTATAAATTATTGATAATTGGCCTAATTAAATAAGTTTAAATAAATTATTTGAGTATTTTGTTGAGCCATTTTGGATTAAGGTTTACCCATTCGTTAATAATTTATTTAAATAAATAAACTCTCTAAAATAAAAATTGCCTTATTATTTGAATATTCACATTTATGTGAAATTAATTTAATTAATTAATATTAGATTTAAAATTACTACATATGCTTCAGGAATTGCATATTTTGGATGTAATTAATTTTGATCAATTAATTTTGTGAATATTCTTAAAATTATAAATCATTAATTGGATTGACTAGTACTTGCCTGTCGCAGGAATAGTCATGAAGATTTTTTGACGATTTATTCTGATAATTTTAAGGATATAATAATAAGGCAATGCATAGTGATAGTTGCAGTTGCATAATTTACTAAGGTCTTTAGAAGTGGCTAGTCTCTCCCTGTCGGATTGTTAGTTGCTTTTAGAGATGCTTGGGATTGAGAGGATTCTGGTTGGGATATGACACGGTCTTCCTACCCTGTCGATGGGCGATCATTCAGGTTGTATTCAACCAGTTTTGTTTTATCCTCGGTAGTATATTGTGGAATTTATCAAGTCATTCCACTAGCCTCCATATTGTGCAACTATCATATATCGAATCTCTAGTAGGATGAGGATCAAATTAGATAGATAGTATGAATTATTCTCTACGGTTAGGGACATATTGAACTAGGTAGTAATCCCGAGAGTTGATCTATCTACTATACCCAATAGTATGAGCTCTTTAAGGACAAAAATATTTGGAATTTCGGGAACACTTAAGTGAGAATCCTTTGATTATAAGGACATGTCATTAATGAGCACATCAGAGAAAGTGTTCCAATTAATGAAAACCAAGAAGTATTTATGAATGCCATTAGAAAATAGTTCGCATAAGATGGATAAAGGTTGATATAGGATTTTGCTTACATATATGGCAGATTCAGTACTACTTCCTTCTGGGATGGAGAATTGGAGATCTTCCAGTTTTACAGATCTCATTTAATGCAGAAGGAAGTATGACATTTTAATATCAAAATTGATATTGTCATTCAAAAATGGGAGATCTTTCGGGTTAACAGATCTCATTTAGCCATAATGATGACATATGCCAAATATTACTGCCAAAAGGGAATATTATTAAGAGGTATCAATAAAAGGTCATTTTAGAAGAAGAAATTTGTCAAGTCTATTTCCCATTCTAGTTTCACCAACATCTCTAAATATCAATGTGTGCTACTTCTGTAATAATCCTGGGCACAAGAGGTAGATTGCAAGAGTCCTCTAGATTGAGATGTGTAAAAGGGATTTTGTTAGCTTTTATTTTGAATCCGATCTAGAAGATATGCCTTCTAACTATTGGTGTTTCGATACCGGTGCTATTACTGATAAAGCCATAAGCAACCCGAGATCGAATAAGGGAAAATTGTTGTGAATTGGGGTTATAAAGTTAGAATCCATACTGAAAATATAGTCAATTCGTTGTTACATTTCGTAGACAGTTTTGAAATTACTGTCGATTGATACTTTTCATCTTGATAACAGAAAAGTATTTCTAATTAGTAACAACATATATATATTGATTCTTGCGTTTTGCATAATGGATATACAGTAGATTTGTACCCCAATATTGAACAAATTTTCTTCAATAGTGAATGATGTGACTGTAGATTTTGATTATGATAGGATATATAAGAAATCTATTAAGTTGTGGCATGGGTTAGGGATATTTCGAGGCACATGAAGAGATTGTATTAAGGGATATCTTGCTGCTAATATTAAGGACACGATTAGTAGATATTGAAATAATTAGGAACTTATGTATACCGACATTTGTAGATCATTTTCACATATTGTATTTAGTGGATATAAGTGTTTCATCACTTTACTAACGACCATTTCGATGTAGGTCATATGGAGTAAAAGATTTGATCTTGTAGAGGCCTTAAGCATTCTAATTAATTTCGTTGCGCTGCTTGAGACAATGATCAGACAGTAGTGATGAATATTATGTTCGGTATAATAAAGCTAGGCGAAATCATATACCGGTTTTCGATTAAGTACACTATAGGATTATATATTGACGCTTAGTGTACGGTGCTTGGAATATTGAAACAGAATGAGATTACAGTTGCAGTCAATCGTACATTCTGATCTAATACGATTTATGTTTATCGCTCCAAATCTTTAAAATTCGGGTGGAGTGAAATTAAAACTGTAATTCACATTCAAAGTTAATCTCCAAGCAAGACCAGTTCCTAAAATGCATCCTAAGTTATAGTCAGACATTAAGCCGATTTTATGCCGCTTTCTGTGTTTAGGGTTATAAGGTAAGGCAAAAGAGATATAACCCAAAGTAAAGAAAATTTGATAAGAAAACTATTAGCGGCAATTTTGTTGGTTATTATATTGGCTAAAAAGATTCTAGATTTTGTTTTCTGATTATGTGACACTAGAATTACTGAGTCTGACAATGCAATCCATTTAGAGAATAACTTAAAGAGTGGGAGTTGTGAACTCCACAAAGTCATTATTAAGATACATTTTGTTGTGTCATTCCCATATATGCGTTATCTTTTGATGATGAAAAGCCACAACCAAAGGAAATGATTGATCTCAATACCATATTTTGAACCTGCATCTGACTTTACAGAGGAACATGAATGTAAGATTCATGTGTCTTCTAATTCTGATGTTTGTCAGGAGACTATACTGATTCGAACTCTTAGAGTTGAATATTAGTCACGCAGGATGTGTAAGCATCTATGTTGCACAAAGATGCATGAGATATATTTCTGTTATCACATCATTGTAGACCAAGTGAAACCCTAAAGATCATGCTAAAAAATTTTAAAGCTAAATTTTGCTAAGGCTTTAAATAAAGCAACCTAAAAGTTTGTAGTTCCTAAGGTGGAACATACAGTTTGCGAACTTAAGGAGTTCATTTGCGAACATTGAAAGGCATCAAGATTGTAATATATAAAGAATGAGATTGTCACTTTAAGGAGAACACATTTGATAATTGGATCCATTATAAGGTCAGTGGGAGTTATGTGCTTATTGTGCTCTAAGTGATGATGTCAAATAGCAGCCTATAACATTGACCTATTGTATGAGACATTTCATGTCGTCATGTCACTTCAGGATGAAGAATCTAAGTGAGGCTCCATTTCATTTTAAGGATTGAGATTCTTCGTGACATATCAATAGGCATACATTATTGGTCTCATGAAACCTACATTATGTGTATAGAGTAGGTCTACCGTATATTGTTCTCCTATTTGAGGTACCTCTTCCGTGAAAAGTGACATTGTGAAAATCTCAAAGTCCTCAAGATAAAAATGAAAGAGCTCATATCGAGTGTTGTGTATGCCTTATTGTGGGTAATTACTATATGCTCACGCTTATACACATTTGGACATTGTGTATGTTATAGGTGTATTTCGGAGATACTTGAGCGATCCTGTAATAGAGAACTGGAAGCTATAAAGAGAGTATTTGGATATTGACAAATCTGACATTCTGAGTTTGGTCAGATATTCTGATGTTAATTTTGCAAGCTATCCATACATTGAAAATTATTTTGGTTATATATTTGTGGATATAAAAGAGCTGTATTTTGGAAAGTGTAAAGCAAACACTTACAGCATCCTTGATTGTGGAGGCTAAATATGTAGCATGTTGTAAAGCTACATGATGGGCCATTTAGGCTACAGAATTTCGTCTCAGGGCTGGTTTTCTGTGGTTGCCATTTCGAAGTCTTGTAGTGTACTGTGGTAATGTTGCAGCAACTATTTTTTCTCTCAAAACACTAGGAGTTCCTCACACTCTAAATATTTAGATATCATCATTCGATTTTGTTAGAGAGAAAATAATGGAATCCATTACTTGATTGGATGGTAGAGCACATAATGAAAGAGCTCATTCTGGCTAACTGAAAGTTTGGCTGCTTAAGTGCTTTGACGACATAGCACTTGTATGAGGCATATGGAGCCTTTGCTGTATTAAGTTAGTGGGAGCTCTGCAATAAAATCAGTTGCAACTGTGTGAATGGATTCCTATTTGTCATATATGCATATTTTGTTTGCGCGCATTTTGATGAATATGGCATTCTGTTGGATGAGACATTCGATATTAGTCTCGTATGCTTCTGTTGAAATATTGCATCATTTAGTTTGGATGCATGGACCTAATGGAAATGGATATTGATTTTGCTCTTCATATCATTTCCATTTCACACTAATACTACTATTTTTGTTGTAGTCTTTATAAGTTTACGCATTTGTACCCTGTCGGTATGATGCATTTTGAAGCTTATAAAAGGCTTCTTGTTGTTAAAGTATGTATGAGTCTACACATTTGTACCCTTTCGGTACAATGTATTTAGAGGGCTTACGAATACATATTGATATTATATGATATTTTGTTAATTAACTTAATTGTCCAAGTGGGAGAATGTTGTAATATCTCTAATTGTGTGGACTAATTAAGTATAATTATTATCATATAATTTATTTAGTAGTATAATTTATGTATAGTGTGACCATAATTGTATATATAATATTACATATATTATACATGTATTTATCTTTAATGGGACGAATATAATACATGATCCAAAATATGGGAGGTCCCTACTGCTAGCACTAATATATAAATGGTGGCCCATTAACCATTTGTGTGTGTGAGAGTGAATAGCAGTAGCTTTTCTCCCATTTTCTCTCCCGTTTCTACTCCTCTCATCACCACCGTTCACTTTCTTTGGCTGCAGAGGGCCACATGGCAGCTTCACCGGTACAGGCGGACCTCCGGCGGAGCACCGGCGACGTTCCTTCCCTCCAGCAGTGGCGGCAATGGCGTGAAATGGTGGGTTTTGGATCAACCCACCAAGGTTAGATTTCTCTCTATTTGTTGTGCTAATGGGCTTTGTGGACGAATTAGTTCCAACATCACCTTCATTCTTTACTTCCTAATATGTTTTGTACTATTGTAATCTCTAAAGTTTATAGTGAATTTTTTTCTCTTATCCGAGGATGTAAGAACTCAAGCCAAACCATGTTAAATATTGTATATTGTGTGTTAGATTTAAGTTTGCATTTATCTCAATTGTTCGTGGAATACGTATTTGCTTTAAAAAAATCCTAACATATTCAAGAATTAAGGTCGGAGGCTTTGATCAGTTTCTGGCAAGGTTTGACGGCTGCTCATGGCGGTATTTGGCGATTCATGGTGGCTGGAAATCTCTTAGGCAAGAGAGGAGGAGGAGAGCACTGGTTCTTTAGAGAGAGGAAAGGCAGGTCTTTTAAAATTTTAATATTTACAAATCATAAAAAATATTCCGTTTCAGCAAAATGCAAGAGATGATTGAGTACACATGTAAGTTATTATAGCCTAGCTTGCATTTATCAGCTGCATTAACAGTTTAAGTGACAGAAGTACATATTTCTTACAATAGTCTAATGTTAGTCACTAATTTTTTACCTTTTAAAATTAAGGAACTAATTTGTTATGTGATCCAAACTATAAGAATCACGAGTGAAATTAACTTTTATATATATATATATATATATATATTTAGCAACAGGCCAAAGTTCTGTGCTCTACTGTTGGTTTTTGGGTTAGCTTTGTGATTCTTTGAGAGGGTAGGGACCTGGATTGAAAGATAATTTCCTCCATACCTCTGCTTTTCTTGTGCAGTCCTCTTGTTTGGCTTGGTGTTTCTGGTTTTCTTGTTCCCTGTTATGATATCTCTCTTTTTCTTTGTTTTCTCTGCTGCATGTTGCAGCCTTTTAATGTACTTTGCAAGATGGTCATGCGGTCAATTTGGATCATTGAATCCATTTTATCTAAAAGAATAAAATACTTATTCTAGAACAAACTTCTTATCAAAAAAATTATCCCTTTTCTCCCGTTCTATTTTTCCTACAAGAAAATCATTTGCTATCTCATCACATCAGACAGTGTTGGAATTACGACACCATTTTATGTTACCCAATTTTATTCTCTTATATATATATTTCATCCAAATAAATCCCAACATACCATAATCCTAAAGGGCTGCCAAAGTTGTCACAATCTTTGCCCATGCTTACAAGCGCATGGGTGAAAACAAAGGTTTGGGTGCCAACATGTTGTTTTGCCATTTGAATGCCACTTAAGGAAAAACAAGTAACATAAACTTCTCTTTTAGTTACTGTCTATAGTTAGTTTATGTGTCTGCTAATGACAGGAAAGTTATCATAAACATTAATTTTCATAATACACTTGTTCTCCAACCAGTTGAGTAGAAACTTGAATCCCAAGTGGAATTGACCAGGTTATACTTAGTTGGTGACTAATAGCACTGGTTTCTGTGTATTTGGTAAAAAATTTTGTAATGATTTGAGTACCAAAAGTTTTGATAATAGTTCCATAATAAAAAATTGATCAAATATGCTAAATAGGTGTTTTTTACAGGCTGGAATTTAGTGTACTTGAGAAGAATTAGGATTATTAACAGCCGAGACCAAACCATATATTCCTTCTTCAACAACCATGAAATTATTGGTAATAGAAGTTGGTAATCAGATTCTCTCAATTAAAGAGGACCCCTTTATAGTATCAAAGCAAAAATGAGACTAGTACTTGATCCAATCAAGGAAATCAACAAGAACTGAATAAAAAGGAAGTGGTTGTTTAAGCATCAATAATGATGCTCACAATCATGGCTGCCAGTCATTTGAGAAAACAATGGACCAGCCTCTACCCCAAGTCAATATAATTTATAAACCCCACGAAGAAATTCAAATAAAATAGTGATTTTTTCAGTTTCAATTTGAACATTTCTGTGTCAAAATTAATTGCCTCTCTTAATACATAAAAAATCTCTATGTTAAAAAAGAAAGAAAATGAACCTAAAACTCTGGTTTTATGGCTCCAAGTAAACAGGTAAAACTGCACTTTTGGACCCTCTGCCATGACCAAATGAGAAGAAAGATCTTCTCACTCTGCTACTGCAACCTTCAATAGGGCTAACCTCATTGACTTGCCTGTTCTGTCTCATAGCTTCTTGAACAGCTAAATAGAGCTGTCGATCTGCTGATGAATCCATTGAGATAGACCTTCTTATTGGCTGAATTGCAAACTGCTCATCTTTGTCTCTAATGTCAATGCATTCATCTCCCATGCTAGTGCCTTTATGAAACTTTCTTGCTTTTTTCTGCACTATCCTCTGCTCCAACTGCCTTGGTGAAGGACTAACTGACCTCATCGACAACTCCCCTGAGTTCAATCTTTCTTGTGCACCAAGCAATATTTGATGAGTGGAACTGTGATTACCTAATTCAATCACTACAAAATCTTCATCACCACTAGTGATATTTTCGGCGTATGGATTTGGATCTTGTGGAGTTGAGCTTGGAGCAAAGATTTGGTTCACTGGGAACCCACTAGCACTCGAAATTCTAGTTCTGCAAAGCGGACAATTGGCATTGTTCTGAAGCCAAACATCAATGCAATCAATGTGAAAAACATGGCTACAGTTTGGTATTATTCTTAGCTTCTCATCTTCCTGGAACTCATTCAAGCAAACTGCACATTCACAAAAGATTCTTTCTCCAAAATATCTGTTGTTTCCACCTTTCTTGAATTGAAATATTGGGATTGACCTTATCACAGATTCATCAAGTCCTCTATGTTCCATTTCTGGAGAGTATGCCATTAAAGGGTCTTCGGGTCTTCTTCGAGACAAGGAAAATCGCCTTAGAAGATCAATCCTGCGCCAATTGAGGCAGCACTTGATGACAAATATATAATAGCTGACTAACAAGAAAGCTGTAGCTAATATTCCTATAACAGCAATAGCTATAATGGGAAAACTTGTATCAGATGAATGCAAATGAGGCCCCAAGCTTGAGTTTCCTGGACTTGTGATTGGAGAAAGAGCTTGTGAGAGCCGGATCCTGTTTGTGTAGCTTTTACTTACAAGATCCATGAAAAACAACTTGTCAAACAATGGAAAGAAGAAGGTCTGCTTGGATCTTGATAACAATCAAACATGCAAAGTTTTATACTGAAAAAACAATGTTTCAGAAACTAAAAATATTGATATTGGAAACGATAATTTTTTGTATATAATTGAAATCCATTGAAAAAAAAAAACAGAAAGAGTCAATCACAGAGCTAAACAAGAGGCGAAAAAATACATTGAATTGACGAAGATAGATTTGAAAAGAGACAGGTGTAGTCAAGGAAGATTGAAGCAAAGAACATGGAATGGAGAAGAGAGGAAGAAGAGAGAAAACCCAGGTGGATTATAAATGAGGAAGGAGTTACAAGGGGACAAGAAAAAGCTAGTATACATTGAATTAAATGAAAATGTGTAATGGAAAAAAAAGTCTGAAACGAGAGTACATGGTAGGTGAATTTCTCTCAGGTTTCAGCGAGAAGTTTGGTTAGAAAAAAAAAAAAAAACCTGTTTCAGATTTTCAGTGTCTCGATTATTGTGCGTTTTCTTTAAAAAAAATCTCGTTTTTATTAAATAAATTAACAGCAGGTATGGGGGAGTAGAAAATTTTGGGGGAGGCTAAATCGAATGGATTGGCTGGTGGTTTGACATAAATGTAGGAAACAAGTTGGTGGGACGACCAAGAATAAGACATCAAGTTATCATTGATTTAAAGCTGTAATCGTTGATATTTGAAGTTTGAACTTAAAATGTCTTCAATAGCTCCTATAACATGTGAATTTTCTGTCTTACAGCAGTCAAGTGAGCAGAAAAAAAAAATACTGCAGAACATCAGTTTTTTTTTTGCAGATGTGATTATTTCTTCTTTTGATTACAAAAATGATTTCTTAATTTTTACTTTTTTTTAACCTCCCAATATCTGAAAAAAATTTTGGATCCCGACTAATCTAAAATTGATTTAGAATCCAAAATAAGAGAGTTTTATCAATGTTATTTTTTTCATTTACAAAATTCTAACTTAAGACCTTACTTAAAAAACAACTGCTCTTTTCCCCGGATTCAACATATATGATTAATTTTGACTTTTTGCAAACATGTGGTGCAGGCATCTGCTTTAAACCACTGTTTCAATAGTTCTTTATCATTTTGAGTTTACCAATTTGTTAAAAAGAGGAAGAAAAGAATAAATAAACAAATAATTTTGGTGTGGGTTGATCAGGTGTGTATCTTTCAATATGAAACTACCAAACTGTAGTAGCAATAACTTCAACAGTTGTTTATCCATCATACTAGTTTGATGAGCTATAAAAACAGAATCTAACTTCTGAAATTATATCAACTCATACTAGTTTGTTAATTTGAGCCAATAAATAAGGTTGGTATAAATCAATTGGATGTATAAGTTTAAAGAGTAAAGACCTTTCGTGCACTCATTCTTTTTGTCAATCATCATCAATCAAAAATAAAGCAAAATTAAAAGTCCCATAGTCACATGCAACCCAACAAATAAACTTTTTTTCTTTACCAAAAATCAAGCAAAAATCTTGAAGAGCGCCAAAGCAAAAGCAACCTAGCTTTAGTGGGGGCCTTAATCCTATCACAAAAAAAAAAAAAAATTCCAGTGTCTTTCACAGAAAAGTCAAATGTGTAGAACAATTATCCAAACTCAAGTAAAGGACAGGTCCACAAATAAAAAAACAGAACGGACACTCTCCATATTTAATTGTTGACAAGCTTTACAAAGACAATCCCTCTTATGTAAGAAAAACAGTCCTCTCTTTTCGAGAAAAAGGAAAAAAAACGTTTGCATGTCAATTTCTTCAGTCAAAGGTTGTGTGCCCCTAAGCAAAGAAACTTCTTCTGCTACTAGTACAAAATTTCTATTACAGTGATGAATTTTTGTTCACGTCACCATCACAGAAATTTTTTTAATTCCTAGTGAACGTTACACAGAATATTGATCTAATAAGTTTAAAATCATCTTTTTTTTGCTTAAGAACAGAATGTTTTGCCTTATTATATAAATAAGTAGGGACAGATGAAGAGTGGATAGCATAAACCAATATCAGTTTCATGTTAATTTTTTTTTTTAAATTGTAGCTTCAGAATAAAAAAAGAATTGTAAACATTAATATTTAAATTTCAAACCTATTATGTACCGAAAAAAATTCAAATCTATTACATGTGAACTTTAATAGTGATTGATTGAATCAACAGTACTAAAATTAAGATTCATTATTTTCATGTTAAGTTAATCACGCGTTTATTACTTACTAGTTCATCAGAAAAAAAGTTTTATCATAGTCCGAATTAATGGCATTCAAATCTCAAATATTTAATTGGCTTTAGTATCAATGATTAAGAGGTGACGGGTTTTAACAATAATTCTAAAAAACCATACTTTTAAATTCTCTCTTTCAAAATTGTTTGGCCGTCAATTTTACTGTAGGGAATCCCCTTCCAATAGACTATTAACAAATTTTAATTTTGTTAGTAAAGTCTCCATAATTACTTTAATTAATTAGCTACTGAAAAAAGGGTTATTTTTGCCCTCTATAATCATTTTTCCCTTGTACTCCGTTTAATTCATATAAAATTTTATAAAAAAAACTCTAATAAGGAAAATTTATAAGAAAAGAAAATGAAGGGAAAAAAAAATCAAAATTCGTATCTTAACTTGTTTATATTATCCCACTTACATTTTCTTAATATCCTTGTAGGATAGGAATCTAGACTTAATGCTTTTTTTTTTCATTGTAAAAAGAGAAGAAAGATTCAAATTTTCGACTTTATTCTTAGAAATGTAATAATCTCTAAACTAAATATTAGTTGTTAACTAATGCCATTTTGTTTTACATGCAAATTTTCTTCTACGATAATGTCATTTTCAAAAAAATGTTATTTAACTTTTTTTTTGGTCGTTTTTCGGCATTCTTCTATTGTTGCAGAAAAGCAAACTGCAGGTTATGTTTTTTTTGTCCATTTTCTCAAGTAACGTTCTTATGATTCACCATTTCCACCACAAATGTGTAATCTTTGCAATTAATCCAGTTGTCCTTTCTTTTAATTTACTTGCATCGGTAGGTTTCCTCACCTTTTGTTAGAGCTGGTTACGGGCCAGATCAGGCCGGTTCCAGATCGGTTTTCATCGGTTTCGCCCTAACCAGAGAAGAATTGATTTGAACCGGTAGGAAATCAGTCTGGTTCGGACCGGTTCTATATTATTAAAGAGGCGAACCGGCCCGGTTTGTTGGACCGGTTCGTCCAAAAATCGAACCAAACCGGTTTAAACCGGTTCGGTCTATTTTTTCATTTAAAATTTTTATTTTTTAACATTTATATTAATTTATTTTAATATATTAATATATTTTAATAATTTAATCTAATAAATTTATTTTTATACTAAATAATGTTAATAATTTAATTTAACAATAATTTATTATAAAGTTATATTATAATTTATTTAATTAATGTAATAATAATGTAAAAATAAACAACTATAAAATTATCTAATAAAATTATTGTTATAATAAAATAAAGTTATATTATGAATATAATATTATAATAAAGTCATTATGATAAAATGATATTTGATTCAAAATACAAATAATGATATTATGAATAATATTATTATATTCATTTTGCAATATCATTTTGCATATCTTTATTTATGTTCATTTATTATATTCATTTTGCATTTAAAATAATTTATTATATTTGAAATATCATTTACTTAATTTTTATTCATTTATTTATTTATTCATTTATTTAATATGTTTTTAAAATATTAATTCATTTTGTATTTTAAATATTTATTTATTTTAAACATAGATAAGTATAACATTAATTAATTTGATATGTAATAATAATAATAATAACAACAACAACAACAACAACAACAACAACAACAACAACAACAATAAAGGAGAAAAAGGAGAGAGTAGGAGACCAAAGGTTTTTTACGTGAAAAACCCCTTCAAAAGTTAGAAGGGTAAAAACCACGGGACCGTAGTCCATAAAAATATTCACTATGACTAAACTTATTTATAATTTTACATACAATTTACAAAAAAAAAGATTATTCTCTACTCTTCATAATTTATACGGATTGCCTTGGAAATTTCTTCCTCCTCTTCTGAATTATTTTCAGCGAATTCATTAACCATTCCAAGTTCAACATTGCGCGATTCCGCATCAAACCAATCTTTAAGGCATGTTAACATGCATAATGAATCCGGATTAAGAGTGGTTCGATGGTCTCCAATAATTCTTCCACACGTCGAGAACGCGGATTCCGAAACAACATAAGAAACTTGCACCGCAAAAACATCTCGAGCCATGGAAGCTAAAACTGGAAATTGTTTTTGGTTTTCTTTCCACTATTGGAGAAGATCAAAGTTTTCATCTACAGAAAAATCTTGACTTAAGAAAAATCCTAGCTCATTGAAGCTAGAATTTCTTCGAGTTGTTGATCCCGATCCGCTCGCTTTTCCTTTTAGCTTCATTCTCTTCTTTGCTGCTTCCTTAATTGCGTTTAAAATTCCTTTTCCTTTTTTGCTACTTTCGGTTTCTTCGTATGAATCTTCTTCTCCTCGATTAAAGTTGAATTGCTCCCTTTCTGTTTCATAAATATTAAACAATTCTCGAAAAAGATTGTTAATTGAGGACTTTTGATCCTCAATAGAATCAAGACCAAGAAATTCTTTATAACAATAAAAAAAAATTTCTATATTTACCTCACCTTGACTAGGATCTAGTAAAGTTGCAATACAATAAATATGAGGAACTATTTCCCAATATTTTTAAAATTTTTCCTCCATATCATATACAAAAGAACTTAAAGTTTCATGATTCCTAAATTTTACAAATTTGTCAAACATTGTGTAGATAATAGGAACAAAATACGGTGTAGTTGGATAAAATTGAGTTGAAAATCTTTCGGTTGCATCTTTAAAAGTAGATAATAAATCAACACAATATTCAATAAAAGTCCAATCTTCTTCAAAAAGTACTAAATGTGTGCTACTTGTATAATTGTTATAAAAAGGAGTAACAAGTTCTTTATAAGGTAAAATAGAAGAAAGCAAACGATGAAGTGAATTCCATCTTGTTTCCACGGGAAGTGAAAACACTTTAACATGTATATTATTTGTTATACAAATTTGCTTCCATTCATGTTTATTACTTGGTGTGCGAATCCATTTTGCTAAAATTTTAATTTTATTAATTGGACCTATGCCAGTACCAGTACCATTAGAACTAAAACCACTTTGAACACATAAATTTATAATATGACATGCACATCTTGCATGAAAAAATATGCCTTGCATAACAGGGTTTAAACTTTTAATTAAATGAGGAATAGCTGCAGTATTACTCGAAGCATTATCAAAAGTAATAGCAAAAACTTTATTATTTTCTAGTCCATAAAATTTACAAACTTTAGTAATATATTTATGAATAGTATATGAATTATGTGCTTCTTCTATTACATCTAAAGATAAAATTCGTTTTTGCATGTACCAATCTTCATCTATCCAATGACAAGTTATAACAAGATAACTTATACCATTAGTACTAGTCCATATATCACTAGTTAAACTAACCCTAGATGAAATATTACTAAGTTTATCAATTAAAGCTTGTCTATATTCTTTAAACATATCCATGCAATCTCTTTTTAATGTATGTCCAGAAATAGATTTATATGCCGGTTGTAAATAGTTACAAACAAATTCTAAATATCCTATTTTTTCACAAATTGTGAATGGTTGTTCAGTCCTAATTACAAATCTAACTAAACCATGTCTAGCTTGAACATTATCAAAAATAAAATTTTTTCCACCATCACGTGTATTAATTTGGGATTGTTTACCTTCTAAAATTTCATTTTCTTCGGCATCAGGATTAATTTTATGTGCAGTAATTAAATGCCTTTTATACGTACCTGTACCGCCAGCACCTCCACCGGACTTATAAGAGTAAATGCCTTGGCACAATTTACAGATAGCACAATATTTATTCGTCTCACCTTCTTTTGCTACAATATCAAAATACTCTCAAACCTGCTCATTTTTTTTTTCGACTAAACTTCGGCCTTGATGATGTAGCAGCAGTGGTGGCAGCTGATGATTGTGTTTGAGCATGACCTCCACGTCGATCACGACCAACCGATGGCGCCGCCAAAGGAAGCTCCTCCTCCGGATGAATATCGGGTTCAATTTCATTAAATGATTCGTCACCCAAATTAGGAATTTCAGTGGAACCAAAAGGTCGAGAAACAGAGCATGAACGACGAAAGAAATTTGACATTTTTATATTTTTTTTGAAAATAAATATATGTTAAGAATTAAAAAAATAGATGTATGATATATATAATATATTGGAATTTGGAAATTGAAACTTGAAAATTAAAAGTAAAATTTGCAAAATTATAAAATAAAAAGAAAAATGAAATTTAGAAAGAAAATGATGAGATTATAAATTTGGAATAAGAGATATATATAATATATTAGAATTTGAAAATTAAAAGTAAAATTTTCAAAATTATAAAATAAAAAGAAAAATGAATTTTAGAAAGAAAATGATGAGATTATAAATTTGGAATAAGGGAATTTAACTGAATTTGAGGGAGTTTGAGTGAATATTGAGAGAGTATGTGAGTGAAGAGAATAAGAGTAGATGAATATAGATAGTAGGTAGATTTGAGAGAAAATATAGAAGAAATGTAAAGAAAAATAGAAGATAGAAGAAGTACTTATAGAAAAAAATTAGAATAAAAAAATTTAAAAAAAATTTAAAAAAAAGATTGATTTGGTCGTTGCCCATCAAAGAGGCAAGTCACTTCTATGACTTGCCTACTGAAACAAGGCTGCGCAGTGGCAGCCATTTTTTTTTATTTTTTTTGAACCGAACTGGTTCAATCGAAATCGGTTCGGTTCTGGACCAGGCCCTTAGCGGGCCCAGTCCTAATAATCTAAAACCGGCCCAGCCCGGTACATTTCCGAATCGGTATTGTACCGGTTCGGATTATGGGCCGGATTAGTCCGATCCGATTGCGAATCGGGTCGGGCTAATCCGGCCCATTAAGCAGCTCTACATTTTGTCAAGGATGAGGCTCTTTTTCTATCTTCTTCAGAACCATTTCAGGCCACTATTTCTAACTTTGGTCCCAAGTTTTCTCCAAGGAAAGGAATTAGTCACACGGTCCCTATGATAGTTCAAATAATTAAAGTCTTAAGCCCAAGTTATGATAATTAATTACTATTATATTCTTGAAATTAAGTTTTACTGCTTTTTCTTTTTCAAATTTATTTATATATTTTATAAGAGAAGTCAAAACCTGATACTAAAAAAATATTGACAAATATTGAAATTTAAATTCTATACCTATTAAATGTCATTTTTGTAAACATAATTACGTGAACTATTTAAATTGAACTTTAGATTAACTTCTTGAAATATTAAATTCATCAATGACCTTATATCCAAAAAAAAAATTCATCAATGACCCAACAAATACATTAATATCATTTAAGATGTAATTTTCATCAATCTACTTAGGACAATTTTCGTCGACCTTCGATGATTTTGAACCTTTATTTACTAGCATCCTACAAAGTGAAGACATTAAATTGACTATTCCTAACTTTATCAATATTAGGCCAATCCAACGGTTTCGAATTGCTGATTAATTTCCAAAATTAACCACATGCAAAGCATATAATAATAGCGCTATACACAAAATAAATGCATCAGATAAAGTTTATAAAGGAAAAATGTGGCACATGGGACTAGCCGGGGAAGGAGGCAACAACTGTTGCTGAGAGGCAGTTTTACCTGGGGAAGGAGTTGGCTTGGCCTCTTCATCAATTTGCGAGAAAACAAATATTGCTTTATAGTTTTTATTTGAATATTCTATTTCCAATTTATTTTCTTTTTGTATAAAAAATATTTCACTTTTTATTTGCTTGGCTATTGTTGTTTGTGTCAATTGACTTTCAAAGTTTTTCTTTTCATTTACTTTGATAATCAATTAATTCGAAAACACGTACATTTACAATATAATCATATAATGAATGTATTTCAAAACATATTATCAAATGATATTTCGAAGCTATCCAACACATAGAAACAAATCCATGCAAGCTTAAAATCCCGTCAATGTCATGTCATATACAAAATACCATATGCTGTATAAATATAGTTCGTTAGATTTTCATGTCCTGTACTCTAATTCCTAAAAATCACCTTGTTAAGTCTAGGTTGTTATATCACAATACCTAGCCTACAAGTCAAAGCAGATATCCACATCCATATCCACAATCCACATCTCGTATCAATGTCATATACATATATAATTCGCATGCACCATAATTGGGCTACTATGCTCTAATTGGAGTAATGGTACACGATCCATATATATGATCCAGTTGCATTCAATTCACTATTTTAACATCCATACTTACACTATATAATGCTAATATGCATCTTGTACAGTTAACTTAACAATGCTCTATATCTTGAGCACTTGTTCAAGCTTGGTCCTTTAGTCACCACACCATAAATTTGGTATCAAATCACTACAATAATACACCGTAAGCTTAATTGTCATTTCATATCTCATTAGAACTTATTAAATTCACTTAGACACTATACTTCCACATAGTTTCCCTTGATGTCACCATTAGTATCAAAGTGGCAAAGGTTACATTTCATTAATTTTTTATCATTTCTATTACACCAATTACATTACCATGAACATATCACTAACATATCATGTAATTACACTAAGATCACATCATTTTCATCATATGCCCTTCAACTTGGTCAATTTCATCAACATGTCATACACTTGAATTCAATTCAATTTATCATTTTAAACATACTTAGCATTGTAAATTACACATCTTAAATCTAAGCATGATTCCGTTTCAAACCCTGGGAGGCCGAATCCTAAACTCCTTGATTCCATCATGGTTATTCAAAACCAACACTACACATGTTCATGGTACTTCAAAGTAATCAGCATAGATGAATTTTAGAGCTTGAAACATAACTTACCCTTAAGATCCCTCTCTTGGCCGAACGCTTCACCAAACCTTAGGAAACTTTTTGCTTTAAACCAAAACCATAATCCATCTTAGAATCACTCCTAGTTCAAGATATATTAAACTTAAAGGATGAAACAAAGTGTAACCAAGAAATCTCACCTTGGCTGAAACTTGGTATTCTTGATTTTTTTTTGTTGTAGTTTGGTACTCTTTGGTAAATCAAGGCTAGAGAAGTGTTTAGGAGGTGAAGAAAGGTTATAAAAGCACTCTAGATTAAAGAAACAAGATGACAATTGCAAGAGAACAAGGTTAGGGTTCACGGTTTTGAAGGGTTCCTTAAGTTTTCTCTTATTTCTTCATGTTTCTTCACACTTAACCCTTTCATGATCTTTTAAAATGGGGTGGCTGGTCATTAAAGGTTCATTTTATGAAGTTAGATGCATGTTAAGCCTTTAGCCAATAGGAAATTAGCTTGTGTCATAAGCTTTTTTCATATTTATCCATTAATTCCTATTTTCCTTAATTTTCCATTTTTTTCTAATATCTTATTGGCTATCGATATTTGGTTTGTGAGAAATCATGTTATTACATGCATGTCCCATGTAAATAGGACAAATCTAAGAGAAAAATCAAAGGGTGGCCAGCGATGAAGCTACAAACTAGGGTTTTCGCTCGGTTTTGTCTCTTTCAATCATTTTTGGTCTTATCGTAAAAATTTTTGACATGAGACTTGACATTACAATTTGAGATTTTTTGTTTCATGATCTTGACTTAAGAAATGTTGTTTAAGAGTTAATTCTAAGGTGTTTTATGGTTTTGGTATGAGACAAAAAGCTTTCCTTAATGATGGTGTAAGTTCAGCTAATGTAACGATCTATAGGGTAAGTTTTGTTTTAAGCCATGAATTTGATATATGTTGATTGGTTAATGATACATGGTTGATACATGGTGTGAAAATAGAATGAAAATGCATGGATCATGTTTGTGTAGGTTCGACCACTTGGGGTTTCATGTGGTATGCTTAGTTTATGATGAAAAAGACATATGATGTGTTTGATATGACTAAGCATGAATATGGTGTTATTTTGGATCAAATTAAATTGAAAGGTACATTATTGATTCGATCATGATGAAGGGAAGGTGAAAGTGATGTGTTTTTAATGTGATTTAATGATATGTTAATTAGATATTAGTAGTGATAAGTGTCTTTAAATTGTTAAGAAAATGAATGAATGTGGATTTCATCCCTCTGATACTAAAGGTGATATAAGGATAAGTTAAGTGAATGCAGAGTGTAGTGAGTTGATTATTGAGCTTTAATGTATTGTGATATGTAACCATGTGTGTGGTATGTAATTGTAATGATTTGAAATCAATTGGTGGTGTGGTAAATCATTTTGTTAAGCTTGAATGAGTGTTCAAATAAGCGAGTTTTGGTAAGTTAACTATGTAAGATGCAAGATAGCATGATACAATATAAGTATGAATTGTAAGATAATGATCAAATAACGATCGAACCATATATATAAGTTGTGTACCAATACTGTCTAATAAGGCATAGTAGCCCAATTATGATGCATGTGAAATATATATATGTATAAGTGATTGAATTGTGATGAAAATTACAAATTCAGATTGAATATATGTTGCGATTGCGGGGCTAGGTAGTGAAATATTGTAACCCTATCCTACTGTAGTGATTTTTAAAATTTTGAATAGCAAATGTGAAAGTTTAATATGGTGAACTATATCTTCATTGGATATGGCATTTTGTGCATAACATGTTATTGACAAGATTTTTAAGCTTGCATGGATTTATTTCTACATGTCTAAAAGCTTTAAATTTCACTTGTTACATGTGTTGAAATATATCAAATATATGACTACATTGTATATGTACATGCTTTCAGATTAAGTATATAGTTGCTTGTATATCCACAGTATTTTTGAATTTCAAAACACGTAAGGAAATTGTTTTACAATTTTTAAGGAACCCCACATTGTTCATGAGATTGATAAAGCAATATGGGAACAACCTGAGTATCATAGACTCATGTATAGGAAACAAGGCTTGTTCGAAAATAGTTGTTGACATGTTCCAATCTTAGCTGATCACTAGGACTAGAGACACGAGGATCTATAGACATAGGTAACATCCTAGTTTTTGAGATATGTTGGCTCACTGATAGCTATAGTAGAATAAGTCTTTATTTGTTAATTACCAAGGAGTTTGCGTAACCGAACTTACGAGTATTGATTACCTAGCTTACGAATATTGATTACCGAATTTATGAGTATTAATTTATGAACTTATGAGTATTGATTTTTGAACTTACGAATATTGATTTCAAAATTATCGAATATTGTTACTACATTGAATATCGTTTCATCGAAAAGTGCATCATTTTATTGAAAACTGGAATCACATCAATTTATCGAATATTGCATCATTTATTCCATTGAATCATTATGCCATTGTATAGATAAGAATGTTTAGTTGTAATGTCAGGTTTGAGGGAAAATGAGGTAGTTCAAAGTATTATTCCATGTGATACCCTATAAGATCTTGATAGAGTCACCGAGTCCTAGTATTGAAATGAATAAGAAAAGCGATCGAATATCGGAAATGAAATTTTATAAGAAAGTACATATTGACATTAATATGGAAATTGTATTGTATTGTTGCTTGCATGCATTATAGAATAGTATACAATTTGTTACTATCCTCTGCTTCTGTATGATTGGCTTACTAGGCTTCTAACTCACTCTCTCACTATTTCCATCACAAGTTAAGCTGGAATAGTATAGCTACCAACTACAATATTCGACTTCGCAAGTATTCAAGCTTTGAAGCTCTCACAATAATTGTTCGGTATATGATTTAAGTGTTTAAACATTTTTATTTCGGACAGTTTTCAATATTACTATAGTTTGGGATGCATGTTAGCTAAAACTATGCTCACGTTACAAAAATTATTGATATCGAGATGTAAATGAATTTTTATTTCTTAACGTGCTAAAATCGAGAAAATATTAGAATATTTTGTAAGTAATTTTTTTGAAGGACCAACTGATTGTATTTTTCAATGAATTTTGGATATATGATAGATTAAAGAGTGTATGAGAACAATGGATGCTCAAGATATGAGTTTGACTATATTTGGCTGTTAAATTGAATGATTGTTTGAAATTGGTTCTAACAGGAGAATTACTGCTATTACGCGAGAATTGTTTTGTGGTGAATTTAAATGATATATCGAATGTTATTGAGCTGAGAACCTAGATAATATTCCTAAAATCGTATTAGGTAGCCAATTACCCAATACTATTATATGACACTACTCACATGACAAATCAATATAAGGAAAAATGAAAACATTAGTCTTAAATTTTCGAATTTCACATAAATTATGAACTTGTTGCGTCTTCTGGGACGTAACAACAAGTTATGAGTTGTGTAGAATATGACCATTTTTTGACATTTTCTTCTGTTATTTTATAAATTTGTTATAGTCCTTCAATAAAAATATTTTTATTGCAATTATAGATTTATTATTTCCAATATTTATACAAATGTCATACTATTTTTTTTATTTTGGCTTAATAGCAAAATAAGCCCTCAACATTAAAAAAAAAAGGAAAGATACAAGCCTTTAACATTTTATTACATGTAAATCAATCAATAAACTTTTATTTTACTATCAAATAAATCCCAAATATTTTAAAATAATACAATTAAGTCTTAATATATTAAATGACACTAACTATTGTTTGGGCGTTTTACGTGGAAGCTGATGTGGATAGGTTTTTGGGTTGCCATGTGGATGCCACGTTTGAAGTATAAAGCAGAAGTTAATGTCATTTAACAGATTTGAACTTAATTATATGACTTTAAAAAAATGAGCGTTTATTTACAGTAAAATAAAATTTTATAAATTAATTTACAAGCAATAAAATGTTGAGGGCTTTTATATATTTTGTACAAAAAGTTGAAGGTTATTTGATTACTATTTCTTTTATTGTCGATCGAGCCAAAACATAAAAACTTACTTTTTTTCAGCTTAATACCCAAATATGTCCTCGACGTTTGTCACAAATAGAAATTAAGTCATCAACGTTTAATTGTATGAAAATCAGTCTTAAACATTTCAAAATAACAGAATTAATGACATTTTAACTCCTTCTAATGCCATTAACTTTTATTATTGTGAAAGAGTAACAAAAATTAAAGAATTTAATGGAAATGCCCTTAATTTTAGTTATTTTGAAACGTTTAGGACTGGATTTTATGCAATTAAACGTTGATGATTTAATTCTATTTTGTGACAAATGTGGAAGACATACTTGGATATTAAGCTTTTCCTTTTTTATTTCTATAAAACTTTTAAAGGGATATAGATTTTAGTGGAGGCATTTGCCTCTACTGCCTACTGTGCATCGGTCCCTAAGCATACAGAACTTAAGACTGAATTGTTATCATTTTAGGGTGAACTTTGTGGAGTACTTAAAACCTAACACTCACATAATCATACCTTCTGACCTAAAATTTTAAATATAAACTAAATATAAACTAGTACTTATATTTAGGAACCTTAACTAGAGCGGTGAAATCCCTACAATTTAGACGTTAAGACAATTTTTGTAGCAAAGGTTGGGTTTCTTTTGGTCCAGGAACAAAAACGGGGGTTTGCGAAGAATACTAAAAGTTTTTTATGTTTTTTGGGTTCATAAAAGTCTTTTCCATTTTTTCTATTATCTACTTTCGAATTCACAATAGACAGCCCCAAAAGATAAACCTGGCAATTTTAGACACGACACGAATACACGACACGAATAAATGACATGAAGTGACACGAGATGACACGAGGTTAAAATTAAGTAAAATTAATATATGAATGTGGTAAAAGCTAAAAATAATATTTTGAGTTTTCTGTGTCGACACGAATTTTTGACACGAATACACGACACGAATACGGTTTTACATGACACGAAAACGAATTTTTGACACGAATTTACCAAATCTACCAAAAGAGTAAGGTGCAGTGGGCCGGCATTAAGTCCCATTGAAAAGTAAAATCCAAACAAAGTAAGGCTCCTTCTTACTTTTCAATCCATAATTGTTGAACTTTGCTGTGGGCTGTCGGCCTACGATTCCTACTAAATCGAACACACAAATTCACTCTTTAAATATAGAATTTCAATTTCGTCTTTGACAACTTTTCTTTTTTAAGTTTAATCTTCCTTGCTTATGTTGATTTGCTTTTTGATAGTTCCACCTTTTTTTTTTCCTGTTTAAATAAAACTTTGATTAAACTTGGGAAAATTTTTTTGAATAAGAAAACACAAACAAAAGTTTAGCCCAAAGTTGTCATTTATTTTGAGAAAAACAATGACTTCAAAATAGAGAATTTCTTTCCGATATTAACCATATATATAAATAACCCGACGGAAATTATTATAAAATTATTAATATTATAAATGAGCTCAAATTATATAGTTTTTGAAAATAAAGTTTAAATTATCTTATATATTTTAATAATTCATTTTTAAATGTTTAAGAAGAGAGAGATCTACATTTACTTTTGGAACAAAATAATACATATATATATATTTATTGTTAAATAAAATATTTAAATATAACAATTCAAAATTAATATTAAGAAGATTATATTGTCTTTTTACTTTTTAAGAGAGCTACAGTATGCAACATTTGACTCCCTTCCATTCCTTTGTTTAATCTAACGCTTGCATAATGTCAACTAAAATTAAACGGAAGGGTTATGCTACATGCTTGCGTGACGGTCCGCGCATCGGTTTCGAGCCAAGATGCGCAATCGAGACAAAAGTTTGCCGGCATGGTGCGAAAGATGGATCTAGCCCTAAATAAGGTACGCACTTAATTAGACGAGGTGCGAGCCATATGCGGGAATGTATTGAAACCCAAGAACACCAAGGTGTGTGTTCGACTCATTCCTAACAAGGGATTGTAAACGAATCAAACAACTCATGAACTACTTGAGCTCGATTCGATGATTACTCGAGTTTGACTCATTTATTTTCGAGCCGAGCTCAAGCTACTTGAGTAATGAGTCAAGTCGAATTCGAGCATTTTAATATTTTGTTCGAGTAGCTTGCAAGTTTTATTGAGTTTTTTTTTAAATCTATATTTTTAATATATTTATTATTAATTTACTATTTTACTTTTATAATATATATTTAAAAATTGACAAATCTAGCATAATGAGTTGAGTCCATCTAATTAAGTTTGAGCAGCTCAAGTATTTTGTTGAATCGAACTTGAACTTAAAAAACCAAGCTTGATCAAGCTCGAGCCGAATTTCGAGTCTCAAGTTTTCGAATTGAGTTGAGCTCAAGCCTAATACTGGATCGTTTCCACTCGATTACACCCTTATTCCTAGCAGAACAAGACAGTCGTTGTTGTAGAGTTTGAGTCTAGCCAGAACTCCTTGGTAGTCAATCCTCTACAGCCTTTAGGAGTTGAGAGTCTTTAGCGATTTAAACTCCAATAGATAGAGTTCTATTGTATTTTAAATACTTATAAGCTTGAAAAAGTCCAGCTATGTTAAGGGACTCTAATACAAATAGGGGGCCTCACCACATCATTGTAACACGGAATTTACTCTAGTTAATGACAATCACAGTCTATTCTTCTATCTTTTCTATGTTCTCTGCTTTTCTAATTTCTTGGTGAGCTTTAGGCTTTCCATCATTCAGGTTCCTTTGAGGCTTTCAATTGTAGGAGTGGTATTCTAAAGGGGTAGAAGGATGACTTTGGCTCTCAAAGATGGAAGTTTCAGCCTATGGCTGCACTATTGCTTTACTCAAGCTCGCAACCCATGACAGTTGGTATCTAAGCAGGTCTGCTGGCAGCTTGACCAATAGTAGTGATGGTGTCTAAGAAAAGGTGCAGTCAGAGGTCCAAGATGCTTGTGAGACTGAAGGAAGGAGCAATAATGCCAGATCGAGGAAGGCAGTTCCAGACATGGATGCCCGTCTTGCCAAGGTAGAGACAACCGTTGAGAGATGTTGGATTGATTCGAGGACACTGATAAGCGCATTGTCGGGCTAGGTTCCATAAGGGAAAAGCTTGAAGGGTTGATACGAGGTGCCTTGAATAAAGTAATAAACTCTCTCACGTAGAAGAACGAGGCTCTAGAAGCAGTGGTGACGACCATGCAAGGAGAGCTCGAGTAGTCTAGGATTGAGCTAGCTAAATGTAGACCAGCAGTGATTGTTGGAGTAAACTTTAGTCCCAAAGTTATGGTGTCCAAGCTAAAGTCATTTTTTGGAAGTCGCTCTACCCAAGATGTCCATAAATTTTGTATGGGCTATGGAGCAGTACTTTCGAGTGCCTGGCATAGCTTAGGATGCAAACATAAAAATTGTCGCGATGTACTTAATTAAAGTTGCACTGTTATGGTAGCAACGCAACTATGAGGAGTGTAATGTGGTGAGTGCGAGATCAGCACTTTGGATGAGTTCATGAGGGAACTAAGACAACAGTTCAAGTCGAAGTGTGTAGAAACAAGGGGCTCAAGGGAAGCTCTGTTGGCTCAATCAAAAGGATAGAGTGCGAGAATACTATACGGAGTTCTAGGAGCATTGATCCGAGATGACTGAGAGGGTAGTCTTTGTTCCACTTTATGGATTAGTTTGAAGGTGTGGGTACAATCGAGCTGTAGCATTGAGGCTTGCAGGAATTGAGTCGGGTCAGTGCGATAGCTGAATCACTGGTAGAGTTTGTTTGTAATGAGTTTCTCGAGAGTAGTTGCAACTTCAATAGAAGGGGAGACCAAAACAACAATTCCTCATCAGGTGAAGAGGCAGATCAGCAAACTTCACATCATAAGGCCAAGACTAGGAGAGCTGCACGTGACAAAGTAGGGGAGAGAAAGCCTTTGACCTGTTACTTTTACGACGGTCGCATCGGGTCAGAGATTGTCCCTAGGGTAAAAAGCTTTCTACCATAATGAACCCAGACATAGAGTCTTAGAACGGGACCAGTAGTGACAAGTAGCCCAACAGGGAACCATAGAAGGTTATGAGATTGAGAGCCATTCGGTATCATCATTAGATAAAGACTCCTCAATCAACGGTAGGAAAGAACCGTAACGAAGTGGTAGCAGAGTGCCATAACAACTTACGAGTAGCAAGAGAGAACAACAAAAAAGTACAAGTGGAAGGAACTTGGCCTCTCCAAGGCTAGTATGCAAGGTGCAACTTAGAGAAAGCGGAGGACGCGTCGGCACATCGGAGAAGATGTACGAGATAGGGTGATACAAAGACAATTAAGAGTTTGCCATAACGAGGTGTTGCTAGAATAAGTAGGAGAGAATTGGTTAGTGTATGCTTTAGAGCCAACTCACTTGATGAGAGACATGATATCATAACAAAACATGTTAACTTAGGAAAGTGACATAAAATTTTTTTCTTTCACCATTTTAGTCAATTATGCTAAGACATAATTACTATAAGATGACGTGAGCCCATAGAATAACACAAACCTTGCAAGAGATTTGTGATGAAATTATGTAGATGCTACATTTTGTTCGGGGTCTAAATTTGTAAAAACATGGGAAAGGTTAGAGTTAATTTGTTTGTTTATGTTAATTTTCATTTTTGAAATTACTTGGCTTAGCTTAGTTTGGCAAATTAGGATCATTTGATTCTTATTTTAGATTCTTATTTACATTATTAGGATTATAGTTAATTTTTAGATTGTTAGGATTAATTGTGGATTATTGCTAATGTTTCAGTTTTTTATTAGATTAATTTTAGGATTATGAGTAGTTTAGGATTAGTATTAGGATATATCTATGACATTTATCAAAAAAAAGAAAAAGAAAAAAGAAGGAAAAGGCGAAGAAAAAGGAAAAAGAAGGAAACTTGGATACAAATTTTGCTCGGGATTAAACATGGGATTGTTTAGATATTTCTAATAACATTTAGATTGAAATTCCTAGTTGTTTTCAAATTAAAAATCTATTGATTTAGAAATAAAACTTGTATTCGAATTTTTTTTTTTTTGATTTAGTATCATTACTGCCTTTCAAATTTTTACTTATGCAGACCTCTTTTGGAAAACAACTAGAGAATTTTTACTTCAATCATTTGGTGAAATCTAATTTTGGGCTTAATAACTTTTTAAATTCTTAGACTTATTGGACAATATTATATGGTTGGAAAGAGCATTCAAATCTCTTTCTTTTGATATATTATAACGTCAAATATGATAAGTATAGAGTATGATATATCTCTATTATTTTTTTATATCTTCAAAATACTCTGTATTATCATAAAAAGACTTGTTTTCAGGCGAACCTTAGAGCGATATCTGAACATCCTCTCGGGATTTCTTTACCATCCCAGCGTGCATCTCAACCAGCGAAGGATGTTTCTAACTTTGAATCTGAACTTGATATTCTGAAAAGAACTAAGAAAAAGTTCAAGCGTGGAAGGCCACCAATTGAGCCGGCTGTGGGAGATGATGACACTTCCATGGAGGATGTTAATAAGAGTCAGGGAGTGGACAAAAGGGTTGATCAACAGTTGCAACCCTCTTACAAGGATAAACTCACGGGCTGGAATGCTAATTCAGAGGACTCTTGGGATGAATGGAAGGAGTTGAATTATGATGATGAGATGAGCTTTGATGATCAGATTTCAGACGATGAAGATCTTTTTGATTGTAAAATTCCAAGAGTTGTGTTCACGAGTGAGGAGAAAGCGGTTATGCGAAAACCTTGGGGGAAAACAATTATTGTGAAGCTCTTGGGTAAGACTTTAGGCTTTCAAACCCTTATGGCGAGAATCAAACAGCTTTGGTAGTTGACTGGCCGTTATAAGGTTGTAGACTTAGGATTTGATTACTTTTTGTTCAAGTTTGAGAAATGTGAAGATTATGTCCATGTACTTGAGGGGGGTCCTTGGATCATTAGTGGCCATTACTTAACAGTTTGTCAGTGGTCACCAAATTTCAATCCTCGTTCAGATAACATCTCTAAAATGATTGTTTGGATAAGATTTCCAGGCTTACCTTTGGAATATTACAACACATTGGCTCTCTCAAAGTATGGGCTCTTGTGTTGGACGGGTGATCAAAATTGATCGAAATACAGAAGGAGCTATCCGAGATAAATTTGCATGTATCTGTATTGAAATAAACATCACCGAACCATTGGTATCTAAGTTTTATGTGGGTAACTGCATATAGTTAGTGGAATTTGAAGGTTTTCATATGATTTGTTTCCAGTGTGGAAAATTTGCTCACAAAATGGATCACTGCCCGTCAACTACTTGTCCAAATTCTTCTAGTCCAACTGAGATGAAAGAGACCAAAGATAATGGTGGCAACTGTAATGGTAATGAAGATGCCGATTTTGGCCTTTGGATGTTGGTGTAGAGGAGAAGCAGGAAACCAATGACCAAAGGAGATGCTACAAATGGGAAGGAGAAATCACAACCGGTTCTCGCAAAAATTTTGGGAACCGATTCTCAAATTTGGAAGGGTGGTTAATGATGATTCTAATCAGGATGTTTTTACTCAAAATAAACATGCTGCATCTATGATGAGATTCGGTCAACTAAGGATAATAAGGGCAAGGCGGTTAGTAAAGGATCACTTATTAAATCTAGGAGAGATTCTTTATTGGGCAATTTAGAGAAAATTCTACAGTAAGGTCGCAAAATATCGACCTTATTATAAAGTCATGATATCTCATGAGATATTTAATATCTCATGAGATATTGAATAAAATTTAAAAATTATTTAAATATGTTAGTAATGGCTTAACAGGTTAACAGGTAAACCAAAATTTAATTAAAAAGATTTAAATTATATTTTTATCCTTTTAAAAGGTAAGAAAATATTTATATTTACATCTTTAATCATTAATCAAAATTCAATTACGATATTACCCATTAAAATTAAAAAAATATAAGATAATTGCCCAAAAAAGTTTGGGAAGTCGACTGCCCGTGTATAGAAGTCGACTTCCCCAGTTATTTTACTCTACAGATTGATTCTAGCATATTGGCAGTCGACTGCTTATAAAAGGAAGTCGACTGGCATATTTAATAAGGGATTTATTTTACTGTTAATTATCATTTATTTGAACTCTTAGTATTATAATTAATTACTTAAAATTTATCCTGAGTTACATTAATTTTTCTGCTAATTATTATAGATTTTATTAATATAATAAAATTTAAGATGTCATATATTTTATGATAAATGTTATAAATTTTATGATCAATTAGATAAATTTTACGATATATTACGATGAATGTAATAAATTTTACGACAAATCTAATAAATTTTACGTGAATCACATGAATTTACGATGAATCTAATAAATTTTACGATGAATTTCATTGAATTTACGATGAATTTCATTGAATTTACGATGAATGAGAAGTGTCTAAGAGAGAAGGTTTGGTTTACAGATTTTCTGCCTAAAAAATCTCGTATAAAGTCCAAATTTTCATGGGGAGTCGACTTCCAGAGAAAGGAAGTCGACTCCCCATGTGAATTCTGTTTCCAGAATGCTTCTGGCGATGCAGCAGTCAACTGCTACTAATTAGCAGTCGACTGCTTCATCGCCAAAAGCATTCTGGAAACCAAATGCACATGGGGAGTCGACTTCCTTTCTCGGGAAGTTGACTCCCCATGAAATTTTTTTAAAAAAATTGTTATTATATATTTTTTATTTATTAATATTGTTATGATTTTTTTATTGTTATATTATTATTAATAAATATTTATTATTTTTTTGGTTGAAATTATTAGTATTATGATGAATCTTATAATTTTTGTGATTATCCTTTTTAAAATTACGAACAATCTACCAAAATTTACGATGAATCTCATCATTTTTACGATTATCCTTATTAAATTTATGATGAATCTTATCATTTTTACGATTAGCCTTATTAAATTTACGAACAATCTACCGAAATTTACGATGAATCTCATAATTTTTACGATTATCCTTATTAAATTTACGAACAATCTACTTAAATTTACGACAAATCTAATCATTTTTACGATGAACATTATTAAAGCTACGAATATCTTCTATTAATTTATGATAATCCTTAGCTAAATTTGCATTTAATTTATTTAGTTTTACGATAATTCTAATCTAATTTATGCTAGTGATGTGAGAATTACATTTAAAATACATGGAATGTTGAATTTTCAATAATAAAAGTCGACTTAACATAAATTGAATAAGAAAATCAGGCTTAAAAAAATTAGGAAATCGACTGCTCGAGAAAGGTAGTCGACTGCCTAGATGCATTCTGGAAACATAATGCATCTGGTAATGAACCAGTCGACTGCTAATTATTAGCAGTCGACTGCTTCGTTACTAGATTCTGGGCAGTCGACTATATTTCTCTGGAAGTCGACTCCCAGTATGAAACTTTTTTTATTTTGTTATTATATAAATTTTTATTTATTAATGTTGTTATGATATTTTTTATTATTATATTATTATTAATAAGTATTTATTATTTTTTTGGTTGTATTTATCATTATTATTACGATAAATCCAATCATTTTTACGATAAATCCTTTTTAAATTTACGAATAATCTACTCAAATTTACGATGATCCTTTTTCAATTTACGATAATCTTTTATCAATTTACGATGATCTTTGACAAATTTACCTTTAATCTATTTACTTTTACAATGAATACAATCCAATTTACACAAGTAATGTGAAAATTATGTTCAAAATACACAGGAAGTCGAATTCTTAATAATAAAAGCCGACATTCTATAAATAAATTAAGAATACATGCTTAAAACATTTGGGAATTCGACTGCCCAAAAATATCAGTCTACTTCCCGTATGCATTCTAGAAACAGAATACTTCTGGCTATTTAGCAGTCGACTGCCTTACGCATTCTAACGTTCTGCGATAAATTTTCTCTTAGGAAGTCGACTGCTTTAATCGAGCAGTCGACTTCCCCAATAAATTTTATTATCGAAACACTTATAAAACCAGGCAGTCAACTACCTGAAAACATGTCAAGAATTAAAAATCTTACTGATAAAAAATATAATGATTCCTTGGTCATTTGGGAGGACGTTCTTTGTAAATCATTTGTTCTTCGCACTTTTAATCGCAATTTCCATCGTTTATGCAATTCTCTTCCACAAACTTACCCATTGTTAAAAATATAAGAGGGGAATAAAGAAGAACAACTATTTGATTGAGGTTAGGTTTAAAGTTTAGGATTTATAAAATATTGAGACAACTACAAACTGAATTAAAGGTGAAACAGATAAAAATTGGAATAAAGGGGTTTATGATTTAGGAATTAGGGTTTAAAAACAATAAAAAGGTTTATATAAGAAGAAGAATACTACTACAATTATAACAAGGGTATATTAGTAATATAATAGTATAATTTTAATAATATTTAGTAAATAATGTTAATTTTAATAATTGGTTTAGCAGGTTACCATGTTAAAGAGTTTTTTAATTTTTAAAATTTCATCAATGGTTTATATTAGATTTGACTAATCCAATGATTCTAATTCAATGACCTTAAAATAAGATCAATTTTTATGACCTTAGTGTAGAATTTATCGGCAATTCAGCAAAATTACAAAACCAAGATTCCTCTAAGCTGTTTGCAGCTACCAATACAGTTTGGAGTGGGCCTAGTAACTTTACTTTTCAGGCTGGATCATCCTTACTTCTTTCCCAACCAAACTTTGGGCTCGACATTTATCTCACTTGTTCAACATTTTGATAGTGTCCCGTCCATAGTTTGCGCCACTTCTCCTACTTTGTTGGGCCAGGCAACAGTTTCAAGTGACCTAATAAAAAGCCAGATAAGCTGATTTCCATAGCTTCTCCCCTACATCTGGCTCTCTCTCCCAATTCTTTTCTTCTCTCTCTTTCTGTCTTTTCCTCTTCACTCTTTAGTTGCTGCCACACCAATTTACGCCTCTACTCAAATATGTTGGGAAAAAAGTAAAGACTTTGAGAAAAGAGCAAAAACTTTCTTTTAATTATCTTTTCGTATTACATCTCACCAATGCATCTGTATTTTTTTTATCTTTTTTTTTCCTTTCTTCTTACCCAAGTAGGGATGCAAATGGGTTTGGGTTAAACGGGCATTTGAAATTATCGGTCTCGATTAATTCGAATCGAGTACCTTATAATTGGGTTAGGGTAGTGATTTCACTACCTATAACAGGTTCGAGTAGGAGTTGAGTAGTGTCCTTAAGGTATCCGGTACTCGAACCCAATTAACTATTTTGTTATATTTCTTTTTGTTTCATTTGTTTTTTTAAGTAGTCTATTATTATTTTTTACCTTAAGATTAATAATATTTTATTTAACAAGATCATCTAAAATTATGGGTATAAGTTGCATGTTTAATGATGATTTCAAATATGTTTGTATCTTTATTAAATTATTTTTGTTTGTAATTTCATAAACATATTTCTATGGTTTTTAAGTTGTTTGTTGGGCTACTAAAGTTTGTTGAATTATGATGGAACTTATATATTCTTTAATTTTATGTTTTAAATTAATAGAAAAATAGATATTAGAAATAATTTTCTGGGATTTGTGTTCGAGTTAATAAATGGGTTTGTCAACAATTTTGATTGTATAATCGAGTAATTAAACTAGTTCGGATAATAAATAGCTAGCATGAAATTTATTATGGTAGGATTCAAGTAATATCTTTAAAAAATAATTAGATAATTATAGAGTTCAAGTTTATTCATTACTAATCGGATTCGAAGTTAGGTATTTCAAAAATAACCGATACCTGTCCCATTTGCATTCTTATACCTGAGTCACATCATTCACTTTTGTTTTCTTTTACCATCTCACTTATCCTATCTGTTTTTTTTTTCAATTTTATTTTATTTTTTTGCCTGAACATATTATCACCCACTTACCTTACCCCATCTCTTTCTTTTTGTTTTTCCTTTTTACTTTTCTTCTTCATCTCACCTATCCCAACTAGCTTTAAGAATTGCAATGGTTGTGGTTATTGACTTGTTGATTTTTTATGTTGCATTTTTTCATAGCTAATGTTATTTAGTCCTTTGAATCTTTGACAGGTAGTTTCAAAACCTTGGAGATGTTTGCATTTCGGGTTAATGGAATTTTCCTCTTCTTTCAATTTGTAAGTATGTTTTTCTTAAGACTTGTTCCAATTGTAGCTTAAGGAGGTTTTCGATTTTTCATTTTTGTCTTTGTATTCAGTTTTGTTCTTTCGTTAGTTAGAAGATTTCTTGAGGTGTTTTGCTGAAGTGGCATGAACATATTTTTAATCATAATTCATTTTTTATTGGATTATTGGTAATTTCTACAGTAAGATCACAAATTTTGATCTTATTGTAAGATCAACGTAAAAAATATATAATTAAACATAAAGTTAGAGTCATTAGACGTAAAATATATTAGAAATATCATAAAAATATAATTATCAATATAAACATTACTGTCAATAGATTTAAACACATAATAATTTTACTAAAATATATGTTTATATTAATTATCATGTGTTTACATACTTCTAACATATTTTACACCTAACAATTTTAGATTTATGTTTAATCATGTATTGTTTACATTAATCTTAAGTTAATTATTAAGTGTTTATGATACTTCTATCATATTTTACGTCTAATGACTTTAAATTTAAGCTTAACCATGTGTTTTTTTTCCATTGACCTTATAATAAGGTCAAAATTTATGATCTTACTGTAAAATTCCCTCAAGTGTTATTTCGTTTTATGATCTATTATTGAATTCAATCTTCACTTCCTTCATAGGGGTTACTCTTCTACCGAGTTTTCCCACCCATACCTATACATACCCATCCCACCGACACACCCTTACATGCTTTTTTTTTTTAAAATACAAAAAGAGAAAGAAAGGGAAGAGCTACATACCCAAGGGTTGTGGCTTAATGGGCAACGCAGGCTGAGTTTGTGAGAAGAACTCTCAGGTTCGACTCCCACTAAATACATCTTTGGGGAGGGGTGAAGAGGCTTAACTGTGACTAAACCTCAAACAGGATTAGTCTCAGACCGTTAAAACGGATAAGGATACCTGTGGTCTATATAAAAAAAAAAAGGGAGAGCTACACAAATATACTACACCCAACAGAGATTAATGTGAGGCAAATTTTCGGTTGCTTTCTAGTCATAGGATCTTTGTAAAGATGACAAATAGTTCTTTTTAATCATTGAATCTTCATTTTTCTTACAGTTTTAATGTTACAAATGCAAATTCTTTGGTCTAGAAAGGAGAAACAGGATAATGAAGGATTTGGAAAGATAGATTGGAATCGAAGGAGATAAGAAAATGGGGGAGGTTTTATATTCAGATTCACAGAAGCTAAGTTAAGGTTGTCTATTCGTAAAATTTTTTTAGTTGTACCAATTTTTTTAAAGGTAAGCTAAGCACTTGATCCATTTTTTTTTATTTTTTGTTTTTATTAGACTATTATAGGGCTTCAAAAGTAAAGCTTGAATAGTTGATATAGCACCTGCGATTTCATGGATTCTGCCTCTGATTCTAGAGGATGACATTTTCTTTTTCCATGCTTTGATGATAGTGTAAAGACCATAAAATTTTCATACCGGATTTGTAAATAATCGTATAGATGAAGAAAATTAAGTATTAAGGTGTAATTTTGGAATCTTTACTATTTTGAAAAGATTAAATCAAAAAATTGAGTTTGATGCACTTGATGAGAAGTAATGAAAAATGATTTAGACTAATGTATACATGGGATATATACATACATATTAATTAAATAAAGAAAATAAATATATATATATTTGTACATTAATAAAACTGAGGAAACAATATTATACACACATATATACACACACTTGCTAAGCCTAATTTGTGTGTATATATATGACTAGTCAGAAAAGAAAATTAATGCAAAAATTTAAATATGTATAAATGAAATATAATGCAAAATATAAGTCTTCGTAATTTGAGTTTCTTCAATCAATCAAAAATTGAGTTTTTTTCAAAACAAGGGTTTGATTTGTAAAATTAGGTTTAAAAAATTTAGGAATTTTTTCAGTTTAATCTTTTTAAGAAAAATCAAACTTTTCTTTATTTTTTAAAGAAATGCACAGCCCAACATGTCAATTGGCGGCACGTGTGTGCGCACGTGGTACCAATTGGCATTTAATGTTGGAATTGACAGAAACAATAACGAAAGTATAAAACAAGTCAGATTTTCAATTTTAGGAATCAATAAATGATTTATAAAATTTTTGACACCAATTGATAAAGTCACACAAACTTCGAAGACTATTTATGATATTTACTCAAAGAAAAAGGAAAATGTTGAGAACTATTAATTCTTGCATTGGGTAAACACAGGCACGACTGGCACAGTTTAATTTAGGATACTGACTTGGTTTTAAAGAAGCAAAGAAAAAAGCTCCCATGACTTGTTGTACATATAAACAATTAAAGAGAAATAATTCTGTTTTCTCTCTTCATCTTGTGAGGACTCAATGCAAAGTGGGGTTATTCCACATCTTTCGATTGACTTTTCATTTATTCTGTGCTGCGACTAAGTTCTAACACAACAATCTATGGGAAGCTTACAGTTTATTCATACCTTTCGAAGTTGTGATGAAAACTAAAGATAAAGAGTTATTAATGCTATCCTTTTGAATCATAGTAGCTAATGAAGTCTTGCACTGTGGTTTCACGGTATAAGGGGGTTTTCTATTGATAACAATTCCTTAATGGGGCCATAAATCTGTGTTGAGGGGTATAAATGCGGAGTGAAAAAGCAAGCCACAGAAACTCTAGGGCCTATATGATTTGCCAAAACCTGGTGCTCCACGCTTTTGAGTTTGTCATTAGATATAAGCTGCAACAACATAGAAACCAAACATGTTTGTTAGTAACACATTTTAACTGACTTTCCTCTGTTGAAAAAAAAGAACAGTAAAAAAGAAAGATGTCCCTCGAATTCCTAAGAAGACTATTACAACAAGGAAGATGGTGGAAGTAATTCATGATTATTAAGAAACAAAATGAAGTAGCATGCTTCAGTCGAAGCCATTGGAATGCTTTGTACTCAAACTTACGCGATGAATTCCGGTACGAACTTTGGATGATGCTTAAAAGATAAGGGATGAAACTATTTTTGATGAGTTTTATGTAAACCTGACAATCCTAAACACAATGTGATGGCACGATACAAGAACGATATGAATAAAAAACATAAAAGTGATATAGGCTAAAAGTTGATAAAAGTTATATATAAATATGGCTAAAGCTAAAAAATAAATTTCATATTTGACGTGTCGACACGAAATTTTGGTGTTTTACATGATACAAACATAAATTTTATACATGAATTACCAGGTCTAGTTTTATGCTAATAAATGTGTCCATTGACCAAAAGAAAAGTTGTGGAAGAAGAGAATATGTCAAGTCAGGAATCAGAAAAATTTCTAGTTCTTAGCATTAATGGAAATAGATGGTCGGAAATAGCAGGGCACTCTTCCTTTTTCTTTTTTGTTTTAATTTTTTCCTTCTCTTTCCCTTCCAAATTGAGATACCAGGGGGCTGTCTCAACCTAGACGATTAATCTGTTTATTGGAGCAAGACCTCAACAATAGATGTAATAATCCTTTGAACAATTCAAATGACAGAGCTAACACAAATTCAGTCTAACTATAGTTTAGCATGTTTTACCGGCCAAATGGCCCTCTCCTTTTCCAAAATATGTTGTCGAGTACAAAGACTCTAGCTCTGACATGATGAAAAAAAAAGGCTAGATGGATACGAGGCACAAATACAATGCATTTTAATATATAACAATAACTTGCCTGTAAGAGATCTCCAATGTTAACAACTAAAGCCCCGGGTTCAAAAGGAATATCAATCCAGTGATTTTGATGGAAAACTTGTGGAGTCCACCAATTTGGTCTTGAAGTAGGATGGTGAGAAAATCAGGATCAGAGTGCTTAGTAGTTCCCATAGTCAGTTCAGGCTCTGGGCACGCAGGGTAGAAGTGACACAGAAGACAATGCCCCTTTGGACAATCCAATGCTAACAGGTGGTCCGGCTTTAGCGCACGTGCCTCGGATAGCAACTAAAATAAAGTAGTCCCTACTTTATGAATCTGTTTTGAGTACTCCATTGTTATATCTCTGCATAATTTTAAGATTCAGAACAAAGATTGGTAAATGCTCACTTCTTGGATGCTCACGATTTCCTACTTATTATTTTATTAAAAACACACACACACACATACACACTTAGGGGTCGTTTGGTATCGTTTTTTATTTTCTGTTTTATGTTTTCTGTTTTTGAAAATTTTATTTTTGTTTTGTTTTGTTTTGTTTTCAATTTTTGAAAACAAAAAACATGTTTGTTTAATACTGTTATGTTTTGAAAACAAATATTTAAACTGATTCAGATATAATAATTCAATTCACAAAATAAAATTTTAAAAATTATATAAAAATATAATATATTTATTAAATAATTATATGTAAATATAATATTAAATAATATTACTTTATATTATTTAATACTAATATTAAATATTTTCATTTAATCATATAAAAATTTAATATAATTTAAATAATATTATAATTAAATATAATATTAAATAAAATAATATTATTTAATTTAATTGTAATAATCATAAAATATATTTAATAATAAATTTTTTTAATTGTAATAATAATATTACATTATTAAATAAAATATTTAACTAATTAATTTATAATAAATTATATAGTTATTAAAATATATTATATTTAATATAAATAATATTATTTAATGTTAAGTATTTACTTATTTAATAATATTAAATTATTTAATAGTAGTAGTGATATATTTTAAATTTAAGATAGAATATAATTTTAATAATAATATTGTTTAGTAGAATAAAAATTAATTATATTAGATAATAATATTAATTATTTACATATCAAAATTATAATAAATGATATTATTTAAAATATATATTATATTCAATAAATTATTATAAAATTTTAAATTAAATAATATTATAATATTATAGTTCAATGTAATTTATATTTAATTGCATTTTACGTTTTCAACTTTTTTATATTAAAATAAATATATATTAATTTTAAAATATTAATTAATTAATATTTTTATATTAAAATTTAATATTATTTTATTTAAAAATAATTAATTTTAATTATATTTTTATTATAAAAATATTAATATTATATTAATATAACTCTGTTCACTTTTTTCTGAACAGTAACATAAATGAAAACATGTTTCTAAAAACAATGGAAACAAGTTGTTTCCAGTAATTTTGAAAATTTTTGTTTTCGTTTTCGTTTTTTGAAAACGAAAACATGTTGCCAAACATGTTTTCTGTTTCTGTTTCAAAAAAAATGAAAAAAAAAGAAACAAAAACGATGCCAAACAACCCTTTAGTAAGCATATATTGAAGAATTTGTACAACATTTCTCAAGCATGATATGCTTGAGAGATTTGCCAAGTATATGAAGCAAGAACATTAGTGTTAGAAATTAAATAAAAAATTTTCAGCACCCATGAGCTTATTGAACTTTAGTATTGTTTCAAAGCCTCTCTAGCCTAATATGCTGTTGGTTTTTGTTTCCTTTCTAACTAGACAGAAACAACTTCCATCTTCTACATCCATGACTTTTCATCAAATAAGCAAATCAAATTTAGACAATGGAATCAACTCATCAGCAATTTCCAGATATCAAGAGAAATGGAAATACTTTCAGTGTACCTGCAAACTAGAGGCATTTCTTGTGGGTCAAGAGGTTCGGGTCCATAACACAAGACAAAGTATCCCTCCAGTTAGCGTAAACTGGCTCGTATAAATCAAAGTTACTCTGATACATCACTTTCTTTGTTCTCTCCCTTGTGTAATACCCTCTCTTCACCTCCCTTGGAAGCTCGTGAAACCCACGCGCCGCCTCCAACGTCTCCTCCAACACTTTTTGGTGCACCCATGATTGACCACCTGAAAAAACCCAACCTCCCCTGCCGCCTTCTGGACCCCTGCGATCACCTCATCAGACAGGTTTTCAATGTTTGCAAGGTCAATGACCAGAATAGCAAACTGGTTTTGAATTGGTTCGACTGAATCCTGATCCTCCTTTGGCCAGTGAAAAATTCGGGGAATTTTGGCTATTCCATCATCTACAAGGCCTTTGACGCTTGATTTTGATTCATTAAAGGCTTTGAGTTCTTGGAATCTGTCATAAGTAGTTGGATCTCCCATGCAGGAATCTCCGGTGCAGCTAGCAGCAATTAGGACATGACAGGGATTGGGCAAGATTCAGTTTAGAAATCCTAAACACGATCATATGATGGATACAAAATGAATGTGATGTATATTAAATCTTGGTTCAGACTTTTTTTTTTTTAAATTACATGTTTCTTCGTTCGTTTAGTGAATATCGAATTCCAGAACTTTTTTCACAATTTCAATCTATATTATTAATTGAGCCACAACCTATAAATTGATTTAGAGTATTTTTAAGATTATCTTGTCTTGCTGTTGAAATCATGCCAAATTTAATTTCCAACAAAAAGTTCGTAAGTCAACAATATTTGTCCAACTACAGTAATCCCACCTTTATAAAGAATAAAGGATGCGTGTCAAGAACTAAATTAATTTTATATAAATATATATATATATATATATATATATATATATATAATATAAGAGTTAATACCTGATACATTATTAATGTAGTTTTTATACTCTCCAAGTAGAATTAAGGTATTTTAAAAGATTAGGATTAAGTTACATAATTAATAAAAATACCAAAATCGTACTTTAAAAGGTTAAGGTGGCTTGCCAGAGGTTAGATATTATTATTATCGGATGATTTGGATATATCTAGGTAAGATTGTGCTCCCATTAGGGCCATGTACCTATCCATACTAAAGTTTGCTCATTACATCGAAAATGAAGAAATCAGTATTCGGTATAGGTGGCAAATAGGCGGGTCAGATCGGGTTTAGGTTGGATCATTTTGGATCGGATCATTTTGGGTTAAGGAAAAATCGGATCATTTCGGATTCTGATTATTTCGGGTTTGGATAAGGTCGGGTTTGGGTCAAGGAAAAATCGGTCTATTTCGGGTTTGGATCATTTCGGATTCGGATAAGGTTGGGTTTGGGTCAAAGAAAAATCGGTCTATTTCGGGTTCGGATAAGGTTGGGTTTGGGTCGTTGACTTTTTTAGTCAATTCGGGTTAGTCGGATTTGGATTCGGGTCGATTGGACAGATTTATTGGATTAAGCTTTGGTCATCTTGATGTGATTTATCTGGTATGAAAATCAACTGAAACCATATTTCTAAAAATTACAAAACTCATGAAAATAAAATTTTCTTCTCACATGACCTATGGGACAATTGGGATTGAAATAATCAAAATATTTAATAATCTGGATGATAGTTTTCTTTATAATATATTTACCAATATTCATAAATTAATTACATTTTTTTCATTTTATTTATATTATATACAATAATCAATAACTTTTGAATCAAAGTGATTTAATAATCCCTACTAAATATCATAAAACAGTACTATATATCTCTTTAATTTATTTTGATTTTTTATAGAATCATTGGAGATATTAGTGTAGATGATATAGCTTTTGTACTCTATTATAGATTAGCCATTAAATAATTATACATTTGGTTCAAATAAATGCAATATAAAAGTGAATATTTAAATTTAACTAAATTAAAAAAAAATATAACACTCGTATTATTGAAAAAAATTATATTTTTACTATATTAAAATACTTTGATATTTAATTTTAACATTTAAATATTTGTTGATAATATTAAATTTAAGTTTGAATCTTTTCAAGTTTGGGTAAATTTGGATTCAGATCAATTTGAATTCGGGTCAATTTGAGTTAGAATCAATTTGGATTCGGATCAATTCGGGTTTAGGTTAATCTAAATTCGGATGAATTTGGGTTCGGATCAATTTGAGTTCGGATCCGGTCGGGTTTGGATTAATGTAAATTCGGAAAAATTTGGTTTCAGATCAATTTGGATTCAGATCGGGTTGGATTTGAGTTGTTGACTTTTTTAGTCAAATCAGATCGGTCGGATTTGGATTCGGGTTAATTGGGCAGATTTTTCGGGTCGGGTCAACTTTTGCCACCTCTAGTATTCGGCCATCCTGTTCAAATAGTCATATATGGGTTCAATATGTATAAACATTTCAGTTATCACAATCGTTCACATCTTTAGCTTCTACTTTGATATATCTAAAAAGAGACTTGATCGTATTACTGAGCAAATTAGACATGAAAGCAGATCTATGATAATATAATGAATGTTCCTAAGAAGCTTAAGAAAAAAGGTTTAAGCATTGGGGATATAATTGAAATTAGTATGATGATAATGGACAAACCCCAAAATGTTTATCTGTTTTGGGGTTTCAAAGAAGATGTAAGAGTAGCCTTTGTTCAACGTCTACTTGCCTAGTGAAGTTTTTTAGTAATATGGGTTATAAATACTAGTTTTTGTTGGTATTGTTTTGGTCATAATTGTCAATATTATGATTCTACTAGCAAACCTATTATTTTCAAGATTGTTAGTGTTAATCTTGCATTTGCTTTAAGAAATTGATCTTAATTTTACAACTTGCATTTGTTCTTAATCCTTTTATATATATATATATATATATATATATATATATATATATATATATATATATATATATTGTTTTAACCAAAATTATGAAAGGTAATCTGAGTAGTAAATGGAGACAGTTGCATTTGCATATCAAAACTTTTGATATGCAAAGATTACTTTTTTATATTTAAAGATTACTTTTTTATATTTGTATTTTTTATATGATTTTATGGTTTTTTTTTAATTTTCTTATTGTTTGGTTCATGATTTTATACATTTTTTTGTTATTTTCATATTATTATAGTGTGACTTGAAAGAAAAAAAATTGTCAACTTTGAGTTTGTACATCAATAAGTGTAATTTTGACCGATAAAAAATATCATCTTAAGGCTTAAATTTATCATTGTATAGAAAATCCACCCAAATTCTTCCAACGTTGGATTTATGGGCTTGAAGTTTGTGGTGCACAAAATAATTTACTTTTGGGTTTAGGGTTGGTTTGACGGCTCACTGTGAAGCGTCTAGCACAGTTTAATGGGAATTTTGGAGTAAAGGACAAAATATTTGGAAAGCTTACTTACTTTTTTATCCTTACTCTCATTTGTTATTATTTTATTAAAAAAATGTATACTTAGTGGTCAATTTATCTATTTTAATCTCACCGAAATCCAAACTAATCCTTAGTTCGTCCATTCGATCACTAAGGGTTCATTTGAATAAAAGATGAGATTGATGGTAGTGATGAGGTTAGTATTGTAATTGTAAAATTAAAAATTTTAATAGTGAGACTAAAATCAATAGTAGGATATACCTTTGGATGCATACGCAATAATAATAAATAATTTGAAGTGTAGTGAAAAAAAATAAAAAACCCTTAAGGATATTAAACTAAAATTTGTATAAAATAAAATTTATAGTATATATTTTATATTTATAAAATTAACAAATAATTAAAAATTACTGAAATTATTTTTAAAAATAATAATTTTAGTAAATTAAAATTTACTAAATATTTTTATATCAAACGATAAATTTTTTATTAAATATTTTAAAATTATTTTCATGTCTATTTTGATATTATTTAAAATTATATAATTTATAAGAAGATTGATCCCTCTAGATATGGGAATCAATCTATCATTGCAAGGGGATCAATCACCCTATAGAGGGGAACAGTCCTCTACTGCTAAAGGTATCGGTCCCATTGTAACTCGGGGATTGATCTAAGAGGGATCCCAGGATTGATCCCCTTTATTACAAAATAGAAAAAGAAAAAAGTATTCTGTTTCACGCTATTATTTGACAAGTGATAATAAAAAGAAGGCTGATAAATGCACCCAAAATTTAGTCTTTACACTTCAAATAATTTAAGGAAAAAAATCCTCAAATAAAAAGGTAATTTTGACATTAATAAAATTTTCTCTTCTTCTTCATGCTTTCATCCACTTTCCTAAACCTAAATATTTTCTGCATTCATATTGTTTATAAACTTTGAAAAAACTCTTCGAATCAAGAAAAAAAAATTCGTTTGATAGTTTGAGTAAAAATAACTGTTATGGTAGCATAAAAGAATTAAATAACACGAAAATAAGAAAATTTTAAATAAAAACTAAGTTAATCAGAACATTGTTCCCTGCACAAGACTATTTGCACAAAAACATTGTTTCTTGCGCAAAAAGCCTTGCGAAGGGAACTATTAGCCGTGCACGGGAACTTTGTTCCCTAAGCAAAGCTCCATGGACGACAACGTTATATGTTCCTGATTTTTTTTTATTTTTCAATAATTCTCATTACGCTAGAAACATTATATGTTTTTAGATTTTTTATTATTTAATTATTATTATTTGTTTACACATTTCTAAATAGTTAGAAAGCATATTTGGTGGTTGGAATAGGGATTCTCAGATTTTAATTTAGAGATTATTTAGGGATGAACAAGATAATGAGAGAGTGAGAAAATGTTGGTGAATTTAATTTAAGTATAAGATGGTAATTTTAAAGGGTGAGAAGAGTAATTTGTAATGGTGTAGTAAAAATGGGGTTTAAAGATAAAAAGTTATAGTGTATTTAAAATTTCTCAACTAAAAAAAAAAGTGAACAGTAGAATCAAGAGTCCATTGAATTGTTGGGACTACAGCAGGATGTAACCAACCAAGTGATGCAAATGGATCACTAAGCACGGCTGAATATTTTTGTCCCAATCGCACTACAATAAGATTTCATTTGAATCCAAACAGAATTTACTACTTTAAACTTATTCGATAGGAGGATTTTCTTTAGCTGACCTCTCTAAACGATATTTGTATCAAAATAGAGCTAGTCTGATTGTTTATTTTGTATCAAAATTAGCTCTTTTTCTTTTGTTCAAAACAACTCAAGAGCAAATAGGTTGCTTAGACCTTGAGCAAATGGAAATTATTTTATATTAATACAACCAACTTCAGAAAATGATGATGCACGCACGCATGCATGCATACATATATATATATATATATATATATATATATATATAAACATACAAACACACACATATCCAATAATAAACCAATGAAGCCCATGTTCACAGTCTTAAGAGATGTAGGGGAGAAGTTCCATCAAGCCCATGTTCATAAATGTAGGAAACATAGTCTCCAACTGTTGTTTCTCTATAGATGGCAGGATTATGTTCTGATAGCAGCTCTTTAATGGGTCCAAACAGCCTGGAAGATAGTAGTAAGCCTGTGCTGAAAAAGCATGCCACTGAAATTCTTGGGTTTTCACGTTTTGCCAACACTCTGTGCTCTACGCTTTGGAACTTGTCATTTGTTATAAGCTGAAAAGTCAATAAACAAGAATGTCAATTCTATGAGTATCTGAATCCAATGTGATGAAGAATGTTAACTAATAAACCTGCTAGAATTTCAATCCCCCCAGCATAATCGGCAATTTTTTTCTTATCAACTATATCTGTATTCTGTGAGAATTTCCTGCTTACCCCAGGCTGTATATTGCATAACAGTTCTAAGAATGTAAAATCATATTGAAGGATCTGAAAAATTCGTGTCAAAATAAAATCGCAACAACAGAAAATATTAGAAAGTGAGACTTGCCTGTAGAAGATCTCCAATATTGACCACTAAGGCACCAGGCACAGGAGGAACATCAACCCAGTGATCTTGATAAAGCACTTGCAAGCCTCCAATCTGGTCCTGCAGAAGCACTGTTAGGAAGTCATTGTCAGAATGCTTGCTCATGCCTAAAGTCTGCTCTGGCTCCGGGCATGGTGGGTAGTAATGGCTTAGGACTATAAGTCCCTCAGCACATCCCATCTCCTCGAGGTGGCTTGGATTTAGTCCAAGAGCTTCAAACAATAATTCAAACAGAGGACTCCCTAATCTGATCACGTGCTTCGTGTATTCCAGTTGAACATCTCTGCATTCCAATAATTTATCAAAAACGAACTTAAGCTATGAAGAATTTTGAACAGAAAAAAAAAAAGTTCAAATAGTCATTGACAGACCTCAATACGGTAGGCAATTCTTCTGGCCTGGGAGGATCCGGAGCCATGATACAAAAACAGGAATCCCTCCAATTTGGGAATGGAGCAGTGTACAAATCGAAGTTCTAGTATACCTAAACCTTGTTTGGCGATCACGTGCATGAAATTCTTTCTTTTCCTCGAGATCTAGCTCAAAAAATCTTCGAACCCCGTCTTTCATCTCCTCCAGAATGCTTAAAGGTTCCAATGATTGATAACCTGGAAGAAACCCCATGTCTCAGATGCATGCCTGACATGGTCAATGATCTCCTTACGCCGCACTGGATTATTACCAACGCCTTCTAGATCAATAACAGGAACACTACATTGGATTTTCTTGGTATCTGAAGGTTCTCTCAGATTATGTGGTGGCATGAACATCCGAGGAACCTTGGTAACCCCAGCATCAACAAGACCTTTGACGCCTGCTTTTGAATCCTCAAAAGCCTTCAGTTCTCTTTTTCTGTCATAATCAGAATCATCACAAACTTCAGCGCCACCGGTTACCACCATTTTTCTTCTTTCCAAAGATGACTCAAGCGGTAGAAAATTATGTGGAATACTGAATAGAGTTAAACATTAAGACTAGAGGCACACTATGTTGGGAAATTATTTGTGGGCTTACATATATCAATTAATTGTACATTACAGGTTATCTATTTAGTCCACTTAAAAATGATCAAATAAAGTTTAAGTTATTGGACTTTAGGACATCTTAATTAGTATAAGCTTTGCAATGTGTAGAGACACAATATTTTATTTTATTTTCATGATGGGCCAAACTAAAATAAAATATACTTTAAGTATAAATAGGTTATGGTCCCCAATCTAAACATAACATAATTCTCACAATCAAATCCCATCGTTGAGTGAGATCCAGATTCTCTCAAAAGGTTTAGACGTGGAAGACTTTAACCCCAAGATATCAATTCCAATGGATTCAGGTACGCTTCCGTATTAATCTTTTCTTGATGATTGAACATGAAATCCTGAGTGTATTTATCTGTATTAATTTTACAACAAGTGGTATCAAGAGCCTATTCATGTTTGATCATTAAGAATTAAAATTTTTTGTGTAAACCATAGGGCTTTTATTCCTTATGGAATAAGGATTAAAATCATTCGAACAATATTCTGGAATTATGTCTCATGTTTGATAAAATTTATCTTTAAATTTTATAAATCCCAAAATTAAAAATCAACCAAAACATTAATATTTGATATGTTTTAATCCAAATTGATGAATGATATTTGTTTCTTGTGACTTCTATGGTTGAAACAAAATCATAATTTCAGTAAATTTTTTTGTTTTGGTTGAATGAAATCAAGAAAAGGGGTAAGGGTTCTTTCATGGAGTTTTCTTGAATTTTTCTTGATCTGATTCATCAACAAGTTTGTTGTTTTTGATTTGTTTTTTGCATGGGTTTTATAAAACAAAGTGTTTATTCCATGATTTTAAGTTAAATTTGGTGAAAAAAGGGAGTAAAAATAAAGAAAGTTAAAAAAAAAAGGAAGAACAGTCCCGTTCGGGTCTGTTCTGAACCTTCGACCCGGCTGGGTGAAGGAGATGACAAGATTCCGGTTTGGGATCTTGTCCCACGCGCAAGGTTGGCGCATGGGATAGACGCGCCACCTTCCGTTGGCCATTGGCCACCAATTTCTCCAGTCCAGAATATTTTATTATTTTAAAATTTTTGGTGATTTTTATGAAATTTTTTGAAATTATTAAATATTTATTATTTAATATTCATTGTAATTTTGGTGTTTTGATATATTATGCATGTATTTTCTGAAATTTTATTTCATGATAAAATATTTCATGATATTTTGAGTTGATTGACAATACTCACTCTCCCTATTGATGTGAATTAATTTGTGTACTCTCAATATTTTGTATATGTACATAATATGTTAAAAATACATAAAGTTCAAAATAAATTAAATTAATATAAAATGCCACCAAAGTGACCTCTTTTATGTTAATTTATTTATTTTGAAAATTAAAGTTGTCATTTAAGAATTTAAATGACTGTGTTTTTAATCCCTGCGAAAAATAATCAGCCCAAAGGAAGATTATTTTTTGGCTGGATTACAAACATAATAAGGTAGTAAATATGTGATAAAAATTATTTTTTTACCATGCATGCAATATGTCGGCCCAAAGGAAGGTATGTTGTTGGTAATGATTTGATTATCAATATTTACTAATAAAGTTTATGAGTATCGCTTACAAATTAAAATTTCTGTCCAAAGACTAAATTTTAATGTTGTGTTTGGTATCTTATATGGCCCAAAATTATTATTTATTAATTGTGAGCTTATTATTGTTGTTTTCTATTTACAGTAAATGTTTCTTCTATATCTGCCAATCTAAATAATATCCCGATGCTTAACGGCACTAACTTCCAGAAATGGAAGGAGCATGTTATTATTGTGCTTAGGTGTATGGATCTAGATTATGCAATCAGGTCTGATACACCTCCTGCCCCTGCTGATAATAGTACAGCTACGGAAAGGGCACTTTATGAAAAATGGGAGCGTTCTAACCACATGAGTCTGATGATCATGAAGCACTCAATTCCGGATACCATCAGAGGTGCATTGCCTGAGGAGGAAAATGCTAAGAGTTTCCTACAACGAATTGCAGACAGGTTCACTGCAAATGAAAAAGTCGAAACAAGCACCATCTTGTCTAAGCTTGTTTCAATGCAGTATAGCGGTAAAGGAAACATAAAGGAATATATTATGAAAATGTCTAATCTTGTTACAAGACTAAAGGCACTAAAGTTAGAGTTGTCTGAGGACATTCTCGTGCACTTGGTCTTAATATCTCTTCCTGCGCAATTCAGCCCTTTTAAAATAAGTTATAACACTCAAAAGGAGAAATGGACTCTTAATGAGCTCATTGCTTAGTGTGTGCAAGAGGAAGAGAGGTTGAAACAAGAAAAGATAGAAAGTGCTCACTTAGATTCTTCTTCCAATGACATTGCTGCCAACAAAAAGAGAAAAAGGAACACAGGAAAAGGCACTGCAAATACTAGAACTTCACAACCTAAGGGGCAACAAAACAAGATAAGGTGATCACTTGTTTGTTTTGCCGTAAAGGTGGTCATGTGAAGAAAGATTGTTCCAAGTATGCTAAATGGCTTGCCAAAAAGGGTAAACTTCTCAACTTTGTTTGTTCTGAAGTTAATTTGGCTTTAGTATCCAATCACACTTGGTGGATAAATACAGGTGCAACTACTCACATAAGTGTGGCTATGCAGGGTTGTCTAAGGAGCAGAAAGCCAACTGATGCTGAAAGATTCATCTACGTAAGAAATGGCGAAAGAGCTCCTGTTGAGGCTGTTTGTTTATTTAGATTAAAGTTAGAATCTGGTTGCTATTTAGATTTGAAAGAGACTTTTTATGTACCGTTATTTAGACGGAATTTGATTTCTATTTTTTCTTTGGACAAATCAGGATATTCTTGTTCATTTAGAAATGGAAAATTTAGTCTTTTCCAATATTCAAATCTTATTGGCACAGGTTCTTTAGTTGATAATCTATATAAATTGGATCTTCATGCCTCACACATTAATGAATCCTTGCATATAAATAATTGTGGTACAAAGCGCAAATTAATTAATGAGAATTCTTCCATGTTATGGCACAGGCGTTTAGCACATATTTCTGAACAAAGAATAAAGAGGCTTGTGTCAGAAGGAATTCTTGATTCCCTTGATTTTTCAGATTTCAAAATCTGTGTTGAATGTATTAAGGGAAAACAAACAAATATCAAGAAAACTGGTGCTAACAGGAGTTTAAACGTCTTGGATTTAATTAACACTGATATTTGTGGTCCATTCTCTACAGCTTCTTGGAATGGTCAACAGTATTTTATTACTTTCATAGACGATTATTCTCGTTATGGGTACCTATACTTGATTCATGAGAAGTCTCAAGCATTGGACGTTTTCAAAACCTATAAAGCTGAAGTTGAAAATCAACTTGGTAGGAAAATTAAAGCCGTTAAATCTGACTGTGGAGGTGAATATTACGGTAGATACGACGGATCAGGTGAACAACGTCCAGGCCCTTTTGCAAAATATTTAGCAGAATGTGGCATCGTTCCTCAATACACCATGCCAGGGACTCCAAGTCAAAATGGTGTAGCTGAGAGATGAAATCGGACCCTAAAGGACATGGTTAGAAGTATGATTAGTCATTCTTCTTTGCCAGACTCACTTTGGGGAGAAGCCTTAAAGACTGCAGTGTACATTCTTAATCGAGTTCCAAGCAAAGCAGTAGCTAAAACCCCATATGAATTATAGACAGGAAAGAAGCCTTGTATTAGGCACTTACATATTTGGGGTTGTCCAGCTGAGGCTGGGCCATACAAGCCTAACGAAAGGAAATTGGACTCAAGAACAGTAAGCTGCTACTTTGTTGGATACTCAGAAAGATCGAGGGGTTTCAAGTTTTATGATCCCTCAAATAAATCCTTTATCGAAATAGGGAATGCTAAGTTTATTGAGGATGTTGAATACGATGAGGGTGTCAAACTCAGGAATTTTGTATTTGAGGAAGAACATGTTACAGTTCCTACAGTTGCAATTGAGAATGATCAGACAATTATGTCTAACATTATTCAAGATGCAAATCCAGACTATCAAGACACTCCTGGGTTACCACCTAATCATATTGAAGAGCAACAACAAACTCGATTAGAAGTGCCATTAAGGAGATCTTCGAGAGAGTGGAGATCGGTGATTCCAGATGATTATATCGTTTATCTCCAAGAACACGAGTTTGATATAGGACTAGAAGATGATCCAAAATCTTTTAGTGAAGCCAAACAAAGTGTTCACTCTCATAAATGGATTGAGTCCATGAAAGATGAGATGAAATTAGTAGAGGATAATGACGTTTGGGATCTTGTCGAATTGCCTAAAGGAGTGAAACAGATTGGTTGTAAATGGATTTTCAAAACCAAGAGAGATTCGAAAGGCAATATCGAAAGATATAAAGAACGTCTAGTTGCCAAAGGTTTCACTCAAAAGGAAGGCATTGATTATAAAGAGACTTTCTCTCCAGTTTCATCAAAAGACTCTTTTAGAATCATTATGGCACTTGTAGCTCATTATGATTTGGAGCTACGTCAGATGGATGTAAAGACAGGTTTCTCAATGGTGACATTGAAGAAACAATTTATATGGAGCAACCAGAAAATTTCGTGTCGGATGAATCGAAACATCTGGTATGCAAATTAAAGAAATTCATCTATGGTTTAAAACAAGCATCCCGTCAATGGTATCGAAAATTTGATCAAGTGATCACCTCTTTTGGTTTTAAGGAGAACACTGTTGATCAATGTATTTATCACAAGATTAGTGGAAGCAAGTTTATTCTTCTGGTGTTATATGTCGATGATATCTTGCTTGCAAGTAGCGATATAGGCTTATTGCATGAGACCAAGAGATTTCTTTCAAATAAATTTGAGATGAAAGATCTTGGGTATGCATCTTTTGTGTTAGGCATACAGATCCATCGAGATCGTTCTCGAGGAATACTTGGCTTATCACAAAAGGCTTATATCGATAAGGTGCTTAGCAGATTTGACATGAAAAACTGTGCATCAGGAGACACGCCCATTGCTAAGGGTGATAAATTCAGTTTGCTTCAATGCCTAAGAAATAATATTGAAAAGGAAGAGATGCAGAAGATTCCCTATGCTTCAGCAATAGGGAGTCTCATGTATGCTCAAGTTTGTTCGCGTCCGGACATTGCGTACATAGTTGGTATGCTTAGCAGATATTTAAGTAACCTTGGAATGGATCATTGGAAAGTAGTGAAGAGGGTTATAAGGTATTTACAGAAAACTAAAGATTACATGCTCACATATCGGAGGTCAAACCATTTAGAGATCATTGGGTATTCAGACTCCGATTTTTCTGGTTGCCTTGATAGCAAAAGATCCACTTCTGGTTATGTTTTCATGTTAGCTGGAGGAGCTGTGTCTTGGAAGAGTGTAAAGCAATCACTCATAGCTTCTTCCACCATGGAAGCAGAGTTTATAGCTTGCTATGAGGCATCGAACCAAGCAATATGGTTGCGAAATTTTATCACTGGGCTATGCGTTGTTGATGGCATTGAGAGGCCATTGAAGATTTATTGTGATAATAAAGCCGCAGAATTATACTCTAAGAACAATAGAAGCTCGTCGAAGTCAAAGCATATTGACATCAAGTTTCTTGTTGTTAAGGAGAGAGTTCAAAGTCTTCAGATATTTATTGAATATATCAATACAAACTCCATGATTGCGGATCTGCTTACTAAGGGTGTACCACCTAAGGTGTTTCATGAGCATGTAGCTCGCATGGGTGTGGTTCACTTTGATGATATGCTTGTATAGTGGGAGTTTGTTTCATTTATATTCATTTGTTATTGAGACATTTTTCTTATCAGAATAAAGTATCGTTGTTATTACTAAAACTCTGAAATAAAGTATTATTCTTTCAAATTGCAGTTGAGCATAAAGTTTTTGAAAGTAGGACCAGTTGGAAATAGGCATGTTTAAGATATCACGTTGCATGTAATTTTCATGCTACACATCCATACTTGATCTATGTCATTGATTATATTAATATACGTGACCATTGATGGGTCTAGTTACGGAATATATGTAACGAAGATCGCTTTGATCCTATGTTAGTATAATTGATGGACCAGATTGTTTAGAGATGTTGCCTTGTCATGATAGCAAGTTTAGAGCTCTTAAAGTTATTTTAAAATGTACAATTATCAGGTGACATATGGCCCAAGTGGGAGATTGTTGGGAAATTATTTAGTGGGCTTACATATATAAATTAATTGTACATTACATGCTATCTATTTAGTCCACTTAAAAGTGATCAAATAAAGTTTAAGTTATTGGACTTAGGACATCTCAATTAGTATAGGCTTTGCAATGTGTAGAGACACAATATTTTATTTTATTTTCATGATGGGCCAAACTAAAATAAAATATACTTCAAGTATAAATAGGTTATGGTCCCCAGTCTAAACATAACATAATTCTCACAATCAATGAGATACAGATTCTCTCAAAAGGGTTAGACGTGGAAGACTTTAACCCCAAGATATCTGTTAGCTTTAAATTGCCATATATATTTTGAAATGACAAAAACTTAAGTAAGCTTTAATGTTTTAATTCATATTGTAAATTTGCCTTATCACACATGATTTTTTCAATCCATTTTCAAGTGAACATATCAAACATTAAGACCATAATTTAATAATACATCCTTATTGGTCTTAATACTTTATAAATGTTTTGAATATTTTAGAAAATCACTTGATGAATTTCGGACTATGTTTTCATATGAGAAAGTCAAGAAAAACTCCCACAAAAGAGCCAAAATGTTTTGGGTTGAATTAGGATCAAAGACCACATCATTTCTAACCCAAAAAGTGCAGGAAATAGCTTTATGGAGGAATGGGATCGATCCCCTAAGGGAAGGGATCGATCCCTTAAAGGCAGAATGATCCTCAAGCTCAGATTTAACATCCTGGAAGCTTGGGATCGATCCCCTATGGAAAGGGATCGATCCCTTTACCCGAAAATAGCCTGTAACGGCTAGTTTTTGTGAGACAACGATCATATTCAAGTTTTGGCTCTAACCAACGTCTAGAACGCATCCAATGGACTATAAATAGAGACTTGGAAGCTGAAGAAAGCACAAGAGCACCCAAGACATATCATTCTTCAATTTCTTCATCTCTTCAAGCAAATCAAAGAGTTCAAGAGTTAGAATTCAATATCTTCTATCACTCTCATATTCCTTGTATAGAATAGCACAAATATTGTATAGGCTTTTTCCTTGTGCTTAATCTTTGTAATCATTTGCCTACTTAGAGGCCTTCTTTGATTACACCCATTGTAAACACACTCATTCCTTGTAAAAGGGGAGGTTTCTCTTTAGCCTAAGAAAAAAAAGGAGGTTTCTCTTTAACCTAAGAAAAAGAGGGAGGTTTCTCTTGAGCCTAGAAAAAGAGAGAGGTTTCTCTTTAGCCTAGAAAAAGAAGGAGTGTAACAAATTCAAGGATAGTGAATTTGGGAAAATCCTTGGGAGCGTCTCAAGGTAGAGGACGTAGGCAAGGTAGCCGAACCTCTATAAATTGATTGTGTAAATCTCTCTCTCCCTACTCTTTATTTACTTGCGATTATATTATGTTTATTGCATTGAACTTGGATTACACGCTTGCCTAGCTCAGAGAACTTAGAAAATAATCAAATAGGCTAGAGAATTTAGAAGAATCCCAAAATGAGCTTAAGGGTAGTTAAAAACCGATTCACCCCCCTCCTAGTATAGCCTATAAAGCCAACAATTGGTATCAGAGCTTAGGCTCGAGATTGATTTAGACTAACCTCTATCGAACAAAACGATCTTAAATGGTGCACATGAATGTAGGCACACCCCTAGGAGAAGAGGGACACTCATTAGTTAGACCTCCACTCTTCAATGGTGAGAATTACTCTTATTGAAAAATTAGAATGATGCTATTTGTGCAATCTAATGACTATGAAGTGTGGAGAGTAATTGTTAATGGCACTAGAATCCCAATAAAGAAAGTAGATGGAAAAGATGTCCGTAAGAGTGAAGATGAGTGGGACACCAATGACATGAGATTGGCACAATTGAATGCCAAGGCTATGCACACCCTCTTTTGTGCTTTAGGTCCCAATGAGTATAATAGAGTATCCTTATGTGAGAATGCTAAACAAATATGGGATAAACTAGCCATCACACATGAAGGGACAAATCAAGTTAGAGAGACTAAAGAAGGAATGCTCACACATGATTATGAGCTATTTAGGATGAAAGAAAATGAGTCCATTAGCGAAATGGTCACTAGGTTTAATGATATAATTAATGGACTTAAGACTCTAGGCAAGGCTTATTCCAATGTTGAAATGGTAAAGAAAATTTTGAATAGCTTGCCTAAGTCATAGGAGGCAAAGGTAACCGCAATAGAAGAGTCTAAGGATCCAAATACCTTGTCTCTAGATGAGCTTATGGGCTCCCTACTTACATATGAAATGAAAATGAAAAGAAATGAAGTACCTTCAAAGAAAGTAGGGGTAGCACTTAAGTCTTCCACTCATGAGGTCTTTGAAGATGATAGTGATGAGAGTGGAAATGAGGAAGAAAAAGGGCAATATTTGCCAAAAGATTCAATAGGTTCATGAGAATGAATGGGAGAGAGCAAAATAGGAGACATCATAGGGGAGAGTCAAGTTGAAGAGAAAAAGACTCTTTAGTGTGTTATGAGTGTAATGAACCGGGTCATACTAAGTTAGATTGCCCTTTACTTAGGAAAGAAAAGGATAGGAAACCTAGGAAGAAAGCATTTGTGGCTGCATGGAGCGATAGTGATAGCTCCGATGAGGAAAACATAGATAATGAGGTAGCCTACTCATGCTTTATGGCTATTAGTGACGATGAGGCTAGCTCTAGTTCTAGTGAAAATAATGATTTTACATTTGATGAGTTACAAAATGCTTTTAATGAATTAGCAAATGAATTTTAATGCATGAATTCTAAATATAAGAAAATCATTGATAATTTGAAAATAGAAAAGGAAACCTTGACCAATGTTAAGCTAGAATTAGAGAAGAAACTAGAAGAGGCCAACTTAGAAATAAATGAGTTAAATAAAAAGAATACAAATTTGCATAACTCATTTACTAGGTTTTATATGGGTCAACAAAAGCTAGATCACATGCTTGAGACCCAAAGAGCTTTCTTTGATAAAGATGGGTTAGGTTATAATGCAATACAAAAAGAAACTCATCTAAAGAATTTCCTAGTGAGCAAAAATACTATGCATGATTTATCTCTTACATGCTCACTATGCAATAGAATAGGACACTCTTCACAAGCATGCACATATAGAAAAATCACATTTAGAGGAAGAGTGGTTAGAAAAATGTGGGTGCCAAAGAATGCAATAAATAATTATGATTTGAGTTTGAAATGGATCCCCAAAGGATAAAAAATTGTTTGCACTAACTCTCATGGACCCAAGAAAATGTGGGTACCAAAGCATGTTTGAATATGGTTTGTTGTAGGAGTGTTAGAGCATGGGAATACAATGGAACAATGGAGTTTAAATGCTCAACACATCCTCATAGAGTTTGCCTGTGCCAATGAGAAAAAGGAAGAACTTGGAAATCCATCCTTAGCAAGGTCACAACAATTCTTCAAAGAATGGCACAAGGTGGATTCAACTATTCAAGGCAAAGCATTCTCTAGTAAAGGAGTATTGTAAGCTTAACTCCTTACTCCTTAAACTTTTATTGTTTATGCCTTGATGATATGGTTTGTTGATGATCTTTGATGTATTATAAGTTGAAAGGATAAATAAAAGGCATGATAAATGATTGGATAGTTTTTGATGCAATATGATTGAATGAAAAGCATGTTTAATGATTTTGAAATGATTATTGAATTTCTGCATTTTGAGCAAGTTTTCCATGTGTTGATAATGTATTTACTTACCTTAAATTGCCAAATATGTCATTTTTTGCAAATTGCCATGTCATGAGCATTAATGAAGAACTTGTATGTTGGAAATCATGGCATGTTGTTCACAAAATGCATGCTTTGATGATATATGTGCTTAAAACCTATGTGAACAAGTTTGTTTTGACATATTTATGAAATTCAATGCATTGGTTTTGGCAAAACAAGCATAACTCTCAAAATGACCTCTTTTGAGGCAAAAAATGCATTATATTGTGTAAATTCTTCCAAAATTACAAAATCTTTTGTAAAATAGTTTTTCATTCATGTTTTTCATTCATACAAGTCCAAAATCATGTTTTACAAATATTTAAACCCTTACTTGGACTTAAAATACTCAAAAACGAAGATTTGGTACTTCACAAGTTGGATTTTCTGTCAAAAATCTGTAGAATCAGGATGAGGGATCGATCCCTCTACATGCAGGATCGATCCCTTTGGAAAAACATGCAGGAAACTTGATTCTAGAGTTTAGGGATCGATCCCTTTGCTCATGGGATCGATCCCTCTAGGCAATTTATGCCCTTTTTTGCATTTTTAAGCCTTAGTTGAGAAGTTTTCTTAATTCTCTTGATATCCTCTTTCTTCTCAACTTAAAATTCAATATTTTAACTTCCTTTGATGATATTTAGAATATGAAAAATCATTTTTCATTGATATCATGCCTCAACTCCATCAATTTGTATCATTTCCAACAAATGGAATCACTTTCAACGATCAATATCATTTTTCATTGAGTTCACAAGTGCAAAATCAAGTTTCTCATTAAAAATAGTCTTGAATTGCATAAATCTTGAAATAATCTTGAAATATATTTTCAATGAAAGCTTAAACATAATTTTGAGATTTATTTCAATGATTTATGGATATATTTGAGAATTTGATGAACTTGTGCATAATGAATATTCTTCATTCTTTTTGTTCATCTTAGTCAAGCATGCTTATAGGATTATGTCTCTTAGCTTGACTTATCTATTCCACACTAGGTTTTATGATAATTATACATCTAGTGGATTGATTTCAAATATAAATTCAACAATTGGTATAAAGTCATAATTGGTAATTGGCCTATAATTTGTGATGATAAAAGGAACCTAAATGTTCAAATGCATGAAACTTTATCATTCAAGTACTTAAATGTTTTCTTATGGCCAAATTATTAAAGAACTTGGGCTTTAATGAATCTTTCCTTGCTCATAATTGGTTAAGATCTTGAATGGAAAATTGAGCATAGGATTCTTTAGTTTAATGGAAGAAAATGTGTTTGCTTGAATATCTTGACTTTTTGAATCTTCCATGTGGTATAATTTTATGAATATGAATATCGCTTAATACTTTATGATAGTGTGCTTATGTTTAATTAATCCATATGCATATTTGATGATGTGTGATTGTGTTCTTGCATATTTAGAATGATTATTTTCTTAACATGAACACATTACACATAAATATTGAATTCATGCAAAATATCAAAGTCAACCATTAGTAACAATTGGTATTTAGATTGAAATAACAATTAGTATCATTGGCAACCATATTTTCAACAATTGGTAAGCCAAAACTAAATTGCCAATTGGTATGAGCTTTAAATTGACAATTCTTCTCATGCTCTTTAGATTGAAATGACAAATAAGAAAGAATTCATATAAGACACTTTTGCATGAAACACTTTTGTGCTAGTGTTTGTGATTAATTGATATATGATTTAATTTTAGACACAATATTTCTTGAGAATGATTTATGAGCACATGTATATGATATGTTATATAATTTGAGCTCATAATCATGATGTATTACCATGCACCTTAGTTGGACTTTAGAAAGAACACTTGATATACTTTGGTGCTTAATAGGATTGAAATGAGCAAGTCATAGACCTTAGTAGATATTTATACACAACTTGCTTCATTATTTACCAATTGGGAATTTCTTGCAAAATTATTTATAAACAATTGGTATAGGATCATAAGTCATATTCTTTGCATGAATATTTCATACTCTTTGTGAATATTGACTTATTTGTGCTATGAGTCCCATGTACTAACATGTTTCTTGTTGGATGAAGCATATTTATCTCTTCTCACATAGCCATGATTTTAGGGGGAGCATATTTTTTTCCTTCTTTTTGCTATGACAAAAAGGGGGAGAGATAGATATTAAAAGGGAGAGATATTAAGGGGGAGAGATAATGGGGGAGAAATAGTTTGAAAATTCATTTTTAAAACCCATGCTTATATTAAGGGGGAGCTTTGTAAAATCCTGTTTTATTTGAGGGGGAGTATTTTATCAAAGAATTTTCAAAGCAAATTTACATTAAGTTTTGTCATATCAAAAAGGGGGAGATTGTTAGCTTTAAATTGCCATATATATTTTGAAATGACAAAAACTTAAGTAAGCTTTAATGTTTTAATTCATATTGTAAATTTGCCTTATCACACATGATTTTCTCAATCCATTTTCAAGTGAACATATCAAACATTAAGACCATAATTTAATGATACATCCTTATTGGTCTTAATACTTTATAAATGTTTTGAATATTTTAGAAAATCACTTGATGAATTTTCGGACTATGTTTTCATATGAGAAAGTCAAGAAAAACTCCCACAAAAGAGCCAAAATGTTTTGGGTTGAATTAGGATCAAAGACCACATCATTTCTAACCCAAAAAGTGCAGGAAATAGCTTTCTGGAGGAATGGGATCGATCCCCTAAGGGAAGGGATCGATCCCTTCAAGGCAGAATGATCCTCAAGCCCAGATTTAACATCCTGGAAGCTTGGGATCGATCCCCTATGGAAAGGGATCGATCCCTTTGCCCGAAAATAGCCTGTAACGGCTAGTTTTTGTGAGACAACGATCATATTCAAGTTTTGGCTCCAACCAACGTCTAGAACACATCCAATGGACTATAAATAGAGGCTTGGAAGCTGAAGAAAGCACAGAGAGCACCCAAGACATATCATTCTTCAATTTCTTCATCTCTTCAAGCAAATCAAAGAGTTCAAGAGCTAGAATTCAATATCTTCTATCACTCTCATATTCCTTGTATAAAATCGCACAAATATTGTATAGGCTTTTTTCCTTGTGCTTAATCTTTGTAATCATTTGCCTACTTAGAGGCCTTCTTTGATTACACCTATTGTAAACACACTCATTCCTTGTAAAAGGGGAGGTTTCTCTTTACCCTAAGAAAAAGAGGGAGATTTCTCCTTAGCCTAAGAAAAAGAGGAAGGTTTCTCTTGAGCCTAAAAAAAGAGAGAGGTTTCTCTTTAGCCTAGAAAAAGAGGGAGTGTAACAAATTCAAGGATAGTGAATTTGGGAAAATCCTTGGGAGCGTCTCAAGGTAAAGGACGTAGGCAAGGTAGCCGAACCTCTATAAATCGATTGTGTAAATCTCTCTCTCCCTACTCTTTATTTACTTGCGATTATATTATGTTTATTGCATTGAACTTGGATTGCATGCTTGCCTAGCTCAGAGAACTTAGAAAATAATCAAATAGGCTAGAGAATTTAGAAGAATCCCAAAACGAGCTTAAAGATAGTTAAAAACTGATTCACCCCTCCTCTCGATATAGCCTATAGAGCCAACAATATCAATTCCAATGGATTCAGGTACGCTTCCGTATTAATCTTTTCTTGATGATTGAACATGAAATCCTGGATGTATTTATCTGTATTAATTTTACAACACACTAGACGATAGGAAAATTTGTTAGTTGTAAGAGTGGCTAGAAATCAACCACATCAAGAGCAATAATAACAATGATAGCTGCTTAGTCCCATGCCTTGCTAACCAATAATAATAATAATAATAATAATAATAATAATAATAATAATAATAATAATAACTAGGAATGCCCCGCGCGTTGCGCAGGCAGGGTGACAAAAAGTTTTACATCTGAAACAGAGCATGAAAAAGTAATAGATATAATCTTTTATAGGATAAAAAAAAGCTTATTATATATACTTGTAAATCCCAGATCTTGACTTTAATAAGTTAACACTAATCTCACTGAACAGTTGTTGTGCAACTACGAAAAAAGTAATAAAAAGTTCAATTTTAGTAGATAGAAAATCTAAGATGAAGCCTCGCTAAATTTCAAAATGAGATTTTGGAACTAATTTACATGCACAAATCAAGTACTTATCTCCTAAGAAACATGTAAAAGAATTGAAAAAAGGTTATGAATTAGGAAAACTAAAAGAAAAAGAAGTTAATAAAATTTCAAGTTGTGATGTTTAAATTAGTAGCTATAATTTTATCTATGTTGCTTTAGAAGATAAAATGCCTATACATGGGTCAATACAATATCCGTATAAATATATAGCATCACCATCTCCTAAAGATTGAAGTCTATAATAAGGTGTAATTTAACCCTTCCCAGGTAGGATGCCCATATCTCATCAGCTAGAGGTGGTAGCTGAACCCAAGACCCAATATGCAGCTGCACTTTAGTGGAATAAAGTCTAATAAGACACTATCCAATTGCTATTTTGATTTAAGAATTATGATGCAGCATAGAATAGCTAGCATTCTATTGTAATGCAAGTTTTCCTTGCAATGCAACGTCAAATAGCAATATATCATAAAGGCATATTGATGAAAGGCACATGTTAAAGTGGTCATGTTGAAAGCTGTAGAGATTTTTACACATGAAAAAAAAAACAATTTAACAATGATCACAACCGCAAATAAATTTTCATTAACTTGGGCTTAAAATATACATGGCACTTCAGAACTCACATGATTAAGGATGTTATTATTAAGCAAAGAACCCATAATGAGATTATTACTCCCAACTTCTTTTTCCTTATCGATAATTTTTATACTCACTTGAGTCTTAAATGAATGAGTTTTTAATTCCTTGAGATGAAGATTTTAAGCTTATTAAGAAAAGGGAATCATTATGAGACTTATTTAAGAGCTTGACATATTCACTATGCATATTTGGCATTTTTAGTGGTTATAACTTGAGTTGCTTTTCAGAATTAAGTTGTTTCTTTAATCAATTACTGATTCCAAAGGAAAATTAACTTACATTATCTTCCACAACATCTCAAAAACAAATTTACATGAAAAAAAAAAGAAGAAGAAGAAAATCATCTTGGAAACTTGATTTGTTGACTAAATAACTGAAATTATCAATACACTCACAAAAGAGATATTGCGTAGGATCTAGAGATTCATAATGTCATTGCATCTAGATCTAGCTGAAAAAAAAATTCAATCAATTCACTCTTAGTTGTACAAAATAAAATCATTTTGAAGCACACTGCAGGCATTACATAAGTAAACATGATATTTTAAGGATGTTTTGTCTTTTTAGGGATTAATGACTTGAATGATGAATGCATAATGAAGAGCTAAGTTAGCTCAGGAAGAAAATTATTTAAAAAATTGAATAGCAACAAACCAAATATGATATATTTTACAACCATTTAGTTGTTATCATATCAAGAGACATGAGTCAAGTTGTGTGATTCAACAGCAAACTGAAAAGGATAAGAAGAAATCATTGATCATAGCAAAGACAGTTAAGATATCAGATAACATAACTTAAAAAAAAGCAGAGGTAGAATGACTAACATGTTGAAGTAGGCAAAATACATTGATATCTTGTTTACTCAGTAGCATAATTATGGATAAAAAGAAGACTGCTACTTTAGTGGTGTAGGTGAAATGGTTGCTTCTTTCAGCTTAACAGTGTGAGCTGACTTGGCAACATGAAAGCAAGAAGCTTTGATGCTTCATGCAAATTGCATCGGTTCTTCTCATGTACATTACTGATATAGACAACAAACACACAAGAAGGGAAAGTATAAGCAACAATTTTCTTTCCTCTAATGACAGATCCCAAACATTAGAAAGCAATAGATCATACCCAAAGAGGACCAACAGCATCGTACAACCAAGAAGTCCAAGGCCTTAAAGGAACCAAGCCATAAAGCTAAACACACAAACAAAGTTAAGTGATTGATATATTCTTAGTAAGTAATCGATATATTCATTAATCAATTAATGTAGACCATCTCAGATTCATAAATTGTGATTGAAGATGCAGAATTGTTAAATAAACAAATAATAAAGAATTAGTTAATTAATTTAAATTGCATGAAGTCAATCTCAAACCTAAATAAATACTGAGATATTTTCAAAATCTTACTCAAGAAAACAAATTTCATGAAACTTAATTGATGAGACTTGCTTTCCTACAATCAAAATATACAAAACAATAGCAGTTAATTTAAAATCCTATCTAATGAATCAAAACAGGATTTCATTACCATACTAAGATTCAACAGCAAATCGAGCCTGTCCAAGACAATTGCCTATGTGCTGTCAACAAAGTTAGTAGCTGCAATTAAGCAATGTTGTAGGCCATGGCAACGCCATTTAAAGTGTGTTTAAAACCATCATAATTACAACTTGTCTCATTAACTCCCTACCAATTCCTGCATCAAATAGAATCAATGTTGAAATATAGGAAATTCTTACACTTAAAATACTATTATAAAAATCAGATGTAAATGCATTAACTGAAATTAGCCAATCCTCAACTGTGTTTTCACTGTAATCAGATTCTTGAACTCTCAGTAGAGTACAAACCTAAAATCTTCCTTGGCAAAAATTTAGTTTCTTCTTTACTGTTTGTTTATATATACAATATTAAATTTATATTTATTCAAACATTTTATTTCAGAGTTTTGCATTTTTTTCTTTAAAAAAAAAGGAATAAGTCATTGAAAATTCAAACCATTTCTCTTTTACCAAAGATATAAAGAAACAGTAAGATTTCAATTCCAAGTAAACATTGCATCAAACTGACTCCTGACATAATAAGCAAAGTCAAGCTAAATAATCTGCCTGCCAAGTGGCCATAAAGAACAGTAAGAACCTCGAACAGAAAAATGCACTGAATAATATTTCCAAGAGATTGAGATCAAGATCTATCAGACAATCCAATTGCAAAGCGTCTAATTCATAGGTTATCATAATGAGTGTTTACACTATTCTATGGATGACCATTCACTATCAAGTTCTCAATGATCTACACAAGCGAAAGACAAAAGAAATTAAAGAAAAACCATCTATATATCAAGTCAATATTGAACATAAAACAGGTGAATAGTGAAAAGCAACTATTTTATGATAGTCTCACAATCATCGATATCTTTCAGACAGCTTTCTCATGACCCTACTTTCATCAAACAATGTTTGAACTTTCATTTCCATACTTTTTCTCCAGATTCATTGCGATCAAGTCAAGGCAGTAGTTTCCAGCTTGTTTTGACAACTACTGCAAGAATTTGAGTAAAAGAAAAAATCTGTTACATCTAAAAATTAATCAAAGTTTATTAATGTTCCTCAATCTACCAATACTTGTTTCACTAACTCTATCTATCATTATATAAGTACATGATGTAATCGATCTAACTAAATTCAATCTGATTTGTCTTCTATTTCTGATTATATTTGCATTAGATTTATCAGACTTTTTTAAATATTATTTATAATAAAGGAAAACATGATAAGAAATGTTAGTAAACATGGAAACATATAATAAATTTATTTGCAAGATTAGTATAGAAAATCAACAAATGTAAATTACTTAAACTAAAAATTAATTCAAACCATTTAGTCCTAATTAAACATTGTTAAACAAAATGTAAACTACCTAAAAACTAAAAAATAATTTGTAAGGCAAAGAAAATTAAACCTAACATGCAATTTAATTCAAACTGTAATTTAACTACTAAACATATTAACTAAATTAACAAAATAAATATATAAAACCATTAATATTGAAACTTAATTAAAAAAAAAGCTAAAGAATGAAATAGATTAAGTCTGTTTTGCACACCTCCCACTCCTTCCTTGCATGCATGCCGAAGCCAAGCCATATCCATATATTGCCACACCTCTTGCTCTACACATGTACACCATTGCTTCAGCCAACACCTTGCTCCATAACCTTCAGCAATCAGCAGCACATCCACGTTGAACCAGGCAAAAGATCGTAGTTACGCAGTTGCACTCTAGTGCCCGCTCCTCTGCTTCAGCCAACAAACATACCAAGGAAGCAATTAGAAGCAGCCAATCCAGTTCTAAACACACACCCAGGCAACAACTTATCATAACACAGACACATGCCTCCTGTTTTGAGGTTGCTCTATACACAGCTAGGGGTTACATCAGTCAAGATAGCAGCGTTCAAGAGCGATTTCAAAAGACACAATGTAGAAATTGTTATAAGAAAACAGATTGGAAACAAAGCAGAAAAACTTTAGAATTTAACCTTTAATAAACTATCTTATAATTGTTCATAAAAAAAAATCTTAAGATAGTAAAATACTAACAAAACCTAAAAAGTAAAGGAAAAAAAGAAATCTGAAACTAAAAGCAAAAATTTAAAGGTTAGAAACACTAATCAGAAATTGCTAGTGAAATAATGTGAGACAGAGAGGGAAAGATAAGGAACTGTGGCTAGAAAGAGGGAAATGGAGAAGGTTGGCAGAGTACCTCACCAGCAAGGTAGGGAGAAATTGGGACAAAGGGAAAAGAACACAAAACAAAACTAACACCTTTACCCAAACGACAAGACTTCAATTTTAGATTAGTCAACCTTGCAAAAAGAAATGATCAAGAATCAGATGTGCCTTCAAGCAAGTCTACTGGAATCAAGTGTTTGTAAGTGTAGGAAAGCCCAAAAAAAAAAGAGCAAGAGCGTGCTCTCTCAAGTAATTTGTGGATTGTTGTGGGGTGAGTTAAGGTTTGAATCGAAACGAAACACAACAAACAGGAAAAAGTAAGCAGTAGAATAAAGGAAAAGAAATGAAATAATTAAACCTTGAAGCGTCCTTCGAGGAAGGGCTGGTGCATAAATCACTCTTTAAAAAAACATTTTTCAAGACTGTTAAATAGCAAAATGACCACATTAGACAATGAATAAAAAGTCACTACCTAACCCTGCATTCTCTTAACCCCAACTTCATTAAGAGTGGAATTCAATTTTCTTCTTTGCCAAAGAGTGGAATTCAAAATCAATCCCATATTTTTGGTCTCATTATTTAATCAAAACACAAAGAAAGAAAGAAAGAAAATTATTGGTTAAGTTAGCTTAATAAGACCTTCAACACATATCAATAGAATATATCAAGATAAGAGCTAGCTAGAAAAACAGTAAGAATCTATTAATTTCACTCAATTTTTTGACAAACTTACTCATTTGAAGATGGAAAAAACCACAGCCCTTGCTCTGCTGCCAACCTTCCACAATAACATATTGAATGATAACCTAACCTTGACAAAGAGCATAAAGCCCCAATCTTGGTTTCAATTATAATAAAATTAGCCTTTAATGTATCTGCCCTGGTTGTTTCAACTTATCTTGGGGCTGGGCATAACTTTATAGCAATGATGACACTCTATCTCGTCAAGGAACAAAAAAAAAGAAAGAAAAATAAAGGATGTGATGCTGGCGTGTATGTTCAAACGTGTTTAAAACTGTTCAAAGGTCAAATTGAAGTAAGAATTGAATAACACATATGACTACATTTTCTTGTCACTACATAAAAACAAAAAATAGGAGATAAAATCGATTAGTAGATCAAGCATCAAAAACTGCACAACAACCAGAAAAATTATAAATGTTTTTATCCCTTATTCTTCATGAAGAATATTATTATATAAATAGTGTGGATTCATCTTGACTGATTCATTATCAAAACAAAGCCAAATGCATGCAGATCATTCATAAGAAATCACAAATTCCTGATATCCATATATCCAACACTTCCCAATAAGAACCACATATTAAAGCATTATTCACTTTTCTTGTTAGATTTCCCATTCTAGGATTAACCATCGCAATTTTACATAACTCAAATAAATGAATATCATCTTTATATACATACATTAGAACTGTCCAAGCAAAGAAAGTGTAACAATTAGTTACGAGTTTTGGAGGAATGTGCTTTCCATTGAGAAGATCTAAAAGGATAGTTCTAAAGCTTAATATAACACTCTTAGGAGTAACCCTTCCTAAGACATCGATGTTAATAAATTAATCAATTTATAATCATTCAAGCCAAGAATAATTCCTAGACAAATAATTCATGGCGAAAATTATCAGTCCCAAAAGCTTTACAGCTCTAAATAATAAAACATTCATGATAGACTTAGTTCACTTTATCTTTCACAAATTATGCTTAATGCATTTGCTATCTGAAATAGAGTAAATTTTTACTGTCTCTCAAATTTGTTATCAATCAAATCATGTCAAAGCTAGTTAGTTTAGAAACAAGAAAAGAAGATCCATTGGTAGTCTTGACATCTCTTGCATCACAAACTCTCCACTTCTTCCCCATATTTGGTAGAGATGGAAGTAATTTTCACACAATCTATCAAGAGCAGTTTTAAATATGCTTTACTGATCTACAAAACGGGCACATCATCAAAAGTAATTTGGTAGAGATCACCCACTTACCTTATTTTTCAAATTAACATTACTCCCTTGTAGTGCTTTATTTCCAAACCATAAGTTTAAATTTTCTATTTTGTTGAATTTTGATGCAAGACTATGGTTGATGCTGACTTGTTGAAATGGACCTTTTCATGAAAGCTAGGATGAATCTCGGTCATCAAACCTTACAGCAACTAAGGCTTCATTTCTCATACTCTCCAGATCAAAGGTTCCCTTTATGCTATCATTTATTATCTAAAATGCACCTGGCCCTAAGTAGGCCTTTGCTTGTGATTAAATCAAATATGAATAAGTTGTTTAGAGCTAAGTACTAAAAATAGAGTTTAAGAAAGAGCAAACCTTAACCCATAGTTTTAGAAATTTTTAGTGATCAAACTAAGTGTGGATCACTTGCAAGAAGAAGGAAAGTTTGTACAAAAATGCCATCATGTTTGACTTCCCAAATCGGTTTTATTTAGAAATCTTTATTTAACAATTGTAGCTCATACAAAAGGGTAAAAAGATTGGCAAAGAAACACACAAGAAAAAAGAGCATATCTGAAGAAATCTTTCCAAAGACTGATTCTTAAAGTCTCTATTAAGAGACAATGAACATACTCCCCAAGCATCTTAGAAGCAATTAGAAAACGTGCAAATAAAGAAAAATTGCACAAATTCAGAAACCCTAAAAGAAATGCGCAAACATGTAATATTTGCACAGATTATTAACTATTTAAAAGCACAATCATAAGCCATAACATGAGAAATAAAAATCTCAAACACATATGATGATAGAATGAAGGAACTCATGCAACAAATCGAAACCAAATATCTACATACCACTAACAATGTTAATTAGCTCATATACATTAATATGTAACATGTTTCATATTACAAATAAAATCAAATTTAGCTAAGCCCTCTAAACTTGTAACATAAAATTTTGCTTAGCATTACATTGTTAAATGTAATAATGTCAATCAAATACCATGAATAAAACCTTACCTTTTCATTAACACGCAGCAGGGCAATATTGCAAGAAAAATCTCTAGTCACAAGTTCATTAATAACCTCGTCCACATGTGTAAAGTGAAAATCTGATTTATCAAAGATAAACAATCACTACTTACTACCATCAAGCAACTTCTACCTTAAATTTCCATAATTGTTGTAGAAAGGCCGTAAATAATGACAAACATCAACATCAGTCTAGTAAGACACAGATAAAATGCTCCCAAAACCTTGACTACCTGTAATTAGTTTACCAATAATTAAATAAAATTCTTTCGTTTTAGTAATTTACTTAAGGTGAAGTTGAAATAAGCAAAAAAGAAAAAAAAAGAAATTCTCTTACTTGTAGTCATCGTTTTTTATGAACTCAACAATGATGTCTTTTTCAAGTTGAATTTGGAGCATTTTCACCATAAGGCACATGAAAGGAGGAGGTCTTTGGTTGTAGCCATAAGCGCTGCTGACGTTGTCAAGCTTCGTGGCCTTGTGACCTAGCATTTCTGCCACCACACCGAAACACTACAAAAAATACAAAACAGAAAGGGTTTTCAAACAATCGCACTTCAATACATTTACTTATATAAGAACTCATGCTTTAATCAAACAATAAACCAATTCAAAAATATAAAATTAATAATGCAAAGTAACAAAAATCAAGTAATGTAGCAACACCTCGTAACCAAGTGTCATAGAATCTTGAACATGGTAGCAAAAAGGAGGTGGCTTTAGCACAATGATAGCGCATAGTTTCTCAAGTTTTGATAATAACCCACGTTGCACTTCTCTGTTTTCACCATCTCTTGACTGCTGCAGTTCCTCTTTATCTTTTTTATATTTTGGCTAAATCAAAAAGCAAATGATTAAGTTGAGTTACATATGCTTATCAGAGTTGACAAAAAACAGTCATGATAAATGCATGACATTAGAGATAAGATAGCCAAAAAACCTCAACATACAAAGCCAACCATAAACCAATATCTTTTGTTTAAGACCCACTAAGGATATCAGGAAGTCCAATCTTTGACCACCAATGACCAACATAAGAGCAATTCCAATAGCTAATTACAACACGAAAAGGGCTATGAAAACAGCAAGAAGAATTTATAATAAAGATAATAGCAACGTTAAAAGGGCTATGAAAACAGAGAATGTAAACATCAACAATTGATCAAAAAATGCTTTGCAACCTCCAAGCACCGGTCTAGCATCCCAGCCACCTCTCAACTTCAATCCTGAAAGCACAACCACTGTTAACTCTCACTTAACGGTGACATTGCCCATATGAAATGAACTTTTGAAGAGATGCCATCAATCTCTTTCAAGAGAGTATACACCCTAACAGAGGAGAAAATCTCAAGGGTTGTAAGCATTAAAAAAGAATCTTCATATGATTTTTTTTTTCAAAATGCATGGAATATCATACACTTTTCCAACACCCAAATAGAAAAATTTCAAATTCCATTTTTAATGCTATTGATTAAGTCAATGCTTGTTAACACTAATAAAGTATATATAATTGTTAACACTAATAAAGCATTTATAATATTATTATCTTTAACTTACCTTTGTACTAAACATCTTTGAGAGCTCCTATACGGAGAATCTAACATCATTACCAAGCCTAAATGTCTCAATGATAACCTTAAAAAAAATAAAAATTAAAGAAATTGTATCATGTAATATGGTTAAATGAGCAAAAATTAGGATTAATTAAAAGAGCTTACCAATTGTGTGAATCGCATTTTGTTGTAATCATCTCAATTTAGTTCTTTGATAATCTGATTGCTTTTTAGCTCTGGCAGTTTCAAGATGTTCTTATGTTCAAAAGAAAAGGATCAAACAAAGCAATCAAATTATATATGAAAAGGAAAGATTACTTTATAACATACATGATGCAAAACCATAATTTAATTTTACAAGCTGTGTTGATGCAGGCTTATTTATGTATGTTGTTGAGATTGAAGACATATTGGTAAGAGATTGAAGGCATAACTTGTATACAGCCTTTATGAATCAAATGCAAGTAAGATATCAATTTCATTTTAGTTTAAAAAAAATCCAATAAAAGGCAACTTTTTTATACGATTCTAGTTTGAATTACAAAAGGAACTTAAAAATAGCCCTAAATTGTAGCAATTACTCCAAACTTCCAAAATTGTAGCAATTAGTCCAAACTCTTGACTTATTAACTATTGAATAACATAACATTGATAAAATCATTGCAAAGTTTCTATATTTCTTCTACAGGACAACTAAACCAAAACTATAATCAAAATTCACTAATTCCAAACAACCTTCAAATCCAAAAAAAAAGGGTAACCAACTACAAATTCATAAAAACATAGAAATGATAAAATTATTCACAGATTTGATAATTCCAATGTAATGTTTATATAACCAACACTACGTTCAAAAGCATATGTATATGTACCTTCAAAAACTATAATCAAAACATAAAGAAAGTGATCCAAGATGGTACCTTTGCAGAAGGTTCCAGCTTGAGCAATAATGGTTTATCTAACCCTGCTATATTTTTAGCCCGCATCAATACTTAAAATAGATGAGCTAAATTAAAATCCTTATTTTTCTTGTAAAGTTAGACACCAATTTATTTTCTAGGCAAAACATATCATTGCAAAATCTTAAATTTCATATTTTTCTCCTCTAATGAAGGCAGTAAAATGAAAGAATCGAAAAGGGAAATAAAAATTAAACATTGGCAAAAAATAATCAACAATTATCATGAAGATATAAGAAAGTCCCTTTCATGCTTGAATTTATTGGTGTCAAAAACCATAAGATGTATATTCCAAAACAAAAATTGTACTCACAAGTAAAATTAGAAAGAACAAGCTCTAAACCATTTGCTTCCATAACCAACTGTTGAATCCGAGATTATTCTGTACAATAGTTGATGTGACTTCTACTGCTTTTGCTTGAATGTTGGCATGTAAATTCTTGAGATAACCAAGGAGAGACCAAACCACCAATCGGATGTAGATCTATGACAAATGCATAAAAATCATGTAAAAGTATATCTTTTTTTAAAGAGGATGAAAACAAAAAGGCTATAGAGAGAAAACGTATATGATACAACAAATTTATGAAACTGAAAAATACCAATTTCATCATAAATAACATCCTAATAATATCAGATAAAATGATAAAAAGCAAAAAGACTCCCCTTGTTTTTAGTAGCTAAAACTATTGCTAACAGGACAATTGTTTGGAATATAATGGATCAAGTTAAGCATTCCAGGAAAGAGAACACTTAGGAAAGAGCAACTGGGTAGTAATATCATATGTTGACAGTCATATTTCAAAGTAAGAAGATAAACTTACCGTTAGATAGGTCAATAGACTTAACATGCTGTTGTAACTCATGCAACAAATCCACCACCATCAAATAAGTATGCAAGACAAAGCTACCCTAAAAACCAGAAATGAAAAGAAATAAAAAAAAAATCAAACAAAGCATGAGTCAAACCTTAGGGAAAATAGGAAAATAAAAACAAAAATATCATTTAAAGTCATACATAGTTGGCTGCAGAGTAAAAAGCTCCAAATATACTTGTCAAGAAAAAAAATTAATATTTAACTTCATAAAAGGGTAATATTAACTACCACACAACCTGACTAAATGTGATAACCGCAAATTTTCTATTTTTGAAAATTAATATTAAAGAAAATAGACGAGGAAATAAATAAATTAAAGTAAATAAATAAAATTTATTTACGAGATGGGAATATCGTTGAAATTCCCGAAATTGATGAAGTGAAGAAGTGGAGAAAATTAATTTGGATAAAATTGAGGAAATTTAATTTGGATAAATGGAAATCCAAATTAAATAAGAAATAAAAAGGAAAATTAAATTGGAAATAAGAAATGAAGGAGGAAATTTAATTTGGAAAACTGGAAATCCAAATTAAATAAGAAAAGGAGAAAAGAATATAAAATATATTTATATAATTATATATTATATAAATGTATTTTTATACAAATACATATGTATTGAAGTACTATATAGTATATATTAATATACATTAGTATATACATGTACATATACTATTTAGTACATTTGAATAATACATATGTATATAAATATGATCTTTTATGTATATATATAAATATATACATATATAAGAAAAGTAAATATTATTTTTATTAAAATTTATATATATATATATTGTAATACAATATATATATATATATATCTATAAATACATATATATATGAAATATATATTAATTCAAATTAATATATATATATATATGTATTTTGTGTAAAATATATATATATATATATATATATATGTGTGTGTGTGTGTGTGTGTTATATTATGTTTGTATATATAATATAATATAAAAAAATAAATAAATAAAAAGAAGAAACAGAAACGGGAAATGGGATCCCGTTTCTGTCGAAATAGAAGAGAAAGGTGAGGGAGAGGCCGGCCACCGTCGGCCGGCCGACCGAGGAAAGAAAAGGAGGCGAAGCTGCCGGTGACGTGAAGGAAGGCGACTGGCGACGGAAAAAGGGTAGAGAAAGCACCGAAAACGAAAGCGAAAACGAACGAAACCGAGAAGGAAAGGAGAAGGGAGATACGGCGGTGCCGGCTGATCCAGGCATCGCCACCGCCACTCCCAACACCGGCGAAGCTCGACAAAGGTGAGAGGAGCCATCGGCGAAGGAGAATTCGGCGGAGCAAGGAGAAAAGAGAGGAGGAAGGGGCCGAAACCCACGGACCCAGATCCGGCGCCATCGCCGGTGATGGGAAGAAACGAAGACCAGATCCGGCGTCCCCACAACTCCGGCAAGCTATGGGAGGCCCGAATCCGTGGTGATGTCGACGGGATGAAGCTGAACCGGTGGTGATGAGGCAGACCGGGTTGAACCGGTCTGAACCCGTCCGAACTGGTTTAGACCAGAAAAGAGGAAAAGAAGGAGAAAAAGAAAAGAAAAAGAAAAGAAAAAGAAAAAGAAAGAAAAAGAAAAATGAAGAAAGAAAGGGGAAAAAGAAGAAAGAGAAAAAAGAAAATTTTAGGAATTCGAAAAAATTCTCGGGAACTCGGGCATCGGTAAGAAATCCGAGAAATTATTAATGATAATTATTTAAATAATTTATTTATTTAAATAATTTGAGAAAATTCTAAAATTTAGAATTTAATTTCCAGAAAATTCCCTCGATGACCGAGACGATTGAATCGGGCGAGGTGAACATGGGCGCGACGAACGAGGCGGTCGTCGACCTGGAAAAGGTAAGGGATGCATGTGCAGCACTGTAGGGATATTCAGTCTGCATGATTTTAATTATGAAATATTTTATGAAAATATTTATGAAAATATTGAGATGAATGATTGGTTGGAAAATTGTGGTGAAGTATCGGTTGAAATTATAAACTATATTTTTCGTGTAGGAGGCTAGCCAATCGGCAGCCGTTATATTGCCGAAAAGTTATCGAAAAATTCCTGAAAATTACTGAAAATCATAATAAATGATTTTATGTCACGAGAAATGATTTTCATCCACAAAAAATCGAGAAAATGAATATTTTCAGAAAAACATGAATAAAATGAAAATGATTTTAAATTATTCATGTTTTCGAGAATGGTGATAAGGAAATCACCGAAAATCCTCTTCAAGAATGGTGATTATGAAATCACGAAAATTCTCTTAATATGTAAAATACATGTAATATGAGACGAAAAATGAAAAGAAGTAAAGTGAATATTTTTATGAATATTCTCGTAATTATTTCTTAAATATTTATTAAATGGTTTTATAACCTTTATGATTTTAAATTATGAAATTATATATTTTATAAATTTCATAAAGGTTATTTTATGATGAAAACATGGTTTTGAGACTAGTTGGCCTTCTATCATGCCGACATGTGATATGTAATACGTGATATGTGATATGTAACATGTGATATGTGATATGTAGTTCCGGCCGACACCTGATCAGTAATCCGCCGAGGACAATTATAAACTATGGCCATAGATCTGACATGATTATTCATACCCTTCGGGGTCTATAGCATGATACGAATAATGACCCGTGTGTGCCTAAGTCTCCATATATGAAAAATGTTTTATATGATATGTTATATGTTAAATGTAAATGTTTTACATGATATGTGATAAGTTAAATGAAAGTGATTTACAGCATTTTATATAATGCTTATTTCGGTACTGATTTTAGTATTACGAGATGATTTTCATATGACATGTGATATGAACATGTAATATGTTTTCAAAAGGAAAAAGAGTTTATAAGTCTAATATTCTTACTATGATTTTAAATTGAATATTAGACTATATGTGACATGAATATGTGATATGTTTTCCAAATGAAAAGGAAAGAGGCAGAAAATAAATCTAATATTCTTATTTTAATTTTTTAAATTGAATATTAGATTTAAATGATATATATGTCATACAAAAAGGATTTAATAGCTGATTTTGCTATTTAAAGTACTGTACTAATTATAGTTGTACAGTAAAACATGAAATGAGTTTTAAATGAGAATGATGAGAATTTAACTATATTCTTTTCAAAGAATATATGAATATAAGCTATTTTATTTAAATGTTTATTTCATAAAAGCATTATTTTGAAAAGAATATGAGAACGATATGGAATAAAAAGGAAAAAGGATTTAAATTCCAAACGAAAAGAAAAAAATTACTCTCTACAGTTGCTTCTAGGTTTCGGGACAAGCTAGGTATTTCAAAATACCTACCTTACTCCATTCGGATCCCTAGCCGACTGTAGTATCCTTCCTACATGCGAGCCTAGAGCCCCATAGGGAAAAACGAAAAAGTTTTTCAGCATATAGGAAGTTGAATATCAAGTATGCATATAATTCCCTTACTGAGCCGTGGTTTGCTCACCCCTTAATATTAACATTTCAGGTTTTCAAGGACTAAGAGTCTGACATCTGAAGGACTTCGGCTGTGCATTTGGGGACGATGCGACAGCTTGATTTATTTAATAAGGTGTGATCATTTTTTTTCTGTATTTCGACTTATTTACAGTACTACTTCCTTATGAATTAAGATAGGGGATATAATTCATATTATAATTTAATGTGAAATTGTTTATATGTAAAAGAAAAGTAAAGTATCGCAGACAGCCCAACCAAATAAGATTTATAGAATAAGGTGAAAAATAGGTTACGGGCTGTGACAGATTTAATGGTATCAGAGCAAGGTTGGCCTGATGTCTGTCGATACTTTGAAAGAAAATATGTTGAAAAGGTTAATATCTCCTATAGTACTGTGTAGTCTAATACATAGAGAAAATAAATTATTGCAAATTAAGTTAAATATTTTAGAAGGGAGTGAGCAATTATGAAATAAGGAATGCTAAAAGGGAAAATGGCTCAGGAATGTTACCTGAACTAGTGATTTTATAGTCTAAATGAAGGTCGATTCGGTAAGGATCAGTAAAAGACTCGGTGAGATCCCCACCAGTACTTTTTTGTCTGGATCGAACTGAGACTTGAAAGTGATGATATAAAGAAGGAGAACGAAATATTATCACTAAATAGATATTAAGATCATCGATTAAAGGTATTTTGAGGAGAGAGAAAATTTTTGGCAAAAAATAACCAAAATACCCTTGCCTTCAAAATTTTACCGGGAGTCAAAATAGACAAACAGAAGTTAGAATTGAGCGATTTGACAGAGAAATTGATGATGTAAAGCTGCATTGCAGGCAAAATAATCCAATTATGGATTCTATTGGATTTCTCTGTCGAAATCGAAAAAGATTTTAAATTGCTGATAGTGGTATGAGAAAGGGGTACTATCAGCAAATAGATAATAAGATTACTAATTTAAATGTGTAGTGAAAAAAAATAAATGTGAAATGATAAAAATGCCCCTATGTGGGACTATGTTTTGAATAATGATAAACCAAGTCAATTTTGAATTCCATTGATAGAAATGATGTTATTGATGGTAATGAAGCTACTGATGACATAGAAACGTAAAATGAGTATAACGATCCCATTATAAATGTTATTACACTTAAGAGTGCTGAAGTGACCCGAATGGTTATAGGGAAGTCGCAAGATGAACGACTCAGTTATTGATTCTTAGGGGTCTAAATTAAAAAGTGTATTGATACGGGATCGTTGGATGTGATGAAAAAGTGAAATGATTACTGGAGATAAATGAGAAAGTGATCGGTATGATTGATGAAATCCATAACAGTACGATTAATTCTGGTTCTATACATTTATATAGTTTCTGAAGTATTAAATGGATATTTATAGGACCAGAATATTTCTTAGATATGTTTTGTAGAATGGTGTACTGTATGGAGTATTGTAAATTGGAGAATATTTATAAGAACAATAAAGTGATAAAAATAAGAAAACAGCTAACCTGAGTTCTTCAGGACCCTTGAGACAAAACTGGGATGGGCGACCCAATGATGGGCGACCCGCAGTGGACAATATGATGTGAGATATGGGCGAATTATGTGGTCGCCGACTCACTTGTAAGGGTAAACCTGGGGCGAAAAGATTGCCTAGGGGATGCTCGCCGACGGCCGATTCGAACGGGCGGGACTCTTACAAGGAGCTTAATGATAACACGAGTGTAAGGAACTAGGTACGTAAGGGTGTCAGGGTTCAAACCTCGTGGATAATATGCTCAAGGGAGTTAAACCTGAATTTATTAAATGAACTTGATTCCAAAGTAAATTGCAGTAATAATAAATCGGTTAGCTGTAAAAGGTGTTAATTAAATGGTTACATTTAACACAGCATACAAATTAAGATGATCGATATGCTGTGAAGTAAGAGTAAATAAATGAATCAAGGTGGAGTATATGTTAAAATGATTTAAATATTAAATGTCTCTGCCTTGAGGATGTACAGTGAAATGATAGGACACAAAGATGAAATGTCCAAAATGATAAGAATGTGTGATTAAAGAAAGTATCGGATGTGATTTCCGATAAATTTTTCAAAGTAATATAGATTGGAGAGATTGGGTTAACATTGACTCGATCGTGAATATGAAAATTTATTTCTAAACTTATAATGGAGAATATAGAAGAATCCGAAAAGCTTAAGAAATAACTCTAGAAAATTTTGTGAATAACGAAATTCACCTGTATAGATGTAAAGGATAGAAATACAGATAATATGATTTGAGGATGAATTAAATGATGAATTTAATTCCTATTAGGAAATAAAGTTCTTATGAAGGATAAATAATCATTTTTATGAAATTGATGCCTTAAATTGATTTAATCGGAGATGTATAAGGAGCTTATATGATCAGTCTCTGTACAAGGCATCACTAGATGAAAAGTTGGAAATTGATGGTCATAAGATGATAATAATTAGAAATCGATATAATTTTTACGAGTTCCTATTGAGGTTTACAAGGTTAAGGAAATACCTTGTGAGGTATATGAGCCTAATGAATGAGGAAACCATATGAATAATACGATGAGATACCGATACAATCTAAGGCACAAATGAAAAATGAGCAGCATAGTGGTATAACCCCGCAGACTCTTAAAGACAGTGAAGTGAATGTTAAGAATGGCAAATAGAAGATTTAGCTAGACAGTATCTCTTTCTAAGATATATGATCTCGAGACGACAGAATGACAGTGGATCTGTCAATGATGAAGAGATAATGAGTAAGATACGGAATGTACTGGGTCTAGCTAAATACTATTGCCAGTCTATAGGAGAGTTATGGGTTGGCTGCTCTACAGATGTGATTAATAAATAAAGAAATTAAAGTCAGTGGATGAATAAATGTAAAGATGATATGTAAAAAGTTAAAGGAGTTAATAACGGAATACTTTACCACTGATGAAAGGTGACCAGAACGATGATAAAGGAAAAGATGAATATGTAATAAGAGGAAAGTACATGATGAAGAGGAAACATGAATATGAAGTAGTTCCCGAATTTAAACTAAAGGTAATTTTGTGGTTATCACATGATTATGGCTAGATGTAAGATCGAGCCAAACTCGATAAAGGAAAGGTAATCATACTCAAAGGAGTAAAGAAATGATCTACATTTTACTGCTAGTCATATAAATGGAAAAAAAAGGATATATATATATATATACAACCTTGAAATAATGGAAATAGCGGATTTATATGGATAACGAGGTGATTAAATTGATAATTATAGATTCAATGTGAAGTCAAATAATGAGAAGATTAAATTATAATTTGATTTTGCCATTATGGAATCTAAATTATCAAAAGAGTATAATTTCAGGTATATTCTAAAACCTAAGTGATATAGAGTATACCATAAGAAAAAAAAATGTAATGATGAGATTACATGAAAAGACGATATGGAGAGAAAATGATTGTCTCCTGATTCAATCATGGTAAAAGATGGTAAATAGTAAAGTTTGCAAATGAGCTGCAGCATTTGATGAAATAAATATGAAAAGAGTATTGGGATAATAAAGAAGAATCTAAAAGAGATATGATAATATGGAAGTGATTATAGACTGATAGTTTAATGAAATCACTTCTCCATTACCAAACTCTTAGATTCTTAAGTGCCATAGTCGAGATATGATTATAAAATGATGAAAATGTATGTGAAGTTCCAGTGAGCTCTATACGTGATGGGAATCTTTGAGTAGCTATATGTTATAGGAAATAGCAAAAGGCTCTGAGATTCCAAACTTATAGACGGCACCGCTCCGTATATGATATAAATGTTTGAGCGTAGAATGGAAACGCTCGATGATATGTTGAGTGAGCGGATGCATGAGATGTGAAAGCTACTGGACAATTACATACTATTGATTAAAATTGGTAAATAATAATTATCGAAACGTATCGACTTGGCACCAAATAAGGAAGATGGATGATGAACCATATGAATCATATGTGATATGAAAATGAGTGGAAAATGGAAAACTCCCAATTGATAAGAAATTTAAGGGAGTATGAGTATATGATGAAAGATGATATGTAATGATATGTGAGGTGATTATGATGTTAAAGGTATACTGGCAGTATAATTTAAAGGATGATCTAAGGGTCAAGAATGATAACTATACAAGACGATAAGTATACAGGATGCCACCACCTTATGAATTAAGTTAAATTCGGATGACCGAATTTCTTAATGTGGGGAGAATGTGATAACCGCAAATTTTCTATTTTTGAAAATTAATATTAAAGAAAATAGACGAGGAAATAAATAAATTAAAGTAAATAAATAAAATTTATTTACGAGATAGGAATATCGTTGAAATTCTCGAAATTGATGAAGTGAAGAAGTAGAGAAAATTAATTTGGATAAAATTGAGGAAATTTAATTTGGATAAATGGAAATCCAAATTAAATAAGAAATAAAAAGGAAAATTAAATTGGAAATAAGAAATGAAAGAGGAAATTTAATTTGGATAAATGAAAATCCAAATTAAATAAGAAAAGGAGAAAAGAATATAAAATATATTTATATAATTATATATTATATAAATGTATTTTTATACAAATACATATGTATTGAAGTACTATATAGTATATATTAATATACATTAGTATATACATGTATATATACTATTTATTACATTTAAATAATACATATATATAAATATGATCTTTTATGTATATATATAAATATATACATATATAAGAAAAGTAAATATTATTTTTATTAAAATTTTTATATATGTATATATATATATTTATATATATATATGTATTGTAATACAATATATATATATCTATAAATACATATATATATGAAATATATATTAATTCAAATTAAAATTTATATATATATATATATATGTGTGTGTGTGTGTGTATGTGTTATATTATGTTTGTATATATAATATAATATAAAAAAATAAATAAATAAATAAAAAGAAGAAACAGAAACGGGAAATGGGATCCCGTTTCTGTCGAAATAGAAGAGAAAGGTGAGGGAGAGGCCGGCCAACCGAGGAAAGAAAAGGAGGCGAAGCTGCTGGTGACGTGAGGGAAGGCGACTGGCGACGGAAAAAGGGAAGAGAAAGCACCGAAAACGAAAGAGAAAACGAACGAACCGAGAAGGAAAGGTGAAAGGAGATACGGCGGTGTCGGCCGATCCGGGCATCGCCACCGCCACTCCTGACACCGACGAAGCTCGACAAAGGTGAGAGGAGCCACCGGCAAAGAGAATCTGGCGGAGGAAGGAGAAAAGAGAGGAGAAAGGGGTCGAAACCCACGGACCCAGATCCGGCGCCATCGCCGGTGATGGGAAGAAACGGAGACCAGATCCGGCATCCCCGCAACTCGGCAAGCTATGGGAGGCCCGAACCAGCGGTGATGTCGGCGGGATGAAGCTGAACCGGTGGTGATGAGGCAGACGGGTTGAATCGGTTTGAACCCGTCCGAACTGGTTCAGACCAAAAAAGAGGAAAAGGAGGAGAAAAAGAAAAGAAAAGGAAAGAAAAAGAAAAAGGAAGAAAGAAAGGGGAAAAAGAAGAAAAAGAAAAAAGGAAGAAAGAAAGGGGAAAAAGAAGAAAAAGAGAAAAAGAAAATTTTCGAAATTCGAAAAAATTCTCGGGGACTCAGGAATCGGTAAGAAATCCGGAAAATTATTAATGATAATTATTTAAATAATTTATTTATTTAAATAATTTGAGAAAATTCTAAAATTTATGATTTAATTTCCAGAAAATTCCCTCGATGACCGAGACGATGGAATCGGGCGAGGTGAACATGGGCGCGACGAACGAGGCGGTCGCCTACCCGAAAAAGGTAAGGGATGCATGTGCAGCACTGTAGGGATATTCAGTCTGCATGATTTTAATTATGAAATATTTTATGAAAATATTTATGAAAATATTGAGATGAATGATTGGTTGGAAAATTGTGGTGACGTACCGGTTGAAATTATAAACTGTATTTTCCGTGTAGGAGGCTAGCCAATCGGTAGCCGTTATACTGCCGAAAAATTATCGAAAAATTACTGAAAATTACTGAAAATCATAATAAATGATTTTATGTCACGAGAAATGATTTTCATCCACAAAAAATCGAGAAAATGAATATTTTCATAAAAACATGAATAAAATGAAAATGATTTTAAATTATATATGTTTTCGAGAATGGTGATAAGGAAATCACTGAAAATCCTCTTCGAGAATGGTGATTATGAAATCACCGAAAATTCTCTTAATATGTAAAAGACATGTAATATGAGACGAAAAATGAAAAGAAGTAAAGTGAATAGTTTTATGAATATTCTCGTAATTATTTCTTAAATATTCACTAAATGGTTTTATAACCTTTATGATTTTAAATTATGAAATTATATATTTTATAAATTTCATAAAGGTTATTTTATGATGAAAACATGGTTTTGAGACTAGTTGGCCTTCTATCATGCCGACATGTGATATGTAATACGTGATATGTGATATGTAACATGTGATATGTGATATGAAGTTCCGGCTGACACCTGATCAGTGATCTGCCGAGGACAATTATAGACTATGACCATAGATCTGACATGATTATTCATACCCTTCGGGGTCTATAGCATGATACGAATAACGACCCGTGTGTGCCTAAGTCTTCATATATGAAAAATGTTTTATATGATATGTTATATGTTAAATGTAAATGTTTTACATGATATGTGATAAGTTAAATGAAAGTGATTTACAACATTTTATATAATGCTTATTTCGGTACTGATTTTAGTACTACGAGATAATTTTCATATGACATCTGATATGAACATGTAATATGTTTTCAAAAGGAAAAAGAGTTTATAAGTCTAATATTCTTATTATGATTTTAAATTGAATATTAGACTATATGTGACATGAATATGTGATATGTTTTCCAAATGAAAAGGAAAGAGGAAGAAAATAAATCTAATATTCTTATTTTAATTTTTTAAATTGAATATTAGATTTAAATGATATATATGTTATACGAAAAGGATTTAATAGCTGATTTTGCTATTTAAAGTACTGTACTAATTATAGTTGTACAGTAAAACATGAAATGAGTTTTAAATGAGAATGATGAGAATGTAACTATATTCTTTTCAAAGAATATATGAATATAAGCTATTTTATTTAAATGCTTTATTTCATAAAAGCATTATTTTGAAAAGAATATGAGAACGATATGGAATAAAAAGGAAAAAGGATTTAAATTCCAAACGAAAAGAAAAAAATTACTCTCTACAGTTGCTTCTAGGTTCCGAGACAAGCTAGGTATTTCAAAATACCTACCTTACTCCATCCGGATCCCTAGCCGACTGTAGTATCCTTCCTACATGCGAGCCTAGAGCCCTATAGGGAAAAACAAAAAGTTTTTCAGCATATAGGAAACTGAATATCAAGTATGCATATAATTCCCTTACTGAGCCGTGGTTTGCTCACCCCTTAATATTAACATTTCAGATTTTTGAGGACTAAGAGTCTGACATCTGAAGGACTTCGGCTGTGCATTTGGGGACGATGCGACAGCTTGATTTATTTAATAAGGTGTGATCATTTATTTTCTGTATTTAGACTTATTTACAGTACTACTTCCTTATGAATTAAATAGGAGATGTAATTCATATTATAATTTAATGTGAAATTATTTATATGTAAAAGAAAAGTAAAGTATTGCAGACAGCCCAACCAAATAAGATGTATAGAATAAGGTGAAAAATAGGGTCACGGGTTGTGACAGATTTAATGGTATCAGAGCACAGTTGGCCTGATGTCTGTCGATACTTTGGAAGAAAATATGTTGAAAAGGTTAATATCCCCTATAGTACTGTGTAGTCTGAATACATAGAGAAAATAAATGATTGCAAATTGAGTTAAATATTTTAGAAGGGAGTGAGCAATTATGAAATAAGGAATGCTAAAAGGGAAAACGGCTCAGGAATGTTACCTGAACTGGTGATTTTATTGTCGAAATGAAGGTCGGTTCGGTAAGGATCAGTAAAAGACTCGGTGAGGGCCCCACCAGTACTTTTCTGTCCGAATTGAACTGAGACCTGAAAGTGATGATATAAAGAAGGGGAACGAAATATCATCACTAAATAGACATTAAGATCATCGATTAAAGGTATTTTGAGGAGAGAGAAAATTTTTGGCCAAAAATGACCAAAATACCCTTAACTTCGAAATTTTACCGGGAGTCAAAATAGACAAAACCGATTACCCTAAATCCCAAAATTAATTAAGTTTTATTAAAAAGATAATTTTTTGGTTTGCGAAAACAAAATCGAGTCCGGGAGTACGGTTACGCGTGGGGAAGGATTAGCACCCCCACGACGCCGTTAAAAAACGGTGCCATAGTAATCATGTGTTATGCTTTAATTTTAATAAAATAGTCTTGGCTTAAGTTTAATTCATTTATTATATAAAAAAAATTTCGTGCATTTGCTAAAAAATTACTATTATATATGTTTTTAAAAAAATTTCATTACGAAAATCAACATGAACACCATTTATTGAAAAATTAAATTAAATATCCCAATACTCTGGTAACATTTGAAATAATTTTCCTCACTTAGAGATTTCTTAAGAATCACTACTTGTGAGTTCTATAGAATCTCATCTTCGATGGGTTCACACTTGCTTCAAAAATTATTATGAATGCATATGATGCAAACAGATAATGAATGATGCAAATGAATTTTTTTATTTTTTTATATAAATATTTTTTTATTTATTTTAAATAAAAATTTTTATTATCGAAAAATTGCACTAAGTATCCCAATACTTTGGTAACACTTAGTGAACTTCTCTCACCTAGGGATCAGTCAAGAAATTACTACTTGTGAGTTTCATGAGATCCCATCATCGGAACTTTATTATTAATTTCCTTTTTTCTATTTTCTTTTAAAAACTTATTTATTTTATTTTTAATAAAAATTTTAAATTCTTGAAAAATCATACTAAGTATCCCAATACTCTGGTAACATTTAGTACGACTCTTCTTACCTAGGGATCAGTTAAGAAATCACTACTTGTGAGTTTCATAACATCCCATCATTGGGCAAATTTCATTTAATTAAACTTAATTTTTATTATTAATTTCCTTTTTCGATTTTTTTTAAAAACTTATTTATTTTTATTTTTAATAAAACAAATTAAATTATTGAAAAATCATACTAAATATCCCAATACTCTGGTAACATTTAGTACGACTCTTCTTACCTAGGGATTAGTTAAGAAATCACTACTTGTGAGTTTCATAACATCCCATCATCGGACAAATTTCATTTAATTAAACTTAATTTTTATTATTAATTTCCTTTTTCAATTTTTTTTAAAACTTCTTTATTTTTATTTTTAATAAAACAAATTAAATTATTGAAAAATCATACTAAATATCCCAATACTTTGGTAACATTTAGTAGACTCTTCTTACCTAGGGATCAGTTAAGAAATCACTACTTGTGAGTTTCATAACATCCCATCATCGAACATAATTCTATTTCCAAAAATTAATTAATTTTCACATAGATAATACAATTTAACTTGCAAGTTATTTTGACCAAACATATATTTTTAGTTTTTTTTATGCATATTATATTAAAGGATCAAGAAACTTTGCTATTTTAAAGATTTAAACAATCATGCGAATAAACAAACAAACAGATAAACAAATATTGTTAAGTTAAATTAAAAATAAATAAATAAATAAAAGAAGATACCACAATTTGGGCTAAAACCCAAACTATTGTAGGGCCTTTGAAGCGGGTCACTACTGATTGGGCCTTGAAGTGGGAGTGAAGCCCAAAGCAAGTGGGCTGGTGCTAGACGGATCGGGTCGGGTTGTGGCTCCACAGCGGGTCGGACGTGGGTAGCCCCCTTGGCAGGTCAAGCGCGCAGACCCGGGTCGGATCCAGGTCCACGCGCGAGTCCTTCCCCTCTTTTTTTTTACACTATAAAAGCCCACCTTTTTTTTTTCAATTCATTTTTCTTTCTTTTTTTTTTAAAAATTCAGAGCCTTTCAAGGCTCTTGGCCAGGCGATTTTCGACCGTAGCCGCCATCCGCCGTTGCTGGTGACCAAAATGGAAAAGCTTCCCACTTTTAGAAGCTTCTCCACCTCCTAAACCCGAATCCAACCTTAGTTTTAGCCAAAAAGATCTCAAAACTCCTAAATCTGCAAAAGAAAGCTGCCGGTTGGAAACCCCGAAACACCTTTCACCGCCGTTCCCTGTCACATTTCCTCTTTCCTAGCCCTTCTTTGCTAAGTCTCAAGACCAAACACCCCTAAACCAAACCCCTCTTTTCTTTCTTTTTTTTTTTTTTATTTTGTTGTTGTTGAGGCTTGTGTTTGATTGTTGTTTTCTTTTGCAAGTGGGTATATGTTTAGATCTAGGTCTGTTTTTGGGGGTTCTGTGATGATGATGGTTGTTGGTGTGGTGAAAATCGGTGGCTGCTCTGGGTAGGGGTGGTACAAGGGCTAGTTCACGGTGGTGAGGTGGTTGAATGGTGACCGAGAATGGTATCTCGGTGATGATGGTTTTGGAGGTTGATCTAGTTTTTAGCTTGAGGGAAAGGGGGTTTCGGGTAGTGTTGAAGATGATGCTCGTGGGTGAGGAAAGGTGTTGGAGGCTGATAATGGTGAATTTCTGGGCTTCGGTGATGATGGCAGTGGTTCAGATGAGGGTTTATGTGCTTTCGGGTTTGGTGAGTAAAGGTTTGTAGGTAGGCAATGGTGATGAAAATGGGGTTGATTAGGAATCGGTTGTGGGCTTGGAATGGCGATGGCAGTGGTGTGCTGGGGTTGAGGGTGTTTGGGTGAGGCTCGATGGTCTAGAGAGTGGTCAAGGGGTCTCGGTTTGGGTGACCGAAAATGGTGATTGCTAGGGGTTTATGTGGTGAATGGTGGGCAGAGGATGATGCTGGTAAGCCGAAGATGGTGAAGCCCCCCGGATGTTTGCTGCAGATGGGATTTTTAGAGGGAAGTCTGGTATGGGGGTTTGGTGTAGAAGGGATGGGGTGACAGAGAGGGGAATGGGGTTGTGTTAGGCGGCAGGAATGGGGAAAAGGAACTGTTGGCCGGCGGTGATGGGATGGTTGGCAGGAGATTGGACAAAAAAACAAAAAACAAAATAAAAATAAAAATAATAATTGTAGACACCATTTTTGTCCGAGTCTTTTCCAAACATTTTTAATTAATTACTTTTTATATATTTTTTATTATTGATTTTTTTTTTATTTTTTATTTTTTTAATTTAGATTTAGAAATAAATTTTGGATTTTGATTTTGATTTTTATAAAATAAAAAGGAAGGAAATCGGAATTAATTTTGATAGGAAAACAGACTTAAATGAGACAATTAAAGATTGAAATTTAAATTTTGTGGAAAAGAAAATAAGAATTAATGTCGGATTTAAGATCCGATTCTTGAAATCTAAAATTTCCTAAAAGATTGATTCTTGATTTTTATTACCAAAAAGAAAAAGAAAACTTAGGTCTATAAAAGAAGGGCTTGAAAACCTAAATGGGGGAGCCTGCTAGGTTTAAAGGGGAAAAAAAAAGATACACGATGAGAAAAACAGATAAAAAGAAATTCTGAGTTTTTCAGACTGGCTCGTTTTGCCTCTTCTTGCACAAGCCCAGCCTTCATCATCCCTTAGTCAACATAGCCAAGCTTCAAACTGTTCCGGCCTCCATCCTGTTACCGCATCAAACCACCATAGCTGTTACACCATCGCCAAAGCCGTTCTGCATCATCCCTGTACCACGAACCACTGCTGCACTCGCCAGTTCTGCACTGCCCGCATTTCCTTTGCTGCGACTGCCTTGCATCCCTGCAACCCTCTGTTGCGGTCCATCATTGCTGCACGTTCTGCAATTTCCTTCGTGCCCTAAAGCACCACTGCACCGCCTCGCTTCCTCGCATGTTTCCTGCTCTTCCTCCCCGCTGCTGCTTAATTCTCGCAGCTGCCGTCTACCCTTGCATCATTCGACCGCACTGCTCCATGATACCGCTACCATGACTGTGTTCGGTCCATTGTGAAGCAAGCCCCAACATCTCCTCACTTCCAGCGTTGTCATTGCGCTGCAACCTTGTCATCGCTGCTACACATCACTACATATGCGAGCTTCCCTGCGCAAAAATGCTGTTGCCTTGCCATCACCAAACTGCTTGCTGCATGTGTTAAACAAAGAAAAGAGGCTAGAAAATTGAAGCAAAACCGCAGGTACCCATTCTTTGCCTTTATGCTTACATTTAATACATCTTTTTGACTAGTTGACTATGGAATCATGTATTTGCACATGGATTTACATGAAATCATCTTGCACATGTTGCTTGTATTATGCGTGTACATATATATTTATTAATTGCTTGTGGAATCATGTTGGTTAATTTGTATTTTGCTTTTGGATACTGCTTATAAACTGATGCATTTACCTTAGTTCGGTGTCTGTAGATTACTTACAAGCTGATAATGAGATTTAGATCGATAATTAATTTGGCTAACAATTAATTAGGTGTTTTACTTACTTAATGTAATTTAAAGTAATTAATATAATTGATATGATTTAAATAAGGTTGACATGGTTTATTTGATTTGGAAGATATTCAATCTATTTAATTTAATTTGTTAATAACTTTGTATGATAAAAGATTCAATTGGTGCGAATTTATATGATTGCTATGATTAATTTATGTGGTTTAATTTCGTTTATTTAAATGATACGAATGACGTGTAATTGATCTTGTGATAAATATGATTATACTGATGATGATATTTTGAAAAAGTCAATTGAGACATCTTAAAATGTCTAGGTGAGGAAATTCTTTCTTAAGTTGAGCCAAATTGATGGAATACTTTTGAAAGAATTTTCAATAAATTATAATACATGTTTATTCTTAGTAAATTAAATATGAATAAAATATAAATAAATATAGATAAACAAATACAAATACAAGAACATAAATTAGACAAAAATATTAAATAAATAGAACGAAATAGTTTAGATTGAAAATAATTAGCAATTAATAAGATTAGATAATAATGAAATAAATGTGGATTATACCGAGGATGAAATTCTAAGAAAGTCAATCGAGACTCCTTGGATATTTCTAGGTGAGATGATTCTTTCTTAAGTTGAGCCAAATTGATGGAATACTTTTAAAAGAATTTTCAATAAAAATATAATTCATGTTTATTAAATAAATATAAATAAATGAAATAAATAAAATAAAAATAAATCAGATCAAGATTAAGATTAAAGAAATTTAAATAAAATTAGATAAATGAACTAAATAGCTTAGAATAAAAATTATAGGAAATACAAAATATGAATTATGCCAATGATGAAATTTCAAGAAAGTCAATTGGGACTTCTTGAATTTTTTAGGTGAAAAGATTTCTTTTAAGCCGAGCCAAATTGATGGGACGCTTTTAAGAAAATATTTAATAAACCATGATTCATATTTATTCTCTAAATAAATAAAATAAATAAATAAAATATAGAGATAAATATAATATGAAATAAGATTAAAAAATATAGAAATTAATATGGAGTCGAAATTAGAGCCAAAGTTAGAAAGAATAAGATTTTCATAAATTATTTAATTAATCCGACGATGGAGTTCAAGAAAGTCAATCGAGACTCCTTGAACATCTTAAGGTGAGGGTGATTTTTAAGATTGGAGCCAAATTGATGGAAAAATCTTAGAAATATTCCCAATATATAAGCATATCGAAATTAATATAAATACAAGACAAATTGTAAAGATAAGCTAAAACTAGTTGGTACCATTTTAGGATGGGCGTTGTAGGGGTGCTAATCCTTCCCTACACGTAAACGTACTCTCGAACCCTAGTATCTTTGAACGTAGACCAAGCCTTATCCTTAGTTTGAATAGGTGACCAATCACACCTAGGTAGAATGGTTGGTGGCGACTCCCTTTGATTTTAGTGTCTAGCTATTAGGTTTTCTGAAACTTAATACGTTACGACAATTTGGCGACTCCACTGGGGACTTTAGAGAGTCAAGCCAACGATTGGTTTTAGGTTATTTTAGGTTTGCCTTAGGTATGTTAATTTTGATAAAATAATAAGACGTTAATAACTACATGTTTCTTCGACACACACTTCACGTGCATGTGCATGCATTAGCCCTCTACTCGGGCTCTATCCTTTTAGGAGGAAGTAAAGTAACTATGCTCTCGTGAGGTAATACCTCCGCAATGGCTAGCGAAATACTCTCACTCAAATTGAACCTTTCCATTTGTAACCTGTAATGGGTGAGGATTGGGTGCCTTACTAGTCTTGTGTGGACGATAGTGAGGAACAATTTGGGAACCTTTAGCCTTTTGTCTAAAGCCATGCATATAGTGAAATTAAGAAGACCAACTGTAAGATAGAGCCATATCAACTCATGCTCTAGAAAATACCCATTACTCAGGACACATGCTTGATCAAGTTTGTTTGATTTTGGTTTACACATGAGATATTAAGAGGGTACCGTGAGTCTTTACCAAAACATTTCCATGCATCACTCATCCATTATTGTTACATGGCAACTTTTTACCATGCCATTACATTCATAAACATGAAGCATCATATCATTTTGTTCATCTTCAATCATTGTTTTAAACAAAACATTTTCAAAATTTTTCAAGCATCACCACATGTGAAATGATAAATTCTTAATTGTGGCAATAAAAGACTCGAAGATAGCTCGACCAAAGGTTCATTCACACAACACTCGTTATCAAGCTAAGATCATGGAAGAAGAATCAAGCATGCGCATGGAGAAGATGGAAAAAGCTCAAGAGGAAATGAGGGGGCAATTGGCCCAAATTGCAGAGCTGTTGAAAAATCTAAGCAAGGGTAAAGGAGTTGTAGAAGAAGTTGCAGTCCAAGAAGGGGTTCAACAACGCAGTATGGAAGACCCTGTTTATCCTCTTGGATTTGGTCCATTTCCGAGTCAAACATCCCAAGAAAGAAGATATCCACCTGCTTACACTGCTATACCCCAAGTGTTTGGACAAGCTCAATTCCAAGGACCCGCCTATCCTTCCCAAGGGCAAAATCTACTGATCCCATTGAGGTGCCCGACTTAGATGACCCAAGGGAAATTGAGAAGTTGAAAGCCAAACAAGCAGAAGAGAAAGATGAGGCGAAGTCGCAACAAAAGATTAATATGTTGGAGGAAAGGATTCGAGCTATTGAAGGCTTAGACTTTTATGGTTCCATGGATGCTACTGGATTGTGTTTGGTGTCTGATTTAATCATTCCACCCAAATTTAAGGCCCCGGAGTTTGAAAAGTACAATGGGACTTCTTGCCCTAGGTCTCATCTCGTTATGTATTACCGAAAGATGGCTGCCTATGCTCAAGATGATAAACTTCTTATTCATATCTTTCAAGAAAGCCTTACTGGGTCTGCAGCGAAGTGGTATAATCAATTGGATGGAACTCGAATCACCACTTGGAATGACTTGGCAAGAGCATTTATGGCTCAATATCGACATGTTGCTAACATGGCCCCTGATTGTTTGTCTTTACAAAGCATGGAAAAGAAGGCTAATGAGAGTTTCAAGCAATATGCCCAAAGGTGGCGTGATATGGCTGCGGAAGTGCAACCTCCACTTTCGAAGAAGGAACTTACCATTATGTTCGTTAATACTTTGAAGGCTCCATACTACGATAGGATGATCGGTAATGCCACTAAGAATTTTGCTGATATGGTATTGTCTGGTGAGATAATTGAGAATGCAATCAAGAGTGGAAAGATTGAAGCTCCCAACAGTATTGAGAAGAAAGGAGGAGGCAACAAAAGGAGGGAAGAAGAAGTCCATGCTATTGCATATGGAAGGCAATATGGAGGCTATGTTCCACAACACCCTTATCACATGCCACAACCATACCATCCTGCTTAGAATCCATACCACTCTTACCCCAAGGTCAATGTTCAACCTAGTCCCCAGACACCTGCCCCAAATATTCAACCCACTAAGCAGTTCAATAAACAAGAGGGCAATTATAATGCATCATGGCTAAAAAGAGAAAGGACTCCCATTGACCCAATCCCCATGACCTACACTGAGTTGTACCCAAAATTGATCAAAGGACAACTCATCGCACCCATTTATGTGGAACCTCTCAAGCCTCCATATCCAAAATGGTATGATGAGAATGCTCGATGCGAGTATCACTTCGGGAACGTGGGTCACTCTCTAGAGAATTGCACTGCGCTAAAGTATAGAGTATAAGGACTGATAAAAGCTGGCATGTTGAGTTTTGAAACCAAAGGAGAACCGACTACGGATGAAACCCATTGCCTAACCATACCAATGGGGATGAGTTTTGTGGGGGCATGAAGGATTCGAGCTTGACAATTTTGAGGATTTATAAATTCTAGTTTTGTTTTTGCTTTCTTTTATTTCTTTAAGTAATGCAAGATAGTTTTTGAAAGTGCTTAAGCCCATAAGCACGAAATAAATTTTATGTATGGGCTAACTTTTATTTAGTTTCCTTTCAATAAAATGACTAGTGTGATGCACTGTCAATTTCTCATTCTATTTGTTCATTTGCCATTTCCCACATACTCACCATATCTTTCATTCACAAGTATCCAAATAATAAACATGATGATAATGATGTCAATAGATCTGGGATTCAATTTTGAAAGAACTACTATTGTTGATGAATCACTGATTTGCCAATGTTGCAAAAGCAAGGAAATGAAGGAAAGGTTGCTCACCATCCGCACTTGATAGACGGTACGAGAAAGGTGAATCTCTTACAAAAGTTTCTAACAAGTTTGTCATTGTTCGATAAATGATCTTTAAGGAGAGCACTTACATTTGAAATGATAAATGGCTTTCTTTCACTATCCTTCAAGCATGAGTAAATTTATCCTTTGATTACCCTTTTTGAGCCTATTATATTTTTGTGATATAACCCACCAAGGATCACCCTCCACATTGGGGGCAAGGAAGATGAAATAAAGAAATTTTAAGGGCAAAAATGAAAGTGTTCATGATGAATCAAGGGGCAAAAAAAAAAAGAAAAGAAAAATAGCCCAATTTTGTGAAAAAAAGAAGAAGAAGAGAAAAAAGGGGTTTCTATTCAAAAAGAAAACCCAAAAAAAAAGCAAGAAGGGGCAAAATGCCTGAATGTTTTACTTGATAAAGAAAGTGATCCCTTGGTTTATAAACCTTGAAACACAGTTTGGGCCTACTATATCCTTTTCTTTCATAAGCCCCCACCTGAGCCTACATTACATGCCTTTAAAAGCCCATTTTGATCAAATGTAAATGTTTAAATTGAAGAATCATGTATTGAATGAAGGCATACCTGTATAATGAGATAATGATCCTTTGAAGGTTCGAGGAAGATAAAGGAAGTAGATCAAGTTGAATAAAGAAGTCCATGAGCTTTAGAAGATATCTTGGATCGAAATCAAGAACGCCTATTAAGGGGCATGAATTTGGATTGAGCATTGAAGGTTGAAGTTTGTCAAAGCCAATGAAGTTGAAAAAAAAAGGAAAAATATGAAAAAAAAGAAAAAAAGAAAAAGGAGGATTCAAACTGAAAACCCGAAAAGGGCAATTTGAATTAAATAAAGGGGCACCTAAGTTGAAAACCTGAAAGGGCAACTTAGGAAGAATATCATCACCAATAGTTTTGATGCAAAGGGCAAGATTGGCAGACACTACATAAAAGAACATATCAACATAAGAGTGGGCTTTTGGAAAAGAATTTTAGATTGACTTGATTGAATGTCAGAATGTTCATTAAATGGATACTGAAAACCCTATTCCAAACAGACTGTCCCCTTGATTTTTCTTGATTTCATGTTCCTTTTCTAAGAATGAATATCTATATCTCTCTTGGTCATTTTAAATTTATACCACCCATATAACAAATGGAGAATATGCATAAGTGCATTACATTGGTGGTCGAGTTGGAAGGAAAATAAATAAATTTTGGTAACCTTTTTTGGGTAAATTTTTGAAAAAAAAAATTCTTTTGAGAAATCTTGCATTACTAAGAGAGAGAAAGAAACAAAAGTGAATGATGAATATACAAATTTGAAAACATGATGGCTAGTCTTCGGGCATAACTGGACTAGGACTCAATAAAAGATGGGATGTTAAATGAAAGGAGATTTAAAGAATTCAGCAGATATGTGGGACTTGAGAAAGGCAAGATGAGCTTGAGAATCTTGTTACCATAATTAAGAATGCATTTGCATACATTCATGGAATAATTCAAGGAGCATGACATTGACATGTGCATAACATTCATAGCATTCATTATATTCATGACATGCATGACATTTCACTAGTGCATTTTGGACATTGAACTATATGTTAAGACATTAGGATAAGAAGAATTGAATGATTAAAATTTCGAGGAAAAGAGAAAATATAAGAGATGGTAATTTGAAAAAATGATGAGGTATGAGAAGATGATGAGAAAAATACTTTTTGAAAAAACCTTATATGAGAGTAAAGTCCAGTTTAGCTGGCACCTTAAAGGAGAATAAAGCCTAATATTGTTGGCATCAAAATGAAAGTCAAGCCCAGTCAAACCCATGTTAACTGGTATTCTGAAATGAAATGTTTTATTTTCAAAGTTCCAATGCCTCTGGTGAGAGAAGCACAAGATTATTTTTCAAAGTTCCAATGCCTCTGGTGAGAGGAGCACAAGGTTATTTTTCAAAAGTCTCAATGCCTCTGGTGAGAGGAGCACAAGGTTATTTTTCAAAGTTTCAATGCCTCTGGTGAGAGGAGCACAAGATTATTTTTCAAAGTTCCAATGCCTCTGGTGAGAGGAGCACGAGGTTTTATTTTCAAAGTTCCAATGCCTCTGGTGAGAGGAGCACAAGGTTATTTTTCAAAGTTCCAATGCCTCTGGTAAGAGGAGCATAAGATTATTTTTCAAAAGTCTCAATGTCTCTGGTAAGAGGAGCACAAGATTATTTTTCAAAGTTCCAATGCCTTTGTGAGAGGAGCATAAGGTTATTTTTCAAAGTCTCATTGCCTCGTTGAGAGGAGCTTTATTTTCAAAAGTCTCATTGCCTCTGTTGAGAGGAGCTTTATTTTTCAAAGTCTCATTGCCTCTGATGAAATGAGCGCTTTGTTTTTCAAAAGTCTCACTGCCTCTGTTGAGAAGAGCTTTTTGTTTTCAAAAGTTTCATAACCTCTAGTGAAAGGGGCTTTTATTTCATGATCATCTTGCATTCCTTAGTCTTATGATAGGAGAGACTAGGAATTTCACTTTGCATTCCTTAATCTTGTGATAGAAAAGATTAGGAAATCCCATTCGTTTTGCATTCCTTAGTCTTATGATAGGAAAGACCAGGAAAACTTCATCTTGCATTCCTTAGTCTTATGATAGGAGAGACTAGAAATTTCATTTTGCATTCCTTAATCTTGTGATAGAAAGGATTAGGAAATCCCATTCTACTTTCATTTCCTTAGTCTTATGATAGGAGAGACTAGGAAAACTTCATCTTACATTCATTTCCTTAGTCTTATGATAGGAAAGATTAGGAAAATTCATGTTTTTGCATTTCTTAATCTTATGATTAGGAAATTTCATTCTTTAGTCTTATGATAGAAAAGACTAAAAAATTCCATTTTGCATTCATTTCCTTAGTCTTATGATAGAAGAGGCTAGGAAACTTCATTTTGCATTCATTCCTTAATCTTTATAAGAGAAGAAGGTTAGGAAATTTCATTTGGCATTTATTCCTTAGCCTTATGTGAGAGATGGCTAGGAAATATCATATTTTACAAAAAAAAAATTCATTGATAGGTTTTGCATTCGGACAAAATGGTTGTCTATGTCTTTGCACCATTACTGTTTCACAGCAAAGTGCAAAGAGGGGCAACTGTAGACACCATTTTTGTTCGAGTCTTTTCCAAACATTTTTAATTAATTACTTTTTATATATTTTTTATTATTGATTTTTATTTTTATTTTTTATTTTTTTAATTTAGATTTAGAAATAAATTTTGGATTTTGATTTTGATTTTTATAAAATATAAAGGAAGGAAATCGGAATTAATTTTGATAGGAAAACAGACTTAAATGAGACTATTAAAGATTAAAATTTAAATTTTGTGGAAAAGAAAATCAGAATTAATGTCGGATTTAAGATCCGATTCTTGAAATCTAAAATTTCCTAAAAGATTGATTCTTGATTTTTATTACCAAAAAGAAAAAGAAAACCTAGGTCTATAAAAGAAGGGCTTGAATACCTAAATGGGGGAGCCTGCTAGGTTTAAAGGGGGAAAAAAAAAGATACACGGTGAGAAAAACAGATAAAAAGAAATTCTGAGTTTTTCAGACTGGCTCGTTTTGCCTCTTCTTGCACAAGCCAAGCCTTCATCATCCCTTAGTCAACATAGCCAAGCTTCAAACTGTTCTGGCCTCCATCCCGTTCCCGCATCAAACCACCATAGCTGTTACACCATCGCCAAAGCCGTTCTGCATCATCCCTGTACCACGAACCACCGCTGCACTCGCCAGTTCTGCACTGCCCGCATTTCCTTTGCTGCGACTGCCCTGCATCCCTGCAACCCTCTGTTGCGGTCCATCATTGCTGCACATTCTGCAATTTCCTTCGTGCCCCGAAGCACCACTGCACCGCCTCGCTTCCTCGCATGTTTCCTGCTCCTCCTCCCCGCTGCTGCTTAATTCTCGCAGCTGCCGTCTACCCTTGCATCATTCGACCGCACTGCTCCATGATACCGCTACCATGACTGTGTTCGGTCCATTGTGAAGCAAGCCCCAACATCTCCTCACTTCCAGCGTTGTCATTGCGCTGCAACCTTGTCATCGCTGCTACACATCACTACATATGCGAGCTTCCCTGCGCAAAATGCTGTTGCCTTGCCATCACCAAACTGCTTGCTGCATGTGTTAAACAAAGAAAAGAGGCTAGAAAATTGAAGCAAAACCGCAGGTACCCATTCTTTGCCTTTATGCTTACATTTAATACATCTTTTTGACTAGTTGACTATGGAATCATGTATTTGCACATGGATTTACATGAAATCATCTTGCACATGTTGCTTGTATTATGCGTGTACATATATATTTATTAATTGCTTGTGGAATCATGTTGGTTAATTTGTATTTTGCTTTTGGATACTACTTATAAACTGATGCATTTACCTTAGTTCGATGTCTGTAGATTACTTACAAGCTGATAATGAGTTTTAGATTGATAATTAATTTGGCTAAAAATTAATTAGGTGTTTTACTTACTTAATGTAATTTAAAGTAATTAATATAATTGATATGATTTAAATAAGGTTGACATGGTTTATTTGATTTGGAAGATATTCAATCTATTTAATTTAATTTGTTAATAACTTTGTATGATAAAAGATTCAATTGGTGCGAATTTATATGATTGCTATGATTAATTTATGTGGTTTAATTTCGTTTATTTAAATGATACGAATGACGTGTAATTGATCTTGTGATAAATATGATTATACCGATGATGATATTTTGAGAAAGTCAATTGAGACATCTTAAAATGTCTAGGTGAGGAAATTCTTTCTTAAGTTGAGCCAAATTGATGGAATACTTTTGAAAGAATTTTCAATAAATTATAATACATGTTTATTCTTAGTAAATTAATTATGAATAAAATATAAATAAATATAGATAAACAAATATAAATACAAGAACATAAATTAGACAAAAATATTAAATAAATAGAACGAAATAGTTTAGATTGAAAATAATTAGCAATTAATAAGATTAGATAATAATGAAATAAATGTGGATTATACCGAGGATGAAATTCTAAGAAAGTCAATCGAGACTCCTTGGATATTTCTAGGTGAGATGATTCTTTCTTAAGTTGAGCCAAATTGATGGAATACTTTTAAAAGAATTTTCAATAAAAATATAATTCATGTTTATTAAATAAATATAAATAAATGAAATAAATAAAATAAAAATAAATCAGATCAAGATTAAGATTAAAGAAATTTAAATAAAATTAGATAAATGAACTAAATAGCTTAGAATAAAAATTATAGGAAATAAAAAATATGAATTATGCCAATGATGAAATTTCAAGAAAGTCAATTGGGACTTCTTGAATTTTTTAGGTGAAAAGATTTCTTTTAAGCCGAGCCAAATTGATGGGACGCTTTTAAGAAAATATTTAATAAACCATGATTCGTATTTATTCTCTAAATAAATAAAATAAATAAATAAAATATAGAGATAAATATAATATGAAATAAGATTAAAAAATATAGAAATTAATATGGAGTCGAAATTAGAGCCAAAGTTAGAAAGAATAAGATTTTCATAAATTATTTAATTAATCCGACGATGGAGTTCAAGAAAGTCAATCGAGACTCCTTGAACATCTTGAGGTGAGGGTGATTTTTAAGATTGAAGCCAAATTGATGGAAAAATCTTAGAAATATTCCCAATATATAAGCATATCGAAATTAATATAAATACAAGGCAAATTGTAAAGATAACCTAAAACTAGTTGGTACCATTTTAGGATGGGCGTTGTAGGGGTGCTAATCCTTCCCTACACGTAAACGTACTCTCGAACCCTAGTATCTTTGAACGTAGACCAAGCCTTATCCTTAGTTTGAATAGGTGACCAATCACACCTAGGTAGAATGGTTGGTGGCGACTCCCTTTGATTTTAGTGTCTAGCTATTAGGTTTTCCGAAACTTAATACGTTACGACAGTTTGGCGACTCCACTGGGGACTTTAGAGAGTCAAGCCAACGATTGGTTTTAGGTTATTTTAGGTTTGCCTTAGGTATGTTAATTTTGATAAAATAATAAGACGTTAATAACTACATGTTTCTTCGACACACACTTCACGTGCATGTGCATGCATTAGCCCTCTACCCGGGCTCTATCCTTTTAGGAGGAAGTAAAGTAACTACGCTCTCGTGAGGTAATACCTCCGCAATGGCTAGCGAAATGCTCTCACTCAAATTGAACCTTTCCATTTGTAACCTGTAATGGGTGAGGACTGGGTGCCTTACTAGTCTTGTGTGGACGACAGTGAGGAACAATTTGGGAACCTTTAGCCCTTTTGTCTAGAGCCATGCATATAGTGAAATTAAGAAAACCAACTGTAAGATAGAGCCATATCAACTCATGCTCTAGAAAATACCCATTACTCAGGACACATGCTTGATCAAGTTTGTTTGATTTTGGTTTACACATGAGACATTAAGAGGGTACCGTGAGTCTTTACCAAAACATTTCCATGCATCACTCATCCATTATTGTTACATGGCAACTTTTTACCATGCCATTTCATTCATAAACATGAAGCATGATATCATTTTGTTCATCTTCAATCATTGTTTTAAACAAAACATTTTCAAAATTTTTAGGTTTTTTATTTGATTGTTGTTTTCTTTTGCAAGTGGGTATATGTTTAGATCTAGGTCTGTTTTTGGGGGTTCTGTGATGATGATGGTTGTTGGTGTGGTGAAAATCGGTGGCTGCTCTGGGTAGGGGTGGTACAAGGGCTAGTTCACGGTGGTGAGGTGGTTGAATGGTGACCGAGAATGGTATCTCGGTGATGATGGTTTTGGAGGTTGATCTGGTTTTTAGCTTGAGGGAAAGGGGGTTTCGGGTAGTGTTGAAGATGATGCTCGTGGGTGAGGAATGGTGTTGGAGGCTGATAATGGTGAATTTTTGGGCTTCGGTGATGATGGCAGTGGTTCAGATGAGGGTTTATGTGATTTCGGGTTTGGTGAGTAAAGGTTTGTGGGTAGGCAATGGTGATGAAAATGGGGTTGATTAGGAATCGGTTGTGGGCTTGGAATGGTAATGGCAATGGTGTGCTGGGGCTGAGGGTGTTTGGGTGAGGCTCGATGGTCCAGAGAGTGGTCAAGGGGTCTCGGTTTGGGTGACCGGAAATGGTGATTACTAGGGTTTATATGGTGAATGGTGGGCAGAGGGTGATGCTGGTAAGCCGAAGATGGTGAAGCCCCCGGATGTTTGCTGCAAATGCGATTTTTATAGGGAAGTCTAGTATGGGGGTTTGGTGTAGAAGGGATGGGGTGACAGAGAGGGGAATGGGGTTGTGTTAGGCTGCAGGAATGGGGAAAAGGAACTGGTGGCCGGCGGTGATGGGATGGCTGGCAGGAGATTGGACAAAAAAACAAAAAACAAAAAACAAAATAAAAATAATAAATATATAAAAGTAATAAAAATAAAAATAATAATAGTAATAATATAATAATAATAACAGATAATAATAAAAATAATATAAATAATAACAAACCAAATAATAAAATAATAATAATAATAATAATAATAATAATAAAAAAATGAGACAAAATTAGGTGTCAACAACTTTTGTTTAAATCATGCCACGTAATCACATTATTGAAAAAAGTCAATGATTTATTATCAGAATCATTAATGAGTCTTTTGAAATAAATATTCATCATTTAATTATCACATGTGATGTGTAATAAATAATTGACTTTTTTCAACAATATGATTACATAGTATGATTTGAATAGAAGTGATATATGCTAACGTGGAGTAACCGTTTCATACAATCCTCTCTCCATGTGATAAGGGTATGTGTTCACCGTGTGTTTGGCATGTGATCCATGTATTTGATCTCTAAAAAATGCATGAAGTGATAGTCCATGTGAATGAAAGAGGTGACTTGCACTACCAGATTAGTTATTTTTAGGCAAAAGCTGCATCATTTTCCACAAGCAAAGCAAGGGATAGGATGGCAAATTAAGGAATGGAGACATGATATCTCAAAGTCGAACTCGAGGTGGCAGCTGCTAGCAAGTGAGCCAATAACTTTTTGACCTAATGATTAAAGATGAGTTGTAGCATATTGTAATCTTAAATTCGAATTCAAACATCCCATTTTTAATTATTTAATATTACTCTTATAATTAAAAAAAAACTACCGGCAAGTGGCATCACAAGGTTACAAAAATAATGTCAGGAGATAAAGACATTAAATCTAAGGCGGCTATGATATTGAACTCTGGCCAATTTTGTACAATTATTCAAGGCAGTGGGTCCCAGATGATAATAACATTGTTATTATTTTGTTTGAGTAATTAAGGCTGGTTAGCTTAGCTTGTTGTGGTTAGTTGATTAATTAAGCAAGTCAATTACTTAGTTAAACAGGAACAGTTACTACAGTTACTCGGTTTTTAGTTGATATATACCAGACACTCATGTATAAAGTTGATATACTTCTCCTTTCTTGATTCATCATCAATACAATCGTGTTCTTCCCCTCATTCTCGATTCATGATTCTGTAAAATATTTTTATAATCCTCTTTAGTCAACTCGTTTTCTAAAACAAGGAAGATCTCCATCCTCCTCTTTCTATCCTAATTTTCTCAATTGTCTGTAAAAGAACAAGAAATGGTGACAGCCAACACATCAAACCCCGAGTATGATAGAACAGCTGAACTGAAAGCTTTTGATGACACAAAGGCTGGAGTTAAAGGCCTTGTTGATGCTGGAATTAGAGAGGTTCCTAGAATGTTTCATCAACCACCTGATAAAATTCAGAAAACCTCAGTTTCAGGTGATACTCGGCTCAGTATTCCTGTTATAGACCTTGAAGGAGTGAAGAAAGATCCAATTACTAGAAAGGAAACAGTGGACAAAGTTGGGAATGCATCAAAGAAATGGGGATTTTTCCAAGTGGTCAATCATGGAATTCCAGCAAGTGTTTTGGAAGAGATGAAGAATGGTATAAGGAGGTTTTATGAGCAGGACCTTGAAGTGAAAAAGCAATGTTATACTCGTGATTATACGAAACCGGTGGTCTATAGCAATTTTGATTTGTATACTGGTTTAGCAGTCAATTGGAGAGATACATTTTTCAGCCTTACGGCTCCTAATCCACCTAAGATGGAGGACTTGCCAGCAGTTTGCAGGTATGTTTTATTATACAGTTTACGAATGATATGCGGACTGTTAAGATAGTTTCTACCTGGCTTTTGGTTAAGATTTTTCATTTGCTTCTATGCACTTTTTGCATTTGCTTACATGCACATTTTCCATTTTAAGTTTGCATATTGGACCTTAAGTAGCTTATGAATCTTGTAACCAAAAAAAAAAAAAGTAGCTTGTGAATCTGTGATACTAGATGACATTGTAACTCGAATTTCAAGTGTTTGGTATATTAATAATTAAACATTATGATAAATTTATGACCATACATGTAATCCTATTTAGATGGCCTTTTCCTGATTCCCTCTTACTGTATTCAATACCGTAGACCAACTAGCTCACATACAAATAGTTTACAGTTTAGAAGTGAAACCATGAACTGAGATGAAGAAATGATCACTGACATGTCTAATTCATTTGCGGGGATATAATGGTGGAGTACTCAAAGCAAGTACAGAATTTGGGTAATTTACTGCTGGAATTACTTTCTGAGGCTCTTGGGCATAAACCTGACCACCTGAAAGACATGGATTATGGAAGAGGGCTTGCAATGCTATGCCATTACTATCCTGCGTGTCCACAGCCAGACTTGGCTCTGGGAACAAGTAAACATGCGGACAATGACTTTGTGACGGTGCTTCTACAAGATCATATTGGTGGCCTCCAAGTACTTCATGAAGATAAGTGGATTGATGTACCTCCCACTCCTGGGGCTCTAGTAATTAACATTGGAGATCTTTTACAGGTAAGCTTTTCAGTTTCAAATTTTCTATTTCTGTGTTGTACATAATTTTCATCTTTTAGTTGCAATGTCCTCTGACATATCTTTAAGTCCTAATTCTTCTGATCCTGGATGATCTTTAAGTAGGAAAATATGCCATACCCCTTTTCAATTCTTATACGCTAGAAGGATCAGCTGCTCCAAATAAGTAAATGAAATGCATGTGACTTGAAGTGATTGCAGTGAATTTCTTTTGTCATATCTTTTTAGTATGATTTTATAAGTTAGATGATCATCTTGGGATAATTCCTTTTATTCTTGAAAGTTTCTGTTTACTACTGAGAACGTGTGCATTTTACTGAATGATTTATACATGTTTTGTCTAATTTCAAACTTCTTTTTCCTGTTTTTTCAGCTTATATCAAATGACGCATTTATAAGCGTGGAGCATAGAGTTCTGGCAAATTCAGTTGGACCTAGAGTATCAGTGGCATGTTTTTTCAGCACTTCTGTTATGTCGGACTCGAGGCTCTATGGACCTATTAAAGAATTGTTATCAGAAGAGAATCCTCCAAAATACAGGGAAACCACAGTGAGAGACTATGTCATCTACTCCAATGGAAGAGGCCTTGATGTTGATGGTACTTCTCCCTTGCTTCATTTCAGGCTTTGAATTTGTCTCTGGGAGATGAGAAGAAGCCATGATACAAAAGATGGCTTATGAACCGAATAATTTGGTCAATGTCTTTTGATTTAACTGTGAATCATATTGGATCTGGATGCCTCCATAAATTGTATTCTTTCCTTCGAATGAATTGCGAAAATAAAGATTTCCAAGTAAATGTATGCAACCTAGAATCTTGTAACCACTTCACTTTCCTATCTTTGCATTGAAGCTCTCATGCTACTAGATATTCAATCATGTTGAATAACATTTGTTTTTCAGTGCCATACTATCCCAGAAGAGTTCAATGTCAAAGTTCTACAATCCTAGTTGGACAAATAAACATGTTTTTTTTTTTTACCAAAGGACAATACATTTATTGGCAAAATTCCAGTTATTGAAAAGTTGGGTTTGAGAATGCCTCTTGTTGATCTGACATTAGGCTAATAATTGCAATGTGAAGTCAGTATGAAGAAAAGCAGTGCGTACAACCTTTCTTGGGAAATGAAAACAGGTGCTTAAAATGAAAAATTGAAAAAGCAAACAATCAAAAATTAATGGAAATATAAATCATATTCCCACTTTATATGGTTTATAATACATTTGTCTAGAGCCTGTTTCAATGGACAATACCTTTGGTTAATGGCCCATTATTTGAGTATTTGCAAAAGCATTGAGGATGCACATGCAATTCCGTGATTTTCAAGGTAGCTAATCATTGTTGTTTCTGAAGTTGGGGAAGTGGAATTTTACCAAATGATGGGATTTCAACTCATGACATTTGTATCAATTCTTATTGGCTACAGAAGAATATCACAATCTGAAAAGCCATTTATAGTTACCCATATAATAATAATTTTCAGTTACAAATCCATATTAAAAAGCCTTGACATGTAAGAGCCAACAGCTTCATGAGAGCTTCTCTATTGTAATTTTGTATTGTTTTCCTTACTATTTAAACTAATCTCCTTTCACTTTGTGAATATTATGTTTACAGAGTAATAGCCAAGAAAGAAGAAGAAGAGGAAGAAGAATGAAAAGAAAAGAGAAGAAGAAGAGAGAATTGAGAGTTCAAGAATGATTGTAAACAATTCTTCTGAATGATTCTTGATACTCTTCTGAATTACAAAACATATTATTTATAGTCACAATTAGTTGCCTAAACTCCAGTAACTAGACTAACTGCAATTTGTTAGTTAACCAACTGATTAACTAACTCAAATATTACATCTATCATTATCCCCCGACAAACTAAGCCTCTCTCTTATCTAAATTTTTGGCATCTGTTACAGTAAGTTTAGATCTTAATCTAACAAAATTAGGACAGGAAAGAGGCTTTGTAAGAACATCTGCTATCTGGTCATAAGCAGGGATATGACTAACCGTGAGACACTTCTGAAGAACCTTCTCTCGAACAAAAAACATGTCAAGTTCCATATGTTTGGTCCTTGCATGTTGTACTGGGTTGGCTGAAAGAGCTATAGTGGACAGATTATCACACCAAATGTGTGGTCTAATTGGAAGCTGCAGACCAATCTCAAAAAGGAGTGATTGAAACTAAACGATCTCTGCTGTCAGGTTGGCTAAACTTCTGAATTCAGCTTCTGTGCTGGACCTAGAAACAATGGATTGTTTCTTGGAACTCCAGGATATGATATTGGATCCCAAGAACACACAGTAACCACTAATTGACCTTCGATCATCTGGGTCAACAGCCCAATCAGCATCCGTATAGCCTGTTAAAGTCAGTACTGGTGAAGGTCGAAGATGAATGCCATAATCCAATGTGCCACAAAGATACCTCAAAATTCTCTTTACTGCCTTCAAATGAGTATTAAGAGGTCTGTTCATAAACTGGGACACTTTACTGACACTATAGGCTAATTCTGGTCTTTTTATTGTAACATATTGTAGAGCACCAACAATGCTCCTATACTGCTGAACATCTTCAATAGGTGAACCATCATTAGTAGAGAGCTTAAGAGCACTTACCATAGGTGTAGGTAAGGAGTTAGCTTCAAGCATCTTAAACTTATTCAACAGGTCCTTAACATACTTGGTTTTTTTAAGCAATTGTCCAGTAGGTAAGTGAGTGACCTCAATACCCAAGAAGAAGTTCAATGATCCAAGATCTTTTAAGGAAAAAGCTGTATCAAGAGCAGAAACAAGAGAATCCACTTCAGCCTTGGATCTACCAGTAACTATGATATCATCCACATAGCCCAGAATATAGATAGAAACAGAGGCTGTTGTTCTTAGAAATAAAGAGTTATCAGCTTTGGAAGATATAAACCCCTGTTGATGAAGAAAGAGCTTCAACTTAGCATACCATGCTCTTGGCGCCTGTTTCAGACCATATAAAGCCTTGTGTAATCTACAAACCAGCTTATGTTGACTATTTTCAACTTCAAAACCTGGAGGTTGAGACATATAGACCTCCTCATGCAAGGTTCCATTCAAGAAGGCATTATTAACATCCAACTGCCTAAGTGACCAACCTTTTGACAGAGCCAAAGTAAGAATAATTCGAATTGTAGCTGGTTTCACTACTGGACTAAAAGTTTCTCCAAAGTCAATGCCAGGTTGTTGTAAGTACCCTTTTGCAACCAAGCATGCCTTATATCTAGCTATGGATCCAACTGAGTTCTTTTCAATTTAAAAACCCATTTACAGCCATCCACTGATCTGTTTGAAGGTTCAAGAACTAATAACCAGGTCTTATTCTTAATCAAAGCATCATACTCAGCTTGGATAGCTTCTTTCCATTTACTATGTTACAAGGCTTGAACTAGTCTTTGGCTCATTGTAATCTAGATCAACAAGATAGGCTTTTGGTTTGAAAATACCAGATTTGGATCTTGTCTGCATTGGATGCTGGTTCACATCAGTAGAAGTTGGAGGTGGACCTAATATCAAAGGCTGATCACTAGATAAGGTCACATGAGGAGTAGATTGATATGTTAAGTTAGATGAAGGAGAATTAAAACCAAGTAGAGTCGGTGATAAAGAGGAGTTTGAGGCAGAAGCAGTGTTTGATAATGAGATTGAATTATTAGGAATAACTTGTGGTGGTTTTAAAGAGAAGGAATTTGGTGAGAAATTGGATTTGAGTGCTGTAGGAAAGAGTTCAAGATAAGGAAACTTAGTTTCATCAAAAATAACATGTCTAGATATAAAGAGATGTTGGTTTGCATCTAAACATTTGTAACCTCTATGATTGGGACTGTAACCAAGAAAAATACAAGGAGATAATCTGTAACTAAGTTTATGATTTTGATAGGGCCTAAGATATGGGAAGCATAAGCAGCCAAAAGTTTTAAGAAAGGAATAGTCTGGCTTTACCTTGTAAAGACTTCAAAGGGTGACCTTGATTGCAAGACAGTAGTAGGTAACCTGTTAATCAGATATACTGCAGATGAAAAAGCTTCAGACCAATACTTGAAGGGCAAGGACGCTTGGGAAAGTAATGTTAAACCAGTTTCGACAATATGCCTATGTTTTCTTTCAACAATACCATTCTGTTGAGAGGTATGAGGACAAGAATTTCTAAATATGATACCTTCAGAGTTGAGAAATGAAGAAAAACCTCTAAATTCACCACCCCAATCTGTTTGCAACATTTTAACAGAAGTAAAGAATTGTTTTTCTGCCTGAGTCTTAAAGTGGATGAAAGATTTGAAAACTTCACTTTTGGATTTGAGGAAGTATAACCATGTGTACCTTGAATATGCATCAATAAAAGAGATGTAGTATTGAAAACCATCTCCTGACAGATAAGGTGCAGGCCCCCATAGATCAGACTCAATAAGTGTAAGTGGTGTGTCATTTACTGTACTGGACAAAGAAAAAGGAAGTTTATGACTTTTGGCCATTTGACAATGACTACAAGTGTAGTTTTTATTAATTCTTGAAGGAATATTACATGAAGAAAGAACTTGAGATACAATTGCAGAATGAGGGTGGCCTAGACGCCTATGCCAAAGTACAAAGGAGTTTATTTTTGAGTCAAATTCTTCTAGTGAGTTGACTGGATCAGAAAACATTGAAGTATAAGCTTCTTTCTGGTTCTAAAGATCATCAACAGTAGTTTTATTAACGGATAGGTTGAACTTATACAAGCCATGATCAAGTGTCCCCTTTAAAAGTGTTTCCTTGGTGAGAGGATCCTTCACAAGACAATAGTCAGTATGAAACTCAAAGTATACATTATTATCTCTGTAGAATTGTGAGAAAGATAATAAATTCTTTGTGATTTAAGGAACATGTAAGATATTTCTGAGATTGACAGACTTGGAAAAGGAATTACTAGTGACTATAGAGTGACCAATACCTGAAATATTAAGTCCAGCTCCATTTCCCACGTGTAGTTTGCCAGATCCACGATACTGAGATCCAACATTCAGATTTTCAAGAGCTTGTGTGACATGATTAGTAGCTCCAGAGTCAGGAAACCAGGCTAAATCAATTAAGGAGTTTGGTGTAGCTATGAAGGTCTCAGCCACATTAGCTTCTTGTGAAGGAAAATCATTTCTTGGATGAACAAAGTTAGCAGTTCTGGATTCACCAGGATCTAGATTGAAGGAGATGTCAAATCTGTGGTAGCACTTGTGTACTGTATGACCAATCTTGCCACACAATTGACATTGAACTTTAGATCCAAGAAATCCTCCTCTACCTCTAGACCGTCCTCTGCCCCTAAAACCTCTGTTATCATCAAAGAAACCTTTATGGCCTCTACCATTTTCAAAAGATGGAGATCTTTTCTGATGAATAACAACATTTGCTGTGGAGAATGAAACTTCTATAACAGAACAGTGTTGAAGATTTCTGAATTCAGTAGCAAACAACAGGGCAGAAGTTGCTTTCCATGATGGAAGTTCTTTTTGTGTAGAAATTGCGGCCACTATAGCATCATATTCTTGATCTAGCCCTGACAAGGCAATTTGAACAAGTTCATTTTCTGGCATCTTGCAACCACAAGATTGTAAATTGTCCCACAAAGACTTAAGTTTCACCAAGAAATCTTTCATGCTGAGACTTCCTTTCTTCATGCTTTGAAGTTGTCTTCTGTATTGCATTACCTTTGCATTAGATTGAGATGCAAAGTATTCATTAATAGATTCCCATAACTCTCTGGTTGTCTCACATCCAACAAAACTAGGCAAGATTGGATTGCTGATCGAGGAAAGAAGCCAAGAAACTAAAAGTTGATCCTGTCGATCATAGATCTCAAACTCAGTGATGTTTCTTGAAAGAATGGACTGGTTCACATCAATGTATCCCTTCAAACCATAACCTCTCAAGGTGGCTATAACTTGTTGCTTCCATATCAAAAAATTATCGTCTTCCAGCTTGACAGTGATGCATTGTGAACCTGGATTAAGAACAGAAGGTGTGGTTGTATCTTTGTTTACTGTCGAGCTCCTTCCATAATGGCAGCTGATACCATGTGAATGTTATGTTTACAGAGTAATAGCCAAGAAGAAGAAGAAGAGGAAGAACAAAGAAAAGAAAAGAGAAGAAAGAAGAGAGAATTGAGAGTTCAAGAATGATTGTAAACAATTCTTCTGAATGATTCTTGATACTCTTCTGTATTACAAAACATATTATTTATAGTCACAGTTAGTTGCCTAAACTCCAGTAACTAGACTAACTGCAATTCTGTTAGTTAACCAACTGATTAACTAACTCAAATATTACATCTGTCATTACCCTTTTTTTGCATATCTCAATTGCAAGCATAAATTATTTTATTAGTGGATTACTCATATAGAAGAAAATGGTGATAGCCAAGTCCAAAAGTACTGCTAAAGAGCAGGCCACTTCAAGACCTGAATATGATCGAGTTAGTGAACTGAAAGCTTTCGATGAAACAAAAGCTGGTGTAAAAGGACTTGCAGATGCTAGAATCAAAGAAGTTCCTCTGATATTCCATCAACCCCGAGATCAGTTTGAGAAGGACTTGGTTTCAGGTGGCACTCAGGTTAGTATTCCGGTCATAGACCTTAAAGGAGTGAAGAAAAATCCAACTACTCGTAAGGAGATAGTTGAGAAAGTCTGAAATGCATCCAAGACATGGGGATTCTTTCAAGTGCTTAACCATGGGATTCCAGTGCATGTCATGGAAGAGATGAAGGATGGTGCACTTAGGTTTTTTTAGCAGGATGTTGAGGTTAAAAAACAACTCTTCTTAAGGGATTATACCACAAGGGTGGTGTACAATTCCAATTTCGATCTGTACAGTGCACCAGCAGCTAAATGGAGAGATACAATTTTCTGTTCCTTGGCTCCCAAGCCAGAAGAGTTACCGGAAGTTTTCAGGTATGTAAAACACACAAAGAACCAAAATGTATGTCAACTTCATCAGGATGGTCCACACTTTTTTCTGCTAAACCTTCATTCCATTGAATTTGTTCTGTCATAATAATGATCTGATTTGAACAGCCACAATACCAAAGTTAATTTAGAGCCACATGGTTTAGCCAGTGCCTGAAAATATATCTTCTTATCTTTAGGTTGTGATTGCTTTTATATCAACATGTCATTTTTAATTTGCAGATCAATTTGTACCTCTAATCCACTCAAACAGGCCCCATTTTTTCCTGAATTTACTAAAAATTGAACCTAATGATAATAATACTTGCACCTTTACACACTTATTTCTCTCAATCACTTCTGCCATTCTCAATAAGGCTTTGCTATGAAAGAAAAAGAAAGATGAAAAATTTGTTGACTTAGATCATATAATCACTTTTTTCACCTTATAACTTAATCGTTGCATTAATATTTTTTTCATTTTAACCATCAAAGTTTTGTTCAGCAGTTGCTATTCCTCTTTAAAATAGAAATTACATCAAAGATTAGAATCTCTTCTTCCTTTGTACCTCGCTGTGACAAAAAAAAAATAGCTTTTTCACTTTTTTACTAAATAAACTTGATGATTGGAAATAAAAATGGGATGATAGAGAATTAAAAAAGAAAGAAAAATGAAAAGATGGAAAAATATTTTTTATTTCTATTTATAGGAATTATACGCAAAGAATAAATCCTATAAAAAATTGAAAAGAAAGAAAAATGAAAAGATGAAACTAAAAGATTTATTCTTTGCATATATTTCGTATTATATTTAATATAAGTAATTATTCTTTGCATATTCTCCTATTATATATAATTTAAGGAATTTATTCTTTGCATATTTTTTTAATAGGGAGGTACAAGGAGAAAGAGGAACTCAAACTTTGGACCAAATCTCTCATAAAGAAAGGTAACAACCGTTGACCAAGTCTTTGTTTTTTTTTTTTTTTGCATATCTTTCTTATTACTATTGATGTGCTTGATAGAAAAACTAAAAAAAAACAATTAATTAATTAAGATAACAAAATAAAATTTAAAAAATAAAAAATAGTTTTGTAAATATACATATTTGACTCACATATTTTTATCTTGTCTCCACTAATCTTTACAATTTGAAATGATTTGTTTTTGTTAATAAAGAAGTAAAATAAAATAATCTTTTTTAGTTTCTTTTCTCACACTTCTCTTATTAAACACTATTAAAAATAATTTTCTTTTCACATTTCTATACACTCTTATTCATTCTTCCACCTTTTCACTCTATCAATAAACATCCCAATTGATATATTTTCAGTCATCCTTGTCATTCTCAAATAAGTATGAAAATATACGAATAATCAAAGTTTGATCTAATGGTTATTATCTTTTCTTACGAAGAATTAAGTTCAAAATTCGATTCTTTTTATTTTTCTTTTGAACCTCCTATGAATAAAAAAATAAAAAAAATTTAGTTAAACTAATTAATATTTAACTTAACTGATAACGTATACTGCCACGATCCAAAAAGCAGAAAAAGACTAGGAACTAAAAGCTAGCCCATCTTTGTTGTTTCCGCTTGGATGGTTGGTATTGTATATCTACTCAGTATCCTTTATTTATTTATTTATTTTTATTATTATTATTATTATTATTATTATTTAAAATAACTTCCAGAATCAATTCTCTTGTTGAACGGATTGTGTTCTGAGTCCTTTTTCATTAAAAAAAACACTCTTTTGAATCATGAATTATAAAATATTTCATAATAAGAAAATTCAAGTGTTATATTATTTTTAATTAAAAAAATTGGAACTTAATTCTTTACATGCTTTTACTATTAAGCCAATTGCCGAATTTCTGCTTAGAAATCGTTAGTATATACGACGCAGCCCAAAGCCAGTGCTTTTATAAGCTTATTGAGGGGAAAGTGTAGGCCTGCATGTCATTTCCCTGTGTCACCAACAGTTTAAAAGACTTTGTTTGCCTTCTGCAATGTGTCAATTTTGCGTGGTGTCTTCATTTGCCATTTTGCGTATTAAACTGAAGATTTGACATTTGGTTCTTTCAATAATGAAACTAATTGCAATTGTTTCTTTGCTCTAAAAGGGAGCAGATGAAGGGCATTGGCTAGGATAGCTGGACATATATAAACGGAGTAGGCTAACATTAAGGCTTCGTTAGGAAACAAAGATGAAAAATTTGTTAATTTAGATCATATAATCACTTTTTTAACTTTATAACTTAATCATTGCGTTAATATTTATTTCACTTTAACCATCAAAGTTTGGTCTAGTGATTATTATTTTTCCTTAATAAAAATTAGATCTGAGTTCGAATCTCTCTTCTCTCTTTATACCTCCCTGTGAAAAAAAAAAATAGCTCTTTCACTCTGCTACTAAATAAACTTGATCATGGGAAAGAAAAAAAAGGATGATAGAAAATTGAAAAGATAAAAAAAAAAAAAAGGGGAAAACAAGGAAAACATATTTTTTTTATCTCTATATAATAGGAAAGATATGCAAAGAATAAATCTCTTAGTTCAAGAAATTTATTCTTTACATATTTTTTCTATTATATTTAATTTAAAGAATTTATTCTTTGCATTTTTTTTAGCTCATATAGGGAGGTAAAAAGGAAAAAAAGGGACTCGAATCTTGGACCAAAATTATCCTAAGAAATAATAATAATTATTAGATTAAGCCTTGTTTTTTTGCATATCTTTCTTATTACTATTGATATGCTTGATAGAAAAGATGAAAGACAATTAATTAATTAATTAATTAAGATAACAAAAAAATTTAAAATATAAAAAAATTTAAATATACATACTTTATTCACATCTTCTTATCTTGTCTTCACTAATCTTTACAATTAAAAATGATTTGTTTTTGTTAATAAAAATAAAATAAAATAAAATAATCTTTCTTATTTTTTCGTCACACTTCTCTCTTTTCAAACACTAATAAAAATAGTTTTCTATACTCTCTTTTCAAACACTATGAATACACGTTTGTGAGATTTTGGATCAAGTTTTGAACGATTATGACTATGAACATAGACAAAAATAGTGCAACCAAATGTTTTTAAGGGAAGAGGAGAGACAAATCTAAAAGAGGGATATGTGTCTAGAAGTATAGAGAGTGGAGATTTGAATTTTAGAACTCTTGAGGTCATTATGTTGATGAGATAAGATGTCGTAAGGTCTGCCTTACCCCATAGATATTTTAAACATGCATGGCGAACATTGAAGCCCTAGCAACCACAAGTAAATGATGATTCTTCCTCTCCACTACAACATTTTGTTGAGGTGTATCCAGACAAGTACTTTGATTTATGATTCCATGGGTTGCTAGGTACTCTCTGAGGATTGAATGAAAATATTCTTTTCCATTGTCGGCTCTCAAAGTTTGGATGGAAATATGAAACTAATATTTTATCATCGAATGAAAGGTTTACAACATCTGATTTTTCTTTGAGAAGATAAACCCAACAAACTCTAGTATGGTCATCAATAAAGGCGATGAACCACTTAGTACCTGAAGTATTTTTTACGCAAGATAGTCCCCCTATGTCACTATGTATCAATGAGAAAGGATAAGACTCTTTGTAAGGTTCGATGGGAAACAATGCATGAGTATGTTTTGCAAATTGACAAGCTTCACAAGAAAAGAAACTAGGATTTTTATTCATGAATAAACTTGAAAACAAACATTTTAGATAATGAAAATTGGGATGGCCTAACCTATAGTGCCACTGCATTATTACATCATTATTAGAAAGAGCTTCTCTCTCAGCAATTGAAGCTTGTGTCTCCATGCATACATCATTCACATAGTAGAGTTCACCATCTACCTTAGCATTGCCAATCATCCTCCCCGATTCCTACTCCAGTAATTCACAACAAGTGGAAGAGAATTTAGCAACATAATTAAGTTCCTTTGTCAGTTTACTAATTGATATCAAATTGCAAGCCAAATTGGGAACATGTAAGACTGAGTAAAGAACAATTGTATTTGACAAATGAATAGAGTCTTGACCAGTTATGGAGGAGAAAGCACCATCAACTCTTTTAACTCTTGAGTTCCCATGACAAGGGGAGTAAGAGTAAAATAACAATGGATTACCTGTCATGCGGTCGAATGCTCTTAAGTCTAAAATCCAAGGGTGTTGGGACTAATTCTGAACGTGAAAAATAGTACCTTTATGGGCAAAGGTAGAAGTTACAGAATTGGAATCGGTCCCTACAAGTTGATTCAGCAGTTTGTGCAATTGTTTAAGTTGGAATTTGTTTAAACAAAAGCCAATTACCTCGCTACTAGTACCCGATTCCTTTGTGGTTTTCTCAATAGATACTTGAAAACTAGATTTCTTGTTTTCATTCGAACCCCATGGTTTATAGTTTGTTGGTTTTCCGTGAATATCCCAACAGTTGTCTCGAGTATGTCCAAGTTTGTTGCAGTGACTGCAACGTGGCTTCCCTTCACGTCGATTTGTTCGCTGGTCTCCACTGGGTTGATCAGATGATTGTTTAGCCACCAAAGCACTAGTCCCTGTAGGTCTCTCACCAGAGATTGTAATCTATTGATCCTTTTTTCCTCCAAACATGATAAGGCGTCTACTAGCTTTACGTCGAACCTCTGCAAAAGCCTTGCTAATGGATGGCAATGGCCAATGTCCCAAAATTCTCCCTCATACCCCATCATGGTTGTTATTAAGACTAGCAAGAAAGTCATATAACCACTCTTTATCAAGATGCTTTCTGAATTTCACATTCTCCTCTAGATCTCCCTAATCGCCTTTGTAAAACATATCAAGTTCCTGCCTAAGTGTTTGCAAAGAATTGTAGTATTCAGTGACATCCAAATTACCTTATTTCTTGTCTTTGAGTTTATTTTTAATCTCAAAAACTTGAAAGGCATTCTCGAGATCGGAATAATTCTCCTTAACTGTGTTCCAGATAGCTTTAGCAGTTCGAAGAAAGAGGTATGTGTGACTCATGTGTGTTTCCATCGCGTTGAGCAACAATGTATAACAATAGAATTATTGAGTTCTCATGTAGCATATGTAGGATCTTCAATATTTGGTCCCTTAGCCTCACCGGTGATATATCCCGACTTGCCTTCCCTTGAATTACCAACAAAACTTATTAAGACCACTATAAGAAATTTTTGCCATCTAATTTGTGGTTGGTAATCTGCAGTGATGAATTGTCTCCAAAAGAATAGGAGTTTAGGGTTTGCAGAGTCATTATAGATGATGTGGCTGAGGATGACTCTTTGTCAAAACTCGTGACCTCCTTTCTCGAGCTCATCTTCATGAGATGTAATGGAAAAATAGCAGTGGCTCTGATGCCATAAAATTGATTTGGGTGAAAAATAGTGCTATCTATTTTATTTCTCACTGAGAAGACAATAGATAGATGGTTGACGTAAAGCATCCTTCTTACAAAAAAAGGAAATTAAATAACAGTCCTACTTTAGAATGGTACGTAGGCTACTACTAAAAGATTCTATCTATTAAAAAAAAGAACTAAGAAATAAGGAGTTATCTCTAGAAAATTTGAAAGAGATTAACTATCTCATAACTATCCATATTCTAAATAATCTCCCAAATATATGCTCAAGTCTTTGTTTTTCTACATATATGTTATACTGCGTTTCAAAAATTGTAGTCTAAACTATTTGAGAAAAGACTACATTACAATATATTACGACTAGAAAAACATAGTATTTGTCTTAAACATGCTTTCTAAACATAGTCTATAAATTTTTTCTAGTAGTGATGTCCATTGAACCTTTAAAAAACAAAAAGAATTTGCAAACATGCCTTGTATCTGGATTACAAAAACAACATTTCGGTTCTCCACAAGTTAAGGTTCTTACATAACTGCTTGTCTCGTCTGTCTGTAGGCATACGGTGGAAGAAAATATCAGGAGAAAACACAGTACTACTTGCAGTTAGAGGCAGCCTAATTGCTTCTCTCATAGATACACAATTATGTCCTACACACTTTCTTTTTAATTTTCGGTTTTACCAATTTTTACACATTCTTAAAAAATAACAAAAGGACTTTTCTTGAGTTCTATGCAAATATAATATAATATAATATATAGATTAAATAAGTCACTCAATTATTATATATTAAAACAAAAAAGAACACTGTTTTATTCTGGTTGAAATTACACAAGAGAAACTTGTATGTGGGAACATGACCAACACAAACTAACAGAAGCTAGCCGGACCCCACATACAGTACAAATGCTGAAATGCTTAAGCTTCTTCTGCATAGGCTTGCAATGGAAAATATTATTCTGTGGAATTGATAGATAGCTTCACAGCCTGTGTTATCAACATTTATAGCTTGTAGTAATCTATAAGAGGCTTTTCATCAAGTGAGCTAGATAAAAAGCTGGCAATATATTCCCTTAGCACAACTTCTTTGTACCTAGGAGGATTTGCCTCTGATATCAACTCTCTGATTGGGCTGAATGGCTTGTCAAGCAAGCTAACGTGTCTTGAGAAAAAGCATGGCACAGAAATTCTGGGTCCAAGGTGACTAGCGGTTACTCTATGCTTGACACTCTTAAACTTGTCATTTGATATAATCTACCATAACAACGTAGCAGTTAGTGACTAATTGAAGAGAAAAGTTCAGTGAAAACAGAAGCGTCTGAAGCAAACCTGGAGAAGATCTCCGATGTTTACAACCAAGGCTCCTCGAGTGGGATGAACATCAAACCAGTGACCCTCATGAAGGACTTGAAGGCCGCTGATTTCATTCTGCAGAAGCAGAGTCAATATACCTGGATCTGCATGCTTCCTTACTCCCAAAGTCAGTTCCGGCTGCGGGCAAGGTGGATAGTAGTGGCACACAACGCTACACCCTTTGGCACATCCGATTGAGCTAAGGTGGTCTGCCTGAAGCCCTAAAGCCTCTGATAGCAACTCAAACAAAGTTTCCCCTAATTTTCTGATGTGCTTAATATACTCTAATGTTGATTTTCTGCAAATTTAAACCAAAGGAAACAGAAATATCGATGTACTTAATATGCTCCTATATACATTGGCTAAAGCCCAATTTAAAGAAGTCAAAGAAATTATATTTGTGTTTAATTACCTGCATGCTGCTGGCATTTCAGTAGGGTCAGGATCAGAATCAAGGAAAGAAAGGGTCAAGGTGTCCCTCCAATCAGCAGTTTGTGATGTATATAGATCAAAGTTGGAGTTGAATCTCACTTTCTTTCTGGCATCACGGCTATACATCTCTTTCTTGAACTCCAAATCCTGCTCATTAAACACACGTACACCATCAATCATCTCATCCAACACACTCAAAGGAATCCCGTGATTAATTACTTGGAAAAAGCCCCACTCCTCTGATGCAATCCTAACTTCGTCTACAATCTCCTTACGCCGGCTACCGTCTTGTATGTTGCTTAGATCTATAATTGGAACTTCGGTGTTTGTCTGGCAGGAATTCAGTTCCTCGACAAGCTCCTCAGCTGGTCGTATGAATATCTTGGGGATGCTAACTATGCCAGCATCAACAAGTCCTTTAACACCAGCTTTTGTATCATCAAATTCTTTCAACTCTTTAGATCTGTCATAATCCACTGAGGCTTCGGATGCCATTTTCTCCGGTACCTGATATGCTTGTTCTTTCTTACAAAATGAAGGGAGTTCTTCAAACTCTGATAATTGACATACTACTTTCCTTGGAGATAAGTTTGACTAAGAAACGAATTAAAAATGACACATGACCAGTGGCGTAGCCGCGTACAAAGACTCTACTAAATTTTAGTCAAGTTATATTTATATATGTAAAAAATATTAAAATTTTTATTTTTTATATTGAAGCAAATAAATTTCATAAAAATATAAAGTAAATGATCAAAAATAAAATTTTTATTTATTTTTATAGTGATAATATTAATATTTAGGTTGCAAAGAAAATTTTAAAAAATCTTTATATTTTGGTAAAATTATAAAGGTTAGTTTTTGATACATTTACAATGAAAATTTTTAATTTCACAATCATGGTTAAAAAACTATCACGCATCCTACATTATTTTTCAATTAGTTTTTTTTTTTTTTTTTTTTTTACTATTTCTCAATGGATATGTATCATCTTATTAACTACGTTTATGAAGTATAAAAACTCTATTAATAGTATATTTGGTAATTTCTCTAAATATAATCATATGTTAATAAGTATTAAAAAATAAAATGTGATGTATATAATTTCTCATAAAGATATATTTATGTATGTAACCAAAAAAAAAAAGATATATTTATGTATAAATGTTCTATATAAAAGTAAAATCATACATTTTATTATATATAAATATAATGTTCATTTTTATTTCCTTTTTATTAAAAAAAATTCTATTTGTCTAAGGATATCTTTTGCAAATTAAAATATAAATAATAAAATCACTAATCAAGCAATTTTCAACTTAATTTATATATTTAAAAATGATTACTTTATATAATAATTGGATAATTATTATATACACTGTCAGTAAAGTTTTTTTGATTCCACAAGTGAAATTAGGACAATGACACGTGTATTATTTTATTTTTAATATTTTTAAAAGACATGTATCTCGTCCTAACCTCGTATATAGAGTCAAAAAACTATTTTTAATATAATATAAAAATATTTATATAATATGAATTACCATACATATATGATTCCATTAAATTTTGTTTCTGGTTACGCGCATGCACATGACTTGAGAATTACAACGACTTAAACGTTCTTTTAATGCCCACCTACTGCTGGTGTTGCTTATGAGTAGAGGTGGCAAAAGTTGACCCGACCCGAAAAATCCGCCCGATTAACCCGAATCCAAACCCGACCGATCCGATTTGACTAAAAAAGTCAACAATCCAAATCCAACCCGATCCGAATCCGAATTGATCCGAAACCAAATTTATCCGAATTTACATTGATCCGAACCCGACCGAATCCGAACCCGAATTCATCCGAATTTACATTAACCCGAACCCGAATTGATCCGAACCCGAATTGATCCGAACCCAAATTGACCCGAACCCAAATTGACCCGAATCCAAATTTACCCAGACCTGAAAATATTCAAACTTAAATTTAATATTACCAATAAATATTTAAATGTTAAAATTAAATATCAAAGTATTTTAATATAGTAAAAATATAATTTTTTTCAATAATACGAGTGTTATATATATTTTTAATATAGTTAAATTTAAATATTCGCTTTTATATTACATTCATTTGAACATAATGTATAATTATTTAATGATTAATCTATAATAGAGTACAGAAGCTATATCATCTACACTAATGTCTCTAATTATTCTATAAAAAATCAAACTAAATTAAAGAGATATATAGTATTGTTTTATGATATTTAGTATGGATTATTAAATCACTTTGATTCAAAAGTTATTAATTATTGTAGTAATAAAAATAAAATGAAAAAAACGTAATTAATTTATGAATATTGGTAAATATATTATAAAGAATACTATCATACAGATTATTAAATATTTTGATTATTTCAATCCCAATTGTACTATAGGTCATGTAAAAAGACAATTTTATTTTCATGAGTTTTGTAGTTCTTAGAAATATGGTTTTAGTTGATTTTTATACCAGATAAATTACATCAAGATGACCAAAGCTTAATCCAATAAATCTGTCAAATCGACCCGAATCCAAATCAGACCAACCCGAATCCAAATCCGACCAACCTGAATTGACTAAAAAAGTCAACGACCCAAACCCGACCTTATCCGAACCCGAAATGATCCAAACCCGAAATAGACCGATTTTTCCTTGACCCAAACCCGACCTTATCCGAACCCGAAATGATCCGAATCCAAAATGATCCAATTTTTTCTTAATCCGAAATGATCCGATCCAAAATGATCCGATCCAAACCCGATCCGACCCGCCCATTTACCACCTCTACTTATGAGAGTAGAATTACAATAGCCCATGTGACAGTTTTACAAACAACTACTTAAAACGCAAAAATCTAGGGTTACCATGGGCTGAGATTTGTTTCTGCTTTTAAGTACATTATATTTACAGGCCATATGTAATTAATTTTGACGTGCCAACTTTGTCGAGAATTAAAAGGATTATCATAAAAATCTTTAAATAAACGTGAAGGTCTAAAAGAAATGAGTGGAAATTCAAATGTGTAAAATTAGTTGATAATATTAAAAATACAAATATTTAGTCAACAACTTTTAATTGAATCATTAATGAAAATTTGTGACATTTTATAAAGATTAAGTTTCAAACTTCATCGTGTACCCCCAAAATATATGTGTGTGTATATATATATATATATATATATCAATTTTTAAATTTGAGATCTATCTAAGCTCATTTACATAGCCTTTTAAGTGATAACTCCAGTATACCATGAAATTCGAGTACTTGAATCTCCTACCATTCCTATTTTGCAATATTTTTATAATATTTTTTATTTTCCCATTAAGAAATACAAAAGCCAAAGCCGGCATCGTTTTTAGAGGGTATTATGTCAACAACATTTTTTTTTATAGATTGTAATATTGAGGGAGTCAATATATTATATATATAGTCTTGATTCAACCAATTTTGACTAGCAATGAACTTGTAGATAAGGTAGGTGCGCCAAAATTATGGTACTGTTTCAATATTATTATTACATCAGTACTAATAATTTTGTATTTGAAAATTTTTTAGTTTAGGCATCATTTAGATTTTTTTTTTAAATTTTATTTCACATGGGACAACACCTTTTTTTTTTGTCATTTATTTTTTATTTATAAAAAAATAAAATAAACTTTTTAGTGAAGCTGCCTTCATATAAATAACCATGTTATTTTATTTATTTTTATTTCAGTTTTACTTCTTTTCCTCTAGTCTCTAGATGTGGGAATTACTGGGAAATCATAAAATAAAATTCATCACACAAAGAGATGTACTAGGCCCATCTAGAATCGAGCTTGACCATTAGATTTTGGGCTGCTACGAGCTCTAGTAACTATTGATATTTTCACAGCATTGATGGGCGGGAAGGTTTAGATTTTCTTCTTCTTTTTCCTCCTCCTCCTCCTTCTCCTTCCCTCTTCTTCTTCTTCTTCTTCTTCTTCTTCTTCTTCTTATTATTATTATTATTATTATTATTATTATTATTATTATTATTATTATTATTATTATTATCAGTGAAATTTTTAAAAATCAAGCAAAGTTAATAGACTATATATATCTTTTGAAGAATATTAAATTTAAAAAAATAAAATAAAATATGTGTCATTATTTTAATTCCGTTTATAATATCCAAAAACTCAACTGACAGTGTATTATATAATAAAATATTCTTTTTACAAAGAAGATAGGAGTTGTACGTGTTAAAATTTAAATCTAGACTTACCAAATATTATGTTTTCAAAGTGATTACATAAATCATTGAATTAAGCCTCTTGTAGTAGGTTTAGACTTTAAATGCCTAGAAGTTGAAAAGAAGTGGCCAAGAAAATGACATAGGGGACCTTTAGAGAGCTTCTTGGAAGAAGATACATTTTTTTTTTGTGAATAAACGGGATATTATAGAATAACTTAATTGACAACGATGTTACAACAGCCTGTTCTGGGTTGGCTAAAACCCATGGCGTCAAACATCAAAGAGAGTTTAATACAATCTGGTGGTAAATCAAAAATAGTGAAATTTGTGTTCAGTGAACCACCAAGTCTAGCCAAGCCATCAACGCACGTATTTGCTTCTCGGAAAACATGTTGGATCCTAGTGTTGCTGATCTGCTGAAGTAAGTGCCTGCAATCAGAGATTAAGGAGCTGTAAGCATGGGAATAAGCAACGTTATCTAAAATGTACCTGAGGATTGTCTGAGAATCGACTTCAACTATTAAATTGTGGTCCCTTTGTTCATCGCCAGGCATAGCCCATCCCTAAGCACCCACAACTCAGCACAGTTGCTTGTCGCAACCCCTAAATTCATGGAGAAGCCACCGAGCCATCTGCCATTTGAGTCTCTAATCAATCCTCCAGCACCTGCTCTGCCTGGGTTCCCAAGCGAAGAACCATCGGTGTTGAGTTTACAAAAGGAGGGGGAAGGAGCCTTCCAAGAAATGTCAACATTTACTTTTGGCATTTTAGTGGTGGAGAGTCCCATTGTAGCCCAATATTCTTTTGCGTAGAACCACGTTTTTCTAATAAGCAGAGTAATATCAGATGGAGAACCTTCAAAAAGAGCTTTGTTTCTGTTTAAGCAGATGGTCCAAATACTAATCGGAAAGACGATTTCCCAAGGAGTACCCTCCTTAGATAGCTCTTTTGAACTCAGGTTGGAAGTAAGCCAAGATAAAAAATCAGAGTTAAAGCTTGAGGAGAGCGAATTTGGCACTTCCATCAATCTCCAAAACTCACTAATCATTGGGCAATCCCTTAAGCAATGAATAAGAGTTTCTTCCTCCCTATTACAAATATGGCAGATAGGAGAGATGTTAAGGCCTCTCGCGGCTAGATTACTTCGGATGGTCACTTTGTTGTGGCCACACTTCCATAGGAAGTGTTGGATTTTGGGACTTGCTTTGCATTTCCAAATCAAATCCCAATTAAGTTTTGTAATAGGAGAGGAATTTTTTGCCAACTTGTACGCTGAGCTGATCGAGAAATCTCCTGAAATTGATCCCTTCCAGGCAATTGTGTCAATACCTTCACTTTCTTTCTGAGTAGGTATAGCCTTGATTCTTTGAATGATTTCTTTAGAGAGTGGAGCACCAACGTGGTCAAGGTTCCAATACTCATTACCCTCAAGACAATCGCTAACTTTTATTTCCAAATCAGTAGGTCTCCATGGTCCGAAAATCATTGTAGACAAGGGTCCAATCCCCATACACTCATCTGTCCAAAAAAATATGTTATGTCCATTTTTAACCACCCAACATATCCCCTTTTCTAGAATAGTTTTTGCCTTACGCATACCCCTCCAAAGTGGTGAGCTAGCTTTCTTTATAAAGGATCCATTTCTAGTATATTTCTTCTTTAATAGATCAGCCCAAATGCAATTCGGATCCATAAGGAGCCTCCAACTGATTTTTGCCATGTTGGCATTATTGAGATGGTGCATGTCTTTAATGCCAAGACCTCCTTCATTTTTGTCAAGAGTGACAGTTTCCCAGCCGATCATATGCATGTGTTTAGACTCTCCAGTCAAGCCCCAAAGGAAATTACGAGAAATTTTATTGATTTCTTCTCAGGTTTTACTTGGTAAGCATGTTCCTTGCATATAATAAGAGGGAATTGCATTAAGGACAGATTTTATAAGAGTTGTTCTACCAGCAAATGAGAGAATATTTGCTTTCCAACCTGCCAGTTTTCTCTTCATATTGTCAATGATAAACCTGAAGGATGAGTCTTTGTGATTCTTGGTAATAGGGAAGCCAAGATACTTTCCTATGTCTTCTGAGTGATTAATTCCCATGATCTCAGCGTAGTAGTCTCTTTGCTCCATACTCAAATTATTGGAAAAGAAAAGAGTTGATTTATCCACATTGATTTTTTGACCTTAGATTTGGCAAAACTCTTCTAAAACACTCAACATGGAGCAACAAGAAGAAATAGTAGCATTTCCAAAGAGGAGGAGATCATCAGCGAAAAATAAGTGAGAAAACTTTGGGCCATGTTTTGAAAGTTGTATTGGCTCCCATGTCTTATTCTCACAAGCTTCATGAATCTTAAGATAAAGAAATTCCATACACATGATGAAGATATAGGGTGACAATGGATCACCTTGGCAAATTCCTCGAGATGGTGAGATCATCTCAGTTTGTTCTCCATTAATAAGATTAGTCATATTTGCAGACGATATACAAGACAAGATAAGGTCGACCTATTCCTTGAGGAAATTTGTGATAACCGTAAAATTTTCATTTATTGGAAATTACAAATATTAGAAATAAATAAATAAATAAAATTATGAGAATGGGATACTAGTGACAATCCCGAGAATTGAGAAAAGGACGGACGGTGGAAATCCGAGTGAAGGAAAATTAAATTCGGAAATAATTATAAGATGAGAAATTATGGAAAATAATGAAATGAGGAAATTTAATTTGGATAAATGGAAATCCAAATTAAATAAGAAAATAAGGAAGCAAATATATATTGTACATACAATATATATTGTATTATTTCATTTATATAAATATATAAATGTTACGTAATTTAAAGTAAACAAATATATATATATATATATATATATACATATATATACTAAATATGTATTTTGTTAATACATAATACATATGTAATATACTATATATAATAATAATATTATATGTATTATATTTATAATATAAATATAATATATGTTATATTATGAGTATAGTATATATTATATAGTATATATTATATGTATATAATTAAATTAGAAAATAAAATACAAAAAAAAAAGAAGAAAGAAACAGAATCGGGAAGACTCCCGATTCTGTCTTCCCGAGTGGCACCGGCCACTGTCGCCGGAGAAGGAAAGGAGAGGAGAAGAGCGACGTCGCCGGCGAGCCAAGGGCTGGAAGAGGAAGCGACCGGCGACGGAGAAAGGAAAGAAACGGAAGGAAAATCGTAGGAAAAGACCGTTGGAGGCCGGGAAGAAAAAGGAAAATGGATCTGGCGGTGCCGGCCAAACCGGCCGCCGCCACTGCAGCCACACCATCGCCGGAGGAAAAGGAAGACGTGGGAGGCCACAGGCGAGGCGGAGAACGGCGGAGGAAGGCCGACGGAGGAGGAGAAGAAACCGAAGGTAAACCGAGTAGATCCGCCGCCGTGCCGTCGATTCGTGACGAACGGAGGCCAGATCCGGCTTCACCATGGTGCCGGCCAGCTGCTGAGCCCTTGAGCCGTCGGAGAACAGGCCGCCGGCGAGGAATCGGCGAGGAAGGAGGCAGACCGGTCCGGCGGGAAAAGAAAGAAAAGGAAAAAGAAAAAGAAAAGAAAAAAAAAAAAAAAGAAAAAGAAAAGTAAAAAGAAAAAGAAAAGAAAAAAGAAAAGAAAAGGAAAAGAAAGAAAAAAGAAGAAAAAGAAAAGGGGAAAGGAATTCCGGGAATTTGGAGAATTCCCGAGAATTCCCGAGAATTCGGAAATTACGGAAAATCCCGAGAATTACGGGAATCGGTAAGAAATCCCGAAAAGTATTAAAATATTTAAATAATTTATTTATTTAAATAATTATGGAAAAATTCTAAATTTTAGAATTTAATTTCCAGAAAATATCCTCGATGACCGAGCCGATGGAATCGGGCGAGGTGAACACGGGCGCGACCTTCGAGAGGCAGTCGCCGACCCGAAGGTAAGGGAGACATGTGCCGCCTGTAAGGATATCCGGCCATGTTTTTAAATTGCATTTAATTTTTTTAAATGCTATCGATAATTATCGGTTTATAATGTGGTGATTTATAGGTTTTAAATTGTGGTGAAATACCAGTTGAGAAATATAAACTGTATTTTCGGTGCAGGAGGCTAGCCAAATCGGCAGCCGTTATACTGCCGAAAATTATCGAAAAATTACTGAAATTTACCGAAAATCACTGAAAACCAAAATAAAAGATTTGATTTCACGTGAATCGATTTTCGGGCACGAAAATCAAGAAATTAAGTAAATTTATAAAACATGAATATAATGATATTTAATTTTAAAATATTCATGTTTTCGAGTATGGTGAAAAGGAAATCACCGAAAATTCACCCGGTAGGTGATATTTCACGTGAAACGAGATGAAAATGAAAAAAAAAGATTGAAGTGAATATTTTTATAAATATTCTTAAATATTCACTTGATTTTACATAAAACCTTTATGGTTTTAATTGTGGAAACAAATAATTATGAAAATTCCATAAAGGTTAAGAAATGGTGGAAAACCATGATTTCGAGACAAAAGGTCTCTACACGTGTTTCTAGAAGAAAACATGGTTAAGGGATTTTGAATTTGGAAAGTAAATAATTTATTTTTACATAAATTATGAAAACATTTGATTTGAATCCCAATTTCTTTGAAAACCATGTTTTGGATAAAAGGCACGGAAAAGCGTGCATATGTGTTTTACGGTGGAAAAGGACAGTTTTGCCCTTCTATTTTTACAATGATGATTTTGCAAACTGTTTTCACCGTATGGAAAACATGATATATACCTTTATGAAATAATTTGAAAAATATTATTTATTTTATAAATTTCATAAAGGTTGTTATATTTACATGTGAGCCTTATGGATAATTTGATTTATCGTGTTTAAAATCCATAAAGGCTATGGTACGGTTTATACTGTTTTGAGACTTAGGCCCCGAGTTTCATGCATCATACTTATACTGTTACTGTCACGTGGCTGATAGACCTGCCAGTCATCAGCGTCCCGGATGTCACCTGGCAAGTGTACACCGAGGACACCATATAGATCATGGCCATAGATCACATACATACTGTTTACTGTGTCCCTTTGGGGATAATTACTGGTCCATTATTGGACGATGATAGCATGATTTAATTGTAGGGTGATGCCTAGTCTCACATACTGATTACTGTTTACTGAAAGGATTCACGGAATCCTATTTACTATACTGTACTGTTTACTGTGCTGAATTATTGTACTGATTACTGTTTACTGATGAAAAATCGTACCAAAACACTGTTTACTGAACTGTACTGTACTGTTTACTGAAATGGTAGCCATTGATTACTGTTTTACTGAACTGAAAGCTACCATTTACTGTTTACTGAAATGAAAGCTACCGTATACTATTTACTAAATTGGTAGCTACTGTTTATTGTTACTGACTGAACCGTATCGAGATACTGTTTTACTGAATACTGAATATACTGTTTTACTGAACTGTACGATACGGTTACTAATTTGAAAAGAGAAATAAATGTTTATTCTAAAAGAATAACATAAGAATTATTTCTAAGATAGAAATAATCGAAGAAGTAATTATCAAATGATTGGATATTTACAAATCACTGTACTGTCATGTGTTTTTACTGTACTGAAGAGAAGAGAAGTAAACCACTGTTTTATTACTGAACTGTCACGTGTTTTAAGGTATACTGAAAGTGAAAAGAGATAAGTGGTTTACTTTGTGGAAAAACGAAAATTATATCGTTTGAAAACAACGAAAATAGTACTCTCTACAGTTGCTTCTAGGTTCCGGAACAAGTCAGGTATTTCAAAATACCTGCCTTACTCTATCTGGATCACTAGCCGACTGTAGTATCCTTCCTACATGTGTGCCTAGAGCCAGCTAGGAAGATTTTAAAGAAAATGAAAAAAATTATTTTCAGCATATAGATAGCTGAATATCAAGTGTGACATATAACTCTCTTACTGAGCCGTGGTTTGCTCACTCCCCAATTTTAACATTTCAGGTTTTGATGATGGTGAGATCCAATAGTTGTGGATTACGGCTGCACATAAAGGACAATGTGACAGACCGACTGATTTATATAAGGTATGATCATTTATTTTCTGTATTTAGACATATATGCAGTACTACTTGCTTATTAAGTAAGATAGGGGATGTATGTAATATAAACAATGTTATGTAAATTTGTTTAATAGTTAGTAAAAGTGAAGTATCACAGACAGCCCAACCGGATGAATTGTGTAAAATAAGGTTAAAAATGTGGTAACGGGTCGTTACAAAATTAAAAAAGCATAAGACTTGTCTAATGAAACCCCATTCAAGTCTATCGTATGCCTTCTCCAGATCTATTTTTGCCATGATCCAGCCTTTATTCCCTTTCCTTTTCCTAAAAGAATGAACAATTTCCTGAGCAATGGTAAAGTTATTATGTGCTTTCCTACCTGTAATGAAACTGGACTGCATAGGGTGAATGATTCTAGATAGGAAGGGTCTAATTCTGTTGACCCAAACCTTGGACAAAATCTTATAAATCGTGTTACAAAGGCTAATAGATCTAAAGCTAGAAATAGATTCCGGACTAGCCACCTTAGGAATAAGGCATAAGAGACAATGGTTGACCTTTTCTAGAACTTTACTTGTTTGGAAGATATGGATGATAAGCTCACATACAGAGTTTCCCATAATATCCCAACATTTTTGAAAGAATATCGGGAGGAGACCATCTGGACCAGGGGCCCTGAAAGGTTTCATAGATTTCAAAGCTTTAAAAATTTCTCTTGAGTCTACCGGTTTGAGTAGAGAGGCCTTCTCATTATATGATAGTTCAGTGCCAAAATCACAAGTCAGTCTTGACTGGGGTTCACAAGAAGAATGTGTGGTGGAGAAAAGATTAGAGAAGTGCCCGAAAATGATATTCTTAATGATAGTAGGGTCTTTTTGCCAATTTCCCACCAAATCTTTGAGAGCAAGAATTTTGTTACTCTTCCTACGTTGAAGTGTAGTAAGATGATAGAATCTCGTGTTTCTATCCCCATCTACAATCCAATCCACTCTAGATTTAATTGCCCATAGTTCCTCTTCAAGTTTCAACAGCTCTAAATATTCATTTTCCAACTTGCTTTCAAGATCCATAAGCCAGCTATTGTAAGCAATAACAGGGGCTCTTTGAATACCCTTGAGCCTTGCCCGAATTCTTTTCTTTCTTAAGAAAACATTTCCAAATGTGATGTTGTTCCATATTGTCACATTACTCTTGAAATTGTCCATAGCCTCTAACACCGAGTCATTTGCCTAGTTCCAAGAATTCCTTACAACTTCTTTAAAATCCAAATGGGAAAACCATATTGATTCAAAACGAAAAGGTCTTGGACCAAAATGAGGGGTTTATGGAGAGGTGTCAAGGAGGAGGGGATTATGATCCGAATGGATTTTTTCAAGATGAAACACCACTGAATTAGGGAATTTAAGTTTCCACTCACCATTTGCAAGAGCTCTGTCAAGCCTCTCGTGGATGATTTGGCCATGGTGATTTTTATTAGTCCATGTAAAGTGATTCCCAACATAGCCAAGATCAAATAAGTTACAGTTGTCTATGCATTCTTGAAAATGATTTGCTCTGGAGCAGTTTATAGAATTGCCTCCAAATTTTTCTGTCTCATTGATGATTTCATTAAAGTCCCCCATCAACAACCATGGGAGTTTATGAGCTTCAGCAAATTCTTTAAGTTCAGACCAAAGTAAACATTTCATAACATTGTTTGGCCTAGCGTAAATTGCTGAAATAATCCAAGGATCTGAAGTAGAATTTGAGACAGTTAGAGAATGAGAAGGAGAAGGTACCTGGATGGTAGCGTGAATAGCTTGAGGAGAACAATGAAGAATCTGAACATTCACTTCTGATTCATGCCAGAGAATCCAGATTCCACCTGAAAAACCCTCCGCATCTACACGACAAGAATTAGAGAAGCCAAGAGAATTGCACACCTGTTTAGCTTTTTCTCCTAAGATCCTCGTTTCCGTAATAATGGCCAAACAAGGATTGTTGATTCTTGTGAGCTCCATAAAAGCACGTCTGAAGTTTGGGCTACCAGCCCCTCTAGCATTCCAACATAAAAATCTCATGGGAAAACAATGAGGATTAGTTTGGTTCATTAGCCAGCTCGCAAAGTCTGGCTTCAACTCTATTTCCCTCATTTGCCTCCTCCATAACAAGTTCGGCATATGGTGGTATTGAGGGATCAACTTCACTGAGCATTCTCTGCCCATATTCCACGAACTCCCTATCACCAGCATAATTCGGTGTCTCACAGGTCGAGTTGTGAAAAGTTTGGCTGTGTTGTTGTCTTCCTTCCAGTTCAGCATTCTCACCGTGTCTAAAGTTGCTTGTGTCAGTGATTTGTTGAGTAGGGGAGGAAGTACTACCTCCTCTTGAGCTATTAGTTTCGTCCAGCTCTCCTTGAGAAATAAAGACAGACTTTGGAGCTCCAGATTTTCTGGGTTGATGATTATGTTGTTCCATGCTAGAGCCACGTCATCCGCACTCCAAGTTTCTTCTTGATTGTTCTGACTCAAGAGAATCCCAAGAGCCTTCTTCAGGTTGAGCATTCTCCCTTCGTGGAGTAGAAACATGATTTCTAGATGTTGAAAATTGAACAACGGTTCTGCCATTAACACTAAGGTTTTTTTGATCCTCTGTTCGTTTGGATGTATTGTGAAGTTTTTTCTTTCGGGAATTGTTGCTTTTACTGGAGAAGTTAAAGATTTCCCCTTTTTTTTTTTGGATTGGTTCACTAAGCACGATACCTCTTTGGCTTCTGTTCGACGAGCTAGGCTGGTTAGACTCAATTCCTAAATCTGTCACCTTGGCAGGGTTCTGTCCTATCTTTGTCAAATTTCTGAAGTTTGCTTCTGATTGAAGGTTAAAAATAGACCGTTGTGGTCCTACAGTCACGTGCCCATCAACTTTCTCTTTACCTTTAATTTTATCCGTTTGAGTCGGGTTTTTGATTTCTTGAGTCGGGTCTTCTCTACCTGACTTAGTCTATCTATTCTGTTTGTTGTTTTTCTTTTTAGTAACTATCATCCAAGGACCATAATCTTCATCTGTATTGCTTTGCTTTTCACTATTCTTTATTGTCTCTTTGATAGATTCCTGCTCTTGGACTGGTTTGTCTGCAGGTTGTGAGTTTTCTTTCTCCAATGGACAAGATTCCTTCCTGTGTCCTATCAATCCACAACTAAAACAAAGATTGACTCCTTCATACATCACAGATTGGATAATGTTTCCAATTCTGATTTTTGGGATGAGTGGTCTGTCAAGGTCAATTTGCAAACAGATCCGAGCATATCTTCCACATGAACTATTTTCAGTACATGTATCAACCTTCAGCAAGGTTCCTAGCTGATTACCAATTCTCTTTAGGATTTCTTTATCAAATAACTCAATTGGAAGGCCTGGGAGACGCGCCCAAACTGCTGTGGTTGAAGGCGACATTGATGAATCTACTCTAAATCCAGGTTCCCACAGCCTCATTGTGAGGTAATGAGCACCTACAAACCAAGGCCCCCTGTAAAATACTCTCTAGAAATCCTCATTGTTGCTAAATTTGAATAAGAAAAATTCATGCCCCAAATCAATACATTGCATGTTACCTTTTGGTTTCCATAAGGCACACACTCTAGGATATAAGAAATTATACCCAACAGATTTTCCAAACGTTTTTGTGATGATGGAATTCTTTCAAGGAAATCTGATCCTGTTTTTTTCCTCTTTAGAGAGCAAGATTGTAGGAATGTCATCATCAAAATCCATTTCTTGATCTGAATCCTCATCAAGAAACGTTGGTTGGCTCGTGAATGAGAAGGATTCTGGTTCAGAGTTACTCATCAGAGAATCTTTGTAAGTGAGGCTTGAAGGATGTTTATCCTTCATCGTCACTTCTGGAGCCTTAATATCCTCATTTTTCGTTCTCTTCACGCTTCTAATTTTTTGATCTTTGATTTCGGAAGGCTCGAGAAGGTTGGTCGCCATTAAGAAACGGGGAAAGCTTTTTTCTTTCTCAGAGAGAATTTTTTTGCTGTGACGAGAATTTGCTTTAAGAAGATACATTGGATCTCAGGAATTTGCACCCATTGAACACTGCTTTCCCCGAAAGTAGAAGTGGTACAAGCCAAATCCGATTGCATCACCAGAATATTCACTCTAAAATCATTATTGTTTTAATTTTATAATAGTATGAACTCATTTCTAACTACTTTTGTCTTCATAAATTGACAACCATTACCAAAAAATCAGCAAATGTGGATGACTATCCTGATTTTAATGATCACTAATGAGGTATTTTTGGATAAAGGAAGCCTGATCTATTAAAAGCTTGATTCATGAGATTGTCCAACTTGTCAAAAGAAAGTTAAGATTTCACGTCGTAATTCAATATCATTAATCATTATTAAATTTTCAATGAATTCGATCTCATTAAACTCTGAGCGAATCCAATCTTTTCCACCCAAAAATATCTTAACAATCAATTATCTTTTGTTTTTCATTTCTAAAAACTGAATGGATAAAACTTAATACTCAAACATTCCCTCAATTTTTATCACCAAAATAAAATTAAATCCTTAACGTTTAATTATGTGTAAATCAATCCATTAAATTTTATTTTAAGTAATTAAAACCTAAACATTCAAAATAATAAAATTAAACACATTTTCGTTAAGTCTCTTTAATTGTCATTACCCTTGCATAGCAATTAAAACTTAACCGTAATTGGAAAGACTTAATGAAAATGTACTCAATTTTATTATTTTGAAACTTTTAGGTTTTAATTACTTAAATAAAATTTAATAAATCAATTTTCATACGATTAAACGTTGATAATTTAATTCTATTATATGGTAAACATTAAGGTTATCTTTAGATATTAAACCAATAAATAATATAAACCCCGGGAGTGCATTACAAGAAGATAAGATAATCTTTAGCTTTTGTTAGATATTTTGTAATTGTCAAATGAGTATTTCCATTCAAACTTTCAGCCAAATTTCACTCTCTGACATTAATTTTCAACTGCAGCAAGTGGCCGAAGCAGTTCTCAAATGGCGCCGTCCCTGCCATTGGTTTTGGTTGTGGGTTTCTTTTCTTTCATTCTCCAAGTTGTATCTTTAACCTACCCTATGAAAGAGATTACGCACTACTTTTTCTCATATATAAAGTTTCTCATAATTAATTTAATTAATTAATCTTAATAGATATAATGAGAATAAGTCATACATTTAATGAGAATAAGTCATACATTTAATTTTTAATTGTTTTCGTGACATTTTCAAGCTTAATGTTGATGCATCAGTGAAGTCTAATCCGAGACCGTCTGCAGTGGGCAGATTATATAGAGATGCTAAGGGTAGGTGGGTATTTTGATTTAGGATTCGGGATTTTATCATTTAGGCAAAGATATAAGCATTATATTTGAGATTTTTTTTTTTGTCTAAACCATCCGATATTCTCACACCATTTTGGTATAGGATTAATTCGGATTCGAGCCGGATAGAACCCAAAGGACGGCAAAGTTCTTTCTCAAGAGTTTTAACACAGCTGCATATCCAAAGTTCGAACTCGAAACCTCTGATTAAGCTAGAATAGTTCCTTACCAACTTATCTACATGCTCTTGAGTATTATATTCGAGACTTTACTAGTTTGGGATTTCGATCTTTGAAAGATATTAGTAGAATCTGATTCGTTACTGGCAGTTCAAAAAATCAAGCAACCTTGAAGGATAAAAATTCATCATTTCAGATTTTACATGCTGTCATAGATGAAACGAGATTGTCTTTGTTCTTTGATTTATGTTTACAGAAAAGTTAATTTTTGTGCGGATTATTTGACTGATTTGGCCCATGACAATTGCCCGTTTATTTTTTGAATAGCATATTGCCCTTTTTTTTTTTATTTATCCTGTTTTTTTAATTTCTATAGTAGGATCCCTTTGCTTCTTTGCATAAATCTATCTATGCTAAAAGGTCAGAAAGGTCCTTAAATAATAAAAGGTTTTACAATTGAGCTCTTATCTTTTTTCACAATCAATTGAACCATTATATTTTCAATTTTACTCTATCAAACTCTTACTTTGACGAAAACTGTTAGGTCTGTTATTTTTTTTATCACGGACACTAAATAAATTTAACAGTTTCCATACAGATTTAATGGTTTCAATCCACAAAAAAACTCAATTGAGTAAAAATTAAAATGTAAAGACTCGATTAATTGAAAAAAAAAAATTAAGCACTCAATTACAAAAATCATTTTTCTTCAAAGGTCTTTTTGACCCTTTAACTATCTATCTATCTATCTATACTATAAAGATAGGAAAAAAGCATTTGGTGCAGCCATGTTTATGGTTAAACACGTTCATCTCCCCATTTGCAGCCATCTTTCTAGCTAGAGGTGTAAAACAGGCCATAATTCTAGGGTTGGTCTGTTAATTTCGTGAGCTTTTAAGGGACTGGTTTCATATTTTTAGGCCTATTTAAAAATGGGCTAGACGGGTTCACGGGCCAGCCAAAGAATTGGGCCAATTTATATACTACTTTCCCTGGAGATAAGTTTGTCTAAGAAATGAATTAAAAAAGACACATGACCTAAGAATTACAACGACTTTTAATGCCCACCTACTGCTGGTGTTGCGTGTGAGAGTAGAATTATAATAGCCCATGTGGTAGTTTTATAAACAAACTAAACACAAATTTAATCGATGTTACAAGTCTATTTTTATTTTGTAATTTTTAAAATTAGTAAAATTGATTATTAGATAAAAGTTATTAGTCATAAAAATATTTATTTCCTTCATATTGTTTAGTACAAAAGAAAAATATGTTTACTAAAGATAGAGTTTATATATCAAACAAAATCTTCAAAAATAATTTTTTGAGAAAATTGGATTAGCTTGAATTAAAAAATACAAAATACTTAAATTAAATAGTATGGCAAACAGATAATCTGTTCTAGAAACAAACAAATTAAGATAATGATGTAATAACAATAAAAAGTAAAAGCACTAAAATATATATACGGCATAGTGGTTCAGACAATTTAACGAAGAAGTAAGAAAAATTAGTTTAGAATTCTTTGTTCATATTATTAATCAAGTATAAGATTTTAAACTCATCTGTAAGCATTTTTATTTTAAAAATAACTAATTGAATTATTTATATTTACTACAAAGTACAATATGCAAAGTAAAAATATTTTTTTTGAAAAAGTTAGAGGTAAAAACCCTTTCATATAATAATTTTCATTTGAAAGCAAAATATATGCAAGTAGAAAAAACAAATAGATAAAAATATAAAGTAATATCATAAAACAATAATGAGAACTGGATTAAAAAGAGTTAAAGACTCATACAAAAAATATGTTAAGAATTTAACTAAAAAAAATTTGTTGAGAAAAAAATAAAAGGACCTAAGTAAAAAAAAATTGTTGAGGGCAAAAAAAAATGAACAAGTGTCACTCAAAGGGAAAAGAGGAGACAAAAATATATTATAGTATAGATGCTTAAAATGCAAAAATCTCGCGTTACCATGGGTTGAGATTAGTTTTTGCTTTTAATTACCACCCCCCTCACCCCCCCCCCCCCCCCCCCCCGCCCTGCCCTTCCCTTTTTTTTTTAATAGCATATTGCTTGTTTTTTTATTTTCTGTAGTAGGATCCCTTTGCTTCTTTGCATAAATCTATATAAGTTAAAGGGTCAAAAAGGCCCTTAAATAATAAAAGGTTTTACAATTGAGCTCTTATCTTTTTTCACAATCAATTGAGCTCTTGTATTTTCAATTTCACTCTATTAAATTCTTACTTTGATGAAAACCATTAGGTCTGTTATTTCTTTTGCCACAAATAGTATACAGATTTAATAGTTTTCATGCGGATTTAATGGTCTCCATCTACAAAAAGGCTCAATTAAGTGAAAATTAAAATGTAAAGACTCAATTGATTGCGAAAAAAAAAATAAAAACTCAATTGCGGAAATCATATTTCTTTGAGGGTCTTTTTGACCCTTTAACCATCTATCTATCTATCTATTCTATAAAGATTGGAAAAAAGCATTTGGTGTAGCCACGTTTATGGTTAAACACGTTCATCTCCTCAATTGTTGCCATGTTTATGGCTAGAGGTGTAAAACGGGCCATAATTATCAAGTTGGTCTGTTAAATTCACGAGCTTTTAAGGAATGGTTTCATATTTTTAGGCCTATTTAAAAAGGGGCCTGAACGGGTCAGTACTCGCATGGATAAGGGTTGAATCGCGAGCCAGCCAAAGAATTGGGCCAATTGACCCATTTTTTCTTCTACTTACTGTTGCATTCAACCTAAAATAATCATTTTTGGCCCAAGCTTTTTTTCCGCCTATTCCAATTTCCATGTTCAGCACAGCCCAGCCCAGCCCAAGGTAACAAGAATTCATGGGTTTGCTGACTATGCTTTCACGACCCCACCCTTGTCCCTCCAAAATAGGCCTATTTCTAGCCAAATTCCTTTTGTAGAAATGAATCGGGCAACGGCAGCCAAAGTCATTAAGTTAGGCTTAATTAATGAGCCAATATTTCTGTTATAAAAAAATCCAAATTAAAATATGTATATTAATCAAAGTTTATATGATTTTGTTTTGTATGATTTTGGTCAATTCCCAAATTTTTTTTACAAATTGAAATTAGGCTTAATTAATTGATAAGGCCGAATTCAATTGATGAGGTGTGGTCTTTAGTTTATGTTTAAAAGTTATTGTTTTAATCTTTAGGTTGCGCCTTAGTAAATAATAAAGTTGAAAACCAAAATATGTCAAGGTGTCCCACCGGCCTAAATTTTTTGATCCATTTAAATGTGGGCCTAAATAGGTGAAATCCGTTTAGACCCATACCCACATGAGCCCGCACCGGCCCACACTGCACTGCCTATTTACAGGCTTCTCCCCTACATTTGGCTCTCTCTCCCAAGTCTTTTCTTCTCTCTCTTTCCGTCTTTTCCTCTTCACTCTTTAGTTGCTGGCACACCAATTTACTCCTCTGCTCTAATGTGTTTGGAAAAAAACAAAGACTTTGAGAAAAGAGCAAAAATAGTTTTTTTAATTATCTTTTCTTATTACATCTCACTTATACATCTCTATTTTTCTTTTATCTTTTTTTTTTCCATTCTTCTTACCCAAGTAAGGATGCAAATGGGTATGGCTTAAACAGGATTTCTGAGGTTACCCTCCCCGATTAATCCTAATCAGGTACCTTATAATCGGGTTTTAATCGGATTAAAGTAGTGATTTCATTACTCATAATGGGTTCAGATAATGTCTTTAGGGTATCCGAACCCGATTAACTATCTCGTTATTTTTCTTTTTATTTCGTTTGGTTTTTTTAAGAAGTCTATTATTATATTTTACCTTAAGGTTAATAATATTTTTTTTAACAGGATCATCTAAAATTATGGATATAAGTTGTATGTTTAATGATGATTTCAAATATGTTTGTATTTTTATTAATTTATTTATGTTTGTAATCTCATAAACATACTTCTCTGGGTTTTAAGTTGTTTGTTGGGCTACTAAAGTTTGTTAAATTATGATGGAATTTATATGTTCTTTAACTTTATGTTTTTAATTAATAGAAAAATAGATATTAGAATTGATTTTCTTGGGTTCGGTTCGGGTTCGAGTTAGTAAACAAATTTGTCAAAAATTTAATTGTATAATCAGGTAATTAAACAAATTCGGATAATAAACAGATAGTAGAAAATTTATTAAGATAAGATTCGGATAATACATTTAAAAAATAATCAAATAATTATAAAGTTCAAGTTTATTTATTACTAATGGAATTCAAAATCGAGTTCTTCAAAAATAATCTATACTCATCCCCGTTTACATCCTTATACCTGAGTCACATCCTTCACTTCTCTTTTCTTTTACCATCTCACTTATCCTATCTATTTTTTTTCAATTTTATTTTATTTTTTTGTCTGATCAGATTATCACCCACTTACCTTACCCCATCTCTTTCCTTCTGTTTTTCCTTTTTACTTTTCTTCTACATCTCACCTGTCCCAACTAGCTTTAGGAATTGCAATGGTTGTGGTTATTGACTTTTGTTGATTTTTTATGTTGCATTTTTTCATAGCTAATGTTATTTAGTCCTTTGAATCTTTGACAGGTAGTTTCAAAACCTTGGAGATCTTTGCATTTCGGGTTAGTGGAATTTGCCTCTTCTTTAAATTCGTAAGTATGTTTTTCTTAAGACTTGTTCCAATTGTAGCTTAAGGAGGTTTTTGATTTTTGATTTTTGTCTTTGTGTTCAGTTTTGTTCTTTCGTTAGTTAGAAGATTTTGTGAGGTGTTTTGCTGAAGTAGCATGAACATATTTTTAACCCTAATTCATTTTTTATTGGCTTATCGGTAAGGCTGGTAACGGGTCGGATCGGATCAGATTTTTGCAAAAATCTGATCCGATCCGATTCGAACTAAGTAGGTTTTTTATTTTGTGATCCGTATCCGATCCGAGTAGAAAAAAAATGTCCGATCCGATCCGATCCGAATTTATACGGATAGGATCGGATCGGTCATTCGATTTTTTTGTTTATGTAATTTTAAATTTTATTTCAATTTTTTTAAGGCATTTAAGCACTTTTGGACTTTGTTTCAATTTTTCCTTAGGATTTTTAATTAAATATAAAACTTGAGCTTTTAATTTAAATAGTAAAAATTACAAAATACTAAATAACAAAGTATTCGGATATTATCCGTATCCGAATTCGATCCGAACCAATTTTATTCGGTTCAATGATGTCATGATCCGAATCCGAACCGAATTTGTTTATTATCCGATCTAAACCGATCCGAAATTCCCTATTCAAGTCGATTTTTCGGTTTTATCGATTTTTTTCTCAGCCCTAGTTATCGGGGTGTTATTTTGTTTTATGATCTATCATCGAATTCAATCTTCACTTCCTTCATATGGCTTACTCTTCTACCGAGTTTTCCCACCCATACCTACACATGCCCATCCCACCGACACGCACTTACATGCTTTTTTTTTTTATAAATACAAAAAGAGAAAGAAAGGGAAGAGCTACCCAAATATACTACACCCAACAGAGATTAATGTGAGGTAAATTTTCGGTTGCTTTTTAGTCATTGGATCTTTGTAAAGATGACAAATGTTTCTTTTTAATCATTGAATCTTCGTTTTTCTTGCGGTTTTAAGGTTACAAATGCAAATTCTTTGGTCTAGAAAGGAGAAACAGGATAATGAAGGATTTGGAAAGATAGATTGGATTCGAAGGAGATAAGAAAATAGGGGAGGTTTTATGTTCAGATTCACAGAAGCTAAGTTAAGGTTGTCTATTCGTAAAAATTTTTTAGTTGTACCATTTTTTTTAAAGCTAAGCTAAGCTAAGCGCTTGATCCATTTTTTTTTATTTTTTGTTTTTATTAAAATATGGCTTCAAAAGTAAAGCTTGAATGGTTGATATAGCACCTGCAATTTCATGGGTTCGGCCTCTGATTCTAGAGGATGTCATTTTCTTTTTTCCTTGCTTTGATGATAGTGTAAAGACCATAAATTTTTCGTACCGGATTTGTAAGTAATTGTATAGATGAAGAAAATTAAGTATTAAGGTGTAATTTTGAATTTTTACTATTTTGGAATAATTAAATCAAAAAATTGAGTTTGGTGCACTTGATGAGAAGTAATGAAAAATGATTTTTTTTTTGCAGCATAATGAAAAATGATTAAGACTAATGTATATATGGGATATATACATACATATTAATTAAATAAAGAAAATAAATATATATTTGTACATTAATAAAACTGAGGAAACAATATTATACACACACATATATACACACACTTGCTAAGCCTAATTTGTGTGTATATATATGACTAGTTAGAAAAGAAAATTAAAGCAAAAATATAAATATGTATAAATGAAATATAATGCAAAATATATATCTTCTAAATTTAAGTTTCTTCAATCAATCAAAATTTGAGTTTTTTTCAAAACAAGGGTTTGATTTGTAAAATTAGGTTTAAAAAATTTAGGATATTTTTCAGTTTAGTCTTTTTAAGAAAAATCAAACTTTATTTTTTAAAGAAATGCACACCTCAACATGTCAATTGGCACCACGCGTGTGAACACGTGGTACCAGCTAGCATTTAACGTTGAAATTGACAGAAACAGTAACGAAGGTATAAAACAAGTCAGATTTTCAATTTTAGGAATCAATAAGTGACTTATAAAATTTTTGACACTAATTGAAAAAGTCACACAAACTTGAAAGACTATTTATGATATTTACTCAAAGAAAAAGGAAAATGTTGAGAACTATTAATTCTTGCATTGGATAAACACAGGCACGACTGGCACAGTTTAATTTAGGATACTGATTTGGTTTTAAAGAAGCAAAGATAAAAGCTCCCATGACTTGTTGTACATATAAACAATTAAAGAGAAATAATTCTGATTTCTCTCTTCATCTTGTGAGGACTTAGAGGTGTCAAATGGGCCGTGCTGGGCAGGCACGACCCATTTAAATATTAGTCCATGTGTTAATGGATTCGTGCTGGCATGACACTATTTTTTAATGGACCGTGCTGGCACGGTCCATGAATTTAAGGGTGTGGCCCGGCACGGCACGTGGCCCATAGCACTAATGGGTCGTGCTGGGCGAAGCTCAATATTATTTTTCGTGCCTTATCGTGCCAAGCACGGTCCATTAATAAATTTTTACTTTTTTATTATTTTTAAAGTTTTTATTTATTAATTTAAATAATATGCAATATAAATAAATATAAAAAAAAAAAAGACACATAATTCACTTTGACAAAATGCCTATATCCAAAAGAAAACATAATAATATATATTAAATAAAGATATTGAAATTTACAACTCTAAAAGGCAAAATGTCTATCTCCATTAGAAAACATAATAAAATTTACTTAATAAAGATATTGAAATTTGTGTTAAAAAAAAAGATATTGAAATTTACAATCATAAAAAAAGGAGCAACACGATAAAAAAAGGCTCCACTTTGTAGGGTCTGGGGAAGGTCATTATACACAACCAAAAGACTTTCACTTTGTAAGGTTTAGGGAGGGTCATTGTATATAGCATTCTCTCTGCATTAAGAGAGAGTATTTTACTTTGAACTCATGATTTCCAAATCACAAAGGAACAACATTTACCTTTGTATCAATGTTCTTCTTTGAAATTTATAATTCTAATATTTAAAAACACAGACACAAATACACGACTATAAAACACAAAATATTATTATTATTTTATTTTTCATTCTCTTCACCTGATTATTTACTTATATAATATGGTTTATCTAGTGTTCTAGCTTCTACATTTAACCAATCTTTGAATAAAATAATCTTTAATAATTTATTTTTTGGTGAGTTTTTATTAGAAGTGTATTTAATAAAAAGTTATATACAAAATATGTGACATATCATACATTTTATATTTCAAATGAAAATTTTATAAATTTATATATCAATTATTGAAATACTTCATACTTAGATTTGTTAAATATAATTTTATTTATATAAATGGGCCAATATGGCACGGCACATGGGCTTGCGTGCCGTGCCGTGCTAACCCGCATGCTACGTGCTAGTACTGGCCCTTCATGGGCCGTGCCGTGCCAATCCATGTGCTTAAAAACCTCTAGCCCAGCACGGCACACAAATGTATATCGTGCTTGGACCAGCCCGCCCATTTAAGTATGGATTGTGCCAAGCACAACCCATACCGTGTCGAATCATATCGTGCCATGGACCGTTCAGCCTGTTTGACACCTCTATGAGGACTCAATGCAAAGTGGGGTTATTCCATATCTTTCGATTGATTTTTCATTTATTCAGTGCTGCAACTAAGTTCTAACACAACAATCTATGAAAAGCTTGCAGTTTATTCATACCTTTCAAAGTTGTGATGAAAACTAAAGATCAAGAGTGATTAATGAACCAAAGCCAAAATCAGTAGCTATCATTGCAACTTGAAGTGTGTAAGTGCAGAGTTCTCGTCAAGTCCTTTTGAATCATAATAGCTAAGGGGTGTAATAAAGCCGAACAGATACAATGAAGTGCTCAAACTTGACTTAAAAACTTGCCGTTCGGTACTCAGCTTGAGCTCGGCCGAGTCTTAATTTTTAAGCTTGAGCTCGACTCGAGATAAAAATCGAGTTACTCGAGCTCGCTCGATTAAGCTTGATTATTCAAGCTCGATTCTTGAGCTCGAGCTTGAACTCAAATATATATATTTTTTATATATAAAAATATTATGTAGCAATTACATATAATAAATTATATATTTTTTAAAATAATAATATATTGAAACGTAGTTTTAGTAAAGCATATGTTATTTCTAAAATATAAAATGCACAACATATTCTTGTGTTTTCACTTAAGAATTGAAAGTTATGCACAATAGCAGGGGTCATTACAGCACTTAAGAATTGAATATATACATTTCCGTTAGCATTCCTTATGATAACTAATACAAAAGAAATAACATATTCTTGTGTTTTCACTTTTCTAGAAATGAAATTTTATGGTGTTCAAAGACAATATATTCCATATAATCACTAATGAATCCCAACAACATTTCCTGGAACAAGGAAAAAACCGATCAATCATGAAAAGAGAAAGAAAAATCCAACGGCCATGAAGTTTAGAATCAATACTTAGCAAAAACAAATACACCAAATGATCCAAGATCCTGCAAACACATCGTATAGCTTTAACGTTAGCTTTTCAGTATACATGTAATCACCCACAAAGACACAAACACAGAAGATTGGCATGCGTCAGGGAGAAGATTTGGTGCAGGGTTGCTGGATCTGTGTGCGGGGTAGCTAGATCTGCGTGTGGGGCTGCCGGATCTGGTGCGAGGTCACCGGATCTGCGTGCAGGGTCGCCGGATCTGGTGCGAGGTCGCTAGATCTGTGTGCTGGATAGCTGGATCTGTGTGCAGGGTCGCCAGATCGGTGTGCTGCGGCGTAGGATCTGATGCGGCAAACGTGGTCTGGGTGGGGAAGGGATGCGGCAGGTTTGGCTGCTTGGGAGAAAACATTGAAGATAAAAGTGACTAAATGTATTAGGGTCTTTAAAACTTATGATGTAAAGGTAAATATGTAATTTCATATTAAATTAAGAAAAGCTCGAATAAGTTCGCGAGCTACTCGAGTAAGGTATTTTAATACTCGAACTCGACTCGCTCGATAGTTTGAATTCGAGTTCAAGCTCAACTCGACAAAAATCGAGTCAAATTCAATTTTTTTTTCGAGTCGAACCCGAATAACTTACGAGCACTAATATACCGTTTACACTCTTAATAATAGCTAACGAAGTCTTGCATTGTGGTTTCACGGTATATAGGGGGCTTTCTTCTGATAACAATTCCTTAATTGGGCCATAAATCCTTGTTGAGGGGTATAAATGCTGGGTGAAAAAGCATGCCACAGACACTCTAGGGCCTATATGATTTGCCAAAATCCGGTGCTCCACGCTTTGGAATTTGTCATTAGATATAAGCTGCAACAACATAGAAACCAAACATGTTTGTTAGTAACACATTTTAACTGACTTTCCTCTGTTGAAAAAAAAGAACAGTAAAAAAGAAAGATATCCCTCGAATTCCTAAGAAGACTATTACAACAAGGAAGATGGTGGAAGTAATTCATGATTATTAAGAAACAAAATGAAGTAGCATGCTTCAGTCGAAGCCATTGGAATGCTTGTACTCAAACTTACACGATGAATTCTGGTACGAACTTTGGAAGATGCTTAAAAGATAAGGTATGAAACTATCTTTTATGAGTTTAATGTAAACCTGACAATCCTAAACACAATGTGGTAGCACGATACAAGAACGACATGAACAAATGGCCCTCTCCTTTTCCAAAATATGTTGTCCAGTACAAGAATCTAGCTCTGACATGATGAAAAAAAAGGCTAGATGGATAAGAGGCACAAATACAATGTATTTTAATATATAACAATAACTTGCCTGTAAGAGATCTCCAATGTTAACAACCAAAGCCCCTGGTACAAAAGGAATATCAATCCGGTGATTTTGATGGAAAACTTGGAATCCACCAATTTGGTCTTGAAGTAGGATGGTGAGAAAATCAGGATCAGAGTGCTTAGTAGTTCCCATAGTCAGTTCAAGCTCCGGGCATGCAGGGTAGTAGTGACACAGAAGACAATGCCCCTTTGGACAATCCAATGCTAACAGGTGGTCCGGCTTTAGCCCAAGTGTCTCGGATAGCAACTTAAATAAATTAGTCCCTACTTTATGAATCTGTTTTGAGTACTCCATTGTTATATCTCTACATAATTTTAAGATTCAGAACAAAGATTGGTAAATGCTCACTTCTTGGATACTCACGATTTCCTACTTATTATTTTATTAAAAAAACACACACACATACACACTTAGTAGGCATATATTGAAGAATCTGTAGAATATTTCTCGAGCATGATATGCTTGAGAAATCTGCCAAGTATATGAAGCAAGAACATTAGTGCTAGAAATTAAATAAAAAATTTTCAGCACCCATGAGCTTATTGAACTTTAGTATTGTTTCAAAGCCTCTCTAACCTAATATGCTGTAGGATTTTTGTTTCCTTTCTAACTAAACAGAAACAACTTCCATCTTCTACATCCATGACTTTTCATCAAATAAGCAAATCAAATTTAGACAATGGAATCAACTCATCAGCAATTTCCCGATATCAAGAGAAATGGAAATACTTTCAATGTACCTGCAAACTAGAGGCAATTCTTGTGGGTCAAGAGGTTTCGGGTCCCATAACACAAGACAAAGTATCCCTCCAGTTGGCGTAAACTGACTCCTATAAATCAAAGTTACTCCGATACATCACTTTCTTCGTCCTCTTCCTTGTGTAATACCCTGTCTTAACCTCCCTCGGAAGCTCGTGAAACCCACGCGCCGCCTCCAACATCTCATCCAACACTCTTTGGTGCACCCCATGATTGACCACCTGAAAGAACCCAACCTCCCCTGCCGCCTTCTGGACCCCTGCAATCACCTCATCAGACAGGTTTTCAATGTTTGCAAGGTCAATGACCGGAATAGCAAACTGGTTTTGAATTGGTTCGACTGAATCCTGATCCTCCTTTGGCCGGCGGCAAATTCGAGGAATTTTGGCTATTCCAGCATCTACAAGGCCTTTGACACCTGATTTTGATTCATCAAAGGCTTTGAGTTCTTGGAATCTATCATAAGTAGTTGGATCTCCCATGCAGGAATCTTTGGTGAAGCTAGCAGCCATTAGGACATGACAGGGATTGGGCAAGATTCAGTTTAGAAATCCTAAACGCGATCATATGATGGATAAAAAATGAATGTGATGTATATTAAATTTTGATTCAGATTTTTTTTTTTTAAATTACATGTTTCTTCGTTCGTTTAGTGCAAATCGAATTCGATAATTCTTTTTACAATTTCAATTTGTATGGCTAATTGAGGCACAATCCATAAATTGATTCAGAGTATTTTTAAGATTATCTTTTCTTGCTGTTGAAATCATGCCAGATTTAATTTCCAACAAGAAGTTCATAAGTCAACAATATTCGTCCAACTACAGTAATCCCACCTTTAGAAAGAATAAATGATGCGTGTCAAGAACTGGATTAATTATATATATAAAATATAAGAGTTATAACTTGATACATTATTAATGTAGTTTTTATATTCTACAAACAGAATTAAGATATTTTAAAAGATTAGGATTAAGATATATAATCAATAAAAATACCAAAATCGTACATTAAAAGGTTAAGGTGGCTTGCCAGAGGTTAGATATTATTATTATCGGATGATTTGGATATATCTAGGTAAGTTTGTGCTCCTGTTAGGCCCACGTACCTGTCCATACTAAAGTCTGTCTCATTACACCGAAAATGAAGAAATCAATATACGGCTATCCTGTTCAAATAGTCATATATGGGTTCAATATGTATAAACATTTCAATTATCACAATAGTTCACAACTTCACATCTTTAGCTTCTACTTTGATATGTCTAAAAAGAAACTTGATCGTATTACTGAGCAAATTAGACATGAAAGTAGATCTATGATGATATAATAAATGTTCTTGAGAAGCTTAAGAAAATGGGTTTAAGCATTGAGGATATAATTGAAATTGGTATGATGATAATGGACAAACCTCAAAATGTTTATCTATTTTGGGGTTTCAAAAAAAATGTAAGAGTAGCCTTTGTTCATCGGTTACTTGCCTAGTGAAGTTTTTTAGTAATATGGGTTATAAATACTAGTTTTTGTTGGTATTGTTTTTGTCATAATTGTCAATATTATGATTCTACTAGCAAACCTATTATTTTCAAGATTTGTTAATGTTAATCTTGCATTTGCTTTAAGAAATTGATCTTAATTTACAACTCGCATTTGTTCTTAATCCTTATATATATATATATATATATATATATATATACACACACACACGTATGTGTATATATTGTTTTAACCAAAATTATGAAAGGTAATCTGAGTAGTAAATGGAGACAATTGCATTTGCATATCAAAATTTTTTATATGCAAAGATTACTTTTTTTATATTTGTATTTTTATATGATTTTATGGTTTTTTTTTTTATTTTCTTATTGTTTGGTTCATGATTTTATACATTTTTTTTGTTATTTTCATATTATTATAGTGTGACTTGAAAGAAAAAAAATTGTCAACTTTGAGTTTGTACATCAATAAAGGTAATTTTGACCAATAAAAAATATCATCTTAAAGCTTAATTTATCACTGTATAGAAAATCCACCCAAATTCTTCCAATGTTGGATTTATGGGCTTGAAGTTTGCGGTAAACAAAAAAATTTACTTTTGGGTTTAGGGTTGGTTTGGCGGCCCACTGTGAAGCGTCTAGCACTAGTCTAATGGGACTTTTGGACTAAAAGACAAAATATTTGGAAAGCTTACTTACTTTTTTTATCCTTACTTTCATTTTTTATTATTTTATTAAAAAATTATATACTTAGTGGTCAATTTATCTATTTTAATCTCACCGAAATCCAAACTAATCTTTAGTTCGTCCATTCGATGACTAAGGATTCATTTGAATAAACGATGTGATTGATGGTAATGATGAGGTTAGTATTGTAATTGTAACATTAAAAACTTTATAGTGAGACTAAAATCAATAGTGAGATATACCTTTGGATGCATATGCAATAATAACGATAATATGAAATATAGTGAAAAAAAATAAAAAAACCCTTAAGGATATTAAATTAAAATTTTTATAAAATAAAATTTATAGTATATATTTTATATTTATAAAATTAACAAATAATTAAAAATTACTGAAATTATTTTTAAAAATAATAATTTTAGTAAATTAAAATTTATTAAAATATTATTATATCAAATGAAAAATTTTTTATTAAATATTTTAAAATTATTTTCATGTCTATTTTGATATTATTTAAAATTATATAATTTATATATCGTAAGAAGATTGATCCCTCTAGATAGGGGGAATCAATCTATCATTGCAAGGGGATCAATCACCCTATAGAGGGGAACAGTCCTCTATTGCTAAAGGTATCGATCCCTTTGTAACTTAAGGGATTGATCTAAGAGGGATCCCAGCATTGATTCCCTTTATTACAAAATAGAAAAAGAAAAAAGTATTCTGTTTCACGCTATTATTTGACAAGTGATGATAAAAAGAAAGCTGATAAATGCACCCAAAATTTAGTCTTTACACTTCAAATAATTTAAGGAAAAAAAAATCCTCCAATAAAAAGGTAATTTTGACATTAATAAAATTATCTCTTCTTCTTCATGCTTTCATCCCCTTTCCTAAACCTAAATATTTTCTGCATTCATATTGTTTATAAACTTTGAAAAAACTCTACGAATCAAGAAAAAAAATAAATTCATTTCATAGTTTGAGTAAAAATAACTGTTATGTTAGCATAAAAGAATTAAATAACATGAAAATAAGAAAAATTTAAATCAAAACTATGTTAATCTGAACATTGATCCCTGCACAAGACAATTTGCACGAAAACATTGTTTCTTGTGCAAAAAGCCTTGCGAAGGGAACTATTAGCCGTGCATGGGAAGATTGTTCCGGTTTTTTTTATTTTTTACTGATTCTCATTACGCTAGAAACGTTATATGTTTTCAGATTTTTTTTATTTTTTAATTATTATTATTTGTTTACACATTTCTAAATAGTTAGAAAACACTTTTGGTGGTTGGAATAGGGATTCTCAGATTTTAATGTAGGGATTATTTAGGTATGAAGAAGATAACGTGAGAGTGAGGAAATGTTGATGAATTTAATTTAAGGATAAGATGGTAATTTTAAAGGGTGAGAAGTGTAATTTGCAGTGGTGTTTTAAAAATGGGAATCAAAGATAAAAAGTTAAAGTGTATTTAAAATTTCTCAGCTAAAAAAAATTAAAAGTTAACAGTAGAATTAAGGGTCCATTGAATTGTTGGGACTACATCAGGATGCAACTAGCCAAGTGATGCAAATGGATCACTAAGCACGGCTGAATATTTTTGTCCTAATCGTACCACATTAAGATTTCATTTGAATCCAAACAGAATTTACTATCTTTAAAATTATTCGGTAGGAGGATTTTCTTTAGCTGACATCTCTAAACGATATTTGTATCAAAATAGAGCTATTCTGATAGTTTATTTTGTATCAAAATTAGCTCTTTTTCTTTTGTACAAAACAACTCAAGAGCAAATAGGTTGCTTAGACCTTGAGCAAATGGAAATTATTTTACATTAATACAACCAACTTCAGAAAATGATGATGCATACATACATACATACATTCATACATTCATATATACATACATTCATATATACATACATACATACATACATACATACATCCAATAATAAACCAATCAAGCCCATGTTCACAGCCTTAAGAGATGTAGGGGAGAAGTTCCATCAAGCCCATGTTCATAAATGTAGGAAACATAGTCTCTAACTGTTGTTTCTCTATAGATGGGAGGATTATGTTCTGACAGCAGCTCTTTAATGGGTCCAAACAGCCTGGAAGATGGTAGTAAGCCTGTGCTGAAAAAGCATGCCACTGAAATTCTTGGGTTTTCACGTTTTGCCAACACTCTGTGCTCTACGCTTTTGAACTTATCATTTGTCATAAGCTGAGAAGACAATAAACAAGAATGTCAATTCTGAGTATCTGAATCCAATGTGATGAAGAATGTTAACTAATAAACCTGCTAAAATTTCAATCCCCACAGCATCATCGGCAATATTTTTATGAATTATATCTGTATTCTGTAAGGATTTCCTGCTTACCCCAGGCTGTATATTGCATGACAGTTCTAAGAATGTAAAATCACATTGAAGGATCTGTAAATTTCGTGTCAAAATACAATCGCAACAACAGAAAATATTAGAGAGTGAGACTTGCCTGTAGAAGACCTCCAATATTGACCACTAAGGCACCAGGCACAGGAGGAACATCAACCCAGTGATCCTGATAAAGCACTTGCAAGCCTCCAATCTGGTCCTGCAGAAGCACTGTTAGGAAGTCATTGTCAGAATGCTTGCTCATGCCTAAAGTCTGCTCTGGCTCCGGGCATGGTGGGTAGTAATGGCTTAGGACTATAAGTCCCTCAGCACATCCCATCTCCTTGAGGTGGCTTGGATTTAGTCCAAGAGCTTCAGACAATAATTCAAACAGAGGACTCCCTAATCTGATCACGTGCTTCGTGTATTCCAGTTGAACATCTCTGCATTTCAATAATTTGTCAAAAATGAACTTCAGCTATGAAGAATTTTGAAAAGAAAAAAAAGAAGTTCAAATAGTCATTGACAGACCTCAATACGGTAGGCAATTCTTCTGGTTTGGGAGGATCCGGAGCCATGATGCAAAAACAGGAATCCCTCCAATTTGCGAATGGAGCAGTGTACAAATCGAAGTTGCTAGTATACCTAAACCTTGTTTGGCGATCACGTGCATGAAATTCTTTCTTTTCCTCGAGATCTAGCTCAAAAAATCTTCGAACCCCATCCTTCATCTCCTCCAGAATGCTTAAAGGTATCCCATGATTGATAACCTGGAGGAAACCCCATGTCTCAGATGCATGCCTGACTTGGTTAATGATCTCCTTACGCCGCACTGGATTATTACCAACGCCTTCTAAATCAATAACAGGAACACTACATTGGATTTTCTTGGTATCTGAAGGTTCTTTCAGATTATGTGGTGGGATGAACATCCGAGGAACCTTGGTAACCCCAGCATCAGCGAGACCTTTGACACCTGCTTTTGAGTCCTCAAAAGCCTTCAGTTCTTTTTTTCTGTCATAATCGGAATCATCACAAACTTCAGCGCCACCGGTTACCACCATTTTTCTTGTTTCCAAAGATGACCCAAGCGGTAGAAAATTATGTGGAATACTGAATAGAGTTAACTATTAAGACTAGAGGCGCACTAGACGACAGGAAAATTTGATACGCGTTAAGAGTGGCTAGAAATCAACCACATCAAGAACAATAATAACAATGACAGCTGCTTGGTCCCATGCCTCGCTAACCACAAAAAAAAAAGCTCTTCCAACTGACAATTGTTGACTATGGTTTAATTGTATTGTTTTTTATTTTCAAAAAGAAAGAAAATGGATTCCAGAAACACTGAGATTGTGACATCAGATTTGGTACGGTCTTTTAGTTTACAAAAAGATTTGGCCTCAGGGGACCTCGGTATAATCTTGAGGACACCAAATCTTTATATTGTACTTCTAATTTCCTTTCCCTCAAATTTTCAAGGCAGTCCTTTGAAGGAAACATGGCCTTAAGAAATTTCATGGCGATGACAGTTTCCAAACTGAACTGGGATATGGCAATTCAAGACCAAATGGCCATGTTTTCATCAGTGCAATTTTGCTTATGACTTGTTAACGAGGGTAAAGAGCCTTCATGACTTGTCACGGGCCTTGTGGTTGAGAACAGAGGAAAAACAGAACAAAAAGCAGAAGGGATAGATTTATTCTGGTAACAAAAAGTTTAGGTGACACGAGACTTTTTCAGTCCAAGGTCAAGACATACTGTAAGTTTAATTGAGGACTTACATTAAATTTACATATCATCCACCAAAAAATATTGTTAGAAATAGGAGTCAAATCTAAACCTTATAAGCAAAATGGATAATCTTTACCAACTCAACCAACTTTCACTCGGGAAAAAATAAAATATCTGGTGAACTCAGTACTTTTTTGCCCCATTTATGATACGATTTTCATAATTTCCATTTCCACAAACCATCTAATTCATTTTTAAGTTGGGTAAAGGACATTTGAGTTTGACTAAAATCATTGAAATCAAAGATTTTATTTGAAGAAGCTAAATTAAAACACTGACCACCACAGTCTGATCATGGACCACAGAGTCAACATCTACCGGTTAAAATTTTCACCATCAATTACACATTTTGATGGTCTTTCATCAAACTAAAAGTCACTAAAATTCCGGTGATAATAATAACATGAAAAGAACACATGAAAAATACTAGATCATATAGATTAAACTGGTATATAAAATGTATTTTCTAGGTTCCATTCGTGCTGCTATCGCCATATATTCCACAGCTGATTTCACAACTTAAAAGGTTGAAGCGAGGAGACCTCATCGATCCCTTTTGAGTACATATACGTCAGAAAATCTCTGGCAGTTATCTCTTTGTAGATTGGGGGGTTGTCTTCTGATAACAATTCCTTGATTGGTCCATAGACTCCTGTGCTATCATGGAAGTTCCCTAACTGAGGTTGTGTTCTGAAAAAGCATGCCACTGAAATTCTTGGGCCATTACGTTCCGCCAAGACCCTATGATTCACACTTTTAAACTTGTCATTTGACATGAGCTGCACCAAAACAAGATACAAAATTCAGATTGAATAGTTTTTACTTTAAATATGAAAACTCTACCTATAAGAGAGTGTAAGAGGCCATCTCAGCTATAAAGCTATTTTAATGACAAATAAAGGCAAATTATGCCCCTTGGACTAGTGTTAGCCACAAAATACAAATAAAGATTAGTTTCATACCCAATGTAACTTTAAAGAAAATGAAAAATTATTTTCAGCATATAGATAACTGAATATCAAGTGTGACATATAACTCTCTTACTGAGCCGTGGTTTGCTCACTCCCCAATTTTAACATTTCAGGTTTTGATGATGGTGAGATCCAATAGTTGTGGATTACGGCTGCACATAAAGGACAATGTAACAGACCGACTGATTTATATGAGGTATGATCATTTATTTTCTGTATTTAGACATGTATGCAGTACTACTTGCTTATTAAGTAAGATAGGGGATGTATGTAATATAAACAATGTGATGTAAATTTGTTTAATAGTTAGTAAAAGTGAAGTATCACAGATAGCCCAACCGGATGAATTGTGTAAAATAAGGTTAAAAATGTGGTAACGGGTCGTTACAGATTTAATGGTATCAGAGCATGGTTGGCCTAATGTCTGTGGATACTTTGAAAGGAAAAGTGTTAAACATCCCCGGTAATACTGTGTCGTCTGAATACATAGAGAAAATAAATGATTGTAAATTGAGAAAAAAATAAATTAAAGGGAGTGAGAAAGTATAAATTGACAATGTTAAAGAAATGATAGGCTCAGAAATTACCAGAAAATTGGTGATTCTTATAATCTAAATAAAGGCCTATTCGGTAAGGAACCGAAAGGACTCGGTGAGGGGCCCCACCAGTACTTTACGGTCCAAATCGAACTGAGACATGAAAATGATGGTATGAAGGAGGGGAATGAAATATCATCATTAAATAGACTTTAAGATCACCGATTGAGGGTAATTTGAAGAGAGAGAAAATTTTGGCCAAAAATGACCAAAATACCCATAACCCTAAAATTTTACTGGGAGTCAGAATAGACCAATAGAAGTTGGATTTGAGTGATTTGACAGAGAAATTAATGATATAAAGCTGCATTTCATGCAAAATAATCAAATTGTGGATTTTAGTGAACTTCTCTGTCGAAATCGAATGAGATTTTAATTGCTGATATAAGTATCAGAAAGGATATTATCAGCACATAGATGATCATATCGTTGATCTAAATGTATACTGAGAAAGAAAGAAATGTCAAAATGACGAAAACGCCCCTGTGTTGGGTGATGTTCGGAACAGTGATAAAACCGAACTGAATTGGAATCCATCGATAGTAATGGAATTATTAATGACATAGAGGATGTCATATGGATATAACAATCCCTATTACTGATTCCACTGACACTTAGATGACGGACGCGAATTACGAGTGACCTAGTGAACGGGCTAGGCCTCATGATAAAACCTCGAGGGGTGACCCAGTGAACGGGCTGGGCATTCTCAAAGAGGTTAATACACGTGTGTACAGGCGGACGGCGGACGAGCCGAGGCCTTATATGATGCGATCCGATAAAAGTGTAGTGGAATGCCACAAGATGATTGGCTCGTTTATTGATTGTAAGGGCCTGAATTACGAGTGTATCGACTCGAATAATTATTACGGGATCGTGGATATTATGAAAAGTGAAATGATTACAGAAAATGACTGAGAAGGTGAATAGTACAGATGAGGAAATCCATAGCAGTACGGTTGATTAAGGTTCTATACATTTATACTATTTTGAGGTATTAAATGAATATTTAATTATAAAACTCGAGCATTATGAGATATGCCTTGCCATTAATGTACTGCATGGAGTGTTGTGAATTGGAGAATATTCCAAAGAATAGTAAAGTAATAAACAGAAGAAGATGATAGCTAACCTAAGTTCTCAAGGACCCTTGAGACAGAACTGGAATGGGCGACCCAATGATGGGCGACCCATAGTGGATCATGTGTTGTGAGATGCGGGCGAACAATGTTATCGCCGACTCACTAGTAAGGGTAAACCTGGGGCGAAAGGATCGCCTAGGGGATGCTCGCCGACGGCCGATTCGAACGGGCGGGACTCTTACAATTATTTTAATGGCAACACGAGTGAAAGGAACTAGGTACGTAAGGGTGCCAGGGTTCAAACCTTGTGGATAACATACTCAAGGGAATTAAACCTGAATCTATTAAATGAAATGGATTTTAAAGCAAATTACAGAGATAATAAATTGGTTAGCTGTAACATATGTTGATAACTGTTGTACTTACTACAGCTTACTGGAATGAGATCCGTAAGGCTGTAAAGTATTAGTAAACAATAAAATCAAGGTAGAGTATGAGTCGAAATGAATCGAATAGTAAATGTCTCTGCCTTGAGAATACACAATGTAAATGAAAGGACATGAGGATGAAATGTCCGAATTAATAAGAAATATGTGATTAAAGAAAGTATCGGATTTGATTTCTGATAGAACTTCAGAGTTATATAAATTGGAGGAATCGAGATAACATTGACTCGATTTTGAATATGAAATCTGATTCTAAGCTTATATCGGAGAACTTAAGAAAATCCGAAAGCTTAAGAAATCCACTCTGGAAAATGTGAGAATAATGGAATTCATGTGTAAAGGTCTGAATGACGAAAACACAGATAGTGAAATTGAGAATAATGAAGTTGTCTGTATGTGTAAATGAGAGAAATACAGATGACCTCGATATGTAGATGAATGAAAGTGATATAGTAAATGGTTACTATGTAATAAAGTTTTGTGAAGAACAAATATTCATCTACATGATGAAATAGACGCTTTATGGACCTGATTCGATATGCATGAGGAGTTTATAAGACTAGCCTCGGTATAAAGCGTCATCAGATAAAAGATTGGAGATTGATATCCATAAGATGACGATTAGAACTCGGAGTGAATTTTACGAGTTCCTATTGAGGTTACGAGGTTAATGATTTGCCTTGTGAGGTATATAAGCCTAAGAATTGAGGCATCCTTACATGAGTAAATGGATGAAATGCTGATAGAGCCTAAAGTACAAATGAAACAGGAGCCGCATTGTGGTATAACCCTTAAACTCTTAAAGAATGTGGATTTGTGTTAAGATTGCCGAATAAGAGAATTGGCTAGACAGTATCTCCTCCTGAGATATATGATCTCGAGATGACAGGATGACAGTGAACCTGTCTATGATATAGTGATAATGATGAGATACGAAAGTAATGAGTCTAGCTAGATACTACTGCCAGTCTATAAAAAGAGCGATGAGACTAGCTGCTCTATAGATGAGACCTAATTAAAGAAATTAAAGTCGGTAAATGGATAAGTGTAAAGAAAAGATGGTATGCAAGATTTTAAAAGATCTTAGCAGTATAGTACCATACCAAGCGAGAAACCGACTAAAAGGATGAGAGTAAAAATATGAAAACGAAAATGAAAGTGGAATAAGGAAATAAGTTGCATGATGAGTAGGGAACATGAAATAGTTCCTGAAAGTAAGATTGAAAGTGATTTGTGTTGGTTATCACATAACTGTGGCAAGATGTAAAATCAAACCAAGTTTGATAAGTGAAATTAATGATACTCCAAGGAGTAAGATAATTGATATGTTTACTGCCAGTATATAAATGAAAAATGATTATGCATATAACCACCGTAACATGATAGAAACGGTGGAAGTGTATAGATAATGTGGTGAGTAAATGAATAATTGAGGATTCAATTGTGGAATCTAAATTATGAAAAGAGATTTAAAGACCATACTACATGAAGAGAATATGATTGTCTCATGATTTATGATTGTAAGAGATGATCAATAGTAAAGTCTGCAAGTGAGATGCAGCCTTAATGAAATAAAAGAGAAAATGAATACTGTGAATAATAAAGAGTCCAAAAGAGATAAGATAATATGGAAGTGATTAAAGACTAATGATCTAAATAGAATCACGTTCCATTATCGGAATCCTTTATTCTCTAGTGCCTTAGTCACAGTATGAGTGAGAAACAGTAGAAATGTATATGTACAATTCCAGTGAGCATTACATGTGATGGGAGTCTCTGAGATGCCATATGCTTAATGAGAGATAGCAAAAGGCTTTGAGATCCCAAGTGTATTGATAGCACCGCTCCATACTGATACGTATACATATATGAGCGTGAGATGTAAACGCTCCATGATGTTGAGAGAGCGTGTGCATGAGATGTCTAAGCTACTGGGACAATTACATATAACTGACTGACATGTGTACATGATAGTATCGAACCATATCGACTTGGCACTAAGTGAGAAAAATAGATGATGAACAGCATAGATCAGCTGTGATATGAAAAATATAGTGAATGGACTCTTATGTGAAAAGAGTGGAAAGGAACAACTCCCAAATTGATAAATGAATTTATGGGAGTATAAATATATACTAAATGATGAAAGTCTTCATGTAGTGATCTAAAAGTACTCTGGAATGCTGAAAGTGTACTGGCAGTATTACTTGGAGGATGACCTAGAGGTCAGAAGTCGTAAGTATACGGCATATACCACCTTTGGACTTAAGTTAAATTCGGAGGACCGAATTTCTTAAGGTGGGGAGAATGTGATAACCGTAAATTTTCCATTTATTGGAAATAAATATTAGAGAAAATAAATATTGGAAATAAATAAATGAATTAATTATGAGAACGGGATACTAGTGAAAATCCCGAGAATTGAGAAAGGAACGGATTGTGGAAATCCGAGTGAAGGCAATTTAAATTGGAAGTGAAAATAAAAATAATGGAAAGAGGAAATTAAATTCGAAAATAAGGAAAGGAGGAAATTTAATTTGGATAAATAGAAATCCAAATTAAATAAGAAATTGAGAAAGAAAATATATATAAATTGTAAATACAATATATATTTTATTATTACATTTATATAGGTATATATAAATGTTATTTATTTCAAAGTACATAAATATATACATATATATTTATACTAGATATATATTTTTATACACAAAATATATATCTTTATATATATAAAATATATATAGTACTATATAATATATATAATAATAATATTATATGTATTATATATATTATAAGTATAATATATATGTATAATGTATAATTATAATTAAAATAAATAAAAAAAAAGAAACAGAATCGGGAGTCCCGATTCTGTCTTCTCGAAGGGTGACCGGCCCTTCGTCGGAGAAGGAAGAGAGGAGAAGGGAGAGAGGACGTCGGCCGGCGAGATAAGGGGTGGAAGACAAGGTGACCGGCGACGGGAGACGGCGAAAACAGAAAGGAAAATCGAAGGAAAAACTGGCGGAGGCCGGGAAGAAAAAAGGAAGAGAAAGTGGCGGTGCCGGCGGAATTGGCCATCGCCAGTGTCACCGAAGCTTCGCCGGAGGAAGAGAAAAACGTGGGAGGCCACGGTTCAGGCGGTGAAAGGCGGAGGAACGCCGACGGAGGAGGAGAAGAAACCGAAGCAAAACCGAGTAGATCCGCCGCCGTGCCGTCGATTCGTGACGAACGGAGGCCAGATCCGGCTTCACCGTGGTGCCGGCCAGCTGCTAGGCCCTTGAGCCGTCGGAGAACCGACCGCCGGCGAGGAACCGGCGAGGAAGGAGGCAGACCGGTCCGGCGGGAAAAAGAAAAGAAAAAGAAAAGGAAAAAGAAAAAAAAAAGAAAAGAAAAGAAAAGAGAAAAAGAAAGAAAAGAAGAAAAAGAAGAAAAAGGGAAAAGGAATTCCGGGAATTTGGAGAATTCCCGAGAATTCGGAAATTACGGGAAATCCCGAGAATTACGGGAATCGGTAAGAAATCCCGAAAAGTATTAAATTATTTAAATAATTTATTTATTTAAATAATTATGGAAAAATTCTAAATTTTAGAATTTAATTTCCAGAAAATTCCCTCGATGACCGAGCCGATGGAATCGGGCGAGGTGAACACGGGCGCGACCTATGAGAGGCAGTCGCCGACCCGAGACAGGTAAGGGAGACATGTGCCGCCTGTAAGGATATTCGGCCACATGTTTTAAATTATGCATTTAATTTATAAATGCAATTTATATTGATTAGTTTTGAAATTTGTGGTGATTTATCGGTTTCAAATTGTGGTGAAATACCGGTTGAAAAATATAAACTGTATTTTCCGTGCAGGAGGCTAGCCAAATCGGCAGCCGTTATACTGCCGAAAAATTATCGAATAATTACTGAAATTTACCGAAAATCACCGAAAATCATAATAAATGATTTGATTTCACGTGAAATGATTTTCAAGTACGAAAATCGAGAAATTAAGTAAATTTCATAAAACATGAATATAACGATATTTGATTTTAAAATACTCATGTTTTTGAGAATGGTGAAAAGGAAATCACCGAAAATTCATCCTGTAGGTGATATTTCACGTGAAACGAGATGAAAATGAAAAAGAGACTGAAGTGAATATTTTTATAAATATTCTTAAATATTCACTTGATTTTACAAAAACCTTTATGGTTTTAATTATGAAAATAATTAATTATGAAAATTCCATAAAGGTTAAGAAATGATGGAAAACTATGATTTCGAGACTAGAGGTCTCTACACGTGTTTTTAGAAAGAAACATGATTACGGGATTTATGAATTTGGAAAAATAAATATTTTATTTTTCATAAATTATTGAAAAACCATGTTTTCAAGTGAAAGCACTGAAAAGCGTGCATATGGTTTTACGGTGGAAAAAGGACAATTTTGCCCTTCTATATTTTCAGTAATGATTTATAAACTGTTTTCACCGTATGAAAAATATGATTTATACCTTTATGAAATATTTTGAAAAATGTTATTTATTTGATAAATTTCATAAAGGTGATTATATTTACATGTGAGCCTTATGGATATTTGATTTATGGTGTTTAAAGTCCATAAAGGCTATGGTACGGTTTATATTGTTTTGAGACTTAGGCCCCGAGCTTCATGCATCACATATACTGTTACTGTCACGTGGCTGATTGACCAGCTAGTCATCAGCGTCCCGGATTGTCGCCTAGCAAGCGTACACCGAGAACATATTACAGATCATGGCCATAGATCTCATTACTGTTACTGTGTCCCTTAGTGGACGATGATAGCATGATTTACTTGTAGGGTGTTGCCTAGTCTCACTTACTGCTTATTGTTTACTGTTTACTGATTACTGAAAGGATCTACGAAATCCTATTTACTGCACTGTACTGTTTACTGATGAAAGACCGTACCAAAACACTGTGTTACTGAACTGTACTGTTTACTGAAATGGTAGCCATTGATTACTGTTTTACTGAACTGAAAGCTATCATTTACTGTTTTACTGAACTGAAAGCTACCGTATACTATTTACTGAATTGGTAGCTACTGTTTACTGTTAATGACTGAACCGTATCGAGATACTGTTTTACTGAATATACTGTTTTACTGAACTGTACGATACGGTTACTGATTTGAAAAGAGAAATAAATGTTTATTCTAAAAGAATAACATAAGAATTATTTCTAAGATAGAAATAATCGAAGAAGTAATTATCCAATGATTGGATATTTACAAATCACTGTACTGTCACGTGTTTTACTGTACTAAAGAGAAGAGAAGTAAACCACTGTTTTACTACTGAACTGTCACGTGTTTTAAGGTATACTGAAAGTGAAAAGAGATAAGTGGTTTACTTTGTGGAAAAACAAAAATTATATCGTTTGGAAACAACGGAATTAGTACTCCCTACAGTTGCTTCTAGGTTCCGGAACAAGTCAGGTATTTCAAAATACCTGCCTTACTCTATCTAGATCCCTAGCCGACTGTAGTATCCTTCCTACATGTGAGCCTAGAGCCAACTAGGAAGATTTTAAAGAAAATGAAAAATTATTTTCAGCATATAGATAACTGAATATCAAGTGTGACATATAACTCTCTTACTGAGCCGTGGTTTGCTCACTCCCCAATTTTAACATTTCAGGTTTTGATGATGGTGAGATCCAATAGTTGTGGATTACGGCTACACATAAAGGACAATGTAACAGACCGACTGATTTATATGAGGTATGATCATTTATTTTCTGTATTTAGACATGTATGCAGTACTACTTGCTTATTAAGTAAGATAGGGGATGTATGTAATATAAACAATGTGATGTAAATTTGTTTAATAGTTAGTAAAAGTGAAGTATCACAGACAGCCCAACCGGATGAATTGTGTAAATAAGGTTAAACATGTGGTAACGGGTCGTTACAGTAACATTAGAACATCTCGTGGTTTGCATCAAAACAAAGCAAATTATGGATCTGGATCCAGAATTGTTTTCTTTCTTTTTTTTTTTAAACTGGAGTCCAATGTGTCTAGATTTCCCCATGACTAGCAGTATCGTCAAAATCACAGAAAAAACTTGCCTGTAAAAGATCTCCAATGTTTACTACTAATGCTCCAGGTGTGGGAGAAACATCAAACCATTGGTTGTCATGAAGAACATGCAGGCCACCTATTTGATCCTGTAGAAGTACGGTCAAGAAGTTAAGATCCGTGTGGCTGCAGGTCCCTAGGGTTAATTCAGGTTCAGGGCATGGTGGATGGTAATGTCCTAAAAGGAGGAGTCCTTCAGCACATCCCATGCCATTTAGGTGGTCAGGATTAAGCCCAAGGACCTCTGATATCAACTCAAGCAGCGCTAATCCCAGTTTCATCACTTTCTTTGAGAAATCCATCACTATGTCTCTACAAGTCAATTACCATTAGTTCAATTCAGGCAACCATGATTGGCTACTGAAAATGGAAAAGTAAAGAGAAAGATAAAAGTCAACGCGAAATAGAGAATAATTCTTATCACAAACCTGCATACTTCTGGTAATTCTTCAGGGTAGGCCAATGGGGAGCCATGAAAAGAAAGAGTAAGTCCCTCCAATTTGCAGCCTTTGGTTTATACAAATCAACATTACTTAAATACACAACCTTTCTGCTGAGATCACGTGTGTAGAACTCTTTCTTTTTTTCGGTGTCTTGCTCATGAAATCTTCTTACGCCATCAATCATCTCATCCAAAATGCTTATAGGAATTCCATGGTTAACGACCTGAAAGAAACCACTTCTCACAAGCATTCCGGAATTTGTCAATTACCTCCGCTCGAAAAGATGAATCTTTGTTTATGTCTTCGAGGTCTATGATCGGAACACTGAACTGTGAATCGCTAATAGCTGACCACTTGTCGAGGATAAGTTCCTGATCAACAAATATACCAGGGATCGTCGTCACCCCACCATCAAGCAATCCTTTAACTCCGGCTTTTGTCTCATCAAAAGCTTTTAATTCACTTGTTCGATCATAACCTTGGTCTGCTTTTGAAAGAATTTCACTAGCGTGTGTACCATCCATTTTTGATCTTCTGTGAGGGGATAGGATTATAAGAAATCTAACTTAATAAAATGAAAATCTTATCAAAATTGAGGAAGAAATGAGAGTTTTGTTTGTATTTTATTTCCATCACATAGACACATCTTTGTATTCCCAGGCAATAAAATAAAAATATTGATATGACAAAGTCTACCCGTGTTAGGCCAGGCCCAATAGCGTCAGAGATTATCACATGGCAAAGACTCCTAGTCCACGTGTCCATCGGCGACAGAGGCAAAGCGCGTCACACCTGTCGCTGGGCAACAGGCTCTTTGTCTCACGTGGCATTCGGTGAAAGAGGTAGAGGTGTTTGATCATACTTGTCGCCCCGCGACAGGCCCGCAGTCTATCGCCTACAATCATAAGGTGACACATGGCGCTCATATACCTATCGTCTGGCGATAGATCCACAGCCCGTCTCCTATAGTCATATGGCGACACGTGACGCCTGACCTCGGCTCCCGCGAGCGACAGAACCCTGACACCACAGTGTACCACGTGGTGTGAGTCTCTCGCAAGCGACAGGCTCCGAGTGCTTCCGATTTTCTAGGAATTTGTGTTATATTGAGACACAGACTCTTAGCAAGATGATAGACTTATCCTTAAACAATTAACCTAGGATGTTGGCCTATAAATAGGCCCCCAGGTACAACTTTATTCTCTAATTTTTTGACTACTGGCTTTTACGCTTCCCAATATTGAAGGCCTTTTTGCTGACTTAAGCATCGGAGTGTCTACGCAGGGAACCACCCCTGCGTCTCTCTGACTTTTGTTGTTTTACAGAAGCTTTTTGGAGACACGTGGAGACTAAGTACGAATATCAACGTCAGCATACTTTTATTGTTGTTTTATGCAACAACAAATATAAAAACCCTATCACATATACAATATAATATATTGCATCAGTATCTAAAGAAAATGACATATACACACTTAGTAATTTTTTAATTAATTACTTTATCACTAATTAATGATTGAATAATTATCCTATACGCTGTCAAAGAGTTTTTTTTATTTCACAAATAGGTTAAAATGATTACATATGTCCTATTTTTTTTAATGAAACAGGTCCTGTTGTTTTTATTCATTAATAATAACATAGTCTGGATTGGTAAAAGGAAATGGAGGTTTTATTCATTAACAATAACGTAATCTGGATTGGTAAAAGAAAAACCTAGAGATTGGAACCAAAGGAGATAGAAAATGAGGGAGGTTTTATATATAGATTCACAGAAGCTTAGTTAAAGTTCTTTATTCGTAAATTTTTTCAGTAGTACCAAGTTTTTTTAAAGCTAAACTAAGCACTTGATGTTGGAACCAAATCGTCCACAAAGCCCATTAGCACAATAACAAAGAGGAGAAAAACTAACCTTTGGTGGGTAAGCTATAACCCACCAAATCACCACCATTTTCGCCAATCCCGCCACTGCCATGGAGAGGGGATGATGCCGGTGCTCCGCCGGAGGTCCGTCGATACTGGTGGAGCTGCCAATGTGAAGAGGATAATGGTGAGAATGGTGAGAATGGGAGAGAATAGGGGAGGAGCTGCCCATGTTCAGTTTAGCCAAAATGAGCTACAGTACCAATGGGCCATACTATTGCCTATATATAAGTGCCATGGGCAGGGAGCCCCTATATCATAAATCATGTATTATATCCGTCCCATTAAAGATAAATACATGTATAATATAAATATATTACGTATATATATGGTCACACTATAGACAGAATATACTACCAATTAATTTATATGATATTAATTACACTTAATTAATCCACATTATTGAGATAATTCAACATTCTCCCACTTGGATAATTAAGTTAATTAACGAAAATATCATATAATATCAATATATTCATAAGACCTTCTGAATACATTATACCGAAAGGGTACAAATGTGTAGGCTTACAAATACTTTAACAACAACAAGCCTTTTATAAGCTTCAAAATGCATCATACCGACAGGGTACAAATGCGTAAACTTATAAAGACTGCAACAAAAAAAATAGTAGTATTAGTGTGAAATGGAAATGATATGAAAACAGAAACAATATCCATTTCCATTAGGTCCATGCATCTAAACCAAATGATGCCTTGCTTCAACAGAAGCATATGAGACTAATACCGAATGTCTCATCCAACAGAATGTCATATTCATCAAAATGCGAGCAAACAAAAATATGCATATATGGCAAGTGGGAATCCATTAATACAGTTATAACTGATTTCATTACATAGAACTCCCACTAACTTAATATGACAAATGGCTCCATATGCCTCATACAAGTGCTATGTCGTCAAGGCACTTAAGCAGCCAAACTTTCAGTTAGCCAGAATGAGCTCTTTCACTATGTACTCTACCATCTAATCAAGCAATGGATTCCATTATTTTCTCTCTAACAAAACCAAATGATGATATCTAAATATTTAAAGTGTGAGGAACTCCTAGTATTTTTTTTTTGAGAGAGAAAGTACTTGCTGCAGCATTACCACGTACACCTACAAGACTTCGAAATGGCAACCACAAAAAACCAGCCCTGAGACGAAATTCTGCAGCCTAAATGGCCCATCATGTAGCTTTACAACATACTACATATTTAGCCTCCACAATCAAGGATGTTGTAAGTGTTTATCTTATACTTTCCAAAATACAACTCCTTTATGTCACAAATATATATAGCTAAAATAATTTTCAATATCTGGATAGCTTGCAAAATTAACATCAGAATATCTGACCAAACTCAAAATGTCAAATTTGTCAATATCCAAATACTCTCTTTATAGCTTCCAGTTCTCTACTACAGGATCGCTCAAGTATCTCTGAAATACATCTATAATATACACAATATCCAAATGTGTATAAACTTGAGCATACAGTAATTACCCACAATAAGGCATACATAACACTCGATATGAGCTCTTTTATTTTCACCTTGAGGACTTTGAGATTTTCACAATATGTCACTTTTCACTAAATGACGTCTTATTAGGAGAACAACATACAATAAACCTACCCAACACTCAATGTAGGTTCTATGAGACCAATAATGTATGCCTATTGATATGTCATGAAGAATCTCAATCCTTAAAATGAAATAGAGCCTCACTTAGATTCTTCATCCTAAAGTGACATGACGACATGGAATGTCTCATACAATAGGTCAGTGTTATAGGCTGCTATTTGATATCATCAATTTAGAGCACAATAAGCACATAACTCCTAGTGACCTCGCAATGGATCCAATTATCAAAGGATAATATTCTCCTCAAAGTGACAATCTCATTAAACTTTATATGTTACAATCTGGATGCCTTTTAATGTTCATAAATGAACTCCTTGAGTTCAACTGTATGTTCCACCTTAGGAACTACAAACTTTTAGGTTGCTTCTCTCAAACATTTTTCTATCCTAGATGTAGCTCCTAATCGAAATGAGCTACTAATTGCTATCATGATTCTAAAAGAATGTTAGGTAGAAACAGGAAATAAGGTTTTCATAAAACCAATTCCTTCTCCTTATTTAAAGCTTTGGCCAAATTTAGCTTTAAATCTCTACCTAATTTCTTGAGTCTCTTTTGGTCTATAATGATGTGACAACTAAAATAAATCTCATGCATCCTTATGCAGTATATATGTTTACACATGCTGCGTGACTAATATCCAACTCTAAGAGTTCGAATCAGGATAGTCTCCTGACAAACATCAAAATCAGAAGACACATGAATCTTACATTCATGTTCTTTTGTAAAGTCAGGTGCAGGTTCGAAATATGGTATTGGGATCAATTATTGATTCTTTTGGTTGTGGCTTTTCATCATTAAAAGATGATGCATATATGGGAATGGCACAACAAAATGTATTTTAATAATGACTTTGTGGAGTTCACAACTCCCACTCTTTAAGTCATCCACTAAATAGATTACATTGTCAAACTTAATGATTCTAGTGTCACATAACAAGAAATAAAATCTAGAATCTTTTTAGCCGATATAATAGCCAACAAAACTGCCGCTGATAGTTTCCATGTCAAGTTTTCTTGACTATGGGTTATTGCTCTTTTGCCTTACCTTATAACCCTAAACACAGGAAGCGGCATAAAATCGGCTTAATGTCTGACTATAACTTACCCTGCATTTAGGAACTGGTTTTGCTTGGAGATCAACCTTGCATATGAATTGCAGTTTCTATAATTTCACTCCATCTAAATTCCGGATATTTGAAGTGATTCAACAGAAATCATACCACATCAAAATGTATGAATGATTATTACTGCAATCTCATCCTTGTCGGTATTCCAAGCATGCATACTAGGCGTCAATTCAAAATCCTACTGTGCACTTAACTCAAAAACTAGTATAAGATTTCGCCTGGCTTCATTATACCGAGCATAAAATTCATCACTACTGTCTGATCATTGTCTTAAGCAACACAACGGAATTAATCAGAATACTTAAGGCCTCCATAAGATCAGAGCTTTCACTCTATATGACCTAAATCAAAATGGTCTTTAGTGAAGGTGATGAAACACTTATATCCACTGAATACAGTATGTGGAAATGATCAAAAAATGTCGGTATGTATCAGTTCCTGATCATTTCAATATCTGCTAATCATGTCCTTAATATTAGCAGTAAGATTTCCCTTAATACAATCTTACATGTGCCTCAAAATGTCCCTAACTCTTACGCCGCTATATGATAGATTTCCTATTTATTTTATCATAATTTGAATCGATAGTCACATCATTCACAATTGAAGAAAATTTGCCCAACATTGAGGTACAAGTCTACTGTATATAATCCATTACGCAAGATGCCAGAAACAATGCATATGTTGTTACTAAGCAAAATACTTTTCTGTTATCAAAAATGAAAAGTACAAACTAACAGTAGTTCAAAAACTATCTTCAAAATGTAACAACAATCTGGCTATGTTTTCAATATGGATTCTAACTCTATAATCCCAATTCACAACAATTTTCTCTTATTCTATCTCCGGTTGCTTATGGCTTTATCAATAATAGCGCCGGTATTCAAACACCAATAGTTAGAGGGCATATCTCCTAGATTGGATTTAAAATAAAAGCTAACAAAATGCCTTTTGCACATCCCAATCTAGAGGACTCTTGCAATCTACCCTCTTGTGCCCAAGATTATCACAGAATTGGCACACATTGATATCTAGAGGTGTTGGTGAAACTAGGATGGGAAATAGACTTGACAAATTTCTTCTTCTAAAATGACCTTCTATTGAGACCTTTTAATAATATTCCTTTTGGTAGTAATATTGGCATATGTCATCATTATGGCTGAATGAGATCTGTTAATTCAAAAGATTTCCCACTCTTGAATGACAATAACAATTTTGATATTAAAATGCCATACTTCCTTCTACATTAAATGAGATCTGTAAAATTGGAAGATCTCTAATTCTCCATCCCATAAGGAAGTAGTACTGAATCTGCCATATATGGAATCAAAAATCCTATAGCAACCTTTATCCATCTTATGCGAACTATTTTCTAATGGCATCTGTTAGCTTTAAATTGACAAGTATTTTGAAAATGACAAAACTCAAGCAAGCTTAGAAATGATTTTTATACAAGTAAATTTGCTTTGAATGAACTTAATAATTGAAATTATTTTAACAAAGTCTTGGATTGCAATTTCAATTGAAAAAGTCAGTAAATACTCTCAGAAAAGTGTTAGAAGATTTTGAACTAACTTAGAATCACAAAAGCCATAAACTTTGCAGCCAATTAAGTGCAGGAAAGTGTACTGAACAAAAGGGATCGATCCCTACTGTAGAGGGATCGATCCCAAATTGGCAGAATACTTCAAAGCCATCCGAGAAAAGTTGGAAAGTGTTCTGGAGAAAAAGGATCGATCCCTTTTTGAAAAGGATCGATCCCCTTGCACAAAACCTGACTCCAACGACTAGTTTTTGAGGGTTTCAATGGGAGGATTTGCATTAAATGCTTCACCAACTATTCTAATCGTTTGGTGGGTTATAAATAGAGGCATTTATGAAGTTTGGAGGTAGAAACAAGCACTCAAAAATCTTCAAGCTTCAAGAGAGAAACTCAAATTTGAAAATCTTCATTGTGTAACTCCATTTGTGAGATTTCTTATTGTTCTTCACCCATTCACTGAAAATTCTGTTATTCAAAGGGGTGAGCTATCCTTGTAAGGTCTGATATTGTAGAGTGTGGGTAGCAATACAAGGGTAGGGACTTGGAAGGAGATTTCTAAAATCTCAAAGAAAAAATTGTAAGAGGTCTTGCCACACCTTCAAGTGGTTTGTAAGGATTCTCAAGGAAGAGCTGAATCAAAACCTTGACAAAAGGTTCAAGGAGAGAGGATGTAGGCAAGAGATTGGCCGAACCTCTATAAACTTGCGTTTGCTTCTCTTTCCCTTACTCTTTTACTGCACTTATTTCATTGTTGTTTATTTAGTTTTAATTGTGCATTAAGAGTTAGGAAAATTAGAAATTAGTAGAAAAATCGATTCACCCCCCTCTCGGTAGAGCCAACAATTGGTATCAGAGCTTGGGCTCGAGATTGAGTTAGATTAACATCTATCGAGTAAAACGATCACTAATGGCTCAAACTAGTTTGTCTATACCTTTGGTAGGAGAGGGACACTCTACGGTTAGACCTCCACTCTTTAATGGTGAAAACTATGCTTATTGGAAGACTAGAATGATGCTATTTATTCAAGCCAATGATTATGAAGTATGGAGGATTATTGTTAAAGGTCCCCTTATCCCTATTAAGAAAGTAGATGGGACGGATGTGCCTAAGAAAGAGGATGAGTGGGATACTAATGATATTAGAATGGCACAACTTAATGCTAAAGCAATGCACACACTATTTTGTGCATTAGGACCGAATGAATATAATCGAGTGTCACAATGTGAGAATGCTAAACAAGTTTGGGATAAACTAGCTATCACACATGAGGGAGCCACTCAAGTCAAAGAAACAAAAGTAGGCATGCTCACTCAAGACTATGAATTGTTTAGAATGAAGAATGATGAGTCAATTAGTGACATGTTTACTAGGTTTACGGACATAATAAATGGTCTTAAAGCTTTAGGGAAGACATACTTTAATGTAGAAATGGTGAAAAAGGTTCTCAATAGCTTACCTAAATCATGAGAAGCTAAAGTTACTACTATTGAGGAATCCAAGGATCCTCATACACTCTCTTTGGATGAACTTATGGGATCCTTACTCACTTATGAGATGAAAATTAAGAGAAATCAAGATCCCCCAAAGAAAGTTGGAGTAGCACTAAAATCCACCACAATTGAGGAATCAAAAGATGATCATGATGTAATTGGTGATGAAGAGGACTTAAAAATGGCCATGTTCGCTAAGAGATTCAATAAATTCATGAGGATGAGAGCTCGTGGAAACTCTAGGAGACCCCTAGGAGAGAGTTAAATAGAGGTGAAACTAGTAGGAAAGAAAAGGACCAAATTATTTGTTATGAATGCAAAAAACCTGGTCATATTAAATTTGATTGTCCTTTGTATAGAAAACAAAATGAGAAGAAACAAAAGAAGAAGGTAATGGTGGCTACTTAGAGTGATAGTGATTGCTCCGATGAAGAGAATGTGGAAGATGAAGTAGCCAACCTTTGTTTCATGACTTTTGAAGATGAGAAGGTAACTTTTAACTTGTTAGATAGTAATGAATACACTTTTGATGAATTGCAAGATGCATTTGATGAGTTAGCCAATGAATTTGAATGCATGAATTTGAAATATAAGAAAATGATCTCTAAGTTGAAAAAGGAAAATGAAATGCTTGTGAATGTTAAATTAGAATGTGAGAAGAAATTAATAAATGCTAATCTAGAAATCGAAGAATTAAATAAGAAGAACACTAATTTGCAAAACTCCTTTTCTAGATTTTACATGGGTCAACAAAAACTTGATCTTATGCTAGAGACTCAAAGAGCATTCTTTGATAGAGAAGGGTTAGGCTATAATGCATCAAACAAAGAGACTCATCTTAAAAATTTCCTAGTTAAAGATAGAAAATTTGTTTTGTGCCCATTATGTAATAAACTAGGAAATTCTTCACAAGCATACACCTCTAGGAAGACCATGATTAGAGGAAAAATGGCTGTCAAGATTTGGGTGCCTAAACATGTTTTGAATTCAAGTGATGAGTCCTTAAAGATGAAATGGATCCCTAAAGATGAAATGGATCCCTAAAGGATCAAAAATTATTAGTACTAACTCTTAAGGACCTAAGAAAATTTGGGTACCTAAGATGAAAGCTTGATGTGTTTGTAGGAGGAAGTGTATTGCTACAAGGCCAAGTCCAAGGAGCACTGGTACCTTGATAGTGGATGCTCAAGACACATGACGGGTGACAAGAGTCAATTCAAGTTCCTAAAGCATAAAAGTGGTGGAGAAGTCACATTCGGAGACAACTCCAAAGGACAAATTGAAGGAATTGGCTCCATTGGTAACTCTTCCTCAACTATTGAGAATGTTTTGTATGTTAGAGGATTAAAACATAATTTGCTTAGTATTAGTCAATTGTGTGATAAGGGATTTAAAGTTGTGTTTGATGATTTGTGTTGCAATGTTGTTAATGCCAAAACTAATCAAATTGTTTTTATTGGACATAGACAAGGAAATATTTATATTGTGAATTTAAATGAACCTAATAGCAAAAATGTATGTTTTATGGCCACTAGAGAAGATGAACCTTGGTTATGGCATAGAAGACTAGGCCATGCTAGCATGCATGTTTTGTCTAAATTAGCCAAAAGAGACCTAGTAGTAGGGTTACCTAAGCTTCATTTTGAAAATGATAAAGTTTGTGAGGCATGTGTAAGAGGAAAACACAAAAGAATTTCGTTTAAACCTAAGAAGTGTGTCACTACCTCTAGATCACTTCAACTTCTTCACTTAGATCTCTTTGGACCAACTAGGACAACTAGTTTAGGAGGAAAACACTATGGATTTGTGATAGTTGATGATTACACTAGGTTTACTTGGGTGTTCTTTTTAAGTGTGAAGAATGAGGCCTTAGATAAATTCATTGTTTTCTCAAGACTTGTTCAAAATGAAAAAGGTTTTACAAGAGGAAAGGTAGACACAACCTTGTTTATTCAATCTAAGGGTAATGACTTGTTAGTAGTTCAAATTTATGTAGATGATATCATTTTTGGATCTACAAATGAGTCATTGTGTAAAAATTTTTCAAAGTTAATGCAAGGTGAATTTGAAATGAGTATGATGGGAGAATTAACCTTCTTTCTAGGACTTCAAGTTAAACAATGCAAAGAAGGTATTTTCATAATCAAGCTAAGTACACTAAAGATTTGCTCAAAAGATTTGGAATGGATGAATCTAAACCTTATTCTACACCTATGAGCACAAATATCAAGCTTGATAAGGATGAAGGAGGAAAGTGTGTAGACACTAAACTATATAGGTCTGATTGGCTCATTGCTATATTTAATTGCTAGTAGACCCGATATAATGTTTAGTGTATGCTTATGTGCTAGATTTCAATCTTCCCCTAGAGAATCACACCTACAAGCAGTAAAAAGAATCCTTAGATACCTTAAAGACACTTCTTCCTTAGGACTTTGGTATCCTAAAGATTCTACACTTGATCTCTATGCTTATTCCGATGCGGATTTTGGTGGATGCAAAGTGGATAGGAAAAGCACATCGGGAACATGCCAATTCTTAGGCAGTAGGCTTATTTCATGGTTCTCTAAGAAACAAAATAGCGTAGCTCAATCCACAACCGAGGCTGAATATATAGCTTCCGGAAGTTGCTGTGCTCAAGTTTTGTGGATTAAACAACAAATGAGAGACTATGGAATAGAAATGAACCAAGTTCCCATTAAGTGTGACAACACTAGTGCCATCAATCTTACAAAAAATCTCATTCAACACTCTAGAACCAAACACATTGAGATTAGACATCATTTTATATGAGATCATGTGCAAAAAGGGGACATAATTCTAGAGTATGTAGACACCTTGCACCAATTAGCTGATATCTTCACAAAGCCCTTGGACAAGGAGAGATTTTGTACTCTTAGAGGTGAATTAGGCATTATGAATGCTCCTTAAAGTGATTTTATGTTGAATGAATATCTTAAGTCGGTTTGTGATGATTGCAAGACAGCAATTTGAAGAATATAATTACCACTTGCAATTCATGACCTTAACTTACTGTATTACTGTTCATGTTCATAGCTCTTTGAGATTGAACTGTTGAATTTTATGTGTTTTGATCATGTTAAACTTCCTTCATTAGCCAAAACACATTTCTACTGGTTAAGACACTATCACAGCCATGTTCACCTATTGTTTCTGCATACTTATGCAAGTTTCTGCACTTTTCTGCAGTATTCTGCACTTTTTCTGCAGTTTTCAAACTCATTTCATACATCTCAAGTGAAAACAATCAGATTTTGATTTTAAGATGGTAAAAATGCATAAGTTCCATTGTTTTCAAATCATTTTTATGCATCATGAATGAGGCAAGTGACTAAGGAGACAATTCTTCCCAAATAGAATTGATTTCCCAGTCTGTCAGGCCAAAAATCTAGGTGATGGGAAGCATTCTGCCTAAAAGGGATCGATCCCTCTATAGTAGGGGATCGATCCCCTCGGAACAGAATGTGCTTCGTGCTTCATTTTAAACGTCGGCCCCTCTTTCCTTTCACAATATTCACCTTCCTCTTCACTCCCAACGCCTTTCACCATTTCCTCTCATCCAAATCTTCTAGATCTCACTCATTTCTTCACCAAATCGCTTCATTCTTTCACCAATCTTCCTCATTTCTTTCTCTTTTTCATTTCCCCTCCTCATTTCCTGACAAAATCTCCTTTTTTCTTCTCTTCCTTCTTCTTCCACGCCATGGTTACTATTCACCCAACATTTCAATTGTAAGTTTTTCTCACATTTTTCATTCAATTTTTTGCATTTCTAGTTTCTTTCATCATGTCTTGCCTGCCCATTTGCGTATCTTGCATTGATTTCCTTTCCATCTAGGTTTTCACTTCATGTTGCACTTGTCTTTTTTCTAGGGTTTGTACTTAGACTATTTGTAGTTGTTCATCAGCAATTTCTTGTCATATATGTAACTCGATCTTGGGTTGTGGCTCTCTGCTGTTGGTTAGATCATATCTCTCCCACACACTCATCCATAGTTCACCAAACTTATGCCCACCACCTGTTCGATAAAAGTTCTCAACGAAATCTCCTATCTTTTTCCTACTCCATATGGCTCCTAAAGTTAAGCATACCGCTCAAAAACGCAAAACTAATGCTTCCTCTTCCTCCTCCTCCATACCAACCACCTTTAATCGATGCTTTCGCCATGCTAATGAGAAAACCAAATTTCTAGCAAACTTTGCAAATATGCCCATTAAGCATTGGCGTCCTATTGATTTCGATTTCCTCGAATCAATTAATTTTCCTTACCTCGCCAAGTTTAATGAATATTGTTGGACCCAGTTCCTCAAAATCAATACTCCGTCCCAGCAAACATCATTCGCGCCTTCTTTTCCAATGCCGACATCATCTATGATCCAAATGATGACTGTACGGTTGTAGGGATTCGATCTTTATGTCATGGGCAAAAATATTGAACTGACCACAAATCCCTCTCCCTTGCCTTTAGACTTCCTGACAATGGTAATATCTATGAAAATATCGATGTCCCCTTAGCGTTTCCGGTTACCGATAATCGTACAAGTGACCTTCCTGTCTTCGTACGCCTCCTCCATATCATCATCTCATGGAATCTCCGCCCTCTGGGCACCCGATATTCTCACCTTCGCAAACTTGATCTTTTTTGGCTTCATCATATTCATGAACCCGACGGCGAACGACCAGACCTCCTACACTTTATCCTTCATGACTGGGTGAAGATTGTTCGTGGTAAGGTCCACACCATTGTCTTCCCTCAGCCTCTCGCCTTTTACTTACTTTCTAAAGGTGTTGACTGCTCATGTGAGGTCGGTATACTTCCGGATCCCAGCACCACAATCAATCTCTCCACCCTCCATAACCTGGGGTGGTATCACCATCAAGTGGGTGACACATTCGAATGGGTGAAGAGTCATGGTCCGCCTGCATCTCTAAACATGCTCTGGCACCAGTCGACGAAGAAGGAGCGGACGCAGCCGACGCACCTGCATCTGCCCTTTCCGGCTCCACATCAACCTCTCTCGACCAGATCATGCATATGCTTCAACACTTTCAGCATGACGTGGGTGAGCGACTTGGTCACATCGAGGCCACCCAAGGTGCCCTGTTCGATGAAATTCAGGATGTCCGCATGCAACACGAGGATTTCGTTGAGCAATATCACAAGACCTTTCCACGGCGTTGATCCTCCTCGTTGTTGCATATGTCTCCTCTAGCTAGTTCTAGTTTCTAGTTGTCTCGAGACTTTTGCTAGTGTGTTTGTGCTCTAGTTGTTTTATGTTTATGACTATGACTATGTTCATGACATTGCTAGTTATGCTTTCTTGTTGTTTTATGTTAATGACTATGTCTTGTTCTGACTTTAATTGTGCTTTAACGACATTGGGTTGTTCTCTGTTTCTCTTTATCTCATTGTCAATGCTCATGACTTATTCTGCTTATCATAGGTATCCCCTTAATTGCTTTAAATTGACTTATACCACTAACCATTTCTCCATGCTATTTGTTCTGTTCCTTTGCTATGACAAAAAAGGGGAGAATTAATGTGGTAAACTTATATTAAATTGAGGGGGAGCAAATATTGAGGGGGAGTAATGTTTTTCAACAAATTAAGTAATCTCAATTTTCAAACATATAAGCAAATTTACCTTAAGTTTTGTCATATCAAAAAGGGGGAGATTGTTAGCTTTAAATTGACAAGTATTTTTAAAAATGACAAAACTCAAGCAAGCTTAGAAATGATTTTTATACAAGTAAATTTGCTTTGAATGAACTCAATAATTGAAATTATTTTAACAAAGTCTTGGATTGCAATTTCAATTGAAAAAGTCAATAAATACTCTTAGAAAAGTGTTAGAAGATTTTGAACTGACTTAGAATCACAAAAGCCATAAACTTGGCAGCCAATTAAGTGCAGGAAAGTGTACTGGACAAAAGGGATCGATCCCTACTGTAGAGAAATACTTCGAAGCCATCCGGGAAAAGTTGGAAAGCGTTCTGGAGAAAAAGGATCGATCCCTTTTTGAAAAGGATCGATCCCCTTGCACGAGACCTGACTCCAACGACTAGTTTTTGAGGGTTTCAACGGGAGGATTTGCATTAAATGCTTCACCAACTGTTTTAATCGTTTGGTGGGTTATAAATAGAGGCATTTATGAAGTTTAGGTAGAGGGGAGGATTTGCATTAAATGCTTCACCAACTGTTTTAATCGTTTGGTGGGTTATAAATAGAGGCATTTATGAAGTTTGGAGGTAGAAACAAGCACTCAAAAATCTTCAAGCTTCAAGAGAGAAACTCAAATCTGAAAATCTTCATTGTGTAACTCCATTTGTGAGATTTCTTATTGTTCTTCACCCATTCACTGAAAATTCTGTTATTCAAAGGGGTGAGCTATCCTTGTAAGGTCTGATATTGTAGAGTGTGGGTAGCAATACAAGGGTAAGGACTTGGAAGGAGATTTTTAAAATCTCAAAGAAAAAATTGTAAGAGGTCTTGTCACACCTTCAAGTGGTTTGTAAGGATTCTCAAGGAAGAGCTGAATCAAAACCTTGACAAGAGGTTCAAGGAGAGAGGACGAGGACGTAGGCAAGAGATTGGCCGAACCTCTATAAACTTGTGTTTGCTTCTCTTTCCCTTACTCTTTTACTGCACTTATTTCATTGTTGTTTATTTAGTTTTAATTGTGCATTAAGAGTTAGGAAAATTAAAAATTAGCAGAAAAACCGATTCACCCCCCTCTCGGTAGAGCCAACAGCATCCATAAATACTTCTTGGTAATTCCTAATCGGAACACTTCCTCTGATGTACTCTTTCATGGTGTACCTTATATAATCAGAGAATTCTCACTTGAGTGTTCCTAAATTCCAAATATTTTGTATTTAAAGAGCTCACATTATTGGGTATAGTAGATAGATCAACTTTAGAGACTACTTCCTAGTTCAATATGTCCCTAACCGTAGAGAATAATTCATATTATCTATCTAATTTGATCCTATTATAGATTTTGTATGTGATAGTTGCACAATATGGAGGCTAGTGGAATAACTCAATAAATTCCACAACACACTACCGAGGATAAGACAAAACTAGTTGAATATAACCTAAATGATCGCCCACCGACAGGGTAGGAAGATCGTGTCATATCCCAACCAGAATCCTCTCAGTCCTAAGCATCTCTAAAAGCAACTAACAATCTGACAAGAAGAGACTAACCACTTCTAGAGACCTCAGTAAATTTATGCAACTGCAACTATCACTATGTATTGCCTTATTATTATATCCTTAAAATTATCAGAATAAATCGTCAAAAAATCTTTATGAATATTCCTGTGACAGGCAAGTACTAGTAAATCCAATTAATGATTTAGAATTTTAAAAAATATTCACAAAATTTATTGATCAGAATTAACTACACTAAAAATATACAATTCCTGAAGCATATGTAGTAATTTTAGATCAAATATCAATTAATTAAATTAATTTCACATAAATGTGAATATTCAAATAATAAGGCAATATCAATTTTAGAGAGTTTATTTGTTTAAATAAATTATTAACGAATGAGTAAACCATAATCCAAAATAGCTCAAACAAAATACCCAAATAATTTATTTAAACTCATTTAATTAGGCCAATTATCAATAATTTATGGGCATGCGTATATTTTCAAAATTAAGTGAATTATGAATTAAATGGGTAATTAAATTTATAGAAATTACTCCAAAATTAATTCCTCCAAAATTCACTTATGTCACAGTAATTTTGGGCCTAACAACTAATTATGGCTATTAAATAAAATTTGGCTTATGACCAAAATTGTCCAAAATTAATTAACCAAATGGCTCATAATTAATTAATCAAAAAATGGCCCTTAAAACCATAATCCAAAATGGCCTATTAATTAATTATGCAAAATAGCCACAAATTAATCCAAATTTAATAGCCAAATAAAATTAATTAATTAACATGACCCCTAAATTAATTAGGCAAAATGATCCTAAAATTAATTAATTTAATTACCCAAAATTAAATTAATACTAAATGGCCAATTAATAAAATTAAATAAATAAATGCCCATAATGTAACAAAATTATTTTGGCCTTGTCATAACGTGTCAAGTCCGTGAACCTAACCCGCTAGACTTTAAAAATTCAAGGAGTCGCCACCAACCATTCAATCCTAGGTGTGATTGGTCACCTATTCTTGTCTAAGGATAAGGCTTGGTCTACGTTCAAAAATTCTAAAGTTCGGGAGTACGATTACGTGTGGGGAAGGATTAACACCCCACAACGCCCACCTTAAGATGGTACCAAATAGTCTAAAGTTATCTTAATTTTTCCTATTTGTTTGCTTTAATTTCGATATGATTAAATATTGAAAAATCTTCTAAGTCTCCTCCATCAAGCTGGTTGGACAACTTAAAAGTTCTTCTCACCTCAAGAGTATTCAAGTAGGACCAATCGCTTTCTTGAAGAGGCTCCGTCGTCGGATAATTTAAATATATTATGAAATACCTAGTTTTGACTCCTATCCCAATTTATATAAAAATTATTAATTATTTTTCTATTTTTATTTTTTAATCTTATAATTATTTTTTATTTTACTTTTTATAACATAAATAAATATGAGTTATTTAATATTGAAAATTTCCTCTAGACCTTCCATCAAGCTGGTCAGGCCTTGGAAGAAATCTCCTCACCTAGGAATTTTAAGAAAACTACTCAAGCACAATTCCCTTTTAAATTCCATCATCGGATTAATCCACATTTATCCAAGTTGTTTATTATTGTTTAATTTTATTTTAATTTTTTAATCATATATTTATCTTATTTTTATTCTATTCTTTTAATTTGGATTTATTAATTTCGATTTTATTTTATTTTTATGATGAATTATTAAATATTGGAAATATCCTCTCAAGCCTTCCATCAAGCTGGTGAGACTTAAGAGGACTCTCCTCACCTCAAGATATCTAAAAGTACTACTCAAGCCCAGTCCCTTTAGAATTCCATCGTCGGATAATTTGTATTCATATTCATAATTTAATTATTCTTATCTAATTTTTGTATTTTATTTATCTTTATTAATTTTTTATTGACTTTCCACAACCTAAAGGCTTTTCTAACATTTTTTAAAAGGTTAACTTTCTAAATAAATTTCCTGAACTCTATTGCATAAATTACCCTAGACATGCAAATTATTTAATTAGTTCCTAAGTATACATGCAAACTAAGTAACACATTCATGTTAATCATCATGCAAACAAATTACAAATATACAAATTATATACATCAAATCACTAATTTAATTATCATGCAAATTTGTATTAATTGAAACCATCTTAAATTAAACCGCATGCAAACTATCACTAAAATACATATCAATCTTAAATCCAATTATTAAAGTATACATATCCTACAAATATTAAATTACCAAATTATTTAAACATACAATCAAATTATTATATTATATTATTAAATTAGTGGATTAGATTGATCAAAGGATTAAACAATTATTAAAGTATGAAAGAACCTGATAGAACAACCAGTTTTACTTTTCCACTTTCCTGTCTTGTTGCTCTTTACGCATTGAAGCTCCTTCACACAAGCCATTCACCGCATCTTCTCTGTGTTGTTACAACAAACGGTCATAGCAGCCAGGTTCTCTTGTTTCTTCTCTGTCTTGATTCTGTTATTGGCTATTCCGACAAGTTGTTCCCTCTCGTTCAGCTCTCGTTCTGCTGTACGTTACACTGCTGTCACGATTCCACAGGTTCCAGCCTTTTGAAGTAGCTCTCCAAGTTAACAGTTGCTTCACGGGTTCTCCTACTTTGCTGCTGTTTTGGCTACGATCTTGTTTTCCTCTTCAATGGCTGCTTGTTCACGTTTTTGGTTCCAGTGGCTGTAAAATAGTGAGGCAAATGGAATGGAATTAACAAATTGTTGAAGTGGGTAAGGAATTAGGCGGGGTGTGAGAGGACTGGACGAAGCAGGCTTGATGGTTCAGCGTTGAGCAGTTCGTTGGAAGCAATAGGTGATGCAGCAGAGGCGGGCTTGTTGTCTGGCTGAAGTGGAAATAGTGGTTTTGCGATGAAATAAGGACCGGATTTTGCTAGGATACCGAGTTGAAGAAGCTTGATCCCCCTCCTCTTGAGCATCATGCTTTTTTATACATACACTATTAGTGTTCTATTAAAATTAGGTCATATTAATTTTTATCTTTTTTTTTATTTTCTATTAATCCTAATTATCTATTAAATTCCTATCCTAATCTAACTCTAATAATCTAATTTTAATCTAATAACAACTCTCCTATAAATTCTAATAATTATCCTAAAAAAATCTAATAATCTAATTATCTACTTCTAAAATTAATTTTTATTTTGTTTTCTTATTTCATTTCATTTATTTTATTTATTAATTCCTTCCAAATCCTAATTTTAATGTTAATTCTAATCTATAAAGATCCTAATTTAATTCTTTCCAAATACTAAATTGTTAAATTAAATTAAAATACAATGTCATCTAATCCAGTTAATTATTTTTACAAATTAAGAACCCGGACAAAATAAGGTGTCTACAGCTGCCCCTCTTTGTGCATTTGCTGTGAAACAGTAATTGCACAAAGACATAGACACCTATTTTGTCTGACTTCTCTTTTTTTTTTAATTTTTGATTTTTTTCAAAAAGCTCCCTCTAAACAGAAAGACAGTCAAACTTTAAAATCTTGTCTAAATGCTCCTCCTAAACAGGCAGGCAGTCAAACTTTAAAAATCTTGTCCAAAAGCTCCCCCTAAACAGGCAGGCAGTCAAACTTTAAAAATCTTGTCTAAATGCTCCTCCTAAACAAGCAGGCAGTCAAACTTTAAAATCTTGTCTAAAAGCTCCTCCTAAACAGGCAGGTAGTCAAACTTTAAAAATCTTGTCTAAAAGCTCCTCCTAAATAGGCAGGCAGTCAAACTTTAAAAATCTTGTCCAAAAGCTCCCCCTAAATAGGCAGGCAGTCAAACTTTAAAAATCTTGTCTAAATGCTCCTCCTAAACAGGCAAGCAGTCAAACTTTAAAAATCTTGTCTAAAAGCTCCTCCTAAACAGGCAGGCAGTCAAACTTTAAAATCTTATCCAAAAATAAGGAGGAATCATGCCCGAAGGTCTTATAGATTGTACTCAAGGAACCTTGTCTGTAATTTTTTTCTTTTTTCTTTTTTTCTCATGCAATGTATCATGTGTGCAACCGTGCATGCATTCTATACTATCTATGCAGTTTATTCTATCATGCAATGCCATTCATGCAATATCACTCACACAATCTATTCTATTCATGCAATGTTTTCTTTGAAAAGCATTTCAACTTTAACTGTGGCAATAACAAGGTTTTTTGTATCAGTCCATCTCATGCATTCTTCTCTTTTCATTTGTCATCTTGTCCTTATATTTCCTATTTCTTTCCTCATTTTCCTTCTTCCATTTTTTCTCTCCCAATGAAGCTCTTATCTTCGTGCCCTCTTTAGCTTATCTTATCCCTTGTCTCTTCTTCTTTACTATCCTTCCTATCTGATCATTCATTTGCTCATTAAAATCTTCATTCACTCTTCTTTATTCATTGGTTTTTCTTGATTTCCAATTTTCATTTATTCAGAAGTTTCCTTTTCTTTCATTTTCCTAAATAATATAGGAGTCTTTCACATATTTTGCCAAGCAAACATCCATTATCATTCTAATTTCAAAATCAATGCAATACAATTTTTCAATCCCTCAAGGTAAGGATATAACAAAGAAATGATAGATGAAAAGAAAAGGAATGGTATTATTCACATTTGGAAAGATTTAACAAGAAATTGCTAAGCATAAAAGGAAAGTAGGCTTGAATGAAAAGCAAGAATTTTCAGGATTAAGTAATAGTATCCAAATAACAACAATTCAAACAATTTTGATCAATGAATACAAAATTTCCTGCAAAAGTCCATCTTGTCTGATCATGTTGAGTTCATCAAAATATCCTCTTGCCTTAGTATCATTGACATCCAGTTTTTCTGGTATCTAAGCCGCCTTTTCAGGTTTTCAACTTAGATGCACTCCATTGATCCAAACCACCCTTTTTGCGTTTTCGATCTGAATCCTTCTTTCATTTTTTTTTTCTTCTTTTTCTTTTCTTTTTTTTCTTCTTTTTCACTTTCTTTTATTTCTTTAATTTTTATTCATTTCTCTTCATTTCCAACTTCATTGTCCTTGATGAAGCTTCTCTTATCTGTTCTCCATTCTGATTCATGCCCCAACATCAAATATTTCTTCACCCAATTTAATGCTCACATGGATTCTTTGGAATCCCACTTCTTCCATCTAGACGAAATCTTTTTGCTTATCTTAATCTGCTTGTCCTAATTCCATCCAAAGGATCATCATCTCATAGTGTAAGTATGCCTTTATTCAACACATGATTCTTCAATAGGAGTACTCATATTTGATCAAAATGGACTTTTAAGGCACGTAATGTAGGCTCAAGTGAGGGTTCATGAAAGAAAGGATAATATAAGCCCAAAATAAATGTTTCAGGGTTCATCAAACCAAGAATCATTTTTCATGAATCATTTAGGCATTTTGACTTTTGCCCCATTCTAATTTGCTTTCTCTCCTTTTTTATTCAAATGTGACTAGGGTTTTCATTTTCTTGATTCAAACCCTCTTTCCTTCTTCATCCTCTTTTTCTTTTTTTGTTCTCTTTTTTTTTTCACAAAAGTTTTTTTTTCTTTGCCCCACTGATCTTTCATCTTCTATTCTCTTTGCCCCCTAGTGTGGAGGGTGATTCTTGGTGGGTTATATCAAAAAGAATATAATAGGCTAAAAAGGGGTAATCAATGGATAATTTTACTCACACTTGAAAGGTAGTGAAAGAAGGCCATTTCTCATCTCAATACAAGCACTCTCATTAAAGGTCATCTATCGAATAAAGACAAACTCATTAGAATTTCATGTAGAGATTCACCTTTACTCGTAACATTCTATATGTGAAGATTTTAGACAAATATCTTCTATTCTCTTCTTGCTGGAACAAAGCAACTCTTTCAGAATTGAATTTTATACTCATTGCCATCATCATTATCATGTTCATTATTTGGATACTTTTAGGCTTGGTAACAATGTAGAGAATATGGGTATTGGTGTTTTGCATTAAAGAACAGGATTGGAATGAGAAATTAAGAAATATGCACCACACTACTTTTATTGAAAATGAAAATAAATGAGAGTTGGCCCAATACATAAAAGAAAATCTTAGTGCTTTTGGGCACGAGTACTCCTACATTACTTAGAAACTGAAAGATTCTAAGAAAACCTAAGACAAATGAAAATGAAAAGAAAAATCCATTACTCTTGGGTGGCATAAACAACTGGCATCTCATAAACAGTCCAATTTCCTAGCTTTGCATCTGAAGGGTACATGAACTGATCAATATCAAACCCTCAATTCCCTTCTTCGTCAACCACATTCACCATTGCCCCAGCATGATCGGGCAATGGGTTTACATTGACATCTGGCTCACCTTTCTTCCCAAAACTTAAGAGTCCAGCTTTGACAAGCGATTGGACTTTCACCTTCAAACCCATGCAATTCTCAATAGAATGACCAAAATTATCGTTATGATAGGCACATTTTGCATTGGGGTCATACCACTTTGGTAAGAGGTTTCAAGGGCTCTATATAAATAGGGGCAATAAGATGACCTTCCACCAACTTTAGGAATAGCTCAGCATATGTCATGGGTATAGGGTCTATGGTAATGTTTCGGCTAAGTCGGGTGTTCCTTTGTCATTAGATGGGAAAGTGGGGTTTGTTGAGGCTGTAGGATTTTGTTGAGGGAAAACAGGTTGATATGTGTTTTGGGGATGAGTTTGTGGGTAAGACGGGGGATAGGCGTAATTCACTGAAGGTGGGTAAGGGGTATAATGGTGACGCGAATTGTTTGAGACAGCTTGTGCATCTCTTTCCTTCTTCGAGAATCCACCTTTCCTACTGTCATTCACAGGTGCTTCGATCTTACCGCTCTTGATGGCATTCTCAATGGCTTCACCAGTTAACACCATGTCTGCAAAGTTCTTAGTGACACTACTAAGCATACGCTCATAGTAAGGTGCCTTAAGAGTATTCAAAAAGAACATGGTGACTTCCTTTTCAGTTAAAGGAGGTTGAACTTGCGACGCCACATCTCTCCACCGTTGGGCATATTCTTTGAAGCTCTCATCCTTCTTCTTTTCCATACCTTGGAGAGATAAGCGGTCAGGAGCTACATCGGACACATGTTTGTATTGAGCTACGAAAGCTCTCGCCAACTCAGACCAAGAAGAAACTTTGCTCCTTTCCAATTGGTTGTACCAATTAGCGGCTGACCCAGTCAAACTGTCTTGAAAAACATGAATTAATAGCTTGTCATCCCATGCATACGCTGCCATCTTTCTACAATACATGGTGAGATGATCCTTTGGGCACGATGTTCCATTGAATTTTTCAAATTCGGGCACCTTGAATTTTGATGGAAGGATAACACCCGGTACTAAACACAACTTTTCAGCATCAATGGGTCCAAAATAGTCAACTCCTTCCATGGCACTTAGTCTTTCCTCTATCAAGCTCAGCTGAGCTTTAGTACCACTATATTCTTCTTTATACTTCAACTTTTCTAACTCTATGGGATCATCTAAATTTGGCACCTCCACTGGGTTTTGAACTTGTATCTGTAGAGGTGTTGTAGCTTTGACAGTACTTCCTTCAAAGATGGGATTGTCTCGCATGCTTTGTTGAGCCTCTTGGATAGACTCCTCTTGATTACCCATCTTCTCCTTTCCTTTAATCATGGCTTTTAGCAACTGGGTAATTTCATTCAATTGCCCCCTTATCTCTGTACTTTCCTTTTCCAGCTTCTCTATCCTACTATTTTGATCCTCTTCCATTATGCGTGCTTGATACCTTGTATGATATCTGTGAGGGCAGATCGTCTAGAGGATCCAATTTTGATACCTTGTGCCACAATTTAGTTGAAATTGTTCTCAATGTCATGGTATGTTTATGCACAAAAAATGAATGCACATGGAATGCACTTAGGTTTAACAATCTCTCTTAACAATCAAAAGTGTGTTCATTCTCATGATAAGACAGGTGCAAACTTACATGAATGATATGTTATGTGATGCAAAATCAAACACAACTATGCATGACTCATTGATACAAACAAACTCTTTTTTTTTTTGAAAAATGGAAGAAAGAAAAACTATATTTTTTGAATTTTCTTTTTTTTTTGTCAAAACAATGTAAAAAGGAGGAAGTAAAACTTATTCCTTCATAAGTCCTATCTTGGGCTTGAGTCTACACTTCAATGTAGTATGGTTCCACCCTAAGGCTAAGCCTTATGTTTCATTACATGTTGGGTTTGGATAATTCGCGATCTAAAGGTTCCTAAATTGCTCCTCACTGTCATCCACACTGGAGTAGTAAGGCACCCAATCCTCACCCATTATAGGCTACAAACGGAAAGGTTCAATTTGAGTGGGAGTGTTTCACTGCCTATGTGGAGGTTACCACCTCACGACGGCAAAGGTACTACACTCCCTCCTAAAAATGAGGAGCCCGGGTCGAGGGCTAATGCATGCTCATGCAAGTGAAATGTGTCTGTATTTAACATTTTATGAAATTCAAAGCTTTTAGGCAAAATTTTGATAGACTTAAACTACCTAATGGCCTGACTCTCTAAAATCCCCAGTGGAGTCGCCAATCTATCATAACGTGTCAAGTCCGTGAACCTAACCCGCTAGACTTTAAAAATTCAAGGAGTCGCCACCAACCATTCAATCCTAGGTGTGATTGGTCACCTATTCTTGTCTAAGGATAAGGCTTGGTCTACGTTCAAAAATTCTAAAGTTCGGGAGTACGATTACGTGTGGGGAAGGATTAACACCCCACAACGCCCACCTTAAGATGGTACCAAATAGTCTAAAGTTATCTTAATTTTTCCTATTTGTTTGCTTTAATTTCGATATGATTAAATATTGAAAAATCTTCTAAGTCTCCTCCATCAAGCTGGTTGGACAACTTAAAAGTTCTTCTCACCTCAAGAGTATTCAAGTAGGACCAATCGCTTTCTTGAAGAGGCTCCGTCGTCGGATAATTTAAATATATTATGAAATACCTAGTTTTGACTCCTATCCCAATTTATATAAAAATTATTAATTATTTTTCTATTTTTATTTTTTAATCTTATAATTATTTTTTATTTTACTTTTTATAACATAAATAAATATGAGTTATTTAATATTGAAAATTTCCTCTAGACCTTCCATCAAGCTGGTCAGGCCTTGGAAGAAATCTCCTCACCTAGGAATTTTAAGAAAACTACTCAAGCGCAATTCCCTTTTAAATTCCATCATCGGATTAATCCACATTTATCCAAGTTGTTTATTATTGTTTAATTTTATTTTAATTTTTTAATCATATATTTATCTTATTTTTATTCTATTCTTTTAATTTGGATTTATTAATTTCGATTTTATTTTATTTTTATGATGAATTATTAAATATTGGAAATATCCTCTCAAGCCTTCCATCAAGCTGGTGAGACTTAAGAGGACTCTCCTTATCTCAAGATATCTAAAAGTACTACTCAAGCCCAGTCCCTTTAGAATTCCATCGTCGGATAATTTGTATTCATATTCATAATTTAATTATTCTTATCTAATTTTTGTATTTTATTTATCTTTATTAATTTTTTATTGACTTTCCACAACCTAAAGGCTTTTCTAACATTTTTTAAAGGGTTAACTTTCTAAATAAATTTCCTGAACTCTATTGCATAAATTACCCTAGACATGCAAATTATTTAATTAGTTCCTAAGTATACATGCAAACTAAGTAACACATTCATGTTAATCATCATGCAAACAAATTACAAATATACAAATTATATACATCAAATCACTAATTTAATTATCATGCAAATTTGTATTAATTGAAACCATCTTAAATTAAACCGCATGCAAACTATCACTAAAATACATATCAATTCTTAAATCCAATTATTAAAGTATACATATCCTACAAATATTAAATTACCAAATTATTTTAAACATACAATCAAATTATTATATTATATTATTAAATTAGTGGATTAGATTGATCAAAGGATTAAACAATTATTAAAGTATGAAAGAACCTGATAGAACAACCAGTTTTACTTTTCCACTTTCCTGTCTTGTTGCTCTTTACGCATTGAAGCTCCTTCACACAAGCCATTCACCGCATCTTCTCTGTGTTGTTACAACAAACGGTCATAGCAGCCAGGTTCTCTTGTTTCTTCTCTGTCTTGATTCTGTTATTGGCTATTCCGACAAGTTGTTCCCTCTCGTTCAGCTCTCGTTCTGCTGTACGTTACACTGCTGTCACGATTCCACAGGTTCCAGCCTTTTGAAGTAGCTCTCCAAGTTAACAGTTGCTTCACGGGTTCTCTTACTTTGCTGCTGTTTTGGCTACGATCTTGTTTTCCTCTTCAATGGCTGCTTGTTCACGTTTTTGGTTCCAGTGGCGTAAAATAGTGAGGCAAATGGAATGGAATTAACAAATTGTTGAAGTGGGAAGGAATTGGGCGGGGTGTGAGAGGACTGGACGAAGCAGGCTTATGGTTCAGCTTCGAGCAGTTCGTTGGAAGCAATAGGTGATGCAGCAGAGGCGGGCTTGTTGTTTGGATAAGTGGAAATAGTGGTTTTGCGATGAAACAAGGACCGGATTTTGCTAGGATACCGAGTTGAAGAAGCTTGATCCCCCTCCTCTTGAACATCATGCTTTTTTATACATACACTATTAGTGTTCTATTAAAATTAGGTCATATTAATTTTTATCTTTTTTTTATTTTCTATTAATCCTAATTATCTATTAAATTCCTATCCTAATCTAACTCTAATAATCTAATTTTAATCTAATAACAACTCTCCTATAAATTCTAATAATTATCCTAAAAAAATCTAATAATCTAATTATCTACTTCTAAAATTAATTTTTATTTTGTTTTCTTATTTCATTTTATTTATTTTATTTATTAATTCTTCCAAATCCTAATTTTAATGTTAATTCTAATCTATAAAGATCCTAATTTAATTCTAGCCTAATACTAAATTGTTAAATTAAATTAAAATACAATGTCATCTATCAGTTAATTATTTTTACAAATTAAGAACCCGGACAAAATAAGGTGTCTACAGGCCTAAAATTAAATTAAATGTTAAGGCCTAATTAATTAAACAATATGGCTTAACTAAAATGAAATAAATAACCATTTTTATTTTCATGATTGGTGGCCCAATAAAAAAAATAATTAAACCAACCAAAATTGGCCCAAGAAATAAAACCAAACAGCAAAAAAAAAGCCCATACAAACAAAAAAAACGCCCCAAAATTTGCCCAGGAAAACGGGCCAAAAGTGAAGCCCAAAAGTGGGGCCGTACGGCCAAAATAACTGAAAAAAAAATTTTTTAATTTTTTTTTAATTTTCATATGCGGACGCATGTGATCATTAGCTTTGGCGCCCGCGGGCGCCTCTTGTTGGGCACGCGCCCGTCGTCTTCTTGCCTAGACCGGCAGAATTGCAGAAAACGGGTCTTTTGACCCGACTTGGCGTTTTCTCTCTCAATACAGCCCCATTTTAATACATTTTCATGGCATTTTTCATACACTATCATCCTCAAGCAGCATATGACATTATTTTTGTCTAAAAACATATAAATCTGATGGGTATCAATTAAATCCGAAAATACCCAAAAAATAAAAAAATGTACAGATTCTCTTTTCTTCATCTAAATGGCTAATGGCTTTGAGGTGGACATGCTCTGATGCCAATTGTTGGAACCAAATCGTCCACAAAGCCCATTAGCACAATAACAAAGAGGAGAAAAACTAACCTTTGGTGGGTAAGCTATAACCCACCAAATCACCACCATTTTCGCCAATCTCGCCACTGCCATGGAGAGGGGATGACGTCGGTGCTCCGCCAGAGGTCCGCCGGTACTGGTGGAGCTGCCAATGTGAAGAGGATAATGGTGAGAATGGTGAGAACGGGAGAGAATAGGGGAGGAGTTGCCCATGTTCACTTTAGCCAAAATAAGCTACAGTACCAATAGGCCATACTGTTGCCTATATATAAGTGCCATGGGCAGGGACCCCCTATATCATAAATCATGTATTATATCCGTCCCATTAAAGATAAATACATGTATAATATAAATATATTACGTATATATATGGTCACACTATAGACAGAATATACTACCAATTAATTTATATGATATTAATTACACTTAATTAATCCACATTTTGAGATAATTCAACACTTGATCCATTTTTTTTTTGTTTCTATTGAACTATTATAGGGCTTCAAAAGTAAAGCTTGAATAGTTGACATAGCACCTGCGATTTCATGGGTTCGGCCTCTGATTCTAGAGGATGTCATTTTCTTTCTCCATGCTTTGATGATAGTGTAAAGACCATAAATTTTTCGTACCAGATTTATAAGTAATCGTATAGATGAAGAAAATTAAGTGTTAAGGTGTAATTTTGGAATTTTTACTATTTTGAAATGATAAAATCAAAAGATTGAGTTTGGTGCACTTGATGAGAAGTAATGAAAAATGATTGAGACTAATGTATATATGGATATATATACACATATTAATTAAATAAAGAAAATATATATTTATACATTAATAAAAATAAGGAAACAATTATATATATATATATATATATATATATATATATATATAGCCACACATGCACACACATTTACTAAGCCTAATTTGTGTGTATATATACGACTTGTCAGAAAAGAAAATTAATGCAAAAATATAAATACGTATAAATGAAATATAATGCAAAATATATATCTTCAAAATTTGAGTTTCTTCAATCAATCAAAATTTGAGTTTTTCAAAACAAGGGTTTGATTTGTAAAATTAGGTTTAAAAAGTTTAGGATTTTTTTCAGTGGAGTTTTTTAAGAAAAATCAAAATTTTCTTTATTTTTTAAAGAAATGCGCAGCTGAACATGTCAATTGCCACAACGTGTGTGCACTCGTGGTACCAACTAGCATTTAACGTTGAAATTGATGGAAATAATAATGAAGGTATAAAACAAGTCAGATTTTCAATTTTAGGAATCAACAAGTGACTTATAAATTTTTTGACACCAATTTAAAAAATCACGCAAACTTCAATTACTATTTATGATATTTACTCAAAGAAAAAGGAAAATGATGAGAACTATTAATTCTTGCATTGGGTAAAAACAGGCACGACTGGCACAGTTTAATTTAGGATACTGATTTATTTTTAGAGAAGCAGAGATAAAGGCTCCCATGGGTGCTTGTACATATCCATCCATTATATAAAAGTTGTACATTTACACGCCCTCACCCTCGACCACGTTTTCTGACACTATTTTTCCACCGTTTGCCCTTGCTTTAATTGGCTTGGTCTATGTGTTTCTATCCCAATAGGTAATTTCAGAACGATTTTGCCCTGGGTTGGCGCGTCTGTTCCTTCACGTTTCTCTTTCCTCGACATCCTATCCCCTCTTCCCCTACATCCCCACTCATCCCTGTCTCACCCTTAAACCCATCATCCCAATTTGTAATCTCTTTCTCAATTTTTTTTGCTTTTGCTTTGCTTTTCTACAAACTCCCATCATTCATGCTTTTTCCTGATCTTTTCTGTGTTTTCATGGTTCGTCTTTCATTTTTTTCCTCCCAAATTTGAAAAATCAAACCCAAAAATTGAAGCCAAAAGGAAAAGAAAATCATTTTCGTGTTCAAATACCCATTCTTGAAAACATCTCATCCTGTTTCCCTTTATTACTGTTGTTCTTTACATTTTTTTATATATTTTATTTTTTTAAAAGCACTGAGTTGATGCTTTGAAAGAAGACTGACGTAGAATTTTCTGCAAATCAATATCAAAATATGATTTTGCAGGTATATACCTCATTTTGAGCCTTGGATTGACCTCCTAACATGTATAGGGACCTCTCGACTCTCTTAGTGGGTAAACCTGGTAATCGCCAACTCTCAAATCAATCTTATGTTTTTCTATTCCTTTTGTTGTATCATTGGGTTTAGCTTATGATTTCACTTTTATTTGTCTCTTGGTTGATGGGTTCGGGTTTTGTTTGGGATAGGGAAGTAGAAGGAGGTGGCCTCTGTGAAACTAAAGAGTAGCGCAGGAAGATGCATAGGCAGAGCTGGGGAAAACCGTCATAAACAGAAGAAGATGGGAATCCTTCAGTTCTTCGAAGAGTCTGCTGAGGTTGTTGCTTCCATTTTTTTCTCTTTTGTCCCTTTGTCTTCTCTAGAATCTAAAGAGAGTTGTTGTTAATACAATTTTTATAGTTAGTTAATTAACACAAGTTTGGTAGTATTATTTGTTTTATAGTTAGCTAATTAACACAAGTTTTCTATTAGAAGTACTGATTACAACTATTGATTGTTTGATGATTGTGTTTATGTTTTTGTGGATTGATTTTTAAGTTTTCTGATAATGTCTTTAGCTTAGGTTGAAATGTGTAGAACTTTACTGTTAAGGTTTACATACATTATTAACTTTTAGTGAAGGTGAAGCAATGAACTTTAATAGAGTTTTAAGTACGCATCCCGAATTAAGAATGAAAGCTTCACTTCTGAATTGATTAAAGATAAGTGAAAGGCTTGATTAACGTTGATTGAATGTTAAAGCTAAATGCGTTTCATCTAATTAGTTTTTAGCTCAGCTTTGTTGATACCTAAAAGTAATAAATAGTAGTAGGCATACATTGTATAGGGTCACAGGAAATAGAGTTTGTGCTTTGGGTGCTTGAGTGGCATATAAAGTTGGTTTTTTTGTAGTATTTATTATTAGATTTAGATTGTCATAACTGTAACATGCCTGTAAGCTTTGTTTGAATGATTTTCATAGTAATGCATCTAAAAATGAAAAGATCTCTCAAGCACCCAAAAAACAAAATGTAGTTTTATTGTTAGACATATTCTTCTGGAGCTATGAATATGTGTGGATAAAAATGATTTTTTTTGGTGCAGATGTGGGATGATGCAGAATAAGAGTAAATTATTTATGCATCATATATATAAAAGTTATAGATCTACGCGGGCTCACCGGGCTCCATGTCTTTCTCCATTCATTTCACACTGTTCATCCTCCTTTTTGTGTACTATTGGTTATCCGTTTATGGATAATGCAGTCATTTTCGATGGCGTTTTGGTCTCCTTCAATTTTGGGCGCATTTGCACTTTGGGTCTTTGTTTAGCCATGCCCATGCTCCTCCCTCTCCTAAGCTGGTTGCAGACTGTGCTTTCATCACGGCTCTTTGTGTCTCTCATTCTAGAATTTTCTTTGTGCTTTTGTAGACATCCAGTTGGTTCTTACCTTTTTTTTAATTTCATCTGTCCTTGCATCATACCTTTTTTCAGTCTCCTGGGTCATTTTTCTCCTGGGTCTGAAACAGACCCATCCATTTCTTTGTTATGTCTTGCCATTTTGGATCCTCTTCCCGGTCGACTACTGCTATGGGGATGGGTCATTCTTTTTGTTGTTTTAGGCTTCCAAATAAGTGTACTATGCCTCTCTGTGTCGATTACATCCTCTCAGAAAAATTCAGAAGATATCTTTTCCCCAAGTTTGTGCTTTTTTTTTGCATCAAAGCGTCCTCTGCTTGCTCAGGTAATTATCAATAATTTTCCTTTATTCTTTTCCGATTTCCATGGTGATTTCAGGTTGGATTTTGAGCTTTTTTGGGTTCCGTTTATGTTTCCTCTTCTATTGCCTATTTTGCTGCCTTATTCACCTTTAGATTTTGATGCTTTTCTGAATTTTTGTGTTGTGCTTATAGTGTTTTGCCCGTTCTTTTCTGTTCGTTGCAAGCTCGACTAGGTGCTTTTGAGTTATATTTTTTTCTCTTTGTTTCTACTGTTTGTGATTTGGATTTTGATTTTCATTTTTTTTCCTTGAGTTGTCTCAGAGTTTACAACGGTATTGCCCTTTCATACTAGAGAAGCCTCCTTTTGTGTTCTACAGGTAATTCCTAATTCTTATTTCCTTTTTCGGTGCTTCTTGGGTGTTTTGTTCTTGCTGGGAATTCTCTGAAATTACTTCTATGTTTGGTCTCTTTCTGACTATGTAACACTGAGTTGTTATGCTTCTTTTCATTTTAGTTTAATTAGTGATGCCTTAACTGCTAAATTTTGGTTGTAGTAAATTAAATTATTAAGAAGTCATTGTTGTGTTTAATCTTCATAGCTTAGTTAGTTGTTTTATTTTATCTACCAAAAAGGGACTTGAAAATAGAATTAAGGCATGGGTGGAAACTAGAATTTATAATTCCATTATTAATCATAGAACAAAACAAAGATATATAAATGTTTACTCAGGGTCTAGCGTTTGTTAATTGAAATTAAAAAGGCCTTTCGTTGAGTTGAGGTAATTGATTGAAAGAAAGTTGAAAGAAAAGTCTCCAACCTTAATTAAAGCACCTGTGATTACATTAAGTGATGAGTAGCATGAGGAGGTAAGTTATAGAACTTTTGTTTACGTTTGCATTTGAATTGTGCTCAAGGCAAGATAGTACGAAAAAACAGATGAAATTAAATTTAATCAAATTTGGAATGCATGATGTGTCTATCATTTTATCTTATTTTTTTAATTCAGTCATCTCTTCTTTTACTTGAATGTTTGCAATCTTGCTATATTTTATACTATTAGCTTGATGTAATAGTTTTTCTTCAAATAATTAAATAACCTTTCTTGAAAGATTGTAATAGATATTTCTTTATTGCTGGGGTCAAAATTTTACGTCGGTAATATGTCAAATTCATGTTTTTGGTGACTTTCATGTTCATTGACCAATTAGATTATTTAAGTGTTCAATGAACATTGTAATAAAAAATGTTGAATTAATGTTTGATTGTTTCATTTTCTGTTATGTTTTCATAATCTTTGCAAGATTGATGGCGTTTAGAAATTTTATATCTTCCTTTTATCTAATATTTATTCTTCAATTGACTTTTCCTTTGCCTAAATATCTAAAGTATGATGCTTACATCGCTTTTTTTTAGAATGAAGTTAACTCCTTCAGGATAATGCTTACGTCACTTTCTTTAGAATGAAGTTAACTCCTTCAGGATTTTTTTCTTTTGTAATTCCTGTAATTTATGCTCCTGCTGGATGTTATTTTTTCACGTATTAGTTTTATCGCAGAAAGTTTGTAATTGCTTACAAATATTTTGGTTTTATTGCATTGAATTCCTCTTATCCCTTTTGAATTCTAATATTGGTTTTCTTATTTTGGTTGTTTTGAAGCATGAATTTGTTTCTTTTATAAAATTCTATAAATCCAATTTTACTTGAATGATTTAGTGGGGAATGATTTTAACACACTGTTCAAAAGATTGGCTGTGATTGAATAGAAATTTAAGAATGTTCTGTGTTAAGTCCTGTGACTATGAGAGTAAGTTGGAAATGTATTATCTACAATGATGTTTAGATTGAGCTGTGTTAGTAGTGGTTGAAAGGTAAGTAGCAGAATGCTGTGAAGATTTAGAAAATGTTGTAGAGTTATTATATCATTGCTATTCTTTTTGAACATGGGGTGAAGAGTCACAGAAAAATCTAGTTTGCTATGTTCATTTAGCTTTTCATGACTATTTATGTTTGTTTGCAAGATCTTTTCATTTTGGTTGTTTTGTTCTAGATTAAAAACATCTTCTTTGTTTTGCCATATGAAAAAGAAAAAAAACATTGATGGCCATAGGCCAGACTTGAATGACCAAAGTTTTTGTACGAAGTTATTCCTTGGAATTCAAGATTGTAAATAGCTCATATACCATGGGGCATCCATTTAAAGCTTATTGTCAAAAGAATTAGTACAACTATATTTCAATCTGAAAGTGAATAGAGAACGAAATGGGAAATTTAATGAACTTTGCATGAGAAGTTTACAAGTTTTCTTTGTTCTCAAAATATATCCAGAAATACTTTGTATTTTACAGTAGAATTTACATTGGCAATCGCAATTCCTTCAATTTAATAGATAAAGAAGTGATCTTATGCTGCAGCATCTTTAACAATTAATGCTTTTTTCTTTTGTAAAAGCAACAAAGATTGTTCCAAGACCTTAAAATGATTTATCTAACTCTTATTTAATATAAATTGATTTTAAAATATATTTGGTTGTTTGTAGAAGCCAAAAGTACCAGTAACTAAATTCTATCAAGTTGGGGTGTTACTTTTTTCAAATAATTATATACTTGCTATTTCTTATCCCAACTATGCATAATACTTTTCTCGAGAAGTTTAGATTTTTTGAGGAGCTTACGGTTGAAGGAAATCAAACAGGAAGCCTATTACCTATTTGGTCAAATTTCCATGGATGTTTTTGTCATTTCGTATTAAATTATTCTTCTAAATGCAAATGGGTTTCACATGCCTCCATTTTTGAGTTTTGGTCTTTTTTTCCCTGCTCTTTCTCTTACTCTCTATTGGTGCTTGCTTGAATTGATGCAATTCATTCACTCTGCAAGTATATTTTACAATTTATGAGCAGCTCAAAAGAGATTCTTTGTTCTAATGGTCTGTTCCTAGCCTATAGAATTTATAGTTTAAACTTAATTAGACCATTCCTCTTTTTAGATTTTTTTTTATCTTATCATCTTGCACATTTTCTGTTTAATTTTTGACTTAGTTCTCCTTCTTAGTGCATGTGCCGATGAGAATCACCATCTCTTAATGGGTTTCTTTTTAACGTCTTACTTCTTCTTCAATTAATTAATTTGCTGAGGTATTAAATTAATTGATTCAAGCCTATATTTTAGGAAATCTTTAGTCTTGGTTTCATTTTCCTTTTCATTATATGATATTTATAATGAAATGTTGTTTTTTACATAATTTGTTATAAAGTTTTCTCATAAATTAATGTATATGTATATGCATAAAAGGATAGCTTGAACACTGATGATTTCAGGTTCTTCTCATTGATTCCTTTATTCTTTGTTTTCTTAATTGCCATAATCATAAATTCTTGGTTTTACACCAAACTTTCCTTGGACAACTTTTCAACCTATTTTAGAAGTCTCAATTACAAAATAGAATTCACACAATGAGTAAGCTCTTTTAATTAACCATTTAATTTGTATTATTTTGGCTCATTTAATCATGTTAACTAACACTTAGGCTATCTATTTTGTTTCTATTTTTTATTTCTAGATATGAAATCAAAGCGCCCCCTGTTTTCAATTAAGACATGGCTCTGGTGAGGTTTTTTTTTTGGTTTTTAATTTTTGTTGCTTTTGGTAATTTAGCTGTTAAATGAGTAGAAACGAAATGGTTAGAAAGAAGCGATTTCAAGCTGAATTCAAAGTCAAACTTTTAAGTAGAATTTTGGATATAAAGGAAGTGGAAATGAAATTTTATTTTGATAAAGTGTTTTTGACTGCTTTTGCTAGAGCTCTTAACTATTATGCTGGAGTTATATTTGAAGTTGCTTTCGAAGGAGGAGTGCAAGTAAATATCATTTACGCCTGAGGATTACTAAAATGTTTTGCCCGCATATCTTTCATGTGAGTTTTTTTGCTGTGCTTCTTTTGATTAATAGATGTTAACAGTTTCACGTTGTGCTCTAACCATATTGCTTAAGTTTGAACTTCTATGTACTTTTATAGAATCTTGGAGTTTAGACTGATGTAAATGACTTAGATTTGCTTTTTGGTATATTTTCATTTATGATACAAAAGATCAAACACTGATAGAATGACAGACGGTGCAATATTTTTCAATTTCTAGAAGTTTTTGATATAACAGTGCATCTTATGCTGACTAGAAGATTGCCTTTCTAAGGAACAAACTGTCAATAGTGTAAAAATATTTGAAATTCTCTCTTGCTTCAACGTTTGATAACTTCAAAATTTTCATTGATCTTTTTTGTACTTCTAAAAGATTTATACTATCTTTAACCTGAAATCATCAGATTCTAAGATGACCAAAATATGGGATAGGAAGTTGAGCCATGGACATGATAAGAGAGTCCTAAAATTTGATGTGTCGAAAATAAGATCATTGCGGTTCTCATTTTATATGGCTTACCAAGGTGTGTGTGTCTATAAATATAAATATATATATATATATATCTTGGCTTTTATGATCGTGATCAATTCAGACTAGAACTGATGTCTGCCTTCTTTTTTAAACACACTTGAACATCAGGCAACCCATGAAACGAACTACAATAAGAAGGTGCCCTCAAGTTTCTATAGTTGTCATGGTATCTTTGTGGATAGTAGGTCATAATTCAGTTCTCTATTTGATTCTTAGTTTCAAAAAATTTTGATTAAATTTAATTATTTTGATGTGAGATATGAAGATGCAGCTAGAATAGGATATAACTTTGCAGAGGACATAAAATCTTTGATAGAAAGTGATGATAAGACAACAACTCATTTAATTGCTTTATTGATGGAATTTCATAGGCACATCAAATGCTTGACTTGAATCGATAATTTATGAGAGCATGTCATAGATCTTATCAATTTTTATTGTTGTATTTTATTATATTTATGATTACCAATGCATTACCAGCATAAAGTAGCTAGAAATGGTATTGAGAAGCCAAATGCATCCAGAGCTAGCAAGGGCTATCTAAGGTAAATTATCTTACCATATTCACTGGAAATGCTTTTGAGAAGTCGGTTAATGCATAATTCTATGGTAATTTGAGTCTTATGTTGAAAAATAGAGGATATTGGTTGTAGAGGGAGGTTTCTTATGCCTTAATTTAAGTAGGGTTTACTTGCAACTAATGAAAAATGTGCAATTGAGTATTAGTCATTGAGACTTTTTTGTCTTTGAGAATTGAAGAGGTGAATATAAATGGAATGAATCTGTTGTTTCTAGGTGTAGAAGTTTTTATATTTTAATTATTAGAAGGAAAAAAGTGTCAGAAGAATGAATAAGAAGAAGAATTGATTGCTCGATTTTATTTTTGCTGATATGAGACCTTGGAGATTGAACTATATTTTTTTTTGATATTATGTGTGCTATGCGATTGTTGAGGTAAAGTTTTGTAAAATTTTTAGAGAAGCAAAGCAACTTTGAATGTCCTGGCTTAAGCAAGGGTGTATAGAATGGAGAATTTTATGACATGGTGGTAGTTTGGCTGCTTATTATGTTTTGGTAGAGAGAATCTAATGGATTTTATCTGTGTTAGTGGTTATTTTTTTTAGATTATGGGTTTAGATGGTGTTTGCATGTTTGTTGATGCTTTAAGCTTATATAGGTACCTAACGTAATCTATTCCTAATGATCAAAAAACTTTTTGGTATGGCAAAAGATAACTCAATTTTCTAATATGTTCTTCTCCGAGTAAAGTGGTAAGTAGGAATTTTACAGGTGGCAAAATTTTTATTTGTTTCTTAGCACATTATTTTTAGCTTTAGGGAGTAAAGAGATTTGAATTGTATTAGCATTTATGCTATTGTGAATTTTGTAAAAAAATATATATTTAAGGCATTCATGATATTTTTTTTTAAATATATGCACAGGGATGGTAGTTTAATCATAAGTCAACTCGCATAAACATTAGATGTTACCTGTATTGGATGTATGTGATTTTATATTTTGCAAATTTTGATGTAGTTTAATGGTAAGTTAGCTCTCATAAACATTAGTTGTTACTTGCACCGGATGTATGAGATTTTAAATTTTGTAACTTTTTGTTACCTTTAAACAAATTATCCATATTTCTAACATGTGTATATTCCTATCTCATTTAGTTCCTATGTTTCGTGATTTTCTTATACTCATTCAAATTGTGTTGGTTTTCAAACACATTTTTCACTCAATGGATACATTTATAATTTTTTTTGGTTAATTTTTTTACTCCATTTTCTCCATAATCGATATAGTTTTAATTGTTCAATCTTTTCATTTCTTGCCTTGGAATAAATATTTATAAAAAAGTTCGAATGGTGAGATTTGATATTTTTAGCATGATTGCATTGAAAGATATGGTTATTTGATTTTATTAATCTCGGTCCGGTAGCAACGCACCGAGTTCATTCTAGTAAACAATAAAAGAGAAATAATTCTGTTTTCTCTCCTCATCTTGTAAGAACTCAATGCAAAGTGGGGTTATTCCATAACTTTCGATTGATTTTTCGTTTATTCGGTGCAGCGACTAAGTTCTAACACAACAATCTATAAAAAGCTTACAGTTTATTCATATCTTTCGTAGTTGTGATGAAAACTAACGATCAAGAGTGATTGATGAACCAAAGCCAAAATCAGTAGCTATCCTTGCAACGTGAAGTGTGTGAGTGCAGACTTCTCGTCAAGTCCTTTAGAATCATAGTAGCTAATGAAGTCTTGCACTGTGGTTTCACGGTATATGGGGGGGTTTTCTTCCGATAACAATTCCTTAATTGGGCCATAGATCCTTGTTGAAGGGTATAGATTCGGAGTGAAAAAGCAAGCCACAGATACTCTCGGGCCTATACGATTTGCCAAAACCCGGTGCTCCACGCTCTTGAATTTGTCGTTAGATATAAGCTGCAACAACATAGAAACCAAACATCTTTGTTAGCAATACATTTTAACTGACTTTCCTCTGTTGGAAAAAATGAACAGTAATAATAATAATATAATAATAATAATAATAATAATAATAATAATAATAATAATAATAATAATAATAATAGCTTGCCTGTAAGAGATCTCCAATGTTAACGACTAAAGCCCCGGGTACAAAAGGAATATCAATCCAGTGATTTTGATAGAAAACTTGGAGTCCACCAATTTGGTCTTGAAGTAGGATGGTAAGAAAATCAGGATCAGAGTGCTTAGTAGTTCCCATTGTCAGTTCAGGCTCTGGGCACGCAGGGTAGTAGTGACACAGAAGACAATGCCCCTTTGGACAATCCAATGCTAACAGGTGGTCCGGCTTTAGCCCAAGTGCCTCGGATAGCAACTTAAATAAAGTAGTCCCTACTTTATGAATCTGTTTTGAGTACTCCATCGTTATATCTCTGCATAATTTTAAGATTCAGAACAAAGATTTGTAAATGCTCACTCCTTGGAGACTCACGATTTCCTAATTATTTTGTTTAAAAAAAACACACACACACACTTGGTAAGCATTTATTGAAAAATTTCCACAACATTTCTCAAGCATGATATGCTTGAGAGATCTGCAACGTACATGAAGCAAGAACATTAGTGTTAGACAATTTGATCTGCCTCTGTAGCCTAATATGCTGTAGAATTTTTGTTTCCTTTCTAACTAAACAGAAACAAGCTTCCATCTTCTACATCCATGACTTTTCATCAAATAAGCAAATCAAATTTAGACAACTGAAGCAATTTCCAGATATCAAGAGAAATGGAAAAACTTTCAGTGTACCTGCAAACTAGAGGCAATTCTTGTGGGTCAAGAGGTTCGGGTCCCATAACACAAAACAAAGTATCCCTCCAGTTAGCGTAAACTGACTCGTATAAATCAAAGTTACTCCGAAACATCACTTTCTTCGTCCTCTCCCTTGTGTAATACCCTTTCTTAACCTCTCTCGGAAGCTCGTGAAACCCACGCGCCGCCTCCAACATCTCTTCCAACACTCTTTGGGGCACCCCATGATTGACCACTTGGAAGAACCCAACCTCCCCTGCCGCCTTGTGAACCCCTGCGATCACCTCATCAGACAGGTTTTCAATGTTTGCAAGGTCAATGACCGGAATAGCAAACTGGTTTTGACTTGGTTTGACAGAATCCTTGTTCTCCTTTGGCCGGTGGAAAATCCGGGGAATTTTGGTTATTCCAGCATCTACAAGGCCTTTGACGCCTGATTTTGATTCGTCAAAGGCTTTGAGTTCTTGGAATCTGTCATAAGTAGTTCGATCTCCCATGCACGAATCTCCGGTGACGCTAGCAGCCATTAGGACATGAGGTATTAGGCAAGACAAAGGTTAGAAACCCTAAACGCGATCACATGATGGATAAAAAAAATGAATGTGATGTATATTAAATTTGGATTCAGACTATTTTTAAGATTATCTTCTCTTGCTGTTGAAATCATGTCAAATTTAATTTCTAACAAAAAGTTCATAAGTCAACAATAGTAGTTCAACTAATCCCTCCTTTATACAGTAATCCTTCCTTTATAAAGAATAAATGATGCGCGTCAAGAACCGTATCAATTATATATATAATATAAGAATTATTATCCAATATATTATTAATATAGTTTTATACTCTACAGATGAGATTAAAATACTTTAAAAGGTTAGGATTAAGATACATTATTAACAAAAAGGCTAAAATTGTACTTCAAATGGTTAGAATGATTTACCAAAATCTAGATATCATCATTATATGATGATTCCGATATATCTAAATAAGTGTGCGCTCTTGTGAGGCTCACGTACTTGTCCATACGAAAGTTTACCTCATTGTATTAAAAACTAAGAAATTAGTGTTCGGCCATCCTACAATGTTCAAATAGTTGTATATGGGTTCAATATGTATAAAAATTTCAGTTATCACAGTAGTTAACATCTTTGGCTTCTACTTTGATATATCTAGTAAGAGACTTGATTGGATTGCTGAGCAAATTAGACATGAGAAGCGGATCTATGATGATCAAAGGAATGTTCCCAAGGAGCCTCAGAAAATGGTTTTAAGGACTAAGGACATGATTGAAATTGGTATGATGATAATGGACAAACCGCAAGAGAAGCGGATCTATGATGATCAAAGGAATGTTCTCGAGGAACCTCAGAAAATGGTTTTAAGGACTAAGGACATGATTGAAATTGGTATGATGATAATGGACAAACCGCAAAATGTCCATCTATTTTGGGTTTTAAAGGAGATGCTAGAGTAGCTTTTATTCAACATCTACTTGGGTAGTGAAGTTTTTAGTAGTATAGATTATAAATACTAGTTTTGTTGATATTGTTTTTGTCATAATTGTCAATATTATGATTCTAATTCTGCTAGCAAACCTATTATTTTTGGGATTGTTTGTGTTAATCTTGCATTTGCTTTAAGAAATTGATCTTAATTTTACTAGAAAACTTGATGACAATTGCATTTGTTCTTAATCCTTATATATATTGTTTTTCTGAGTAGTAAATGGAGATAATTGCATTTGCATATCAAAACTTTTGATATGCAAAGATTACTTTGTTATATTTGTATTTTCTTTATGATTTTATGGTTTTTTTTGTTTTTTTCTTATTGTTTGGTTCATGATACTTTTTTTGTTATTTTCATATTATTATAGCGTGACATGAAAGAAAAAAAAAATGTCAGGTTTGAGTTATCAAAGAAAAAAAAAATGTCAGGTTTGAGTTATCAATAAGGGTAATTTTGACCAATAAAAAGTCATCTAATCCTATTTTTAATCTTGCATTGCATATAACAAACATGGTGAATGATAAAAAATTATCTTATCTTGTTCTTAATCCAATCTTATCCATAATCTTATTTTATTCTATCTGTCATCATCTATGCACCAAACATCACTTAAACGTTGAAACCACCTCCTCTTTAAGGCTTAAAATTATCACTGTATAGAAAAAGCACCTGAATTCTTCCAACATTGGATATATGGGCTTCATGTTTGTGGTGCACAAAATAATTTACTTTTGGGTTGGTTGGTCCATTTGATGACTAGGCGCTCATTTGAAAAAACCATGAGATTGATAGTGATGACGAGGTTAGTTATTGTAATTGTAAAGTTAAAAATTTAACAGTGAGATTAAAATCAATGGTGGGATATGTTTTTAAATGCATACGCAACAATAACAATAATATGAAGTGTAGTGAAAAAATATAGAGAAACGCTTAAGAACATTAAACTAAAATTTGTACAAAATAAAATTTATAGTATATATTTTATATTTATAAAGTTAACAAATAATTAAAAATTATTGAAATTATTTTTAAAATAAAATAATAATTTTAGTCAATTAAAAATTATTAAAATAATTTTATATCAAATGATAAATTTTTTAAAATTATTTTCATGTGCATTTTAATATTATTTAAAATTTAGAAATATATAATTAATATTTCCTAAGAAGATTGTTCCCTCTAGAGAGGGGGGTCAATCATCCTAGCGAGGGGATCAATCCTCTACTGCTAAAGGTACCAATCCCATTGTGACTCAGGAGATTCATCTAAAAGGGATCCCATGATCTATTCCCTTTATTGCAAAATAGAAAAGGAAAGAGGTATTATGTTTCACGCTATTATTTGAACCATGAAAATAAAAAGAAAGTTGATAAATGTAGAGATGGCAATGAGTACCTTATAAACGGGTACCCGACACTACCCAACCTGATTAAGTAGAATTAGGGTAGTGTATAATCGGATTCGGGTAGGGCTCGACTAGTAAAATTACTACCCGTCATAGGTTCGAATAGGGTTTGGATAGTTACCTTAGGGTACCCGCTACCCGAACCCGATTATAAATAATAATTAATTAGTATGATATTTATATTTTTTATATATAAATTATTTATTATTAACATTGTATTTAATTTAATTAATTCATCAAATATAATAATTATGATTTTTAACTTTAATTTATATTTGTTAGTTAAATTAAATTTATTAACTTAATTTTTTAAATAAATTAGTCCAAATTTGATTTTAAATTTAAATTGGAAAGTCAAATTTTGACTTAATAAATGGGTATTTAATAGATTCAGGTAGTTAAATGGGTATTTTCGATTTTATAGGGTTAAGGTTCACGTAACATAAATCAAAATAATCGGGTAATTAATCGGGTTCGGGTTTTATATATTCTAATCAAGTTCGGGTTTGGATATCCCAAAATTAGCGGGTACCCGACCTTTTTACATTCCAAGATAAATGCACCCAAAATTTAGCCTTTACACTTCAAATAATTTAAGAAAAAAACATATAAGATTAATCTCAAACAGTAAAATGAATGAGCATACATGTAATTATACCAATAAATCTTCTTCATTCATATTGTTTATTAACTTTGAAAAAACTCTACAAATCAAGAAATAAAATAAAATCATTTGACAGTTTGAGTAAAAATAACTATTATGATAGCATGAAAGAATTAAATAACATGAAAATAAGTAAAATTTAAATAAAAACTAAGTGAATCTGAACATTATTCTCTGCACAAGGCTGTTTGCGCGTCAACATTGTTTCTAGCGCAAAGAGCCTTGTGCAAGGAACTATAAGCCTTGCATGGGAACATTGTTCCTTGTGCAAGGCTCCATGCGTGAGAACTAGGGGTGTGCATAATTTGGAAGAAATTCGGCTAACCAACCGACCGAATTTAATTCGGTCGGTTAACGAAAATAGGATTTAAGAAAATTCAGTTATCGGTTAATTCGGTTCGAAAACTGAATTAATTTCGGTTAACTGAATTAATTGAATTATATGACGTATAATATATAATATATAATATATACTATAATATATAAAAAAATATATACTTTATTATATATAATATAATATAATATAATATAATATATACTACAATATATATAATTTGTATAAAATTCAGTTAATTCGGTTAATTAACCGAATTATATTTTAGTTTGATTAATTTAAAAACATAAATTTTGGTTCGGTTAATGAAAGTAAAAATTTATAATTCGGTTTCAGTTAATTCGGTTTGAAATTAACCGAATGAACACCCCTAGTGAGAACGTTTTATGTTCTCAAATTTTTTTCTTTATTTTTTAATAATTCTCATTACGCTAGGAATGTTCAGATTTTGTTAATTTTTAATTATTATTATTTGCTTACACATTTCTAAATAGTTAGAAAACATATTTGGTGATTAGTGTAGACACCCTATTTTTCTGGGGTCTTAATTTGTATAAATAATTAATTGGGTTGGGTGATATTTGTATTTTAATTTAACAATTTAGAATTAGGTTAGAATTAAATTAGAATTTTTAGATTTAGAATTAACATTAATTAGGAAATTAAAATTAAAACAAGATTTAGGAATAAAAAAAAAGAAAAGAGAGAGAAAAGATAAAAAAATAAAAATAAAATTAATTTTAGGATTAGATAATTAAGATAATTAGATTTTTTAGGATAATTATATGGATTAATATTAAATTTGGTAGAGTTAGATTAGGATTAGCATAAGAATTAAATAGATAAAAGATAAAAATATGAGATAATTATTAGAATAAGTATAGTTGTATTAAGACTCTAACAAGTTTATGACTATAAAAAGGGATTAAAGCTCATATTTGGGGGGACTCTTGCACTCAGCCTTAGAGGTGGCAAAAATTGGCCCGAGCCCGAAAACCCGCCCGAATCCGCCCGAGACCGAACCGGGACCAGCCCGAATTAACCAAAAAAGTCAAAGGCCCGTAACCGAAAAAGCCTATAACCGAAAAAGCCCAGAACCGAAAAAACTCGAAACCGAAAAAGCTTGAAACCGAAAAAATTCGAACCTGACACAACCCGAACCCGACATAACCCGAGCCCGATACGATCCAAAACCGAGACCAACCCGAACCAAAAACCGAAAAAACCGAATTTATAACCCGAGAAAACCCGAATTATAATTTTATAATTATTATTTAAAAATAAATAAATAAATAATTGATACACTTTTTTAATTAAAAAGTTTAAAATTTTGAAAACAATTATTATTTATTATACAATTTTATCAATTATATATTACTAGCATAATAAATATTGAATCTTTTTAATTAAATTAAATTAATTTAAAACACCATAATATATGATATAATATATGATATCAAATAATCTTTAATATTATCCTTATTGCATTTATAATAATAAATATATTCTTAATTTGACATTTGATTTTATTATAAAATTCATTTTAACATTTTATTATTTTTATTTATTATAAAATTTTAATTTTAATACATTAATAAATCAAATATATAAAAATTATATAATTTCAATATTTGTTTGAAACTTTGAATTTGATATTTTGTGCAACACATTAAAAATATTTTTAATAAAATTAAATTTAAACTATATTTTCTTAAAGTTTCAAGAATAGAAAGATATTAAATTTAGATTAAAAAACACATAATCTTAAAATTAAAATTCAAAGTTTTTAAAATTAGAAAAAGTTAAGTAATTAGATTAAACAATACAAGTACAATTTTTTAATACTTGGGTATCATTAAAAAAGAAAATTATAGTGGTAATTTTATTTTTAAGCCTTAAAACAAAAGATATTAAAAAATCAAGCTAGTGATAATTAATTATTTATTATATTATAATAATCTTATACATGAATAAACTAATTTGGTATCTTATAATAATGATTTGTATATTTTATTATAATAATCTTTTAAGAATAAATTATGTAATCTCTTAGTGTGTAAGTATTATTTTGATAGAATTAAGTATTTATTAAAAATAATTTATTTATTATCTATTAAATGTAAAATTAAAGTGTGGATAAAAAAAAATTCTAATAGTAAATTAAAGTGTAATTTAATAATATATTAGAGTTGTATTACTATGTAAGTGGTAATTTTAATAAAATTTATTTTTTATACTTTGTTAATATTATTATTAATTATATTTAAATAACTAGCATTATATTAATTAATTTAGTAATATCTATTATTTAACATTTTAATTAGATATTCAATCAATTGGTGTATATCTAATATTATTATGTTAATGTGAATATGAAAAAAAAATTAGTACTCAATTTGGAATAGTTTTTTTGAGAGCAAATAAAATACATAATATAGTTAATAAATAACGCCTTATCATAATGATTTGTATGTTATTATAACTTTAAAAATAATATCTTATCATGTGATATATAATCAACTATACAAGCTCTTAAGGTTATGTTTGGTGCATAGGATAAGGATAGGATAAGATAATATAAGATTATGGATAGGATAAGATTACACTACAAGAAATTTTCCATATACTGACGCTTGGCTATACTAACGATCATTTTTTGTCAGTAAAAAGAGGTTATACTGACAGATTTTTAGTATCGTCAGAATATACAGTACTTATATCAACACTTTCTTCCCCCGTCGGTATAGATTAACTCTTTTCTGACAATCTATGAATATTTGTCAGTATAAGTGTGGTATATACTGACAGACTTTTAATACCATCAGAATATACAATACCTATACCAACACTTTATTCAACTGTCAATATAGCTTAACTCTTTTCTAACAATCTATGATTATCCGTCAGTATAAGTATGATATATACTGACGAAATTTTAATACCGTTAGAACATATAGTATTTATACCAACACGTTCTTCTGCATTCAGTATAGATTAACTTTTTTCTGACAGTCTATTAGTATGTGTAAGTATACGGATAGTATATACTGATGGTTTTTTAATATTGTCAGAATATACTCTACCTATAGTAAGACCTTATTTAGCCGTCGATATAGATGAATCATTTTCTGACAGTCTATCAATATCCATCACTATAAGTATTGCATATACTGTCGATTTTTTAATAACTTAAGAACATGTAGTACCTATACCCATATATTATGAATATCTGTCAATATAAACATGATATATACTAATGGACAGTATTGTAGCTATCAGTATATATACAAAAAATGAATATCCAATATATACAAAATAAAATTTATGCATAAATACTTCCGCTATTCTAGATTTTAACATTATGTTGTAGATCATAATAATCAGTTTCATATGTTTGATGAAAAGCAGTGTAAACGGATGATGACAATTCAATAAACTTCAATTTTATTAATTTCATTTTGTACATGATTAGATTTTACAATTATAACATCTTCAATGTAAATGTTATTTAGTTGTTTTAGTTAACGGTTTTTTGCACCTTACTTAATAATATACAATATTAAATTATGTGAGAACATATATGTTTGATACTTATTAAATTGTAATAATTTCAAGATTATTAAAAACTAATAATTAAAAAAGTGACAACTAGAAGTGTTCATGAGTTGAGATGGAATGGGTTCGAGCCGGGTTTAGGTAAAATATTAAGGGATCGATTGAGAGTGAGCCTGTGTCTAACCCGTCCCGTTTTTCAATTGTATTTTTTTGCCCAATCTTGTTTTGATATACAATGCTTACCTAAATAGTATTAATTTTTTTAAAAAAAATAATAAAATACTTATTAAAACAAATAAACATAAAAATTTAGATTAAAGTCTAAAAAAATAATATAAGTTCAAATTAAATTGCACAAAAAAAATAAAAAATAATTTAAAAATACATTAATATAAAAATAATAGAAATTTTATAATTATAAGATAGGATTCAGTTGAGCTTAAATTTAAAATAATAAACCCAAACGTCAAAGCATGACATAGTCCAAATCTAATAAACACATGGACGCATGCACACACACACTTAATTAAGACCTTGTCAAAGCATGACTTCCAAATCTAATATTATATATATATATATATATATATATATATATATATATACACAATTAATTATACATACTTAATTAATTAGATGTTTATTTATTAAAAATTAAAAATTATATCCAACTAATAGAATTATGAGAAAGGTCGTATCCTAAAATATCAAGCCATTATTCTATTTGAGGAGATAAAGTTCAAATAGAAAAAAACAAATTGTTAATACTTTCGATAAAAGCCATCAATACCAAATAACCAATTGAAATTAAGCAACTTATTAATTAAATATTATTAACCTTCTATCTCCTCATCCCATTATCTTAATTTGAATTGTTAAGTTTATATTAAGAAAATCAATCAAGTCTTTTGGTGCAATGCCAACAGCAAAATTTTCTTTTAAGTAATTAAAAATTATTATACTTCAAGTTTTATCTCAATTTTATCTAGAAGACTAGAACCCACTTTCTTTTGCAAACTCCCTCCACTAGTAGTAGCATCCGCTACTCATCTGCACTACCCCTAAATCACTCGTTACTTTGTTAACTCCTGCGTCTAGCACCCTTTCCTCTGTAAACTCCCTCCCTTTTCACGCACGAGACCACAAGGATAAATTCCTTCTATCCAATTTACTTCACTCAAATTTGATTTCTTGCTCTTAGCCAAGACTCATACTAAAATCCCAATTTTCAAATACCCCATTCTTTGATGCATTTACAGGTAACTCTCTCATCATTTTCTCTAGTAACAATACATCAAAAATGAATCTCTTTTGCTCATTTTTTTTTTTGATGTTATTGTTATTAGTAAAATAGGTGTGCTTTCTTTCTCAAAATCTATGAACAAATTTTGGTTTGGACACCTTAAATAATTTTTTTTAATTATACAAAAACTTTTTGTAAGTAGTCTTCTTATTTCTAGTTTCCTCCTTTTTCTTTTTTGTATGTGTGTTAACTGCTAAGAATATTTTTTTCTAAGTCAATAACAATTCATTAAAACTGCTAAGATTAATAACAGAATCAAGGAATTTGAACAATTGATATACTTTCTCTTACGACTAGAATGTGGTTAGAAGTATTAGATTGAATCCAACAAACCATTATGTAACTCCATAATATTTCTAATACATTGATGATTGATAAATATAAATAAATTTAAGAACAAAAAGCTACCAGAAAGTGTTGTTACAGGAATTGCTTCTTATTGCATTAGTAGAATAAATTCCAGACAGTAGGTTTTTATCATTTTACTGAACTATGATCTGACAAGCATTGATGTCTTGTTTCTTTGTGGGTGACTTTCTAAAGATATGCATTTGGTTTGGGGTATTTATCTCAATCTCAGAAAATCTAGTACTTCATGTTCTCAATCAATGTAGCCTAATGAAGTGGTACAAGAGTTGAAGGCTGAAGTGGAAGACTTGAAAGAAACTTTGAGTAATGTATCATTGCTTCAAAGCTAATGTCATGATGGGAGTGTAGATCTCTTGAACAAAGAGGTATATGTTACAACTATTCTAGTATTATTTATATGTAAAATTTGACTAAGATTATGGATCTTGGATTTTTTTAATTTTCTTTCAATTATTTTTAGGTAGCTAATGCTAGTAGTGCACCAGACAACATGAAAACAATTTGTCTTCAAATTCAAGTCATCCACTTACTCAAAATGAACACGGTAAACTCCTTGTCAAATAATAAATTCTTGTATGGATATTTTTTTTCTTTTAAATTTATCTGATCTTTTCCATTTGTTAATTATTCAATTTCCTTTGAAACTAAAAGAAAATTTTAGTGGAGCATTTAGTGTCCTTGCTTATATGTATTCTTATAATTTGCTTGGTAGAATAATGCTTTCTTCTTTTACAACTCCATTTCTGTTAAATAAATAAATAAATAAATAAATATATAATAGCTGTCCAAAATAGATGATGCATTTTCCTAATTTTTTGTTAGTATGAACTTGGTAATATTTTGGTATTTAAAGTGTCATATGAATCATTTTTAGAATTATTTTAATTCTTTTTGTTTTTAACTTAAATATCTAATTGTGTTTTTTATTTTATGCAGATGTTCCATGAAACATATGATGAGATCATTTACCTTGGAGACAATTGTTTATTTACTTTGATACTTGTTTATAGACATTCAATTAAATTTGTTTTTATCTAGATTTAGCATGAGATTTTTAGTTATTAACTTGATCTAAGTTTTTAGATTATAAATAAATTGGTTGTACTTTTATTTCAAATGTTATTTAATATCGCGAACTTTATTATAGTACTTTTACTTTATATGAATTTATATCAGATTAGTATTATAAATAAATATTAATAATTAAAAATATAATTAAAGATAAATATTTTTACAAATGTTTTAACATTTATATCAATTGTATTGTTGCAATGTTTGAGGCTGTACCAATGATCATTAGATTGTTAATGAAATTTAATGTTGACCATCATTATAAAATAAAAGCACAAGGGTATACCAACATGCATAGATTGTCGCTAAAAATATAACATTGGATTGTCATCAACAATTAAAGATTTACTGACAAAATCAGACTGTCAGTGTACCCTTACTACATATTCTGACAGTTTAGACTGTTAGTATAGGCAAGGAAGCTATACCAACGGTTATAGATTTACTGACAGAATCAAACTGTTGGTGTATCCTTACTACTTATTTTGACAGTTTAGACCGTCGGTATTAAAAAAGGAAGCTATTCTTATGATTATGGAATTACTGACAGGTTTAAACTGTTGGTATAACCTTACAACCTATTCCGACAGTTAACAATTCGTCAGAATAGGTCTATACCGACAAGGGATATACCAACGGTTAAAAATTCGTCGGAATAAACATTTTTACCGTCAGTATAGGAAGAATTGATCTATACCAACGGATTTATATATTTTACTAACGGTTTTTTGAACGTCAGTATATGGTAATTTTCTTGTAGTGTTAGATTATATCATCTTATCTTATGTTTGATGTATACAAGGATTAAGAATAGGATAGGATGATTTTTTTTTTCTTTCACAATATTTGTTATATGTATAATTAAAATAGTATAAAATAATTTTTTTAAGTACTCTTTTTTAAAGTAACATAATTTAAATTTATAATTTTTTTTGTTATAAATATAAATGAAAAATTAAAATTTTAAATATTAATTATAATACTATAATTAATAGTCCAATTTATTAGCTGATTTTTTAATAAAAAATTACTTCTAAAAAATTTATATTACTTTTTCAAAAAAATTATTTTGTTAAGAAATGAATTTTTATAAAAAGCATTTTCTGTATTTTTTCATCTTTTCTTTTTTTCCTTTATGTTTTTATTTCTTTTATATGATTTAAATTGAAAATAATTTTTTATTGTAAATTAAATATATTTATTTTTAGACAATTGAGTTTTTCTTGGAAATAAGTTTATTTTTTAATTACATTAAATTTTCCAAAAGACTATTCTTAAATATTTTTCTTTATTTTTATGGTTTCTTTATCTTCTTTTTTTTTGTCAATTATAAGGAAATATAGAAAACAAAAAAAATACAAGTTAAATTTAATAATTCAATTTTGATGAATTAAAAAATATATAATTTCTAATAATTTATGGTTAATAGTCACTTTTCTTTCATTTTTTTAGGCAAAAAGAAAAAAATTAAGAAAGAAAAAATAAAAATTTAAATGAAAGAAAAAACAAGTTAAAAATATATTTTATAATAATTTTTATGTTTGAAAATTTATTTTCTAAAAAATAATTTTAAAAAATGTACACAAAAAAAATATTATTTTATCAAAATTATAGTTTTTCTTTAATCAAAAACAAGAAAAAAAGAAAGAAGAAGAAGGGAAAAAATTATATTAATTAATTAAAGATCCGTACTATTTTATTAAATGTTTAAGTTAATTTTTAAATATAAATGTTAAGGATAAAATTATAAAATATGAGTATTTATTTCTAATCCTATGGGATTAGAAATAATCCTCACCTTTTGGAAAGGATTGAGTTATCCTATACTAAGAGGATGACTAATCCTCCTTGCAATCCAATCCTCCCCTTAATGTGTGCACCAAACATAAGATAGGATAATTATCATCCTATCCTATCCATCATCTTATGCACCAAACATGACCTAATTATATAAAATAGATTATTAATATGTTTATCTTATCATAATGATTTGTATATTTCATTATAATAATCTCTTACCATGTAATATAAAATAAATTAAACAATCTTTCATAGCATATTATAGTTTTAATTTCAGACATTTTTCATTCCAATTTCTTATCATGCTTTTAGAATATACTCTTGTTTTTAATTTCAAACATTTAATCTCTTATGATGTATTCATGTAATTTAGTTTAATTTGATCAATTAATAATCATAATATTGGATGATTAAATAGATATTGATCTTCTCAACTACTTTTTTAGTCAAAAAAGTGTTTTTTTAATTTATTATAATGAGTTACAAATAAAATAATAAACATAATATACTATATATATATATATATTAAGATTTACATTATAATAAAATGTCATATATATTAAATTATCAATATCTTAAGAATTGTATCTTAACATATTATGAAATTTCTATTAATTTAATTTGAGTACTTTATGTCTAAAATTTTAAAATCTTATTATCTTAAGAATAAATTATTATTATTATTATTATTATTATTATTATTATTATTATTATTATTATTATTATATTCAGTAAACTATTTTTTTGGCCAACAATTTCATTAAATTTTAAATTGCAAGTTGTGTTAAAATAAAAATAAAATTTACAACAAATATAACAAATTCCCAATCTAGCTCACGTGGTTAAACATATAACAATAAATATAAGAGGCCATGGTTCAAATCTTTGTACAAGCATATAATTTTGATTACTTTCATATAATTGATGAATAAATTCATGTACCAGATACTACTTGATCAAAAGTTAATCGAGTATAGCATACCCTAAGGGTACTACCCGAATCCGATACGGGTAATAAGAACACTATCCGAACTCATAATTATTCGATTATAGAGTCGGGTAGTGTCGGGTACCTGATTATATATTACCCATTTACATCATTATATCAAATGTTTTTTTTGGTACATTATATCAAATGTTATTATTTATAATATAATGTTAATTGATGTATATAACTTGTTTAATTTAACATTCTAAATTTTTAATGAGATATTTGATTAATTAATGTGTTTGAGTATGATCATATTTAATAAAAATAATATTATATTATGATTTATATATAAACTAAAAACAAAATAAATATAAAATTGAGATAATTAATTGACCAATTATTCATAATATTAATTATTTTTTTTAATGTATACTATAATTTTATTCAACATTATAATTGAAGAATTAGTTAACTAGTTATGCGGTTAAATTTAATTTAATAACTAATTATGTTGGTATTTAAAAGACAAAATAAATGTAAAAAAGATTCTTAAAAATTTAAAACTTTATTAAAAATATAATATTGTCACGACCCGAAGGCCGCGACGGTGCCTCTTACTTGTACGGATGCGTAGAATTTAGGGCTAATTAATTTTTTTTTTCGATTTCCTATATTTGCTTTGTCTAAGTGCAATGTAGTGATTTTTTTTTTGTTTCGGGACGTTAACTCCCTCGCCTATTTTTATGACTTTACCCAAGTTATTTTCCTGCATAAAAATCACAAGTAATAATCCAGCTCATGCTTCCCAGAATGACAGTTAATTACATTTTAGCATTCCTATGACCAAGTTCATTTCCATATCATAGCATTTCATCTTATGGTTCACATTTTTCCTACTTGGTCACTTGTTCATGCTATTTAATCTACAATCCATACCCATGCAAAATCAACATTTCATACTTCATCATTGCTAGTCTAGATGCTATTCTCTATATTATATTACATCCCATCTAAGTACTGAATCAAAAACAGGCTGAATTGATAATGGAGATAAAAGAAGAGTAAGTATACCCAATGTTTACAAAAAAATCTCCTTGGAGAGTTGGGACTATATTTCAGGCTCGGGACTATTCGGAAGGCTCCGAAATACTCCCCCAACTCCGTGCTCAATCTGAAAAATTTAAATAGCGTTTAATGAGCAAGGCTCAGTAAGTCATTTATATAAGTGCAGAGTTAGAATTATACTGTTCTATATGCCATGCATGATGTCATGTGAGGAGAATTCATTATTGATCGTTTTCTTATTCATCATGCAGCATTTACATGTATTTTCCAACTCAATCCTATTATGCTTCAACATATCATGAGATGTCTAAGTCTCGAAGTCATCATGTGATCTTGAACATGTAATTATGAATGAAGTAGTTACAATCATAAAACATGTAATACATATTCTTTTAAACAAGTTCAAGACATGTATAATATCAATACATTTCATGTATTCTTTTAAGATGTGCTTGAAATATGCAAGCTTTTTCCTTTCATGTCAAGTATGCTTTTTGAAACATATTTCATATCACAAATACTTTTTGAAATAATTTCATATCACATATGCTTTTTGAAATACATTTCATACCGCATATATTTCTTTGAAGCACATTTCATATCATATATACTTTGAAATACATTTCATATCGCATATATTTCTTTGAAGCACATTTCATATTATATATACTTTGAAAGTATATTTCATATCACATATAGCATCAAAATGCGTTTCATATACTGTAAATCAATGTCGAGTTTAGAGTTCATTTTCATTTTAAAGGCATACTCTAAACTTCATTTCATATCATTTGAGACTAGGCTAGATCCCTATCTCTCTATCAATAAAGACTTAATTCACTGTAGCTAGCAGTGAAGAATCATATCGTCCCCTGGAAACCACTAGGGCGCTATCTATGGCCATAGACCTCATATCTCTCAATCCCACTGATCAGGCAAGACTGAGACCTGTCCACGACTATTGTCGGACAAGCTTCTATGCCTAATGAGTAATCTCCAATTAGGCGGCTTCCACTATGCTTTATTGAATTTAATTCTCTTAGGGTGCCTATAGTCTCATAAAGCAATTCAATCTTTCGTATAAAAATAGTTTAATGTACGTAATGCTTTTCTAAAGATCATTTACATGTATATACGTACATATGTAAAAACTATCATTTCATTATTTTCAAAGCCATTCAAGCATCCAAAATATTGTTGTAAACATGATAAGAATAAATCATTTCAGTTTTTTCATGTATAGTAATAAGTCATGCTTGATGGCAATAAAATTCAAGGAAGTGAAATAAGACCATAAGATGACATGCTCATGAATTGCATGAATGTTTATCATTTCATCTCATAATATCTATGAACCTATACCATGTCGATTCACTTCCGATCAATGTCTCTCACCTTGGTACTTTATCAAGTCGAATATCATACCTACATCTCATTTCGTTATATTCAATCTCTAAGTATTCAATTCATTCTATTGTAAGATTTAATCCTATACAGGATAATCCTACTTCTACTTTATATAAACGTCTTACCTAAGGCGAAGCTCAATTCGAGCATGTCCCGCGCCTAGCTAGACCGTGTCCGTTGTCCTCTTGGCGCACTACACATTCATAAAGAAATTTCGACTTAATAAAGTCTAACTCAAGTTTTCAATACGCTTATGTAAATTTACACTCCAACAATATCTATATATATATATATATTTCTTTTCTTTTCTATTTCTTTTACCTTAATATTTTCGGTAGCTTGGTGTAGAACACCACCCACGGCAGCCCCTAGATACTCCTTAAGCAGCCCCCATTTGGTGCTCCAGTTCACCACCCAACCAGCCACTGAAATCTTGTTTTCCAGTCCTTAAAATGCTCACTGTCCAGCCTACTTCCGATGCCCAATTTCAGCCTTGAAGGTCACAGCCTATCCCTCTGTTTCCTCCTTGTTCCAGACCTGAAAATGCACGATCAGCCCTATACCGAACAATGCTCTAGTTCCCTTCTCGTGTCTTGTCTTTTAGCCATTGTTTCAGGCCCGAAAATGCAGCAACTAGGTTACCAAATCTCCAACCTTCCTCTGTCTTCTAACTCCTCTTCAGCCTTGTGTACCACCGTTTTCAGATTTTCCTTCCTTCCCTTTTTATTTTTTTTTTTAGTTCTGTCCAGTACCGAGATAGGCCCTTAATGTGGCTCTAACACACCACTAACACACGCACACACTTCCAGATTTGAACTGCCATCCTTTCCAACTCCCAAACGGCCACCAAGGGCCACTGTTCCTCTTTGCATCAGGTCAGGAGTCGAGCCACTTCCAGCCTTCCGTTCGCTAGTCGTTTGTCTTGGCTCGATTCCAACTGCTTCACTCGGTTTCTTCTGCCTCCAATACCAACTGTGCCTCTCCTTTTTACTCACTATAAGGGTGTCTAGAATGGCGGCAAGGAGAAAATGAGATAAAAGGGAAAAGAGTATGGAGAGCTGTGGAGAGGTACGGTGAGGTGAAAGGAGAGAAATCAAAATTAAACAAAGCATAAGAAAATAGTGTGAAGTGATGGGGGCAGAACTCTGCCGCCCTATTCTGCCCCCTATTTTTTTTTTATACTTATATATTTTAGTAAAGTTATTTATTTAAAGAATATATTTATATATAGTTTAAATCCTTTCATTACTTTATTATAATCATTTATACATATCTTTATTCTATTCATTTTATATTATTATTTATTTACTTAGATATATATTTTCTACATTTATACATATTACAATTTCTTTGTTCTTGTAAATACATTAGTACCTATATACGTATTTTTTCTGAGTATATATTTGAACTCTTGCATGTAATTTGTAATGATACATATACATTTTATTATTCGTATTTATCTATGTACTTGCACATGCACGCATGCATGTACGCACATCGTATACATGTACATTGTATGCTTTTAACTTGGTTCATGGCGTATACAACTGATCCTTTATATATAGGTATAAACTCCTTTCATGTCTATTTAACGTACCATAATCTTATACTTGAAATTTCATGAGTACATTATCTCTTTATGTTCACTAAATCACACAAGAAGTACATATTTAGCTAGGATAAATTACGGTTCTCACATCCTCTCCACCTTGAAAGGATTTGGTCCTCCAAATTACTACAAGTCATCCTAGAATAAGTGGGGATACTTCTCTTTCATGAGACTCTCCAACTCCCATGTAGCTTCTTCTGAGCTGTGGTGTTGCCAAAGCACCTTTACCAAGGAAATTGTCTTGGACCGCAGTACTTTATCCTTCCTATCCAAAATCCGAAGCGGTCTCTCAACATAACTTAAGTCCTCTCTAATCTCCAAAGGTTCATAATCAATCACATGGGAGGGATCCGGATGATATTTCCTGAGCATAGATACGTGGAAGACGTTGTGCACACTCGATAGCTCTGGAGGTAGCGCTAATCGATATGCCACATCACCCGCTCTATCTAGTATCTCAAACGGACCAATGTACCGAGGACTCAACTTCCCTCTTTTACCAAACCTCATTATGCCTTTAGATGGAGAGATCTTCAAAAACACCTTATCTCCCACTTGAAACTCCAAGTGTCTCCTACGATTATCGGCATAACTCTTTTGTCTGCTCTGAGCTGTCTTCAATCGATCACATATCAATTTGACACTTTCTGAAGCCTTTTCTACAAGCTCGGGGGCAAATATCTTCCTTTCACCCACTTCTTCCCAGCCTATCGGGGATCTACACCTATGTCCATACAACGCCTCATAAGGTGCCATCCCAATGCTGGAGTGGAAACTATTGTTATATGCAAATTCAGCCAGTGCCAAGTGATCATCCCATGAACCCTGAAAATCCATAACACACGCTCTCAACATATCCTCAAGGGTTTGAATTGTTCTCTCGGATTGCCCATCAGTTTGAGGATGGAAAGCAGTGCTGAAACTCAATTTAGTTCCCAAAGCATCTTGAAAATGCTCCCAGAAACGAGAAGTAAACCGAGAATCTCTATCTGACACTATGCTCACAGGGACTTCATGTAATCTCACGATCTCTCTAACATACAAATGTGCAAGGGCACTGAGTGAATCTGTGACTTTCATAGCCAAGAAGTGTGCCGACTTAGTCAATCGATCGACAATCACCCAAATGGCATCATGGTTTTTTCGGGTCCTAGGAAGTCCCATGATGAAATCCATGGTCACGTGCTCCCACTTCCAAGTTGGCACAAACAAGGGAGTGAGCAACCCTGCCGGCTTCTGATGCTCCACTTTAACTTGTTGGCACACTAGGCACTTAGACACAAAACTTGCTGTGTCTTTCTTCATACCTGACCACCAGTACACTTTGCGTAAGTTCTGATACATCTTTGTATTACCTGGGTGCATCATGTACTTAGAACTATGTGCCTCATCCATGATCTGTCTCTTCAAGGTTTCATTGCTTGGAACACATATTCTCCCATTGAACCTCAATAAGCCATCGCTGCTAATCTCATACACTGATTCCTGACCCTTTTGTATCAAATCAATAACTTCAATCAACTTCGGGTCCTCACTTTGAGCCTTTCTAATCTGTTCTATGATACTAGGCTCTATCCTCAAACTAGCCATCAAACATTCACCGGTAGGCTCTAGATTCAGATTCATCTCCGAAAATTGCTCTATCAACTCCCATTCTCTAACCATCATGTAGCTGACCATGCCCATACTCTTTCTACTCAATGCATCAGCCACCTTATTAGCCTTACCTGGATGGTAGAGAATCTCACAATCATAGTCCTTAAGTAACTCCATCCACCTTCTCTGTCTCATGTTCAATTCTTTTTGCGAAAAGAGGTACTTCAGACTCTTGTGATCTGTGTATATCTGAAACTTTTCTCCATACAAATAATGACGCCATATCTTTAGTGCAAACACCACTGCCGCTAGCTCTAGGTCATGGGTGGGGTAATTCCTCTCATGGTCTTTTAGCTGTCTAGAACCATAAGCCACCACTTTTCCATTTTGCATCAATACGCACCCTAGACCTTGGTGTGAAGCGTCACTATATACAGCAAATCCCCCGGAACCACTAGGAATGGTGAGGACTGGTGCTGTAGTCAATCGGTGTTTCAACTCCAAGAAACTGTGCTCACACGCATCATTCCACTCAAACTTAACATCCTTGCGCGTGAGACGAGTTAAAGGTCCTGCTAGCTTAGAAAATCCCTCGACAAATCTCCGATAGTATCCCGCTAGCCCCAGAAAACTACGAATCTCGGTCACCGTCTTAGGCCTCTCCCAATTAATCACAGCCTCTATCTTCGCTGGATCTACTGCCACTCCAGCCTTCGATACCACATGCCCCAGAAAACTAATCTGTTCCAGCCAAAATTCGCATTTGCTGAGCTTCGCATAAAGTTCTTTCTCACGGAGGGTCTGAAGAATAATGCGAAGATGGTGCTCGTGCTCCTCCCGAGATCGGGAATACACCAAAATATCATCTATGAACACTATGACAAATTTGTCCAAGAAGGGTTTAAACACTTCATTCATCAAGCCCATGAAGGCTGCAGGAGCATTAGTCAATCCGAATGGCATGACCAAAAACTCGTAGTGGCCATATCTCGTCCTAAAGGCTGTTTTCTGTACATCTTCACCTCTAATCCTCAACTGATGATACCCAGATCTCAAATCAATCTTGGAAAATATCTGAGCACCCTTCAATTGGTCCAATAAATCATCAATCCTAGGCAGTGGATATCTGTTCTTAATCGTCACCTGGTTCAACTGCCTGTAATCGATACACAGTCTTAGACTGCCATCCTTCTTCTTAACAAACAATACCGGAGCCCCCCAAGGTGACACACTTGGTCTTACAAACCCCTTATCCAACAGTTCTTGCAACTGCTTCTTCAATTCCTCCAACTCAACCAAGGCCATTCGATACGGAGGCTTCGATATTGGTTGAGTGCCTGGGAGTAGCTCTATAGCGAACTCTGTCTCTCTTTCCGGAGGTAGCCCCGGTAGCTCATCCGGAAATACCTCAGGGAAGTCTTTAACCACGGAGATGTCCGAGAGTTCCGGATGGCTCTTATTGGCATCCTCGACAAAAGCGAGATAGCCTTCACAAACAAAATTCATTTCATGTTAGTACAAATTTAAAAGAAAAGGCTTTTCATTTCATCTTATCAAAGTTTAGTACAAACTTTTCAGGTAGGGAGAAGATCACTACTTTGCTATGACAATCTAAACTAGCATGATGGTTAGCTAACCAATCCATGCCTAGTATTACATCAAAGTCATACATGTTTAATAATATCAAATCTGCTACTAGGTGCCTATCTCCCACCTTCACTTTACAGCCTTTACATATTAAGTCTGTCATTTGAGATTCATTCAAGGGTGTACTAACACGCAACAATTTGCCTAAGGGTTCAAGCTCTAACTCTAGCTTCCTAGCATATGCAGGTGATATGAATGAATGCGTGGAGCCAGAATCAATAAGTACAAAAGCTTCAGAATCATTAATTAAGAGCTTACCCTTGATGACGGATCCGGAGCCATCAGCAGTCTCTTGGTCCAAAGCAAATACTCGACCCTGTGCCATCGGTTTCTTGCCCTTATCCGTGGGCTTTTGCTTATCTGTGCTCCTTGTCTCAGGTCGCCTCTCAGGAGCCTTGAGTGTGGGACAGTCTCTAACGCGATGTCCAATCTTGCCACAGTTGAAGCAAGCTCCTATGTCCATATAACATGGCTTGGTGCCATGATTTCTGCTACACCTCGGACATATCTGAGCTGTCTTAGGCTTAGAAGCCTGAGTGTGAGGCGCTCCATACTTCGGCCTCTTATGCTGGGCCCTATTCTGCTCGGGCCTCCTAGTATCGGTCCTCTTACCCATTCCTTTGTTTCGGCTATCATACTGGCTTTGTGTCTTTTCCAAGTCCTGCTCCACAAACTGAGCCCTCTGGATAGCATCGGCATAGGACACGATACGAAGAGCTGAGAGTCTTCCTCGAATCACTGGCCTCAACCCATTGATAAACTTCTTGGCCTTTCTCGCCTCATCATTCACTATATGTGGCTCATAGCGAGACAAGGTGGTGAACCGTGCCACATACTGGTCCACTGTCATGGAACCCTGAACTAAGTTGAGAAACTCTTCTTGTTTCTTGTCACGGGCACTCTCGGGAAAGTAATGACTGTTAAAGGCCTCGAGAAATGCCTCCCATGTAATGGTAGAGTTCCTGCTCTGTAACACAATCTTAGCTGCTCTCCACCAATGTTCGGCCTCTCCCTCAAACATATAAGCAGCTAAGTTCACCCTATCCTCTGAGCTGCATCCCATAATCTCAAAGGCTTTCTCTATTTTCATCAACCATGTCTCGGCTACCTCAGTGTCCATTGCCCCCTTAAACACTGGAGGGTTCATCTTCTGAAATTGCTTAAACTGCTCCACATTTTGCCTCACATTAGTAGCTGATGATGTGGGCGCTACTATCTGTGTAGGTGGAGGCGGTGGTGGTGCAGTCTGTGATTGAGGAGTCGATGACTGCTGACTAAGTGGTGGGGGTGGTGGAGCAGGTTGTGCCGGTTCTTGAACGAGTGGAGTCTGTTGTTGATCTCGACTCCTGGCATTTTGTCGCTCTACCAAGGCCACTAACCCGGACACGGTTTGCTCCAAGCGTGCGAACCGAGTGTTCGGACTTGGAGGTGATGACGGTGCAGATGATTGAGCTTGCCTTACACGTGGGGTTCGTCCACGTCCCCGTCCTCTCCACATATCTTTTTCTGTATTCAATATTACAACAATGCATTTAGAACAATTTTCTGCACTTATTGAGCACTATTGAGCACTATACAATCAGGCAACATCAGTACTATGGGATGTAAACTATTCTAACTCTTCGACACTGACATGCACTAGACAATCTCGGCTCTGATACCAATAAATCTGTCACGACCCGAAGGCCGCGACGGTGCCTCTTACTTGTACGGATGCGTAGAATTTAGGGCTAATTAATTTTTTTTCGATTTCCTATATTTGCTTTGTCTAAGTGCAATGTAGTGATTTTTTTTTTGTTTCGGGACGTTAACTCCCTCGCCTATTTTTATGACTTTACCCAGGTTATTTTCCTGCATAAAAATCACAAGTAATAATCCAGCTCATGCTTCCCAGAATGACAGTTAATTACATTTTAGCATTCCTATGACCAAGTTCATTTCCATATCATAGCATTTCATCTTATGGTTCACATTTTTCCTACTTGGTCACTTGTTCATGCTATTTAATCTACAATCCATACCATGCAAAATCAACATTTCATACTTCATCATTGCTAGTCTAGATGCTATTCTCTATATTATATTACATCCCATCTAAGTACTGAATCAAAAACAGCTGAATTGATAATGGAGATAAAAGAAGAGTAAGTATACCCAATGTTTACAAAAAAATCTCCTTGGAGAGTTGGGACTATATTTCAGGCTCGGGACTATTCGGAAGGCTCCGAAATACTCCCCCAACTCCGTGCTCAATCTGAAAAATTTAAATAGCGTTTAATGAGCAAGGCTCAGTAAGTCATTTATATAAGTGCAGAGTTAGAATTATACTGTTCTATATGCCATGCATGATGTCATGTGAGGAGAATTCATTATTGATCGTTTTCTTATTCATCATGCAGCATTTACATGTATTTTCCAACTCAATCCTATTATGCTTCAACATATCATGAGATGTCTAAGTCTCGAAGTCATCATGTGATCTTGAACATGTAATTATGAATGAAGTAGTTACAATCATAAAACATGTAATACATATTCTTTTAAACAAGTTCAAGACATGTATAATATCAATACATTTCATGTATTCTTTTAAGATGTGCTTGAAATATGCAAGCTTTTTCCTTTCATGTCAAGTATGCTTTTTGAAACATATTTCATATCACAAATACTTTTTGAAATAATTTCATATCACATATGCTTTTTGAAATACATTTCATACCGCATATATTTCTTTGAAGCACATTTCATATCATATATACTTTGAAATACATTTCATATCGCATATATTTCTTTGAAGCACATTTCATATTATATATACTTTGAAAGTATATTTCATATCACATATAGCATCAAAATGCGTTTCATATACTGTAAATCAATGTCGAGTTTAGAGTTCATTTTCATTTTAAAGGCATACTCTAAACTTCATTTCATATCATTTGAGACTAGGCTAGATCCCTATCTCTCTATCAATAAAGACTTAATTCACTGTAGCTAGCAGTGAAGAATCATATCGTCCCCTGGAAACCACTAGGGCGCTATCTATGGCCATAGACCTCATATCTCTCAATCCCACTGATCAGGCAAGACTGAGACCTGTCCACGACTATTGTCGGACAAGCTTCTATGCCTAATGAGTAATCTCCAATTAGGTGGCTTCCACTATGCTTTATTGAATTTAATTCTCTTAGGGTGCCTATAGTCTCATAAAGCAATTCAATCTTTCGTATAAAAATAGTTTAATGTACGTAATGCTTTTCTAAAGATCATTTACATGTATATACGTACATATGTAAAAACTATCATTTCATTATTTTCAAAGCCATTCAAGCATCCAAAATATTGTTGTAAACATGATAAGAATAAATCATTTCAGTTTTTTCATGTATAGTAATAAGTCATGCTTGATGGCAATAAAATTCAAGGAAGTGAAATAAGACCATAAGATGACATGCTCATGAATTGCATGAATGTTTATCATTTCATCTCATAATATCTATGAACCTATACCATGTCGATTCACTTCCGATCAATGTCTCTCACCTTGGTACTTTATCAAGTCGAATATCATACCTACATCTCATTTCGTTATATTCAATCTCTAAGTATTCAATTCATTCTATTGTAAGATTTAATCCTATACAGGATAATCCTACTTCTACTTTATATAAACGTCTTACCTAAGGCGAAGCTCAATTCGAGCATGTCCCGCGCCTAGCTAGACCGTGTCCGTTGTCCTCTTGGCGCACTACACATTCATAAAGAAATTTCGACTTAATAAAGTCTAACTCAAGTTTTCAATACGCTTATGTAAATTTACACTCCAACAATATCTATATATATATATATTTCTTTTCTTTTCTATTTCTTTTACCTTAATATTTTCGGTAGCTTGGTGTAGAACACCACCCACGGCAGCCCCTAGATACTCCTTAAGCAGCCCCCATTTGGTGCTCCAGTTCACCACCCAACCAGCCACTGAAATCTTGTTTTCCAGTCCTTAAAATGCTCACTGTCCAGCCTACTTCCGATGCCCAATTTCAGCCTTGAAGGTCACAGCCTATCCCTCTGTTTCCTCCTTGTTCCAGACCTGAAAATGCACGATCAGCCCTATACCGAACAATGCTCTAGTTCCCTTCTCGTGTCTTGTCTTTTAGCCATTGTTTCAGGCCCGAAAATGCAGCAACTAGGTTACCAAATCTCCAACCTTCCTCTGTCTTCTAACTCCTCTTCAGCCTTGTGTACCACCGTTTTCAGATTTTCCTTCCTTCCCTTTTTATTTTTTTTTTTAGTTCTGTCCAGTACCGAGATAGGCCCTTAATGTGGCTCTAACACACCACTAACACACGCACACACTTCCAGATTTGAACTGCCATCCTTTCCAACTCCCAAACGGCCACCAAGGGCCACTGTTCCTCTTTGCATCAGGTCAGGAGTCGAGCCACTTCCAGCCTTCCGTTCGCTAGTCGTTTGTCTTGGCTCGATTCCAACTGCTTCACTCGGTTTCTTCTGCCTCCAATACCAACTGTGCCTCTCCTTTTTACTCACTATAAGGGTGTCTAGAACGGCGGCAAGGAGAAAATGAGATAAAAGGGAAAAGAAGAGTATGGAGAGCTGTGGAGAGGTACGGTGAGGTGAAAGGAGAGAAATCAAAATTAAACAAAGCATAAGAAAATAGTGTGAAGTGATGGGGGCAGAACTCTGCCGCCCTATTCTGCCCCCTATTTTTTTTTTATACTTATATATTTTAGTAAAGTTATTTATTTAAAGAATATATTTATATATAGTTTAAATCCTTTCATTACTTTATTATAATCATTTATACATATCTTTATTCTATTCATTTTATATTATTATTTATTTACTTAGATATATATTTTCTACATTTATACATATTACAATTTCTTTGTTCTTGTAAATACATTAGTACCTATATACGTATTTTTTCTGAGTATATATTTGAACTCTTGCATGTAATTTGTAATGATACATATACATTTTATTATTCGTATTTATCTATGTACTTGCACATGCACGCATGCATGTACGCACATCGTATACATGTACATTGTATGCTTTTAACTTGGTTCATGGCGTATACAACTGATCCTTTATATATAGGTATAAACTCCTTTCATGTCTATTTAACGTACCATAATCTTATACTTGAAATTTCATGAGTACATTATCTCTTTATGTTCACTAAATCACACAAGAAGTACATATTTAGCTAGGATAAATTACGGTTCTCACAAATATAATTATTAAAAAAGCTAATTAAACAAAGTAAAAAAAAAATTTATTGAACTAAGAGTATCTAAATTCCAATGACCCAATATTGACCAAAAAAAAAAAACAATGACTCAATAGGTTATTGTTAAGAGTATAAAGCTATTTATATAAATGTTTAATTGTTTAGTGTGATTTATTTATAATTTGTTAGTTATTTATTTGTATAGCTAATACTTTTAGATTTTCACTTTCTTTTAGTTTTACTATATATATTTGGCTCATTTAAAAAAATAAATTTTTATATAATTATTAATATATAATTATATATTTTATAACAAATGTAAATATCACAGGAAATTAAAAAAAATAAATAATAATTATCAAGTAATAAAAACATTAAAATGTAAAAATTTATATTTATATAAATTTAGTCAAAACAACAAAAGAAATTAAAAATAATGAATAATAATATTTTATTTATGAGAGTTTTGTGTGAAAGGAGATCTGTTTGATTGTCATTTTTCAATTCCCTCCAAACAAGCTTTTCCCACATTACTAAAAAATTTCAAATTCTTTAGGAATATGCCTTTTCCCTCCCTTGAGAATCACATGAAAAAACTTCAAAAGCAAACTTTGAAATATCTTTATCTCAATATACTGTCATGCAATGTAGATATGATAATAAAAAAAAATGAACATGACATTAGATCAAATTTTGATAAAAATTAGAAAAAAATTTGTGTTTGGTATATCAATATAAATTTTAATACAATAATTTTTATATTTTATATGATACAAATATATTTGATGCAATACGAATACAAAATATATAAGAATTATTAAGTCTAATATAATGTAATGTCTATTATAATCGTTTTAATTATAATCGAAATTCAAAGATGATTTTTTTTTATTACAAGGGAAATATTAAATAACTGAAGATGGGGGTAGAGGTGGTTATTGGGCCGGGTTGACCCGACCCGGCTCAGAACAGGATCGGATTAATCCGGCCCAAAAACCAAACCGATACAGTACCGATTCCGAACCGACCCATACCGGGCTGGACTGATTCAACTAATTCTGAACCGGGCCCGGTTCGTTCAAGTTGAACCGGTCCGGTTCAACAAAAAAAAAAGCAGCCTGCCACTGCGCATGCAGTGGCAGGCATGTCCTATGTTGATGGGTCGTTGCCCATCAACTTTGTAAATTGTAAGGGAGGGAGCGTTTCCCTCCCTTTTTTTTTTAAATTTATTTTTTAAAATTTTTAAAATTATTTTAAATTTTCATTTTTCCTTCATAAATATCAATTTATTTTCTTTCATTTTTTTAATTTTTTTTTCATATTTTCTCTCAAATCTAAACACTCATCCACTCTTATTTTTTTAATACTCACTTATACTCTCTCAATAATCACTCAAACTCTCTCAAATTCACTTAAATTCTCTTATTTCAAATTTATAATATTATCATTTTATTCTCTAAATTTCATTTTTTTATCATAATAATTTTATTATAATATCATATTCATAATATAATTTTATTTTATTATAACAATAGTTTTATTACATAATTTTATAGTAATTTATTTTTACATTATTGTTACATTAATTAAATAAATTATAATAACTTTATAATAAATTGTTGTTAAATTAAACTATTAACATTATTTATTATAAAAATAAATTTGTTAGATTAAATTATAAAAATATATTAATATATATTATTTTTATTAAAATAAATTAATATAAATTTTAAAAAAATAAAAAATTTAAATTAAAAAAGGACCGAACTGGTTTAAACCAGTTCGGTCCGATTTAATAATGAACCGGTCCATGAACCGGGTCGGTTTGCAAGTAAAAATAATGCGAACCGGCCCGGCTTGGACCAGTCCACTACCGGTTCGAACCGGTTTAAGTTGTTAGTCAGCCGGAACCGGTGAGAACCGGCCCGGTCCGGCCCACTAACAGCTCTAGATGGGGGTGTTGGATTCAAACTCAAAACTTATAATATGTCACAACTCATCTTTAACCACTAGGCCAAGAGGTTGTTGGCAATTCAAAGATGATTTTTAGTAATTAGAGTTTGTGGACAAAAAAATTAATTAGTACAGAAATCCAGATGCTTCCAAGGCAAAAGTTTACAATAGCAGAAGTGCTTTCAGTTCTTGCAAATGCAATGCAAGATTTAAAATTTTTTCAATGTCTTTTGCGTCTTCGAGTATTTTACTTGTAATTCTTTTTACGATAATTAATCAATTATAATTAAAAATTATGTACTGGTCCATCATTTACAAGTGCGAACTTTATATATTATTTTGATAGATCTCACGTGACTTTAAATTTTGATTAATTAATTATAATGTAATAATTATAGATGATATGTTCTCTTTTATTATTGTAGATAACTATATTCTTCATTGGTCCACTCCCAATGTTTTCAAAATCATCCCAACCAAATTTCTCAATATATATATATATATATATATATATTATACAATTCCCATTTATTAAATTTTAACTTTAATTTAGCATTTCTATTATATTTTTATTTAACTATATAAAATTAAATTAATTATTACATTCAAAATTATAAAATATTTATAATTTATAAAATTTTAAAATAATTTGACTAAGCCCGCCCGATTAAAACCGGACCGAAACCGAGAAAACCAGCAACCGAAAAAACCCGAAACCTAGAAAACCCGCAACCGAAAAAACTCGAGATCGAAAAAAAAAAAAAACCCCAACCGAGAAAACCCGTAACCGAAAAAGCCGGTAACCGAAAAAACCCGGACCGAAACCCGCCCGTTTGCCACCTCTACTTAGCCTTGACCAAAAAAAAAAACTTCTTCCAACCTACACTGCTCACCAAACACATCGCTGCACCTTGCTGATCTTCCCTTTGCTATCGCCATTATCTAGCTGTGTTACAAATCGTCCCGTGTGCCTCTATTTTTGGATCATCGTGATAGTCTCGTGTCAGCCCTAGCCCTGCGTTGCTACTCCTTGTGCCGCTTCAGCCTCGCACAAGCACTACCGCCAGCTGCGGTTTTTACTGCTGCTATCCATCAGTTAATCGTCCTACTTCATCGCCTCGCATTATCACCATCTAACTTCACTTATTGCTTGCCCACCTACTGCTACATCTTCATCGTCGATCCCTTATCCTTGTGCCAGATTTTCATCATCCTCACCATTGCTATCTACACCATTCAGCCATCATCACGACATCACCAAATTTCCGCTCCTCACCACCTGTCGTTGTTTGCTGCATGTTGTGGAAATTAAAACAAGGGCCATTATATAAGAAAAGGAAGGCCACGTTGGAATAAAGTAGAGAAGGAAATAGTTAAAAGGAAAAAGTCAGAACAAGGTAAGAGAAAAACCTATTTTTGTTTTATTAATTATGTAATAGTTAATTGGTGAATAAGATAACGTCCACTTGGTTGTATGTAATTAAAATAATAAAGATTTAAATTAACATGATTTAATAATTGGATTTAATTTGAAAATAGAAATTTTGACTAATTAATTTGATTAACATACTTAATTGATATAATTACTATGACATGACTAAATATGAACTAATTTATGTGGATTTATTTGCATGACTTGTACAATATGATTTAACTTACTTTGCATGATTTAATTACTTTGATAATACTTGATTAATATATATTGAATAAATAATTTGTACGTTGATATGATTTGTTTAGTTTAATTTGTATGATATATTTTATGTTTTATATGTTTAGTATGATATTAGATAAATAGAATAATAGAAAAATAAATTAAATTAGAGAAAAAATGCAAATAAGAATAAAATAGAATAAAGATTGAATAAGGAAATAATAAAATTATATTAAGAAGATGAATGCAAGTTATCCGATGATGAAATTTCAAGAAAGTCAAATGGTACTCCTTGGAAATTTCTAGGTGAGGAGTTTGCTCTAGACTGAACCAGATTGATGGAAGGTTTAGAGTAAATTTTCAATATAATAATATGTATTCATTTTCTAAAATAGAAATAAAATAATAATAATAAAGACAAATAGAATAAAATAAAAATGGGATATGGAAATAATTAAAGTAAAAGATAATAAACAATAAAAAATAGAAAATTAGTAAGGTTTAGATATAGAGTCAATATTAGGATTTTCATAATGTATTTAAATGATCCGACGACGGAGCCTCTTCAAGCAAGTCAATCGGTACTACTCGAATACTCCTGAGGTGAGGAGATTTACTTATTGTCTGAACCAGATTGATGGAAGGATTTTAAGTAAATTTTCAATATTTTAAGCATATCGAAATTAAATTAAAGTAAATTTAGAATGATCTATTGGGTATAGAGTCAATATTAGGGTTGTCATAATGTATTTAAATGATCCGACGACGGAGCCTCTTCAAGCAAGTCAATCGGTACTACTTGAATACTCCTGAGGTGAGGGGATTTACTTATTGTCTGAACCAGATTGATGGAAGGATTTTAAGTAAGTTTCCAATATATTAAGCATATCGAAATTAACTCAAAATAAGGTAAATTTAGAATGACCTAAAGTAGTTGGTACCATTTTAGGATGGGTGTTGTCACGACCTGAAGACCGCGACTTTCACTTGATTCTTATACTTTTCTTAGTCTACAAATTTATGGACTAAATTTTTCTTTTTCATTGTAAGGTTTGTATTCGGTGTCAGTGTAGTCACTATACTATTTAGGTGACCTATAGTCATTTCATTTAAATATTTAACAGACACGGAAACGGTTCTTAGTTACATCCCGACTTGTTAAACAGAATATGTACTGTGCATCAATTTAAGTCTTACATGTAAACAAGTATTTATAAATAACATATACCTCAGAAGACTAGTACCAAGTCCATACATCGTCTCCGATGCCCACTGAGCAGCTCACATGGCAGATGTTAACTTCATTAATCTGAAAGAGATGAAATTTAGTGGAGTGAGCAAAACCACGGCTCAGTAAGATACTAATATAAATACAAAAGTAGGATTATACTGCCTTAAACTGCAATGCTTAAAAATTGCAAGGATGCAATTACAGTTAATCCTTTCTCATCGATACATCTCATTATCACTTCTCATTTTCGCTTTTCATTTCATAATCATACTTCTGTATTCTATCATCTCTTATCAATTCTCATATCATCTCTTATCAATTCTCATATCATCTCTTATCAATTCTCATATCGTGGATCATGATCACGGTGGTACGAAGTCATAATTCTCTTCGTGTATTTCTATATTCCTGTTTCATATCATATTATTACATCATATCGATGAAATATCGCTACCACCGAGTCATGATACTCTTCATATATTCTCCATGTTTAATGCAGATATCCTATCGAATTCACTTTACATTTAACAATCATATTCCCGTATTACATCAATTCATATCACTTATCGTCTGGGAATTTATGATCACGATAGAGTGAGATCAGAATTCTCTTCATATCAATCTCATGTTCATATATCATATCATCTCATGTCATCGTACAGGTGAAACATCATTAACGTCGAGTCACGACATTCCTCATGGAATTCTCATGTACTAAGCATATTATCATGTCAGGGTTTAATATGCAATTTATGTAATTTTTCTGTATAAACCGCTATCATTTCAAATCATATCATATATACTTTAGGACATGCTCAACATATGGATTTTCAATTCATTTCAAATTTGCCTTTAAGGCATGATAGAAACATATTCAATTTCAGTTCATGTAGTCGTTTTCGGAGCATGTCTAAAACATGTGCGGTTTTAAAACATTTTCATTTACTATAAGTTATATCGGGTCTAGAGTTCATATCAAATCAATCTATACTCTAGACCGCATATCATTTTAAATTCGACACAAAATCGTATGTAAATCATGTAAGTGTCGAAATCATTTATCATATACTTTTAAAACATTTACTGTAAATCATATCAGGTCTAGAGTTCATATCAAATCAAACTATACTCTAGACCGCATATCATGCCATGTTTGACACAAAATCACATATAAATCATATAAGTGTCGAATTCATATCTCATGGACTTTTTAAAACATGTACTGTTTCAAAACATATTTCATTTCAAATCTGTTTCATGTACAGTATAAATCATGTCAAGTCTAGAGTTCATATCAATAAAATCATACTCTAGACTTCATATCATATCGGTTAGAGACTAGGCTAGATCCCTATCATCTCTCTATCAATAAAGACTTAAATCACTGTAGCTAGCAGTGAAAATCATGTCATCGTCCCCTGGAAACCAACTAGGGCGTTATCTATGGCCATAGACCTCATCTCTCTCAGCCCCACTGATCAGGCGTGACTGAGACCTGTCCACGACTATTGTCGGACAAGCATATCTGCCTAATGAGCAAAGCTCCAATTAGGCGGTTTCCACTATGCTTTATTGAATTTAATTCTTTTAGGGTGCCTACAGTCTCATAAAACATTTAAATCTATAGCTTTATTTTCAATATCATGTAAAGCATATGGTAAAATTCTGTATGATATTTCATATATCAAAATATATATATCTACCATATACTTTCATTTCAAAACAAATCAATACTTTTCAGTATTCATATAAACATTATTAAAATGTTTCAAGTTGCAAGAAAGCATGCTTAAATGCGATGCTATAAAACATTCAGTATGCAACTTCGGTATTATTTCCATCAAATACGCTGAAGCGATTCATTTAACTTTATCACCATCCGTTATTCGATTTCGAGACTTTCTTTATGTCGAATCAGTAAATCACTATTCAAATCATTCAAGATTCATTTCATTCAGTATTCAGATTGCTCAATACTCTAATTATTTAATAACCAGATCACTTGGTATTCAAACCATTCGGTATTCAATATCCTTTTTCGATAATTATCGACTATAATAATCAATTGTACTTTTATTACCGATACTAGAACCACATCATCAGTGTGAATCCTCTTAGTATCTATGAGCATCTAAATATCATGTTTCCATATAGCCATCAGGATACTGAAATTATGAAATACTAATATCCTCATTCGATATCTATTCCAGAGTCGACATCGAGGATCATAGAACCACAAGATCAATAATCGCTTATCAAATCCATTTATAGTTCGACCTATTGGTACATATTCAGAATTTTCGACTTGCGGTTCAATTTCATTCACTATCATAAAATCATATCACAATCCTCAATTCACTTTTCATATGACCTGTAGAATGTAATATCATGCTAGAATTATCTATAAAACATCCTCAATTCAATTCTTTGATTGGCAATTTACCACTTAAAAAGATTTGCCAATTTCCACTATCAACAGTGTTTCAATCATTTAAATCGTCTTGCAACTATCTATATTATTGCAAAAATCTTAGTTCATACCACTAAGACGGTCCATTTATTTGAATCTATCAATTCTATAATCATCACTCGATTGATAATTCCGCACTTTTATCATTCGACCGTCCAAATCACAACTTCAATTTTTTTTTCTTTTAAGTTGTATCCTTTAATCATCGTTACTTTTATCAGTGATCCGTCTAATAAATAATTTCACCTCAATCTCAACTTGATACCATTTGTGATATTCAAATTTACTTGATTTATCAATTCTATAAGGTCTAAACCATATAATTCATCACATTATCATTTTCAACGATCTATCTTCTCATCGATTTCAATATCAAACTCTTTCGGTAATACCATAAAATCCTTTCAATATCTATTTTCAATAATTATTTCCAAGATTCCATTCATGTGAGAAACTTATTCTTTTTCCTCAAATATTTTCCTAAAAATTTCGACAGCATAACGACTTAATTTTCCCTAACCTCTTGCAAGGGAAAGACAATTTATATCACAGCCGTTGATTCTCACAATTCCTACGTCTCTACTAAGACCCCCACCATCAGCTGTGGGTCCTCTTAGCATTTTTAATATCAATTAAATCAATGCATCATATATAAAAATATCACAATTCCATAAAAATCATTTCATCAATGCATCATATAAAAATCATAAATCCCACATACAATATGATGCTACTAATGCTTTATAAAAGTATCTTACCGATATCAAACTTGGTGACAATTCTTCCCCCACTGGTTTCCAGGCCGACAGTGGCTAGCCTATCGGTTTCTAGCCTTCTGATCCACAACTGAACTCATCAATCCTTACGCCTCTATCTTTCAACTTCTAAGCGCTGCTTTATGTGTTTTACAATTTTAGACACATATATACATTTAGGACATCTTACATTTTTTTTTTAAATAACAATTTAGTTAGATAAACATTTAATCCTCTACTCATTATTCATTTCATTTTCATTTTTTTTATATAGTTTATATATTCATCTCCATATATTTATAAATATTTCTATTATTATTTTATTTATCTATTTATATATATATATATATTTTTGCTAAATCGGGGCCAAAACCACCATCCCTTACCTTTTTCGACGATGGTAGGGCGGCAGCAAGGTGGCCGGACAACGACGACAGAACCGGCGTCAATGGCTTCCTTCTCTTCTCGTTTCTTTTTCTCTCTCCCCTGCCGGTTTTGCTTTCTCTTGGCCGGCTCCCTTCTCCTTTCCTTTCCTTCACCGGCGCTCTCCTCTTTTCTAGTTCCCCTCTCCTCTCTTTCTTTTTTTTTTTAACGTGCTTCAGCAGATCGTGTCTGCTGAAGCTGTGTATTTCACTTTGTTTTTTGTTAACTGCAGATGCACGAGAAGCTTGCCCCCTTTTTTTTTTTTAAGTTCTTTCTTTTTGTTTTTCTTTTTACTTGCTACTTCAGCAAATGAAGCAAAACGCTGTCGAAGCAAAACGAATGCTTTTGCTTCAGCAGACGTGTTCTACTGAAGCAACTATCCTTTCTTTTTTTTTTTTTTAATATAAACTTTACTCTATTTTTTTTAACATATATTTATTATTATTATTATTTTTTTCTGTATGTCTGCTTCAGCAGACGTCAGTCTGCTAAAGCAGACAATGTGGTCTGCTCAGCAGACTTTGAAATTGAGAAGCTTCCCGAGGAAGCTTGTCTCAATTCAATTTTTTTTATATATATATTTTTAACAATACACATAAATATATATTTATATGATAAATCTATTTATATTAATAATATATATTTATAACTTGCATTATAAATATATATATTCTTTTTTAAAAAATTATACTGTCTAAATAACCAGTGCATATTAAAATATATTAATATATAATGCATACATATTGTAAATATATTTGTTATAAATATATTTATACTCGATAAATAAATATGTATCAAATATACTCACTTTTTTATTTAGTTAATGTATAATACGTTTTATACATCAATTCGATTTATTTTCCATATTATATATTTTCATATATATACTTGTTATGTACACATAAAATTTATTCATTAAATTCCTGATGACATTTCTATTTAATCTATTTCTTTATAGTTCCCTTAAAATTTTTTTTTGTAAAAGTTCTCTAATAGTCTATGTCATAACGTATTAAGTTTCGGAAAACCTAATAGCTAGACACTAAAATCAAAGGAGTCGCCACCAACCATTCTACCTAGGTGTGATTGGTCACCTATTCAAACTAAGGATAAGGCTTGGTCTACGTTCAAAGATACTAGGGTTCGGGAGTACGGTTACGTGAAGGGAAGGATTAGCACCCCTACAACGCCCATCCTAAAATGGTACCAACTAGTTTTAGGTTATCTTTACAATTTGCCTTGTGTTTATATTAATTTCGATATGCTTATATATTAGGAATATTTCTAAGATTTTTCCATCAATTTGGCTCCAATCTTAGAAATTCCCCTCACCTCAAGATGTTCAAGGAGTCTCAATTGACTTTCTTGAATTCCATCGTCGAATTAATTACATAATTTATGAAAATCTTATTCTTTCTAACTTTGGCTTCTAATTTCGACTCCATATTAATTTCTATATTTTTTAATCTTATTTCATATTATATTTATCTCTATATTTTATTTATTTATTTATTTTATTTAGAGAATAAATATGAATCATGGTTTATTGAAGATTTTCTTAAAAGCGTCCCATCAATTTGGCTCGGCTTAAAAGAAATCTTTTCACCTAGAAAATTCAAGGAGTCCCAATTGACTTTCTTGAAATTTCATCATTGGCATAATTCATATATTTTTTATTTCCTATAATCTTTATTCTAAGCTATTTGGTTCATTTATTTATTCATTTATCTAATTTTATTTAAATTTCTTTAATCTTAATCTTGATCTAATTTATTTTTATTTCATTTATTTTATTTATTTAATAAACATGAATTATATTTTATTGAAAACTCTTTCAAAAGTATTCCATCAATTTGGCTCACTTAAGAAAGAATCATCTCACCTAGAAATATCCAAGGAGTCTCAATTGACTTTCTTGGAATTTCATCATCGGTATTATTATCTAATCTTATTAATTACTAATTACTTTCAATCTAAGCTATTTCATTCTATTTATTTAATTTTTCATCTAATTTATGTTCTTGTATTTATATTTATTTATCTATATTCATTTATATTTTATTCATGTTTAATTTACTAAGAATAAACATGAATTATAATTTATTGAAAATTCTTTCAAAAGTATCCCATCGATTTGGCTCAACTTAAGAAAGAATTTCCTCACCTAGAAATTTCAAGGAATCTCAATTGACTTTCTCGAAATTTCATCATTGGTACAATTTACATTCATTTTTCTATTTTATACAATTTTATATTATTTAAATTTAATTTTTTATCTAACAGAAATTTTCAAAAAAAAAATTTTTTTGTCTCTATATACATCCCTAAATAATCATTTCTAACTCTAAAATGAACTTTTAAAATCAAATTAATAAACTAATTAAGAAAGCATAACGAATTAAGTAAATAAAAGAAAATTAAGCAAACCAATCTAATATTTTTTTTTGGTTACAAAACCAATCTAATATTTACTAACACATTTAAATATTTACATAAACAGACTTTAAAAAATCAAACCTAATAAATTACAAAGTAACTAACAAAACAAATAAGTGAATGAATAAGCACAGCGGCAAAGGAATTTCTATCTACAATTCTATTTTATGAATTTCATTTAGTAAGTTTACATTATACTTTTCATGATTACACATCCTATCAACTGACAACAAATTAAAATCGTTTCTTGAGATCTCAACTTATTAAATGGACAGGTAAAACATGTATAAAAGCATGTCTACAATTAATTTATCATCATCAAGTAAAGAAAACCAAATCCAATCATGACGACTTAAAGGTGTAATAAAATGAGAAAAGAAAGGAAATAAACCTTTATCAAATTTTCTTCTCAGACCGTTCCATCAATTTTTAACACCTTTAACAACGCCGCACAGCCTGCTTTTCAATTTCTAACATCGCTTCAGCTGCTGGTTGTGAACGTCTGTTCCTTCTCTTGCGACGATTATTCCTTCTGCCGTTTGTCTACTCTAGCTAGCCAGAAAACTTTTTTTTTTCCTCCTCTTTTCTTCTTGTGTTGTTATTTAAATAGACCTAGGTTTTTTTTATTTTAGGTAATAAAAATCAAGAATCAATCTTTTAGGAAATTTTTAGATTTCAAGAATCAGATCTTAAATCCGATATTAATTCTGATTTTTCTTTCCACAAAATTTAAATTTCAATCTTTAATAGTCTCATTTAAATCTGCTTTCCTATCAAAATTAATTCCGATTTCTTTCCTTTTTTATTATATTTTATAAAAATCAAAATCCAAAATTTATTTCTAAATCTAAAATAAAAAAAAAAATCAAAAATAAAATTAAAAAAAAATCAAATATAAAAAACTAATTAATTAAAAATGTTTGAAAAAGAACCGGACAAAAATGGTGTCTACAGTTGCCCCTCTTTGCACTTTGCTGTGAAACAGTAATGGTGCAAAGACATAGACAACCATTTTGTCCGAATGCAAAACCTATCAATGAATTTTTTTTTTTGTAAAATATGATATTTCCGAGCCATCTCTCACATAAGGCTAAGGAATAAATGCCAAATGAAATTTCCTAACCTTCTTCTCTTATAAAGATTGAGGAATGAATGCAAAATGAAGTTTCCTAGCCTCTTCTATCATAAGACTAAGGAAATGAATGCAAAATGAAATTTTCTAGTCTTCTCTATCATAAGACTACAGAAATGAATGCAAAATGGAACTTTTTAGTCTTTTCTATCATAAAACTAAGGAATGCAAAATGAATGTCCTAATCTCTCCTATCATGAGACTAAGGAATGCAATTTCCTAATCTTTTCTATCATAAGATTAAGGAATGTAAAATGAGATGTCATAGTCTCTCCTATCATAAGACCAAGGAAATGAATGTAGAATGAGATTTCCTAATCTTTTCTATCACAAGATTAAGGAATTCAAAGTGAAATTCCTAGTCTCTCCCATCATAAGACTAAGGAATGCAAAAAATGAAGTTTTCCTAGTCTCTCCTATCATAAGACTAAGGACTGTGAAATGAAATTCCTAGTCTTTCCTATCATAAGACCAAGGAAATGAAAAATGATCATGAAATAAAAGCTCCTCTCACCAGAGGCTATGAGACTTTTTGAAACAAAGAGCTCCTCTCAACAGAGGCATCGAGACTTTTTGAAAAATAAAGAGCTCCTCTCAACAGAGGCATTGAGACTTTTTGAAAAATAACCTTGTGCTCCTCTCACCAGAGGCATTGGAACTTTGAAAAATAATCTTGTGCTCCTTTCACCAGAGCATTGAGACTTTTGAAAAATAACCTGTGCTCCTCTCACCAGAGGCATTGGAACTTTGAAAAATAATCTTGTGCTCCTCTCACCAGAGGCATTGAGACTTTTGAAAAATAACCTTGTGCTCCTCTCACCAGAGGCATTGAGACTTTTGAAAAATAACCTTGTGCTCCTCTCACCAGAGGCATTGGAACTTTGAAAAAATAATCTTGTGCTCCTCTCACCAGAGGCATTGAGACTTTTGAAAAATAACCTTGTGCTCCTCTCACCAGAGGCATTGGAACTTTTGAAAATAACGAGCTCCTCTCAACAGAGGCAGTGAGACTTTTGAAAAATAAAGCTCCTCTCAACAGAGGCAATGAGACTTTTGAAAATAACGAGCTCCTCTCAACAGAGGCAATGAGACTTTTGAAAATAACGAGCTCCTCTCAACAGAGGCAGTGAGACTTTTGAAAAATAAAGCTCCTCTCAACAGAGGCAATGAGACTTTTGAAAAATAAAGCTCCTCTCAACAGAGGCAATGAGACTTTTAAAATAAAGAATTTCATTCAAAATGCCAGTTATCATGGGCTTGACTGGCTTAATTTTCATTTTGATGCCAACAATATTGGGCTTCATCCTCCTCTAAAGTGCCAGCTAAACTGGACTTTGCTCTCATCTAAGATTTTTCAAAAAAAGTAATTTTCTCATCATTTTCTCATACCTCATCATTTTTCCAAATTACCATATCTTATATTTTCTCTTTTCCTCAAAATTCTAATCATTCAAAACTTCTTATCCTAATGTCTTAACATATAGTTCAATGTCCAAAATGCACTAGTGAAATGTCATGCATGTCATGAATATAATGAATGCTATGAATGTTATGCACATGTCAATGTCATGCTCCCTGAATTATTCCATGAATGTATGCAAATGCATTCTCAATTGTGGTAACAAGATTCTCAAGCTCATCTTGCCTTTCTCAAGTCCCATATATCTGCTGAATTCTTTAAATCTCCTTTCATTTAACATCCCATCTTTTATTGAGTCCTAGTCCAGTTATGCCCGAAGACTAGCCATCATGTTTTCAGATTTGTATATTCATCATTCACTTTTGTTTCTTTCTCTCTCTTAGTAATGCAAGATTTCTCAAAAGAATATTTTTTTTTTTAAAAAAAATTTACCCAAAAAAGGTTACCAACATTTATTTGTTTTCCTTTCAACTTGACCACCAATGTAATGCACTCATACATCTTCTCAATTTATTATAGGGGTAGAATAAATGATCATGAGAGGTATAGATATTCATTCTTAGAAAATGAACATGAAATCCAGAAAAACCAATGGGACAATCTGTTTGGAATAAGGTTTTTAGTATCCATTTAATGAACATTCTGACAATTTCAATCAAGTCAATCTAAAATTCTTTTCCAAAAGCCCACTCTTAGGTTGATATGTTCTTTCATGTAGTGTCTGCCAATCTTGCCCTCGTATCAAAACTTTTTGATGTTGATATTTTCCTGAGTCGCCTTTTTCGGTTTTCAACTTAGGTGCCCCCCTCAACTGATTCAAACTGCCCTTTTCGAGTTTTCAATTTGAATCCTCCTTTTTCTTTTTCTTTTTCTTTTTCTTTTTTTTTCTTTTTTTTTCTTTTTTCTTTTTTTTTTTTTTTTTTTTTTTTTTTTTTTTTTTTTTTCTTTTTTCTTTTTTCTTCTTTTTTTTTCCTCTTTTTTCTTTTTTTTTATATTTTTTTCTTTTTTCTTTTCTTTTCAACTTCATTGGCTTTGACAAACTTCAACCTTCAATGCTCAATCCAAATTCATGCCCCTTAATAGGCGTTCTTGATTTCGATCCGAGATATCATCTAAAGCTCATGGACTTCTTTATTCAACTTGATCTACTTCCTTTATCTTCCTCGAACCTTCAAAGGATCATTATCTCATTATACAAGTATGCCTTCATTCAATACATGATTCTTCAATTTAAACATTTACATTTGATCAAAATGGGCTTTTAAAGGCATGTAATGTAGGCTCAGGTGGGGCTTATGAAAGAAAAGGACATAGTAGGCCCAAACTGTGTTTCAAGGTTTATAAACCAGGGATCACTTTCTTTATCAAGTAAAACATTCAGGCATTTTGCCCCTTCTTGCTTTTTTTTTTGGGGTTTTCTTTTTGAATAGAAACCCTTTTTTTCTCTTCTTCTTCTTTTTTTCACAAAATTGGGCTATTTTTCTTTTCTTCTTTTTATATATATATATAATTTTTTTTTTGCCCCCAAAATTTCTTTATTTCATCTTCCTTGCCCCAATGTGGAGGGTGATCCTTGGTGGGTTATATTACAAAAATATAATAGGCTCAAAAGGGGTAATCAAATGATAATTTTACTCATGCTTGAAGGATAGTGAAAGAAGGCCATTTATCATTTCAAATGTAAGTGCTCTCCTTAAAGATCATTTATTGAACAATGACAAACTTGTTAGAAGCTTTTGTAAGAGATTCACCTTTCTCGTATCGTCTATCAAGTGTGGATGGTGAGCAATCTTTCCTTCATTTCCTTGCTTTTGCAACATTGGCAAATCAGTGATTCATCAACAATAGTAGTTCTTTCAAAATTGAATCCCAGATCTATTGACATCATTATCATCATGTTCATTATTTGGATACTTGTGAATGAAAGATATGATGAGTATGTGGGAAATGGAAAATGAACAAATAGAATGAGAAATTGACAGTGCGTCACACTAGTCGCTTTATTGAAAAGAAAATAAATAAAAGTTAACCCATACATAAAATTTATTTCGTGCTTATGGGCTTAAGCACTTTCAAAAACTATCTTGCATTACTTAAAGAAATAAAAGAAAGCAAAAATAAAACTAGAATTTATAGATCTTCAAAATTGTCAGGCTCGAACCCTTCATGCCCCCACAAAACTCATCCTTCATTCGTGTGGTCAGGTAATGGGTTTGCATCCGTAGCTGATTCCCCTTTAGTCTCAAAACTCAACATGCCGGCTTTTATCAGTCCTTGCACTCTATACTTTAGCGCAGTGCAATTCTCTAGAGAGTGGCCCACATTCCCGAAGTGATACTCGCATCGAGCATTCTCATCGTACCACTTTGGATATGGAGGCTTGAGAGGTTCCACATAGATGGGTGCAATGAGTTGTCCTTTGATCAATTTTGGGTACAACTCAGTGTAGGTTATGGGGATTGGGTCAATAGGAGTCCTTTCTCTTTTCGGCCATGACGCATTATGATTGCCCTCTTGTTTATTAAACTGCTTAGCTGGCTGAATAGTTGGGGCAGGTGTTTGGGGACTAGGTTGAACATTAATCTTAGGGTAAGAATGGTAAGGATTCTGGGCAGGATAATAAGGTTGTGGCATGTGATAAGGGTGTTGTGGGACATAGCCTCCATATTGCCTTCCATATGCAACAGCATGGACTTCTTCTTCCCTTCTTTTGTTGGCTCCTCCTTTCTTCTCAATACTGTTGGGAGCTTCAATCTTTCCACTCTTGATTGCATTCTCAATTATCTCACCAGACAATACCATATCAGCAAAATTCTTAGTGGCATTACCGATCATCCTATCGTAGTATGGAGCCTTCAAAGTATTAACGAACATAATGGTAAGCTCCTTCTCCGAAAGTGGAGGTTGCACCTCTGCAGCCATATCACGCCACCTTTGGGCATATTGTTTGAAACTCTCATTAGCCTTCTTTTCCATGCTTTGTAAAGACAGACGATCAGGGGCCATGTCAGCAACATGTCGATATTGAGCCATAAATGCTCTTGCCAAGTCATTCCAAGTGGTGATTCGAGTTCCATCTAATTGATTATACCACTTCACTGCAGACCCAGTAAGGCTTTCTTGAAAGATATGAATAAGAAGTTTATCATCTTGGGCATAGGCAGCCATCTTTCGGCAATACATAATGAGATGAGACCTAGGGCAAGAAGTCCCATTGTACTTTTCAAACTCCGGGGCCTTAAATTTGGGTGGAATGATTAAATCAGACACCAAACACAATCCAGTAGCATCCATGGGCCCATATAGATCTAAGCCTTCAATAGCTCGAATCCTTTCCTCCAACATATTAATCTTTTGTTGCGACTTCGCCTCATCTTTCTCTTCTGCTTGTTTGGCTTTCAACTTCTCAATTTCCTTTGGGTCATCTAAGTCGGGCATCTCAATGGGATCAGTAGATTTTGCACCTTGGGAAGGATAGGCGGGTCCTTGGAATTGAGCTCGTCCAAACACTTGGGGTATAGCAGCGTAAGCAGGTGGATATCTTCTTTCTTGGGATGTTTGACTTGGAAATGGACCAAATCCAGGAGGATAGACAGGGTCTTCCATACTGCGTTGTTGAACCCCTTCTTGGACTGCAACTTCCTCTACAACTCCTTTGCCCTTGCTTAGATTTTTCAACAGCTCTGTAATTTGGGCCAATTGCCCCCTCATTTCTTCTTGAGCTTTTTCCATCTTCTCCATACGCATGCTTGATTCTTCTTCCATGATCTTAGCTTGATAACGAGTGTTGTGTGAATGAACCTTTGGTCGAGCTATCTTCGAATCTTTTATTGCCACAATTAAGAATTTATCATTTCACATGTGGTGATGCTTGAAAAATTTTGAAAATGCTTTTTTTTTTTTAAAAATGAATGAAGATGAACAAAATGATATGATGCTTCATGTTTATGAATGTAATGGCATGGTAAAAAGTTGCCATGTAACAATAATGGATGAGTGATGCATGGAAATGTTTTGGTAAAGACTCACGGTACCCTCTTAATGTCTCATGTGTAAACCAAAATCAAACAAACTTGATCAAGCATGTGTCTTGAGTAATGGGTATTTTCTAGAGCATGAGTTGATATGGCTCTATCTTATAGTTGGTCTTCTTAATTTCACTATATGCATGGCTTTAGATAAAAGGGCTAAAGGTTCCCAAATTGTTCCTCACTGTCGTCCATGCAAGACTAGTAAGGCACCCAATCCTCACCCATTATAGGTTACAAATGGAAAGGTTCAATTTGAGTGAGAGTATTTCGCTAGCCATTGCGGAGGTATTACCTCACGAGAGCGTAGTTACTTTACTTCCTCCTAAAAGGATAGAGCCCGGGTAGAGGGCTAATGCATGCACATGCACGTGAAGTGTGTGTCGAAGAAACATGTAGTTATTAACGTCTTATTATTTTATCAAAATTAACATACCTAAGGCAAACCTAAAATAACCTAAAACCAATCATTGGCTTGACTCTCTAAAGTCCCAGTGGAGTCGCCAAACTGTCATAACGTATTAAGTTTCGGAAAACCTAATAGCTAGACACTAAAATCAAATGGAGTCGCCACCAACCATTCTACCTAGGTGTGATTGGTCACCTATTCAAACTAAGGATAAGGCTTGGTCTACGTTCAAAGATACTAGGGTTCGGGAGTACGGTTACGTGAAGGGAAGGATTAGCACCCCTACAACGCCCATCCTAAAATGGTACCAACTAGTTTTAGGTTATCTTTACAATTTGCCTTGTGTTTATATTAATTTCGATATGCTTATATATTAGGAATATTTCTAAGATTTTTCCATCAATTTGGCTCCAATCTTAGAAATTCCCCTCACCTCAAGATGTTCAAGGAGTCTCAATTGACTTTCTTGAATTCCATCGTCGAATTAATTACATAATTTATGAAAATCTTATTCTTTCTAACTTTGGCTTCTAATTTCGACTCCATATTAATTTCTATATTTTTTAATCTTATTTCATATTATATTTATCTCTATATTTTATTTATTTATTTTATTTATTTAGAGAATAAATATGAATCATGGTTTATTGAAGATTTTCTTAAAAGCGTCCCATCAATTTGGCTCGGCTTAAAAGAAATCTTTTCACCTAGAAAATTCAAGGAGTCCCAATTGACTTTCTTGAAATTTCATCATTGGCATAATTCATATATTTTTTATTTCCTATAATCTTTATTCTAAGCTATTTGGTTCATTTATTTATTCATTTATCTAATTTTATTTAAATTTCTTTAATCTTAATCTTGATCTAATTTATTTTTATTTCATTTATTTTATTTATTTAATAAACATGAATTATATTTTATTGAAAACTCTTTCAAAAGTATTCCATCAATTTGGCTCAGCTTAAGAAAGAATCATCTCACCTAGAAATATCCAAGGAGTCTCAATTGACTTTCTTGGAATTTCATCATCGGTATTATTATCTAATCTTATTAATTACTAATTACTTTCAATCTAAGCTATTTCATTCTATTTATTTAATTTTTCATCTAATTTATGTTCTTGTATTTATATTTATTTATCTATATTCATTTATATTTTATTCATGTTTAATTTACTAAGAATAAACATGAATTATAATTTATTGAAAATTCTTTCAAAAGTATCCCATCGATTTGGCTCAACTTAAGAAAGAATTTCCTCACCTAGAAATTTCAAGGAATCTCAATTGACTTTTTCGAAATTTCATCATTGGTACAATTTACATTCATTTTTCTATTTTATACAATTTTATATTATTTAAATTTAATTTTTTATCTAACAGAAATTTTCAAAAAAAAAAAAAATTTTTTGTCTCTATATACATCCCTAAATAATCATTTCTAACTCTAAAATGAACTTTTAAAATCAAATTAATAAACTAATTAAGAAAGCATAACGAATTAAGTAAATAAAAGAAAATTAAGCAAACCAATCTAATATTTTTTTTTGGTTACAAAACCAATCTAATATTTACTAACACATTTAAATATTTACATAAACAGACTTTAAAAAATCAAACCTAATAAATTACAAAGTAACTAACAAAACAAATAAGTGAATGAATAAGCACAGCGGCAAAGGAATTTCTATCTACAATTCTATTTTATGAATTTCATTTAGTAAGTTTACATTATACTTTTCATGATTACACATCCTATCAACTGACAACAAATTAAAATCGTTTCTTGAGATCTCAACTTATTAAATGGACAGGTAAAACATGTATAAAAGCATGTCTACAATTAATTTATCATCATCAAGTAAAGAAAACCAAATCCAATCATGACGACTTAAAGGTGTAATAAAATGAGAAAAGAAAGGAAATAAACCTTTATCAAATTTTCTTCTCAGACCGTTCCATCAATTTTTAACACCTTTAACAACGCCGCACAGCCTGCTTTTCAATTTCTAACATCGCTTCAGCTGCTGGTTGTGAACGTCTGTTCCTTCTCTTGCGACGATTATTCCTTCTGCCGTTTGTCTACTCTAGCTAGCCAGAAAACTTTTTTTTTTGTCCTCCTCTTTTCTTCTTGTGTTGTTATTTAAATAGACCTAGGTTTTTTTTATTTTAGGTAATAAAAATCAAGAATCAATCTTTTAGGAAATTTTTAGATTTCAAGAATCAGATCTTAAATCCGATATTAATTCTGATTTTTCTTTCCACAAAATTTAAATTTCAATCTTTAATAGTCTCATTTAAATCTGCTTTCCTATCAAAATTAATTCCGATTTCTTTCCTTTTTTATTATATTTTATAAAAATCAAAATCCAAAATTTATTTCTAAATCTAAAATAAAATAAAAAAATCAAAAATAAAATTAAAAAAAAAATCAAATATAAAAAACTAATTAATTAAAAATGTTTGAAAAAGAACCGGACAAAAATGGTGTCTACAGTCTATTTATTCCAAATCACTACATTGATTTATATTTACTGTGAATTGAAATTTGCGGTTATCACAGGTGTTGTGGGGGTGCTAATCTTTCCTCACACGTAACCATACTCCCGAACCCTAGATTCTTTGAACGTAGACCAAGCCTTATCTCTAGACAAGAATAGGTGACCAATCACACCTTAGGTTTGAATGGTTGGTGGCGACTCCTAGAATTTTAAAATCTAGCGGTTAGGTTCACGGACCTAGACGTTATGACAATTGGAATAGGGATTCTTAGATTTTAATTTAGGGATAATATAAGGATGAAGAAGATGATGAGAGAGTGAGAAAATGTTTATGAATTTAATTTAAGGATAAGATGGTAATTTTAAGGGGTGAGAAGAGTGTAATAACCCTTAATTTCGATATCTATCGTAAGTATATTAGAGTAAATTTTGACTGACTTGAGGTTATTTTGGAATTTGGACAGATTATGGAAGTTGAGAATGTCCGGGCCATCTTGGTCAACAAGCGATGGATATGTAAATGTGAGTATGTAGGTACTAAGATATGAAGTAGGAAATAAATTAAATAGGTTGAGATATACTAAAAGGGATTTAAATATATATATATATATCTGTGTGTGTGTGTGTATATATATATATATATATATAAGATGTGGAAATTAAAATTATAGAGACATTATTAATTGCTTGAAACAATGGTTATTCATCTATTAATCCATTTATGTTAAATTGGGTTATTAGAAACTGATGTAATAAGGGCTGGAAATACAAGCTAAAGGGGCTGGCAAATAATCAAGGGCTGAGGTTACAAGTCAAAGGCTGGTAAAACAAATCAATGGCTGGTATTATAAGGGAGAAAAGGGCTGGGAAAACATAATTTAAAGGCTGGTAATAATAGGTCACGTTTTTCCCTTCTGTTTTCCTCCCCAAACCGAAACCAAGAAGAGCAAACTTCTCCATGCAAATGTCGACAACCCTAGCAAGAAGAACCCATCTTCCTCCTCCCTCAAGTCCGGCCAAGATCTAAGCATCTCCTTCAAACCCTCTTCCATTTCACCAAGCCACCCAAACTGATTTAAAGAATCTACATTGTGATGGAGGCCACAACGAAAATGAAGGAGCAAGTTTCATGCTAGAGTTGACCAAAGAATCGTGAGCCATGGAAGCAATGTGAGTCTTGGTTCAACAAGATTAGGGAAAGGGAAGTGAATGGAGAAGGAATGAGAGTGAGCTGCCATTGGTGACTGAAGAAGTGAGGAGTTGAAACCCAAACTACAGCAGATTTAATTGGGATTTCAGGGCAAGATATCAGAGGTAAGGAATTAGGGTGAGTAAATATGTCTTTGCTGGAATTAATCTATGGAAATAGAATGCAATATGTTCATTGGATTGACATTGATGTGTATAGGTATGACAACAAACAAGCTGTGAAGGAATGGTCTGAAATGGTGTCAACAGTTTCTGTTTGTGCATCAAATTAAAGGGGGTAAGGTTCTAACCCTATAATGATTGATTATTATGCATGAAAATGATATTGTGATGAGCTAAATTTAAATGGCTATGGTTAGATAAAGATAAATTGAAATTCTGACTTGGTGTTGAATCTGGAATTTGTTGTTCTGTCTGGCTGGAAAATTTAAAATGAGCAGTTTAATAGTTCTGTATGGAGAAAAATTCTGGAAAAATTATGAATTATGGCCCTTTAAGTTACAAGAAAGTCAGTTTTGGAATTTCTTGAATTGGACTTCTGTAGCTTGAGTTATGCACAAATGAGTGCAGGGTGTTCTGTCCAGAAACGTGAATCACAGTCCTGACTTTGAAAAATCATAGCAAATGGCCTAAATTGAATTAGGTTGCAAGCCTTACATGTCTAGAAAGGTAATTAAGTTAGGAGCATGATGGTTCTGCGTTTGCACCATTTGGATACTCCTATAACCAGATATGAGACAGTTTGTGCATATTGGTCAGTGTTTACTGTGTCAGGAAACTGCTGGACATACTGAAACTTTGGGAAATTTCTGGTATTGATATAGGAAGAGTTAAATTATGAATCTTACATTTCTAAATAGGGAAATGAGTTAAATTTCATCTAGTTTTGGAATTTTCAGATTTGAAACTTCATGGCTTAAGATATGTATGAATGCATGCAGGATACTCACTGCTGGAGACAGATTTTTAATGTAAACTTCAAATGTTCATAGAAAATTGCTCAGATCCAATATGACTGCAAACTTTACATGTTCAGAAAGATAAATGAGTCATGATTGACATGGTATTGAGTTTGTACAGATCTCCTATCCCTATAGTTTGCAGTAAGCATTTTACTGTACACAGGTCAGGAAATTTCCTGCCTACTGTGCCAGATTTGGACCAAGGTCTAAAAATTGATGGGAAATGGCACAAAATGAATTAGGAAATGAGCCTTATATGTCTAAATAGGGATTTGAGTTAGAAGTAATATAAAAAATTACAGTTTGATAATTAAGTTCTGAAAATTATACTTAAGGCTAGCACAATACCATAAGGTCCAAAACCTTAAAGGACAGAAATGGACCAAATGGGTCATAAGTGGTTCAAATGAACAAAAAGGCAATAAACAGTGCTAGTAACGTATGAATAACTCTGGAAACACAGCCAAGTATTATTTCTTGTTGAATTATACAATACTTAATGTTAGCTTATGATTGAAAATACTAAGATCGATGGATGTATTGAGATTGATTCAATCTACTATGTGTTATGTAGAGGGTTGTCCTAAGGACTGAGTTTGACCCAAATCAATCGATACTCCAAGACTTATTAGGCGAGGGAGAACTGATTCAGAAGCTAAGGAAGTACTGTAAGTAATCCTAAGCGACTACTTGCATCCAATTTGCTTAATGCTATAAACTCTTAGAATTTGGCAATTGAAACCAAATGAATGCTGCATATGAGATGTCTTCCCTTGACTGTTGAGTTCGCTTTACTAGAAATGGTTTGTAAACAGGTGATGGGCTTGCAAGAAATGTATTGTTTGCACGTATTATATACATAAGAAATATTTTAAATATTTTAAAGGTTCAAATTAAATTCTGATTTAACATGATTTTATACTTTGTGTTGTAACCTTGTTAATGTTTTTAAATGCCTTGTGAGCCTTGTTTGTTGAATTACTTCCTTATAAACTCTAAAGATTGCTATGAGGTCAGGGAAGAATGAAATTTGTTTTAAGACTACCGGATATCTGTTTTAGACCCGAGGTATTGAGACCTCAGGGCACTGTACCTTGAGAACTTTGTAGACACATTTGATTGACTTAGAGCACTGTTTCTCGAGCATTAGCCTCAGAGACGTTTGGCTTGTCCCGAATATTACGTTTGGACAGGTCCCGATTTCATATGCGCAATGAGCCGGGGTTTGATTGGTCTATGCATAGGCAGCGCCCTTTATGGGAGTTTGGCTACGGTTAGATACCGTGAGTTTGTTCGCTCTAAGTAGCATCGGTTGATACTTTGTGAACTCTCTTGATACTATGGTTTGTTTTATTAGTTTCAGTACATACTTTAAGTATGGTTTGATATTGAGACTTATAGTTTAATGATGGAACTCCATATTTGACTATGATTTGCTATTGAGTTTCCATACTGTGTTTTAAGTTTGATGCAGCATAATTGATTTGATTTATTTGAAAGTGATTTGAATTAGCTTTTATAAATGAGGGATGCTTGGTATAATTTAGTTGCTTATTATTGTTACTTACTAAGTTTATGACTCACTCCCCTCTTCTTTCCCCTCATTTTCAGAGTGATCGATACAATGACTGTTCTTTTTGGCTTGGGAAGCTTCTTGAGAGTGGACTTCCCTGCGCAGTCTAAGGTATATGGCTCCCAGCGGTTTGTATAGACATAGACGGATGATGGCCCAGTGTATTGGAATTCTTTTGATTGTACATGTAGATACCTTATTTTGTCCGGAGTCTTAATTTATAAAAATAATTAATTGGATTGGGTGACATTGTATTTTAATTTGACAATTTAGAGTTAGGCTAGAATTAAATTAGAATTTTTAAGTTTAGAATTAACATTAATCAGTATATTAAAAGTTTAAATAGGATTTAGGAATGATGATAAAAAAAAAGAAGAAGAAAAAAGAAGAGATAAGAAAAGAAAATAAAATAAAATAAAATTAATTTTAGGATAGGATAATTAGATTTTTTTAGGATAATTATTTAGATTAATATTATATTTGATAAAGTTAGATTAGGATTAACATAAGAATTAAATAGATAAAATATTAAAAATAAGGGATAATTAATATAATAGATTGAGTTGTATTAGGACTCTAACAAGTTTATGACTATAAAAAGGGGTTAACCCTATAACTTGAGGGAGGGGGAGCAGTACAACAATTCTCGGAAAAAATTAGAGGGAAGATTCGGATCAACCAAGGAGGAAAAACAACACAGAAGCTCTCTTTTGTATTCTCGCTGAGTAGTTACGGATTTGGCTAGAAACACAGTACCCATTTGACGAACACGACGGAAACTAGACTACGGGCGGTATCCTCCAGGTGTGTCTTCGTTAGTTCCGGTTCAGCCATTGTTTTGAAAAGTCCACTGCCACATCAATTCGTTCTGCCCAATCTTAGATTCACGCCTATTGTCTTCAAAGCCAAAGGAATCGATCTCTGTAAGCTGGTACGTCAGTCATCAAGGTAGGAATTCTTACATATCTTAATTTTTTGTTTTCGTGGGATAGTTCTTAATATATGGAAGTGTTTTTTTAATGATTGTCAGATTCCTTTTCTTTAGGTGATGTAGAAATATAATATAAAAAAAGAGAAAGATGATTAAAGTATAAAATATATATATAAGATACGTAAGAGTAGTGAATTAAAAATAGAAAATAAAGTGAATAAATATAAGAGAATAAATTTATTAAGATAGATGATTAATTGATAAATAATGGTGTAATAAACATTAAGGATGAGGTAGACCTTTCCAATGATGGAATCTTCGAGGCGATTACGAATGAGTAACACTCGAGGAATTCCTAGGCAAGAGAATTCTTTTAAGTCTATCCAGAATGATGGAAGATTTAAAAGGTATTTTCAAAAAATGAAGGTTAAACTTTATTCTCCAAATAATTAAAATAGAATAACAAATAAAATAAAATAACAAACATAATAGTAAAAATTTTTAGGATAATAATAAATAATTAAATCCGATGATGGAATCTTTGAGGCGATTACGAATGAGTAACACTCGAAGAATTCTTAGGTGAGAAGATCCTTCTAAGTTTATCCAGAACGATGGAAGACTTAGAAGGCATTTTCAAAATAAACAAATAATAAATAAAGATAAAAACATAATAAATAATAAAATTTATATTCTAATAAAGATAAAATAATAAATAATAAATAAAGTTAATAAATAATAAAATAATAATTCCGATGATGGAATCCTTAAGGCGATTGCGAATGAGTAACACTTGAGGAATTCCTAGGTGAAAGGGTTCTTCTAAGTTTATCCAGAATGATGAAAAATTTAGGAGATATTCTCAATATTAAATACTAAAATCCTAAAAATATTAATAAATAATATATACAAAATAATATTTAAAATAAATAAATAAATAAAAATAATTAAATAAAAATAAATAAAATTCTAAAATACTTCCGACGATGGAGCCTCTTCAAGGGAGTCGAATGGTACCCCTTGAATACTCTTGAGGTGAGAAGAGTCTTTTAAGAGTTCATCCAGAATGATGGAGGATTTTTAAAAGAATTTTCAATATTTAAACAAAAAATTAAAAGACCACATAAATAAGACTAAGTTAAAATAACACAAGATTAAAATGGTACCAATATTGGGCGTTGTAGGGGTGCTATAACCTTCCCTACACGTAAATGAACTCCCGAACCCAAAACTTAAAATATAGACCAGTCCTTAGAGTCATTTAGGTGGCCAATCACACCAAGGTTAAAAAAGATTGGTGGCGACTCCATTTGTTTAATGTCTAGCGTCCTAGCCTTCGGAAACGTTATGACAGCTTGGCGACTCCACTGGGGAAAATTAAGAGAGTCAAGCCATAATTTAATCTTGTGTTATACTGAGTCTAAATTTGATGGCCTAAATTTGAAAAGTTTTGATGTTGTTTGATGCTCTTTTGTTGATATCTTAAGTTCTTTGAGCAAATTAATAAGATGAAGTTCCTTCTCACATAGCACACTTTGCATTTGCATGCATAAAGCTCTCGACCCGAGCTCAGTCCTTTCTAGGAGGGAGTAGAGTACCTACCGCTCTCGTGAGGTGATAACCTCCGCATGGGCTAGCAAAATACTCCCACTCAAGTTGAACCTTTTCCGTTTGTAGCCTGTCATGTGTGAGGATTAGGGTGCCTTACTAGTCCAAAGTGGATGATAGTAAGGAACAATTTGGGAACCTTTAGCCCTTTTATCTAAAGCCATGCATATAATGAAATTAGGAAGACCAACTGTAAGATAGAGCCATATCAACCCATGCTATAGAAAATACCCATTACTTATGACACATTTTTGATCAAGTTTGTTTGATTTTGATTTATACATGAGACACAAAAAAGGGTACCATGTGTTCTTCACCAAAACATTTTCATGCATCAATCATCCATTATTATTACATGGCAACTTTCTTACCATACCATCCCATTCATTCACATGTAGCATCATCTCATTTTGTTCATCTTTAATCATTATTTTCAAACAAAGCATTTTCAAACTTTTTCAAGTATCACCACACAAAAAATAATTGACTCTAATTGTGGTAATAAAGGTTCAAAGATAGCTCGACCAAAAGTCCATTCATATCGCACTCGTTATCAAGCTAGAATCATGGAAGAAGAGCAAAGTGTCCGTATTGAGAAGATGGAAAAAGCTCAAGAGGATATAAAAGGGCAATTAGCCCAAATCATTGAGTTGTTGAAAATTTTGGGTAAGGGAAAGAGAGTAATAGAATAAGTTGTAGTTAAAAAAAAAGATTTGTCTTGTGGGGGCATGAAGGGTTCTAGCCATGCGATTTTGAAGATCTATAAATTCTAGTTTTGTTTTTGCTTTCTTTTAAGTAATGCAAGATAGTTTTTGAAAGTGCTTAAGCCCATAAGCACAAGATAAAGTTTTATGTATGGGCTAACTTTTATTTATTCCCTTTTCAATAAAGCGACTAGTGTGATGCACTGTTATTTTCTCATTCTCTCTGTTCATTTGCCATTTCCCACATACTCACATTTGCCTTTTATTCACAAGTATCCAAATAATGAACATGATGATAATGATGTCAATAAATCTAGGATTCAATTTTGAAAGAACTACTACTATTGATGAATTACTAGTCTGCTAATGTTGCAAAAGCAAGAAAATGAAGGAAAGGTTGTTCACCATCTGCACTTGATAGATGGAACAAGAAAGGTGAATCTCTTACAGAAGCTTCCAACAAATTTGTCATTTTTCAATAAACAATTTTTAATGAGAGTATTTACATTTGAAATGATAAATGGCCTTCTTTCACTATCCTTCAAGCTTGAGTAAAATTATCCTTTGATTACCCCTTCTGAGCCTATTATATTTTTTTGGTAATATAACCCACCAAGGATAACCCTCCACACTGGGGGCAAAGAAGATGAAAATCATTTATAAAAAATTTTGGGGGCAAAGATGAAAGTGTTCATGATGAATCGAGGGGCAAAAAAAAAAACCCCAATTTTGTGAAACAAAAAAAAAGAAAAAAAGGGTTTAAATTCAAAAGAAAACCCAAAATGAAGAAGAAGAAGAAGAAGAAGAAGCAAGAAAAGAAATGAGTGAACTAGAAAGGTACTAATGCTTGAGTGTTTTACTTGTTAAATAAAAGTGATCCTTTGGTTTATAAACCCTGAAACACATTTTGGGCCTGCTTTATCCCTTTCTTTCATAAACCCTCACCTGAGCCTACATTACATGCCTTTAAAAGCCCATTTTGATCAAATGTAAATGCTTAAATTGAAGAATCATGTATTGAATGAAGACATATTTGTATAATGAGAAAATGATCCTTTGAAGGAAGTAAATCAAGTTGAATGAAGAAACCCATGAGCTTTAGAAGATATCTTGCATCGAAATCAAGAACGCCTATTAGGGGCATGAATTTGGATTGAGCGCTGAAGGTTGAAATTTGTCAAAGCCAATTAAGTTGAAAATGAAGAAGAAAAGAAAAAGAAAAAATAAAAATGAAAAAAAAGAAAAGAAAAAGGAGGATTCAAAATTGAAAACCCAAAAAGGGCAGTTTGAATCAAATGAAAGGGGCACCTAAGTTGAAAACCTGGAAAGGCGACTTAGGAAAATATCAGCATCAAAAAGTTCTGATACGAGGGTAAGATCGGCAAACACTACATGAAAGAACATATCAATAAGAGTGGGCTTTTGGAAAGGAATTCTAGATTGACTTGATTGAAATTATCTGAATGTTTATTAAATGGATACTGAAAACCCTATTCCAAACAGACTATCCTATTGATTTTTCTTTATTTCATGTTCCTTTTCTAAGAATGAATACCTATACCTCTCATGATCATTTTAAATTTATTCCACCCCTGTAACAAATTGAGAATATGCATAAGTGCATTACATTGGTGGTCTAATTGGAAGGAAAATAAATAAATGTTGGTAACCTTTTTTGGGTAAAGTTTTGAAAAAAATATATTCTTTTGAGGAATCTTGCATTACTAAGAGAGAGAAAGAAACAACAATAAAAAATGATGGAAAATATAAACTTGAAAGCATGATGGCAAGTCTTCGAGCATAATTGGACCAAGACTCAATAGGAGATGGGATAAGAAGTGAAGATAGAAGATTTGAATAAGAAGAATCCAACAGATATGTGGAATTTGAGAAAAATGAGATGAGCTTGAGAATCTTGTTACCACAATGGAGATTGCATTTACATACATTCATGGAGTAATTCAGGTAACATTCATAGCACTTAGGGCATTATGATGTTCATGATATTCATTACATTCATAACATACATCACATTTCACTATTGCATTTTGACATTGAACTATTTGTTAAGACATTAGGATAAGAAGTTCTAAATGATTAAAATTTTGAGGAAAAGAGAAAATATAAGAGATGGTAATTTGAAAAAAATGATGAGGTATGAGAAGATGATGAGAAAAATACTTTTTTGAAAAAAAAACCTTAGATGAGAGCAAAGTCCAGTTTAGCTGGCACCTTAAAGAAGGATGAAGCCCAATATTGTTGGCATCAAAATGAAAGTTAAGCCCAGTCAAACCCATGTAAACTGGCATTCTGAAATGAAATCTTTATTTTCAAAAGTCTCAAAGCCTCTGTTGAGAGGAGCTCTTTATTTTCAAAAGTCTCAAAGCCTCTGTTGAGAGGAGCTCTTTATTTTTCAAAAAGTTTCAAAGCCTCTGTTGAGAGGAGCTCTTTATTTTCAAAAGTCTCAAAGCCTCTGTTGAGAGGAGCTCTTTATTTTTCAAAAAGTTTCAAAGCCTCTGTTGAGAGGAGCTCTTTATTTTCAAAAAGTCTCAAAGCCTCTGTTGAGAGGAGCTCTTTATTTTTCAAAAAGTTTCAGAGCCTCTGTTGAGAGGAGCTCTTTATTTTTCAAAAAGTTTCAAAGCCTCTGTTGAGAGGAGCTCTTTATTTTCAAAAGTCTCAAAGCCTCTGTTGAGAGGAGCTCTTTATTTTTCAAAAAGTTTCAAAGCCTCTGTTGAGAGGAGCTCTTTATTTTTCAAAAAGTTTCAAAGCCTCTGTTGAGAGGAGCTCTTTATTTTCAAAAGTCTCAATGCCTCTATTGAGAGGAGCTCTTTATTTTCAAAAGTCTCAATGCCTCTGTTGAGAGGAGCCCTTTATTTTCAAAGTTTCAATGCCTCTGGTGAGAGGAGCACAAGGTTATTTTCGAAAGTTCCAATGCCTTTGATGAGAGGAGCACAAGGTTATTTGTCAAAGTCTTACAGCCTCTGGTGAGAGGAACTAAATGTTTTTTAAAAATTGTAAATATTTTGTAAAAAAAGAAAAAAAAATAAAAAAAATCCGGACAAAATGGTTGTCTAATTGTCTTTGCACAATTCCTGATTTTCAGAAAATGTGCAAAGAGGGGCAGCTGTAGACACCTTATTTTGTCCGGAGTCTTAATTTATAAAAATAATTAATTGGATTGGGTGACATTGTATTTTAATTTGACAATTTAGAGTTAGGCTAGAATTAAATTAGAATTTTTAAGTTTAGAATTAACATTAATCAGTATATTAAAAGTTTAAATAGGATTTAGGAATGATGATAAAAAAAAAAAAAGAAGAAAAAAGAAGAGATAAGAAAAGAAAATAAAATAAAATTAATTTTAGGATAGGATAATTAGATTTTTTTAGGATAATTATTTAGATTAATATTATATTTGATAAAGTTAGATTAGGATTAACATAAGAATTAAATAGATAAAATATTAAAAATAAGGGATAATTAATATAATAGATTGAGTTGTATTAGGACTCTAACAAGTTTATGACTATAAAAAGGGGTTAACCCTATAACTTGAGGGAGGGGGAGCAGTACAACAATTCTCGGAAAAAATTAGAGGGAAGATTCGGATCAACCAAGGAGGAAAAACAACACAGAAGCTCTCTTTTGTATTCTCGCTGAGTAGTTACGGATTTGGCTAGAAACACAGTACCCATTTGACGAACACGACGGAAACTAGACTACGGGCGGTATCCTCCAGGCGTGTCTTCGTTAGTTCCGGTTCAGCCATTGTTTTGAAAAGTCCACTGCCACATCAATTCGTTCTGCCCAATCTTAGATCCACGCCTATTGTCTTCAAAGCCAAAGGAATCGATCTCTGTAAGCTGGTACGTCAGTCATCAAGGTAGGAATTCTTACATATCTTAATTTTTTGTTTTCGTGGGATAGTTCTTAATATATGGAAGTGTTTTATTAATGATTGTCAGATTCCTTTTCTTTAGGTGATGTAGAAATATAATATAAAAAAAGAGAAAGATGATTAAAGTATAAAATATATATAAGATACGTAAGAGTAGTGGATTAAAAATAGAAAATAAAGTGAATAAATATAAGAGAATAAATTTATTAAGATAGATGATTAATTGATAAATAATGGTGTAATAAACATTAAGGATGAGGTAGACCTTTCCAATGATGGAATCTTCGAGGCGATTACGAATGAGTAACACTCAAGAAATTCCTAGGCAAGAGAATTCTTTTAAATCTATCCAGAATGATGGAAGATTTAAAAGGTATTTTCAAAAAATGAAGGTTAAACTTTATTCTCCAAATAATTAAAATAGAATAACAAATAAAATAAAATAACAAACATAATAGTAAAAATTTTTAGGATAATAATAAATAATTAAATCCGATGATGGAATCTTTGAGGCGATTACGAATGAGTAACACTCGAAGAATTCTTAGGTGAGAAGATCCTTCTAAGTTTATCCAGAACGATGGAAGACTTAGAAGGCATTTTCAAAATAAACAAATAATAAATAAAGATAAAAACATAATAAATAATAAAATTTATATTCTAATAAAGATAAAATAATAAATAATAAATAAAGTTAATAAATAATAAAATAATAATTCCGATGATGGAATCCTTAAGGCGATTGCGAATGAGTAACACTTGAGGAATTCCTAGGTGAGAGGGTTCTTCTAAGTTTATCCAGAATGATGGAAAATTTAGGAGATATTCTCAATATTAAATACTAAAATCCTAAAAATATTAATAAATAATATATACAAAATAATATTTAAAATAAATAAATAAATAAAAATAATTAAATAAAAATAATAATAAAATTCTAAAATACTTCCGACGATGGAGCCTCTTCAAGGGAGTCGAATGGTACCCCTTGAATACTCTTGAGGTGAGAAGAGTCTTTTAAGAGTTCATCCAGAATGATGGAGGATTTTTAAAAGAATTTTCAATATTTAAACAAAAAATTAAAAGACCACATAATTAAGACTAAGTTAAAATAACACAAGATTAAAATGGTACCAATATTGGGCGTTGTAGGGGTGCTATAACCTTCCCTACACGTAAATGAACTCCCGAACCCAAAACTTAAAATATAGACCAGTCCTTAGAGTCATTTAGGTGGCCAATCACACCTAGGTTAAAAAAGATTGGTGGCGACTCCATTTGTTTAATGTCTAGCGTCCTAGCCTTAGGAAACATTATGACAGTACATATATATATATATATATATATATATATATATTTATGTGATGAGTCTGGGATGTAAGCTAGATTATGTATTATTGGAATATGACGATCAATATACTTTTTGAATTGGCATTATGTATGTTGGTAGATATGCCTAGATATATTAAGGGAGTTATATGAAATTGAGATTGACCTACATATTCACCTACAAATGGATAAGATAAAAGATAAAAAAAAATTTTAATTTCGCAATTTAGGCTTCTGTAAGATATTAAGAAAGATTGGGCGTGATATATTTTAGTTTGATTAATTTGAAAACATAAATTTTGGTTCGGTTAATGAAAGTAAAAATTTATAATTCGGTTTCAGTTAATTCGGTTTGAAATTAACCGAATGAACACCCCTAGTGAGAATGTTTTATGTTCTCAAATTTTTTTCTTTATTTTTTAATAATTCTCATTACACTAGGAATGTTCAGATTTTGTTAATTTTTAATTTTTATTATTTGTTTACACATTTCTAAATAGTTAGAAAATATATTTGGTGATTGGAATAGGGATTCTTAGATTTTAATTTAGGGATAATATAGGGATGAAGAAGATGATGAGAGAGTGAGAAAATGTTTATGAATTTAATTTAAGGATAAGATGGTAATTTTAAGGGCTGAGAAGACTAATTTGATGTGATGTATTAAAAATGAGGTTTAAATATGGGTGTAAAATGGGCTAAAGCTCGCAAGTCAATTTGTTAAAGCAGTAAGCTTCTCACTTGCGCAGGCCGGTTCACACGAATATGAGTCGGCCCGCGGGTTAGTTCATTTAGATTCTTTTTTAATTCTATATATAATTAGCTTTTAATTATATTATTAGTGTATTTTTATTTCCTATCAAAATAATACATAACATAATTTTATTGTATTGTAACAAAAAAAAAATATGAATTCATATCATTTTACTTTGAATTCAAACCATGACATTATATATATATATTATATATATATATATATATATATATATATAGAGAGAGAGAGAGAGAGAGAGAGAGAAGATGTTAGAAAAGTTTAATGTTTAATAGATATTTATGTTTTTTTTTCAAGTTTATAATTATTTATTTTAAAATATTGTAAGCGGATTGTAATTACATTTTGATTGTATTTGTATGTGAATTTTAATTATATTTTTTGAAATTTTATTATATTTTATTTATTTTTCACAAAAAAAAAATCATTTGACCCACTGACCAGCTTGTCCTGCATTAAGAATGGACTAGATTTATAAAATTTGACCTATTTAAAAATGAACATAAACAAATTTAGCTTGTTTAAACTCGTACCCGCACAGGTCGGCCTGAGCTTGCCTCGCCCCTGCCCATTTTATTTCCCTAGATTTAAAGATAAAAAGTTTTAGTGTATTTAAAATTTTTCAAATAAAAAAATAAAAATGAACGGTAAATTAAGGGTCCATTGAATTATTGGGACTATAGCTAAATGTAATTACTCACAAATTACTGTAACTAAGTGATGCAAATGGATCATTGAAGCATGACTGAATATTTTTGTCCCAATCACACCCCACTATGATTTCATTTGAATCCAAATAGAATTTACAACTTCAGAATAATTCGATAGGAGGATTTTCTTTAGATGACATCTCTAAACGATATTTGTATCAAAATAGAGCTAGTTTGATCGTTTATTTTGTATCAAAATTAGCTCTTTTTCTTTTGTACAAAACAATTTTAAGAGCAAATGAAAATTATTTTTGTACTAATGCAACTAACTTCAGAAAATGATGACACACACACACATATATAAATAGAGGATGGATTCACTTACATATGTATAAAATAAATTTGTTTTACACACTTTCATATCTTCATGTAGGATTAATATTTTTACAAACCAACTGTTGGATTTAACAATCTACTTATATCTATCATGTATGTGAATTTTGAATCAATCTAGTATTTGTATTATTTTAATCGAGAATAGTATTTTTTTTCAATATATATTAATGGTTGAAATTTTATTTTACGAAACAAATAGTTAGATACCTTCGATTAACTTGAAATTTGACATACATGATCTACATAAATAGAATATAAAATTCAATAGTTAAATTAAAAAAATATTAATTTTATATAAAAATATAAAAATATATAAAACTAAATTTATTTTATACGTACATAAATAGATCTTTTCTTATATAAAGATATAACCAATAACAAACCAATCAAGCCCATGTTCATAAATGTAGTGGAGAAGCCCACGTTCACAGCCTTAAGTGCCATGAAGCCCATGTTCATAAATGTAGGAAACGTAGTCTTTACTGTTGTTTCTCTATAGATTGGAGGTCTATGTTCCGATAGAAAGCTCTTTAATTGGTCCAAATAGCCTGGAAGATGGCAGTAAGCCTGTGGTGACAAAGCATGCCACTGCCCTCCCAATCGTACATTGCTTGTGTTCAAGCATGTTATCTAATATTGGGCCAGCATGGCACCCCATTCTCCATTGATGGGAAGCAACAGAAAAAGCATGCCACTGAAATTTTTGGGCCTTCACGTTTTGCCAACACTCTGTGCTCTACGCTTTTGAACTTGTCATTTGTCATAAGCTGAAAAATCAATAAACAAGAATGTCAATTCTATGAGTATCTGAACCCAATGTGATGAAGAATGTTAACTAATAAACCTGCTAGAATTTCAATCCCCACAGCATAATCGGCAATTTTTTTCTTATCAACTATATCTGTATTCTGTGAGAATTTCCTATTTACCCCAGGCTGTAAAATTGCATAACAGTTCTAAGAACGTAGAATCACATTGAAGGATCTGTAAAATTCGTGTCTAAATACAAACCAAACAACAGAAAATATTAAAAAATGAGACTTGCATGTAGAAGATCTCCAATATTGACCACTAAGGCACCAGGTAAAGGCGGAACATCAACCCATTGGTCCTGATAAAGCACTTGCAAGCCTCCAATCTGGTCCTGTAGAAGCACTGTTAGGAAATCATTGTCAGAATGCTTGCTTGTGCCAAAGGTCAGCTCTGGCTCGGGGCACGGTGGGTAGTAATGGCTTAGGACTATAAGTCCCTCAGCACTTCCCACATCTCCTCGAGGTGGCTTGGATTTAGTCCAAGAGCTTCAGACAATAATTCAAATAGAGGACTCCCTAATCTGATCACGTGCTTCGACTATTCCAGTTGAATATCTCTGCATTCCGGTAATTTATCAAACAATGAACTTCAGTTATGAAGTATTTTGAACAAAAAAGAAAGGTACAAATAGTCATTGACATTGAGAGACCTCAATACAGTAGGCAATTCTTCTGGCTTGGGAGGATCTGGAGCCATGATGCAAAAACAGGAATCCCTCCAATTTCCGAATGGAGCAGTGTACAAATCGAAGTTGCTAGTATACCTAAACCTTGTTTGGCGATCACGTGCATGAAATTCTTTCTTTTCCTCGAGATCTAGCTCAAAAAATCTTCGAACCCCATCTTTCATCTCCTCCTGAATGCTTGAAGGTATTCCATGATTGATAACCTGGAAGAAACCCCATGTCTCAGATGCATGCCTGACTTGGTCAATGATCTCCTTACGCCGCACTATTATTACCAACGCCTTCTAGATCAATAACAGGAACACTACATTGGATTTTCTTGGTATCTGAAGGTTCTCTCAGATTATGTGGTGGGATGAACATCCGAGGAACCTTGGTAACCCCAGCATCAACGAGACCTTTGACGTCTGCTTTTGAGTCCTCAAAAGCCTTCAGTTCTTTTTTTCTGTCAATCGGAATCATCACAAACTTCAGCGCCCCCGCTTACCGCCATTTTTCTTCTTTCCAAAGATGACTCAAGCGGTAGAAAATTATGTGGAATACTGAATAGAGTTAAACATTAAGACTAAAGGCGCACTAAAAATTTGTTACTCGTAAGAGTGGCTAGAAATCAACCACATCAAGAACAATAATAACAATGATAGCTGCTTGGTCCCATGCCTCGCTAACCACAAAACAAATGCTCCTCCAACTGACAATTGTTGACAATGGTTTAATTGTTTTTTTTTTTTTCAAAAACAAAGAAAATGGTTTCCAGAAACACTGCGATTGTGACATCAGATTTGCTAGGGCCTTTCAGTTTGCAAAAAGACATGGCCTCAAGGGACCTCAGTATAATCTTGAGGATATCAAATCTTTATATTGTACTCTAATTTGCTTTCCCTCAAATTTTCAAGGCAGTCCTTTGAAGGAAACATGGCCTTGAGAAATTTCATGGCGATGTCAGTTTCCAAACTGAACTGGGATATGGCAATTCAAGACCAAATGGCCATGTTTTCATCAGTGCAATTTTGCTTATGACTTGTTAACAAGGATAAAGAGCCTTCTTGACTTGTCATGGGCCTTATGGTTGAGAACAGAGGAAAAACAGAACAAAAAACAGAAGGGATAGAATTGTTTTGGTAACAAAAATTTTAGGTGACAGGAGGTTTTTCCAATCTAAGGTCAGGGTATACCGTAAGTCTCATTGAGAACTTATATTAAATTTACAGGTCATCCATCAAAAAAGATTGTTAGCAGCAGGAGTCAAATTTAAATCTTAAGCGAAGTGGACAACCTTTGCCAACTCAACCAACCTTTGCTTAGGAAAAGATACAATCTGCTGGTATGTGAACTCATGCCTTTTTGCCCCATTTATGATATGATTTTCATAATTTCCATTTCCACAAACCATCTAATTCATTTTTAAGTTGGGTAAAGGACATTTGAGTTTGACTAAAATCATTGAAATCAAAGATTTATTTGAAGCAGCTAAATTAAAAACACTGACCACTACAGTCTAATCATGGACCACAAAGTTATCATCCACTGGTTAAAATATTCATCATCAATTACACATTTTGGTGGTCTTTCCTCAAACTAAAAGTCACTAAAATTCTGGTGATAATAATAACATGAAAAGAACACATGAAAAATACTAGATCATATAGATTAAACTAGTATATAAAATGCATTTTCTAGGTTCCATTCGTGCTGCTATCCCCATATATTCCACAGCTGATTTCACAATTTAAAAGGTTCAAGGGAGGAGACCTCATCGATCCCTTTTGAGTACTTATACGTCAGAAAATCTCGGGAAAAACTTGCCTGTAAAAGATCGCCAATGTTTACTACTAATGCTCCAGGTGTGGGAGAAACATCAAACCATTGGTTGTCATGAAGAACTTGCAGGCCACCTATTTGATCCTGTAGAAGTACGGTCAAGAAGTTAGGATCTGTGTGGCTGCAGGTCCCTAGGGTTAATTCAGGTTCAGGGCATGGTGGACAGTAATGTCCTAAAAGGAGGAGTCCTTCAGCACATCCCATGCCATTTAGGTGGTCAGGATTAAGCCCAAGAACCTCTGATATCAACTCAAGCAGCGCTAATCCCAGTTTCATCACTTTCTTTGAGAAATCCATCACTATGTCTCTACAAGTCAATCAACATAAGTTCAATTCAAGCAACCAGGATTGGCTACTGAAAATGGAAAAGTAAAGAGAAAGACAAAAGTCAACGCGAAATAGAGAATTATTCTTATCACAAACCTGCATACTTCTGGTAATTCTTCAGAGGTGGGCCAATGGGGAGCCATGAAAAGAAAGAGTGAGTCCCTCCAATTTGCAGCCTTTGATTTATACAAATCAACATTACTTAAATACACAACCTTTCTGCTGAGATCACGTGTGTAGAACTCTTCTTTTTTTCCGTGTCTTGCACATGAAATCTTCTTACGCCATCAATCATCTCATCCAAAACGCTTACAGGAATTCCATGGTTAACGACCTGAAAGAAACCCCACTTCTCACAAGCATTCCGGACTTTGTCAATGACCTCCACTCGAAAAGATGAATCTTTGTTTATGTCTTCGAGGTCTATGATGGGAACACTGAACTGTGAATCGTTACTAGCTGACCTCTTGTCGAGGATGAGCTCCTGATCAACAAATATACCAGGGATTTTCGTCACCCCACCATCAAGTAATCCCTTAACAGCTTTTGTTTCATCAAAAGCTTTTAATTCACTTGTACGATCATAACCAGGGTCTGCTTTTGAATGAACTTGACTAGCGTGTGTGCTTTCCATTTCTGATCTTTTATTAGAGGATGAGATTATAAGAAATCTAATTTAATAAAATGAAAATCTTATCAAAATTGAGGAAGAAATGAGAGTTTTGCTGGTATTTTTTCCACCACGTATACACTTCTTTGGATTCCCAGCCAAAAAAAAAATCACCCTATCACATAATATAATATATTGTATCAGTAAGAACCTTATCATTAATTAATGATTTTCTTATTAAATTATAAAAATCTTGAGTAATCTTTATTTATTTCTTGATTAATATTGAAGTCTTTAATTATTAATGTGAACTTTTTTAATTGATAAAATAATTGTCTTTTAAATTAAATACCAACTAATTTTTATGTATCTATTGTCTTATTCACCTTGAACTCTTAAAATATTATTCTTAATAACAACCAGATATTGACTTAGTGGTCATTACTCAATTTTAAGAGTTATTAGATGCAAGATTCAATTCATTATTCCCATCTAAAAACCAGAAAAAGGAAACTGTTTTTAGCAAATAAGAATGAATATTTGCAAATAATAATAATAACAATAACAACAACAACATATGATTATATTAGCTATTCATATGCTTCTAACAAAAAGAAAAAGTTACAAACAATTATAAAAGTTGATAATCAAAACAGATTATTTTTAGACATGGGTAAGTAAAGCGCTAATAAAAACAGTTTTGAAATATTAAGTTTTGAAGATTTTTAGGTTAATTTAATTTTGAAATTAAATTCAATTGGCTATCTCACTCAATTTGATGTGATTTGAACTTTGTTTTGATGAATTATTAAAATAAACAATATTTAAAATTATAAGGTAAACCAAAATTGTAAGTTTATAATTTTTAAGGAGTTAAATAAGTTAAAATTTATTGTGATTAGATATGTTGCCCCGCACTGCTATGGGTTTTTTTGTTGTTTTTATTTACATTAGTAAATTTTGAAAAAGCTAATTGTAAAGGAAAGTGGTAAACATATGATAATTAATAAAATGTTAGTTCGTAATAATACAAGAAGTGCAATGTACGGTAATGTTAATAAAATTAAAAAAAAAACTAAGAGCATTTATACATAACATTAAAGAGTATAATAAAAGAATTTAACACACAATTTTAAACTTATAACCACGTTTTCAAATTAAATTTTTAAAATTATCACCACATTTTAAAATTTATTCAATTACTAACAGTTTAATGTACTGATAGCAGAGTTGACTAAGTAGGAGGAGCATAAATGAACCTACACCCAAGCCAATAGCAAAGTCCTTATCGTTGACACGACAGCTTTCTTTCCCATCATTGCCAACAGTGGCCTGCAAACAGAGAATGATGTAATGCCCCTATCAGACTATGAGAAAGGATTGTATGAAACAGTTACGCCACGTCAGCATTTATCCCTTCCATTCAAATCATGCCACGTAATCACTTTATTGAAAAAGTCATTTATTTATTACCAGAATCATTAATGAGTCTCTTAAAATAAATATTTACAATATAATTATCACATGTGATATGTAATAAATGAATGACTTTTTTCAATAAAATGATTACGTGACATGATTTAAATGGAATGGATAAATGCTGACGTGGCGTAACTATTTCATACAATCCTTTCTCTCCGACTATAACAAAACAATTTTTTTTTATCCAATAATAAAACAATTTCTACCATATACAACAGGAGCATGTTACACTGACGATTCACGGAGGTAAAAGGTCACGTTGATCTTAGAATCCTTTCTTTTAACTAAATTACTTGACTATACTAATACCCTTTGCTTTTACAAACCCTTATTTCTCATGACAGTTCTCATGACAGCAAATGACAAAGCATGCAAATTGAATCATCAAAGATTATCCAGTAAAAGAGGTGCTACGCTACTTTTTCCAAATAAAAGCAGCAATATCATTGTAATATATGCTATTTATAACTTTACCCAACAATTCTACTGCAACTAAAAGAAGGGTAACCCATGATCTTACCACTAATAGCTACTCCAGAAAAAAAATCGAACCATTGCAAGATGGATATAATTGGACGAATAGCATCCTCTGTAGCATCGTAAGCCATTTCCAAAATCTTAATAATCCTGCATTTACGCAGCCAATTCCATAAATATCTGGATTTTGGCATAATGACTCTCGAAAACTTAACTAAACAGTCAATATGATTGCAAATCTTATGTAGATTAAAAGAAAATTATATAAAGAAGCTCATGTATAAAGTTTTAACAATTGAATACCTCACATTTGTCTCCAGAAAGTAATGCAACCTGCTCCAGGGAGAGCCTTCCATCCAAGTCAGGTGTTGATCCAACTTGCCATATGGAAATTCCTTTTTCAGATGCAACAACTATTACCTCATATCGCCAATATCACAAACAGAGAAGAAGTTTTTCAGTTTCAAGAGAATTCACAATGTAAATTTGTCTAGAAACAATCCCAGTTGAATCCTAATGTAAAACATATCAATCAAAGTCTACAAATTACTAAACAACATGAGTATTAGAATAGGTATTATCACAAAAACGTGTAAGCCTTAAACTTTTAGCTACCACATATATTCCTTATATAAAGCATAGGCCCCTAAAAATAACAAAGAGAATTCAATAGTTAAGATAGAGTACTTAATTATATCAAGGATCATTGAGTTTAGAGATGCCAAATGGCCGGATCGGATCAAGTTCAAGTTGGGTTATTTTGGATTAAATCACTTTGGGTTAAGAAAAAATCAAATTATTTCAGGTTCGAATTATTTCGGTTTGAGTTAGGTCGGGTTTGGGTAAAAAAAAAATTGATTTACTTCGGGTTCGAATAAAATCGAATTTGGGTCAATTAGATAATTTTGAGTTTGGATCAATTCGAATTCGAATTAGGTCGAGTTTTGGTCATTAACTTTTTTTGTCAAATCAAGTTGGTTGAATTTTGGTTTAGGTCAAATAGATAGGTTTTTCAAATTAGGTCTTGGTCACCTCGATGTGATTTATCTGATGTAAAAATAAACTAAAAAATTAAGCCAAAAAATCAGATCGAATCAGGTTTAGACTCACTATAAATCCTTTTTTACCTTATCAATCACAGCTCAATAATGGCAACTAGTCAACAAAAAGGACTAAAGGCCCAAGGTTAAAATATTGTGAGGAAATGAAGACAGGAAGAGAGATCAGAGGTAGCAAATGAGGATCAGATGGCAACTTTCTCTACTTGTCATCATTAAAACACTAATAGAAGAGGTTAAAGTACACCCTCATAAATCGCACCCGCCAACGATTAAACTTCAAAGAAAAACCTTCGAAAAAAAAAACCGAAACCAAAGAGGGGTAAGAAACATCAAAAGCCAAAATGTGGGAGAAGCTGGCTTTTTTCCAAAATTAATAGTACTTTGTTTCACAGTTTTTCAAGATCCTCTTGAAATCCCTTAAAAGAGTCAAAAAAAAAAGGCAAACATAAACTAGAAAAACATCCGTGAAGAAAAGAAAACATCACTTTCCTTTAATCCTCAACATGCATATTATAGACAATTACAGAGCTCAACAATATTGAATAAACTCACACATAAAAGAACTCTAAGCTCAAAACCCTAAATCCCTTACACGATAGAGACATCACTCAGGGAGCAGGCCTCTTTCAAACCATAAGTCCCTTACATAACACAGGATTTGTAGGGGAAAAAGCTACAAAACTAGGAGATAAACATCTGTGCATTTGAAACATGAAATTCACAAGGCATGTTTGCCTTGCGTCGATGTGCTCCGAAGCAAAACTTGCCGCTTGACAACGACGCAGTTAGTCAAAGCATGCTAGCTGAGAAGAAGGTATGTGCTGCAACTTAAACCGACATTCATGGTCAGAGCTTACCGCCACGCAACTTCATCAACGATGCTTCGATCGTAGTATGGCCAGACCTTACTGTCACGCTTTCCAACAAGAGAACAGATCTCCGTATGATGGACAAAGCCCAAAAACCGATACATTTCCCACGAGTCTTGTTTTTTCACCACAAATGAAAGCGAGCCTATAACCTCCCTTTTATAAGCTATAACAAATGCATGAAATGGAGAACGGCTGCTCAACACATCAAGCGGCACACCTGCAAACACTTTTGATGTAACCTTGTAAACCGCACCCACCAACAGTTGGACTTTTCAAAAAAAAAAAAACCTTGAAAAAAAAAGGGGAACCAAAGAAGGGCAAGATATGTCAAAACCCCCAAGAGGCAACGTGGATAGATCGAGAAGGCTGACTTTTTTCTAAAATTAACAAATAAGAGTGTAAACGAATCCAATATAAATGAGTATTACTATGTTTATGTTCATTCATTTATTTTTTAACATTGTTCTTGTTCGTGTTCATTAAGCTTGTTCACGAATATTAACGAACATGTTCATGAACTCAAGTTTATGAATATTAAATGAACATGTTCATAAATACGTATTCGTGAGCACTAAACAAAAAACTTTATACAAACAAATTTTATTCACCCTATTATATATATATGATGACAAATTAAAAAATCCTACACACATATATAATTTTAATAATTACATATTAGAATAATCTATAAGTAAATATGTAATTTAAAAATTTATTATTATCAAGCAGTAAATGAACGGTAAATGATTCATTAAACAAATGAGTTTTAAACGAACATCGAACGAGTTTGTTCGCAAATATAAGCAAACGAATCATACCTCTATCCGTAATCATTAGTTAAGAATAATAAATGAACATAAACGAATAGAAATAGAATATATTCATGAATGATTCGTCAAACGTTCTATTTATTTACAACCCTGAATAAAACTAATGACACAAGTCACACAACTATCATACATAATATAATAATTATTAATTAATTCTAAATTTCATTCAAAAAATATTTTGAAAATCCTTTTCTTTAACAAGTCGTAGTGTTCGATTGCCAAAAAGTAGTATTATTCAACTAATGAATGTAAAAGCTGTTCTGCTTTGCATGGCAATAATAAATAGATTAAATCCAAATGCCCCAAACAAGCAAAATTCTATTGCGTTTGGCCTATCCTCCATTTTCTTGAATGCTGAAAACCTGAATTTGACTCTCTTTCTCTTATTAAAGTAGTAGTAAATTCACATGTACCTACTCAAAGATTAAATCTCAGCTACCTATATATATATAACAATCTCTTCCCTTTCAAACCTCACAAGAAAACCGCCTAAAACCCGACTTTTCTTTCTCTTTTCCCTCATCTTTATTCTTCAAGAATCCTCCAAGAAACCCAATTCCAAAAAATAACAAGAAGAAGAATTCTCAAAGCCCTTCACTCGAGGAAAAAAAAAAGAACTTGATCATGGCTTATGAACAAGAAGATCATCCCAAGCTTCAATTCCCTTTAGATTCAGACTCTTACAAGATCATTGATGAAATTGGGGTTGGCATTAATGCCGTAGTTTACAAAGCCGCATGTGTTCCCATGCATTCAACTGTCGTTGCCATCAAAGCCATTGATCTTGATCAGTCCAAGGATGATTTCGAAAGCATTCGACGTGAAATAAAGACCATGTCGCTTCTATCACACCCCAACTTCCTCAATGTTCATTGTTCTTTCACCGTTGACCGGCGTCTCTGGGTGGTGATGCCCTTTATGTCTGGCGGTTCTTTGCAATCGATAATCTCATCTTCTTTTCCCAGTGGCTTACCAGAGCAATGCATTGCCATTGTTCTCAAAGAAACCCTGTATGCATTGTCGTATCTTCACGACCAAGGGCATTTGCATAGAGATATCAAGGCGGGTAATATTTTGGTGGACTCAAATGGGGGTGTTAAGCTTGCGGATTTTGGAGTTTCAGCTTGGATTTGTGAATCGAGTTTAGTTTATGGATCAGGTTCATCGTCATCTTCATCACCATTGATGCTTACTGATGTGAAAAGAACCCCATATTGGATAGCCCCAGAGGTGATACACTCGCATAGCGGGTATAGTTTCAAGGCTGATATATGGTCTTTTGGTATAACCGCGCTTGAATTAGCCCATGGAGGGCCTCCTTTATCTCATCTTCCTCCTTCAAAATCTTTGATCGTGAAGATTACCGAGCGGTTTGGATTTTCTGATTACAAAAATATTAGCAAGAGAGGTAAGAGCAAGATGTTGTCAAATGCTTTTAAAGATATGGTTGCTTCTTGTCTTGATCAAGATCCCGCAAAGAGACCAACAGCAGAGAAACTTTTGAATCACCCTTTTTTTAAGAGTTGTAAAGATTCAGATTTTCTAGTTAACCATGTGTTGCATGGATTGCCTACTGTTGAAGAAAGGTTCAGGGTAAGCAAGATTCTTGGGAAGGGTGTTGATGTTGAAGTAGATGATGAAGATATTGAAGGGGAATCAGGGTCTCAACTTAGGATTAGTGGTTGGAACTTCAATGAAGATGGGTTCGAGCTTGACCCTGTATTCCTTAGTGAGTCAAAAGACGATTCAATTGATGACAAAATGATCGTTCCAGAAAGGGCAAGTGACTTTGGTGGTTTAAGTTTGAATTCACAAGATACTGAGTCAAGTTTGTTTAGTTCACCAGGGAGACTTGGGGAGGAGGGAAATGATGAATCTCGTGGCGAAGAAGACTCTGGCATTCAAGGAACTGCAGGGCATGTGTCTGGAGTTGGCAGTAGTGTAAATCCAGAAATAATGCTGGGTGGCCTGATGAAACTGAAAGAGAGTTTGGATGATCAAAGGCAGAAGGTGGCCGATATGATTAACCTGTTTGGAGGGGAAGTGATGAGCAGAGAAGATGAATTGGTGCAGTTGATTGAGAGGTTGAAGTTGGAGCTAGAAAATGAAAAGCAAAAGAACTTTGAATTAGAGAAGGAATTAGATTTCGTCAAAATTCAGATTTCTGGCGCATCCAATACTGTTGAAAACAATTGAAGTTTACCCAACTATCATATTTGAGAGTTGGTTGCCTTGGACATTGGGGTGAAATTTCCTTCTTCTTTTTTTAGCTTGTTTTCTTAGTTGTTGGAACCTGTTCTTCGTGTTCCTTGGATCTTGGTTTAAAATGGTTGCGAATTAGGGATATGCCAAACAGGGCTAATCTGATTGCATCTAATGGAAGAAATTGAAAGCTTATGGGAATGTTATTGGCTTGTTTTTGCTATCCCAGTATCTCTGCATTAACGTTTTCATATCTGTCTTTCGTTATTTTTTTATCAATAATCTAGTAATGTATGTATGCTAGCTAGCTGGCTAGAATTGCATTGACAGAGGACTTCAACTTACACTCTGATTATGAGTTTTGGCTTTCCTTGATTCTATATTCCTTCAAATGGAGAAACAGAAATAACACTTGATAATTAGCACCAAAAAAAAAGAAATAACACTTGATAATGATGATCAAAATTTGTATGCTTCTATATTCCTTGGTTCTATATTGCTTAAGGTTTTAATATGGTTTTAATTAATTCAAAATGAAGTTAATTTGGAACTTACGACATTTTAGCCAAACAGAACTCATTTTGTAGTTTTAATTTGCTATCCTTACAATTTATATGTTGCTGCTGATGTATCTCTATGGCCAAGTTTAGAGCTTGAAATGCAGCAGCGTAGAAGTACCATCAAGACCTTTTTCATTGAAGTAAGCAACATATTCTCTCACAGTAGTTTCCCTGTATTTTGGAGGATTTTCTTCTAATAACAACTCCTTAATAAGTCCATAGGTCTTCAATCTGGCAGAAGAGAAGTGCTGAAAAAGCATGCCACTGATACTCTTGGTCCTACAGAATTTGCCAGTTCTCTGTGCTCCACACTTGTAAAAGCATCGTTCGATATTAGCTAGAAACAGTAACAATCACAAATTAGCTGCAAAACCTGGTAACTGTGACAGAATTGCAAATGAGTAACAGAAAGTTGGAAAATTAAAAAAGAGGGCCCAGGCATGGATTCCTAGTAACATAACTAAAAACACCAAAGAACAAAGGCTTGCCCGTGGAAGATCTCCGATGTTAACGTCTTTGGCTTCTACTTTGATATATCTAGTAAGAGACTTGATTGGATTGTTGAGCAAATTAGACATGAAAAGCGGATTTATGATGATCAAAGGAATGTTCCCGAGGAGCCTCAAAAAATGGTTTTAAGGACTAAGGACATGATTGAAATTGGTAAGGAGATGCCAGAGTAACTTTTATTCAACGTCTACTTGGGTAGTGAAGTTTTTAGTAGTATAGATTATAAATACTAGTTTTGTTGATATTGTTTTTGTCATAATTGTCAATATTATGATTCTACTTTTGCTAGCAAACCTATTATTTTTGGGATTGTTAGTGTTAATCTTGCATTTGCTTTAAGAAATTGATCTTAATTTTACTAGAAAACTTGATGACAATTGCATTTGTTCTTAATCCCTTATATATATATATATATATATATATATATATATATATATATATATTGTTTTAACCAAAGTTATGAATAGTAATCTGAGTAGTAAATGGAGATAATTGCATTTGCATATCAAAACTTTTTATATGCAAAGATTACTTTGTTATATTTGCATTTTCTATATGATTTTATGGTTTTTTTTGTTGTTTTCTTATTGTTTGGTTCATGATGCGTTTTTTTGTTATTTTCATACTATTATAATGTGACTTGAAAGAAAAAAATGTCAGATTTGAGTTTGTGTATCAATAAGGGTAATTTTGACCAATAAAAAAGTCATCTAATCCTAATTTTAATCTTGCATTGCATATAACAAACGTGGTGAATGATAAAAAAATCATCTTATTTTGTTCTTAATCCAATCTTATCCATAATCTTATTTTATTCTATCTGTCATCATCCTATGCACCGAACATCACTTAAATGTTGAAACCACCTCTTTTTTAAGGCTTAAAATTATCACTGTATAGAAAATGCACCAGAATTCTTCCACCGTTGGATATATGGGCTTCACAAAATAATTTACTTTTGGGTTGGTTGGTCCATTTGAAGACTAAGGGCTCATTTGAAAAAACCATGAAATTGATAGTGATGACGAGGGTAGTTATTGTAATTGTAAAGTTAAAAAATTTAACAGTGAGATTAGAATCAAAGGTGGGATGTGCCTTTAAATACATACGCAACAACAACAATAATATGAAGTGTAGTGAAAAAATATAGAGAAATGCTTAAGAACATTAAACTAAAATTTGTATAAAATAAATTTATAGTATATATTTTATATTTATAAAATTAACAAATAATTAAAAATTATTGAAATTATTTTTAGAATAAAATAATAATTTTAGTAAATTAAAAATTATTAAAATAATTTTATATCAAATGATAAATTTTTTAGTAAATTTTTTAAAATTATTTTCATGTGCATTTTAATATTATATAAAATTTAAAATTATATAATTTATATTTCCTAAGAAGATTGATCCCTCTAGAGAGGGGGATCAATCATCCTAGCGAGGGGATCAATCCTCTATTGCTAAAGGTACCGATCCCATTGTAACTCAGGAGATTCATCTAAGACGGATCTCATGATCGATTCCCTTTATTGCAAAATAGAAAAGGAAAAAGGAATTATGTTTCACGCTATTATTTGAACCGTGAAAATAAAAAGAAAGTTGATAAATGTAGAGATAGCAATGGGTACCCTATAAATGGGTACTCGACACTATCAGACCTAATTAAGTAGAATTAGTGTACTGTATAATTGGATTTGGGTAGGGTTCGCTAGTAAAATTACTACCCATCACGGGTTCGAATAGGGTTCAGGTAGTTACCTTAGGGTACTCGCTACCCGAATCCGATTATAAATAATAATTAATTAGTATGATAGTTATATTTTTTATATATAAATTATTTATTATTAATGTTGTATTTAATTAAATTAATTCATCAAATATCATAATTATGATTTTTAACTTTAATTTATATTTATTAGTTAAATTAAATTTATTAACTTAATTTTTTAAATAAATTAATCCAAAATTGATTTTAAATTTAAATTGAAAAGTCAAATTTTAACTTAATAAACGGGTATTTAAGGGGTTTGGGTAGTTAAATGGGTATTTTCGATTTTATAGGGTTAGGGTTCGGGTTCAGTTAACATAAATCAAAATAATCGGATAGTTAATCGGGTTCGAGTTTTATATATTCTAATCGAGTTCGGGTTCGAGTATCCCAAAATTGGTGGGCACCCAACCCATTTACATTCCTAGATAAATGCACCCAAAATATAGCCTTTACACTTCAAATAATTTAAGAAAAAAAAACATATAAGATTAGTCTCAAACAGTAAAATGAATCAGCATACATGTAATTATACCAATAAATCTTCTTCATGCTTTCTCCCCCTTTCCTAAACCTAAATATTTTCTTCGATCATATTGTTTATTAACTTTGAAAAAACTCTACAAATCAAGAAAAAAATAAAACCACTTGACAGTTTGAGTAAAAATAACTATTATGATAGCATGAAAGAATTAAATAACATGAAAATAAGTAAAATTTAAATAAAAATTGAGTTAATCTAAACATTGTTCTTTGCACAAGGCTGTTTGTGCGAAAACATTGTTTCTAGCGCAAAGAGCCTTGTGCAGGGAACTATCAGCCTTGCAGGGAACATTGTTCCTTGTGCAAGGCTCCATGCATGAGAACTAGAGGTGTGCATAATTTGGAAGAAATTCAGTTAACCGACCGATCGAATTAAATTCGATCAGTTAACAAAAATAGGATTTAAGAAAATTCGATTATCAGTTAATTCGGTTAAAAAACCAAATTAATTTCGGTTAACCGAATTAACCGAATTATATGACATATAATATATAATATATACTATAATATATATATAATATATACTTTATTATATATAATATAATATATAAGATATAATATTATAATATATAATATATACTATAATATATATAATTTGTATAAAATTCGGTTAATTAACCGAATTATATTTCAATTCGGTTAATTTGAAAACATAAATTTCAGTTCGATTAACGAAAGTAAAAATTTATAATTCGGTAAATTGGGTTCAAAATTAACCGAATTAATCAAATGAACACCCCTAGTGAGAATGTTATATCTTCTCATATTTTTTTCTTTATTTTTTAATAATTCTCGTTACGCTGGGAACGTTCAGATTTTATTAATTTTTAATTATTATTATTTGTTTACACATTTCTAAATAGTTAGAAAACATATTTGGTGATTGGAATAGGGATTCTTAGATTTTAATTTAGGGATAATATAGGGAAGAAGAAGATGATGAGAGAGTGGGAAAATGTTTATGAATTTAATTTAAGGATAAGATGGTAATTTTAAGGGGTGAGAAGAGTAATTTGATGTGGTGAATTAAAAATGAGGTTTGAATATGGGTGTAAAATGGGCTAAAGTTCGTTAGTTAATCCATTAAACCAGTAAGCTTCTCACTTGCATAGGTCGGTTCACACGAATATGAGTCGGCTCGCGGGTTAGTCCATTTAGATCCTTTTTAATTCTATATATAATTAGCTTTTAATTATATTATTAATGTATTTTTATTTCCTATCAAAATAATACATAACATAATTTTATTGTATTGTAACAAAAAAAATATGAATTCATATAATTTTATTTTGAATTCAAACCATAACATTATATATATATATAGAGAGAGAGAGAGAGAGAGAGAGAAAGGAGAGAGAGAGAGAAGATGTTAGAAAAGTTTAATGTTTAATAGATATTTATGTTTTTTTTCAAGTTTATAATTATTTATTTTAAAATATTGTCAGTAGATTGTAATTACAATTTGATTGTATTTGTATGTGAATTTTAATGATATTTTTTGAAATTTTATTATATTATTATATTTTATTTATTTTTCACAAAAAATCATTTGACCCACTAACCAGCTTGCCCTGCATTAAGAATGGATCAGATTTATAAAATTTGACCTATTTAAAAATGAACCTAAACAAATTTAGCTCGTTTAAACCCGTACCTGCACGGGTAGGCCTGAGCTTGCCCACCCCTGACTGTTTTATTTCCATAGATTTAAAGATAAAAAGTTTTAGTGTATTTAAAATTTCTCAAATAAAAAAAATAAAAGTGAACGGTAAAATTAAGGGTCCATTGAATTATTAGGACTACAACTGAATGTAATTACTCACAAATTACTATAACTAAGTGATGCAAATGGATCATTGAAGCATGACTGAATATTTTTGTCCCAATCACATCCCGCTAAGATTTCATTTGAATCCAAACAAAATTTACAACATTAGAATAATTCGGTAGGAGGATTTTCTTTAGATAACATCTCTAAACGATATTTGTATCAAAATAGAGCTAGTCTGATCGTTTATTTTGTATCAAAATTAGCACTTTTTCTTTTGTACAAAACAATTCAAGAGCAAATGAAAATTATTTTTGTACTAATGCAACTAACTTCAGAAAATGATAACACCACCACACACACACACATATATATATATATATAATAGAAGAGGGATCCACTTACATATGTACAAAATAAATTTGTTTTACACACTTTCATATCTTCATGTAGAATTGATATTTTTACAAACCAACCGTTAGATTTAACAATCTACTTATATTTATCATGTATGTGAATTTTTGAATCGTATGGTATTTCTATTATTTTAATCGAGAACATCATTTTTTTCGATATATATTAATGGTTGAAATTTTATATTATAAAACAAATAGTTAGACACATTCAATTAACTTAAAATTTGGCATACATGATCTACATGAATAGAATATAAAATTCAACAGTTAAATTAAAAAAATTAATTTTGTATGAAGATATAAAAATATATAAAACTAAATTTATTTTATATGTGTGTAAATAAATCTTTTTCTATATAAAGATATAACCAATAACAAACCAATCAAGCCCATGTTCATTAATGTAGTGGAGAAGCCCACGTTCACAGCCTTAAGAGATGTAGGGGAGAAGTCCCATCAAGCCCATGTTCATAAATGTAGGAAACGTAGCCTCTAACTGTTGTTTGTCTATAGATTGGAGGTCTATGTTCCGATAGAAAGCTCTTTAATTGGTCCAAATAGCCTGGAAGATGGCAGTAAGCCTGTGGTGAAAAAGCATGCCACTGAAATTCTTGGGCCTTCACGTGTTGCCAACATTCTGTGCTCTACGCTTTTGAAATTGTCATTTGTTATAAGCTGAAAAATCAATAAACAAGAATGTCAATTCTATGAGTATCTGAATCCAATGTGATGAAGAATGTTAACTAATAAACCTGCTAGAATTTCAATCCCCACAGCATAATCGGCAATTTTTTTCTTATCAACTATATCTGTATTCTGTGAGAATTTCCTGCTTACCCCAGGCTGTAATATTGCATAATAACAGTTCTAAGAATGTAGAATCACATTGAAGGATCTGTAAAATTCGTGTCTAAATACAAACCCAACAACAGAATAAATTAGAAAATGAGACTTGCCTGTAGAAGATCTCCAATATTGACCACTAAGGCACCAGGCACGGGAGGAACATCAACCCATTGATCCTGAAAAAGCACTTGCAAGCCTCCAATCTGGTCCTGCAGAAGCACTGTTAGGAAGTCATTGTCAGAATGCTTGCTCATGCCTAAAGTCTGCTCTGGCTCCGGGCATGGTGGGTAGTAATGGCTTAGGACTATAAGTCCCTCAGCACACCCCATCTCCTCGAGGTGGCTTGGATTTAGTCCTGGAGCTTCAGACAATAATTCAAACAGAGGACTCCCTAATCTGATTACGTGCTTCGCGTATTCCAGTTGAATATATCTGCATTCCGGTAATTTATCAAACAATGAACTTCAGCTATGAAGTATTTTGAACAAAAAAAAGGTAAAAATAGTCATCGACACTTGACAGACCTCAATACGGTAGGCAATTCTTCTGGCTTGGGAGGATCTGGAGCCATGATGCAAAAACAGGAATCCCTCCATTTGCGAATGGAGCAGTGTACAAATCGAAGTTGCTAGTATACCTAAACCTTGTTTGGCGATCACGTGCATGAAATTCTTTCTTTTCCTCGAGATCTAGCTCAAAAAATCTTCGAACCCCATCTTTCATCTCCTCCAGAATGCTTAATGGTATCCCATGATTGATAACCTAGAAGAAACCCCATGTCTTAGATGCATGCCTGACTTGGTCAATGATCTCTTTACGCCGCACTGGATTATTACCAACGGCTTCTTGATCAATAACAGGAACACTACATTGGATTTACGGCTAGTTTTCGTATAGAGCTGGATTTGATGGATCGAATCAGGGAAGTTCAGAGGAGTGATGATTATTGCATTGGGGTTGCCAGTCAGATTCAGATGGGAGCTATGTCAGATTTTGAGATTGGCACTGATGGGATACTGAGGTTCAGAGGTCGGATATGTGTTCCCGGTGATCAGCAGATTAGAGATTTGATTTTATCAGAGGCCCATACCTCTAGATATACATTACATCCGGGTAGTACTAAGATGTACCAGAATCTCCAGAGAGTGTATTGGTGGCCTAAGATGAAGAAAGACATCGTTGAGTTTGTTGCTAGATGTCTAACATGCCAGCAGATTAAGATTGAGCATCAGAAGCCAGCAGGTATGCTTCGACAATTATCGATTCCTATGTGGAAATGGGAGCATGTTACTATGGATTTTATTATGGGATTACCACGGACTCAGAAGGGGTATGATGCTATTTGGGTGATAGTAGATAGATTGACTAAGTCTGCTCATTTCTTAGCCATGAGATCTACAGATTCAGTTAGTACCTTGGCCGATTTGTATGTCAGGGAGATAGTGAGGTTACATGGTGTTCCAGTGAGTATCACCTCTGATAGGGACTTTCGCTTCACCTCTCATTTCTGGGAGAGATTTCAGGAGGCTATGGGATTCCAGCTGAATTTTAGCACCGCTTTTCATCCACAGACTGATGGACAGTCCGAGCGTACAATACAGACGCTCGAGGATATGTTGAGAGCGTGTGCATTGGATTTTAGAGGCTCATGGGACGATCACTTACCCCTGGCAGAGTTTGCTTATAACAATAGTTTTCATACGAGTATCGGCATGGCACTGTATGAGGCCTTGTATGGTAGACGATGCAGATCCCCGATAGCATGGGAAGAAGTGGGAGATCGTAAACTGTTAGCTCCCGATTTGGTCGAGCAGGCTTCTCGTGATGTACGGATGATCTGTGAGAGGCTCAGAGTCGGCAGAAGAGTTATGCAGATACTAGACGCCGACCATTAGAGTTTGTAACGGGTGATTCTGTGTTTTTAAAGATCTCACCGTCCAAAGGTATAATGAGATTCGGGAAGAGAGGAAAATTGAGTCCCCGATATATTGGGCCTTATGAGATCTTAGATCGCGTCGGAGATGTGGCATATCGGTTAGCACTACCACCAGAGTTATCAGGAGTGCATAACGTATTCCATGTCTCGATGTTGAGAAAGTACCATCCAGATCCTTCTCACGTAATTCGACATGAGCCACTGGAGATTAGAGAGGACATGAGTTACGTTGAGAAACCGGTACGGATCCTGGATAGGAAAGATAAGGTATTGCGATCTAAGACGATTCCTTTGGTTAAAGTGCTCTGGCAGTATCATAACGAGGGGGAGGCTACTTGGGAGTTAGAGAGCCTTATGTGTGAGAGGTATCCAGAGCTCTTCTAGTGATAGGTCCAAGCTAAATTTGGAGGATCAAATTTCTTAAGGTGGGGAGAAATGTAAAACTCGAATTTTTCATACTATATACCATAATTGTACATAATTGATAGTGAAAATAAATTCTTTTAGTGAAATTAAAGAGTCATTGAATGTGAATTTTCACTTTTCATTTTAAGTTATGATGTATAGTATGGTGTATAAAAGAAAGAAAAACAAACATTAAAGTTGCAACAAGAGATAGATGAGATATAATCTTGATAAAAAGGTTGAAAGTGTGAAAGGGATTAATGGCAATAGGACAAACAAGGGCTAGCTGATTTCTTGTGTTGAGAAATTCTTCAAGAATTAATATACTACAAGACAAAAGAAAAGAATGAGATGAAAGTCAATGATAGTGGCTGCTGGAAGTGGCGTGAAGGGGAGGGAGATGAGAAAAGAAGAGAAAATTAGTCAAAAAAAATGTGTAGAGATTTCTTTCCATAGCCGTTCCATAGCTGTAGTTTTTCCACAAGCTTTTAATTGCATGAAAGATGTGAAATGATGATAGGAAACAGGATAAGAACAGGTGGTAAGCTCTAAGTGAAATTGGATGGCTATATAAGAAGGAAGACATGAGAAAAACTAACTTAGCCAACTTTATTCTCTCCAAAATCCTTCTCGCCCATTCTGTTGTTCTGCAAGTCCATCTTTTATTCCTCCGGTTCTCTCATATATGAACCATGAAAATTCATCCTTTAGTTAGCCAAACCTGTCCTGCAATGTTGAAGAGCTGAGGAATAAGCAAAGTAAAGCTAAGTGAGGCAAGAAAACATTCTGTTTTTGAAAGAGCAACTAGGTTAAGACGGGAATTGAGAAAGGTGAGCGGGAAGCTAAGCTTTGAAGAGACCAGGTAAGGGAGATGTGTGTGAAAAAAAAATGCATGTCCTGTGGAGTTAAATTTATGAAATTACTGAGAAATTGTTTTGGTTTATGACATGCATTGTTTTGATAAATTGCTTTGATTTTGGGCGAGCTACAAAGCCGGCCCTATGATATGTGGGCGAACTGGTACTGGCAGGCGAGCCAAACCTGCTATGTTGTTGTAGACGGGTGCGTCCTTCTATGAAAGTTGGGCGAGTGACCTTTTTTTAAATAGAATCCGGGCAAGCCACAGATGGGCGAACCCTTTTGTAAATGCATTTGGGCAGGCGATCCCTTTTGTTGAGAAAATAATGGGCGAGCTCATGAGGGCGAGCCAGGTTTAATTAATGTTTTAAAAGTAAGGAGTGGGGGGCGAATACTTGTTCACCCCACTCCAGTTGACCATGGGCAAGCTGACCATAGCGAACAGGTTTCTATTTATATTTTCTCAACGATAAATTAGCTATTATTAATATTTTGAAAATAGAAAATATAAATTCTTTCGGACGAGTTGGCCATGGTAATGCCATAGTTGGGCGAATTGACCATGGGAATTGCCATAACGGGCGAACTAGTCGTCTGGTGAACCGTTATGAGTGAGCCAGTGTTTTGTTTTAAAAAGGGTGGCGGGCGAACACAAGTTCACCGCACTGGGCGAGCTGCCATGGGCGAGCCACAACGGACGAGCAGACATGGGCGAGCAGGTTTTAAATATTGAGTTGTCGGACTGTTTTCAAGGTGTTTGTAAACAGAAAACCTAAACTTTTTTGGAAATCAAATCATTTTGAGAAAATGATAATAAAGAAGAGATAATTTCCATAAAGGGTTTTCATGAGATATAAAAGTGATTTTGAGACTTTAGGCCATGAGTTCATGCAGTATTATTCATGTAGTTGCGTGACCCACCTGGGGCGGTGGCTCGGGTCGATGGACCTACGGCGCACCTCAGGGCGTCACAAGGCTGATGGACCCGCCAAGTCATCAGCGGTCTCGATGTCACTTGGCAAGTGGACTCGAGGACCATCTATAGATTATGGCCATAAATCTAGTTGAGATTGCCGTGAGGGGCGATGGCTGATAGGATGATATTTTACAAATTTTATATGTGCTAATATATTTTCTTTATTGATGTTTTATGCCTAAAAAAGCTTACTAATATTTATTTTATGTTTTAGGTATTAAATATCAAAGTTGGAATTAAAAGAAGCTAAAAAGAGCAAAGTGCAGTATTTTCTGTCCAGCTTGAAAGATTGACATTTCTGACCAATTTAACAACCTTATCTCAAGAAGTGGCCTTCATGGAAGTTGTAGAGGACTTCTCAAGGTTTCCAAAATGCACAAGATCACAAAAATTGGAGTTCGTTTGGTGGGTCAAACGTCTGGACAAAGTCAGTACGAAATTCTGGGCAGAAAAACGAGATTCAGAAGAAATTCCAACTAAGCAAGTTCAAAGACAAGATTTTGTTGAGACAAGATAATTTCTTAATTTTATTATGTCTTAGATCTGTAATTAATTAATAAAAATAGGCCTTAGGAATTTTACTTGGAAAGTAATTGTAAAAAGATGATGAGATAAAGGTAAGAGTTTGACTAGTCAAATTACTTGTTTCCCAAGTAAACTCTTATCTGAATCTCACATTGCTTAGGAAAGTCTTTTAAACTCTTCCTTAGGCCTATATAAAGAGCACAAGGCTCTCATAAACAGCATCTCTCTTATCCCTCACATCCTTCTTATCCCTCTTCCCTCTTTTAGTCTTGTAGGATTTTCTTTAGGGTTTTTAATAAAATTTTATTTTTTTCTTTATTTTTAATTAGTTGCTGATTTCTTTATTATTTTTAATTCTGATTTTGTTTTCTTTATTTAAATTAATATTGTTTGTGTGTTCTTGCTTACTAGTTTATAATCTTGATTAGTAATTCTGATTTTTATATTATTAAAGATTGCTTCTTTGATTGTTTCTTGCATGATATTTGTAATCTTTATAATATATAACTTGAATTTTATGATCTTGAATATGTCTAGTGAGTAGTTTTCTTATTCAGTTATGAGGTAAATTCATTGTTCTTGGGAAAAAGAATGTTGTGAGATTTTGAGCTTATAATATAATTGTTGATTAAGTATTCAAGATTCTCTGAGCACATTTGCATGATTATTTGCTTGATTAGATGGTAGGGCCCACTATTTAATTTAATTGAATAATCTACTGCCAGATTAAAAACATAAGTCCGTAATTGCTTATGGAGTTAATCACTAGGGATGGAGGAGAATTGAGGTTTAGATTAAATGAACCGAGCTTATGTGTTTGTTATCTAATGTCAACCCATATCTTTCTAGTTGTTAATGCTGCTACAACTTATATCTAAAGAGCTTGTTCTAGGTAGGTTAAGTAGTTAGAGATTAGTTAAAGAGCTTGTTTTAACTAACGACTCAGTAAGGGAAGATGGTGTAACAGAGCTTGTTGTTATGCTACGGTTGACTATTTAATTGACAATAATATTTTGTAATCAATGATCAACTTCTAAATCCAAGAATAATTAATTACCTTGTAACTGAAGCTTTTTCATATTTGTTTTTGATATTTAATAATCCTTGCTTTCTCTCTTTTAGGCATAGCTTACAAAACTCCAAAACCACAAAATTTCTTCTTTCCGTAAAACTTAAGATTAGATTTTTAATTTAATAATTAACTTAAATAATTTAGTCTCTGTGGGTTCGACCCTTACTCCGCTATCTACATAGTAGAGTTAGGAAGTTTTATTTTTGGTAACTGACGACACTCATCAAATTTTGGCGCCGTTGCCGGGGACTGTTATTTATTTAAGTTGTTTATTATAATTTAAAGATCTAATTATTTTCTTTTCTTTCTTCCTTGCAGGGTGGTGTGCTGTCGTGGGCAACCAAATTAAACCTATACTCCTAAAAAATTTATGTAGTGGTGTGAGTAAGGATCATTCCCACAGAGAGTATCTAGCTTAGTTTTATGCTATACGAACAAGGATGGGGAAGAGGTTCTTGAGTATAATAAAAACAATTTTAAGAAAACAACCAAAAAAATTCAAATTGAAATATTGAAATCAATCAAAAGAACAAACGTTGGTCTAAGTCAACATCCACTCTCGGAATTTTAAAACTGATCATCGATGCAAGTATATATCAATTCACACTTAAAATATTCACCGTTGGAACCATTTTTTTTCCTATCTCTCCTTAATTGCAATTAATTAGAAAACAGATGATCTAACCAATTCTAACTATTAAATAACCCAAGACAAGCACTAAAGGTTTAATTTAACAGTAGCCTTAAGAATAAAAGAAATCGGTGAAGCTAAACAACACAAGCTCAAGCAGTTGCATTTAATTTAGTCGAACATTCTTCCTAAAATCTAATAAATTCTGATGCAACAATTCATTAAATTTTAGTTGCTTCATAAATTAGAGAGACCAAACAATTACGGATTTGATATCTAACTTAGCAATAGATTGCTACGAATAATAAACTAGTAGGCCTCCTAGTAATTAAACGAGGCAATCATGAAAATAAGCATAGAAGAGCATCCGATACCAAAGGCGTAAATTGAACAATAAAAACTAATTAGATCTCACAATTTTATTGATTCCGAGGCTTCAATTTCCTTTGACCAACTATAAAAAATTAGCCAAGCATAGCCATCATAAAAACTTGAGAAGAAAAAAAAAGTAAAAGATCAGGGAAGAAGCAATGCCAGTCTAATGATCTCTCCTCTATTTTATACACGGCAATGCCCCTCTCAGAGACCAAAAAAAACTGCTAAACAAATTAAACATTGTCCTAAAATAACAATATTCAAATCTAACTAATTAAGGAAAATAATAAAAATAGTCTCAACACTAGAAGGAAACTTGTGATTTCAGTTGGGATTTTCGTGCATCAGATTTGGAAGCTTCCAAAAATAAGTTGCTTCAAGTCAACACATCAAACTTGCAGGCTAAATAACATTCTAGAACACCAACAGTGCAGGTGCAGCAACTTTAAGCCCGATTTTGACCTTGATGCAAAAACAACCTCTTCATCTCATTCAATGAGGTAATACTTCCGGATGGTAGATAATAAAGCCAATCCTTTGCCGAGTCCTTTAAAGAAAATGGAAAGGCTCTCAATTTAATTTGTTCTTCAGTCACCCCTGTGGGTTTCATACTCGTACATACCACATGAAGCTCTTTTAGATGCTTGTGAGGATCTTCACCTGCAAGGCCATGAAAAGCGGGCAAAAGATGTATCAGTCCTGATTTCAACTCAAAAGTAGTAGCAGCATCTAAAGTAGGGAATGTTATGCATAAGGGCTGTTGATTCAAATTAGGGGCAGCAAGCTCTTTCAAGGTTTGATTTCCAGCCATGACTTTTTCCTCTTCAGAATTTCTTCGAGCTTCTCTCCTTAACCTGTGTAAAGTTCTCTCTATTTCTGGATCGTACTGCAAATCACCTTGATTAGAAGAACGAGTTATAGTCATAAACAATCAAGATAACTCTAATAAACCACAGAAGGTAAACAAAATAAATAAATAAATAAATAAAAATCCTATGCTAAAGCACAAAATTCGACTAGAAAATCTCCCCGGCAACGGCGCCAAAATTTGGTGTGCTGTCGTGGGCAACCAAATTAAACCTATACTCCTAAAAAATTTATGTAGTGGTGTGAGTAAGGATCATTCCCACAGAGAGTATCTAGCTTAGTTTTATGCTATACGAACAAGGATGGGGAAGAGGTTCTTGAGTATAATAAAACAATTTTAAGAAAACAACCAAAAAAATTCAAATTGAAATATTGAAATCAATCAAAAGAACAAACGTTGGTCTAAGTCAACATCCACTCTCGGAATTTTAAAACTGATCATCGATGCAAGTATATATCAATTCACACTTAAAATATTCACCGTTGGAACCATTTTTTTTTTCTATCTCTCCTTAATTGCAATTAATAAGAAAACAGATGATCTAACCAATTCTAACTATTAAATAACCCAAGACAAGCACTAAAGGTTTAATTTAACAGTAGCCTTAAGAATAAAAGAAATCGGTGAAGCTAAACAACACAAGCTCAAGCAGTTGCATTTAATTTAGTCGAACATTCTTCCTAAAATCTAATAAATTCTGATGCAGCAATTCATTAAATTTTAGTTGCTTCATAAATTAGAGAGACCAAACAATTACGGATTTGATATCTAACTTAGCAATAGATTGCTACGAATAATAAACTAGTAGGCCTCCTAGTAATTAAACGAGGCAATCATGAAAATAAGCATAGAAGAGCATCCGATACCAAAGGCGTAAATTGAACAATAAAAACTAATTAGATCTCACAATTTTATTGATTCCGAGGCTTCAATTTCCTTCGACCAACTATAAAAAATTAGCCAAGCATAGCCATCATAAAAACTTGAGAAGAAAAAAAAAGTAAAAGATCAGGGAAGAAGCAATGCCAGTCTAATGATCTCTCCTCTATTTTATACACGGCAATGCCCCTCTCAGAGACCAAAAAAAACTGCTAAACAAATTAAACATTGTCCTAAAATAACAATATTCAAATCTAACTAATTAAGGAAAATAATAAAAATAGTCTCAACACTAGAAGGAAACTTGTGATTTCAGTTGGGATTTTCGTGCATCAGATTTGGAAGCTTCCAAAAATAAGTTGCTTCAAGTCAACACATCAAACTTGCAGGCTAAATAACATTCCAGAACACCAACAGTGCAGGTGCAGCAACTTTAAGCCCGATTTTGACCTTGATGCAACTGGTATCTCTCAAAACTCAAAACATGAAAGTTGTAGAACTCTTTCTTGTCTTTCCATAGCATCTTGAATCATCTCGATCGGAGCTCGGATGAGAGAGTTATGTCCAGATTACGAACTGATGTCGAAACTGTCTAAAATCGCCCAAAAAGCTCTGTTTTGCTCTTAATATCTCCATTTGAATTCTAAATCAAAATATAAGAATAGTGAGTTCATTTAGGCACCAAATAAGCATAAGAGACTAAACATTAAGAGAGAAAAATGTGACATTCTGCACTCTCATCAAACACCCCCACACTTAACTTTTGCTCGTCCTCGTGCAAAACTCAAATTCACTTTCCCAAAAATACCAAGGTTGTAATGCTATCAGCAAAGAATAACCAAGCTTTTCAAAACTCATAACATATCATGAACAAATATTTTTAAACAACTTACAATTACTTAGTAAGCGTTTCATCTTGAAGATGGAATCAACTAAATACACAGACCCTCACAGAAATAAACACTCGACTCTCATGTGTTTGAAGGGTATGTGTTTCGCTCACATTCATTCCAATGTAAATGGTCTACCATAAGCTTGCATATCTTCTCATTCTCCACCACTGTGATCACATGCATAACTCGAATCATAAGGACTTTTCAAAGGTTGTAACATGGTTTAGGGTTAAGGTGGAAAATATTTGGGAATGTAGCTCAAAAGCCATCGAGACTAGCAAAGCAAAAATGAATCAACGCAAGCTCAAATATATAACTCATATTTAAAACGACCACTCCATTCAGGAACTTCTTCAATTTGGCTTCAATGCATTTAAATCATGTAACACTCCTGCATTGAAAAAGAGATCGTTCAAATGAACACTTTTCGTTTGCAGCAGGGAGCAGTTCTTTGCATAGCTTCCCTCTCTTTTATACATCACATATCAATAGACTCCTTTGTTGGAATTTTATGAGGAAATATGATCATGGACAGATTGTAATCTTAAAAGCAATTTCCTTTCATCACTCTTTTTTTTTTTTTTAACATCAATAGTGGAACTCATGAATTGAGAAGCAAAACATATTCCATTCCACTAGTCAAAGTCATACTGCAAATCCAGACACCCCCACACTTATTCCTTGCATGCCTATACATATCATAATGATGAACAATGCTCCACTAGCTCTACGGCTTGGGTAAAGGTATTCTTTTCGGGTTTAAAGTTTGTAATGTGATTCTCAACAAAAATTCAATAAAGCTCAAAGGGGTTCACCAAAGGAAAAATTAATTACAAGGTAAGCTATTTGGCTTGTGTAGCTTATAACAAAGAGGGCCTTAATCATGTTCACGCATGCATGTGTCAATATGATCTCAAAGAGAATCAAGGCAAGTTCTAGAGAAACAAATCCATGATGGAATATCACACAGAAAAGAAAATAGTGAGACTGATATAAATGTGTCAGTCTAAAGGCTCAAAACCTCACCAGCTTTTGTCTACTGAATTTAGTCACTAACATTCTCAAGGAAAGAAGATTATTTATTCAATTATGTTATGATTTTTTTTTGACAAATTAAACACACTTAAATCCCCTCCCCCACACTTAAAACTTACATTGTCCCCAATGTAAGGTCAAATGTAAAGAAAAGACAAAGTAATTAAAATATAAATGCAGGGGTAAGAGTAAAAGAAATGAACTTCCCTTGGGTTGCCTCCCAAGCAGCGCTTTTGTTTATTGTCGTTAGCTCGACTTAATGCTTCCTTTTTTTTTTCAATTAGAATAAATTGGATCCTCAAGGTCCAATTGCGCCACATTCTCTACTTGGAAACCTTCATAGAAAAGTTTAAGTCTATGGCCATTCACCTTGAACACCTTGGAAGTTGCTAAACTTTGAATTTCTACTGCACCATGAGGAAAAACATTAGTAACAATAAAAGGTCCTATCCAACGAGAACGCAATTTACCTGGAAACAAACGTAGTCGTGAATGGTAGAGAAGGACTTTTTGACCAACTATAAACTCCTTTCTAGAGATCATCTTGTCATGGAAAGCCTTCGTCTTTTCCTTGTAAATCCTTGCACTCTCATAGGCATCATTGCGAATTTCCTCTAACTCTTGTAGCTGCAATTTCCTGTATTCTCGACTTTCATCCATCTTCATGTTGAAACTCTTAATAGCCCAATAAGCCTTGTGTTCTAACTCAACTGGAAGATGGCATGGTTTCCCAAATACTAACCGATAAGGTGACATGCCAATGGGTGTTTTATATGCAGTCCTATATGCCCATAAGGCATCATCCAAGCGCAAACTCCAATCTTTTCTATTTGGATTGACTGTCTTTTCAAGAATGGACTTGATCTCTCTATTTGACACTTCTGCTTGTCCACTGGTTTGTGGATGATAAGCAGTTGACACCTTATGGGTCACATGGTATTTTTTCAGCAGAGTCCTTACAATTCGATTGCAAAAGTGAGTGCCTCGATCACTTATTAAAGCTCTAGGAATCCCAAACCTGGAGAATATGTTAGATTTGATAAAATCTATAACAACTTTAGAATCATCAGTCCTGGTGGCTTTAGCTTCTACCCATTTTGAGACATAATCAACAGCAAGCAAAATATATACATAACCGAAAGATACAGGGAATGGTCCCATAAAATCGATACCCCGAACATCAAAAATTTCGCAAAATAATATGGGGGTTTGAGGCATCTCATTCCTCTGAGATAAATTACCTGTCTTCTGACAATGATCGCATGTCTTACAAAAAGAATATGAATCTCGAAATAAAGAAGGCCAATAGAAACCACATTCTAGCACTTTTCTTACTGTTCTCTTAGCTCCAAAGTGACCTCCACAAGCATAAGAATGGCAAAAGGTGAGAATAGAAATAATTTCATTGTCAGGTACGCACCTTCTTATCACTTGATCTGCACAATGCTTCCATAAGTATGGATCATCCCATACATAGTATTTGGCATCACTTTTGATCCTATCCCTTTGAGCCTTAGACAAACCAGAAGGTAACATATTAGTAACCAAATAATTTACAATATTTACATACCAGGGTAACATCACACTTGCAGAGAACAATTGCTCGTCAGGAAACATATCTTGTAGGGGGATTTCATCCTCCACATGAACTAAACGACTCAAATGATCTGCGACACAATTTTCTGTCCCTCATTTATCTTTGATCTCTAAATCAAACTCACTCAAGAGAAGTATCCATCTTATTAACCTTGGTTTTGCCTCTTTCTTTGTCATCAAATAACGAAGAGCTGCATGATCAGAATAAACGATGACTTTAGTACCAAGCAAATAAGATCGAAACTTTTCCAAAGCAAAAACAACAGCTAAAAGTTCTTTTTCAGTGGTAGAGTAATTTCTCTGAGCATCATTCAAAGTCCTTGAAGCATAATAAATGGCATGAGGTGCTTTTCCAATTCTTTGACCCAAAATAGCGCCTACAGCATAATCGCTTGCGTCGCACATTATCTCGAACGGAATGTTCCAGTCTGGGGGTTGGATAATCGGTGTAGAAGTCAACAGCTCCTTCAACTTATCAAACGCCTTTTTACACACCTCATCAAACTCAAAAGCCACATCCTTTTGCAGCAACTTGCTTAGAGGCAACGCTATTTTGGAAAAATCCTTGATGAATCTTCGGTAAAAACCTGCATGTCCAAGAAAAGAACGAACTTCCCGCATACTAATGGGATAAGGTAAAGATTGAATAATATCAACTTTAGCTTTATCTACCTCAATTCCTTTAGATGAGACAACATGACCCAAAACTATACCTTGTTCAACCATAAAATGACATTTTTCAGAGTTTAACACAAGGTTAGTTTCTATGCATCTTTGAAGAACAAGTGCAAGGTTATGCAGACAATTATCAAAAGAGTCTCCAAAAACTGTGAAATCATCCATAAAGACTTCTATGATGCTTCCAATATATTCTGAAAATATACTAACCATACACCTTTGAAACGTGCCCGGTGCATTGCAAAGGCCAAAGGGCATGCGACGATATGCAAAGGTCCCGAATGGGCATGTAAAAGTCGTCTTTTCTTGATCCTCTGGAGCAATTGCAATCTGAAAATAACCTGAATAACCATCAAGAAAACAATAGTAAGAATGACCAGCTAACCGTTCAAGCATTTGATCAATAAAAGGTAACGGGAAATGGTCTTTACGAGTTACAGCATTTAGTTTTCTATAATCTATACAAACCCGCCACCCATTCTGAATACGGGTAGGAATTAATTCATCATTTTGATTTTTCACAACAGTTGTTCCAGTCTTTTTAGGAACCACTTGAATTGGGCTAACCCAATTGCTATCCGAAATAGGATAAATCACTCCAACTTCAAGAAGTTTAAGAATTTCCTTCTTCACTACATCCATCATGGGTGGGTTTAATCTTTTTTGCGGTTGACGGGAAGATTTTGCTCCTTCTTCAAGTAAGATACGATGTATGCA